>CM056198.1:105136883-106373311 GCA_029692085.1 Gymnothorax javanicus
GAAGGTAATTCTACGTTCAGACAGCAGAGGGGAAATTATTCCAGCCTCAAAGGGCTCTGGGTTTGAAGTGACATGTTGTGCCATGTTAAGACATTCACTACCGCCCTGTACCATCTGTAATTCCACTCATTGATTTATACAGTTAAGGGAATAACAGCAAATCATTACAGCCAGCCAAGCAAAGTCGTGGATTTTGTTCTGCATGGAGTCTACATGTTCTCACCATGTACGCATGGGTTTCCTGCGGGTAACCTGATTCACTGACATCGTCTAAAGACTCAAATGGGGGGCTTGCTGGAGACTCTAAATCGCTGATATATACCAGTATGTGAGTGGACAGTGTGTGATTCTTATATTGCCTTAATAAGAGTGCTTAGACTTGTACTATATGACCTTGAAAGTGCCCTTAAATATAATCAATCTATACAGATGAGACAAGAAAATGTGAATTATGAACTACTTAATTTGGTGAAGCAGCCAATGCCCATTGCTATGTTGTTAGCCAAGTATGAATATGAGCTCACAGGGGTAAGGACACAATATCTACTCCTCTAAGAGGATCAGGTGGATTCGCACTGGCTTTTGCTCCACAAGTATAACCGCACAAACACAAATCCAATGCAAGTGTTGGCTAAATTGCTTCAGTTTTTAAGCTTCCCTCCACTAAAACAGTGACAACTCGAAAAGAAATGGGGAGAGAACATTGTTGACAGCAAGGATCAAATTATTTTAAGTGAAGGTTCCAGTCATAGCACCCTGGTGGAATTGCTGAATAAGAGCAGTTTTCACCCCACCACAAACAACATAGAAACCAGCTGTGAAAGCCACTCAACTGCCACCCCCTTCCACAACCTATCCTGTCTTTTTCGTAAAATGTCATCTTCCAAACCTATTCTTAAAGCACCACTGCTGTGAAGCTCATGTGGCTCCACAGGCACAAAAAAAATACACAGGCACTCCGTACAGCAACATGTCCACCAGTGCAGAGGAGCAGAAGTTTGGAGAGCCTGACTGTGCCCGGAAGCCGGCAGATGCGAATTCTGGGTGTGGTTCAGCTCTTCATCTTGGCTAATCCCTCAGCTGAATAGTTTCAGCAAACGTTCAGCAGTAAATCTACACATTACTGGAGCACAGGCGGCGAGGGCCATGAACAATGCGCGAAAAATTTCATATTCGGTTTCTCTACCTGGCTCTTTGAAGATAATTTTTTTTTGATGATGGTAAAAAAATGAAAAATGAAGAATGAAATGAGCTGGCTTTACAGAGAGAATGAAATATGGAGGGAGCCAGATCTCTCCGGGGAGATGAACTGGCCGAGTGACAGAAGAGGCTTCCAGCTCTGTTACAGGCTGTACTGCTAAACGCTCGAGAAGGACGGTGAGGAGGATACAAAAAAATCCCAATATAAAGGAGCCAGCGAGGGATGAAATGTCCTCATGTCCCCTTGTACCTCCTCCCTCGCTCTCTCAGTGTGTGTGTGTGTGTGTGTGTGTGTGTGTGTGTGTGTGTGTGTGTGTGTGTGTGTGTGTGTGTGAGAATATAGTCTTGTGCGTTTTTACCCTAAATAGCATTGATTAGTGCCCTTGTTGAGGTCAGAGGCAAAAGCCATTTCAAATCTGCTCATTGCAGCACCAAGCCAATAAGCCTTAATGCGTCGAAGCGCAGACGTGCAACACACCCATCCGCCCCCATCACCCCACTTTGTGACAAGAGTCAGATCAGGACACAGAGTGTGAACATGGTGTGCGAGTGTGCAGTTCCCTTAGCATCAGGCCTTATCCACATGTTAGCCAGGGCAGCATTGATAATGGGTATTCTCTGCAAAGGATATAGACTGAGATAATTCCCGATAACAGAGTCTGAGGGGGATACGAAAAGTTGCACCCCAGAACAACATTACTGCTACATTAGAATGAACAGTCCTGAGAGGTAGAAGATGTCACTCCTGGCACGTTGTCTCAACTCTCCCAGTTTAGTCAAAAGGACTTAATTCTCATGAAAATCTGCCTTGATATTCATCCTAATACATCTTTTTAAAAGAAAGAAAACTGGTGACCAGAGACATGACTAACAATAAATTGGAAAAGAAAAAAATTCTGGCCTCCCACACATGCTGGTCCACAATTATCAATTCAATCCAACTTGAACAGGTCATCAGCGTTTAACAAAAACAGAAGCTATATGATAGAATGCTCATCACAGCCAGTCACCAAAATAGAGGGCCTATAATTCACCACCCCACTGTCACAGATCAAAAGCCAAAAGTGAAACAAGAAATCCCATCAGGATGACACTGTTTGCATATTCTACATAAACCATAGAATACACAACAACTATGTCACAGCAAATTAGTGTAATTTATAATTTCATGTTATTGTCAAGAGGTCAACATCGATGCTGATCGTAGCTCCAGAAGCTACTCGGTATATTCAACAGTAAATAAATGTGTTAGGAATATGAAATGAAGAGCCAGCAAGAAGAACAACTCAGTGGCTAAAAAAAAGGACCATTAGCCATTAGCTTTCCATGATTAAAATGTTTAGGTGAAAATCCTCTGCTTCCCAATTGCAGACCTCGCTATACTGCCTCAGCCAAAAGCTGCAACGCAGACATTATCCAGCATTGCTAGTATAACAGCCACTGCAGGGCTGACACTTCAGTATTATTTATTAGGCAGCAGGCCTTGCACTGACTAACTCATGATGCCATTATAGAAAGATTTATCAGATGGCTACACATGAGGTGCTTCCAAACCAACAAGAACATTGATACAAAATAAGCAGTTACACAGAGAGCGGGGGAAAAAAAACAGCTCCAAACAACACCTGGATATTAAAGTGCTCAACATTGCTACACTATAAAACATAAATTAGTGCAGCTTACGCAAACAATATTCACTTCACGGCGACAAAAATGAGCAAATGACAGGAACAAAACGTAATTGTACAAATGAACTTACAGCACCTAAAATGAGCTATAGCAGTGAAATTACCCGGCATTCGAATACACCCGGGGTTTACAGCAAGGTCACAGAGTGCGGAAGTCGGCACTGGTATGTTTTCAAAGTGTTTCAGAAGTGACTTCAAAGCCTCTTCTAGTTACCAGTCTCAGACAGGGATAGAGACGGCTTGAAGCTGAATTTACGATTAGACAAAGAGGGGCCTCTGACAAAGCTCGCAGCTGAAGGTTTTCGCAATATCAGAATGCAACTCGTACAGCAGGGGGCGTCGAGGATGCAATTTTCTGGCAGCTAACCCGTCACACCCACGGGGCTCAGACGAGTATTTCGCAGAGTGTCGCAAGCACCGTGTCAAAAGGCTCTGTCCGCGTGGGCACATGGTTCCCTCGTTAAGCAGCGGGAGGCTGCTTCGCTGCTAAATCTGACTGTAACATGCCCGTGCTAATGAGAGAGTATCCTGACCAAGACCATGGGACAGTAGAGTTAGCCTGGAACTCCACACATTACATTATAGAACGAGAGGGGAAAGAATGTGGCAGCGTTTACATATCATGACTCACAAATGTGCCACTTGCGTTCCGGGGATTCCGAACAGCCGTAAAAAAAAGGAAAAAAAAAAAAAAAAAAAAAGAACTCAAGGCCAAAGTGCAAGTCCTAGATACTCAGGAGGAACCCTCGACATGGCCAGCATCTACTTCAGCGAAAATGAAGTGTTAGTTGGCCTGAAAACAGAGATGAGAACCCAATTATACCACATGCCAACAGTCACCCCAGGGTGGAAGAGAAAGGCTGACGAGGTCACGCTCGGATGAACTCAGATTTGCATTTCATTTTCCAGTGAAAAGCAGTCACATTCAAAACCCAACCAATGAAACACTAAACTACAATCACTTCCAGCACCATCACCCTCTCCGTAGATTTTGTCTTCTTGGAATTTTAGGAGATCCCAGTGTTTCTCTGGAGCAGTGCGGAGTTCACACTGTGGGTACAGGATCGAGTTTGGCTCTTAGGGGCAGCAGGAGGCCAAATAATTTGAAGCGTTTTGTTTTTTTTTTTGGTTAACACCCACTTCCCGCTATTAAGACCCACAGGGTGTGAATGAAATGACAAGTCACAATAATAAACAGAGGCAAATTAGAGGGTATGAGGCAAACTTGTGTATACAAAGAACAACATAACCTGTAATCAGAAGCACTTGAGGCCTCTCCTATTGAGGCTGAATATGAGACGCATTCATGCAGAGCCAGAGAGTCATTTCAGGGCCTCATCTTTTCCAGACGAGGTTTCATTTCACAAAAACAAACAGCCATTTAAAACTGTGCTTTCTTTTCGAGCTCATTCTGCCAATGTACTGATTCTTCACCACTATCCTAACCTGAAAAATAAAAAAGATACTGCATTCACTTCAGCAAACTTGAGAGGAATGCAAATGAAAGCAAGTTCAGCAAATTTCAGCTTGAAAATACAAGCTTTTTTACGGAGCATATTCACCTCAGATAACTGCAGGTTTCCTAACTCTTCTAAGGGAGATGTTTTCAAAAAAATTCCAGTCTGTGAATCCAGCACACAAGCCTTTGCATAGGTTAGCTGAAAACAGTATATAGTGCATGTTAAAAGGCTTTAGCACTAATCAATGTTCATGAACCCCAAAGCAGGCAGCTACAGGCTACTGTGCCAACCAACTCCTAAATGCGGGCTAATCCCCTGGCCTTGTTATCCAGTTCTGAATGTTGTTTTAGAGGCTGCACAAACTGACAAACGGCCAAAAGAAAATGCTGACAAGCTGTGCACATGGCGATTAATAAAGACTGGGTCACTATCCAGCCAACTTCCTGAACGAGACATGAAGTGCTGTGACCACGCACAAAACAGACACGGGCCCGAGACAGAAAAAGCTTGAAAAAGAAACCCCAGCTTTTTTGGGGAGGGTTTTAAATGCAAATTGCGCAGATAGGGCCCCAAACTTTCCTCTGCCAGTCCTTCCTGACCCCTCCGTTACTCATACACAGAGAGCGTGCAATGTCAGCGAGAAGGAGTGGATGACGTGAGGGAGGGATGAGACTACCTAAGTTAACAGAACAGAGAAATTCTTTGATGATTTGGTCAGAGTTAGGCTGAACCCCATTCCACACCAACCATTTAAACACATAGATGGGTGACAAATTAATAGAAAAAAAAAAAATCAACATAACCCTTCTTTCTAAGGTGTTGGACCTCCACAAGCTGCGAGATTCGCTTCAAAACTCCCTGCCATTGGCGCAGTTGTTCCGAAACTTGGTCCTTGTCTGCAAGTTTTTGTTCAAACATAATCACAAACCCAGAATTTGGATGAGTTGCTAATTTTTTAAAATGTGCAACTCATGATTATGGCGATTATTTACCCCGTTAAGCAACATGATGTAGTAAATAGCGATGCAAGCCCTGAAGAATCCATACTCAAAGTGTACTATATAGCAAACGATTATTACATTAAAAGGGAGAAAACCTGGGATTCTTGAAACTGAGGAGTCAACTCGCTTTGGAATTTGTGGGTATGGTCACTAAAACAAACCATTTATTAGGTAATGAAGACTTCAAAGACAAAGCAAATTATGACTCAACCCTGTTTGATGTTATTTTTTTGGTTAGTTTTAGGAAAAAATATTTGCAACTAAAGTAAACACCAGTGTTCAGAAGCCTAATAAGCAGCTTATTGACTCACCACAGTCTTGAATTTGATCAGTTGATTTTATTGCCACCTTGCCTTGGCTTGCTTTATTGGAATATTGAAAGATAAACACAATATGAACATAAAGTTTTCAAGAATCATGAAATGCATTTCTGTAAAAGTAAATTAAGAAGTTGAAGTGTCTCTCTAACCTGAAAAGCAATTAATTAAGAAAAACTGACAGCTTGTTGATTCTGGAATTGTGATTGTGGTTGGAACAAAAACCAGCATGCACAGTGAGTCCCCAAGAATGAGTTTGAGTACCAGTGGCATACAGTCTACAAGTATAAAACTTTACAAGAGGGAAAGACTCACTTCCCCCCCAAGGAGATATTCCCCATTTGGTGTTTTGGTGATGGTGATGGAGAGCGCTGTCTAACACATTGTTCCAAAATCCCCCAAATGATTTCAGTTGTGATATAGGGACAGTGAAGCTGGTGGCACATGCATATGATCATTTTCATGCTCATTAACCCATTCAGTGACTCTTGGTGCCCTGTGGGGTTTATAGGATATAAATACATATCTTATTATATATATATATATATATATAATACAATCATCCATGAGAACTCTGTATTGATTTGCTGTGAACCTTCTGCCTTTAAAGGGATCCAAGCCACAACAGAACAATGAGCAGAAGGATCTGGATTCACCATGTCTGTCCACATATCAGTTCTGTTTATTTTTCCCTTAAATTTGCCACCCATCTGTAAGTATTCATTTCAACCTGAAACTGGACAACCCGATTTTACTAGTCAGAATATGTGTGCAGGACTAGGAAAAGGGGTCACTTGGGATTTTTTTCCATTTCTGAGATTAACGGGGTATCTCAGTGATATCCCAGTGATAGTGATATCCCAGCACTACTGTACTGTCAATTTACAACACTGTGCTGTGCACAAATTCACCCAATTTTTTTCTCAAAATGAAAAACTCTTTGATTTTGTTGGAAAATCTCAATTTTCATAAAATGACCCAAGTGACCCCTTTTCCTAGTCCAGCACACATATAAAGATCACTACCAGTTGAGTAGGGAATGCTCATTGAAGTTGAAAATTAAAACACACAGGATAATATATCTCAAAGATAAGGGCAGCTTTAGTCTAACTGTTGACTAAGGCGTGCATTGTGAAGGCTGGATTGAAAATCAACAAAACAATACATCTCCTGGCCGAACTTTCGAATTAGGTGGGCGCCCTTTGTTAGGGTTTGAGCGAAAACGAACGAGAAGGTAGACCTCCAGGTACAGTGTTAGGCAGCCTTGGTTTATGTAACTTTTGAATAAGGTGTGACTTGTGAAATGAAAATCAACAATATGGTTGATCATCAGGATCTTGGTAGGGCCTGTAGCCCTGCCTTATGAGAATGAAAAGTAAGGAGTATCGAAGGCTCTTCCTCTAAAACACTGTACCGACTCCGTGCCCCCGTGCTATCCACTGCACATCATCTCCCTGCTTATTAAATTAAGATCCACCACTTTACTGAATTCTGTATCCATAAGCTGCACTGTGAGTCAGAGATGCAGTGACATGATCTTTGGACACAACCAAGCTTTACAGTTTTCACTGCTGATTGAATTTTTCAAAAAAAAAAAAAAAAAAAAAAAAAAGAATATAATGTTCAAACAAAAAACCACCCAAGAATTAATAATAATAATAATAATAATAATAATAATAATAATAAAATTCTTGGTATCCTCCAGACCAGTAAATCCGATCTGGCACCTCGTCAGTAACCTTGAGAAATGCGGGTGCAGTCACCTGATCCACAGAATGCCCTCTACAGTTTACAGTCGATAAGGACCTTATCTGTCTACGGAGCCATGATTCCCTTGTTAATTAAAAAGCTATAAAAGGGACACGGGTGTAGGGCACACAACTCTACTCCATTCCACACTCCACTGCCCCTCCAAAAACCCCCGCCTACCACCCCCTCCTGCACTTGAAGCAATGGAGGCTCTGATGCAGCACCCGTGTTATCACCCACAGGTGATGCAAAAACCGGCACTAAGCCAGAGGTATTCAACCATGCGCCGGGAGATCTAATGTCCTGTAGGCTTTCAAAACTGCTCAAAGACATTACTCCTTATTCGACAGTTAGAGATCTCCTTGAGAAGCTAATTAGCAGAATCAAGTACATCAATTCAGGAGTCATAGTTCAGGCCTGAAATCCTCAGGATGGTAGATTTTCAGGAACATAACGTGTGGCTCTGTTCATACTGCTCCAACCCCTTAAAATGAAAGTCAAAGGCCTGCATTCAAACCAGTGTGTTTTTACAGCTGCGCTTTTGAATCAGTCCAACAACTCACATTAGCATATCCAAAAAAACTACAATACTTTTCAATGATACACTTGTAGCCAGGCAATTCAGGTGCTGGCTCAGGAATGCAAATGCCATCCCAGCACACCAAAAGGATTTCCATGACCATATTAACTGCCTCCAGGGTTCAATGTAGTAATCAAAAAGAACTTTCAACGGTTTTGAAAAAATGAGATGACAACAGCCATGAAAAATCCTCCCGTGACTCTCCAAATCCTTACGCTGCTGACAGGTCGCACTATATTGACGGACTGCACCTGGAATGTTTCACGAAGTAATGCGGAAACATTATCCACTTGGGATAGGGGGGTGGAAGCAATTTTTAATTCAAATTCATCCCTGGTTCTGCCCTTCCTGCGAGTGAACAGGACACAATGACCTTTACTGTTCACATACATTCCAAATTCAGCAACACAGCTGTGACCATTTAAGTTTCAATTGCAAGTAAAGAAATGAAATAAGACCTAAATCTGCACACCCATGAGCTGAACATGATTAAACTGGATAAAAAATTAAATATAAAAAGATACTAAATCTGATGTAAATGAAGGAGTTCCAACTGCAGCAGTGTGAAAGCGTATATTGTTACCAGAACTGTCGCCAAGATGTGCAGTATCCTTAGCTTGCTTGCTAATTTCACCACAAACCGAGCAGGTGCTTGGGAAAGGAACTTGAAATACTTGATGCAAAAAAAAAAAAAAAAAAAAAAAACTTGAACATAAAAGTTTTGGACCGTCGAAAGTCTTCCAATACCTAAAACAATCAAGTACTGAACTAGTTACGCAAAGATATTTCAGTGACGCGTCACCAACATGGAGGAAAAAACTTAAGTTCTCATTTCACTTTTCATCAAATTTTAACACGCACATAGTGTACTGAAGGCAAATTGTTAACTTTTAAAGCTCAACAGGCAAAACTCAACCAGGCATCCAGAACTCAAAAACAGACGGTGTACTTGTCAGTGCAAGTATTCTTTCCGGTGCTCTTAGAATGGAATATAATTGGTGTGCAAACACAAATACTCAGGGCAAACATAATGGCCATATCTTTACATTAATGATTCAGACTTTCAGCAATATATTCACTGGTAAAGTCACAGCAAAACACTGCTGTTTTTAAGGATAACATAAAAAAAACCCACTTCAAAGATGGAACCCTAGCCCCAACCCCCGCCCCCCCCCCCAAATTGCACTTTTGAAAGGAGATAAACCCCAATACTTCACCGCATGCACAAAACTATATAGGAGCCAAAACTTTTCAATATCACGCAAGACAAGTCAATCAAGATGCCACACGATTTCAGCCGTTAAAATGATTCATAAATCGACCACATTAAAGAGTACTGTAGCATGTAACTACCAGCACACAATGTCAAACCATTATTCATTTGCCATTTATCCAGTGAAGGAGAAATGTTGACCTTTCTTGGTTTATAGATTCATAGATGGAAAATTTCCGAAACTTTGAGTCAAAAAAAAAAAAAAAAAAAAGCAGCAAAACCTCACGCCTCCCATACTTCTCGCAGTAGGTTACAGGTGAAAAAAATAAAAATTGTCAGCATGTGAAACGTTAGTACTTAGGCTACGCCTTCCTTCCTGGAGACTAATAGAGTCACTGACAGCTATAACCCAAACCTAAACAGAAACAGGACTAGCTACAACTGCTACAGGTGTCAGGATTTCCATATTCTGTCATGGGATAAACAACAGTCTGCCTGCACTCACCCTCACTTTCTGCAATGGCACAGATAGGAGACAGACATCTGCACTCTACCAAATAGGGGCATTATGGTTACAGTGTAAATAGAGATGCAGCATACACATACACAGTAAAGTATACTGTATTAAGCAAACACATTTCAGGTGATGACATTGAATTTATGATGGGATATGAGGACAAAAAATGGAAACATACCACATAAATGCACATTAACACACACACACACACACACACACACGTTTATTGCTAATACAGGAAGCACTCTGGTTTCCTAAGGAGAGAGGGATGGCTTTCCTACCTCGGCTGATTCTCTGCTTCTCTCCAGAGAGGATGCCAGGGGTGTCAATGACGCTAATGCTCTCCAGAACGGGATTGGGCAGCTGGGCGCACACAAACCTGAGGGGAAAGGGGTAGGGGTGGTTGGGGGGGTTAGAAAAGGGTATATGAAGCACCGTCAATCAGGTCTCATAGACGCGGTGGGCCCAGGCCAAGTACCTTCTCTGACTTGATGCACTTTCTTTGAGCAATGAAATGGAAAGAGACTAAATTATTAGCATTCGCTGCTGGTGTCTTAAGACTCAGGAGCAGACAGCACTAAGAACACAATGTGTAGGTATGAATGCAGGATGTGAAATGGAAGTTTTGCAGTGCTTTGGTTATATCTCCCTTGAGCTAACAACACTGGACACAACGTGCATTGGAGTTCCGGCATATTCTGGCTAAGCGGTGAAAACCTACCACTCTCTCAGTCACACTGCTGACACAGCAAGGCCAGGCCAGGCCCTGCAGGACACATTACAGTCAGTTTGGGGCCAGCAAGCAATGCCGAAACATCATGTGACTCAGGAGAAAAAGCAGAAGCCATCATGCAGGCATTGAGCAGTTGTGCCTAGTAATCACATGCTACAAAGGGCCAAGTATGCAAGTTTTCATTCACACAAGTACAGAGAAAGGAACCTATAGCTAAAATCTGAAATCATAGAAGAATCTGAGATATACTCTCAGTTCTCCATAGCACATGATTGGGTGACATTGGCCAAGAGGAAGGGCCCCATTTGTCAGCACAATTTCAAAAAAGAGAACTCAATTTTAACCTTTTCTTTACAACATTACAAAGAAATAAATTACAAAAAAGCATGTGCAGACATGACCACGTGTTAATCGCACACAAATGCTGCACGGTGCATTATTCCTACTCAGTTTCTGAAACATGTCATTAACAAAACAGCTAACGAAAGTGATGTATTGTCTCATTGAAACGGATGAATTGCTAACGCCTGTTGGCTTCAGACCTTAATATTAATACATGCCGCTGACATTTACTAACTTGGGCAGTGCCAGTGTGACCTTTTTGTTCATTTGCAGGATCTTGCAAGGATGATCTACACCACAAATTTTCGAGGTTCAACTACAAGCTGATAGTTAGTCCATCTCCCATGCATCTTACTGCACTCAGACCAATCTAAAGACATTATAGGTTACATAAACAATCTTACTGTGGAACTCTTCTTCATTCTTTAAAAGCTTCCTGCAATCAGATATCTACTGACTGCCAACTGTGGGATGTACAAGATCTGCCATGTTGTTATCATACAGTTAACAGAAAGTGAGAGAGATAGAGTAACTAAGAAAGGGGGAGACGAAGAGATAAATGAAAAAAAACAGTAAGGAAAGTCTTTCAAAGAAAAGAACTTCAGGAACCTGTAACAGATTCAAGAACAGCTCATACATCAAAACTCATGATGAAATGTGGCATAAAATAAGCCCACATAGGGTTACTGGTCTATGTGGATGAAGCTTTCCCCTCCATTTTTCTGTCTCCAAGACCAGAGAGGGGGAGAGTAATGATGTGAGAGTGAGGAAATTCCCATTTGAGAATATTTCACAGGTGCTTGCTGGAATGGGTGTGGTCTTTAAGGCATAATGCCTCTGCAAATGTATAATGCCTGTCCCTACAGCACCTTTCTCGTCATACTTCACCTTTTGTCCCACTGTGGTTAGCTGTGAGCCAGTGACATATAAAAGAATTTGAATTGACTAGAGGTTTAAAAAAAAAAAAGAAGATAAATCCTAAAGGAATTATTTAACAATGATCCACACTGATCACTGGTTCTTACAACCCAGGCTGCATCCAAATAGTCGTTTTTTGCCTGGGAAAGTTTCTAACTCCTAAAATATGATCCGGAAATAATTATGTGGCTGCAATGATAAGTGTATTCGAATTCTTTAAATGTTAAGAAAAGGTGTCTCAGTGCTTCCTAATTGACCTCCTTTAGCATAGAAAAGAAAAGGAATCAGCAACATCCCACAATTCTGGGCGGTAGTAATATTCAAAGTGGTGACCATTCATTTGGCCAATCGCGTAATGAAACATATATGATGGGCAGGGGGACTCACGATCATGTTGCCTAGTGTAAGTGCATTCGGATTCTCTAATAAGTATGGATGTCTTCCTAAGCTGTGAGGAATTCCCTTTTGAACCTTTTCTTCACCTTCTGATATTTTCCACAAAGGTGAAAGAAAAGTGGTTAGGGATTAGTGGATAGGCCATAATCTTTTGACTATTCGGACGCAGCCCAAGTTTTCTCCTTTGGATAATGAGTCCTCCAGTCATGTGAGTGTCTGTTCATAGCACGACATAGCATCTGCTTTTATCACATACATGCCAAATTTTTTTGTTCTTGACAAACTCCCCGCTGTATGAATGGCAGGCTTTGCAGTAGAAACACTGATCAGAATTTGGCAGGAACATTGAGTGCGTACAATAACGGCCAAGGGGACTTATTTATTTACGTATTGTTTAACGACACTTTCACACCTCTCTTATAGGCTAATCACCAGTCATACTCTCCAAAGCAAGCGTAGGAAGCATACATCATTCACTCACACACTCATAGCTAAGGGGAATTTATAGTCTAGTATGCATGTCTTAGATCTGTGGGTGGAAAGCAGAGTACACAGATTAAACAGGCTAATTCCAGGCACTCATGCTAACGCCACACACAGAGGCCCCAGGCCAGATTGAAACCTCTGATCTTCTAGCTGTGAGGCAACAGTGCTATCTGCTTTGTAATCATGGCGAAGGGGAAAAACGAGTGCACGATAAAAAAAAAAACAAATAAAAATTTGAAGGTAATATAAAGTTGCTGCAGTATGAGGACTGGTGCAATGGCCTTGTGGTCAGAGTACTTGCCCGGACCTGACAGTAACTCAGCTGCCATAAACAGTGCACCGTGCCCATCTGACTGGCATCGAGCATCAAAGGCAAGAACTGGTGTCTCGCCCAAGGAGCGCATTTGAAAAGTGAAGTTGTTTCACAGGACAAAAACTGGGAAATGTTCCAACTACATTAGTAATTCATGAATTGCATTGCTTACAACATAACCAACTCAACATTCTCGAGCAAGAATCTGGTCCTCTGCTTGTCAAAAATAGAAATTTAGGCTCTATCCCGGATTTCAAAACATCATATATCTTGACGGTCTTAAACTGTTCAGATAAATAATCACGCCAAATTCTCACAATTTATTTTATTTTTGACATTTGTTTTGTGTCCAATGAGCGAAGGAGATGCCACATCTGAAATTATGTGTATTTAAGCACACCTTACATCATATCCAAGAGATTTCCAGGTTAAAACACAAGATGGAAGCTTGAAGCTTCAGTTCGCGCCCACTGATGTTAACCACACACAGAGGAACGAGAATCATAGATGGGGTAGGGTGTCACCTGTTGAGGAAAGCGTTGCCGAATGCATTGAGTTTCCGGAAAGGCTTTTTGGGGTCCACCACCAGAGCATTCCCCGGTACCAGCCCCTCTACGTCTCCATGCATCACTGCGATGAAGGAGTCCGTCGTAGGCTCCGGCCCGATGCGCATTCCGGGGAAGTCCTGCTCCAAGAGGTATCTACAAGAGGACAGTGAGACCAATGAGATCTTTCTCAGGCCAAGCATAGCCTAAATACATGCTCTGTCAAAACATGCAACCAAAGAAAGGCCATCAGTCAGTGTTGTGCTTAGGTTTTCCCTTCAGTGGTTATAATTAAACAATGGAAAGACTAAACCATGTATTTTAGAAAAAGCAAATTAGTATTCAACAAGCATAAGAACTGCTTTTTACATAAACTTTGGCTGCAGGACACTCTCCGAAGATTTAGGCTCATATAACTCTCCTACGTATTTTCTGTCACTAATTAAAGACCATTCTTTCATTGTACATTGTAGTAATAATAATCAGCAGTGCTGATACAACCCAGATAAAGATTGTGTGCTAGAAAGTGAGCATACGCCCAAATGACTATTAATTGAATTTGCTTTTGATGGTGTCTGTGGGACTTTGAGGTTCATGACATGAGCAATTTGGGGCAAGCGGTAGGTGCTCTTTCCTCATAAAGCACAACTTAAACATGACCTGCTGGTGCACAGGAAGAATTCCCCCATTTGCTTTCATGGGAAGCAGGACCCTGAAATGAAGAGGACCTAAGCAACGATGGCCTCCCTCGGGTTGTTCATGAATAATGCAGCATAGGAAAAGGCAGGGGAAACTGGAGATACCCAGTTGGTCCTCTCTAGACGGACAACGATTTACCACAAACATTCCTTCACACAAGCGCAAGCCTGTCCTCAATCCACTGCCCCACCCATCCAGCAAGCCAAACACAGTGCAGGGTCATAGCCCACATGGCAATGGAGGGAGACTCACTCTTTTGAAATCCCGAAAATGCTTAAATTCCATTATGGTCGTTCCTAGCACTGATCTATACCCCCCCCTGCCCATTTCAAAACCACTCCAACACCCCTCCAGACAAGAGAAGATGCCTCCCTCGATAATCAGAGAATAATACTGAAGCAGTATTATGCTATTTTATTTCTCAACAAGATGCTCTCATTCGCCACATCACTGATACTTTAGGGTCCACTAGAAAAGCGAAAAAAGAAGGTCCGCACACCAAAAAGAGCTCCAATGCAAAAATAATTTATAATAAATTATTTGTGCATTGGAGCTCTTTTTGCTGTGCGAACCTTGTTTTTTCGCTTTTACGGTATATTCTTTTTTGGTCCAGCACCCATGCTTAATGTGTTTTTCCGTGATGTGCGTGTTGACTTTTTTACTTAGGCTCCACTAGACCCACCACCTCTAGAATCCATCTATCCATCCATCCATCCTCTATACCCGCGTCTTCCTCACTAGGGTCGCGGGGAGAGCTGGAGCCTATCCCAGCTGACTACAGGCAAACGGCAGGGACCCATCCCGGACAGCTCGCCAAACCCACAATATTGCTGTGAGGCGACAGTACTAACCACTGTGCCACTGTAAAAGTATTTTTAGCCAGTGTGTCTGTGATCAATTTGTTTATGCAGTGCGATCCACAAATAATTCCTCTCCAAAAATTTACAATACTGGAAATTGTCTGCCCTAGCAAGATAGTTTTCTCATTCTCAAAGCTTTAGAATAATGGATGATGACCACATAGCAAAACAAACCAGAAATAATGAATGGCTCACCAAATTTATCTATGCAACCAACAGGCCATCAGTGCTCATTCAGATTTCCATTCACCTATCCTGGTGTATCCATCTCCAAATGAAATCTTTTCTAATCATTAAGTTTCAGGAAGCTAGTAGTGACAGATGTAATTGAGCCCTGTTCGACAAATCATGGTCCTCGAGTGCTGAAGAATGCTGGTTTGCCACCGTCTGTTAACTTGGGAGTCAGATATGTAGACAGTCTGGCTGATCAGTTGACTAATTGTTCAGTTAATTACCTAGGAGATATGAAAACAATGGGCAGATCTGGATTCGAGAGCCAGATTAGAGCATCCCTGCTACAGAGACAGGGGACGCAACAGAGGCTGCAGACTAGTTATTGTGAAGAGAACTTAAAATGGAGAAGGGCTTTCCGCTCACAGTAATATCAATCATTTCCCCAAGGTAATATAGGACCGCATTGGGTAGCTAAGGGTGATGGCTCTGGGTGTTATGGCAAAAGAGGTGGTGCTTCCATTCAGCCTTTAGCATACCGTTGAACAACAGACTAATGACCGTGAGCTATGCCAAAGAATCCATCATAAAGCTGCATGAAATACAGCACGAAGCCATAAAAATTCTCATATGACATTTTGTTTGCCCATCATTTGCATGTTTGTTTAACATCAAAAATATTATACCAAAGCCTGCCTGGGAAGACTTGGTGTACATATCGAGCATGTGATGCAGAGAAAGTGATAATGTAAAGACATAAGCCAAAAGTGAAAGGTACCACTGGTGTGTAGAGCCTGGGTTCAGATACAGCAGGCTGGTGTCAGAAACTGAGATAAAGCATCTTATTACAAGTGAGTTACAGTGAATGACACCACTTGACAGATATTGGAGCAATCATAATCAGTAATATCAGACTGACTGCTTGTTGTCTCTGAGATTTATAGCAAATGAAGTTTAGAGACCTTCAATACCAACGCAGTTGAACTTCCACATTCAACAAAATTAAGTTATACATCTTCTTACAATCTAATGCGATAGAAATGGTAAAGCAGGTATTAAACTTTACAGAATGCCTACTTCCAGGCCTCATAAGAGTATGAGGAGGGTCATACAGACAGCAGACGACTCCAGGCCGACTATTCGCTGGTCCTGGTCCGAATCACCCGAACACGGATCAGAATCGATTGCCCATTGGGACTTTCGGGTATTCGGCATGGAATATTTTCTAAATGCTGAGGTCCTCATAAGTTTTCCTAGACCAGCCATTTGCTAATGACATTCTGCCTCTACAGATAGCACTTGATTTTTCTCCTACACACAATGTTTCCCATGTGGCCAGACGAAATGCCATCATCATCGCCATTGAGGGCATGTCATGGCGTAAAATGTACTACATATCAATTACGAAAAGGAACACCAGATTCTAGGGAATGTTGAAAGCGCAAACAAACCCTCAGCATGTGTAAACATCAGTTTTTGCAGGCAGACTCCCATTATAAAATGTTATCAAATGCCCTCTAGTTAAAAAAAATTCCGATGGATACTTCCTCCACGTTTGCAGATGGTAGACGACTGACAGTGGTAATACGCAATAAAACTGCCTCCCGGACATAGACACATCTCAGCCATTCACAATTATCGCGCGAACTAATTTATTTGCTACATGTTGCTGCCATTCCGCACTTTCCCTCACAGAAATGACAGAGGAAACGCCAAAGCAGAAAATGAGGTTGAGCAATCAGGGTTCTCGGCACTAATGGCCACCCGTCAGCAGTGCGCGCATAAGATTATCAGAAGACATACCGGATAAAGCTGGTCTTTCCAGTGGAATACTGGCCCACAAGTAGTACCATGGGCTTGTTGTCGAAGTCTGCATCCTCTAAGGCCGGCGAGTGGAATTCGTGGAATTTGTAGTGTTCTTCCAAGGGCAAGAGTTTTGTTTTGTACAGCTTTTTCAGTCCATCGCTGACTGTCTGAAAAACCTCAGGATCCTTCTTCCTCCTGTCATCGGTTCCCAACCAACTGAACATGATGCGGTTCGATCAAAAACCTTTAACTCTCTGGCTAAGATCTGCGGATGGTAGTTTTTTTCTTTTTGGTTAAATAAAATATGAGAGTTTATCAACAGTCTGCTTTCAGGTACTGACGCCGATTTTTCCTTTACAATTGCTGTAAAACACGGAGACACCTATACGTTGTTCTTTTCAGTCATATCATTTTCCATTAGAACAGATCTACATTGAAGGCCGTTTCTTCGTGGGGCTTTCAGGGCAACGCAATAAAAATGCATTCGAATTACTTTATCACCAGTTTTCTTCACACGCATCAAGGGCAGATGCGAATATTTGCATTAATGCGCAGTGTCCAATTAGGTGCCAAATGGAGGCTTTCATTCAAACAACTCCGTTAGCTACAGGAATCCCACAAGATGATGCGATGCTACCTAGCCATCAAAACAGCATCTCTTTTACAGTGGAACACGTAAGCGCGCTGTCAACCCGCAAAATGCCGCCTGAAGCTTGCGTTTCTATTTTCACAAATGCTAAAATAAAAATGTATATCATAAAATGGCTATTCCCTCCGGTTGGAATTTCGGATGACCACGGGCTCCCCGGCTTCTTCACTGCCGCAGATTTAAATGCCGGCCCATCTGGAAACCTGACCCGAAAGGAAATGCCCTACTCCTGGCAAAGCCCCACCCTACAATTCAGTCAGTGATGGCAGCGCCATCTTCGTTGACGTACTTGGCGATTTTAATGGCTCCTCAAGCGGTGATTATAAATACTACATTCGAGCCGTTGTGAGCAGTTCCTTTTTTTTGTCACATCTGATTGTATCATCAGAGGTTATCCTTTTTTTTTAGAATACAGTTCATTCACACACACACACACACACACACACTGGCTCATCCGCTGTACTAAAAGTAATACCGGCAAAAGAGAATTTTGCGTTATAAATCAAAGATGCTTTTTCATTAAATGTGCCCACAACATTACTCAGCAATACGTCGCCCAAAATACGGCATGTCAATAGATGCCAAATCATTCAATAGTGAATAATTTGCTGGTGACATTTTTTTTGGTCAACTCAAAGCAGAGAAGCACTGTTCGGGACAAATTAATGAGTGCAGAATGGTATGGCTTGGTTGTATGCTGGAGCATTACAGGTTTGTTGTAGGAGTGTTTAATGCAATGTGAAAATTGAACAGTGTGGAACATATAGAGATTAGAGCTTCTAAATCTTTCTCCATAAATTTTTTAAATCAAATTTTCTACTCAAAAAAATAATCTGATAATAATCAAAGTATTTATGATTATATGCTCGGGAGAAACATGACGATCTTGTTTTATAACAAATAATGAAATGATAATAATTATAATAATATTCATGACATAATGTGCTTATATTCAAAGAGTTGGAGTTTCCAGATTCAATTGATACATCTGATGACATCTGCTGGAGACAATTCAAAATGCACAAAATTGTGTTTGTGTGGCATTTTTTATACTTGTGCTGTAATACCTGATGATAGAACATGCAAACTCTCCTTGACTAATATGAACTTGGAATAAATTGTTTGATTACAAAGAAGAATTAAACAAATCTTTAAGTCCTTGGAAAAAGTCTTATTAAAAGGTAAAAAGTTTATTCACGCAGCGGCTAAAGCCAATCAAAATTAAAATGTAATCAGTAAAAATAAAAAGTTTTTAACCTCACAACAATACAAGCAGGTAAAGGTGGGAAAAGATATATGTACACACAGATTAATCAAAGTAGCAATCTGTCGCCATAACTGTTGAGCATATCCATTGTATTTTCAGTACAAGGACGATTATAATGTAAAGGTAACATTGATCACTATGGTGGAAGTGCAATGGAGGAGCCACACTTGTGGCTTGCTTCTTCTTCATCATGTCCTGTATGTCCAAAATTAGTTTGATTTTACAGCCCTTGCAGGAAAATGGTAATATGTGTAATTACTTAACCTGTTTACTTATGAATTATGGCTTCCTTACTTACTAGAAAATTTTTGCAACTATATTGTGGATTAAAGACCCTTTCAGACTTCTCACAATTTATGTCAAACGTTTTGAGATTTAAGGTCATTTAAATAACTAAAAATAACTTATATTTCATCAAAAATATGACAAAAATTAGAAAGCAAACAAAAACATCTGATCACTTGTGTAAATTTTCTTGAAATTACTGCCAATACTAAATGAAAGAATATGAATATCATAATCATTCAAAAATTGTGAATGAACAAATAGTCATAATTGAGCTGGGCAATTCAAAATTTTGCTCTCATATCAAGTTAACTTTCTAAAGTTTACCAGTTAAAAAAAAAATGATCCCACAGAACCATCAATACACATTTGGCAATTTTTGCTTCCCAGCTCAGCATATTTTTTCACAAATCTTTGTGATATCATCTCAATAGTCCTCACTGAGTTCAGCCCAAACGCTCTTAGCTGGCGCCCTATAATTTGCCTTTAGAGGGCGCAAACGGACTGTGTTGTTGTCCAGAAGGCCGATACTAAAGTTCAATGAGTAATTGGATACTTTGCTGCAAAACCCAACCAACTCACAAATTCATGAAAATTTAGATAGTAGTCCAGTCTTCTGTATTGTAACGTAAAGTACCATGTCAACCAAATAGCATAAGTGTCGATGGCTCTAATTAGCAAATAACATTTAAAAAACACCAACCCACAGAGCCCTAAACAGGCAGATATAATAATGCCAAATAGAACTATCAGCTCCTGTCAAAATTTTTGTATGCTGAAATGAATAAACCGTTCCATTCTACTTTTAGACACAGATTTCTTGCTTGAGAAACCTTACATCTCTGAATCTGCTGCATGATCCTAATATTAAATCTGCTGTCTTTTTGAAGTTCATGACTTGTATCAAAGAGATAGTTCTAACTGACTGTTATAACATTGATGGCTCCTCTCTTCAAGTTGGACAGTGAAATAGTACTGTTCAATGCTTAAACAACTCAGAGATGAGCTTAAATTGAAAATTATATATTGAGCATAGTGGTCAACCTTCCTCACCAGTCCCTGACAGTGGACTATATTGCTTATATCAGCATTAAGAACATTAAAATGATGTTGATGAAAACCTCTTCCATCAGATTCCTGTCTGTGACACCTGCACTACAGTCACACACAGCCTGGTTCCATTTAACTCAGGAATTCCCCCATGTTTACTTTGGTTCAGCAATTCTGAGAAGCTATGAAAATTTCCTGGAAGGGTGGTAGTATTACAATGATGAATGTGTTAATTTCCCATGAAGAAGACTGTTGTGAAACATTGTTAAAAGTGTATGCGGATAGTTATGTTTGAAAGTTACTAAGTCTTGCCAAATTTGGTAATTCCGTTTAATTAAATTTAATTTCAAAAGCAAATTTGTGAAATTCATGTGTATCAGTCTTTCTAGAAGGCATGCTCTTTTCATTTTAGCATTGTTACTCTTTGTTTAACTTGTGTTTGACTTCTGAAACTGCGGATACTTCATTAGTTCACAGTGACATCACGTGATACCTTTGTTATCCGAAGTCAAGTATTTGGTGATACATGGAGCGTTTATTTTCTCTTGCAGACAACAGCTGTCAATTTAGTATGTGTAAAACTATTAATTAGCATTAAATTTTGTTTAGCAAAGTGTTATTATTTTTTAAAATGTCATCGCATGGGGATGGGTTTCTTTAGCACTTTTGCTCCACAATATATTATGTAACATGGGCCATAATGAACCAACCATTTCTAAGTTTTTTTACATTTATATTTTTTATTTCCAAAACAATATAAGGTTTTGATACAGATAATTGAGCTGCATCAAAGTGTAGTTTGTGATTTTACATGACCTCTTTCAAACTTGTGCATTCAGATCTTAAAGTTACAAGGTTTAAATGGCCAATATCTCAAAATGTCTTCCATGTGGATTGGTTCAGTCTGGCTGCAAGGTATCTAATTTGTGCTTCATTCTTCAATTCATTGCATGCTAAAATTTGCAATTTCTGAAATTACCAATTTCAACCAATTGATTACAAGTGGTATGAATGAGAAATACATTAGTCCTTCTTTAAATAGAGCTTAGACACCCACCAAATTAAATCTCCACTCTCAGTGTGAATAAAAAAAAAATCTATCTGATTTTAAGTACTTGTAGCAACAGTGATCACTCATTCAGATTGGCTCTTTCTTTCTTTAAGTCTTCTTCTTCTAATTATTATTATTATTATTATTATTATTATTAGTAGTAGTATTTGTCACAACCCTCATGTGTCCTTTATTGGTTCCTCCCTTGTTCAAGAAGTCTGCATGTGTTTTCACAGTTTGTCTCCTTTAATTTATTTATTGTCTCATTTCATCCCTTGCTCCCAGGTGTTATCATTTGCATGCCCCGCCCCTTTTGTGAATGTCCTGTCAATGTAAGTTTATCGTGATGCCTGTGTGGTCACTGGATTGTCATGCTTTGTACCCTACTAAGCCTTCCAGCCTGTTTGTGTCTTCTAATTTTGAGCTAAGCTCTTCTTTCATGTGTTTTTCGGTATATTAAAGAAAAAGAAAGATGTAATCACTCTTCAGAGTCTTATTAATAAGAACAAGCTCCCAACAAGCCTTTATGCTGGTCTCCAGGATTGGGATTGCTTTTTTGCTAATTCATTGTTCCTGCCTGTTCCTCTAAGTCAGTCCATTAGGAACACCTCCTTCATCAGTCTCCAGGATTGGGACTGTGTTCCTGCCGAACCCTTCAATTCTACTGTCAAGCAGTCCTGCTTCGGCAAGGGGGACTCACTACCAGGCTTCTGCCCCAGGTCAGTCACTGTCCTCGGCGCGGACACGCTTCCACCCTCTCCAGTCATAATGAACAGCTTGACTGCCCCTTCTTCCATTCTGGCCAACTGCCAACATGTTTTCATGGATTTGTGATGGTCGTATATAGTGCACAGTACTTCAAAAAAAAAAAAACCCCCCAAAAAAACCAAAAACATTTTGTTATTCTCAGGACTTCACATTTTTAATATCGTCTGTTCTGTTGCTGGCTGAGTGGATTTCTGGGTTTGAAACTGTCTGTCTTGGACACAGAAACTGCTGCCCAAGTTCTGATTTAAGCCCCTGTCACACTGTGGCGACTATTGTGGCGAATCCCCGCGAACTGGGGGGATTATTTTTGTTGTCGTCATTCGCCTGTCTGGGGCCCTGTCTGGACCTATACACGAATGCCCTAAGATTGTGGTACGCATGCTGTAGGTATTTTGTAAGATTGCCGTAGGTATGTCGGCAACGGGAGTAAGATTGCAGTGAGAATGAACAAGAATCATTACGCATGTAGTACGAATCACAAACGAACTTTGTACGAAGCTAGAAGACTGGAGTAGGAATCATGAAGAATCACCACGAATGTATACGATCGCAGTACGAACTCATTACGCTTGAGTACGAACGCAGTACGATTGACCGAGAATGCAGTACGAACGCAGTAGGATTGAGTACGAATGTAGGAAATGTGGACGCGCCGAAATGTACAACTTTTTTTATGGGATCCTGACGTCACAGGGGTCATTCTTGCTCCCGCGCCTCACTACGACCCCCTACGAATGTTCAAGAATATATGCGAATCGCCACGACTGGCTCCAAGAATGCAGTAGAAATGCAGTACGATGAAAAATAAATCGTGTTTGGACCAAGAATGTTTTGAACATTTCAAAACAGTCGTAGCCCCTCTGAGACTGGCCAAGAATGCCGGCGAATGAGGGAGAATCCACCGCGAGCCCAATACGAATTGCCAAGATTTTTTCACTTTTTCTAGTTTGCGGGGATTCGCCCTCCTAAGTCGCCGCAGTGTGACAGGGCTTTAGTTGCGATCCCTTTGTATTTTTCTGGCGGATGTGCAGTCTCTAGTTTTTAGAATGTTCCCAATTTCTTTAAATGAAAAATGTTGATTTCTCTTATCAGCTCTGTCCTCATGATCTAAGATTTCCTTGGATTCCATGCTTCAGGTAATTATGATAGAAAGTAATTTAAGGCTCCTCATTCCTTTAGATAAAAGGGGAAAAAAGTCTCAAGTTGGCATAGGCATTACTAATTATACTTATAGCACCATAGGAATTCACATCATTTTGTGTCATACATTCTACCTCACTATTTTAACTTGTGAATCCAAATGATAAGCAACTGATATTCTCACACTACAGGACAAAGTTAGGCTGCAACTTCCCAAGCACAGAAATGGTTTTCATGAAACACAATAAATTACAGCGATTCCTAATTGCCTTTGGAGAGTCTGCATACCGCACAGTAACCCTATTAAAACCCTTCTGAGAGAAATGTTACCATCACTTAGGCTTTCAAGCATTGATTTCTCCAACATGGGTCAAGTTTAATTTGCACTACATCACTGAGCAGCATAACAGCAGTCAATGTGACAGTTTTGTGAGATAACAGGGGCACTCCAAACAGATTTCAAATAAATTAGGCTTGCAGCTGGTACACTGAGACGAAAGGAAGCACACTGTTTAGTTTCATTCTAGAGCAGGGGTGGCCAAGCCCGGCGCTAGAACAGGGAATTGGGGGCGCACAGACATGTCCCTTTATGACAATTAGGATAGTCCTGGCTAGTTCTCAATCATTTTCCTTTATTGACGCGTTTTCCAATTATTGCAATTGGCAACTGAAGACGCGGTTTCTCTCCATATGCGATCTAACAGCGATGAAATCATGGGGTAAATTCAATATAACTGAGAATTGGGGTGGACAAAACATCCGTTTTAAACAATTATTGGTCCTGACCTGTTCTCAGTCATTTTCATGATTAACAAAAGGTTCACTCCGAGAGCACTCCACACTTAACAGGTGTTGCTTGTTCTCCCCTATTAGGTAAAACTACAATCATTCATCTGGACGCGTATTTGCTTAATTTAAATCAACGTTATTCAAAATTACTCTCGGTATTGAGTGAAAAAAAGTGGCACTCGCCAGTGAAATAGGCTATAAAAAGCATGCAGCTCAAGCATTTTGCGTAGGTATGCAATTTTGAATAACGTTGATTTAAATTCAGCAAATACGCGTCCAGATGAATGATTGTCGTCCTACCTAATCGGGGAGAACAAGCAACACCTGTTAGGTGTGGAGTGCTCTCGGAGTGAACCTTTTGTTAATCATGAAAATGACTGAGAACAGGTCAGGACTAATAATTGTTTAAAACGGATGTTTTGTCCACCCCAATTCTCAGTTCTACTGAATTTACCCCATGATTTAATCGCTGTTAGATCGCATATGGAGAGAACCCGTGTCTTCAGTTGCCAATTACGATAATTGGAAAACGCGTCAATAAAGGAAAATATTTGAGAACTAGCCAGGACTATCATAATTGCCATAAAGGGACGTGTCTGTGCCCCCCAAATTCCCTGTTCTAGCGCCGGGCCTGGGTGCACACAAGATTAACAACTTTGCAACCACTCAAATAACACTGGACTAAGTGATAGAACAAATAATAAACCAAGCATTAGCCTAAATCAAAAGAATATCAGCAAGGATAACCAGACAGATATCGATAAGTTGCACTGCCTCTATGTTCGGGGCTCGGTCTATGGAGGGGGCAACTGATGATGTCACATGATGCTCAAGCCATCGGATTCTAAACATCAAATTGGGGACTTACGCATCACATTAACCAATGCGTATCTTTCACAAATTCTTCATGAAAAATGAAAACGTTTATGGATAGAGCAATGCAATCAGTTAGGCTGGGCAATATTGTCTCGTTAAATTACCACAAGAAAGCCTAACTCTTGCACATAGATTCGTGCAGCCTACACCTGGGGGTGCTGTTGCAAAAGAGTTATGTAGTGGTTCCCAACGTCACTCCCGGTAACCCTGTGCACGTTGGTGGTTGTTCCAAACTCAATTTCAGCCCCAGAATTTTAAGAAGATACTAATGTTTCTTAAATGCGCCATTAATGTTCATAATCATAATATACCATTTTCGTCACATAATGCCAGAATAACTCTAAATGTGTCCAAGAGCTCCATTTTCATTTACTCCAGCCGACTTTGAGAATGTTTTTAGACACAAAAGAGGGGAGAATTGTAATTGATAACGTTAGAGAACCAACTAGCCGATACCCGTGCTATGTACGGCCTATAAGCGCGGGCACGATAACAGCTGACTGAATTAGCCGGTTTTACTTACAAAAACGGCTTTAAAATGCAGTTTTTACTTCAGAACTAAGTTCGAATCCTAGCGCATCGTCTTTGTCACACAGTAAAACTCGTGACTGCAGAAAACAGACTCATTATTCACGGTGGTTTCGGAGATGTGTGAAATTACGCAAATCGCCAACTCAGTAATAATATACAGATTGGCTTCTAACTACCGACAGAGTGGACACATCGTCACTAAAAATAGCCATTTGGTAGTTAATGGCAAATTAAAAGGCAATGCAAATGACGAGCTAAACCTGCCTCACAGCTCAGCAGCTTAATATGGACCATATTATTCGCCATCGTCTTTAAAAATGTTTGATCTTTTTGCAAGTGTTTGCAATAAAGCACAGTTTTAATCCAACATGGCTACAGCTATAGTCTAGCTATTTGAACGGTGTAGTTCGGAAGTAATTACGAAGCTATTGAAAAATTGTTATTAAAAATTGCGACTGCAGTTGCGGTCGGAGTAAAAACCAGCATACACAGGGGGACCCCAGCGCTGGCAACCACTGGCCTATATTGCATTCACGCCCAAATGAGCGAAATTATTCCGGCAGTTTTAATTTACTGTTTTCATTGATGTACGCAAAATATAGCCGATAGAATTATCGCAGTTATTGCACCATCACAAGGTGAAGCTCACCCATTGCCACGATCTCAATCGGATGCATCTAAAATGAGCCTGGCGCCGCATACTCTGATCTACACGGCAGGTGGTGCTAAACCCGCCAATGCGAGTATCCCGAAGTGGGTGATTTTAATCAAACTGGACGGGATCCAGCGCAGTGCCTCGGAGCTCCGGCGGGTCATCGCCGTACGCACGCAGACAGGTCCCATTCCAGCTCTGAAAATTTCGCCTAGCACACGCTGCGAAGGTAGAGAGTCGCGGACTAATGAAGAAACGTGCGCGGGTGAAGCTCCGCTTTCGAAATGAATCGCTCGTAGGTCGCCCCAATAGTACTGGGGCCGATAAAATACACATTTTGGAAAATGAAAAGGCTTTCTCGAAAGCTGACTTTGGCTTTGGCAGTTTTGTTTTGGGTTGCCGCTCTACTGTATTTACTCATATTAAGTAGAAGGAAAGTGTCTGATCTGGAGGCAGAAGACGCTCAAGACAGGAAGGTGAGACCGTTATAACAAGCTGACTTGCGCAAACATGTTTCTTAACTGCCGATAACGTGCTTTGCGTAGAAGGTAACTTCGAATTTGTGAAGGTGGGAACATCGACGATCAGGTGCACTGACATAGAATAAGCACGAGTTCTTCGCTAAAATACGAGGGCTAGATAGACTATTTGCTCTTGCGAATCTTACTTCCTATTTGTCGAGTGTTCACATCTGATGGAATTCACTTTACTATCTTGTTGTCATTGAAAAGTTTGTTACTGAATGATATGCACGCCTTAATAGGCTTTGTTAAATACATAGGCAATAACTCGTACATCAGTATTGGAATTTTTGTTACTGTACCATTGGGAGATTGAAGAGGTCTTAATGATTCCTAATTTTCTACTTCTAGGTCGTGCACTTAACGTATTGATTCATACAACCATTCTTTGAAAGCAATAAAATGTTATTGATATTTGCGGGTCATATTGCCCTGGGTGCGGTAGAATGTTGCGCAAACATAAATGCAACATGAGTGGGCTCGCAGCTGTGTAAATTCTGCATGATAGCACTGTTTCTTCGTTGGTGCGAGTACGATACCAAATATTATGCGGCTACATGAATAATCAAAATTTAGAGTACAACTATGTTTGCTGCGTACTTGTCTGGCGTTGTGAAGTAGCCTACCCGGTGTGCTGCAGGCTGCGTTAACGTTTAGATCTTCAGATAGTAGGCTAAGATAATTTTGATGCTTTGCTGCTACAGTCAGTATTCTAACGTCTTTATAGTGGAGTTCACAAGTCAGTTGGGAAGATGGACTATAGGGGAATACGACGTATTCAAGTGAACACGCACGCACACACACACACACACACACACACACGCACTGGAAGACAGAGTAATCATTGCAGTATTTATTTTAAGGTGTTCTTTGACCATTTAACTGGGCTGGGGGGGTGGGCTGGTCTGAAATCTACATATCTGAGCTTCATTTCTTTTTATTACTTAATTTTTTTTTTCAGCACAGATTATCACCTGATCCATTTTCATATTTTAAATGTACAAAAATATACAACCTTTCTGTACTTGTGGTGTGGGCTTAAACCTCAAGCACAACAGGCTTGTTGTAAATTTCAGTGATGTTGAAAACTGCTGACGTTTTTTTTTTTTTTTTTTTTTTTGGGAAAGGTATGGTTTTATGGTTTTGAGTTTGTATTTAACCATTAAAAGACGCCAATGCAAAATGTATGGAGTTGGCATGTTTGCTTGCAAAATGTGTGTTTGTTCGCATGCAGGCAGGCACTTATCCATGTGTGTATGTTAGGATTGTGTCCATTTATTCAAACGTGAGAGCAGTCAGAACCTCACAAAAAATAACAATTTCCCATGTTGGCATAGAGATTAAAATGTGGCAGTCATTCAAGGTATGAAAGTGGTCTGCATTTCCATAACGGAAGTTGACCTGGGCACACCTATGGACGTAAACTACACCCTGAATGCATAGATGGAACTATTTATTGAATTGCAGATACAGAGATTCAATTTGGACACTGCATAGTTGTGGTTTAAGAATGTGATTCACATGCAAATCTTTCTGCTGAATCAGACTGAGCTCCTAGGTTGCCATGCAGTTGTATGCGCTTTTAGGTTTGGAAGTCATGCTTTTTGATGATGAATTTTCATTATATCCTGTACAGTGGGCACTGCTCTTTGCATAGATGTTAAGGGCGTGTACATTCTGCTGACCTAGATGGGGTATTGTAATCACTTTACTGCAAGAGAGTACTTCATGGAAATGCTTGTTTGTGCAAAGGTTTTTCAACTCTTTTAAATGGATAGCTCTTCTTGCACTTTGAGATACAGAAGATGAGTTAGACCTTTGATGGAAACTATAATGTATGCCCATTATGCAGTATGCAATTCTTGCTGTGATGGTGGTGCTGCATGTCGATTCTCAGAAAAATCATTACAGTTTGAAGTTTATAAGAGCAAAGAAAGACCAGTATTTAAACAATTTGTTTAATTTATGCATATAATTATAATTATAATAATTATTATTATAGTATATAATAATTTACTGTCCAATTCAAACTAAGCTGGATAATTTTGGGCAACTTTTTTGACTTAGCAATGCATACTGCAATATGTAATGCAATTCTGAATTTGTGGCTCTTCCATTGAATCCTGAAGTTTGCTATTGACCATTGGCCATTTGTTTGCAATTCTTGCATAATTTGGGCACTTTTTTTTTTTTTTTTTGAATGACCTCGTTGAAATTCTCCCCGCTTCTGTCTCAACAGTAGTCTTTCATAAATTGTTTATTCCGGTTATAAAATGCTTGGTTTTTGTGACTGCCCAGGCAGTCACAACTTGTATTGCCTTTTATAAGTCACGTCGCTTTGCAATAGAACATTCCCTCGGTGAACAAACAAGATAGATGCTCCAATCATCGTGCTCAGCTTGTGTGTCACAGCCCCGATGGGACTAGTGCGACTGACGCGATTCGAATTATTCATTATCACACAATGAAAAATGCAATTCCTGTATATCAGTGCGGTGGTTATATGCCATTACAGAACAAAACAGAATATGAAAAATATATTTTTAGCATGCATGTTTCTTGTAATTTTTGCCCTTTAGGCCACTGTTTACCAGCAACATTATGCACAAATTTATAGATTATTGTATAGAATTTCAAGAAGCTTACATTTTTACATGATTTTTTATTTTATTTTTTATTTTTTGCATTTTATATTGAACTTTTAAATAAGATAAGCAGCTAACTCTTAAAGTTTGAATGCAGGGAATTCACATTTTGTGAATTCTCTGAAAAGCTTTGATAGCAACTGAGACTTCTTTGGTTATCAATTTTAATTTATCCTGTCAATCAAATTTGTCTCATAGAGAGGAAGTAAGGATTGGATACTGTGAGGATCTAATTCATTGAATGCTGTCTCTAATAAAAGATAGCACTATTCCTTATGATAATGTCAGTTCTGAAAATGATTAGGCCTACTATATTATTTAGGGACCCAGAAGTAATTTGAATACATGGCAAAAAGTATCCATCTTAGCAAGTCTTTTAATCTTAACTTCCTAATTTTTCTCTCTCAAGTGGAAAATATCAGCTTATTTTAATTTACCATGTGCTTCACTGGGGAGATTTTCTTATCCCATTGGCAAATCAAAAATTGAGTCAAAATCATCTCACGCCATTGGCAAAAATTTTTGACTAATTGAGAAAAAAAGGCAATAGAAATAAGTATTTTAAGTCTGAATGCAAGATTGAAGTGCTTGGTAAGGTGGACTGCTTTTTAATTTTTAGCAGTGTAGTTTTATTGGTGCAAACAGGGAAGTGGGATTTCATGGCTGTCAGTGATCTGAAAAGTTGTGAGGAATCTTCTGCTACATACCCAAGGAGAACAGATAACTTAGTTTATGAAGTTTGTCCATTTCTCTCGATGCACATTTTTAAGGAAGTGTGGTCACATGCATTGTAATTGTCACGCATTTCAGTGGGCCAGAGGTAAGAGGTGACAACTGCTGTCAACAGTATTCTCTCATTTTCACTCACACATTTCTCAGCTGTGTGTAGCCAATGCCATTGTACAAACTGGTGTGTTGTAATGTATATACACTGTGCTTGGCATGCAGTTAGCTGCTTCGTACGCTTTAAAAGTGTAATATGGTAGTTTGAGGGGGATAGTGTTCACTCATTCAGCAAGACACACATAACCTGCAGCTACTGTGTGGTGAAAATCTGCTCCATGGAATCTACTCCTTGTTCAAACCTGTTAGACCCTTGTGGCAAAATATGCAGCTTTTTAATATTCATCTACGGTATGCCTATAGGACTGCTCATCAGCAAGGGGAAACACTTCCACGCTTCGTTTATCACTTTAAAGTTAATTGTTTGCTCATTGCAATTTGGGATGCGAGAGAAGGGCTGATGTAATTGTAGCTCTTGAGCTAAGTGCTTTTAAATAGTTGTCATGTTGGGATTACGCTGTCCTCAGGGGTAATTTTCTTTTACTATGAGAAACGGGTCAATAGACCATACTAGCGGAATACACACTTTGGGAATGTCGCTGATATATAATAATGTGAGCTCGGAAGTCTGCTGTAGCAGTACAATGAATGTGTGAAATATTTATGAATTTATGAGTTTGTTGAAATTATCTGTGACAGCTGTGCTGGACACAATCTGAATGATGGATTTCTGAGAGATAAGCTAGTCTTCCAGTATTGGTTTTAGAAAGCTACATTCAGCTCTGATTTCACACAAACGCTGAAGCATTTCAACCTGTTTGTTTGTGAAGTAAGTGTTTGGCGGAAGGGGTCCTTTTAAAGCTCAAAAGCTAATTTTTTTTTTCAGCTATTCTATAATGTCGTTGTTCGGTTGGCAAAATCAGAAGAACTTAATACTTTGTTTGGTTAGTTTCCCATTTAACATAAATGATTGAACTGAGCTGATGGATAAGGGCTTTACACTTGCAGCCACATAGAACTGCTCAGATATTCATGAGCATCTTGCAGATGTTATTTTTATATTATATTGTATGAGCTATGTGTTTGTAATAATATTATAAGGCTTTCTAGCGTCCCATCAACACCTGGGTTACTTTTGTCACTGTAGCTGTGTGTTCACAAAGCTTTAATAAGATGTCACGGTGCCAGAGATGCTAGCCAGTGCCAAAGCATATTTTTTGTTCAGAAAAATAACTTCACACAAAAGCAGGGGTTTAGATAATCTTGTGTCTGAGGAGTTGCACTGATGAAAGGGATTTTGAGAAGCACACAGCCGACACCTTGTCAGGCGGTGTTTCTGTGCTTTGTACCAAAAACAATATTCAGCTTATTGCTCTTGAATCAATTTCTTCTCCGCTACTGAAAATAAATGGCTTGGTCGCGCGCTTTCTCCGAGATGGGCATTCCCGTAATTAAGTTTTCAGTGGTACCTGTAGTCCCTTTGGTAACCTCTCTATCTGGATTTTTATGGGTCTGCTGTAAGCACGTATTTGTGAATGTGCGTGTGTGTGTGTGTGTGTGTGTGTGTTAGCGAGTGCATGTGTGTGTTTTATTTTGTGTGGTATCGTATATTTTTTCCCCTCGGCTAAGCAACATGTTATATAATTCAGTTTGGAACAAAGGCAGCTGCTTCAACAGCCAGATGCGCAGAATTTTTCGGCTGAGATCGCTTTGATCGCACTGAGAATGTTTAATGCATTTTTATTGTTTTATTTCTTGACCTCAAGAAAAGAGCGAATATTGGGAGCATATATCTTGCTTTCATCCTGTGTACATGACTGTTTATGAGAGCAGTTTAGAGGAATGGGTCATACATATTCAGCAGAGGTAGAGAAAGCTGGTTGGGAACACAACTCTGAATAGCTTTGATTTAGTACACCACATCGCGCACAGGTACAACTTTAATTGCAGAGTCAGCATCAAACAGCATTCATCCAGGTTGAGAGGTACAGTGCCATCTAGAATTATTGGCAACCTTTGGTAAAAAAAAGAGAAAAACTATGTAGATGTGAAAAATGTCTTTATTGTTTATCCTTGTGGTCTTTCATTCAAATTATTCACAAAAAATTCATCTTTAATTGAAGTAACGTAGTTGGGGGAAAAAAAACTGCAAATTCTTATCATGAAACAAATATTCATTTAAAAAATATGCGTGCTACAATTATTTCGACCCCTTCATTTAATATTTCATACAGCCTCTGTTTGTTAAGATAACGGCTCTGAGTCTTCTCCTATAATGTGTGATGAGTTTTGTGATCACATGGCATGTGATCTGAGGCCATTTTTCTATGAAGGAACTCTTCAGATCCTTCAAAAGCCAAAGACAATGCTTGCAGACTAGCCTCTTCAGCTCATCCAACAGATTTTCAATCCCGTTTTGTTTGGGGGACTGCATTGGCCATTGCAAAACCTTTATTCTGCAGTCGGTGAACCATTTTTGTGTAATCCATGTTATCATGCATCCTAACAAGATGTCCAAGGCCTTTGGAAAAAAGACAGCCACACATCATCAAAGATCGACCGCCATACTTCACAGTGGGTAAAAGAGGCTTTAATGAATGGTTATTTTTCTGTCTATGCCAAATCCACCTTCGATGTTTGTTTCCATAAAGCTCTATTTTGGTCTCATCTGACCATATAACCCAGTCCCAGTGAAAGTCCTTGTAACATTTCGGAAACTGCCAACGCTTTAGTTAGTTGTTGATTGACTGCAGAGTGAAAAGCAAGATTATTAATCTGTCATTCATTTATGATTCATAATAAAAAGAATTCACTTGTTTATTCAGAAATAAAGCTGTTATATATTTCATATTTACTTCTTGTTTCATTCTGCTTAAGAGTGCTGTGGCATTGATTTCATGTAATTAGCTTTGATTTGAATTACTGCAAATTTGTTGTATTGCATATTTACATAGACATAAACAGTAATTTTACTGTACGTCGATATATTCCTGGATAAGCTTGGATTTGCATTGCGATACACCATCAATTGGTTATACTTTCACGCTGTCATTAATTTCTAATTGTTCACTACTAGCAAATCCAGGGTACACAGCTTATAGTGCTGAATTTAGAACATTCTGCAGGTTGTGTAATTCCCTAGTGCAGCAATCCTGTATTGTCTGTGTAGTTTCATCCACATGGAAGTGTCAGCTTGATTTGTTGTGATCACTGCACTGCAGTAAGAAGAATTACTCTTTTTAATCAGCACGAAGATACGAGCAACATGTCCACACCTTTTAAATATTGTTGTGTTGCTTTCCGTCTCCCGTTGATCTGTGGGTTTGGTGATGCAGGCCTACAGCAAAAGTGCCTTTACATGCTATCAAAGGTTGAGTATTAGTGGATTTGCAAAGGCTGATATAATAATGATAGTTTGGAGCAGGAAAAAGTCAATAGCTGATTAATTGACCAATATCCCCCCACCCCCCATCCCCCCCACCAAGTTTTATGAGAAACTGTATAACTGTTGAGCTGCATATCTAAGTCTTAATCGTAAATAAACACATCAGTCTCATAAAATCAAGGGTTCTTTAATAGTTGCTTTGCCATGATCCAGGCAAGGTTCATTTGCAGCTGGAATACTATCCAGTAGTAGGGATTATTGATAGGAATACGCTAATGACAGATAGGGATGAAGCCCAGAATAGAATATGGAACACCAGTTCAGATGGTATTGAGCTTGGTTAGGGGACATGTGCATGCCCAGCCTGTGGTTTTCCAGGGCAAAAGCCAGAGGGAGGTCACCCTTGTCAGCGCAGAACTTGCAGATGGCAGGTTCGGAGAGTTTAACTGGAATGTAGTCCCAATCCTGATGACCACAGAAGGCTTGGGAGGTGTTCCTGATAAACTGGGCAGAGGAACAGCTGAGGAGCTGGGTTAACAAAAACGTGGTCCCAATCCTGGAGACAGGGAAATAGGTTTGGAAGCTCATCTCCATTAATAAGACTAAGAAGCATACTTTTGTATTTCACTGTCACTAAAGATTATGATAATTTCCGAAGAGGATAAATTCACAAACTTGGAGGATACTGAATGGTTGTTTTAGAGACGGGGTCCTCAGACTGATCCAGAAAGGGCTGATGTGGGTGCCATTCATTCCAACCAAGCAGTTGCACACAAGATTTCACAACTGAAGGACTACTTGCTGTATGATTTTAAATAGAAAAATGTTTAGTCTTAAATTAGCTCACGGAGAGTAGCCTACTGTACACTGTACATTGGTTCCTGTAAGACTCATTTGCTTTTTCTTAGTGTTGAATATACACCAGCATTTTTTACTGTGTCGGACTGTGTCAGTCTGCTTTGCTAACTGTATAATGGGAAAAGTAAAAAAGGCACATTTGGGTGATAATTTGGGTGATAATATTTATTGAATTTTATCATTTCATTTGAGCCTTTCCTATTTTTGAACTTGGGGCAGGAATGTTTATTTGAGATAGATTAAGCATTATGAAACCGTAACTAATAATATATTTCGCTGTCATGAAAACAGCATAGGGCAGTGCTGCTTGAAATCTCTTTTTCAAAGATAAAAATTGTAGTCAGAAGATAAGCTTAATAAATCACTTTAACCAACTACAGCACAATGAAATGTTATAGAGCACGTAAAAAGCAAAGAATACTTAAACTGCCACAATGACAAGCAAAAACCACAAAAAAGTGAAATTGTTCGCTTTATTTATTGCGGGATTATTAACTGTACTTTGTAAAAATTGAAGGCGCTGAACAACAGTGGTTGTGAACCGTAGAAATAAGAGTGTATTCATGCTCCCCCACACACTCGCACGAGCACAAAGTGTTTCTTATCCACTATTTGTTTTCCAGTTCGAATAGTTCTGTTAAAAATTTAAATGCCTTCGGACAGAGATGCATTTGCTTTAACAGAAAACAATCTAAAACTGGTTGTTAATTTGGCAGTGATACATTTACCTCGCCCTTAATTGCGTAGACTTCGCAGTCTCTTGGCTGGTTTAATTTCTTTGCAGGATTAATTTCAGCCGTGCTAATTTATCCTTCTTATCTGCAGTCGTGCGGATAGAACATAAGAAAGAAAGCTTAAATTGGTCACCTTCTATTCATTCATCCATCCATATATCCATCATTACCTAATCTGCCATGATTAGGGTCACAACAGGACTGGAAGCTACCTATCTATCCCTTTGGCTGGAGGCAGAAATGCACCCTGAACAGTTTACCAATCCATTGCAGGGCTCAGGCTCTCATGTCTTTAAAAAAATAGTTCATGAATAAATGTTTGTATTTCATCAAAGACAGTTGATATTGATGATATAGCCTTGACAGGGCCCTGATGTCAACATCATCAAAGCTGTCTAGAATTACTTGGGGTGACAGGAGCCAGTAAGATAGGTAGTCCGCAAGAAGAACTGTGGCAAGATTTCCAATATGTTTGCCAACCACCTTATAAAACTGTAGAACTACAGGACTGTGTAAGTAATTTTAAGGCTGAGGGAAGTCACGCCAAATATGGAGTTGTTTAGTTTTTAAGAGTGAATAGTGTTTTATGGTACACTTGTTAGTATTGAAGTGCACCTATTATGGTTTTTCTTTTTTTTTTTTAATGTTCTTGTGTGTATCATATAGTTTTTTTTTTGTGCGTGTAAAAGGTTTGTATATGAAAACAACCCAAAGTCACCACCAGAGAAAGTTCTCCCTCCCACATAACACACTGCTTCAGAGCTGCCTGAAACATGCTGATAGCATACAGCCATTTTTTCCTTCAACTGGTTATGTCACCAATTGAATTTTCGTACCAGGCAGTCAGTTTGGAATACCCTTGAATCAAGCAGGTTACGCCCACAAACATAGCTACTTAGAGCACGCAGTATAAAAACCAACTGTATGGACTTCCATAGAGAAGAAGTGAAGAGGCAGTGGCAGTTTCCTGTAACTCATTTTGCTGAGGACTGCTTTGTGAACTCTACGTAGTTCAATGCTGGATATTCTCAAAGATTTCTCCAGAAAGATGGAGCTGTGCCATCTTTGTTAGGACCTGGAGTTTCAGGTTGATTTGAAGTTTGTAATGTAATGAAGCCACGATTCTAATGCTGCAGAACAAATAATTTGGGAGAGAAATGTATTTTTCTCATATTTGTGTATGAAGTGCATATGACTGTTTAAGTTGTAGTTTTTTGAGAATGCTGCATTCATATTAATTTGAGAGGTGACCAAATTGTAATTCTGAGAAAATGATATGGCAATTGAAATACAGATAAAGCACAATTGAAATACATATTTTGTGTATAAATAAAGACTGGCAGAAATGAGGGAAGGAAAAACACAACCTGTTGCCTGTCTCATTTTTTTCCTTTTGTTTGCAGAAAAATATAATCTGGTCTCAGTCTCCACACCTGGAGCTGAAATCCATTTATGGTAAGGGGCGTGACATTTCCGACACGCAAAGCAGTTGACTAATTACAGGTGACTGGTCCAGCTGACCAATCACAGCACACTAAGCTTTTTTGTGAGGGGTGGGGTTGGGGGCAGGAGCTCAAACAGTGTGTTTCAGGCAGAAGTGCCACAGAAATGGCCAGTATACAAAAACTAAAGTGTTTTTTGAAGCTTATATCCCTATTGCAGTGGACCCCTAGAACACAAAAATGACCATAAAAAGGAGCATAATAGACGCACTTTAAGAAAGATATCATTTCATAATTTGTGGAAGCATCTTCCCCTATCTGAATAGTCTTTAATATGCCTAAAACATTTGCATTCCACTAAATGTCTGTGGATTGTACACAGGCCAGAGCGCTGAGAGGAATACCACAGTAACTTGTGGAGGACATTCAAACTCCACGCAGGAAGACCCAGACTGAAATTTTGGACCCAGATCAGTCTTGCTGTTAGGCGATAGAGCTCTCACTGCACCTTTGTTCCACCCAGCCACCGTCTAAATATCTGTTATTTTTGGAACTACGTTCCGTACACTCATAAGCACTGCCCCAGTTCTTGCCACACAGTGCTTCCTATTCCACTTAAGTACTCTTTGAAAGACTTGTATTCTTGGCAGAGGTTTTTGCTGCAACTTCAAGCAATGTTTTTTGATAAACTTCCTTCAAGGTTCAAGCAGAGTATTGCAAGTGGAAGCGTAATCTTGAGGCTTGAGAGGCAAAAGGGGCAAGTGGTATGTTCTGTCTAGTTTTAGCTTTAGAGTTTAAAATACACTAGGCTGCTGATATGAAAGGCCCTGTGAACTGCATTCTAACTGGGGGAACTTTCATTCCTCATTACTTTTTGCTTTCCTCTTATATAGGTGTGGGTATATGTGCACTCGAAGGGAAGTGTTGGGTGCAATGGAGACTATGTGCACCCTATTGTTAAGCTTATGAGCAGAAGATGAATTGGCTACTCTTAGCTGGAGGAACTGGGAAAGCATTGAGACGATCCCCTCAGATATGTTCAGTCCGAAATACAGGGTTGAAATCATGTTCTGTCAGGGAAGACAAATTAGATCTGTCTGTGACGAAACGGCAACAGTACATCTTAGCATTCATAAAGTAATTGATATTTTTCCATTTCTTGACATTGGCCTTGTAATACTGCAAAGCTTCTATAAGAGCTGTCATAATGTTAACAATAAGCCAGCCAAGGCCTTTGATATGCTGTTGCGCTTCATGGTATGTACGGGACATCCGTAAATCACGGGCGCGTGTGAGTGATGCCGTCAGAATATGTTATTGCTCAGGCTTTCTGCACCATGTCATCATAGGACTCATAGCTGTCAGTGGAATCTTCGGAATGATTTGCGCTGCAGTACGCTATGGTGCGCCGGCTGCGGAAATAGGTCTCTGTTGCACCAACGGCCGTCTGTGTTGCAGGCCTGTGGGCAGGCTGATGCGGATGTTGGCCAGCGCTGCTGTTGTGTTACAGCTGAAGAAAAGGCCTGACAGTGTTTTGATGGTAGAGTCATTTAAACTATGTATACTTAAACACACATGCTAGTTTCCATTGCGTGGGCTAGATGGGAGATATCACAGCTTTCTGATTCTTTGTATAATCTGAGTAAGGGTACTAGAATGTAACACTGCTGTAGCGCAGTGGTCAAGTAGGCTTGACTTGGAATGGTAAGGTCCTGAGTTCAAGCCCCGGCCACGGCCTTTGCGGTGTGTTCTTGGGCAAAACACTTCACTCCCACGCTCCACGCCTCACTCCACCCAGGTGTATAAATGGGTACCAGCAAATTGTCAGGGAAACTTGACTAAGAGCTGGGGGAGTACCTGCGATGGACTGGCATCCCATCCAGGGGGCGTAGTAATACTTGTAGTTGCTTCATTCCATGGAAACGGGTTAAGCACCGGCCCAATGGGCCATTAGGCTCGTAACAGGCCTACTCTCTCACTATATAAAGAACACCTTTCTAATACTGGGTTGGATTCCCCTTTGCCCCCGGAACAGCTCAAATTCTTTGTGACGGGCTTTAAATTTGTTGGCTGAACATTCATATCCCACCTCATCCCAAAGGTCCTCTAATTGAGTGAGATCTGGCAATTATCAAAGCATTTGGAGAACTCTCATGAATGCTTTGAGACATGACGTGTTATCCAGCTAGACGTCGCCATTAGGAGATGGGTGGACTGTACCCATAAAGGGGATGCACATGGTCAGAAAAAATGGGTAGGCTGTGGCCTTTAACAAATGCGCATGGTCAGAAAAAATACTCTGGTATGCTGTGGACATTCAAATGGTGCTCAGTTGGTATTACAGGGCCTAATGTGCTATGAATATATTTCCCACACCATTACACCACAAGCGGCAGCCTGAACTGTTGACAAAAGGCAGGATTATTCTGTGGATTCGTGTTGTTTACACCAAATTTGGACCATGCTTTCTGCTTGTTGCAGTACAAAAATTGAGATTTGTCAGACCAGGCAGTATTTTTAGTCGAGCCCCCGGAGGGAGGTCCCCAAAGGGGGATTCCCGTAGGGGTTTGCGAGACTATTGTAATCAACTTGTTAGTCTGTCTGTCTGTCTGTCTGTCTGTGTGTGTATGTGTGTTTCCGGGCAGATATCTCCAGAACCACTTGACCGATTTCAGTCATCTTTCACATGTAAACAACTTGGGCTGACCTCACGGCACGACATAAATTTCGGGCTGTTGGGCGAGACTATGAATTCTCTGAATGCTTGTTCCATTCTTTGATGATCCAGCTTTGGCGAGTATTTTCCCAGTGTAGCCTCAGTTTGCTAGCCTGACAAGCCAGACTATAACATCAAAATGTATAGTCTGGCCACGACCGATAGACAGGGCTCAATCCTAGGGGCGGAATCAGTGGTTGTCTTTCAAACTGCTTCTGCACGCAATAGGATAGCGCTACGACCAATCAGAGCAACGAACAAGGTGACGTATTCAGAGCAACGGAAAAGAGTCAACAGGGGAGTAAACATAGAAGGGACACGGCTGGTTTTGGAGAAGTCCATCCATCTACACTAGCGTCCATCCCCGTGGTCCTAATATATAAGCTACTTAACAAAGTTTAATACCGACAGCAGTAGAGGATAAAAGAGGAGCATTCCGACTTTCAGTCTGCAGTGATTAGAATATCACAATGGGGCCATGTGTAACACAACTGGCTGTACATTCAGTTCACATTACTTGTAAATATTGAATATAGACTTTATCTCTATTACGTAGTTTACTTGATGCCTCTTACCATTTGTAAATGAGGTGTACCTCATCCACCACGATTCCTAGGATGTTATCTCGGAAGACCTTGGTAGCCAACATGTCGCGCCACTTCCTCTGCATGAGCCAGGCTTCAGGACTACCGAAGACCAACTGACAATGGCCATTTCGAATTTTCTTCAATTTATGTACACCAAGTTGCATGGCCGTGAGTCCAAATTTGGTCGCCTCTGTGACCTGGTCCTCCATAAGGGCGATCAACAACGAGACTACAACCATCAGTGGGTTTTCACTTAGTGCATGTACATGCACGCCATATTCCTGTATTAATTGGAATATGAGAATATTCCGATTGCGTACCTGTCATGTAAACGTGCAAAAACCCGATTAAGATCATTTTCTGATTCGAAATACTCAGAATTAGACCCCTGGCACATGCCTGTTTTAATCGGAATATTGGGTCATGTATACACCTTAATTGGAAAATGCCCCCGAACAGAATATTCAATTACGTCTGCACCTGTTCAATTTGCAAGGAATTAGCGTTTTTGGAGGGAAGAAGAGACGACTGTGTGCATTCAGATAATGAAAGACATGAATATAATGGAATATATCGATGGGCGAAAGCACCGTAACAACGATATCTTTAAGGTGTGCGAAAAGTGGAGAGAGGCTGGTTTTGTGTGAACTGCCAACCAAGTTAAGCATCGCTGGAAAACTCTGAAGGCGGCATATTCCAAAGAGAAAAAAAAATACAGGCAGTGGCTATTTTTACGCCAGTCGTAATCTTACTCCAATTTGCTATTCTTACGAGCTTCGGTATGTTCATGCACAATGTGGGAAATCTGGACTTGAACCATAGACTGATTTATACAGTCTATGCTTATACCACGGCATTAACTATAATGTATCAGCTGACGTTAGCCAGCGGGACGGCTGTAACATTACTTATGTTTTCTAGCTGCTTAACTTGGCTAACGGGTTAGGTAGTTATGAGAGTGTAATTTTAGGTTCAACGTTTGCTCCCTAATATTTGGGGAACTGTCAGGTCGTCACTCTCCACAATCAATAGTCAGTAGTGATTTGTGTCGTGTAGAAGAGCTGATAGCTGCACAAAGTTTGTCCCTGCAAGAAATTTTAGAGTACAAGTTGGCTAATGAGTTAGATGAGAAGCTGGCAAAGTTAGCTGGCTAATAACTAACCCTACCTAACTTGAGTAGAAGACATCCTGACTGTAACTTAAAGTAAATAAGCCGGCTAGCCGGTCTAGTAATGTTAACCACAAGGCACGCAGCAAAAGCAGGATGTTTTCAACCCAGTTAAGTAGCAATTTTTTCCGAGGCCAAATTTCCTATTGTGCATGCGGATACAGTTCGTAAGAATAGTAAATTACAGCAAGCTCGCGACTGGCGTAAAAATAGCCGCAGCCAAAAACAAAACAATACCAGCTGCCCGAATCCAGCCAGTTTCATTTATTTCACGGACATGGATGAAATTCTGGGACAGAGATCGCTGGTGATGGCAATGGCCTAGAGAGTGGAGTCGATGTCGGCTTTGAAGCTCTAACTGAAGGCAATCAAAGCCATGACGATTACTTTCGAGCGTTGTATTTGCTGAAACCCGGTGTTGAGATTGGACCAAAGTGGTGGATATGCTAATTAACATGTAAACGGAATATTCCCATCGCTCAGCCCATATAAACAGCTTATTTGGAATATTACCTTAACCCGAATATGGACCTTAATCGGAATATGGTGTGCATGTAAACACAGTCACTCACTGACTCCCATTCGTTTCGCAACCAGCGGAGCCAGCTGGTAAATTAAATTTTTACCGTATCCTGTCGGCAGAACAGCAAATACATCAGTCTTTGAAACGAATGACTTGAGTGCCTTTTTCTGCTCATCTTTCAAAGAAAAGCCCAAGTCTAACTCTTCCTAAGTCAATGCCAAAGCCGATTCAGACGACGGATGTTCTTTTGCCACAGCCATCTCAGTTGTTTTGTGCCATCACAGCGTTGTCGTCATCGTGCTAAACCAGCCCAACGACTCTCTACTAAAATAGAGCGTTGTGATTGGTCCGACCAAACCTTGGTCGGACCAATCACTTGGTAGTACTGAGGCCCTATGGCTTGTGGCTAGACGTACCGGCTGAGCAAAACTATTTGCTACCGCTAGGGTACTTCTAGATTTCTAGGCTATCAGTTTCCTGTTCTAAACTGACAAAAGTGGAATCTGATGGGGTTGTCTCAACCTGTAGCCCTTCCTGCATATGTTAGTAACACTTGGTCATTTGAGTTGCTCTCACCTTCCTGTCAGTTTGAACCAGTCTAGCCATTCCCCTCTGGGTAATTCCATATGAAATCACCTGACACCCACCATCTTTGATGCTGCTGAAACTCATTCAGATGATGTAACTGATGAAAGAAGTACTTTTAAAATATTTTTTTGTAAAAGGGTCTATTGTTTTTGTACGAAAGTATTTAATTGGGCAAAGTCGGCCATTTTGACTGCAAATGTTTTTTGTTTTTTTAACTCTCAATAACTTTAAAATTATTACTCCAATTTTGATCAGCTTTGGCAGTAGTGGTGCAACGGATCATCGTTGATCCGTAATCCGTATGGATCCCTCTTCATGGTTCGGTATGCACATGATCTGCGGATTGGTTGATGAAAAAAAAAAAAAAAAAAAGGTTGTGCTAGGGGTTTGACGTTATCGAATCGCGGTGATCGTAAAGCGAAATGAGACAACTTGCCGCTATCAGGTGTGTCAGTTGCGTCCCATTTTTCCTTGAAACATACAAGCGGTCTGAAATAAATGACAATTAGTTGAAGTGCTTCCGGGAAGATAATTCAGATTAGAACTCGTCTAATTGTCGGCGAGGTTGGGCAGCTTCCATCATCTTTTAAAGCTCAAGTAGCCAACCCTAAATCTGCTCCAGTATAATATGCTCCAAATGACAATCAAGCAATTTAGCCTTTTGCCAATAATGCGTATGAAGTGATAGAGAGGTGCTGGCAGACGTAACTGCGCTACAATGTTAAATTGAAAGAATGCTAATAATCTAAAGAATTACAAAAAACCTTGTCCAAACTCCATCTCTCATCGTAGTGTTTTAGCTGATTTTTAAACTCTTGCACCCTGAACTTGCCATTGGAGGATTACCTAGCCCTGCTTTCACCATACCTTCTCCAAACCGCTTCCCATTTACGTTTCCCAATTAGTAACTTGGTGTTAATTCGTTTAGATGCGAGAATCAGTCAGTAGAATTACTGTCCCGCTCCCCTCATCTTGCATGGTTCATTGCAATTATCAAGCATTTCCCCATCCACGTTAATTGTGACATAAAACGGCAACGTCTTTAGAAGCTTCGGAATTCATGTAGCTCACAAAATGGCATTTTTTTCTCTCTCTCTCTGTGTCCCGCTTGATACGCCTAAGAAAAATTTCTATTAAATGCAATTTTGCCGACTGAGGTCTGAGTGTTAAGTTGGCTTTCTTAAAAATAAAACTGTCTACAGCCAGTGACATTACCATAATGCAGGTTAACCCTTAACCTGTTTCTAATTTAGAATGGGACAGTTAGCTGAATTAAATAACTGAGCACGTAGGCTACTGATAAGATACTTTACCAATTACCATTGATAATTAAGACATAAAGCTTTGCGTCAGTGGAGGGCACAATGAGATCGCATAAACGGCAATTAACAGAATTTTCTTGAATTTCTACATTCTAGTAGAATATTAAATAGCAAATGCTGCTGAAGATGTTTAGATTTTGTTTATGATTAACTGGATAATTGCCGTTCATACAATCTCATATTGTAACCTCTGTACAACTTTCCCAGAAGCCGGACCATAAAGACCCCATAAATGATTTTGACAACATGAAAGTTTGATGCATAGCTTGCATTTGAATTGATTTTAAATACATGCCGTGAGGTGAACTTTCACAATGCACTAATAACCAATTTACTAAATTATTCAATTACCAACACTTTGACGCAAGAGCATTAGTAATTTAAAACATTATTATGCCAAAACATTATTATGCCTTTGCGGCATAGTGAGCAGCAGCGCTTCCCTGCAAAAGTAGCCTATTCTTTTGGAAACATTTTGATGAAGTGCAATCTTAAAATAAATTAGGTTGCACTGCTGGAAAAAAAGGTTGAATCGCATTCATGCAAATATGTGCTGTTCAATGGCTATTTAAGTTTATAAATGCAGCATTCCAGTGGTGGTGGTCCACTGACATGGTGGAAAAGCAATGAGTGTAAATACCCCCACATTGCCAAGATGCTATCTCGCTGTGCCTGGCACTTAAGTGCCTAGCGAGAGGGTATTCTCTACTGTAGGAGGCATAGTGACTGCAAAGAGGTCTACACGTTCCCCAGACAATGTAGACATCCTTATCTTTTTGAAAAAGAATTTAAAATTATAAGCAGAGGTATGCTTTGCTTTCTTTCTTTTCTTTTTTGATGATGTGGACATAGGCTAGTTTTTAAATCACTGTCCATGTTTAAAGAGAAGGTATCATGAAGTATCATGGCTTAGTGCACTTTAAGCTGTTTTTCATTCATGGTCCATGTTTAAAAGAAGAAGGTATCATGCCTTATATTGCACTTTAATTTGTTTTTATATAATTTAAAGTTTTTATTTTTTATTTAATGGGCAGAAGTGTTTTACAAAATAAATGGAGGACAAAGTTATATTTGTCTTGTTGATCCGAAAAGTGATCCGATCTGTGACTCAAATCCGTGATACGATCCGAACCGTGAGTTTTTTGATCCGTTGCACCCCTATTTGGCAGTATAACTGATTAAGGAACAAGGAATCCAAAACAACTATTGAACAGCCCTCATTAATCCTCTGAACCCCACAATTTAAATATTTAACTTGACTGTATACAATACTATTGCTCTGTATAGGACAAGATATATGGATTTGAAGTTAAACTCTGTACACTTGAAAGATTGTACTTGTGGAAATTTGTGATGGTTATTTTTTATGTCAGGAGAATTGAATATTCAAATTTGTCACATTATTTTGACCAAGATCACTGCAGCACTTACATGCTTCACTGGGGAAAACTAGTGGACTACACTGGTGCTGCAATGATAGTGGTAATAATACATAATCTGTTAAATTTGGAGATGTCATTATCCTGAGAGAAGAAAATATCAATCACAGTTCAATGAAAGCACCAGAGGTGCTGATGCCTCGGTGTGTATTGCTTAGCCACTACTGATGTACAATAGTTGTACAGTAACATAAAAGCAAGCTTGAATACATAAACAGTCAATAGAGTGCGGTCCTTGTGCCAAAATCATGTGGGTGTGGCTTAACATTATGTACACAAAACGTGTATACTGAAACATGAAGTGCTACAAAAAATCAAAATTCTGGCACATTTAAAATCAAGAGAACAGTGTTTGTCACTGTTGGCATTGTTACTTTAGCTTTGATGCACACGCTGTCGCAGTTATGATGGTAACAGACAGACAAACAAACAAACAAATACACAGACTGAGTCGCAGTCAAGCCAGCGCACACCGAGGCATAACAAGAAATATCTATCAAGTGTACAGAGGGGTGTGTGGTTGGTGTTTTAGATTCCTTTTTCCATAATAAGTAATACTGCCAAAGCTGGACCAAATTAGAATCATGATTTTAAGGTTATTGAGAGTTTAAAAAAAAAAAAAAAAAACATCTGTAGGATAAATGGCCAACTGGGCCATTATGAATTGACTACTGTTTATGAAACCATTAGAGAATGTCTATTTCATCAGTCTACACCAGTGTTTCCCAACCCTGTTCCTGGAGTACCCCTGCCCTGCATATTTCAGATGTCTCCTTGATTTAACACACCCAGATCAGGTCATTAAGTGCTCCACTAATGAGCTGATCAGCTGAATCAGGTGTGTTAAATTAGGGAGACATCTGAAATATGCAGGGCAGGGGTACTCTAGGAACAGGGTTGGGAAACAGTGGTCTACACCATCTGATAGACTTTCAGCAACATCTGAGATGCTGGGTGTCAAAACCTTGCTTCCTCAAGTGACTTGACTTCTCTCTTTCATGAATGTTTCACCCACAGACCGAACACTCACTCGATTCTGTGGTGCGTGAAAATCCCAGATCCTTGGCTGCGTGCTTTTATGCGGCCACTGTAATGGCCGGTAGTATACAGAGGCCAAGCGCAACGACAGAGAGAAAGAGAGTAGCACGAACACAGTACAAACACAGAGAATAATATAGACCAAATGCAAGTACTCGCGCTTCCAAAGGACGTATAATAGTCCTAACCACGGAAGCAAAGCGAGATAGAAAAAGGGAGAAGAAACTCCAACAATAAGAAGATAGAAAGTCATACCAAACCTGACTAAAGATATCTTCGGCTATAGTGCGAATCTAAACACAGACACTCTAGCAAAGGAAGCGTGCCGGACATCCTGCTGATATAGATTCTGGGGAAGCGCCGCCCCAGCTCAATCAACCAGCTGGGTAAAGAATTCGATGGCCCAGGAATTCGATATCGTCCCCGGACGAGAGCCGCAAAGAAAGGTCCAAACAATACGCACACCTCACAAACCATGACAGCCACATGATTGGCTGATTTGAAATTTACATTAATGAGCAGCTGCACAGGTTTACCTGATTTAGTGGCTACTGAATGTATGTGCCATCTTCATTCAGAGTTCCATGTGAACAGTAACTGTCCTGAACTCCTGAAATTGTTCTGGGTGTTGGTCAATTTATGGACCTTTTCCAAGTTTAATATCCTCAGGCACTACACCATTGTCCAATGACTTATACATTGTTCTTAATTTCTATTTCCTGTCTTGACCAGCTGTAGTGTATATTGTGTTTTAAAACTAAAACGATTGTCCATACGTGCTTTTGCACTGGCACAAATTGAGGACAAATATGTTGAAGTCTTCACAATGGTTGTGTTTTAACATTCCCAAGATTCTGTATGTTACGCTATGTAGTAAATTGCTTGTTGGATCCTTTAAAACATTTACAAAGCATTTCTTGCACTATTCTGCAGTGAATAATTATGGATAAATTGGGGAGCATTTGTGTTGTTTCATGAAACAAGCCAAAAGAAAACATATTGCTGATTTTCTAAGTGGGCAACTGATGTGGGCAAATTAAGTATAAAATGTTATTTTAGTGCCATTTTAACATTCTTAACTGAATACGCGCCTCTGCAGTACTCGCGATTATTTATTCATAGTGTTCATCAATATTGTAAGTGTACTAGAAGTAAGAATTTTAGGTTCATTTGATGTCTTTTATAGCTTTTAAAGCTATTTTAAGATAATTATATTATTTTAGTTAACTCTAGTTAGGGGAGACCACATTATAGAATTAGTCTATTACTCTGTCAACGTGTAAACCTCTTTGTTGTGTTACACCTCTTTGTTGATTTATTCTGATGGTTGAGGTCTGCTTCCTTTATTACAGAAAGAGGTTGATAATGAAACTTCATCATGAAAACATTTTATTAATTTTTTTCCATTACCGTAAGCACTTCGAGACATCTGGCATAAGTTATGCTGGGGCATGCTGCACTTCCAACCATTATCATGCTAAGCAGTCTGTCTTCAGAAACAGACATCTGCAATTACCAGCCGCTATTATGGGCTATAAGGACGATGTTGGGTCTCTTGTAAATCGGCGGGGCATGACATCACCCTCTGACTGACAGCCACTGAAAGGAAGTGCACGTACAAGGGATTCTTGGTGCTGAAAGCTTTGAAGACCTAGAGCCCCATTAACCCCTTTGCGCTGATATAGACGCCGGCGTCCGTAAATTCCGAGAATTAATTCCTAAATAATTCTGTAATTGAATTTCCAAATGTCTTGCTTCACTGGAATAATTTTCCAGAGTCTCTGTCACACAAATACTGAGTTATAAAGCCTTAGTAGGCTCATTCATAGCTGGAAAAAATGGCATTATTTGTATTCTGCGCAAAGGGGTTAATGTATTCTTGATTCTTGTTTGGGTGCTTGGTGGGGGGGTAGCCTATTACTGTTGTTCTTTTTAAGAGCATTGAAAAAGAAGGTTGATTTGGATGCAGCTTGGTCATGCACTGGGGTCACTGTTTGTATTCACGGATACAGCCCACCTCCATGGCTATTTGTACACACACCTTTAGTGAACTGTCTGCATATATATATATATATATATATTTTTTTTTTTAATTTGGCATCTCCAATCCCGCCTGAATTTGGAATGCCCAATCCGAGAACTATGTACAAGGCTTGCTCATATACAACCCCCTGTTGCCAGCTCAGGAGAGAGAGACAGTTCACGGCTTTCCTGCGAGGCACGCGCCTGTCAGCCCCTGCATCTTTACACTCATTGGTCAAAACCATTGCAAGTTCAGAACGAGGGCGGAGGATACCCGGACATGAGCAAGCTCAGAATCTCACTGACGAGCGCCCGGCTGGCCAACAGGAGGTGCTTGAGCAACGAACAAGGCAATCATTTTTAATTTCCCTTCCCAGCAGTCCCTTCCCAATTTGCATTCCCACAGCGCTTTAGCCAGTCGTGCGCTGTTCTGAAAAAGCTGCCGACCACTGCTGGTCGGTACAACCGGGGATCGAACCCGCGCCGTAGTAGTCACTACTGCGTCGCAATTGCGGCGCGTTAACCTAGTGAGCTAACCCGGCAGCCCTGTCTGCATATTTTAACCCCGTCATGAGAACTATGTGCATACGAACACAGATACTTGCCAATGTCATTGTCATGAAAACTCCTGGGACCATCTTTGATTCCCACTGTACCTTCAGAAGGAGGAGCTGTCTGCCAGAGCTACTTTGCGGAGACGCGAAAGTCGCTATCTTCCTTTATCACGCAGTGAGGGTTCTCCTGCCTGTTCTTACTCAGGGACCCCCATCCAAGCTCAAATGCTCCCAGAGGATCTCTTTTATCATTAAACAGAGGTATACAACTGAATTTTCTCCAGAAAATGACAATTTATCTCTCTCTTCATTAGATAACTTTTAGATATTTGAGGAGGGACAATTATCAACATAAATTATTGCTCAAAAATGAGAGTGTGTGAGTGAATGATTGCTAACCATTGGTATAAATGAATTGGTAAATTCCATTAGGGCCCAATTCCACACATTTTAAAAATGCAGATTTTGCATAGTTTGTGCTCTTTAGGTGACAAGTTTATTCTTTGCTAGAAGGTGGATAAATATACCGATTTTTAATGTATTTTACATGGTGAGTTCAAGACAGGCCTGTTCCCAGGAGTTGGGACCTTGTTGCAGGAAATTTGACCTCGGGCTATGTGTGGCCACAGTGGTGATCCAAGATTATTTATGGGCTCAATTTGGGCTGCATTTAAATAGTTCTAACCCTATAAAACCCACTGACCCATGTATGAGTCCGTCGAGTGCAGCTACTGTATTCAAACCTGTGGAACTGAAGTTCAATTTTAAATTCTATTGGTGAGCCCATGGTTTCTGATGATTCGAAATATGTCCTGTTGAATTACAGGGAAATGTCTATAAAATGATGCAGAAGATCTTGATATTTTCCAATTGATGTAATGCTGTGGCCAGAAAAACATGGCACCCTGGGTTTGAATATTTCTCTCAATATAAGTGTGATGTAGCTTAAGTGGAGCACTGCTTCTGGCAGATGTGTAATATGTTTGTGCCTTTTATCCTTCAATATGAAAAAATTATTTTTTACCGTTGAATCATACGTAAGGGAAAATTTAAGCGAAAAAGTCTGAGTTTCAGGGGTTAATGCCAATAAATGAGATGGATTGGATGCTTGGTATGCATTTGACGTCAAAGTTAACATGGAGGCATCTGAGGAAAACTTTCTCTTGGAAAGTAAAAGCTGTATATGCCAGACCTTAAAAAACGAACACTGCCCATGATGAGGTATTGTACCTCAGCATATGTGCTACTAAATCCTTTGTAGCATTCCTTTCATGTTAGGTTTGAAATACAGTACAATGATCCTGGAGAAACAAGAAATGTTCCAGCCCTTTCATGTATAATATTAAGCTCCTCAGTTCATGAAGGGCCCAGCTGCATTGTCTCGATTTGGTCACCCAGCAGAAATCAAAATATCATTTCAACCATTTTTTCGGCATTAATTGCCTCTGGCGGAGTATGACGTGTCAGACGTACATGGCCAGACTTTGAAGAAAATAATGGAAAAGTTCTCTTGTAAAAATTGTTCCATGGAGTTGGGTCCTTCTGGATAGCACTTTGATGCAGATCCATTTTCACTCCTGTAGATTTGGGCCGGACCTGGTGCATATCTGGCACAGCGTTTACTGCAGTCTGGGGTATTGAATTCATAGATTCAGTTATATCACGGTGATAGTCAAACATGGATTAATAAGATAGCAAAACGGAATTCCACTCGTTCTAAATGCATAATTTCCAGGCTTGCTAGCGGCCTTACTGGCTTTCTGCAGTGTTAGCAAAATAATACATATGCAGAGGGAACACTAGATTAAAATTTTAATGCGCTCGGTCTGCATCTATGTTTATATCAAGAAATGTCAATTCTTTGTTGAGCACTATCTGTGTAAACATTATCTAGCATATTGCTTGCTTACAATGTAGAGATTTCTGCCAGGCGTCTATTTTTTCTTTTTCCTTACTCAGAGCTGGACTGGGAGTTGGCGGATTGCTCAAGCCTGCAAACCATTTGCCAGAACCATCAGATTTATAACCCTGTGTCCATCGAGAATCCCAAGTGGTGGGAATCATCGGTGTTGTTTTTGTTCTGACTGAACCGTATCTCCCCAACACAGTAATGGCTTCTTTGCCAGAGGGCTGCTTGAGACAGACGTGACTTAAAGAGGTGAAAAGGCTTGATGCTGATTGCCTGCACTTTCTACCTTCACGTGGCTGTATTGAGTGATCCCTTTGAAAAATGTGAGTTTGGAGGACCTTCAGCCATCGCTACTTTAGCAAAAGCCTCAGCGCAGTTTGGATTTCTTGCTAGTTTTATGAATGATCTTGCATTGTTTCTAATCTAGTGTGCTTGGATGATAATGGTAGTTGGTTTTATTATTATTATTTGATAATTCAAGGCTTTTTTCCACTAAGCAGGTTTGCTGAGTTAGCTAGATATCAGTACTGAAAAAACCTCAAACAAGCAAAAAAATCTAAAATCTGGACTGAAGTAAAAAGAATATCTCCAGGTTTTAATCAGGGCTGTTACCAGGACTTCAGGGAACTTAACACTTCTGCTGTGTGATGTAAAGGATAGACCCAAAATTTTCCTGGTTGGTGGATAGCCATGATAAGTTAGACCTCGCACAGCCCTGTCCAGCTAACTCAGTATGCACCTTTTTCTGTTCACTTCAGTTTTCCCCTCTGTTTGTAAGAAAAGTTGAAAAGTCACATCTGGTCTTGACTAAGAGCAACACTGTTATTAATTTATTGTTGACGCAAGGAAACTGATACATTGTGTTGCAAAGCGGCCAAATTAAGTTTTGTTTTTGCAGCTTATCTCCCGGGCTGCTTGACAGATGTTCACCTGTTGCACCAGATACCAGTACAGGCCATTCAGACCCTATTTTAACGCAAGTCAACAGTAACATTAACATAAAAATACAAAGACAATAATGTTTTTATTCTCAAAATACATTTTCCTTCGTGTAATGTTTCACCCTCTATCAATTAGTTGAGCTAGAGAGCTGTTTAAACAATAGAAATTTATTTTGTGGACAGATCAGGGGCAGGTGGTGTCACTGCAACTAACAAACTTAGTGTTTTATTGTGATTCTGTAGCTGTACTGCACAGACTATGGCTTCAATTTGATCAATAGCAGCATCAGAAGACTCCAGTTTTGTGTGCCAAAACTTTTTTCACCAAGTCTGAGTGAGGTCACTGTGTGATGTCACACTGACTTTTCCCATGTTTTTTCTGCTGTCTATGGCCGCTGTGTCTGGCAGTTGCCAATAGGTAAAGTTTATTCCTGTACTACTGTGAAGACATGACTTTGCTTTTATCTCCGGGTTTGTTGCTGATCACTTCAGAGGAGTGGGACAGAAAAAAGCAAGTAAACATCGCAGCAAATCATTAGAAATGAAATTGAAAAAGTCCTGGCGAATGAAAATAATCCATCTAAACATTTTAGCAAGGGATTTTCTGTCATAAATGTTAGATTGAAAAGAAAATGTATTACGATAGGGAATGAAGTGCAGAGAGTGTATGGAACACATTATTCTTGTGAAAGCTATATGTTCCAGTTTTCCCCAGTGAGAGAAGAAGTACAAGGACCCAAAATGTAATAAATTCACAACCATTCCTTTTCTTTTCAAAGGACTTGAGAATAACCTTTGTTTCATCATCCAACAGAATGTCATATAGGCCTAGACTGATCAGGTCGGAGCACATTGTCACAATGACCTGGAACCCAGCTAAACATCAGCGACCTTTATTATAATGTCATTGGCTGATTATTACCGTAGTCTGGCAGAGTAGCGTTACATGAAAATCAGATTTAATCACATTAAACCAGTGGGGGATGGTTCATGTTCTTTTAGGCTTTTGGTTCGGGGATGGCTGCCTTTTTTCCCCCAGCAGCTGGCACTGGCCATGACAGCCTTTCCCAGAATGCCTTTCTACTGTCTTCTGGGTTTTCAGCGGGGAGTCATCATTACTCCCACTTCCAAATAGTCACCAGGGGGAAAGTAGCAACCAGTTAGTTTGTAAATTACAAGCAATAGCCCGCCAGGAACCTAGTCAGCTGCTATTGCTGTTAATAGACTCAGATATAAAATTTGTTGCATCAGTGAAACAAAAACACGAGAGTAGAGGGTATGCATTGGCACTTTGCAGCGGAGGCTTCAGTTTATTAGTGATCTCAAGCTGCTGTCTTAGCAGAAAATGGAGCCTGGTGTTGTTTTATCAGTCTGTTATTTATTCTCTCTCTCTCTCTCTCTCTCTCTCTCTCTCTCTCTCTCGATCTTACAGCCAAGTGTAAACAGCATGCTGCCAGGTTCAGTAACACCCAACAAAATGTCAAGACGGAATATGTTAATTGCCACTCTGAACTCAAATATCTCGGACTAATATTATACTTTAGTATGCCTTCTGAACAGTATGATAATTTAATGAGTTTCAGTATGACCAGTGTTATGACTTGAAAATCACAACAAAGAAAACGAGCAATGACAACTTAAACAAATTTATTCTTCACTGATTAGGTCCAAAATTTTCTATAAATAATCCACTGTGCAATCTTAGAATAACACTCTGATGCCACTATGTAACTCTGATGCCAAAACAAAAACCTCTCTCCTCCACTGAACAAAATCACAGCATTTATATAGACTAGGAACTTTCTGGAAAGATCTACAGGAGTCCTGAGTGATCCGGCCCCCTCCAGGCAAGAAGAAGCCAGAAACTTCTAGAAAGCTCTAGTCTATTTCATCACAAACAAGTGGTATTGCATCAGATCATGTTTTTCTACAGACATACCACCAGAGGGTGCTAAATGATGAACAAAATAAACAAATAGCTGACCAGTAAGGCAGCACAAATAGTATGTAACAAATCTCCATTTACAAATGATATACAGTGTTTTACATAAAACACTCATACATAACACCAGGGATATGTCAATTAGAATTAAAATCTTCCATAGGTTTCGGTTTTGAAGGTCCTCTAAGTCATTCTAAAAAAATGCTGAAAATAAATAATTACCTTAACAAATATGCTTAAAATTATGTATGTTTTCATGAGATGAGGAGCGACATTGCTTTATATGATGGAAACAGAGGTCGCGTTAACAGAATATTTTCCGTCATTGACGGATTTTTTTAAACAATAACGGAACATTTTGAAGTGCCGTCCGTCATTTTGACAGAATGTAATTCACACCCCCGTCCAATTGGCGTTGGGTTTTCATGGGCTACGTTCAGACAGCAGGTCTTGATGCACAATTGGGATTTTTTGGAGAAATCCGATTTTTTTGTGTGCTCGTTCATATTACACATTATATGCGACTTCTATCAGTTTTGAATATGAACTGAATGCGACCCTAAAGTGACCTGCATGCGCAAAAGAGGTCCTGAGGTAATACGTGACCACGCAGGCACGCACTGTTAGTTGACGGAAGTAAATATGGAGGCATCTTGTCTCGGCATTTCAATGACGTAAAGGTCGGATAAATGCGACCTGGCCGTTCAGACAGCAGTCGCATTGCAAAATATCAGATATGTATCGGATTTAGGATCACATATGAAAGTGGCCTGGGTCAGATTTTAAAAAATCGGATTTGTTCTGTTCAAACTGTCTTTAACAGATCTGATACAGATCACTTAGGGCCAAAAAATCGGATTTGGGCCACATTTGCCTGCTGTCCGAACGTAGCCATATTGTCTCGAGCATTGTCTTTGATCTGTATGACAGAGATGCCAAGTCTCACGCATTCGGCGTAGGTCTCACGCATTTTTTAGGCTTATACAGTCCGCTATATTATTCAATGAAGGCTTATTAATGAGATTCTCACACGGAATTAAAATCCTTGTGCATTGAAGTTTCAGTTTCACTTGCGTGAAGGTGGACCTCGCCATGGAAGCGATTATGACTCCGGACTTCTCGTGCTTCTCTTTACTCAGGAATTGGAAACAATGCATGCGTTACATGATTGTTTAAATTGTTTCAATTAAATAAGACCATTTGAAACGTCTTTATGCCATTCCATTGCTTTCAATCCCTCAGTAAAGACAAGCGTGAGAATTCCCGAGTCATAATTAATTTCCGTGTCACTAGTAGGGAAATCCACCATAATGCATGTGAAACTGATTAACTTAATGCACAATGACTTGAATTCCGCCAGTGAATTTCTCCAGTGCGCGTTGATTGAAAAATTGCTGACTACGGCACAGGAAGGTGAATGCCGCTAAGAGGCGAGAGACTCTACCGAATGCGTGAGACTTGGCATCTCTGGTATGATCCTGTATTCCTCATATATTTGTAATATGATAATTTGCTCGTCATTTGTAAAATATGCTGCTCTGCTGCTGGTAGACGATTGGTCATATGCTACAAACGCTGTCTCTGTTATGTGAACATGCAGATATCTAGGTCGGGAAAGCCCTGGTTGACATAACGAGTTGATAAGCAGCTTCGTAGGACCGCTTAGCGAGACTGCGGTTGTTAGGCTTAGTGAAGCCCAGCAATAACTGAAAGCATTGTTCATTTGCGCATGGTTACTGTGTGGGGGGAGAAATCATTTGTTATGTTTTATAAAGTTCATGCAGCATTAAGTTCGAAAATCCACGCAGTGCTGTATTTAACACAGTGCGCAATGTGTGTCTACATGAATCACTGTCGGCATCAGCTAATGCGTAATCTATAAATTATTCTGTTTATTTTATTAAAAAAGTAAATGATTATCATTTTAAAAAATAAAATTACAATGACGGATTATAATTGATCATGACAGAATTTTTATGCCCCTGTCCGTCACAATGACGGACAATCAGAAAGCGTAACGCGACTTCCGGATGGAAATGAGCTGTTTTATTCTACATGACACGGGTTGCTCTACATGGAGGTCATCGTGGTTATCCTCTTAAGCCACATTTGACAGATCTATACATGCCACGAAGAATAAAAATTTCATTTCAACATTGAGATATTGAGATATATTAGAAACTAGTATAAATAACTGCAGAAGGAAACAATTTAACCAAACATTTAATCATTGTAACAATCAGTTGGTTCCTCATTGGTGAAACTGTTGACAGATGGTTGCCAGAATTAACAGTTTATTTGGCAAACAATAGAGTCACACCTGTTATGTTTCATGTTTATTTTATTAAGTTCAGGCTAATTTGGAACTTACTGATTTTCTCAGAGTCAAATTTTGCCAGAAAATCCTCACAGTATAGAAAAATAAACACGATATGTTCAATGGTTTCATTTTCTTCATGGCACAATAGATATGTCCATCAAAATGTGGCTTAAGATGGTAAATAACTGCTCTAAACATGGAATGAAGCTAATTAAGAAAAATCAACAGCTTGCTAAAATCCTAAGATTGCAAGTGTGGTTAGAACAAAAACTAGCATACACAGTGGGGCGCCAGGACCGAGTTTGAGAACCTCTGCTATAGGCTCAGGGTTGCATGATCATTGCCTGGAGCTACTGCAGGGTATCCTGCCCGGATTCCTGTGCCTAATTAGCGTTGTTTCTGCGCCAGGTGTGCCAAATTTTGATTTGGATCAACAAAACAAATGAAAGATCCTCATTATGTGGCAGGGCTTGAATCCGCCACGCCACAAAAAATGCTAAGTCTCATGTAAAACAAACAGCTGCAAAGTTACTTGCATTCTGGTGGACAGGTAAATAACGTAACAAATAATTTTTTATGACCTCTATCCTATTATGATGGGATTAGTATTACTGAGGGGTTAAGCAATATTTAACACGGAGCATCTGTGTTATTTTGGCCCTGTCTGAATTCGTCATCTGGCTAATTTTGACAGACTGCACATTCCCAGCAAAAATTCCAGTGTCTTTTGCCTGCTGTGAAACACTCTTAAAAAAAAAACCCTTAGTAATACTAAAACCATGCAGGTCAAATCCTTGTAAAATGTTTTGTCACTTACGTGACTTGCAAATCCATTATTGAGGTGCTGTGATACTCCTGGACACTTTATCCTGTGCAAATAGGGCTTTAGGCTCTAGGACTGTTTCTGTTCTTGCAACATTTCCTTCTGAGAGTGCTCTAGTTTCAACTTTATTGCTCATTATTTTAGCCAATTTTTTATCGTTCGAAAAAAAATGATCATAAACAATAAAGCCTTTAGGCAAAATATTGGACATGGGTCCGTTTTGAATGATAATGTTAGATAATAAATGCTTACAGATCAGGGAAACTAAGAGGTGTCGGCAGAAGTTTCTAAAATGATGACTCCAATGAAGCTGCTACACAAACAACGATACAAGGGCAATAAAAAAACTCACGATTCTGACGTCACTTGCAGTCATTGAATCATCTCAACTTTTTACCTTGAAATGATTTCAACTTTTTACCGTGGAATGAGTGCAATGTGCCCTCCAGGGCTCGTGGGTGTGACGGTGAGGCGCAATCATTCTGTTTTTCATTCGTGTTGGTGGGTGTCAGTTTAGAATTCAAGAGCAGAGTGCTTCTTAACGCGGAGAAGAGATTTGGGGAAAATGACTTGGTAGACCTTTAAGGAGTGGTTATTTTTTTCTAAGATCCATAAACAAGCTCAATTTTAATTTTGTACTCTCATTTTTTTAAATATGTGAATTTTAATATTTGATCTTGGGCTGCAGAAGCTGACATCCACATTCTCTCTAATACCTCAGTAAAAACTAAAATAATGAGTAACTTGGTGTCTTGCAGTGAGAGGGCGTGTTGTGGCATCCTAATGAAGTTCTTCAAAGGTCTTGTACGAAATGACCACAACCTTATAGAATTCATTCATGACAGAATAATTTAAAAAAGATTAAATTCTTGTCTTGGTTTGCCTTGCAGCTCACTGAAGCTGAATGGGACGACCTCCTGGATCAGTTTGAAGAGAAGCACTACCTCAGTGTCCGGAGATGGAAGCCGGGCCAAGACCCATACAGGCTGTACGCCTTCAATCAGCGTGAATCCGAGCGAATTCCTAGCAACCGTGCCCTCCGAGACACTCGCCATTACAGGTACGCCACTAGTCCGTGGCATAAAGAAACTGCATCGCAGGTTCTTCGATGTTGAATATTAGTGCAATTAGGCTTTGCAGTCACATTGTTTATCAAAAGGGATTTCTTCACAGCTTAATTGTTGGTGTGTTTGTGCATGTTCCTGTGTTTCTGTGTTCGTAAACACAAGTCTGCCTGAATCTATAGGCGTGTTCATTTGTTTTTTGAGTGACTTTGCCACTGTCCATTCTCATTCATTTTTCTTCTGGAACCCCAACTTTGAAAAAGTTGAGACAGTATGGATAATGAACTTAAAAATAAAATGCAAACGATTTGTAAATTTTCGGGCCCGATTTTTCCCATCAAATATGACATACACAAGGACCATCGCAACCTCTTAAACGATCTGTCTGTGGGAATGTTCTTCTGAGGATTTTTTTTTTTTTTTTTCATTTGGCATCTCCAATCCCACCCGAATCTGGAATGCCCAATTCGAGAACTAGGCTTCCTCGTGTGCGACCGCTTGTTGCCAGCTCAGGAGAGAGAGAGAGTTTGCGGCTCTCCTTCGAAGCACGCGTCTGTCACCCCTTCATCTTTACACTCATTGGTTGAAACTTTCACTAGTTCAGAATGAGGGCGGAGGATACCCAAACATGACCAAGCTTAGGATCTCACTGACGAAGTGCCTGGCTGGCCAACAGGAGGCGATTGAGCAATGAAAAAAGCAACCATTTTTTTAATATCCCTTCCCGGCAGTTCCTCCCCAATTTGCATCCCTGAAGCGCTTTATCCACTCATGCGCTTGCTCTGAAAAAGCTGCCAACCACTGCTGGTTGGTACGACCGGGGATCGAACCCATGCCGTGGTAGTCACTACTGCTTCGCAATGCGGTGCCTTAACCGAGGGAGCTAACCTGCAGCCATCTTCTGAGGATATTTAAATGTTTGTGCGAGCTATGGCATAGCCGCAAGTCGGTGTGATATGAAGAGCAGTGATCTGTCAACAGCGGCTGGCTCAGATCATTACCAGTATTGCCATCCTGTCTCAGGGCTCTGGTATACATTCAAGAGGAGAGTGCACATGAAGCCTAATTGGCTTTGCTTACTCTCATGAAGGCGTTAACCATTGTTTTGTGGACATTAATAGAGCATTTCATTGATTGCATTATTTGTTCTATTTAGGGAACTTCTTTTGTCCATTTTTGTCTTGTAAGAAAATTTCAAATGCATGGAGGGTGTTTTCTCAGATAACAATGGCTGTGTTCATAATTGTGTGTTTCTTTACATCCTGTGCCAGTATTTACTCAACACCTCATGTTTCTGAGTATATTAGTAGTGATACAGTGTGTTAGCCAGCATATGAAAATAATCATGTCCTGTACCACAGCCACATGGCCGCCAAAATCACCTGGGTCTCAGTCGGACTTCACCAGTGCTATAACACTGTAAAATCACACATTTCATGTGCTGTATTACTACCATGAATTCTTGTATTTATTATTCATTGTCATAGTTGTGACAGATGCGCTCATTGTTACTTTAGAGGGCCCATCTGTCACCATTGTCCTGACAGTGACTCATGACCGTGATACCCGATTTGCTGCAAAACTGAAAATCTCTGACATGGCAAACATCAGGAAGTACTCATCATGACTATGACGCATGAAACAATAAACACAACTTGTCATTCAGAAAAAAAGAAAAAGAAATACTGCTTGAGTGAATTCACTGACTGATTTGGGTAGAACTGCACGAAAGTATGATGTATCCACATGGTTTTTTGTGGTTCTGGTAAGTGTTGCGTACTGTATGTGCTGAAGCAGCACATTCATATTACATTCATACCGGTTCTCCGCTCTATGCTAATAATTATTTTTGCTAGCTATGACTAGGACTATTGATGGATGCAAAATAATGTATTGCTTTAGCCAAAATGAGTTTGATTTTTGGTGAATGACTATTTGTACAGTTTCAAGCGGGCACTTTGCTTCATGGGTGTCCCATGAGGCACAGGTATGGATTTGTGAAGGAACATTCAAGTGACATTGAAATGGAGGGATATTTTTATTTCCAATTAAATGTTTTGTTTTCTAAAACAATTGATTTCCTGTTTGAAGTGACTGTGAACTTCCAGTTGTGTCGGTTACGTGACATCCAATGTAGCTTGCTTCCAAAATGCATTTCAGGAATTTACAAAAAAATCACTTTGTAACAACAGAATGAATTAAAAATTGGCATTTTTGGCCAAGGCAGTGGTTCTTTTGACTGGATAGGGGAGGGAATTTGGATCGCTTGGAAGACAGGTCCACAACCTTCAGTGAAACATTTCTCCAACACTCCTCCTCAGTTAAGTTGAGAATTCCTGACCGAATATGTGTCTCTGCCTCCGGGCAATCATGTAGCCTCTACACTCTGTCAACGCATGCAGATGTGGGCTGCAGTTAAAATTCTTCTCACTAAAAATTACTGTTCCAGACAGGGTGGGTAGGACAAGTAAAATCAAATAAACTTAATTTTTGAGTCTCATGTGTCACAACTGACGTGTTGTTCTGAGTATTATTAAATCATGGCCTTATATAAATCTGAAGTAGGGTCAAGTTGGCAGTGGGAAATAGCACACTGGCTCCACACTTTGGGTGCTTTCGCACTGGGGACTCGGGCACGGATCCGAGTACACTCGACTCCAATGTCCAATTTATTTTGTAAGTGTGAACATAAGCGTACCGTGCTCGGGCACGGTATCCGAGTCCGCTTGGAAGAGGTGGTCTCGGGCATGGTTTATCTGTACTCGTGCCAAAAATGAAAGCAACTGTACTTGAGCAAGGAAGTGGACTGTTACGTGACCTTTTAACTATTTGACTCTTTTGTTCTAACATACATTGCGGCAAAAGGATCTTTCTGGTCAAATGAAAAAATGTAATGCTTGCCCGAAATTTGGGCGACGAAAACACACAATCACAACTGGATACTACACACAGAAACACAGAGATTCGAGAGCATTTATGTTCGCATGTTTATCGCAGAACAATGGAACAGTTCTATGACAAACTAAAGAAAATGTGGCTGTAATATCTTAAAAGTGCGGAACCCGGTGCGTAAGTCTGGCAGCTCAAATGATGAAAAAGAAATTTCTGTGGCTTCTTCTCCTTAGTGTATATTTCCCCAGTTAAAAACCACCTAGATGCATATTGCCACCTACCGTATCGGAAGATTGACGAAAGCAATCATACTCGGTAGGAAACGACATTGCTGGTGTAAAAGCTTATTTTATTTAAAGCTTAGATTATTTAGCGGAAATTAAGGTTAATAAAGTATTAGACAAGTTGCATAAACTAAAGGCAGATAAGGCGGTGGGTCCTGATGGCTTACATCCTAGAGTGCTCAGGGAAGTTAGTGAGATCATCTTTAAACCGCTCTCCGCTATCTTCAGACGGTCTTTAGAAACTGGAGAAATACCAAATGATTGGAAGCAGGGCAATATAATACCAATATATAAGAAAGGGGACCGTACTGAGCCAGGAAATTACAGGCCACTCAGTTTAACTTGCATTGCATGCAAAATACTGGAATCTATCATAAAATATGAGCTGGACTTATTTCTTGAATGTAATAATATCTTGAGGGATAGCCAACATGGTTTCCGTAAGGGAAGGTCATGCCTGACAAACCTTCTGGAATTTTTTGAAGAGGCCACTAAGGCTTATGATCAGAGCAGGGCTTATGACATCATATACTAGGATTTTCAGAAAGCATTTGATACCGTACCGCATAAGAGACTAATTTTTAAAATGAGCTCCACTGGAGCTACAGGAGGTATTCTGGAGTGGATTCAAAACTGGTTACAGGACAGAACACAAAGAGTGGTGGTCAGTGGAACCTCATCTGAGCTAGGTATGGTGGGGAGTGGCGTCCCTCAGGGATCGGTATTGGGACCCCTGCTGTTCCTCATCTACATTAATGACCTTGATAGGAATATTGAGAGCAAATTGGTTAAATTTGCAGATGATACTAAATTGGGAGGTTTGGCAAATAGTTAAGAGCCCACTAAAGTGATTCAGGATGATTTGGATAGAATCCAGAATTGGGCAGAAATGTGGCAAATGAAATTTAATGTAGCGAAATGTTAAGTCGTACATGTAGGTAATAAAAACATTAGACAGGATTACTTCATGGGAGGTTTAAAACTGGAATGTGCTCCACATGAAAAAGATCTGGGAGTGATTGTTGACCAAACCCTCACAGGTTCTAGCCATTGTGTTGTGGCAGTTAAAAAAGCCAATCGGATGCTGGGATTCATTGCCAAAAGTATTGAAAACAAATCCAAGGAGGTCATACTTCTCTTGTACAACACATTCATCAGACCACATCTGGAGTATTGTGTACAGTTCTGGGGTCCATACTTTAAGAAACACATAGAGGCTCTAGAAGAAGTTCAGAGAAGAGCCACTAAGCTAATTCCAGGTATAAAAGATGAAAGCTATGAGAAGAGGCTGAAGATCCTTAATCTTTTTAGTCTTAGGAAAAGGACACTCAGGGGTGATATGATTGAGGTCTTTAAATATGTTAAAGGGATTCACAAAGTGAATTATGTTGGATTCCTTTAGCCAAGTTTTGTTAGTAGAACTCGGGGTCACAAATGGAAGTCGACCAAGGGTAAATTTAGCACTGATATTAGGAAATATTTTTTCACCCAAAGAGTAGTTTCAATGTGGAATAGCTTGCCTGACCATATTGTTGAAGCAGAAACCTTGGGAATTTTCAAGAGCAGGCTTGACTTAAAGCTAGATACCGTTGAGTCCTTGAGTATCTGAAGTGATATATTCACAATAGAAAAAAAAAAAATTGGCGAGCCTAGTTGGGCTGAACGGCCTGTTCTCGTCACTCATGTTATGTTATGTTATGTTATGTTATGTTATGTTAAAGCTGACCAAAGGGGGGAGGGTATGGAGGGACATTCATACTGTGGCACGATACGGAACAATCGTGCCTAGTGTGAAAACACCGTTAAGTTACATTATTATCAATGTCAAATGTAGCCTGCCTGCCAATCACCAACCACAACCTCATTTAAATAACACTCCCACTGGAGACATCTCATTTACTTGCAATATAACTCCAATCTCAATATTATTCTCTCCGTACAATTATGTACAGCGCTCGAGAAGGAATACTTATTAGTCCTTTTAGGTGGAGGAAAATAGGTATTGGTGTAGCAATTGGTCTTTGCGCCCAAGCAAAAAAAAGAATGGAGCCCTAAGTGTAAAGAAACTGTTACGACACAACATTTTATGTTTTGTCTGGTCAACTTCAGTTTATTTGCAACTGTACTTCCATTCCTTCCACGCAGTCTTGCTACGCACTTCAAAAAAAAAGAATGGTGGCAATTTAGGACTGTTAAGAGGTAAAAAATTTGAGCAATGATGTGATTTAAGCAGCTGTCAACAGGTGATTATAATCATGATTTGGGGCATAAGCAGCATCCAAGAAAGGTCTAGTCCTTCAGGGGCAAAGATGGGCGTAGAATCGTTAAGTTTCAAGGAATCTGAATTTGAAATGCAAAATGTGACAATGGAGTTCTCATACTGTTGCACACATTAACATTAAGACTTGTTTACAGATAGAATGGGACAAAATTACACCTGGGACTTTTTTGAAATATGCTGCAAGAATCCAAATTGACATAGGTGTTTATCTTGAAAAATCAAAAAAATTAATGTGGTGAAACATCAAATAATGTGCAATTGTTATTGATTTCTATTTAATGCAGATCAAAGATAATTTCTAATTAACTGCTTTCATTTTTATTTTTAATGTAACATGCCATCTAAACTAGGTCTACGTTTAAAGATTATGGCCTATCCACTGATCCCTAACCACTTTTCTTTCACCTTTGTGGAAAACGTCATAAGGTGAAGAAAAGGTTTAAAAGGGAATTCCTCACGCCTTAGGAAGACAACCGCGCTAATTAGAGAATCCGAATGCCCTTACATTAGGCAACATGATCGTGAGTCCCCTGCTCATTATATATGTTTCTTTACGCGATTGGCCGGATGAATGGTCGCCGCTTTAAATATCGCTGCTGCGCAGAATTGTGGGATACAGTCATCTCCTTTCTTTTTGAAAAGGATGGTTCTGTGTACCCTATGCTAAAGGAGGTCAATTAGGAAGCACTGAGACACCTTTCCTTAACATTTAAAGAATCTGAATGCACTTATCATGGCTGCCACGTAATTATTTCCGGATCAATTTTTTTGGAGTTAGGAACTTTCCTTTCTATTCCAGCCGAGCTGAAACACACCTGATAGAACCAATCAACTGTGCAGACTGAGATCAGTTGATTAAATTAGTTGTATCAGGTGTGCTTCTGCTCAGTTGGATTGAAAACCTGCAGCCTCTTGATCCTTTTACGAACCAGATTTAGCCCATGGGGTTCAAACCTTTTCTGATTTATGCAGATCTATGTGTATCTTTTCTGTTGAATGATATGTGTGTGTGGTCTTGTATGTTGATTATGTTCATTTGTTTGTGTACATACCTGCTTTTTATTGATGGAACTCTTGCTGTATGAATGACTTGCATTTTTCTGGATTATTTTCAGACTGCCACACTTTGCTACCTCTGAAGTGAGGGATTGCTTGATTCTCCCCATTATTCTGAACGCAACGTGAGAAAGAGGATATAGCTTTGAACAGATGATGCAGGTTTATCAGTCAGAGGGGAAGCCGTGGGCTCTGACCCAGGAACGTGCTAGGAGCCGATTAGCTCACGCGCTCGGGTTCATGTAAAGTACCCCTCTCAGTATTCAAATTAACTTTCTTTTATTCTGATGCCCTCGGCTGAACTGCACTCATTTCAGATTTTAAAATGAAAATGATTGCACATTTCATACCCTGCGCTGGTCCCAAAAAAAAAATCTACCCCACTTGAGAAAAAAGCGACAGCAACCAAAAAGGGTCTGACTGTGGCAAGGGGTGTTTGACTTGCTGACTAAGTGCTGACTAAGTGAAACATTTACAGTGGGGTTAATGGTCTTGTAGCCAGCCGCACTGGGGAGCAGTTGTATTGTGCCTTGCTACCATTAGTTAAGGTTATTGAGGTCATTATTCTCTGCACTGTACATTTGAACCACATTGCACATTATTTCAGCTTTTTGTTTTCTGGTGTGATTGTCTCAAAATGTAACCTGCACCAACAATAAAAATTAGCTCTGAAATATTTTCTTGGATCTAATGAAAACACACTCCCTGTCAATCTTACTGATGGTGAAGTCATCAGTATATCAAGACTGTGCTATTCTTAGTGTATTTGTTGACGCGCCAGTGTGGTGCAGTCTTAAGGGAAGTGGACCAGAGAACAGATTGTGCTGGTATTGCTACCTGGTGATATAGGCCTACCCCTGCAATAGGTGTTTATTGTTTCAAGTACCTATATGACCCATATCACAAAAGTAGCCTTGTCTACTGGACTCACACTATTTATGAATGTACCATTATGAGCTCATTATTTGTTTGAATGTAAAGAGTTTTCTTGTTACCTCCCCCGCAACGGCCAATCGTGTTCTGATGACTAGGTCTGATGTCATGGATCCATACACTGAAATAATTGGTGAAATGAGGACAGGGTGTCTGACAGGCATGGTGGGAGTCGGCAATGTGTTGACGACTGTGTGGGTGTAGAAGTGTTCCGCGGTTGGAAATGAGTCTCAGAGGGTCGGCATAACTTACTGAGTGCGGGGTGATGCGCCATTCCCAATGTACTAAAAACAATCAGCAGAGGCTGGTTTGAAAGGGCGAGAACAGGAGGTCTCTATTGATTTTCACAGCTGTGGCTGTCTTCATTTCCAGTAGCTCTGAGCTGCGTGTTATCCGCAGTGTAAGGCTGTTTCCAAGTAGCCATTGTGTATCGCTAAGTCTCTGTGTTAGGTTTACTGTTTGCCATGATGTTAAGCTTAGGATAAGTTAGTGTGAGTGTGTTAGGTTTGCTGTCTTCAGCCAAGGTGTTGGTGCTTTTAGCCATGGTGTAATGCTTGCTGCAGTTTGACGCAGTAAAAAGTCTTGCTGTCCTTCACTAAGGTGTGTTAGCCATTAGCCTAGGTGACAGGCTTGCTGGTGTTAGCTACAGTGAGGTGCTAATGGCCTTTAGCCATGATGGATGGTTTACTGCCATGAACTATGGTGTACAGTTTGTACAGCTCATTGTCATTAGCTATGGTCTTGGGCTTGCTGTTATTATGTACTGAATTGGACTGTCTGCTGTCAGCCACAGTATAAGGCTCCCTGCCATTAGCCATGGTGTGGGACTTACTAGCCACAATATACAGTTCACTGCTTATTATCCCACAGCATATAATGCGGGGGATATTTTCATCAGGGTGGTTATCTGTCCATCTGTCCGTCAGTCCTCCCTTGGACATTTCATTTCCGGGACACAATTCTAAAACTATGTAGATTTTTTTTTCCTGAAACTTCACTGTTATATTGATTGAACCCTGCAGTGGTTCCTTTTGTTGTTTTTGAATTTCTACTATTTTTATCCCCCTGGGTTATAATGAGGGGGATATTGTCATCATTATGTCCGTCTGTCTGTGATCATTCCGTTTCTGGAGCAGAGCTCAAATACTGTTCAGTGTTTTTTAATGAAACTTGCTGTGTTTATTGATTAGGTCCTTGACTGTTGCTTTTTGATCATTTGGGATTTCTGAGATTAGATTGTGGGGGCCAGGGGGATATATCATCTTCTCGTGACTATTGTTAGACATGGTGTGAACCTCACTTTTACATACATGCCAACTCTACCACTTTTGGCGGTAGACTACTGCTTTTGGGGCGTTTTTTTTTTCAGAATGAAACGCTCCGAAAGCGGTAGTCTACCGCCAGAAGTGGTAGAGTTGGCATGTATGCCTTTAGCCAACAATACTGTTAGCCACAATGAAGGACCTCCCGCCAGCCATGGGATAAAGTTTGTCGCTAGTTAGCTAAGGTGTGAAGCTCTGCGCCTGTTTACCAGTGTAGAAAGCTTACCGATGTTAGCTAAGGTTTAATGCTCGCTGTCTTTTGGCTCACCAATGTTAGCCATGGTTTAAGTCTCACTCTCGTTAGCCACTGCATAAAGCTCGCATAAATTACGCATGGCGTTAAGCTTGGTGCTATAAGTCACTGTGTGGGACATGCTGCTGGTAGCTAAATTGCAAAACTTGACAGCATTAGTCACTGTGTTACCCTAGCCACAGATCACATAATTTTTGAGCTGAGCTACAGTGGCTGAAAGCAGGGGAAAAAAATTATCGACTTTTATGGCGTCACTCTGGTGGTGGAGATAGGGGCCTGCGTTGATGCTGGTGGGGGGGCCACACTCACTGTGCCACTTTCCCCTCCCTGGCTAGAAAGTGAATTTGATGCTCTTATTATCTACTCTTTGTATTTACCATAATGAAGTCGAGTCTGCTTTCTCTGTAACGTGCTGGGTAAATGAGGCCGAGGAATGCAGAGTCACTGCATGGATTTTACAATGTCTCCTATCCTCACTCCCCCCCTCCCCCAGGCCTGCATGGAAGAGACATAACCCTGGTTAATGCAGCCCCCGGTTTAAATCATAGCAGGGGCACAGGAGCCCGACTGCGAGGCCAGGCGAACAGACTGCTGTCGACTATGAATTACCGCAGGGCAAATTTTACGGCAGGTGGAAAGATATTTGTTCAAATATTCATGGCTCTTGTCTTCCATTGTCTACCCATACCGCAAAAAATCTCATCAGAGATGGCCTACATCCATGGGAACGGTGCCATGACCTGATTTTCATTTTAGTTTTGTTTTGTTTACCACGGTACGATCAATTACATTATAAGGAGCTCTGACAAGTCCTTCACCTACGTCTTTTCCAGTTAGGTGGGTTTGAATTTGGTTAGTCGTGTTTTCAAAAGTAGAAAAATCAGTGTTGAAGCAACAAGACATCATTGTATATGAGTTTATGGCAGATGAGTCAAAGCTCCTATTTTAGGGGTATTCTTCATCTTTGCCTGAAGATCGTAATCATTTTAATTGTAAAATAATATTTGTGTTCAATGTCCTCCGCAATTATCACTGTAATTGTATGCAGTTACGATAAATATAGTCATAATGGCAATTGCACTTCACAGGTTCAACTTTATCATCTAAAAATTTCATATAGTACAGTCATTTCCAAGTCACGTATTAATTTGATTTCCGGAATGTCGATCATATGCAACTTGGGAATGTACTGTGCAAAACGTGTAATATCAAGATAAAAATAAGGCCTGCCTCTCCCAATGATGGCTTCCTTTCACCAACTTGCTGAAATGGCCTCAAGCTGGTTTAAGCATCAGTTGTCAGCAGTGAGCTTTGGAACCAAATAAATCTGAGGACATGACTCTCATGCAAAGAAGGTGTTGTTTTATACACTGATGAGCCAAAACATTAAAACCAACCACAGATGCAACGAATAATGTTCATTATTTCATAACAATGGCGCTTGTGCACATCTGCTGACAGATCTTAGATGGTGAGCAAACAGTAGGTTCTCGTATTGAACACGTCGGATGTTAGAGAAATGGGAACTGAACAGCGTTGTCAAGGGGCAAATGTTATGGCCTGACAAATGGGTTACAGCATCTCTGATGTGGCAAGATCTCTTGAGTGCTCCTTGTTGACAAATGTGAGTACCTACTGACAGTGGCCCAAGAAGAGACAAATCATGAACCAGCGACAGGGTTTTGGGCACTGAAGGCTCACTGATGCACGAAGGCTATGAAGCCTATCGCGTCTGGTCCAACACTAACGGAAGAGTGACTGTGGCAGAAGTCACTGAGAATTTCACTAATATTTACATGAGGAATGTGTCTGAACACACAGTGAATCATACCCTGCTGGGTATTGCACTTTCAAGCTTACAGCCCAGCCAAAGTGTCCTCTCTAACCCCAGTCCACCTCTAAAAGCACCCCCAATTGGCACCTGGGCTTCAGAACTGGACCGTAGAGCAGTTTAAGAAGGTCACCTGGTTCAGCGAGTCCTATTTTCTTTTACATCATGTGCTTTGGCTGCGTACGTGTGCACCATTTACCCAGGAAGAGATGGACCTGTGAGATGAAGACAAGCTGGTGGAGGGAGTGTGATACTCAGGGAAATGTTCTGCTGGGCAACCCTGAGTTTGAGAATTCAAGTGACAACAGTTTGACAGAGCTGTTTTGGTAGCACAAGGGGGACCTTCACTATTTTAGGCACGTGGTTTTAATCTTGTGGCTGATTGGTGCCTATTACACTGCATATGAAATGATAAATTTCAATATGAGGGTCCCTCGGTAGAGAGGGGTTTGAATTGTGCTATTCTGTATTCATTTTCCAAGTCACGTCGGTCTTTGGCTTGACACTGGGGTTACTCAGTTCAGGCAAGAAAAATATTTAATGACACATTTTCCAGTTCCTTCTTGTGTCACTAATGCCAGCATATTGGATATTGGTTGGGAGGGTTCTGAAACTGATTTTTAAATTGACTTTGTCTAACAGGGCTTTCATTAATTTCTCTCACTTCCGGGGGTTGCGACTGATAGTTGAAATTGCATTTCAGAGTAAAGTTATTGGTCTCACTGGCATTTCTCCAGAGAGCCTCGTCCTGTGTGTGGCCAGTAAGGCCTACTGGAGAGTAATCATTTGCCCTGGGACTGGAGCTTTTGGTCTGGAGATTATTCATTGCGTATAGCCCCACTTTGCTGGTGGCCAGGTGGACTCTGTGGTTGAGTGACGCTTGAGTTCATTTTATCCTTCAAGGACAGTCTTCAGATGTGAGGTCCCTGCATTTAAATATGGGTATTCCAAAGTCAGGGGCGAAAAAAATTAATCTGGGTTAAAAAGTAAAAATTAAAGATGTATGTTACAAGTTCAAGTTCAAGTTCAGGTTTATTATAGAGCCCTATTAAAACAACAACAGCTGACCAAAGTGCTGTATAATCCAAATAAATAAGGTAAAAAGTTATAAAAAGCCTAAAAACAGATCAGGGACACTGATAGGGATGCACACTACAGAAAGACAACACTCATACAGAGGCAAAAGCCGGGGACAAGAAATGGGTTTTCAGGAGGGATTTGAACGTAGGCACTGAAGGGGCAAACCTTACATGCAAAGGGAGTTCATTCCACAGTTTGGACTGATGACTGCAAAGGCACGATCCCCCCTTACAAGGATATTATATTTATAAAAAGTACACTTTGATTAGCCATTGTTTGTTAAAGAACAACAAACATGAACTTTGAGCATTGGTGCAGTCTTTTTGGAGGGTAAACACCTATTTGTTTGAAAAGGGCAGAGGTCAAAGGAATTTTTTCTGATGGAACTGCCATCCCTTAAGAAAAGGTCAAAGCACAACGGTTGCACCAGTAAGATGGTGCAAATCTAAAGCTATACAGACCTACCATATGCCATGCTGCCAGTCACTGGCTGATAATACTTTTCTGCCAAGTGAGTTGTTTGCTTTGCCTACAGTTGTCCTTGGAGCCAATCAGTGAATGCGCGTGATTGGTCCACCCTCGAGCCCGACAGCTTTTTCCTTCATTTAGATTCTTGTGTGGCTTTTAAGAAAGTCTGTTTTTCTGCAATGATTTGGACCTGATGCTGTGTATGTATTTAGTGGCACATATTATTACCCATGTATGTCTGAGTCTGACAATGCAGATATTGTATTCATATTCTCCTGTGATTGAGGTGTGATTACGTGGTAGGATAACACAGTGTCTGCGCTTCGGTTCTGGAGCCCTACTTGTCAGCAGGGTTTTTTGCTTGTGGCAACCAGGGTCTCAGAGATTAATAAACCATTTTTGGCATGGAGCCATTGCTAAAAAAGTCATGTTTTCTGAAAAATCCGAAAGCACTCTGGTCTTGCCTCATCAGCAAGATTGGGAATATCTGCGAGCTGGTAGGGAGGCGTTTCTTTGCTGTTATGTTTATCTTGATGGAACTCCAAGTTGGACTGTTCTGCACTCAATCCAGAAACATTTGTATTGTGGTATTAACTGGAAGTTGCTTAATGAGCGACCATTTGGACCCTGATGTTAATTTTCTCACACCTGGTGACATTCTCTGAGAAGAAGCCAGAGGATGACTGCAAATGACCATTTTGACTGTCAACGTACATGGACGCGAACGCATATTTTATAACTGCAGTGTTGTCCCCTCACTGAAACCAAACTGAAACTCTCAATGCATTTAAAGCATGTGTGTCTGCTGGAATGGTTACAATCTCCTCATTTTCGGCCCTCCTTGTAGCTACAGTATTTACCAAGACGTTTCGTAGTTCGGTTAGGACTGCTCCCAAAACCATTTTTCACAGGAAGTGTTTGTGTCTCAGTGTTTTTTTTTTTGTTGTTTTTTTTATCCAAGACTTCATTCCTGCTTTTTCAAGCTCACACCAATCTCTATTACGCCTCAGGGGTTTTGTGATTGTGGAGAAAATACAGTGCAGAAAACGAAACGAGATAATTACACTTTTGGTGCCACTTACAGTTTTTTTCTTTTTTGTTGCTTTACTAAATGAGGCTTTGAATCACGCCAGGTTTTTACCACTTATTGTCTGTACAAACAAGCTACAGCTCACTGAAATCAAGATAAGGAAATAATAATGAGGCCGATCAATCACCCCCACACACACGCGTGCACACACACACACACACACATTCACACACACTGTCTTGTCTGCCAAATAGTCAGTGGCCCACTTTATGTGAAATCAACTGTGAACTATTTGCTGCTCCAGTAAAATCATGCCTGGTTCTTGCTCTTCGACTTGATTAAAAAGGAAGAGGGCGCAGATTTTTCTGGATTACATTGTTTTTAAGTTGGCTTGTTTTTCACCTTTGATTAAAAAAAGAGGCATATTAAAATTGGGATGGCTGAAGCATTCTGTGCCTTATTAAGCTGATTTTTTTTTTAATGCTCCCTCACACAGATTAGTCATGTTCAATTCTCTGTCTTGGCTGTTCTTCCCTTCTGCTTTTTTTATGAGAATGGAAGAGATAGGTTTTCTGGGATGTTACATGCATGCTGGGTACTTGGCCACTGGAACTGAATGCAAAATCGCGTCACGGTGTGACACGAAAGGCAATTGTTTGTACATATTACAATAAGCGTTTTGATACCGAAAGGTAGGTCCTATCTTCCGTCATCATTCGCGGGAAAATACTTTTAAATAATCGCATTTCACCTTGAATATACAATATTTTGTAATCTGCAGTTGTGAACTTAAGTCATACCGTGGGCATTATTTGACAAATTTTGTACCAAAGCATTTGAAAAATGATTATGCTGAAGCAATTTATTTAAATCTCAGATTATGCATTTGTGACAACTGTTTAGGGGCCAGGGGCCTGAAATTCAGTTTCCCATCAAAGATCCAGAAAACAGGCACTGGCATGCGAGGGTGCCTCAGCTGTCCATCTTCCGCCCCTCCTGGACTTGCCCTCTCTCATCATCTGTATTTGGCTTTCAGGATGGCTGAGGCATCGAGATGGATGAGCGATGCTGCTTTTATCACAAAGGCCGGTTAGATGGGGTTGAATGCTGGCAGGGCTTGATTGTGCAGTCGGGAGCCACAGGGGCATGGGGACCCATGGGGACCCTCGATCCGTCTCTGTTTTCAGAAGCGCTAATGAGATAATTCATGCAGGGTGTGTGGAATGATGGAGTGGGACCCAGATAAAAGGAGCGGTCTAACGCCTCCGGAGTTGCGCTTTACCGCCGGCCGGATGACGCGAGAGAGCTTCGTCGGTCTTTGTCACCGTTGTGCATTGGCGAGGGCCGGCTCCCACTTTGATCTACGTTACGTGCTTCTCACAACCTGCATTACAAGTTTTTATTGCCCGGCATTTTAAACCTTCGGGGGATTTTTATTATAACAGCATTGCTGTTGTTTAGTTATTAAGTTGAGTTATGTAATGTTTGCTTATAGATTATGGGCAGTTAGTGAGCCAGGGAGTTGTTTTTGAGGTTTCTGGGAAACACAAAGTAATTTTCAGCTTGCCCAAACGATTTAATTTTATGGCAGCTCAGTTGTTGAATGTAGGTAGCTGAAATAAGATGCACAACTGTATAATATTAGCTTTACCTCAGCTGGGTATAATCTCATGACTTAATGTGCCATTTGCTAAAAAGTGTATTGAAATGTTTTCATGAGGTCATGCTTTTCCTGAATAATGTTTTCTTCGCAATATTTTGTGGAGATAATTTTCGCGACTTTCTACATTTTAAATCAAGACACAGTCCTTTTAGTTGAGTGCTTTATGTTATGCTGTGTTTGATGGAGACATTTCTGATGTGCCATTACCAGGAGTGTATATCCAGCATAGATTCCCTGTTAGTCTTATTTGAAACCTTTAGCACCCTGGAGGACCACATAACCCCCTCACTCCTACTTTCAGTGTGTACACTCAATCCTGTTCATCACAACTCAATCACAATCACACGTCTGACTTTATCTCCACGCTTTTCTGGATTAGGCAGTTTAGGCCTGTTGTGGTTTGCCTGTGGCTCTACAAATCTGGACCACAGGTGCTATACTTTCATGTTAGAGCCCCCTCACCCTGCTGGATCTAGTAGTAATTTGGAACAAGCAAACTACATTTGGCCTGAGCCTCAGATACAGAGCTGACAATAGAGCTGTTTTCGCATCGCTGTTTGAGCTGCTCGTGGTATATCTGTACCACCAGCAGCTTAGCATGGCTTCAGCAATACATTAAATCACATTCATGTCAGCAGTTTCTAGTGACTTGGATTCAGACGTTCACCGTGCATAGAGCCAGGAGTAGCTGCCATGCATCTAGTGTTTCCATCCCAGAGATGTGTTATGGTTCCTGAGTGGGGTGATGTCTCCCTCCCTTATGTCTTTCACCTCCTCCGTCAGCCAGGCTGGTGTCCGATTCACTTCCTCCTATCGGTCCTTCCACTGACAGACAATCATTGAACGAGAGAGTGTTTCCGTGTCTGGGCACACAGATCACTGCCCTTTTTTAACTCTGTGATTTATATGGATCAGATGGCGGCCCTAAAAAGAGGCTAGTCGGACAATGACAGAACATGTATTTCAGGCCTGGTTGAAGTCCATGTTTAGTATCCTCACCAGTGGTTATGCCACTGTGGAAAATAGCTACTGGGTTGAATGTGGGTTGGAGTTGCATATATTTAACATTTGTTAGCTGGCCTTAGGAATGCATGCAACATCCAGGATGTTGGTCGGTAGACAGCTCAAATGTACTCAGGTTGCACTGGAAGATCGCTTTCCATCCAGTGATGGCATCAGTAAGGCATTAAGAGGTATATTGAATTACAGCCGTGCCATCACACACCCCACCCAGAGGCCCATCATTATTCCTGTGCTGCTGTAGACAGAACTTCTCTATTTACTCCTCTGACTGCTTTAACTACTACTGGAACTGCCCCTTGAATCACTTCTCTGGTTTACAACACTGTCAATCAAGCATATAAAATGCGCTATATTACATTTGTAGTACTTAGCAATTCATAGTCTGAGGCAGTTTATTAAAAAATAGTTCAGTGTTGAAATGAACTATTTTCTCTGTGCAGCTTGGCACCTACATCGCCCAAACCCATCACAGTCAAGTAGTTTCTACAGCTTACAAATATTTACTTGCCAACAGAATTGCTTGCGAGTTATTTTCTGGAGGCAAAACATGCAGTTTAATCCGTTGTGCTTTTTTAGTGTGACAAAAGCCGCCACTACAAATTTGCATAGATGTTCATATTATGTGTCATATGTATTCAATTTTCAGCTCCATTTAGTCCATCAGAATTTGCGGTGTTGAGATATTGCGATAAAGCCAGACCGAATTTATGGCTTGCCGATAGCACTCTGTACCGGTGTCTCTCTGATTTTCTCATCTCAGAAGAGACTTGATTTCCAGTTCTCCAGCAACCGTTAGCACAATCTGACAGTACTTCCAGGGGTGGCTGTGCAAGTCTGCCGAACTAACTGAAAGCACTATTTTATATTGCTGAATTTCTGCATATTTTAACCCCGTAATGTATGCCTTGGCTAATCATTACAACTTAATTTCATGGAGTTGGCTGTCTTAAGCACCTACCACCTGCCCCATACTGTTTTTATGTGTTATGAAAGGGGCCATATGACATGGAATCACTGGTTGAGGGCTTTCACTGTTGTACTTGAGCTGCTGGGACAGAAGGTGTCCCCCAGAGTTGGCTTGTGCACCGAATGACTCTCCAGATGGGAAGGGCTGGAGAGTCCAGACCACATGGGGCCTACTAACTCAGGGTCAGGTAAGGGCTAGAAACACTGCTAATACACAGACCGAGATTCAGTACACATTTGTCCTTAACTTTGACTCGTCATTATTTTTCATGATTGACTGTTTTTAGTCATTTAGCAGATGCTTTACAGGTACATTTAAGCATTGCTAGGACTCTGTCATGAGAGCGGAAAGTAAGTAAGGCAAAAATCAGGCCTGTGAGGAGCTACAAGACCCACATAACAATAAAATTAAATAGCTTTTATTTTGACTGGCTCAGTTTATTGACTTCAGCCCTTCACCAAAATTAACAATTTCCATTTACAAGTAGTGAAATCACTTACACCTCGATTGAATACAAGATATAGGCTCTGTCATTCTGACATTGTTTCTAATTGCCCATTACTATTAGCAGCCCAGCCCGTCTAAAATAAGAGGCCGTTTAATGTAAGAATGATTATCCATTTCTGAGATGTCAGCATTACTGCCAGTAAGCAACAAATGTTTAATGTGCCTCAAGGCTGTGGCAGGGCGCAGCACCAACTACTTAAGATCGAAATCAAAGAGTAAATCGCAAATCTTTTCATTCTGACATGTTTGATGGGATCAGTGCTAAAGATTCCTGCTCTCAACTCCCAGCAGCTTGTCAAGCAGCCTGTAAGTCCATCCTTATACAGTTTCATCCCTTTTTCAAAAGGAGTCTTTCTTTTTTCACATTCTTACGTGGGTGTCTGTGTGCCTGCATCCTTTAAACGGATTACACTGAGCTGATACTTTAAGAAGCAGTTTGCCTTCGCCTCTTTCACAGCCTACCAATCATGTTCATTTGATTTAAGTCTTTTGGTTTAAGCTTTTTGTGGCAGTTGAGACAGAAAACTGTCAAATGCACCATGAAAAAGAGCATCTTCCCATGGGAAGCGCCTTTTTCTGATAACCAAAGTTCAAGATGCAAAAAAGGTAAAGCATTTCTACATTTCAGTACAAATAACAGCTGCAGTCCGAAGTGGAAATTAAACATTTTTTCAAATAAATATGCTGGAAAAAGCTATCTTTAACCAATATCTATGCTGATAGCTTTACTAGCATTAGAATTATCTTGTTCCAGCTCTGTGGCCTTTGCCTAGGGTAGTGTTACAACCTCCTTAAGTAACAAGATGGGAAGTGACACCAAATACATATCAGGAGCAACATTCAGCACACGCTTTTTGGATCTTTAGAGTTTACCTGAGGTGCATTAGCTGGGAGAAGAGAACAGTTACTGCGTGCAAAAATTGTTGCTGTCAGTGCAAGTAGTCAGTGCATACCGATTGAGTGTAGAAACCTTCCGGAAAAACGGTCAAAAAGAGAAGGAACAGTCATAGTGAATGGCATATCTGTGTTGATTTTGTTGCTAGCTTTGATGGCTGGCTGTCAGGTTTCAAAGAGATATATCACTTTTTGTAGATTGGAGGGTTTCTTTGCCACAACCACAATAAATTGGACCTTTATTTTGGAGGCAAGGGGTTACTGTGCTAATAATACATGTATCACTTTTGCAGTCTCAATTCCGAAAAACTTGGCGCATTACGGAAAATGTATATAATAATTATAATAATATAACATAATATAATCAAAAAGGAGTATTTTGCATAGCCCATTCAACCTGTACTCTATTGAAAAATACTGCAACATTTCATTATTTGATGGATACATCATATATTTGAAATATATGCTGATTTACAATGTGATGACGGCATAGAAATGTTGAGGGGCATAAGATCCAGTGATATAACAAGTTGCAATGGCATGAAACTAATTATGTTCAACACGTGAGCTTATCATTTTATAGTATGAAGTATTTCACTTTGAAAAGAGTGTTACCCAAAGACAGATTTGTAGGATTTTGAGCATTCACCCTCTACAGTGCGTGCTATTATTAAGAAGTGGAAGGAATCCATCTAGTTTTGGTTAGGAAGCGGAAAGGCCGAAAACCACTCCTGAATGCTTGTGATGTCCGATCTCTCTGACATCACTGTCTTAAGTCCTGTCTTGTGACTGCAGAGGATATTATGACATGGGCTTGAAAATACATCGCTAAACCTTTCAGGCAACACCATTCACTGCTGCACCCACAGATGTATGGTAAAGCGTTTCTATGCAAAACCAAAGCCACACATTAACATTGTCAAAAAACGCCGCCAACTTCTTTGGCTCTGTGTCATGGACATTAGCACAGTGGAGGCATGTTTTGTTGTCTGACAATTCAACATTCTGGCTGATTTTTGGAAAAAGCAGCCTCCATGTCCTCCAGAACAAACATGGCAAGAACAATCTTCAAAGTCAGCATCTGTTAGGTTGTGGGAGTGGGTCACTGCATACGATATACGTGGCTTGCTCATTTACAAGGGCATTGCTAATGCAGAAAGTTATGTATAAGTTTTGGAACAACGTATGCTGCCGTTGAGATGTCCTCTATCCCAGGGACATCCCTGCATTTTCTAGTAAGACAGCCCCAGCCAACATTCGGCAATCGGCAGGGATTACAGACGCATTGCTGCGTAAGCAGAGACTGTTGGTGCCAAATTAGCCAGCCTGCACTCCTGATCTGTCTCTGATTGAGAATGCATGGTGTGCTATGAAGCAAGATGTATGGCATTGAAGGCAGTGTACAGTTACACAGCTGAAGACCTGCATAATGCCAGAATGGGGGAAAATACTGCTCTCTTGACCAACTGGTGTCCTCAGTGCCCTGATGCTTCATGAGTGTGATTAAAAAGATATGGTGATGCTACACAGTGGCAAACAGTCTACTGTTCCAACTTCTTTGGTCTGTGTTGTGGTTATCACATCATGTATTTTCAATAAGCAATTACATTTGCATGTTAGAACATAAAATAATGTGTTTTGTACTTTGTGCAATATAGTAAAGGGTGAACAGTCTTTTCAGATCAGTCCTATTTGATTTTATTTGCATCTTCCATGATGTGCTAACTTTTTTTTGGAATTGGGGTTGCATTAAGATTAAACATGCCAGCCGGTGCATTTTGGCTAACATGTACAATGGCTATTTAACAGCTTTCATGCTTTTTTTTTTTTTTTTTTTTTTTTGCAGAGCAAAGAATGAAAATGAACAAATTGATGAGTTGCTCTAAAGAATAATTAAGACGACTGTTTCACAAAATCAAATCAAATTTGGAGGTATCCGTAGGCTATATTGCAATTTATCTTTCTTTGTCCTCAAGAGGATCTTATACAATATATAAAATCAGGCATAATCAAGTATGACTTCTTAGACACACCTCGGACACACAGATTCACTTTGGAAATATTTGGAAATTGATTTTTTGAGTAAAAAATTAACTTTAGAATATCAAAGCGTGTTTTAAATGGGTTTTACTGATGAAGAGTAACAGTATGTCATGAAAATTAACAGATTATTTTCAGCATCTAAAAATGGACAGAGTGTAATGAGAGAATGTGACTTGCAGTATGGAGATAAATACACCATAATCATTGGAGCGCAGCGTGCTCATTCCTCTCAGTGTCTCTGAGCCCTTTTGTTCATATGGGAGCGATGTAATGAATGTATGGGCCGCAGGTTAGCTAGTGGAGTGTTAAATCACATACAAAATTAGACTTTCTCAAACATCTGCAGCTGGACCCTTGCCTCCCTTTCAGATGTTGTGAGCTGTGTACGCTATGAGGTTGCAAGACGGAAGAGGAACGTTCATGCAGGCGTGCGGGGTTTACTAAGGGCTACATTTGGTGAGAGGCACCTCCTCTTGGGCTATAAACTGATAAGTGCAAGGTTGCCGGGAGTCGCGAACGCCGTTAATTGAAACTCCTTGTTGCTTTGGCCGACATTCGATGCCTTCTCATACGGTGCAATGTATTTCCACATGCGACTGCTCATGCCTTTGAAGCGCTCATATGCATGGAAAGTAGGGCCGTCATAACCCAACGAGTCAGTGGGCTTGTCCTCTGAATTGCGCGTCGATGACCCTCATTGCTTTCGATGGTGATGTTCTTGAGTTTCAATTTAAATGGAATTTAACAGTGTATTAAGGCCATCGTCAATTGCCCATGGAGAATGAAGCCTGCCGCGCCATTCTCGTTTTTAATTATTCCCCTGATCATTTAAGTTTGCTGTCACTGAGCCTGCAGGAAATCTTGTCCTGGAAGTTTTATTTTTTTCAGTGATTAAATCGAATTGGATCCCTGCAGCAGCAGTTAAAAATTTCTCTCTGAACCAATTATGTTTGAAGTTATGAGTGGGCTACTTAATGGTGTCCAAATAGCATACACTGCTGCAGTGAATCTCTGAATTTGAAAATCAATATGGCGTTCTGTTTTCTTGCAATCGGTACATCTCGTTAATGATAGGAAACCGTTATGTTGAACTGTGGGACGATTTTTAACAGTTTGAAGACAGTGTAATAAAAAGTAAATTGATGTGATTCACTACGTATTTTTGTGTGCATATCAATTAGAGATTTGACATTTTCCAGTGCTTATGCCTAAAAGGGGGCATTCTGAAAGCACTCCCTCATCAATAAGCAGATTAGGATTCACTGAAGTCTGAGGTGACAGTATTCTGCACATGTCTAAGCACAGCCATCAGTTACAAATGCAGCCAGAATAAATGGCGTAAATGGAACACTTGCTTAAGCTTCATAGAGTCTCTTCGCAAGATCGCAAGATTATTTTATTGGAGTAAAGTCATTTTACATAGTTCATTTCGCCCTGAATAAGTTGCTGCGTTCTTTGTTGACAGGAATTAAATGATGTGCTTAAATGAAGGGAATGGTTGTAGCCTACAGCTGGGTCTATCTGAATGAGCACTGACAAGTGGACTTCGATACTTATGTGTACTTCGGAAATCAGTTAAGATATAGTGTGGTACTGTCCTTTGCTTCCATATTCAAATAGAAATGTCAGCTTTGTGCAGTTACAATTCATGTACTTTCTGGAAACAGAAGAATGAGAAACTACCACAGACAACAAGTGCGATCCTGAAGCAGTTGTACCCAATTATAGTTGACTACTCTATTGAACGCTCACTGAACAAGACACTTTGATGTCAGCCATTTTGCTCTCTCCTGTAGGGAGTTTACTGTGTCCTTTTGTGATATTTTTATTGTGTGTGGGTCTTATGAGTCTCTGGCAGTCTGATGTATTTTTCTGCTGTGGTGGAAATAACAGGACTGACTCATAACATTGGTAGCTATAACCATCCTTCTCACTGTGTGACCTCATGTTGTCCTTGCTGTAGACTCTTTGATCATAGTCGCTCCAACTAGAAGGCAACTGTATCCAAAGGACCAAGCTGGCAAGCCCTGTTTACACAACTTCTGTACTGCTCACAGGGCTGGATCCAGTCTGTTTGCTGTTCTGGTGAAAGTTCCTCTGTGTTTAAATTCTGTATCCCAGTGACCAAGGTTCTGGATACATTTTGGATCGCAAGGGTTTATTTTTCTCGTGGCTCGGTAGAGGTGCGCGAAGGTGGTGAGAGAGGTTTGACGGTGGGGAGCCACACAACATGTTTTATTTACATTTATTTGCCTTGGGATAGAAGCAGATGTTTGACTCAGCAGGTCTGTGACTGTCGCCTCTAATGCTGTAGAGACCATCAGTGGGCAATGTGGTGTCCCACTGGCGTGCATAGGGGGGTCTACAGGCGACAACTGCTTGTATGGGCAAAAAACACCACATCCAGAATCCCCCCTATGATCAGTAAAACATGATGTAGTGCCCTCCTTGATGCCCTGCGGATGGGTAAGATTCAAAGAAGTGCCCTCATGAGTGCCATTTTGGAGAAAAAAATGCAAAGTAGTGCCCTCATGAATGCCCTCCTGGAACAACAAAGTGCCCCCTGTGGCTCCCCTTATAAAAGGGAAAAAATGCGACCTTATGTTCTTCCCATGCTCAAGTGCATTTCCTCCAGGTGCTTTGGTTTCTTCCCTAAAGCAATTATGCTAAATTAATTGAAGACGCTGAATTGCCCTTAGGTATGAGTGTGTGAGTGACAGGCGTGTGAAGCCTGGGATGGATTGATGAGCTGCCGAGGGTTTGTTCCTGGCTTTCACCTATAGTTGGCTGGGATTGGCTCTAGCTCCCCCCTAACCTTGATAAGGAGTGGTTGAGGTAATGGTTGGATGGATGGGTGGATGAATGGACGGACGGATTGATGAAGCACTGTTGTGCAGTAGTGTGCAGTGATGATTATACGCTTAAGAAAATGAAGATAAATCAGAAACCAAGTACTATTCAAGTATTTATTTCATGTAATATTGGCTCATATAGATGAAAACAAGTAAGCAGATAATAATATTTCGTAAAAACTAAAATAAAAATGTCTTTTTGAGAGAAAAAGTCAATATCTAGTGTGGCCACCCTTTGCTTTGATTACAGCATTTAATCTTTCAAGCATAATTCTCACATTTTGTTCTTTCCTTGCTCAATAAATCATTCCATATGGTTTTCAGTTCTTTATCAAGAGATTATTTTGATTTTATGACAGATTTCCTCAGTTGGATTGAGGTCTGGATTTTGAACGGACCAAGTCATAACTTTTGAGTCACCAGATAATCCTGGCACTACTAAGAAGTGTGTTTAAGGTCATTATCTTGTTGAACATAAAATCCCTGACCAATCAGTCTCTTTCCAGATGGCAATGCGTGCCTCACAAGGATGCTGTGATACTTCCTTTGATCCTTGATTCCATCAATTTTCATGAGATCACCAGCTCCTTTTGAGCTGATTGAACCCCAAAGCATAATATCACCACCTCCATGTTTTACTGAAGGGGTTAAACTGTCTTTTTTGAAACGTTCTCCAACTCTACAGCGCATAATTCTGCGTTTGGGTGAGAAAATTTCTATTTTTGATTCAGTGTTCCGAAGGACTTGTTCCGAGTCCTTTGGTGTCCAATCCTTGAATTGAGCAAACTCAAGTCTTTTTTTGCTGTTGCCAGCTCTTGGTAGCAACACAACCGATTTGACCACCTTCAAGCAGGTGTCTGGAAATTGTAGATCTTGTTACAATCATCTCTTCACTTCCAGTGCTATTAATATCATTGTGGAGTTGTCGTACTGTCAACCACTGGTCTTTAATTTTTTTGTTTTACTTGTCATACACAGATAACGAGCATCAGAGGCACTTTACTTCTGTTTTGCATCTCTATTGCCACTAGTTTTCAGTGAACTGGACCCTTTGAAACTCTTGATGGTGTTTCTTACAGTGCCATGGTAGCATTTAGCGTCTTCAGCATCATGTAAGGCTACAATGAGGCTACGAACAATCTTGGAGAGCTCCTTCTGTCATGCCATCGTGTTTAACACTGTGACACTGCTCAAAGTTCATGTCACCTTATATAATGGAACAACTGACCATCAGAGGTAATTTTACAGAATAATGTTGCTTCAAACCAGTTTAAACAAATTTTTTTTAGCATCAGTAATCATGGAATGAGCCTTCAAACATGCATTCCAGCTATGCAAGAGTCAAAAAAATAAAATTTGAGACACCTTTCAACTGTTATAAAAAAAAAATGATGGTGGTGTACGTAGTTGGTGGAAACAGGGCTGGAACTGTCCACATCTGCTATTTCCTGAGTGCTAGGGCAAAGCCTGTGATTGGCCCATAGATATACACATTTACTGCACTAGATTGCTGATTACATCATATTTACATATACAAAGTGAAGCACCTGGCTGCCATATTGGTACACCCAACCTCTTCATTAAAATGAATGGTTTCCTATGAGGCCAATTTCAAATAAGTTCATATAATCATTAAAATGCGGAGATGTGCAGCTACGTTTTGCAGCAATATTCATGCGAAGGGCTGTAGTAAAACATTTCATGCATAAGTAATCATAGAAATGCAAATGTATTGCTTTAATTGAGAAAAGCGTGTTTGTGTGCTAGCTGGCTAATTAGCCATTTCATTGACTTGAATAGACCGGTGAATAAAAGCAAATGCTAGCGATTTTTATCGGTCACCAGCTAGCTAGCTACTTTGGTGACCTTACCGCTGCGGAGTCTACATTGACTTGACAGTTTAAAAAATTAATGAAGTGGCTAACAAGCTAGCTACTTGTAATTGACACTAAGTTGCTTTGTCTTTCTATACAGATTCCCAAAACACAAGCAGGAGAGAAAGGCTGGGCTGTTAAACGTCAGGAGAAAAAACTTTTCGCCATCCCCTCGATCAGTGCTGTGAAGTGACATTTTGAGGAGCAGTGTTTTGACAGGACAGGGGCAAAGGTCAAATTTTTTAATAGAGTAGCTATAGTTCACTAGTGCTTCCGTTTCACGACATTGGCATTAGTCATATGATTCAGGATAAACAATTCAGTTGACAGCGAATATGCTCAACCAGGGTACAGTGAAGTGAAGACACCAGAAAGTTATTGGATAACGTAAACAAATGCCCATAGACGTTTCTTAAAACAATGACAACTTCCAAGCAATTATCTTACCAGAGGATCATTAAAAGCCTCAGTCACGTTAACTTGTCAACTTTTCTGGTCGCACGTAAACGTTGTTGCAGAGTCACATTTTCGGTCATCCCTTTCGTGAGTGTGCCTCTTTCCCTCCAAATAAAGCATATATTTAGGGAGTTAAAATGTTGCTCTGCACAGAGATACCAAAATAACGCCGACTGACATGCAAGTGTTTTTGAAAATGCAATTTTAAAGTAGGCAGTAATGAATGGGAGTCTGCGTGCGAATTTTACTTCTGGGTGTAAACGCTGCTGGAACAGATGCTTCACTTGAGCGTAATCTGTCAGCAATCTAGTGTTGTTTTATATATATATATATATATATATATATATATATATATATATATATACAGTTGTGCCCATAATTATTCATACCCCTACCAATTTTTGAGTTTTTTTCGAGATATTTTTTGACAAATCAAATTTATTCTTGCACAAATGACACAGTAAGTTGACATCAGGCTGTAAGAAGTACAGTAAACAATTTTTCAAGAAATACATTACTTTTTGGTATTTTGTTAGACAGATTTACAAAAAATGCCATGTCCAGAATTATTCATACCCTTTTCTCAGTAATTGATGGCAAAGCCACGGGGATTTTGGCCCACTCCTCTTTTGCAAACTTCTCCAAGTCCTTAAGGTTTGAGGGTTTCCTTGCCATGACCTTGGCCTTCAGTTCCCTCCACAGATTCTGGATAGCATTGAGGTCGGAGCTCTGGCTTGGCCACTCCAAAACGTTCACTTTGTTGTCCACTAACCATTTCTTGACTGATTTGGCCCTGTGTTTAGGATCATTATCCTGTTGGAAGATCAGTTCCTCCCCAAGATCAAGTTATTCGCCGGACTGCTTGATGTTTTTCCTGAAGATCTGGATATACTGGTCCTGTTTCATAGTGCCATTAACTTTAACAAGGTTTCCAGGCCCATTCGCTGAAAAGCAACCCCAGAGCATGATACTCCCGCCACCATGTTTGATTGTTGGGACCGTGTTTTTCAGGTTGAACGCATCATCTTTCTTACACCAAGCAAAAGGCACATCTCTGTGCCCAAACAGCTGATCTTTGTTTCATCTGTCCATAACATTGACAGCCAGAAGCTTGTATCTTCATCAGGTGAGTTTTGCGAAGGCTAGATGAGTTCTTGTGTGTCTGGGTTGGAGAAGTGTAAGAGGCGTAAAAAAGGTGAAGTCTTCAACCGAAAAACACGGTCCCAACAGTCAAACACGGTGGTGGGAGTATCATGCTCTGGGGTTGCTTTTCAGCGAATGGGCCCGGAAACCTTGTTAAAGTCAATGGCATTATGAAACAGGACCAGTATATCCAGATCTTCAGTTAAAACATTGAGCAATCCGCTGAAAAACTTGGTCTTAGGCAGGAATGGATCTTCCAACAGGATAATGATCCTAAACGCAGGGCCAAATCTGTCAAGAAATGGTAAGTTGACAACAAAGTGGACGTTTTGGAGTGGCCAAGCCAGAGCTCCGACCTCAATGCTATCCAGAATCTGTGGAGGGAACTGAAGACCAAGGTCATGTCAAGGAAACCCTTAAACTTTAAGGACCTGGAGAAGTTTGCAAAAGAGGAGTGGGCCAAAATCCCCGTGAAAACATGTAGAAACCTTGTGATTTACCACAGGAAGCTGTAATCGTGAATAAAGGCTTTGTCAGCAAGTACTGAGAAAAGGGTATGAATAATTCTGGACATAGCATTTTTTGTAAATCTGTCAAATAAAATACCAAAAAGTAATGTATTTCTCGAAAAATTGTTTACTGTACTTCTTACAGCCTTATGTCAACTTACTGTGTCATTTGTGCCAGAAAAAATTTGATTTGTCAAAAAATATCTTGAAAAAACCCAAAAATTGATAGGGGTATGAATGATTTTTGGCATGACTGTATATATATGGAAAACATGGGAGGCAGTAGCAGAGAGGCCCTGTGAAGTGTTATACCTTGTGGAGGGCCAATACACAACCTCATCTGGTCCCTCTGCTTTTCGGATATACTTCTTTGATCATTTCCTTTGTGTGGTAACCACATCACCCCTCGGCCCACACCCCAATTTCCCCCACCTTGTTTGTCTCTCCCCCCACGTCCTATCATTCTAAGCAAATTACCATTTGTTCTTTTTGCATCCTTTGAACTTTCAGCTATAAGTGTTCACATTTTCCCTCAGTTGCTGATTCTTGTTCATCTGTACTTGGGGAACAGACCCACTAGTTCCTCTACTCTATTAAACTATCCACTTTGCAACCAAGACATGCCTGCATTTACTTTTCTACTTACAAAATTATGGAGGAATACAGCAAATCCTCTTTAAAATCCCACAATATCCCCAATTCCGAAATAGTTGGGATGAAGTGAATAAAATTGTGAATTGTGAATAAAAGTAAAATGCAATGATTCTCAGATCACATGAGCTAATATGTTATTTACAATAGAACATAGATAACATTTCAAATGTTGAAAATGAGACATTTTACATTTTTATCCACAAAAAGTGCTTATTTCAAATTTTCTGGCTGCAACAGGTCTCAAAAGTGTTGGGACTCAGGCAAAAAAGGGCTGAAAAAGCAAATTATATATAAGAGAATCAGCTGAAAAAACATTTAGCAAGTAATTAAGTTAACTGGCATCAGGTGTGTAACATGATTGGTTTTAAAAGGGATGTCTCGCACTCCGTTTACACGTGGCTGGCTATTTTCATAAACGAACATTTCACCGTCTCCGTTTTCAAAAATAATATCATGCACACGTATCAGTTTTCAGAAAAGTTTTCATTTACACGTACCTGTGTATATATGCCGTCAAGAGCATATCAAACCTGTAGGGGGCAGCGTAACGATAAGCTCAAGCCCAGGTTAGCCAATCAGAATCCCGAAAATAGCAACAACAGAAACGAATCACGATCATCCATGATCACCACAGCCAAATGAAAATGTAAATATAGATCGCACTTTTGGTGCAGGTGCAAATTCTGGCGCATACTGTGACGTCGGCTGCCTAAAACTCTGTTTTTCTCAGTTTACATGCAAACTTGCAACCGAAGTTTTCCAAAATCACCACTCTGGCCGTAGTTTTTAGAAAGAATCGTTTTCAGAGGCGAATTCTCTGTTTGCGTGTAAACGAAGGGCACAAACACAGGGAAATGTCTCCGTTTGTCAAAATAACTGTGTACTTGTGAACGGGGGCTTAGAGAGGCTGAGTCTCTCAGAAGTAAAGATGGCCAGAGGCTCTCCAACCTGTGAAGGCTTGCGTAAAAAAATTGTGGAATACTTTAAAAACAATATTCCTCAACGTCAAATTGCAAAGGCTTTGAAGGTCTCATCATCAACAGTGCATAACATCATCAAAAGATTCAGAGAAACTGGAAAAATCTCTGTGCGTACGGTGACAAGGCCGGAGACCTTTACTGGATGCCCGTGATCTTCGGGCCCTCAGACGCCACTGCATCACTCACCGGCATGATTCTGTCATTGACATCACTAAATGGGCCCTGGAATACTTCAGGAAACCACTGTCTGTAAACACAGTCCGCCGTGCCATCCACAGATGCCACCTAAAACTCTATCATGCAAAAAGGAAGCCATTGTTGAGCATGATCCAGAAGCGCCGGCCTGTTCTGTGGGCCAAGGCTCATTTAAAATGGACTGTAGCAAAGTGGCAAAGTGTCCTGTGGTCAGACGAGTCCAAATTTGACATTCTTGTTGGAAATCATGGGTGTGGTGTCCTCCGGGCTAAGGAGGAGAAAGACCACCCCTCCTGTTATCAGCGTTCAGTTGGTTCAGTTGGGACACTTGCATGTTTTAAAAAGCACCATGAATGCTGAAAGCTATATAAAGGTTTTAGAGCAACACGCTCCCCTCCAGACAACATCTATTCCAGGGAAGGCCTTGTGTATTTCAGCAGGACAATGCAAAACCACATACTGCAGCTATTACAACAGCATGGCTTCGTAGTAGAAGAGTCCGTGTGCTGAACTGGCCTGCCTGCAGTCCTGATCTTTCACCGATTGAGAACATTTGGTGCATAATTAAATGAAAAGTCCGTCAAAGGAGACCCAAAACTCTCCAGCAGCTGGAAGCCTGCATTAAACGAGAGTGGGATCAAATTCCAATGGCTAAACTCAAGAAACTTGTCTCCTCAATGCCCAGACGCCTCTACTCTGTGTTAAAAAGAAGAGGGGATGATACACTATGGTAAACAGGCCCCTGTCCCAACTTTTTTGAGACCTGCAGCAGCCATCAAATTTGAAAAGAGCTAATTTTGTGGATAAAATTGTAAAATTTCCCAGTTTCAACATTTGCTATGTTATCTCTGTTCTATTGCGAATAAAATACTGGCTGGTGTGATTTGAAAGTCATTGTGTTTTGATTTTATTCACAATTGACACTTTGGGCTCTAAATTTGTAGACCAGGCATAGGCGCAGCGCAGGCGCAGCGAATGGGGGGAGCGCTGCGCCAAACGGCGTGTGTCCAGGCGTATGTTGCAATTTCGTGCGCGGTGCAGCCTGGCGCAAGTACTCCTCTGTCCCGCCTCTGTCCCTCCTGCCGGCGCAAGTGGCAAAGAGGGAGGAGAGAAGCCTTGAGTGGGTTTAACACAGCCGAGTCAAATCTTCACCAATCAACTGAGCTCCTCTCCTCACCTTTAAAATTGGAATAAAGAGGCCTCTGTCCTATATCTGCGTGATGCGTGAATGTTGCATTTTACTTTGCTGCTTCAGGCATGTTTTCTGCACCGCTTACGTCTATATTAAGCATTACGAATAGCTTAAACAGAAACATTGATTGAAATTCTCGGTACTCATCTTGAAGAACTGAGCCCTCTTAACAAAACGTTCACGTTTAATATCTAAAAGATTCAGTAGATTTGAAGAAATTAAAAACAATAATCGACTGTCGGACACGGAGTTATATTGAAACCATCCGACTGTCGGACACGGAGATATATTAATACCCTGTCCGACTTTTGGACACATAGACACTGCGTACATCGAAAGTCAAAGCAAGGACGCGAATACACGCATTGACTTTGACTGTAATCAGTCGTGCGAAAAATTCGTTTCGCGTCCAGTGCGCAAGCGACTTTACTGAGCATAGAACGCAAGCGCATATATATATATATAAAATATGCTTGCGTTCTATGCTCAGTAAAGCAAATAAATAAATCGCAGTGTTCATTGGATGTTCTGTTTGTTGTTAAAATGTTTCTTTTTATTCTTTATTTGTGGTTGGCTGAGAAAGATGCGAAGTCGTTAGTTTGCATCACAGATTCAGCTGCGTTGATTAAGCCAGGTCGAGTTTCCATTACGCGTGCCAACCGCCTTTAATCTGACATCAGGACAATTGATATAGATACTATCTGAATCAGGACATAAATTATAGTAACATTAAATAGTGTTTGCTGTAATTATTTATTGCATTGAAATGTGCCTGACATTCTGGAAACCTGCCTGTGAGGTTTCGGTGACGTCTGCGCACTGTGCGCCGGTCAGCCAAATTACCACTGCACAGAAAGTAAACCAGGTTGGAGCTGACGAGCTCTCTGCGCAATTTCGGCGGAGCCTTGATCCACGAAATTGTCACTGCGTCATGATGAATATGTGACACCTCCCCCTACTACGCTGCCACACCCATCTCGGTGCACGTCCATCTACCAAATTGCCAAAATGGCTGCGCACGGTGTTGCACCGCACGAAATTACCACTGCGCGGGCTGCACCAGACGAAATTACCACTGCGTGGGCTATGCCACGCAGCGCCACCCTGTGCTGCGCCAAGAAATTAGAGCTCATACACTTTGACATTGAATGTGCTTCTATTCTTTTTTATCACTGGCTCCACTGACATTGATAGGACTATTCAAAAATGCAACCATAGCTGTTCTGGCCTTATGAGGCATTCAAGTCACAACCATATGGCTCACAAGCCTTCAAAAGGAGCAGATCCAGAAACCTCAATTGTACTCTTTCTCCTTGGCATCACCAGTTTTTTTATTGGTACACCCAAAGATCAGAGCTTCCACCATTGTGGCAATCTCAGTGTCCCCTTCCTGGAGTCCATGATCACAATATGCTGTCTTAGTCTCTGATACTCATTATTGGAACTCTGATGCTACTACTGCTATTGCATCAACACAATGTCCACCAACATCAATGAGACAAGCTACAGCACAGTTGGTACACGCAATGCGTAGCTGTGGTTTCTGGGCTGATATGCTGCACTGGTTAACAATGTATCGGATATTTATGTCTGATACTTTTTGAGAACTGTACCTTTTCTGATCAGTGTATTCTACTTGCGCCGATGATTAGTGGTTTGCAGTTGTAAGTCACTTTAGATGAAAGTGAGTGCCAAATATGATGCAGAGAAAAATATTTACCCTCTTCATGATTTTTCTCTCTGCATTTTTGAAAAACCAAATTGTTTCAGTTCTTCAAAGAAAATTAAATTAAGCAAGGAGAACCAACCAAAACTGACTCTTAATGAAAAAGTAATTAGGTAAGAGTGAGTGAGTGTGCGTGTGTCCTGCAATGGGTTGGCGAGCTGTCCAGGGTGGGTCCCTGCCTTTTGCCCATAGTCAGCTGGGATAGGCTCCAGCTCACCCATGACAAGCAAGGAAGAAGCAGTATAGTTAATGGATGGATGCAGAGTTACACAGTGATTTGCAATACTCTGGTACTCTAATGAACCGCTGTGAGAGCAATAATCTCCAAATTGAGAATGCTTGGATTATTCCCAAGAGTGGCTATCCTATCAAATTCCCTAAAGCGCAAATCAATGACTCATCCAGGAAGTCACAAAAGAGCCTAGATGAACATCTATGAAACTACAGGCTTCGCTCATATTAAATGACTATGGTAACAATGGAAGAGCTCCTTGTGTTTTCAAAATAGAGGAAAGCAGGAGGGGGAGGGTAATACTTTTTTTGTGGCAGTGCAAATGACATATAATATTTTTTGAGTCCAGATAATCTAAGAGCCGTGAGGGAAGGTGATGGCTGGTATTTATTCAGAGCGCATAGTGCATGTTGCGTGACCCAGTACTGTGCCTAGTTTCATAGTTTCATACCTTCTCATCTGCGAACTATCATTCTAGGGACGTAGTGGTAGTACATTTTGTGTAGGCGATGATTGCCTTCTCAAAAAATTCATTTTCTCCTCATAAAACCTCCTTTCTAAATCAGCATCAATCAGTCTGCATGAGTTTAAAAGAATCTGCTTGTGCCGCGGCGTCACTCTGAGAAACACATCCATAATTCATACCTGAGCTGGAGCTCTAAATGGAGGCTTTGTCTAAAGAGATGCCTCTCTCATCACCATCCTTCTTTTCAACTATGTAAAAATTGTCACTATGAATCCAAAGGAGGATTGGCAGAGATTTGGGATTATGTTCTCATTTATTGCTTTAGTTTGTCTGTGCTGAGACTAAAGGGACCAAGTATAGATCAGGTAATTCAGCTAAATTTAATAAGAGACACCAGATGCCCTTTTGGTTCGAACAGTTGTCCAACTTGTCAGCTGTGCCAACACAATGTATTTGTTTTTTGTAGCTCACCATCACACACCAGCCTTTTCTTCGGATGGGGATCATGTGATTCTTCACAGGGCTCTGCAAACTGTCATCATGGGCTATGCATTGCGAATTGTGGTTACTCACTTACTCACTCACTCATGGAAATTTTGCTGGGATGTTTTGTGGGAGGCATGTGCATTATGTGACATGAATTGGCACAATTTTAGTGCTTGTTTTCTGAAGACTTGATTAGGCAAGGCTTTCTTCATCATTCAGTTCGCGAGTACGCCAACAGAGCAAATGGCCAAGCTCCAAAAAAAAAAAAAAAAACACTATATTCGCGAGTCTGCCAATGGGAAAAAAAAAGACAAAATACTAAAAAAGTAAAAAATTTTTCTCTGAAACCTGAAATGAATGTCTGGTTGCGGCCAATTGATTTTCTTTTCTTGAGGCTGCATGCGGTCGCCGCTCGTAGTCAATTTGTTTCGACCCAAAATTTCAATTTCCTTGGACCATTCTCGTATGCAGTATCTTTGCATGCAGTATGGAGTAGTTATGATGCCAAGACACCTGTGGGAACAAGATTCCCTGAGAGGATTCGGCTGAAAACATGCAAACATTTAGCTCTGAATGTATAGAGATCAGTTTACATGAGCAAATGAGCTGGATAGCAGGAACAGAAGAATTTAGAAAATATACTGTACATAGGAAAGCTCTTGGTTTCTGTAGCGTCACCTTATTTGAGATTAAAGAAGCTATACCTATACAAGAGCATACAGTGTTTGCATGTTCAGCAATAGTTGCTGCAGTGTGCTATTATAGGCCCATTATGACAAAATTCTGTGATTCCAGGAACACGAAAAGATAGCTGATTTTTTTTATTAATTTTTTTTTAATTTGATCCATTCATAACACCCATCGCACCACCACCCCTCAGCCCCAGTGTGTCATTTTACAGCATACCTAGCTACAGTATTTATGAAATATTAAATGTTACAGTGCAAAAAACAAAAAAATATTTCTATCTTACCAAGCACTATAATCTTGTATTTGGACTTAAAACACTTATTTCTATTAACTTTTTTCATGTAAGACAAAAATGCTTGGTAGGAGTGAGTGAGTGTGCGTGTGCGTATGAGGTGAAATAATTTTGATTTGCCGATGAGATGGGAGCATTTCACTTGTCAAGCAAACAGTATCTTAAAACAAGCCAATATTTTTCACTTGAGAGAGAAAAATAAAGGACATAAGTCTCAAAATAAGATTTAATAATAAGACTTGTTTTGGCTGAAACTTTTTACAGTGTACAGCAAGACACACGGAGACCCAGGACTGGCTAACGCACTAGCATAGCAATCAACTAGAAAAGGAAGGCAGACAAAGAAAACCAAAAGACAAACAGTATCAGCTCAGATTGAGACAAATCTAAATTTAAATGTTCTCCTACATAGTTATGAGTGCTTTTGTACTTGCTTTGTTGGCCAATTTTCAAATGACACAGCGGGAAACAGTGGGAACACAAAATCAACACAAAAGACAATGCTCGCCATTCCAATAGCAGATGACTCACTGAAATTGAAAGCCCAGACCTGCTTATCGCTCAACAATTAAGCTGATCCATCGCAAAAACCGTAGAAGATTCATACTTAAAAGAGGCTGAGAATAATCTACTGAAATGCTTAGCATATTGGGCCTCCCCTGCTGTATTTGCTTTTAGCCCTTGCTTTCTTGGTGGTTGCAGCCAGATGGCATCCATGGAAGAGGATAGTAATGGTATTGGATTTGTTTGATGTGGTGGGGAGCTCTCTTTCCTACATATAACCATCACAGTGCATATGATTCAGCATACAATGCTAGTAATCAATGCTGTATCCATACTAGCCTTTGACTGACATTCTTTTAGGCCACAGCATAAACAGACGTTGCCTTAGGAAGTTCTAAACATAGGAATGTTGCCTGTTTTCAGTACTTTTTTTTTAATTTTCATATTTTTTTTTCTAAGCAAGGCTGCAAACTAAACCGTCATCGAAAAATTTAAGTGACAAAAATTGATGGTAAAATTGTGACATTATTGGCTCCCGCTGATATTCTTGGCTTCAGGGGATAAGAACGGATGCTGAGGGTTTGACTCCACTGGGAAGGTGTGACTGTCTTCATTTTCCGAAAGCTGGGCCTTGCAGTGCTGATAGAAATGCAAGCTCCTCAGTTCAAAACTGCGCAGAACAGTCGTCCCCCTGGGACACAATCACTCATAAGCCACAGGAGAGCATGTCTCTATGCACCAGCAAGCATTCACAATGCAGTTTCTGACAAGTACGGTATGCTATTCACGGTACATCCTGATGCCTTGCATCTTGCATTGTGTGTTTTTAATTAATCTGTAAATAATGCTGTTTTCACAGTTTCCCCCAAGCTGCTATCTCTTTCTTTTCTTGAATTTTGCCAACTGAGACCTGTTACAATTTTTGCAGAATGGTAAAATGGAATTGATCTGTTGCTGCATAAACACATTCTGAGCATTAATGGGGGGAAATACAGCACATGTTATGTGCTCTTGCTTCAGCTGAGTGGTGATATCGGAAAACAGTTGCTGACGTCCAAGGTATCATTTGGTTATTCGGGATGTCAGCCAGTCTATAGTCTGGTTGTCAGTAGTGGACTGTGTCGACCAAATGGCTGCTAAGGAAACATCTGTCTCAGTCTGGGCCCTGTTCCAGTGCAGGGTATAATGTTGATTTCAGCGTCTGCTCAGGGGGCAAAGCTCTGATGGCTGTCAGGACTTGTTTCTCAACAGAATGGCAAATCATATTTAATGGCCATCCGGCCACTTAGCACCGAGCTGACCCCCCCTAGCCTTATAGACATTTTGAGCATTGGATTTGGTTACCAATTAATTTTTGTCAGTGCAGATACTTCAAAAGCTTGGCTGAGGGAGGCTTCGCAGTGCTGACGGCTCAATTACAGAACACAGATGTGGCTGTATGAATGATTGGCCACTAAATCAGGACGGGCAATGAGAGGCATTATCCCGGACTGTGCCAAAAACCTCTATAAACGAGTTGCACCAACTACAAAAACAAAAACCAGTGTGAATGACTCACGCCAATCCCTGAAACAGGGTTCTGCCCAGGATGCTAGGAGTGCTGGACGGAAAATTTCTGCCGTCTCTTAAGCTGTCAATCCACCTTCCACGAGCTAAGAAGCATAATACACATTAATCATTGAATATGAGGGGCGTAGGTTTAATCAGAGAGTTTGTACAAATATATGTAATGCGAGGGCGCGCAGCGCGCGAGCTGGAAAAATTTTTTTGGAAAATTTGAAAGCAAATATTGCCTCTGAGTCACCAGAGATTACTGTGTTTCTTTGATGTTCTCCAAGGTGCGTAGCGAAATGCCTCTAATTTCCATAGATAGATGCCATATTCATAAACTTGTTTTTCTATTTTGTATCCAAATACTTTTGATAAAATTTCTGAATACGACTTAACCACTATCAATTATGTTTCAAACATTTCTTCAGTGGTGCCCATTGGACCTATAGTATGTCTCTGCAGACCCGGAGGCTGCAGATTCAGACCCACCCACAGTTCTGGGACCGCATTTCTAGGATCTAAGGTTTTCTCCGACAGTGCCACCTATCGAGGGTTAGGGTTAGGGTTAGGGTCCTAGAACTGCGGTTCTGAAAGTGCAGTCCTGAAACTGCTGCCTGCAGGGACACCCTACTCCGTTGTACAGAGAACAAGGAGGGCGATAAACATCTTTAAACTACTTATTAGTCTTGATCTGTTTTCAGTCATTTTTCTTGATAAAGGATACTTTAACCCTCCCTTCTCAGATGTAGCTAATTGTCTTCGTCAAGACGAGAGATAAAACGTGTCAATTGAAGGCAAAAAAGTGCGCATTTCAATCTTTGTTTTCAATTAAACAGTCTTGAAGCAAGGGTTTGATGGCTTGCTCTGTAGGATGTGGCAAAAGTTAACGCGGAAAATCCACAGTAGTTTTTTTCCGCAAAGGGTTACCTATTAAGGCACGTGTATTAAACATTTTTAATGAATTTATTATTCATTTGCCTTGACAATTCATTAAAAGGGAAACTGTGTACTTAACCACCAATGGATAATTCATATTGTTGGAAGACGTGTTAACCAAGAACAATGATTAAAATCGGGTCAATAATCTCATCCGTTTCAAGGTATGTTTTCCACCCCCTCGATTTTCACTGTTATTAAACACTGATAGATTAACATGTAAAGAATGTTACTGTCCTCGACAGAGATTTATCTAGCTTTGCTGTCATTTATATAACAAGAAAACCTTTCTCTCGACATGCGAAGTACAGCACTACAGAAATCAGTCACCCTGTCCGGATTATAATAGCCTGTCTTTTGTTAGATTAAGACAACCGCACCGATCATTTCCCCACAGCCTCAGATTCAATTCACCCATGAATACCCAGCACTCGCGGACTCAGATGGCACTCGGTTTTTCCATCACTGTTTGCAGGTTTTTCAGTATCAATGAAGACCAGCGCAGACGGGGCGCGGGTCGAAAACGAAAGTTCGCTATTCTGACAATAATAAGAAGGAGGGAGCATATTTAGGATCATTTATGTTTTGTTTCTAGCGATTTTATTGGAAACTGGATGCATTCATTTTAACTGATCTTTGAAAAAATAGTGCCGGTCGGGAAAAGCGCCATCTGGACTGAATGGTGGTTGGTGGATTTCGAGTGCTGGTCAGAGCCGACCACCGCCAACTAGCATTGGCAGAACCCTGTTGAAAAAACCCTCCACAAACAGGGTTCATAAGCAGTGAGTCCAGGGGATGAACTAATGTGTAGAGAAACAATGTGCTTCAGTCAAACTCTGGAGACCCGTCCTCAGTACAGCTGACATCTCAGTTGGGGCGAAGAAAACATTTTATCGTTTTTTGACGGATTCGTTCCTCCTCGGCTGGACAGAACAAGGCTGAATGGGTCTGATCCAGCCCTCAGGGGTGACTGTCTGAAGCACGGGGGTGGTTAATGTAACGGGCAAACTGATACCAAGCCCTTTTATCAGACATTGCCATTATGCTGGAGCAAGCGGATGGAGCAGTGATGGGGGTTGTGGTGAGGCAGGTTAAAATGGCATTCTAATTCAGCGAGGAGACGAAAAAAATTGTCAGGGTGCTTTCTTTCTAAGTTCAAGCCTGTCGTCCGACTGTGTTCCTTTTTTGCCAGTGGTGACATTTTCGCTAATTGGATGATTCTGCAGAGATTGCCTGTCAGAACTTCTGAATTGTATTTAACAGTGGAAATGGAACTCCAGCTGGGAAGCAAACGTGAAGAGTCGAAGTGTGTTTCAACAGATGACGATAACGATGCAGATTAAGTTCATGATAGACAATGTGGAATGCAAAGGCTGTATCCAGATTCTGTTTGATAGGCAGCCTTTTCCCTCTCCTATCTACTTTCCCTTACCCTGGATTTACACCAGATGCGTGTTTGGTCCTCCTCCGCCCGACTGCGTGTTGGCTCCGACTTCGCCGTCCGTCAGCGCCCACCGGTTTCGTACTGACTGCCAACGGGTGCGCAGCAGGGCGTACGACAAGAGACGCGAGACTGGCTAGATCACGCGGTAATTACAAAATAAAGCACGATCGCCAGAGATGAAACCATACATTTAACGCAATTACAAACAGGCAACAGGCTTTTTTTCTCTATCAAAGAAGTTGACAAACAGTTTATTTGTTAGGAAAGTGCTTTGTCGATTCAGTTAAAATATTTTATTACGTTTGTTGCTGTCCTAGCTTACTATATGATCTGGCTTCAACACTAGGTGTTTTTAATGCTGCATTTGAGCCCCAGTTGACTTGTTCTATGCCGATTATAAAAAGTGGGGCCGTAATTTTGTGGTTTTCCACCTACATTCTGTTGGGCTCTTGTTTTCAAACCTGGCTCCGCCCGTTACTACATTTGGTTGAAGTAGTTAAGGTGAAATCATTGGTGAAATAAGTGAGGGAGTACTTTTAAACAGGATGTATACGCCCAGCTTTCTGTCGCAGTGCTGCACCGTGCTCCACCGTCCGGCAAAAATAGAACCATTGCGTATTGGTTGCGAAGGGCTGCGAACTGTCGGAGCTGGGACGGAGGCGACACGCAATGCGGCGGATCCAGTGTAACTGCACTCATTGACTAAAGTGGAAACGTATTTGCTCCGACGGCGTGGCGGAGCGGAGACGGACCGAACACGCATCTGATGTAAATCCAGGGTTAACTTTTATAGAAACCGTCCCAGGTACTTTCAGACATATTTAAGAGAAATTGGATTTCCTCCCCTTCAATACGTTACAAGCTTGATAGCGAAGATGGAAAACTTTGGGAGCAAACAATATTTCCAATCGGTATAGCTGCGAAGGATTGTGGTCCACATTTGATTTTTCCTTTCTTCCTAGGCTGGTCCTGTGTTTCCTCGCTGGAAAGATACAACAAATAAGCTAATTGAAGACCTGCATGCAAGAAGTACCTAACTCACATTTTTGAGAAAATCGAGCTGGCACCAGTTCTGGAATCTGTACTGATGAAAAAATCATTTGGTACCAAAATTCGTAAAAAAGAAGTACTTCACCTCTGTTTATTGTTATATGGTGTTTTCGGAATCCACTAAAATTTTCTGCGAGAAGTACTCAAGTCCATAAAATTTGTGCGATAAGTACCCGAGTCCATAACTGGCTAATCAAAATGCCGAGATTGAAGGGTTACCATGGTTACCAAGGAATGATCATACTCCCAGAAGTAGAATCTGCTGTTATAAACGTTACATAAGTTAAAATTTTGAAGCTATTATTCAAGTAGAAGGGAGGTGTTGCTTGAAAGACGACTGCTTCTCCAAAATTAGGTTTTTCTGCATTTTGAATGTCCGTTTCTGATTTGTCTGAGTGACTTTGGATTTTACCAAGTTATATTAGAGTTAAACAAGTACAACGTAGTTCTGCCTACCATAAAGGCACAAAAGCAAGGAAGCCTAGCTAAAATAACATGTTTGTATTGAAAACTAAATAAAGGGTTATTGGTGTTAAAAATACTGTATTCAAGTCTGTGATTTTTCCACAAAAAGTACAAAAGTCCAGCCATTTTTTTCACAAAAAGTACCTAAGTACAAAACTACTTTTCTTGATTTCTCGGTAATAAAGGAGAATCATTCCACAAAAAAATGATGACTAACCATGTTTAGCCCCTAGAACTGGCGCAGTAGTCCATAATAAGCTACCTTAAAAAAAAAGTGTCCGTGGCATGTTTTGAAAACTTTGACCATCAATATCTCAAAACTGACATTTTGTGACATAAGTACTTCTTGCACGCAGGTCTTCAATTGCCCCCTTTCCAGCATGAAATAGACAATTCGGCACTCCTTGTCATGGCTATCAGCCAAACAGTTTTCTGTTCTTGTTTGTTTAGGAGGAAGGCTACTTGCTCTTCAGATAATTTGGATGCAGCCAAATTCTTTCAGAGCCAACAGTGTGAAATTGCAAGGTTGATACTGGTTTTGTAAGTAAATGTACAAACAAGGTCATTTCATTTTCTTGCACTAGTTTTCGGCCTTGTTGAAGGAATAACCGAGTCTGTTCTAAAACTCTGGAAAGTGAACAGACTCAGATGCAAAGAGTTACCGGATGTCAATGATTTTTCGCTCAAAATAATCTTCATTACCGCCTTTTAAAATCCTCCATTTGCCATTAACTTTTGTACTAATTTACGCTTCAGTTATTCACTCGTATTTATTGTACATCTGAGTCGGGGAAGAATAGCCCCAAACTCTAAACCCTGCAAATGAATTGCTTTGGCAACAAGAAGCCCACGTTTCGGTGAACCTGACATTCAGTAATGACAGTGTTGGTAAACAGAGAGCCCCCACCTTTTCATGAGCCATTTCCTGAGTGTTGGCATGTGTGGAAAACAAACAAGGAACACTAGCTAGAGAGAGAGCAGCTCTAAGCCTTGATGGCGGAAACAGCTTTCTGCTCAGCTCTAGACTGATTGTCAGAAAATAGATATATATCAGATAAGTTCTGCTCAGAGCTGTCCATGTGTGTACATGTGATTGTATATACCTCATTTGGAGTGCGTGTATCCATCAATGAGCCAAAATAATAAAAAACCACTCATAGACGAAGCAAATAAAGTTTATTATCTCAAAATGATGGCACATGTCAAGGTCGGCATACAGAACTTAGTCACTAAGGGAACAGTCTGTTTTAGTCAACAAGTTGGATATGGCAGAAGTAGGACCTTTGCGACTTTGAGGAGGGCCAAATGGTTGTGATTGGACGAGTGTATCAGAGCATTTCCGATGCAGCAGGCTCCTTGGGTGCTCCCAGACCGCAATGGTGAGTACCTGCTTACAGTAGTCCTAGGAGTGACTAACCACGAACAGGAGAGAGGGTGTTGGGCACCCAAGGGATATCAAAACATAAGAGCAACGAAGGCTATCTCATCTGGTCTGAATCAACAAAAGGGTTACTGCAGCACAAGTCAGAGAATTTTCATAATTCTTACTTGATGAATGTGTCACAAAACACAAAACACAATCACACCCTGCTGTGTATCTGGCTTCGGAGCTGCAGGCGTGTCTGATGGTTCATTCTAATCCTGGTCCACCACTGAAAGTGCCAACAATGGGCTTGTGAACACTGGAACAGAATCTTCAACCATTCGAACAAGGTTGCCAGGTGAGTCCTGTTTCATTTTACATCATGTGCATTGGCTGGGTATGTGTGCACCATATACCTGGGGAAGACGTGGCCCTTGGGAAGAAACATGCTGGTGAAGGGAGTGCAGTGCTCTTTGAAATTGTATGCTGGGGAAACCCTGGGTTTGGGAATTCAATTGGACGGAGCTGTTTTGGCAGCTCAAGGGGAACCTACACTATATCAGGCATGCGGTTCTAATGTAGCCACTGATCGTTTTTGTATCTGAGTTCACTTTGCAAGAAACCTGTTCTAAAACTGTCAACTCTCAGAATTTTTGAGCTTTAGTGTTAACTCTCCGTGTGTGCAGTTGTTTTTAGGCGCAAGCTGCTCAGTCTACAGTGGATGGCGGAGGGAAATTAACCAGAGGGTCCCGCCTAATGCAATTAAACATGGCGGCATGCTTGGGCGAGTTTTGTGAGCGTGATTGGGCTGGTTATATTTCTGGGCTGCGGACTACATAGCTGGGTGACAGATGGGAGAGAATGGCCACTGTTCCCAGCTGAGCACTTGGCTCTCTCCTCACAAGCTTGGGAAACAACAACCAAGCCAGGAGAGGCTCGTCATCGTAGCCACATGGAACAGAGTGTTGCGAACTATTTCAAAAAAAAAAAAAAAAAAAACAGTAAGTTCTGGATAATTTGCTTCCCTCCCCCAACCATTGTCCTTGGTGGTGTCCTCTCCGGAACATTTCACTCATTCCCTTTGGTTTTCATGTCATTTCTGTGGTCTCAAAGGTGTTGAAGAACAATTTCTTCTTCTAAGGAGCCAAGGCAAATCGTAAACAATTTCGTTCACCTTGCGCACCCATTCTTTTGCTGTCTGACATCCATTGTGTGACCAGATTTCTTCAGTACTCTGAATCCTTGAGAAAGAAGCATGAACATTGAGAAAAGAACATACAGCAAGAATCTGCTCTTAAAAATGACTAACAGTGCATTCTTCATTGCTGTTGCAGTATGTTTTGATGCAAAAAACAGCAGTAAACATATCTTGGTAGCACTTTTCTAGCATCTTTCTGCCATTCTGGAATTTGCATCCTGAACTACAAAATACATTCCTTAGCTCCCCATCTTATTAATATAAATTAGTATTATTAACACAAATTAGTATCATCTTTTCAATTAACATACTGTACAGATCACCCTGGTGTCCAATGTTATTGGTCGTATGTGCAGCTAAAATTCCTACTTTGCAGTCAACAATTTTGATGAACGTTTTCATGGTAACAATGAAAATTGGCATTTTAGTTCAAGTATTTTGACCTGTTTTCTGTCTTGCATCCAACCATTTGACCCCCTGCACCAGCACTGTATGAAAATCTGACCTTGGGAGCGAAGCATCAGCAAATCAGAATGAAGCATATGGCCAACGCTGATTAATTGACAAGGTGTTCCTTTTTTTTCATGAGGCGCAAAAGGAGAAAAGCAGAAAACAGAAACATGGCAACCCAACGTGTTAGCATTATGCCATTTTGGCAGCAAACGGAAAGTCAGTAATTTGGAAAATTGACTGCCAGCACCACCGTGTTTAGGCAAATATTGATTTTGTTCGCCAAATCCTTGGGTAGTGGATCAAACACATGTTCCGCTTGGAATTCCAGTTCAGCACCTACCAGCTGAGTTGATGTTTTTGTTGGAGTGTTCGCTTTTTTATGTTTTAATTTAGCATTTCAGGCCGAACATTTGTGGTTACATTAACAGGACTTTACAAATCCAGAAACGGATAAAGCATAGCTGTCAACCTTTAGAATGACAATGAGGAAACTTGGCAATTTGCCCTTTTATTATCCTAGCCATACCAGTGGAGGCTTCCAGCGGCTAATATTTGCATTAATAATCTCATGCATGTTTCAATACACCCTTCAAGTAGATGTACTGGCTGACAAAGACGGTTAATTATACACTATAAAAATACTATTTAAAAGATCCTAATCCATGATAGATCTCTCACAGTGGCTGGGATAAACGATGCGTCCCAATTCCCAGTCGTTTCTGCATTGCCGCCTTTCATCGTTTGGAGCAGAGCCAGCTGTCACTTCCTCCACACCTTTCCTTTCCCGAGGTTAGTACTGCTGTGCCAGCATCTCAGGTAGATGTCGGATAGAAATGATGAGGACATACGGAGCAGTTTTTTTCCCATTACACATGCATTGTAATTTGTACACACAATGTGAGCAGTTATCATTCACTACAAAGATTTAACCTTTAATGGGCTCTTTTAACCAAATGCAACTCGCATCTTATCAGCACCAAATGCTGCAGAATAGAAGTCTGCTCAGCAAATTGCTCAGAGCTTTGCAGGGAAGCTTTTTAAAAGTCCAAGGAATTAGATGCAGGGAATCAACATCACTTTTTGTATTAAAATGGTATGCCTGATAAAAAAAAGACAATTGGTATACTGTCTTGTTATAGGTAGCTCGTTACCTCATTGAGAGTGTTTTGTTTACAGGTAGAAAGCCAAAGGTTGTATTTACACCTTGCAATAACAAGCAATCTCTGTATCCAGATTCATTACTTGTATTTACGCCCTGCATTAAACATGCAATCTTGTTATCTGGATATGTTACTGATTTTAAAAAAACTGAATAATAGCTTACAGGATGACGAGGTACGATGACATTTTCAACTTGAGTGGATTTTATCTCCCGAATGCGCCCCAGGTGCATTTACGCTTGGGAGAAATCGGATGGCTGCGCGAGCCGGGCCACTTATAATGTGGTTTGGCTGATCAGATTGCATTTTGATCAGAATGTGTTATATGTGTATTTACACGTTGTAGTAATATTTTTCATACCCTGGGTAACAGATACGCATCGTATGTTGATGCAAGGTGTAAATGGGGCCTATGCTTCAGCTGATGATGACAACTAATTTCCTTCAAAATACAGTAAATTTACCATTTCATAGCATATAGCATGGCCGCCCAATCCTGTTCCTGAGAGGATCTACCTTCATTAAAATTTCATTCCAACAAAAATAACACCTGATTACACTAATTGGTAACTCAGTGAGGTTTCTTGCTCTTGATTGAAGTATGTTTTGTTGGTGGGCTGAATTGAACGTCAGCAGGACGATTGCTCTCCAAGAACAGGATTGGGCAGCCGCTACATAGACCAAGTTTTTATTCATTCAAGTAGGTTTTTATCTCTTTGGAGACCCATTTTAAAGGAAGTGCCACTACTTCTTTGTTTTGTTTAAGGGGACTTATAGTTAAGCAAACATTTTTCCAAGATATTCACTTTTTAAACTAAGAATTATTATCAAAATAATCCTATTAGAAATTGCAACTTAAAACACTGAGTTTCTGTAGCATCACATCAGTGGTTGCCATGGCAATGGCTGTTTTAATGAATATATAGATACTTAGAGAAACACAGTTATTGAGATAACTAAACAGTGTTTGGTTATAATTTCAGCTGTAATGTGAAGGAAAAAACATTCCTAATATCACTAAAGAGCTTTTTTTTTTCCAGGTTTCTATGTTCTAGTATTGATTTTGACCCCTCTAAATCAATTTTGGCGTGAAACAGCTAATTAAACATGCATATTTTGATTTAATCATATTCAGAGGTACATATTGCAAAAAGAGCTCTGTACAGACATAGATCATCACAAAATGGAGAAAACTGCCAAATATGAAGTTAATTGGACGTACAGTTGCTGAGAAATCTGTATTTTCTTGTTGAAAATCTGTATTTTTAGAAAAACGTGATTTTAGTTTGGCAGTAATAATGTGATCGAAGTTTGACAGTAATATTCTCAGGAGGAAGACATATTCCCCCGAATTCATAAAGGGTGTTTTTCCCTTGATCGCGGTTAACTTGGCTAAACAGTGTATAAACAGGTGATGAGGCCCGAATTCATAAATAGAGATCAGATCAGCTGCTGTTTATCCAACATACATGGTTAGTCACACCTGTCTAAGTAACAAAAGAAATTCTAATCGTCCCAAGGGGCTTGTTTATCTTGTGTACAGGCTACCAATTCTCTGTTGGCTTGCTTGTGTGGCTGGACGTATGACCATGGATCTCTTGCGCATAATTGAAATAGCACAGGAAGAGATGGCTGACCAAAGGCAAGGTGCCGAATTGAGGGTTTTTAAAGACTGGACGAATCCTTTAGAAGAGTATAGCGACACGAAATTTGTCAAGCGATACAGAATTTCCAAAGAATCATACCGTTATATTCTAGACCTAATCGAAGCAGACATTGACCATCCCACAAGACGAAACATGCCCTTCTTCCAGTACACCAACTATGTATTGCCCTGCGCTTTTATGCATGTGGTGCATTCCAAATGGTTGTTGGTGACACGTGTGGTGTATCACAGGCTACCTCCCGTCGAGTAGTTCGTCGTGTTACCGAGGCAATATGTGCCAGGAAAAACCACTTCATACCATGCTGAGTGTCACATGACACCACTACACATCGGCCAAGCGGGGACTTGTACACGGATGGGTGAACACCCGATTATGTTCTACCTGAATTGCGCTAGTCACAGGAGTTTATCCACACGCGTACTTCTCTGTTTTACCCACCGTACAGTAGTTGTACGTGACTAAAATAATCGGGCGATCATCACCCTTTATGAATTCGGGCATTAATATTTTGTTTTTAGAGGTTTTTAAGATTTTTTTACCTCCTTAAAAGGCGTGTTTCTTCCCTAGTTTTACGTGCTTGTCGAGCATCTATTCATTTCTTTTTTCAAGTTCTAGTGCGCGTTTTTCACTGTTTCACACATTTTCTGTCCATTTCGTGATGGCCTTTCATGGAATGTGCCCCTGCCTTTATGCCAAGTTTCGTAAGAATGGAGGCAATTCCTCGTTGGCCATCGTTGAAAGTCACCACACTCATACTGTGATGTTGCTAGGTACGCGTCCTGCGTCCCTGACGCATTAAAATCTGAAAGGACGCAGTAAACTCACTATCCATGCGTCCCAGGGACACACCTCATTTTTCCTATGAAAAACGATACATTGGGCCGATTTCACAAAAGCCTTTTAAGGTTTACACGCGGATAACACTCTTAATCGCGCGTTTAGCATGAGTTTAATTTTAATCACCGTTTCACGAGGAGCTACTGTCCGCGTGCATCTAAATATTTTAAACGCCTGCGGTCAAATAACAGAAGAAAACTTAAATGCTCGTGAAGGTATAACTCGTGAAAACTACTACCACAGATTGATTTGCACCTAAATAAGTGACGCCGACCTGCCTTCATCGGGGGCCTGTACCATAAAGCTGGATTAACATACCCGGGGTTTCTCTGAGTTATCTGGCTGCACTTAACCAGACTTCCGCATTCCTGATAAGCGGTACCACGAAGCCAGTTATCAACTCGGTAACTGAACCCAGGGTTTTCCAATCTAGGTATGTGCGCATTCACATAAAAGGGGCGGTGTTTGAAGCAAATGACCAATTGCAAACATGGACAAACCGACTGGAAGCAAAGCTGCGTACTTTTCAAATGCGGAGCAAGTGCTCTTAATAAAAATATGAAGGGAATAAACATATCATCCTGGCAAAAGTTAACACCGTTGCAGCTGCCAAATACAGAACAGTGGCGTAGCCAGCGGGCGTGCCAAGACACGTCCCTTCATGACAAAAATTAGTCCTGGCTAGTTCTCAATCATTTTCCTTTATTGACGCGTTTTCCAATTATCGTAATTGGCAACTGAAGACAAGGTTTCTCTCCATATGCGATCTAACAACGATGAAATCATGGGCTAAATTCAGTACAGCAAAATAATTTACTTATTAATAGGCCAATGCTTCGCGTTGATTGAACTGGTCCGTGTTCCAATGAAACGCGGACTTTCACTGTCGGTATTGTATGGGTTGATTAAAAAAAAAAGTGGCACTCGGCAGTTCAAAAGGCTATAAAAAGCATGCGGCTCCAGCTATTTGCGTGACAGTCGACAGGTTTGCAATTTTGAATAACTTAGATTTAAATACAACAAATACGCGTCCAGATGAATTATTGTCCTTTTACCTAATCGGGGAGAACAAGCAGCACCTGTTAAGTGTGGAGTGCTCTCGGAGTGAACCTTCTGTTATGAAAATGACTGAGAACAGGTCAGGACTAATAATTGTTTTAAACAGATGTTTTGTGCAACCCAATTATCTGTTTTTGTTCCGCAACTGTACTGAATTTTGCCCATGATTTAATCGCAGTTAGATCGCATATGGAGAGAAACCGTGTCTTCAGTTGCAAATTACGATAATTGGAAAACGCGTCAATAAAGGAAAATGATTGAGAACTAGCCAGGACTAATTGCTGTCATAAAGGGACGTGTCTTGGCACACCCGCTGGCTACGCCACGGATACAGAAAGGACAGTTTGCAAAAAAATCACCGGCCGAGTAAATGCGTAAGTCAATTATAATGATAATACCACTGCAAATAAGTCCCGTATTCATGATGGTGTGGGCTATTGCTGCAAAAGTGATGATTTAATTTTACTTCTGCTGCAGTAAATCATGACAACAGGCGCTATATAGGCTAGTGAGCGCATTTCTCTCCTTTTCTGCTTTACAGGATATGTTTGATCCAGCACGAAGCCGATTGGGTATAGGGATGTGCGTGTTTTATCGTTTATAATGTCGCTGCCCCATCAGTAAAATTACAGTTGCGTATTTCATTAAATTGACGTGATGCGAGGATGTATTCCTATGGCGTGCATGGATTTTTTTTCCCCAGCTGCAGCCCCGGCGGTGTCAAAAGATCCGTAGAACAAATAATGAATAACTACAGAAACATAATTCAAAGCGGTCAGTAGGTTTACTTTCATAAGTGCAACAAGTACAAGGCTTTAGTGCTTTTGCCCGTGGAAAAATACAGCATTGTGATACACAAAAGATGTGAAACTATATGTGCACGACTCCGCTGTGTTCGCCACATGTCAGATGAGAACCTGTATCCTACATATTGGTATTCATCCGCGCACCGAACTCCACTGAAATCTCTACGTACGGTGATGCTATTTTCTCAGAGAACTGACTGGTCAGTGGGCGGTGCTTTTTCACGCTGTGATCTGAATCCATAGAGATATATAATAGAACCAGAGAGAACGAGGAAGTACCTTTGCTTCAGCCATTTAGCATGTTAGCTTCCTGCTTCCGCGTTTCCCAAGGATGCAATTTTGTGGCCAAAGACGCTGAAGCTCCATAGACGCCAACTGAAAAGTGCGCATGTTTTTCTTGCCAAATAAAGCAAAAATAAAAGAAAATGTATTTGGTAATCCTTCTTTATTTTGCTCTTTGTCTGACGCAACTGTTCGATGTCTTCAAGAGGGCCAGTAAAATAAGAACTGATACTTAGAGCTTGATGACAGCTTGTGCACGAGTTTGGTTGTCCAGCTGTTTCTCTGGCTGCAGCAGTTCAGCCAATGAGTGTATAGTGCGTGCGCGTTTCGGATTAACAGCGTTGCTCGTCATTTCCCCTCAAACACATTCGCCAATCCGCACAGACGACACACTTTCTTGGCCATTTGTGCTGTGTTATCAGATTGGCAATTTTATGAAATGGTGCCGGAAATAAGCACCCATGGAATGCCATTTTTATAGATGGCGTGGTCAATTTCGTACTTCCTGAGCTGAAGTAGCTAGCCTAGCATCTCCCATTGAAAGTAATAGGGGTGGTACTTCCTCGCTCTCTCCAGTTCTATTATATTACCTCCATGTCTGAATCTAGAACTAAACCTGCTCTGGAGCAGGTTAGCCGTTCAGCTTATGTTGCCGCAGTGATATACCTTGGTAAGAAGTAAGCCGCCTTCATGGTACAGAAAACCCAGGGTTAAACCTGAAGTTCTTGCGATAAGCCCAAATCCAGCTTTATGGTACAGGCCCCTGGTTGCCTGGTAGATTTTGAGCAAGACTTGAGCCTTTTCTGGAAAAGAAATGCATAAATAAAATAAATTAAATGAATGCATAAATTAGTTGTTTTCTTCAGTTTCTTATTCACTGAATAGAGGGGTTTTGCAAGGCCACGTTTTTCGTTTACATCTACGTTTACATTTTCTAAAAAGGCTGCCGTGAGTGAAGTCCGAACTGCATTTTTACTCTTAAGCGATAATGTAAGCACAAATGAGTGTGTGAAATCACCACGAATGCCGAGGATGATACAGTTTTGGTGAAGGATGCGTCTGACGTCAGCATCTTGCTCATGTCCACAGGACACGCAAAGAAAGTTTGACATTCTTTGAAGCGAAGTGAAATTCTCGCCACGTTTTCTTTGCCGCCATCTCTGTGCGAAATGCGTGTCCACAACGCAACTACCCTTACATACGGGGTTATTAACCGGTAAGGACAATTGGAAATGCCCATTATGCAATGGCAGGTTGTCATAATTTGACCTCACCTGTTTAGTCTGAGGACTAAACGCAAGGTTATCCGCGTGCAGTCAAACGTGCGATGATCCCATCTTGTGAAATGGTTTTTAAACGTTCGTTTAGCTGTCCGTGTACAACGGCATTTTAGTTATACGCACGCTAAAATGCTTTTGTGAAATCGGCTCATAGTGAACAACAACTCGTGTTTAAAAACACAGTAACTAGCAAAAGAAACCTTGCTGTCTGCAGACCAGACAAGCGCTGTTTCAACTCTCTCACCGCAAACATATCTGCATCATTTTATTTTTCTCAACAGACTTTCCACTGTGTTCGTTAAGTTTCATTTTTGTGCTAAAAGTTTCACAGTGATTGACTCAGTTCATTTGATTTAGATGATGTTCAGAAAAGAAGATTTTGGCGACAATTTATTTGTTGACTCTGTCATGGTTATGAGAATGTTTTGTTTATGTGTTAAAATCAGCACTTTTATTGATAATTTATTTTGGTACTACAGACACCATTTTGTTTTCATTTGAATTTTAGTAATTTATTTTGGTGCTATTTATGTTGCTACAAAAATGCTATTTTATTTGAATTTTGTATGTTATGCCACTGTGACAGTTGTTTTGCAATAAACTTTTCAGATTTGGAATTTTATTTGTTTAATTTCAGATACATTTTGAACATACATGAATATATCTGTTAATTTTAACCATATCATACCATACCACCATCAAAGGAGTTTAACACTACAATTTCAGAAATAGAAGAATACAAGAAATAGAAATAATTTTTTTTTTTTCATTGGGGACCCATTGAATTTCCTAGCCACCCACTCAAATCACCACCTGTGGGTCCCGGGGACTCACTAAATTGAAAACCTATCAACATCACTGCTCGTAGCTGTTCCGGCCTTGAAGACAGTGTTCGTGACGAATGTTTCCTGCGGAACACGACTCCATATTACGGACTATTTGAAGGACCACTTCATGTTCTTACCTCAAAACTAAAATTATGAACCAAAATTGGCATTTTGCTTAGCTATAGGTCCCCTTAAAAAATTTTTTTGTCCCTTGCGATAATTCTGTTTCAGAAGTGTTGTACCTTAAATCGACTGCTTGCAGCTTTGTATAGGATTTTATGAAAATAAGAAAAATCAGCAGTGAAACATCATTGGAACTCTTCTTTTGTGTTTTACCTTGCATTTGTGTGCAGAACTGCGCACTAAATCGCATAAATCTCTAATATATGAGGCTGTAATAAATTAGCATTGTTTTCTTACTTAGACACTGTCCATATCACCCTAGTCCCCAGTGGTCTTTGTTCCATTGGCAGCCAAAGTTCTGGTGATAATTTTCCCATAAAACACAAGGATAGTCAACTGTGCAAAATTATATTCCCCTGATTATGGTGAAGAGAGCATTTGGCTTATGGTTAAAAATAATTTGCATTTGGAAAAAGAATCACTCACTCCTCATATGTTAGTCATAAATCAGGGCTGGGATTTGCTTGTCTATTTGCCCCCAGAAGAATTGCATTATAAATAATGTTTCTGAAAAAAGGATTACTTAATGATAAGATGTAGGTGCCTTCTGTTCTACCCATGGCAATTTCTAAAAAAAGGAGAATACTTGTAATGCAATACTTCATCTGTGATGAAAACCAAGCTGTCAGAAAACTGGACATGCTGGATTTATGGTAATCTATTATAACCTTTAGCCAATGCAGACCAAGTAATGTTTTATGTTTATACTTAAGACTTCATTATTCTCAAGGCTTTTGTGGGCACACAAAACATGATACATAATTTTAAACATGCTGTATTCATCAGTTTCTAAATAACAATATTTGTCCAGAGTGTGACCATGAAGTAAACTGTAACCATAAACAGTAATTGTTAATAGTTGTAGACTGCACATACTGTGCTATCTGAATAATGTTGACGTCTGTGATATTTTTTGTAGGAAAGTGAGAAAACATACACATTTTAACCTATTTTTAAATCTTTCACTGTTGTCAGACAGCATAAGCTAAGTTTTTCATCTCCCCCAAGAAATAAGCAGATAGTGAAATATATTGCAGTAGCTTGGAAAATCTCATTATAGTTGAATGAGTTTCACAAATAACAGTGACTCTTATTTCAGTTACTCAATGAAGCTATAATGTTCTCACTTTCTGGCATCATTGTTGAACATGAAAGTTTTCTGATATGCTGGCTGATCATGAATATTCATGAGGGTATTGTGAAGAAACAGCATCCATAATGAACATAGTGACATGGAATCTCATGGCACCAACCGAAACTTTGTAAAAAAAAAAAAAACCCCATTCATTTTCATTATTCAGAATATCTTTGATATCACCTGTCACCAGAGAGATCATGTAGCTTCTACGGTGTATCATCTTCAGATACATCCACAGCACAGCCTCCACAGGAGGACATTTCTTGCCACTAGTCGCAGATAATTAATCAGTATTTCAGCTCTCTGTAGAGAGCAGCTGTGAATTTTAATGAATTTTTAAAATACCATTAATGTACAAGATGGATGATAAGAACTATTTCTTGGCTATCCCCTGTGGATTTTGATTGTGTTGTCAGTGATTTAGGCCTAAGCAGGTTGCTCTTGATGAAGATCCTGTTCCACTACCTTTACCCATGCTGTAAATAATGTTTTCAAGCACTGTGTTTCCATTCCTTAAGCCTCTCTGGTAAGCAGGCACGGTACATGTCTGCATATACAAAAAAAATTCAAAAGATTATGGAACTGGATGGTTGACTCCATTGCCTTGCTTACAGTTTTTCATTGACCGAATTCTATGATGCCAAACCAGGCTATTAAATGGAACTGTCCAACCAAATGCTTGTATTGAAACTGCAGGCCCACCAAGGGCGTATGGGGGGAGTGGGGGGACACATCCCCCCGCAATAATGTGCTGTAATAAACATAACACAAATAAAAAATAACGAAACGTATTGTTGCGGACACAACCGTTTCAGCTGTTCTGTCCTCCTCAGTCATGAACTGACTGATACGCCCTAGAGGGCTACTGTCGGGGAACAGCTGTTATCTTTTGCTACTGTGATTGGTTGAAATTCACATTTGTTTTACATTTACTTTGCAAGAATGCAATTATGCAAGAATTTAACACAAACAAGTTGGAACTGGGATAAATTGAATTAATATGATTTTAGATATGAATATGAAATGGCACGTCAGTCCCAGAGGAGGTACGGCGTGGAGCAGTGGTTCCCAAACTCAGTCCCTGTGTATGCTGGTTCATGTTCCAACCATTCTTGCAATCGTAGGGTTTTAATTTAAGCTGTCAATTTTTTTTAATCAGGTCATTTCTTGTTTAGAGCAGTTATTGATCCTTTTAAGCCTTATTTAACAACATGCCATGAAGAATCAATGACCTGTGAACCTATCATGTTTGTCTTTCAGTATTGCATGTAATTACTGGTAAATTATCATAAACTAATAAAAGTAGACACTGAGAAAATCAGTGACCTCATAATTAGGTTGCTTAACAGAAGTATTTTGAGTTTTTTCAAAATACTTCACTTCAACTTAATAACATAAGCATGACACAAAAGAGGTTTGACTCTGTCATTTGCTTACCTAAAAACAATTTGGTAATGATTCACAATGAAGAACCTATTGATTGGTCACATTTTTCTCTTTTTTTATGCAGAGTAGGTATACTGAACACACCATTGAGTGCCCCTGCGGGAAACATCCATCTTAGATCTGACTGCTGGCTGATCCCAGGCTTTGTTCTTTTGTATATGCAGCCTAATGTCTAACTTTGAAAGTTGTATTGCGAAATGAGCAAATGAGTAATGACTTATTCCTTAAATTGGGGGTCTATGCTGAAAGCTCACCACTAAATCAGTTCATCAGGCGATGGTACGCCACATGGGGAGAATGGGGCTCTCTGTTCAACTTCTGGTTGCAATTTCTGAAAGTAAGACAGCCCTCAGAGTGTCTTATGACTTTGCTCAGAAAAAAAAAAAAACAATTTACTGATTATCTACAATACATGCAGTTTGATAACATCTGGGAAAGGACTGTCATTTTTTGGCATGATAATCCCTAAGGTACTAAAGGACTCGAACTTTCAGAATACAAGGTGTATTCACAAATGGCAGTCAGCAGGGCCAAACAGCAAATGCCCTGCTTTTTTTTAAGGATATGACCTAGTTTGCCACTGCGCAAACTCAGTTGGATGTTGTCAGCCTCCCAGCGAAATCAAAACTGCCGAATAGGACGTGAGAAACATGATGTATAAAAAGAAAAAAGTAAGTTGCTCTTCCCTCGGAGAGATAAGTTGAGCAAGCGCACTGAAGTGGCAACACGGCAAAGTTGTGTTGCTATTACAGGAAATACGCCTTGAAAGTGGCCTTTTTTTGTCAGAAGAAACTAGCAAAAAACAGCGTGGGAGAAAAGCTCGCCGAATTTAATGTTCGTCCTTTGGAACGGCAAACAGAACTGCCCTCCAAATGCTGGGAGAAATGGGAGAAATTCAGCTTCTTCTCGAGTTACGTCTGTGTTGCATGAATTGAATCAACGCCACCACTGTTTTGAATCTCGGCTGTTGTCCCTTCTTGACAGTTGTAGGCTTGCTCTCCAGCCTCTAACTTGTCAGAAAGTAAAGAGGGCCGATAAGACCAAATGTCGCTTCATGAATAGCAGTTTCTGGGAGTTTAGACAATAAAGTCTAGACAATAGACTTTAGTTGCCCATCAACACCGATGGCGTCCCCTCATGGGTTTGGAATGGGTGTCCTGTGTATACCAATGTCCAGTGGAAACAACCCAAATCATAACAATCGTTTAATACAAAATGAATTTCAAACAAATCAAAGTTTCATAATTATTGGAACCCTTCATTTAGTACTTAGTGTTACCACCTCCTGCAAGGAAAACAGTACTGTCTTTTCCTGTAATTTTTGACAAGGCTAAGCCACACATTTGGGGGGATTTTGGACCAATCCTCTGAGCAAATTCTTTCAAGATCCTTCACATTCTTGGGTTTGCGTTTATCAAGTGGCCTCTTCAATTTAGCCCACAGATCTTCAATTCGATTGAGGTCTGGTGACTGAGATGGCCATTGCAGAACTTTGATTCTGTTGTCACAGAAGCATTTCTGTGTGGATCTTGAGGTATGCTTTGTCATTGTCTTGTTGTAAAGTCCACCTTTAGCCAAGTCCCAGCCTCCTGGTGGAGGTAACCAGATTGTCAGCCAAAATATCCTAATACTTGGTGGAATTCATTATGCCATTAATCTTAAATAGTGCCCCTGGACTTCTCGAATTAAACCAGCCCCAAAATATGACTGACCCGCTATCATATTTCACCGTGGGTATGAGGTGCTTCTCCTTGTATGCATCTGTGTTTCGACGCCAAATGTGCCAGTGCTGTATCTGAACAAAATGTGCAATTTTGATTTCATCTGATCAAGCACCTTCATCCAGTCATGACTTAAACGACGTGAGGCAAACTCCAAGTGCTTGCTTCTGTGTCTTCTGGTCAAAAAAGGCTTCTTCTAGCAACCCTTCCAAAGAGCTGGTGGTTTTGGAGGTGGCGCCTGATGGTGGTTTTTGAAACTTGGTGACCTCAAATTCCCACCAAGGCCTGCAATGGCTTCACAGTGATTCTTGAGGATTTTGTTGCTTCTCTCACCATCCTCCTCAGTATCCTCGGGGGCAAAAAGCAGTTGTGTCCCCTACCCTTGAGGTTTTCAATAGTTCCATATCTTTGACATTTTTAAATAATTGCCCTGACAGTGCTTAGTGGCATATTAAATCGTTTGTGAATCTTCTTGTTGCCGTTACCAGATTTATGAAGGTCTGTGACCATCTGCCTCTTTTCAACTGACAGTTGATTTGTTTTCTTCATGATGTTGGATGACAAAGGGATATTGCATGCGAGCCTCATTTTTGTACACTGGTGAAACAGGAAGTGAGGTAATGGCTCAATATTGTTTCTTAACACTTAGATAAAACTTAAATGAGTAAAAGTTAATACCTGGTTTAATTTTGGTAGATGTCATTTACAGTAATCTTTAAGGGTGCCATTGATTGTGAAACGTTGATTTGGAATTGATTTTTAATCAAATCAGTAAATGATTTTGATTGGTTCCATTGGAACATTGACTACAATTACATGGACCTGAGTATCCCGGTGATGAGCCTTATCCCAGTTTTGATCATATTTGGGATATGGCGTTCACATGCATGTAGAGAAACCAGTTTACTCATATCACTGTACACATGATAAATATTAGTTTCCCGGTTTCTGATTATGGTATTTTATTCGCACAGGGGCCTGTGATGTTTATTTTTTTCAACACAAAAACCCAATCAAAACCGGGACACTCAAGTCCATGTGAACGTAGTAATGGACTTGAGTATCCCAGTTTTGATCGGGTTTTAAGTATCCTGTTTTTGTGTTTGTACATGTAAACATTATATCCTGATTTCAAAAACCAGGATAAGCCCTTATCCCAGTTTTGAGAAACCCGATTTTGCTACCTGGAGAACTCCGAAAGAAAATGAGATACTGTGGCATGTATATGCCCTACCCGGTTTCTGACAGCCGCCAACTACTTGGGCAGGCGCGGCCTCAGTCAAATTAAGTATAAGCAAAACAAACTTGGTGGTGGCAATGCGAGCATCTTCTTCTGGAGCTAGGAAGATACAGAGTTTTGTCACCTGGCCTGGGATTTTCATGAAGTGGTCTATGGCTTTGCCCACCATACGGTGAAAGAACATGGTCACTGACCTTTTTTTTCTACTGTGCTTCTGTAAATTCTAAACTGGGTGCGTTTTCCAAAGACACAGATGCTAACTTTTGTAGTTGGAACCACTGACTGAATGGATGAACTATGTAAGTGGCTAACTCAGTTAGCAACTATGCTTTTGGGAAACGCACCCCTGGTCAGCAACCAAGCAGTAGTCCCCACAACTGCCCAGTTTGTACAATACAGTAGCCTCTCTCGCCGGTAGCAAATCTGGTGCACGGACTGTTGTTTCTTCTGGTCTCATTAACGGTTCAACTACGCCGCACAGCTATTTGAAGGATTCCCTATTCATCCGAAGGTTCTCTCGCCACTCGGAATTGTTGAACTCCATGATGACAACCCTATCCCACCAGTCACGGCTGCTTATCTGCAGCCATTGCTCTCTTGTTCAGCATGGTGGCCATGACAGGCTGACTCCTGTCAGAACTGAGAACAAATTAAAAATTTTCTGCCACTTTCTTCTCCCGTTGCTGAATGTGAGGTGTATAAACATGTCTGCAATGCGATGTTGGCATTTAAGAGACCTAAGCCCACAATTAGTCACAGTGGTCTCATTTTTCTCAGATATTAGCATTGCTGCACTTTGAGTTGTAAAAAAAATGAACATCACAGGTGCCTGCACGAATAAGATGCTGTAATCAGAAACCGGGATACTATTATTTATCATGTGTATGGTGATATGAATTACTAGGTTTCTCTGTTTGCACATAAATGCCGTTTCCCAAATATGATCAAAACCGGGATAACGTTCATTACATGTACTTGAGTGTCCCGGCTAACACAGTCATTAATATTGTACAGTATTTCTCACGTTGGTATTTAGAGTTTCTGTATAAATATATTTTGTAGAATATTTTAAAGTATTGTTTTGCATTGCCAGTCGGGGGGGCAGTAATTTTTTAGAGCCCACTGTAAGTCTGTCAACACCTCACGCTCGGTACCTTGGCACATACAACGTAGAATCAGGCCCGCTTTCTCTGCAAAATCCACTTTTTACCAGGACCAAAAGGATATTCTGGCGCAGCACCATTTGATTTTTACTTTTCCGGAAGCTTCTATCTGGACTTGGCCATCTGACGAGTTTGCAGGAAAATGCAAAGGTTTTCCTGCCTTGGAAAATCCCACTGCTTGCAGAATTTATGTATTGAAACAGACCTTTGAGGTAAATTCATCACACTCTTCCCATCACACTCTACTGTATTGTACATACCCTTCAAAATAGGATTGTGGAAATAAATCCTCATTCCTGAAACAGAAGTGCAATTTGCAGACCTCTGATGGCTCAGGGAGGTTGCTGGTGCTGTTTTTGTGTCTGGGTGAGAGAGAGTCAGCTCTCAGCACTGAGAGGGAGGCTCATTCTATATTCCTTGCTGCCTTCCTGTTTTGCGGGTGAAGCACACAGCACCTGCAGGCTACATCAGGGGAGGACAGCACTGTTCTGGGCCGACAAAGGTTGTGACAGGTGTTCTGCTTGGGTGCTCAAAGCTGTCCACGGCTTGAACAGAAAGGCGAAGAACAGAAAGAGACCCATAATACTTAACTGAGAGCGAAAACCATACTTCCTAAAGACATAGCCCTTCGTTTGATCCGTGCATGTTCTTTTTTTCACCGCGGGGCAAATCTTTAAACAACTTCAAAAATCTTGCTAAAGATGAAAAGAATTGCAGTGGCCTCGAACGCAAATGATCAAAAATGAATGATCCCACTTGCTGCCGCGCGCAAAGCCAAACAATTCTCCAACGGCTGCTCAGAAGCAGAAAAGAAAACATCCGTCTTGTGATGGATTATTCAGAGAATGAGAATTTAGTGTGGAGAGACAGTCACTTTTTGGAATGGAACTAATATCGCTCTCTTGAATGGCAGAGCAAAGCAAACCTTTCATGAATAACCAGACTTGAAGATAAAAGGATGAATATTTCTGTGAAGCTCATGTCTTGTTTTATTATTTATTTTTTGTGGGTTTTTTTTTTGCTCTAAAGCCTGTCAGAAGAATTAATATAAAATTTGAGACTTCAGTCTAATTATCTGCAGTGATCATTATATCGATGTGTTTATTCTATTTTAATTCCGCAAAACCGGTATCTTTGTCCTACATCATCACTGGATTGGGTAATTTTGGCATTATTATTACCTGGCCTTGTACAGTATCAGGGATACATGGCACAATTGTGACCCACTTGTAGTATATTTGTTTGCAAGTGACTGTGATCTGTGTTTTATAACATCTGGCTCCCACTTGAAAACATTATAAAAACACTAAAATCCATGGTAAACATTTGATCAAAATAGCTAGAAGTGTTCATCGGGCAGTGTTGAAATGACCATTACAAGGCTTATGATTATACGCGTGAGCATGAATTCCTGTTTCCACTTGATGTATTTCACCTGTCTATTAGATCTGCTGGGTATGACGGTTTATATTGAGTTATGAATTAATTGTGAGTATGATGAATTAGCAGTCGCTTCATACCAAAATTGTCTTGAAATTGCTGCTCCAGTCTCCTGCAGTTTTAGGAGACTATTTGGCATTTTATCTCTGTCTGTTTCACATATTCCTTGTCCAGGAGCAGAGACCTTTATGATGTTCCTTACCACTTATGATCAGAGGTTGCAATGGGTTGCAGTTTTTTCTATTTTAATGAGTTGGTGTTCATCTATAATTCATAATCTTCCTTCATCATTCTTAGCACATACATTTGTACCATCCGTACGCACCTCTTAGATGCTTTTGTCTTGTTACCCTAGCAACAGTGCTCCCAATTATAAAACGGGGCTTTGTCTCCCAGCTAATGATATGGGGCCTTTTCTTGCTGTGGCATTTAGAGGTAACCTGACCTGATATTTGTGTTGTTGTTGTTGTTCGGGATGGATATTTATCCTCGGAAGGGGAGAAACGGGTAGGAGCGGAAATAGCAGCATCAATGTCTGTTTGAATCATACAGATTTGATAAGCATTCTGTGCCCTTGGGTCTCGCAAATGCGCCCCCTTGCGGCGCCTGTTCACAGTTCACTGGTTCATCAGGGTGACGGCTGTCCAAATCTGGTACCAGTAGCCTCCTATCCAGTCGGTTTTTATAACAATCCTGCTTGGGCAAAACTGATTCTATATTTAGAAGCTGAAACAGATCTGTAGCTTTTGAAAGATGTCTACTTTGTTGAGGCTGGAGTGAAATCCTACAGGATGGTAGACGTTATATCTCTGGAAAAATGCTATCATATTTAATGCTGCTTGTCCCAGCAGAGGTTGTGGTCTGCTGTCCCAGGGGGTAGGGCATTGTTGGCTGTTTTGTGGTCTTGGGAAGTGAGCTGTCAGCAAGCAGCTCAGGTCACAAATTGCTGTGCGAAAATGTAAGGTAGCTGATTGTGCACATTTCAGAAGATGTTCGCGCTAGGTTAATGCTGCCCTGAATCGATGAGGGGCGTTGGGGTGTTAGGCTAAGCCAATGTGTTGCCATTGGGCATTCCAAACTGACTGAGGTTGGAGCTGTTGCCACCTTGAAAGGAAGTCTATCTGTGATTGGATTAATATACAGATTGTGTCTTGTCTGTTCCAGGTGTGTCACATTGCATTACGGTCCAGAGCTGCCGCCGACCTCTATCATCATTACGTTCCACAATGAGGCCAGATCGACACTGCTGCGCACTCTAAGGAGGTAAGGGGCTAAATATATGTGCCTGTGTCACCCATCTCCACCTTCATAACCCGTATGTACCAGAGGTTTCAAACGTGTTTGGTTGTCTCGGCTGAACTAGTTTCCTTGCATCTAGGGAAAAGTGACAGGGCCTCAATGTTAAGACATCATAGCAGAAAAGCTGATGGAAGCATGCTGCAGTAATCTAATTATCGGCGCTGAGACAGCAATGTGACATTTGACCCCATACGGTGCCCTCATTAACTGCTTAGGTGGCAGCGGTGTCATCAGCAGGCATGTCAATCAGCCTTTGTCTCCATCACGTTCAGCTCGTTCCACCTTTAGCAGCCATTAGAGACAGACCACATCTTTTTATGGCCGCCGAGTGTTCCTGAGTGAGAAATGGTCCAGCAAACGGTCTCGCAGTGAGTTGGTTTACGCCGATTAAAAATCTGACCGTTCGTTCCCGGTTGGCTTCCTCCTGCATTTCTTGGATGGCTTATCCTTATTGGCACTGTCTGTTATTCTGCTTCATATACCTGCATTGCTGCAGATGAGTGCTCTGTGCCTACCAACCCATGCCCCATGCCCCCCCAGATGTTGACAACCTATTTTCACCGCTATTTTACAGCTTGGTTTTCGGGACGTGGCATAACACGGTCCCGTTGTCTGTAAATAAATCCACCTTCTGCATATTTGCGTAAGAAAAACTGTCTTTTTCTCACTCTCTGTAGAGTTTATGGGTTGTTTGGTTTTGCGCGTGGATGTTTCTATGCTTTTCTGCATGTGCACGCATACATCTGAGTACAGTATGTGTGTGTCTGTTTGCGTGAGTATATACATTGCTCTTTCTGCCGCTTGTGAGGACGCGCTTGGAATTCTGGGTAAGCGTCTCCTGAGGTAGCGTGGTCCCTGAGGCCCTGTTCCTCTCTGGGAGGGGTTTAATTAGTCCCTCAATTTCATAGCTTCCAGCGCATTTATGTCACGCCAGCCATGGTGTGACATGACTTTAATTAAATTATCCTCGCCAGAGGCAGCAGTCGGTGACTCTACTGAAGGAGAATGGAATGGCAAATTTTTTTTGGGAAAGTGTCTCCGAGGCGTCTAATAGGTTGTCCGTTTGTTTTTCCGTGCTGGGATCGGGGAGAAGGGCGCAGAGATTTTGGTGAAGTGTGGCCTCAAAAACCATCCCCCGGAACCTCCCCTGACCTCTGCTCTCCCACGGTTTTAGCAGTTGGAGCACTTGAGGACCAAGCAGTGATGCAAAATTGGTTTGAGATACCGGCCTCGGGCCCCGTTTGATTTGTGTAAGTGCTGACAGAGGCTATTACCACTCCGGAGGCCCCTTGAGGTGGGGAGAATGGGCTTGATATCCTTGGAAAGCCGAGCTCGTCAGACAGCACCAGGAGCGATAGATTACGCCCGGCCATAGGCGAGACTGAAAGAATACAGAACAGAGCCTCTTCTTCTGTCGCAGTCCCTGGGGCACAAGGGAAAATATGAACTAGGCATACCATCATTTGTCACAAACAGCGGAAGGCCACAATATTTTCCCTTTCACTTTGATGATCCAAGAGGTCTCTTTGCTTTGGTGTCATTACTGGTGACCAGGCCTCTGGGAAGTGGCTCTGAAAAGCTTTATTAGCAGGAGCGGATAACTTCTACCATGTTCCCAATACAATTGTTTCAGGATTATGTCAATTACCTAGGAGAAAATCCCCATATTTTACTGAACTAATACTTTAATAAGATTTAAGGTTGCTCAATGCCTGTTCCGCATGTCACAGCAAGTGAGCACAGCAGACGTTTAGTTCAAAATTAATTCGTCTCTCTACAAATGAAATTAATTTTGGAATGCGCCTGAAAACTGACACTCTTCAGATCATCAGAGGCCCTTCCCTGGTCTCTTTAATTAGTCTATAATTTCAGAGCCACTGTGCACAAAGTGTCATCTAGGCTAGCAAACACTGCATGAAATCAATCTAAAGACCAAGCTGAAATAGAACACGCATTTTTTATAGTTTCTTTGAAGCTTTACTTGTGTTAGCCTACATGGGCTGACAGCCGCAGTAGCTCTTCTTTAATTTATACTTTGTTGTCAGTATTCTTATACACCGATCACCCATAACATCAATGTAAACTGCCTAACAATCTGTCGGTACCCCTTGTGCCTCCAAAACAGTTCTGTCAAACTGACGTCCTCTTGAATTCCCAAACTCAGGGTTTCCCAGCAGAACATTTGTCAGAGCATCACAGTCCCTCCACCAGCTTGTCTTCTTCCCACATTGCCTCCTGATGCCAGCTCTTCCCCAGGTTAATGAAACATAATTACCAGGCCAATGCAAAAAAAAAAAAAAATGCAGTCTTTCCTGAGCCCATGTGGCTCATCAGGCCGGCACTTAACCCTGGCTTCAATAGCATGAAGCTAATAGGAGTGTTGTTACTCCCCCTGGATGGGATGCTAGTCCATCGCAGGTTACCCCCAGCTCACAGTCAGGTTTCCCTGACTATTTGCTGGTACCCATTTATACACCTGGGTGGAGTGAAGCTCTGTAGGAGTGAAGTGTTTTTGCCCAAGAACACGCCGCGAGAGCCGTGGCAAGGACTTGAACTCAGGACCTTTTGACCCCAAACCAAGCACACTTAACCACAGCGCCACCACGTACCCCCCGTGCTGCCAAAACAGCTTTGTCAAACTAATTTCCTCTTGAATTTCCGGACCCAGGGTTCACATTTGCTGAAGCTTCCTCCACCAGCTTGTCTTCTTCCCAAAGTGCTTCCTGATGCTACCTCTTTCCCACGGAAATGATACACAAATGCCTCACCAATGCATGTGATGTAAAAGAAAATTGAGCTCACTGGACTAGACAACTTTCTTCAGTTGCTCCAAGGTCCTGGTCCAGTGCTCACATGCCCATTTGCTGGGGTTTTTGGTGGTTGACCGGGGGTAGAATGGGGACTCTGACTGACCTGCCGCTACAAAGTGCTATTCCCAGCTGGGTGCAATTCACTGTGTAATGTGACACTTGCCTTACTTAAGTATGATTGAAATTCTAAGCATCTTGTGCCATAGCAGCCCTTCAGTGGCTTCGGATCAGACGGGGCAGCCTTTATTGCCCTTGTGCAGTGCTGAGCCTTGAGGTGCTTAATGCCCTGTTGTCGGACCATGGTTTGTCCCCCCTAGGACCACCGTCAGTAAGTACTCCCCAGTGCTGACTGGGAGCACCCCGGAAGCTTTGCCACTTTTAAAAAGCTCGGACCCACGCATCAAGCCATAATGATTCGGCCATAGTCAGAGTCACTCAGATCCATTTCTCCCACATCCAACACATCGACTATGAGAACGAACTGCTCGCTTACTATCTAAGGTCTGTTTGCAGAGGTCAGCATACACCATTGTCATGAGATAATCAATGTTATTTGCTTCATCTGTGAGTGGTTTTAATGTTCTCACTCATCATTGTATATATACAATAATATGCACAGCAGCTAAACATGATTGTGTTGTACGCATAACATTACTAAATGTTGCCTAATGTGCATACCGTTCAAGCGCCTTTTCAACAAGAAATTTGAATGTATGGAATTTGGAAGAATAAAAGGTTTCTTTTGACGAGAGAGCCACTGAGGAAACCGTTATGCCTTTTTTCAATCGTCAGATGTTTCACAGTTCGATGTTATCATCTAACTGCCTTACAATGTTTAGTCGTGTAATTAAGAGCTGAATCACTGCTTTGTCTTTCTGTGGACACTTCCTTTTTTCCAATAAAAAAGGATTTCTGTCAGGGGCATTAATAAAGGCATGAGGATACTAAAGAAGTGATGGAGTGTGTTGATGGTGGAGAGGGAGGGAGTGGGAGAAGCAGAGATAAAGTGATGAATGCCCTTAGTCTGCATAGTGATGAAAAAGTGGAATCAGGCATCTGACAACCGCACAATTATTCACATAGACAGGGGCACCGACCGACCGCAGGGAAGAAGGCCTCAGCCAACCGCTTTCATTTACGCCAATGTTTACATGAACGACGTTGCAATTAAAGCTATGTTCAAATGATTATTTCTGTATTGCGAACATACCTCTACCCTATTAGCAGTCAAGGATTGTAATATTGATTGCCGTTATCGAGCGCGTTGTTTCACGCTCCGGTAATCTTCAGTCCAGGAAGTTGCATTGACTGAATTTGAAAGTAGTTTTGCGGCTATATGAACATGGCCCATCTCAAAGCTTATTTTCACGGCATTCCTTCGGTTTCTGTTCTCGACTCCACCCATCGGCGCAACACAAAAGTATAGCAATGGGTCAGTAGCGAAATGAAGTGTCCTACTGCTTCAAATGTCATTACAGAGTGACGTCGGTTAGCCGGTCGCTGGTGTGGCAGAAGCGTGGGAGGTGGGTAGAGGTCGATTCACAAGTCAATCAATTATACAGGACACATTTCAGATAACATGGTTCCTCAGAGGATTGCCTCAAAGTTCCTTATTCAATTTCCCTTGGGGGAAACCTCTTGTTCCCTCCTCTCAGCACATTGCATTTAATGGATTGGGATCTTCTTAATGATGGCAGAGCTCGATCACTTTCTGGGTCATGCGCAAGCAAGAAAAGAGTGGGGTGAAAAATGAATAATGGGAATGAGCCTGTGAAATGAAATTTAATTAAAGTAGGGTCTTGGAGCCACTAAAGTTCCCAGGGTGTTTGACTCTTATTGGGGTAGGTTGGCCCACCTCTGGCAAGACCATCAGTCACTTGCAGATGATGGCTCTTCCTGTGCGCTGAATAAATGAGCAAAGACTGTTTAACCCAGGAAGAAGTATGTTCATCCTTACGTTTTTTTAATTTACATTTTTTTCTAAGAAGCCATCAACCTAATGCTGATTTTTCTTAAAGTGAGCCTATTTGTAATCTTAATCTTGATGACATTGCTTGATTCAGCAAATAAACATGCTTTAGACAAATGGCCTGCACATCTCATTATTTTTCATTTGATAGGTAATTACTGCACACATGCAGTGTTAATATATTAATAGAAATATATGTGTATTGGATATGTACACTTTATATTGGCTGCAGTAATGGTAGTAATTTATCACGGTATTAATAACAGGCTTTTTAAAGTGTTCTTCCTCTTTCCTCTTGCAGCGTGCTCAATCGAACTCCCGTGCACCTGATTCATGAGATCATCTTGGTGGATGACTTTAGTGAAGACCGTAAGTGCTTGCAGTTCTAAGAGAGTTAAAGGGGTCTTATTATGCTTGTGGTGTTTTTCTCTTTCCTGCATTGTTTTTGGTGCATGTAAAACATCTTCAAAGCTACAAAACCCAAAGTCCATACCAAAGGGAATTATTCTCTCTGACATTAAAAACGGGGTAGGTAAGATTCTAAAGCTAGCAGAATTTGAGAGTAGCATCTCCTAAGCCCACCCCCTGCCCTTGGGGCTCCTTCCAATGCTACACTCCACACCAATCATGCACGAGCACTGCAGTGTACACAGGTCATGTAATCAATCCATGTTTTAACGATGTAGAAGTTGGGTGATCCTTCTCATAACTACATAATAATCATAATAAACAGAGCCCACATCAGCACATTTGTGAAAAGCTAATATGTACATAACACATGTTCTGACACCGGCAACCATATCATGTTACACAATTTAACGTTTTGTTAAAAGGCATATTCAAACATACATTAGCTAATGTAACCTACTAGCCTGGATAGACAGGGAAGCTAAAGTTAGCATTGGGATAATATGGCTAATGTAACAGAAATAGTTACTTTGGCTAAACAATTTGTGGAAACAACTAATCCTCCACCAAAAACAAAACAACATTTTACCAGTCCAACAGAAAGACTGCAACCATTGCATCACTCTTCAGGCCTTTGAACTGCCTTATTTGCCTCCATCGCTGAAAAGCTATACCAATATTGACTCGCGTTCATCCTTTTGCTGTATCTGTAGCTTTTTGGTTGAAGCCTTTTCTGCTTCTGACTTTCTTTTCCTGGCCTTTTTGACAGGGTGAGCAGTCACAAGTAACCGTGGCAGTGCTAGTTTTGGCAGAGTTCGAATTGCCCCAGAGCACTATTGTTTGGTCAGAAATCACACCGTTAGCTGCTGGGTTAGCTCACTCGGTTAAGGCGCCGCATTTGCGGAGCAGTAGTGACTACCACGGCGGAGGTTCGATCCCCGGTTGTACCAACCAGCAGTGGTCGGCAGCTTTCTCAGGGCAGTGCACGATTGGCTATAGCGCTGCGGGTATGCAAATTGGGAAGGGACTGCCAGGAAGGGATATTAAAGATTGCCTTGTTCATTGCTCAAGCGCCTCCTGTTGGCCAGCCGGGCGTTCGTCAGTGAGATTCTAAGCTTGTTCATGTTCGGGTATCCTCTGCCCTCTTTCTGAACTTTCCAAAGTTTCGACCAATGAGTGTAAAGATGCAGGGGCTGACAGGCGCGTGCTTCGGAGGAGAGCCGCGAACAGTCTCTCTTTCCTGAGCCGGCAACAAGGGGTCGCATATGAGCAAGCCTTGTACATAGTTCTCGGATTGGACATTCCAGATTCGGATAGGATTGGAGATGCCAATTATTATTTTTTTTTTCAAAAGTGTGTATTCGCCTCTTCAGCAAAGCACTCTAGTGAATCAAAGGTTTTAGGGCAGGCATCACTTAGAGCACCTGATAGTCACATCTTTAGTGATGCACTTTAGCCACGACCATTCTCCGGTACACTTCCAACAACCGCTTCTTCTGTTGATTTTATTGCAGAACAACATTCCTCCAGCAGCGATTACGCGCTTTGAGTTCAAACTCGTACACGGCAAGGCTAGAGCATGCGCAGGGAGGCGTGGAGGCATGACATTGGTTTTTTCCACCTGGACTGCGATATAGTGATTGGTTGGAGTTTCTGAAGGATTAAAGCAGCTACAGATGATGGATCTTTTTCGGTCCTTTTTCAGAATTAATAAGCTATTTATTGCTGTCAGAGTGCAAAAGACCATTTCAAATAATATAGCAAAAACTGTATATTTGATTATTGAACCTACCCTGCCTTTAAACAAAGCTATTGAACAGCATGAAACAGCTAATTTGTAGTCCTACCTTTTCTTCTGTGTCATGTCTACGTCATGATGTATCCCATTTGCATAATGCCCGACTAGCGGCTCATTTGACATGCCTTGGAACAAAGCTAGGTGGAGCTGGGAGGAGTTTGGTCAGAGCATTTTGCCACGTTGAGAACATGCCATTTTCTTTAATGTGAGGGCAAATTCCCAATGTATGGACTGCCAAAGAAATATGAGGTGAAGAATCAGCAGTACAACCAAAACCTTTTATTATGTTCCCTTCATTGTATTGAGCGCTCCTTCCTGAACTACGTTTGGCCCAGCGCAGCAGAGTGGGCTATTAGGGAGGGGGTCTTAAAGAAACAGGAGCCAAAACAGCCCATTTCAGGCTTAGCGAGCTGGTTTTGCTGCACACACAGCCTGTAAAACTGAACTAGGTGCTTTTTGTCCATAAAAACTTGCAAATGTTTGTAAATAGACTGCAATAATGAAAATTTTAAACTGGATAATGGGCATATTATATGACCCCTTTGATGTCTTCATTTTTAACATGATGCGGTCCCCTTGCTCAACCCTCCGAAAAATATATCTGGTTATTCCACTATTGTTGTTCTACCATTCCTAATGTACTCTCCCTCAATGATGTATCCTTTCAGCCAACGACTGTCTTCTTCTCACCAAATTGCCCAAAGTGAAGTGTCTTCGGAATGAACGGCGAGAAGGTATGCTAATGGACTTGTGAGCATGTGTTCATTTTGCTTTGATGCATGGATGAGTCTATTTGCATATAAAATGCACTGTGCCCTTGCCTAATTTATCTATCAGTGCACTTGTCCACTCCTGTTTGTTTGCGGGTATATGGCAGACAGGCCCAGATGGCCTACAGTATTCATGTGGCAATCAAGTTCAGGTTTCGAAGAAACGTACGTATATTGCATTTATGTTTTGACCATGGGACTTAAACTCCTTTGGTCCCTCTTAAATTCTTATAGTCACTCCTGTATAAGCTTGTCTGAAAATAAAATATGTTATAAAAATAATTTTTAGCTCCGCTGTGATGATAGTCAGCAGTCAGCAGAGCTTTTCTAGTGCCGAGTTGTCCAGCGTCCCTCCGTTCGTCTGTCTCTGTCTGTCTGTCTGTCTGTCTGACTGTCCGTCTGTCCATCCAGCGTCAACTTTTCACTTCAAATTTGAATATCTCAAAAACTGTCTGATAAATTTCTTTCTAATTTGGTGTGAGCCTTCCTTATGATATTCTGAATATTCACTGTGAAAATTAGAAAATTCTACATCCTGGTTTTTGAGAAATTCAGCATTTTGGACTTAGAAAATCAGTGTTTGTGCTCATTTTTTCAGTCTGTCATTGATATCTCGAAAACTGTTTCATTACTTTTTGTCTAATTTGTTGTGAGCCTTTCTTATGATGTTCTGATGATCCCCTGTGAAAATTAGAAAATTCTACATCCTGGTTTTTGAGAAATTCAGCATTTTGGACTTAGAAAATCTGTGTTTGTGCTCATTTTTTCAGTCTTTCATTAATATCTCAACAAGAGGCCTGTCGGCCCAGAGAGCTCCGCTGAGGATGACTGAAATGATCATATTGTTCTGGATCATGTTATTCTGTATCATGTTGTTCCTCATCATTGTTCTGGATCATTTTGTTTTGGATCACATTGTTCCAGATCATTGTTCTGGATCATGTTGTTCCGGATCATAGTTCTGGATTAATTGTTCTGCATCATATTATTCCACATCATATTGTCCTATGACAGCGTTAGAAGGATTGTGACTGCTATATTTGTGATGTACTGGGGGGAAGGGTATTTGTTGCTTGTTAGTATTGCTTGGTGGTAAGATGATTGAAATAAATGATTGCAATTTGCAATTTGGTTCTATTGTTATACTACATAAATTGAGACACCAAACTGGTTCACAGTATATTCTGGTTACCGAATGTGTCATATCTGTTCATATTGCAATAGTTTTCAAGAATTTCTGAAATTAAGTTATGACATGGACATTTCACTCATCCTCAGCGGAGCTCTCTAGGCCAACAGGCCTCTTGTTAGTATAATCTGAGTATTACAAAATGCTTGCAGTTGGTATGGATTTGTAATGGTTGTAGAACTGGCCATTTAATTTAGCGTTCTTAAATATCGGTTGCTGACTCTGGTCAGTTTTTGGGCATTACAGCACCTAAATTAGCATTTAGTGAATTATCTTGGCAGAGAATCCAGGAAGACTGCTGTTCTAATTTAATTAAAACTTGCAAATAGCATTCTTGCACAGCGCTGCTTGTCAATATGGGTTCTAGTAAGTGACAGAGCGGTACTGATTTTGACGGGCAGTGGTCTGTCGTTACTGATGTGTCAGCAGTCAGCGCTGAGAAGTCTTCAGACAGAAAATGCACAGTCAGCAGTTGGAACAGTTTGTCTGTAGATGAAAGTCAGTGCATTGATTTTGAATGAAACATCTGTAAATGGCATTACATTGGCAACAGTGAATTGCATTTTCTTAATAAACTTCTCTCAGCTGTAAAAAACTATTTTCCTCTTGATGTTGTGGTAGTACATCCTCCTGATCCTAGCAGAAAAAAAAACATTTACATACATTTATGAATAGTTTGATATAATGAAAATGTCTTTGATAACCCTAGTTTTGAAGGTTTGGGCAAAGCTGAAGAAGTTACGTGATCCTTGAGATTAAGACTCTTGTATCGTACAGTGGAAAAAACAAACTAAATCTTTTGGAGGATATGGAGCTCTATATAGCTAGAAGTATGTGCATACTCGGCTGAAACCACATTGACATGCAGAAAAATGTCTGATATTTTGATTCAATTTGGAATGACTTGGTCAGTAAGGGGCTGGCGCAGTTGTGCTGTGACAGCAAGAAGGTGATGGGTCCTTTTCGCGCAGAATTTGCATGTTCTCCCCATGTTTGCCAAGGTTTCGTCTGGTTACTCTGATTCCCCCCACAGTCCAAAGACCTGCATGAAAGGCCAACTGGAGACTCTAAATTGCCCGTAGGTATGGGTGTGTGAGTGAATGGCGTGTGAATGGTGAGTGTGCACCCTGCAATCTATTGGCCAGCTCTACAGTGTTTGTCCCTGCCTTTCACCCATATTCAGCTAGGATAGTCTCAAGTTCCTCTGCCGGAAGAAACGGTATTGATAATGGATTGATGAATGATCAGAATGGGCTGATAGGACAGACTTTCAGCTTTCTTTTGTAGTTATTGTTTATTTAACTCTGCCCCACAGTTGTTGCTCTCTCAGTACATTCTTTTCCCCTCTTCTGTCACAACTCCAATTATGTTTCAATGGAGCCTTCAGTAAGGAAAGCGGTGAGGGGGTACAAAGCACTACAAAATCCTGAAGGTAAATTGGATTTATAATGCATTACCATCAAATAAAAACTGAAAGTCAGTCCTGTCAGGCCATTCTGAGCAAATCATTCTAAATTCAGTTAAAATGTCCAATAGATAATATTTTTAAAATGTTCATTTTTTATGCATGTTAATGAGGTTTCAATGATGTGTCCACATCTGACTGTAGAGTGTATACTGTTTTTTACATCATATTTTAGTTGGATTTATACTTGTAATGTCATAAATAGTGATTCTGCCTCCAAGCAGGTTTCTTGGCTGAAGCTAATTGTGTCTTTGCATTTTTCATCTACTTGTAATTGGAGTATTGGCACAATGCGCCTGGAAGCTGTTAAGCAATGTACAGTACATAAGGCGTATTGTATCCCACGATATTGGGCATAGAAGGAGATCAGCGTGGTAGGGATCTGCATGTTCTGCTTTGAAGTTTACCTTAACGACGTATGACAATGAAACTATTTATGGCTTTGTTTTCTGTGTGTTTACATTTTACGAATGTTGTCTGTGCATACTGATATTTGTAGTTTGGCTCTTCAATAAAATGCCTTAAAAAGGGATTACCCATTTCCTCTATTGCTGCATATTTGTCACAGTTCATATTATCACACAAACTGTAATATAAGACAAGGAAAACACGAGGAATGTATGCATTGAGTACCGTAATTGATTGGACAGAGGGGCAATTATTTTGGCCGAGTCTATCACCAGCTCAGAATCCAATTGAACCTGCATTTTACATGCTGAAGAGGAAATTGATTACTTGACCCCACATTATGTTAAACTGTCCAGTATTTTTTATGCATCTGAAAATGGGAGTGCTATGTACAACAGGTGCTGAAATGTCTTAATGATTCATTCTATGGGGATGAAAACACCCTCAAATTAAAGCTGACAGCCTGCACTTGAATCTCATTGTCACTGTATCCTTTCAAACTCAGTGCTTGAGCGCAGAACCGAAATTAAAAATGTGTTGCAGTCCAATAAATTATGGGGCTCACTGCTGTTTTTAAATGCTAATTTTTTTTTTTTTTGTGGGGAAAAGCCTGTATCACTCATTTGAAAAAGTAATTGCCTTAAAATTCACGACTGGTTATGCCTCATTTAGCAGGGACAACTGCAACCAATCACCTCCAATAACTGGAAGTCTTTTATATCGCAGTGGAGCAATTTTGGCTGACTCCTCTTCACAGGGTTGCCTTAACTCAGCCACACTAGAGGGTGTTCGAGCATAAATTGTCCGTTAAAAGTCCTGGCACGGCATGTCAAACGGGTTCAAGCCAGGACTTCGACTTTGCTAGCCCAAAATCTTAATTTTGTTTCCTTTGAGCCATTTTGAGTAATCATTTAGAATTTTCTGGTAGCAAGCAGATTCTGTCAATTATAGCAAGTCATTCACGCCCTGAAGCAGCAAAGCGTCCCCACACCAACACACCACTGCCAACATTTTGACTGTGGGTAAGATGTTCTTAATGTGGAATGCTTTTCTTGTTTTATACCTGGTGTAACAGGACCTAAGTATTCCAAAACTTTTACTTATGGCTTACCAGTCCTCTGAACATCAGCCCAAAATGCAAAATGTCATCGAGATGTGTTTTGGTTTAAGGCAGCTGCGAGACAATACTTTCTCTCTTAGTTAACAGTGATTTTCGCCTTGCAGCTCTCCCATGGATACAATTTTTACCCAGTCTCTTCCTAATTGCGGAGGCATGTACATTGACCATATCTTAGGAGAGTGAGTCCTGAATTTTCTTAACTGGATTATTTTGTGACTTCAGACACAAGCCCTTAAAGGGTAATCCTGCTATTTTTAAACCTGGGCCCCATTTTTCACCATTCAGAAGAAAAAGCTGCAAATCAGAAACCAACTGCATCTTTTTAGCTCTGCTGTGACGATACTCAGCAGCCATTTGCTCCACTGTGACGAAAGTCAGCAGTCAGTGGAGCAGAGCTTTTTCTAGTGCCGAGTCGTCCGGCGTCTGTCTGTCTGTATGTCTGTCTGTCCGTCCAGAGTCCACTTTTCACCTCAAATTTGAATATCTCAAAAACTGTCTGATAGATTTCTTTCTAATTTGGTGTGAGCCTTCCTTATGATATTATGAGTATTCACTACGAAAATTAGAAAATTCTACATCCCGGTCTTTGAGAAATTCAGCATTTTGGACTTAGAAAATCAGTGTTTGTGCTCATTTTTTCAGTCTTTCATTAATATCTCAAAAACTGTTTAAAAACTTTTTGTCTAATTTGTTTTGAGCCTTCCTTATGATGTTCTGATGATCCCCTGCGAAAAGTAGAAAATTCTACAACCCACTTTTTGAGAAATTCAGCATTTTGGACTTAGAAAATCTGTGTTTGTGCTCATTTTTTCAGTCTTTCATTAATATCTCAACAAGAGGCCTGTCGGCCTAGAGAGCTCCGCTGAGGATGACTGAAATGATCATATTGTTCTGGATCATGTTATTCTGCATCATGTTGTTCCTCATCATTGTTCTGGATCACGTTGTTCCAGATCATTGTTCTGGATCATGTTGTTGCGGATCATCGTTCTGGATTAAATGTTCTGCATCATATTGTTCCGCATCCTATTGTCCTATGACAGTGTTAGAAGGATTGTGACTGCTATATTTGTGATGTACTGGGGGGAAGGGTATTTGTTGCTTGTAAGTATTGCTTGGTGGTAAGATGATTGAAATAAATGATTGCAATTTGCAATTTGGTTCTATTGTTATACTACATAAATTGAGACACCAAACTGGTTCACAGTTTATTCTGGTTACCAAATGTGTCATATGTGTTCATATTACAATAGTTTTCAAGAATTTCTTAAATTTAAGTTAGGACATGGACATTTCACTCATCCTCAGCAGAGCTCTCTAGGCCGACAGGCCTCTTGTTAGTTTACTCACAGATGTAAGAACATATTTTATCAGCAATATCAGTATTAACAATGAGGACATTCAGTAGTTGGTCCTTATTATTCAGGTGATCGCAGGTGAATTAGATGCTCTGATATATACTCGTATCCATAGCTATGCATAATCACCATCAACTAACATCCATTCATTCGCTTGCTTCCTGATAGCTTTGCATATAAAACTGTGATTGAGATAACTAAACAGCATGATGAAGAACTTTTTTTCATGTTGAATATCTTTATTACATTAAAATTGAGCTAGTGGAGTTAGATAATGCGGCACAGATGGCAGCAGCACTGAATCACTTCACTTTTGTCACAGTAGCTAATGTTGCCATCTCCCTGACCACCATTCTCAATGCATAAGCACTGAGCATGCATATTGTGCCATGTCTATCAGTTCAAATGAACTTTTGTTGCAAAAATCTACTATCCTTCATATGACACAGTGAATTAATGAAGATCATATTAAAGCTGCAAACATAATAAAAATGTAGTTAGTTGCTGCAATTTAGTTTGGATCTACGTAGGTGCAATGTCCAACAATCCTGAACATCATCACTGTTTTCCTGACATTGCCTTTCATTGCTTTTTCCAGGAGCTTGCCTCGTTTCATTACATTTTGTGATGTAGGTGAATTCATGTCATAGTCGTGTATACTTTCGATACATGTTACCAATGGCCTAAAGAGGTCCTGAACAATCACCTCAAATCCTTTTTTCAAGCTCATGTTAATTAGAGATAGAATAAAAGCAACACATTTGCATGTCACAATTTAAAATTTTGTTATAATAGGAAGTGTTCTATCGTCTTCAGGTTGTACATCGTCATATCGCCCGCCTCATCTGACACTTAGTGCGACTTCGATGAATGTTTTGATTGATTGCATGCAGCTCAATTTGAAAGAGCTGTCATGACTGTAAACTTGATAACTTCAGGCTTCGTGTTGGTACTGCAGTCTGGTGTCTCCTGACGCAGTTGCCTGTCTTTGCCCCCTACCCACATTGACAGGATGCTATTTCAGGGTACCTCAGGAGATGAGTTTTAATCCTACACTTTATGAGCTGTGCATTCGAAAGATTGATCTGTACCTTTCATTAAGGGGGGGCTTGCCTTGAAATAAATCTCGATTGCATTACGGTCTGACAAATGCAAGTGTCAGAGCTGCAGTGTGGTGGAGTTGGGATTATGTTGTAAACTCTCCTGTATGAGAGGCAATTAGGACACAAGCTACGAGAAAATCAATTAGTTGATAAAGCATTTCAATAACAGTCTGGCAATAGAAAAAAACACAGAGTTTGCACATCTGCTGTTGGTATCGATCGAACCCTCTGAAAAATGCTCTGCAGCTTTTTCCTGGCCGCCTCACTTTGCTCGATCAGGGTTTGCGTCAGGGAAGCGGCCTTGGGGAAGGGCTTTGTTTAATATATGACACTGTTACAGTTTAATGAAATCCCGTTTGAAGAGCTCTCCACAGCACCGCGATTGCTCTGCAGGTCGGCTATTTTATTACTGATAGCTATCCTGTTTTTGTTTGGTCTTAGGTGTTTGGAGCAGCAATTTCAGGTCCAGTGTGAATCCTGGCTCTCAGATGAGCAGGAGTTCGTGCTGGTTATAAAATGAGCCTTTATTAAACAGAGTTTGTTTTTGTTTTTTTCCTCCCTTTTTCATACATTCCCGCACCGCAGTGTACGCTTGATTGCACCAGGTTTTATGGAAAGGATAACACAGCATTAAATAGGGATTTGCGAAACAGACCGAGGTTTAAAATGCCACAGAATTGTTCTTGCGCAGATGTGCAAACAATTTATTAAAAAGGGGAGCTGGGGAATGAGTTTGTCAGGAATATTGTCAAAGTACGGCGTTGCACTTCTTCAAAAAAGGAAACCATTCATTTATTCTGTATGGTCCCTGAAGAGGAACTCAGCTTTAGACTTAATGCAGTTGTTCAAAAAAAAAAAAACAGGAGCCGCTTAATGTAATCGTGTTTACCCATGGCAGGTTTTTCATAGGTAAATAATGGACATTATTATGTTGGTCATCTGTCTCCTCATCCTCTTTCAGGCTGATTGATTAAGTTCACATGCGTTGAGCTTCAGCGTGGGTGTGATTGGGCACCAATGTCTGTATACACTCAAAAAATCCCATTCGCCTCTGCTCAGGTGTAAAATTTTATATGGATGGTGAATCTCAACCAGATTGTCTTTCTTACAGTCTGAACAGTGTGTTATTGCATTGTGTCAGGTTTATGAACTGGAAGGGAATGTAATTACTGGAGCTTTTGATCTCCTGTCCACTGGAGGAACAAGCAGGGTCAGTAACGGCCTTTCTATGTGATCTGACCACTGTCAGCTTTCCTCCTGTGACTGTGGGAAGGTGGAAACATTTGCCCACCCTTAAGATAAAGAGTTATGTAACACAGTGTTTCCTAACCCTGCTTCTGCAGGGGCCCTGTTCTGCACATTTTAGATTTCTCTCTGATCCGATGCACCTAGTTCAGTTTATCAAGTACTCCACTAATGATATGATTAGCTGAATCAAATGTGTTACATCAATGACCATGGTATTAACAAGATAATGCCTGACGAGGTGTCCACTATTTAGAAATAATGGGCGGCACGGAGGCCAGAGGACCGTCCAATGAGCAGTGGAGGATGGCTGCCTCCGCGGAGTCCATTATTTTCAGATAGTGGACACCTTGAAGAGCATTATTCCGCTCATACCTTGGTCACTAGCCAATAAAAAAAAAAAATATTAAGACCATTCATTTACATTGTCATGCATTTCGCAATCAAAATCTGAAGTTTTTTCTCAAGCCGAAACCTGGTAGCAGGAGATAAACTAGTTCACTCAGCTCATAGAACCCTTTTGCCTCCTTACCTGATATTGCAAGTCACGTGATGCCACGGGGGGGCCAAAAGAAATTTCTCCATGGGGAATCTTTGAAAATCATTGAAATTAAATCTGTGAATAAATTTGTCTAACAACCACACTTGATCAACTTACAATCTATTAATTTTTCACTTTTAAATCACCTTTTTCCTTGCTAGCGACAAAACATTGTATTTTTATTTTGGGTTTGTGAACCATATAGTCTGTGATGTGAATGTCAATGGGACTTTGCCTTATGCGTGTTTTTGACATGGTTGCTGGTGTTTGCTATAAATGATTGTATTCAGCACAGCGGTGAATATGTGTGACCAAGACTGGAGCTCAACAGAGTCCTTACCGACCGTTCCTAACTAAACCCAAATTTGTAAAATGAGCAGGCATCATGATACAGATGTTTTAATGTCCTTAATATGATGAATAGCTTTATGTAGCAACGCAGTTGCTACTCATAGCCTTTAGTGCAGGATGAACAGTAAGCTTAGGCTGCCTTTGATTAGCTTGCTACCAAGTTAGCTTGCTTGTATTCGGTAAATAATGAAATTAAAAGTAGCATCTTATAGCTGTGTATCTAGCAACTTCACTATTTGATAATAAAAGGATAGAGATCTACCTCAATTGAGTTGTTTTTTTTTTTTTCATTTAACGTTACCTTACTTTGAATATGTGTACACCAAATCACAACATTGTGTAATGTTATTTGTTTTATGTATGATATGCTTGCTAGCGAGCTATTTAAGAGGCATTGTGTTTGTAGCAAGGTAAAAAAAAAGTCTAAATTCTGTAAAGCTCTTCGGATAAGATCCAGAATGTTTCATAATTATCATTTTGTTGATTCTGCATTATATAGCTATATACCGTGGGCTTCAAAATTACTGGGACCCTTGACTGGCAATGCACAAACAATACTTAAAAAAAAAAATCTAAAAAATATATTTATGGAGAGACTCTAATTTCAAACTTAGGAGAAATACTGAATGATATTAGTGTTCCAATGCAAGCAACCAAAATCATCTACGGGTTTAATTAAAAATCCAATTTCCAATTTAATCCAATTTAATTAAAAAAAATTTCCTCCAAATCAGGGTTTCACAATTAATGGCATCCTTAAATATTATTGTAAGTAACATCTACTAAAATTTGACCAGGTATTAAATTCCACTTATTTAAGTTTTATCTAAGTGTTAAGGAACTATATTGAGCCATTACATCACTTCCTGTTTCACTAAGGTATAATGAGGTAACACACGTTACCTAATTCTGACGCATGGAATTGTGGGATAGTGTTATCACCTTTTTTCCAAAAGGATGGTTCTATGCTAAAGGAGATAAGTTAGGAAGCACTGAAGCACCTTTCCTTTAATTTAGAGAATTCAAGCACACTTATCATGGCTGCCAGGTAAGAACTTCTCCATCATTTTCTCGGTGTTAGGCACTTTCCCAAGCAAAAAAGATTATTTGAACGTAGCCCAGGATAATGAATCTGCCATCAGTACGATGACACTCTGCAAAGCATCTGGTCGAAATAGTTGTTTGGCCCTTCAGCTCGAACAGCTCCTCTCTAAAAATGCAGAATGGATAAGAATCAGAATTTTAGTAGATCATGTGAAAGATACAAACTGGAAATCGATCACATTGGTGAGTTTATTTCTACTTCATTACTGAGAGGAAGAACAAGTTGAGAAGGAACAAAGTGATGGACACTAATGTCATTCAGTGTCAGTTCTTGTCAGGCCTGGCTCTGCCCACGGCGTGCACGGCATGAGCTAATTAAATGGTGTTAGTTAGAGAAAGGCGTGGTTGGCTAAGCTTCTGGTACTCCGTTCTGATTTCGAGACCTTAGGAGTCCCTCAGTTTGCCAAAGTTTTCAGCAAGACTGCCTTGGCAGTATCTGTTATGTACAATAATGTTAACTCTGTTAATGTTAAGTCCGTTCATTCCCATAAGAAGCTATGCAATCTCTGATGTGTTTTCGAAGGTCCCTCTTCCGGTTTTTTTCTCAATCCAGAATTTGCCACGAATATGTTGAAAAATTTGAATTTTTTGGGTTTGGGACCATCCATATGCACTGTTTGCCATGGGAAGTTATGTTGCTATAAGATTGCTAGCTGGCATGTTTAAAATGAAATTTTATGTTTCAATTTAATAAGCTTGTTAATCTTATAATAATAAGATAAATTATGCTTCGTTGCTATGGTTACTAGACAATGGCTGATATTATGTAGCCAACGCATTCATTTAGAACGGTGAACAGACGGTTTCACTGGAACTACTTTGTAGTTGGCCTTATGTCCTGAAATAATGTACACTTTACAGCCAATCAGAATAGAACGTTCACCCAGACCAGGGTATGAAAGATAAGCAGGGTGTGTGCTGGCCAAAAATTTCACTTAGCCACAGTGGCTAATCACCCTGAAGTTCAGTTAGCCACAGAGAAAACCATTTAGCCACACATTTTGCCTTAAATTCTAGTTAGAAACCTTAGAGTACTTGGATTCAGTCATACAGTGTGCGAACACAGTCACAGAATAAGTGCACAGACATCCAGAGACTAGTAGGTATGCATCATCTTGTCAGCGACACCTGTACTATAGTGTTCTGGCCAGGTTCCCTTCCTATCAGGGAGGGTTACTGGCAATTACAAGAAATTTTCAAACAGAGCGGCAATGAAATTCGTAAAGGCTGCAAAATGCATTAAAAAAATCACATTTTTATCCCACTGGTATGTATACCGTGGGATATAGTCATCGCCCTGTCCGTCTGTCCGTCCGTCCGTCCGTAATCATTTTCGTTTCCGGAGCAGAACTCAAAAACTATACCACTTACAAACTTCATATTTGGTATGCAATTTCCCCTTAGGGTGCCATTGTGCCTTTTGTGGGTTTCAATTCCATTGGGCCCAAAATTCTTGAAATTTTCACCAAAAACAGCCCAAATTTCCAACTTTGTTTCGTTTCCGGAGCAGAACTCAAAAACTATACCACTTACAAACTTCATATTTGGTATGCAATTTCCCCTTAGGGTGCCATTGTGCCTTTTGCGGGTTTCAATTCCATTGGGCCCAAAATTTTTGAAATTTTCACCAAAAACGGCCCAAATTTCCAACTTTGTTTCGTTTCCGGAGCAGAACTTACATACCACACCACTTACAAACTTCAAATTTGGTATGCAACTTCCCCTTAGGGTGCCATTGTGCCTTTTCGGGGTTTCAATTCCATTGGGCCCAAAATTTTTGAAATTTTCACCAAAAACGGCCCAAATTTCCTTTTTTGTTTTGTTTCCAGAGCAGAACTTACATACTATACCACTTACAAACTCCATATTTGGTAAGCATCTTACCATTGCAGGGTTGCATTGTTCATTCTCTGAGACTATAAATTCCATAATTTGCATTTTTCTTTCAAATCTTTTAACAACAATACAACAGCGGCACTCCAGGTAGTCTACTTCCTCGCACTGAGTGCTGGTAACATGAACAGCAAGATGCTAAAGGTGATTATACTTCTGATTGATGTTGTCATCTTCCCTGCACTTGGTGTTCGGTGTGCTTTCATCAAATATCATCATTGCTCAAATCCCCTTTCCTTTGCCTATTCTACTATATATAAGTATTAAATTACTAAAGGGATGAGAACGTATACAACTCTCCTGCAATCAGTAACTCACGAATTATGTGGGGACTGGTGGGATATGTCATCTTCTGATGACTCTTGTTAAACTGTGATTAAAATTTAAACATGGACGGAAATCCATTACACATTTTTGAACGGGTAGGGACGACCCTGTTCAAATTATGTGGTGAGAGAACACTGTACTAGTATTCTGACCTCTGTCGGTGTTGGCTTTCCTGCAGCCGTAATGTGGTTTGCATGCTACTAGAGATGAAAAGAATAAAACAGAAAGTCGTTCAGAAAATGGAATTGCTGCATATTTTTCACAGAAAAATAGTTACGGAACTTGTATAACTAACACCCACCAAAACTTTACGACAAACTGCACACAGTCACATGGTATAACAATATTGTGGTGACGGAGAGCTGGTTCAAGTGCCAGCTTTGCAAGAGTGCCGGGTAAGTATTAAGGACTGTTAAGGCCATCCTCCAGTCTAATTATCTGGCAGCTACTTTAGACAAATGGGAACTTGATCGATAGAAGTCCAATATCACTTTGATGACAAATACTTGAATTACTAACTTGATAGGGCCAGCTTACCATGCTAAAGATTGTCATTTTGTAATCCCCACTTGTGGCCAAGTGATTATTACATGTATTACAGCATGAACAGATACAACTCAGGCACGCTGGTTGCTGTGTAATTCAGGGTGTGGAATGGATTAAAAGTTATCCCATACAGCCACTATGAATTCACATCTACACACCTGGATGCAAGCTTATTTTGGCTCATACAGTAAAATATGACTTGAATGCCATGAACCCACACTCAATTTAGCACTTATCTTCTTCCAATTAATAATAATAATTGTTTGTCAGAATTATTTTTCTAAAACTCATAAGAAATGTCAGATTGAAGTAACAAGAAATGTGAATATTTACATTATGTAAATTCCATTTGCTCAGAGTGCAACATTGCCATCTGGATAAAATTTTACCTGAATAACAAACTAGTTGTGGACAAAAATGTGTTATAGGCAAACGTATGCCAATATGAGGGAAATAATGCCATAGGTTTGGCTAAAAATCGGTAGTTTTCGGATTCAACTGTATACCGTGATAAAGGTCGATGTTGTATGTACTTCTTAGCTTAGTTTTTTGGAGTAATATGTCTGGATGCATCTTTCGCCATAAAGCAAAACGAAGATGATTATCATTTTGTCGACAGCACAGTTTGTAGTGGCCAACTCGCGTTATGGATTTGTTTCTGAAAGCAATAGCTTATAATGTAGAGCCCAGAGGCTCGATCATGTTTTGGATTGAACTTAAACAATCATACTGATCGTTTGCTTTTGTGTCCTGTCTCAACGTCAGCGGCATGCAGTCGGCTGCTTGGAGATCGGCTGAAAATGACTCGTGGCCGAGTCGCACGTAACCGACAGGCATTATGTCATTTTAAAGTCGCGAAAAATGCTATCATTGTTGTATACTTACTAACAGTTAGCAGGGTAGTCGACTGATTGTTTGTCGTGGTTGCACTGAACTCCGTTCTGAAGAGTTGTCGAATTCTGCCTGGAGTAGACATACGTTGGCACGCTCAAGCTAATAATCACTGCTATATTACCGACTAATTTGCGAATCTATTTTCCGCTATTTCTGACCTGTGACTGGGTAGGGGCGTTTAGAATACGGGACCATTCTGACAAATAGCTGACATACCAACAACAAGTTTGCCATTTATTTAGTTATAAGGTTGTTCTAAAGTATGACGATTGCGGATGGGCTGCTTATGCAAGGCAGCCCATGTGATATAAAATACCAAGGCAACGCACCTTAATATCAGTGCTGAAAAACAATAACTTCATGCGTGGCTCAGCATTGTATTTTAAGGGCATCAAAACAAAGCTAAAGAACCCCAAGTGATATAGCGTGATTTCGCCTAGGTTTCTCTAGAGCTTCTCGTAGTTACGGTAAACACAACCCATTATTTTCAACAAACTCAGAATATTTGTCCACATAGTCGAGTAAGTCTTTATTGTTAAAATATACAAATAATCATTATCGATCATAAATGAATTTAAGGCCTTTTCCTTTGCACGACAGAACTGAGCTCGAAGTTGCGCAGGTTTCAGTGCCGATCTTGTACCACTGACATTAATGCGCTGCTTTAACGAGTGTTTGTTCAGCAAGAAAAACACTATCGCATGCTTACTTTCGCTTATCTGTGGCTGTCCCGATAGATTCATAATTTAATATACTATTCAAAAAAAGTAGGGGATATTGGATTTACAAGTACCATGAAATGCAGATCATGAGGTCAGGAAGGAAACAAATGACATAAAAACATTAAGGAAACATTTGTCAATTTATTCGAAAACCTGTGTACAGTCAGTAAAGGACTGATTCTCCAGAATAAGGGTCGACACAAACACAGGGTCACACAGCAAATTTACCACCATTGTGAAACAGAGTCAGTAGCGGGTAAAACCCCCTCGGTTGGCTAGACAAGCTCGAATTCGGCGTGGCATACTCCTAACGAGACGTCCCAGGTCATTTTGGGGAACGTTATTCCATTCCTGTTGCAATGCTGCAGCAAATTCTTGGACATTGGCAGGAGGTTGTTGACGTTGGCGTAGCCGCTGTCCAAGCATGTCCCAGACATGCTCGATGGGGAAAGGTCCGGACTGAGTGCTGGCCATGGTAATGTGGTGATATTCTGCTGCTGGAGGTAATCTGTAACGATCCTGGCCCTATGACATCTGGCATTGTCATCTTGGAAAATGAAACGGCGGCCATAACGACGTGCAAACGGCACAACATGGGGTGCCAAGATGTTGTCCCGGTAGTACTGCCGTGTGACACGTCCAGCAACAACATGCAAGTCTGTTCTGCCGGCAGCAGTGATGCCTCCCCACACCATTACAGATCCACCCCCCATACGGATCATGTCTAATGACGTTAACGTCATGGAAACGTTCGTTACGTCGGCGCCAAACCCTCCTGCGTCTGTCAAGGAAGTCCACAGTGAACCTCGACTCATCTGAGAACATTACGTTGTTCCATCGGCGATTATCCCAGCGTTGATGATGACGACACCATTGGAGTCTGGCCCTAATGTGACGATCCCTCAAACAGGGAATGACACGAGGACGTCGGGCGTGTAAGTGAAATCTGTGCAGACGATTCCTGATGGTCTGGCCACTCACTACCAAGCCAGTATCCCTTTGAAGTTGAGACCTTATCTGATTTGCTGTTACCATACGATTTCTCAAGACAATAGTGCGGATGAATCTGTCCTGAGCCTGAGTTGTTGCCCTTGGTCGACCGGATCGTGGTCTATCCTGAACAGACCCTGTAGCACGATGTCTGGACCATAATCTGCTGATGACAGACTGGGAAACATTCATTGCCCTTGCCACAACGACCTGTCTTGTGCCAACCTGTAGCATGCCAAGGGCACGTAACCTCTCCTCCTGTGTTAGACGGCGCATGGTCTCTGTTTAATTAGCGACTTCAACCACTGATAATCTGATGCTTTCTCTTCAAAATCTTCCTTTACAGTGGCTCTAACCTTCCAATTCCGAGTCATGCAAATTTGTGGCACAACCCCCTTGATCATCAATAGCATCCCGTGCAGATCGTGAGAGTGTCATTGATGTGTTTGGGTGATGAATTTCTTTGGAAATGCTTCCTCAGTAAGGAACTATACAACATGGTTTCGTATCCCTTTGTATATGTGAAAATTTTGATCTCAAAATAAAATATCCCCTACTTTTTTTGAATAGTATATTATTGAGGTGGTCAATCTCGAATCACTCGAATTGTTTTTAATATGGTGGAGGTGGTGAGTGAGGTTCCTAACCCGGAATTCCCTTTTCCGACACGTGAATTACAACATAGAAAAGTCCCGAATGGAATGATGAATCGTCAGCCAATCAGTGCGATCGGAATGAATGTTATAAAGATAATTTATGACTGATGTATGATAATTAAGAATGAACCAAATATGATAGCGAGTGCCGGCGGCGAGTGGGCGATTGGACTTGATGTAGGCGTCGGACAGCCGTGGCGCAAAACCTGAGGTTATTACTTCGCCACTCCCTCCATTAGGCTTTCGCCAACGTGGCGCTTTGAGGGCAATTTTCGGTCGCCACATGCCACACCACTTCGCCATTGGCGACGTGGCGAGCGGGTAGCGCGCACCCTAAGGTGAGTAAAGCTATATTAACCCCACAAAGGGAAAATTCACATTACAGCAGCTTGAGTCAAAAAGCAGGGATACTGAGATACTGATACTGAGAATGAAACAAGATAATAATAAGGTAATGATACGTATAAATAGGTATGATTCAAATAAATATAATCTGAGGCAAAATATTGCAAAGAAGCTGTCATGTTGTAAGTGGTGGGTGATGTTGACGAAGACAATTACATCGCGATGTGCAGGTGTTGAAGAGTCTGACTGCTGTCAGAATGAAGGATTGAGGATGATATAATGGAATTTTTAATTGGCTGTGTAACAATTTGGTTCCAGTGATTTTTTTTTTTTTTTTTTGTCTGTGACTTCCAATTTAAGGATAGGAAGTATAGATTTCAAGATTTAGACTAAACCAAAAAGGCCTGTAATCATGCAGACTTCTCAAATCCCCTGCATCCTCAATTATTTGTCTCTTTACTGAGATGCAAACACATTTTTCATGTCATGTCAATGAAGGACTATTAGAGTCCTACATTTAATGCATTTTTACGAATTTTTGAGGATCATATCACAGGCTGAGCAGTTGGGTGAACTTGTGGCCTCGTTCCTCTTCCAGGGCTGATCCGGTCCAGGGTTCGAGGAGCGGATGCTGCACGAGCTGGGGTTCTGACATTTCTGGACAGTCACTGCGAGGTCAACAAAGACTGGCTGCCACCACTGCTCCAAAGGATAAAGGAGGTATAGATATCCTGCCCCTTTTCCTCAATGTCTGACCGACTGACTTTTTTGTGAAATGTCCCCAGGCCTGTTGCTACGAATAGCTTTTCCTGGACTGTCTTTCCTTTTGTGATTGGCTGTCACGACGCAACTAAAGAATCTTTTGAAAGAGGCCCATTATGGCAGTTATAGCTTCTAGAAACCATCTGCAATAGGAATAAACTGACAATATGCAGCACTCTAACCATTTTCAGTCGCACAGCAATTTTTCTTTCCTTTTTGACAGGCCAGGAACTAAAACACTCCCTGCCATAGAGAAATGATGAAAATCTGGTCCAAAAAAAAAAAAAAGTATTATAATGTAGTCAGGCTGTGGACTGTTCTGGAGAGCAGTTTTTAAAAGGAAGTGCGATGGAAGAAGTTTATTCGCAAAAAAATTAATGAGTGCATTTCAGCCATTTCTCACAAAGTGAAGTGCAGATCTGAAGGCTCCTGGATCACTTTGATTTGACTGAGCCCCAAAACTCAGTTCGGATTTTCCACAGCAAGACATCACTGTCAAACCATCAAGTTTTGTAATTTATGTGTTATTACAAGGAACCCTTTTTTCTCTAAGCAGTCAATATGTGAAAAGTGAGGGCCATTGATTTTACCAAAGAGTTATACATCAGTGTCTGCGCAAGCATGTATTTTTTATATATTATTTATCGATCAGCGCAAATGCATGCGCAGGGACAAATACATCATTACCATGACGCGCTGTTGCTTTGTTACCGGCAGCTCTTCCCATGGCTGCATGTTCGCAAGGCTCGACTTACAATTCTGTCTGTAAGTGAAAGCTTCCAGATTACACATGTGAGCCCTGTGCCGTTTTTGGCGTGGCTTTGTTAGCTGCAAATGCCGGAACGAGCGTCTGATCTCATGTAATTGGCATGGAGCATGGCGAGTCACGCTTCCAGGTTGAGTGTGGGCAAGAGATGAGTGGAGTGTGTACACTGAGCGGAGGATGGCTGGAATGTCTAATTTGGAACCATTTAGCGAAGGTGGCAGGATATCGCGCTGTTACGCTCATATTTTATTCTCTTGCCGTCGCTGGTTCTCGCTGTTCTGCAGAGATTGGTTTTCGTCAGTCCTCTGCTCTGGGCTCTGACTCACCCAAGTGTCAAAATTATCCATAATTTGATTCATTTCCAGTCTTATTTTGCACCTGTTTTCTTCAAGCGTGATTAGTAATGGCATGTCGCAAAGCCTGACGACAAGAGTTGATCGCTGTCCTTGAAATTAAATTGATAACCCACACAAATGATTGCGTGTACCATACCATGGCTAAAGCCTTCACATGTTTTTTTTGTAAATGATAAACTGGCATAAACACTTTAAGGAATAGGTTTTTTGATCATTTTTTGCAAGTCTAGAATTTCACTGTTTTCCGTGACTGCTTAGGATCTTTATAGCAATATTACAATATTCAATTAGGTTTTAAATTCAAATCATATATATATGATCTTACGCCTTGACAGTGTTTATATGTACTCTTGAAATGCTCTTGCCTTTCACTTTTCTGCCTGGTCAAGGACCCGACCTGCGTGGTGAGCCCAGTCATCGACATCATCAACATGGACTCTTTTGCTTACGTGGCGGCCTCTTCCGACCTGCGTGGAGGTAAACCTTATTCCGCCTTTTAATCCTACCCTTACCTGTTCGAAATCCAGCCTATCCCTGCCAGTCCAGATGTGTAAAACTGTCTATTAGCTTGATGGCATCATTCATCAACAGTGGACGTTCTGTGGGGGTTCCTCAAATGTACCAGGCAGCTGTGTCGTGTAATGATTATGGAAATGGGCTTGTAACACCAAGTGTGTACATTTAATAAGTAGGACGCTACCATTGTACCCCTGAGCTAGGCACTTAACCTGAATTGTTTCAATAAATATCCAGCAATATAAATGGATTTAATTATAAATGGATGTAAGCTGCGCAAGTCTCAATATGGCCGTCCCCCAACTGACTAAAATAAACTGACATCAAATAAATGAAAATGAAGCATTAGTATTATGTGTAAGAATATGAAAAGCCTATCTGAGCAGTGAGAAATGATTGCTGGTGCCTGTGTTAAGTTTTGATCATGTTCTTTGTGAGACTAATAATTAGCTGTGCACGACTGCAGCTACTGCTGTTGGCTGAAGCCCTTAAAAGTGCATTATCATCACCAGCGCTGTAAACCCTGATAGTGTGGTGAACTCAAATGTTTTGGGGAAACCGATAATCTCAAAAAAATTGTGTTGGCAAACTTAATTGCATTGTGTGGAAGGAACTTAAGGAAAATAAGGTAAATTTATTTTTAGCCCGCTTGGCCAAAAGGCCCAAAGGGGCTTATGCTATGCTTGGGGTCTTTAGTGGTGGTCTGTCGTGCGTGCGTCCGTGCGTACGTAAACTTTTGGCTTGTCTGCGCTCTAGCGTCTTCAGTTTTTCACCGATCCTTTTCATATTTCACTTGTTTATTTATGGTCATAAGGTCTAGAAGACCAAGTTCGATTTTGAGCTGAATCGGACCCATACTCTGGCCAGTAGGGGGCGTTCCATTTTGGGCATGTTTGGCCAAGCGGGCGCAGTAGCTTTGCCACTATTTTTTGTTTTCAAGTGCTGTGAAAACAAGATCATTAAGTTGGCAAACTCAATTTTTTTGAGGTCATCGGTTTTCACAAAACATTTGAGTTCACCCCTCTTGTCAGGGTTTGGGTTGTAGAATCGCTCCAATTTGTCTCTGTTAACTTAAGTTCCCATAAGCCCCTGGCTTTAAGTGTTCATGTCTGCCCCCTCAAGACCTTTTGCTCGGCTCTAATGATCTGTCCCTCTCGACTGCAGGCTTTGACTGGAGCCTACATTTCAAATGGGAGCAACTGTCTGCTGAGCAGAAAGCTGGGAGAGAGGACCCCACCGAACCCATTAAGTGAGTGACGGAAGGCGCCCGGCCTGTCAACGGGGCAGCTAGTAAAAGACTCAAAGCCGTCCTGGCCTCGTCTTAGGTTTGGAGGAGGAAGGGGAAGGGAGTGGACTGTGCAGAAATGGACCAACTCTGCCATTGTACAGAAATTACATCAGAGTGATATTAATGCTTTCCCCCGCAGCCTTCTTTTTTAATCTGCTTCTCTGTGATCTGAAGTCTTCACTGAGGATGAGAGGTTGGTTAAAAAATAAAGCAGTCGGAAGATGCATTATAAGCATTGATCTTGGCAGAAACACCAAGGTGCATAATGAGATAGTCACCCGAGAAGAAATGAGAGGCAATTAAAGCAGCTTCGCTGTATCTCCAACGCCGGCCCCCCCGCCTCCTCTGTTCCATTAAACCGTGGCCCAGTGCTGGAGACGAACAGATTATGAGGGCTCAGCTGCTGCAAGATGACTGGGCTCCCTCTCCTATTTTTGATTATTACACCTCTTCCTCCTGCTGCGGCTAATACCATCCCATTGCAGGAAACCCTGTTGGGCGTGGCATTACTAATGTGTGATTCTGTTGCTGATGTAACCGTTAGGACTGGCTCTGGAAAGCAATTGAGCTCCAGATCTCTGACTTAGAAATTTGGAGAAATATACAAAAAAAAACATCCTTCAAAGAGTTAAGACGAAGCGGGTCAGTCATTTGCTGAACAAGATAATGGAAGAATTAGCTGTAAATGCTGGTAGGGCTCATTCTGAGGATACAAGAAACTGACAAATTTACAGTAGTTGACCAACTAACGGCTGACAAGTTTGGATGCTCACAACAGGAAGATGGCAAAACCACAGAACATCAGTGGATATACAGTATGTACATGTGTCTGTACAGGAAAGGCAGAGTTGACGGCCTCAAATTAAAACTCCTCCAACTCTATAAGTGCCAATAGCCCAAATTCCCTGCTTCCCAAGGTTTTCTCAAGAAAATGAGATTTAAAGGGGACCTAATATGCTGATTTTTTTTTGAAGTTATAATATTCTTGGATGTTCAAAAGAGAAGTTTAAAAAGCTTTTCACGGAAAAAAAAAAAACATAAAACTTTTGTGATCTCTAGGCAGTTTGATTCCTGTCATTCCCAGTCCTCTGAAAAACAGGCTGTGGGCGTCCCATATATGGAATGAGCTCTGTTCTAATTAGCCAATGCTGAACGGCCGTGTAAGCTGAAAGCGACGATTTTATAATCCCCCAGCTACTAGCAAGTCTATAAATACAGATGACTTAATAAGTAGCTAACTACCTTGCAAATAAACTACACAATAAATATGGAAAGGCAAGGTTTGCAGGCTAGGCAAGCATGGACATTACATTCACAAAGAAGTGAATGTACAATCATGTACAGTCACCATAATAGTTTAACTAATGTTAAACTGTCTCTAATGTTATGAATGATTCGTAGAGGAGCCTATCCCAACTGGAGCCTATCCCAACTATCTATGGACCAAAGGGACCCACCCTGGACAGCTGGCCAATCCATCGCAGGATGCACACACCATTCACTCTCACACTCGTACCTATGGGCAATTTAGCATCTCCAATTAGCCTGATGTGCATGTCTTTGGACTGTGGGAAGGAACCGGAGCACCCGGAGGAAGCCCATGCGAACATGGGGAGAACATGCAAACTCCACACAGAAAGGCACCAGGCCGGATTCAAACTCCCTACCCTCTTAATGTGATAGGGCAGTGCTAACTTCTGCGCCACCAATTACACTTGGAATTCAGTTTGAATATTCACTGAAATTGGAAACAGTTACCTAACTAGCTAGCCACAAATTCTCCTTGAAGATAAATCGAAACCCCAGCTTCTTTGTATCCTCCGAACAGAATAGGTCCTCTTTTATTTAAATTTTGTTGCCAGTCCGGCATTGAACAGGTTTGTGGTACAAAGCAGTGGGGCAGTAAGTGGATAGCACACTTGGAGCCTGATTTACTAAGACCTTTAGCTCATGCAAAATCTTTTTGCCTGTGCAAAACCAGAAACCTTGCCACTGATTGGTGCAAGGCAAGTACCCTGGCCAATCATGGGCAATGTTATTGGTTTTGCACGGGCAAAAAGATTTTGCATGTGCTAAAGGTCTTAGTAAATCAGGCCCATAGAGTATATAGGCTTTTGCCAATTAAAGCTGGGTTGTTGCCTTAAAAAATAAGCCGTGGGTGGAGATATTCTAATGAGGGCGGAATAACTCTCGTGAGCCTGCATGAGGCCAACTCTGAATGGAATGCCAAAGGCCATGTTATATGAAAAAGGCAGCCCACAAAAAAGTGACTGGGTGCTGCGTTTTCAGTTTTTTTTTTTTCAGATGCAGACTCAGCATAATGATATTGTGTGTAATTTTGCGCGTACAATCATGAAGCACTTCATCAGGAACAACGTACAAGTGCTGTGTTAGGCCTCCTACTGCTTTCAGAATGGCCAGAATGCTTTCTTGGTGGCATAGATTTCACAAGATGTTGGTTACGTTCCTCAGAGATTCTGGCCCGGATTGCATGACATAATTTATGCAGAAATATCTGCTGCACATTCATGCTGCGAATCCCCCATTCTACTACATCCCCAAGGTTGCTCTATTGGATTCAGATCTGAAGACTGTGGAGTTCACTGAACTCATTATCATGCTCATGAAACCAGTTTGAGATGACTTTTTCCTTTGTGACATGATGCGTTATCGTGCTGGAAGTAGCTATTGAAAGATGGGTAAATTTCAGCTATTATGGGATGCACATTGTGTGCAACAATACTCTGACTGTGGCATTCAAACAACAACTGAAACTCCTGACTTGTTCCTGCATGATCTTAGGCATTACACTGCTGCCACGTGATTGACTGGTTTGATAATTGCATGAATCTGTGCCAGTTTTTCTAATGAAGTGCTTGGTGAGTGTGTAATCACACCATTTGTTAATTGCTGTCATCTGAGAATATAGGGTGGGCATAATGAATAATGTTGTAGTTACATATAGTGGGTGTGAAACTGCGGGATGATGATGCCTCTGACAAGCTTTTTAAAAGAAAAGCTCTCCGTAAAATAAACGGTTGCAAGGCAACTTTGTCAAACGTAGCCTGTTTTGAGTTTTCTGGAACCAGTGAGCGAGACAGGCAGAGACTATGTATCAGTGCTGCTTGGGGAACACTGGAATGAAGAACCATCACGAATTTGTCGTGACTGAGGAAATTTCTTGTTTTGAAAAAAAATAGCACTTTGTGTTTATTTTTAATCTGGTTCTCCATTTTGCGTTTTGTCTTGTCTTACATATTTTAGCAGTTTCTTTTGGTACCTGTGATTGACACTTTCTCCCTAACAATTTTAAGCTACCTTAACAAAACAAAGTTGCAAACACTTTAGAAAGAAAATGTTTCAACTCAGTCAGCCTGGCTTTTTGTTTGCGGAAAATACTGTAGTTATGCAACATTTGAAAATGGGTCACTAACCCATACATCCTACCGATAGTTTTCTCCTCCTGAACCACGCCCAAACCTGATTGGTTTGAAGGGGCGACTGACGTGTTTCTGCCAAGCGGCAGGTTCGGTTTTTGTTTCTGGATGTGATGAGGTCTGAAGGAGCAAGGAGGTCCTAACACCCTCTCCAAGGGCCGACTATGGCCAACGACTAAAATACGCCCGACAGATTGTATCCAGTCATTGTTGTTGGCTTGGTGTATCCCCAGCTGAAAATCACTGAGCGTTCAATACGGATGACTGCTGTCGTCGAGATTACTTAATGCACGAACAGCTCACCGTCCTTCTGACGGTGTACGTCTGTCACGCTGATCCCGGCAATGTGACAGAATGCTGGCGATAGCAGCATAACGCAGGAGAAAATGCGTCCATCCCGCTCCCGGTTCTGACATCATGGACAGTGATCCTTTTGATTTGGTTTGCGGATTAGCTACATCGTTCATCCGGCCTGGAGGGTGTGAAGAAAGAGAATTCAGATTAGCGGGTGCATTTCTGTACTGGAGAGAAAGCAAGGGATATTCGCGGCGGATCATGGTGTCAAAAGAATGTGGGATATTGCGCATTTTTTTGTGTCGGATAAAGTAATGTTTATGGCGCATTTCTGTGTGAGAGGCAGCATGTGGGTTATGGGGCATTTCTCTGTCAGAGAGAGTGATGTTTATGGTGCATTGCTATGTCAGGGGGAGAATTGGCCGATATTGCATTCCTCTGTCAGGGAAAGAGTGAGTGATTTTTTTATGGTGCATTTATATGTCCGAATGAGAATGACAGCGGTGGTTTATTTCCCTGTCAGTGAAAGAAATGGGGATTGCAGTGCGCATTTGGCTCCCATATTAAAAATTGGCTGGTGCCTGTTCATCCCTTGGACATGTTTGTCTCTTTCTCTGTAGCTCTGGTTCATAATTAGCAGCTGCTCAGTTACTGATGAATGGGCTCTGGTCAATTGCCAGAGTCAGTGGAGAGGTTGATTTCATCAGATATGTCAAGGCCAGTCCTCACCATGCCCCATTCCATCCTACCGAGTTCCCGCCTTCTCCCTACTGACCCCCCAGTCCACCCTCTGTCCCCTCACCTCTCCACTCTGATGCTGGCAGTTACTGCGAAAGCCGCCAAAGACGGGGGCAGGCTAGCAATCCGAGAGCAGGATGTTCTTGGATCCCGTCCATAGAGCTCACGCACACATCCCACCTACGCGCTTAACACTTAGATCTCACCCGCACAGCTGATATCTAAACCCTGCCCCCACAGCTCTCAATTAGATCCTGCCCTTACAGCTAACATTTAAAACCTGTCCCTGCAGCTCATTTTCAGACCCTGCCCCTACAGCTGACATTTAGACCCCACCTACTCAACTCACATTTAGACCTACCCACACAGCTCACAATTAGATCCCACTCCCGCAGCTCACATTTAGATCCCGCCCCCACAGCTTATATTTAGACCCCACCTTTACAGCCCATATTTAAACCCCTCCCCCAATGCTCACATTTAGACCCAGCCTACTCAACTTACAATTAGACCACTCCCCCACAGCTCACATTTAGACCACATCTCTACAGCTAGTGTTTAAACCCCTACCCCACAGTTCACATTTAGACCCGGCCTACTCAACTCACATTTAGACCCAGCCTACTCAGGCCACAATTAGACCACTCCCTCATAGCTCACATTTAGACCCCACCTTTACAGCTGATGTTTAAACCCCTACCCCACAGCTCACATTTAGACCCCACCTACTCAACTCATATTTAGACCCGCCTGCTCAGCTCACAATTAGATCCTACCCCCACTGCTCACATTTAAATCTTGCCCCCACAGCTCACAATTAGCTCCCACCGCTGCAGCTCATATTTAATCCCGTCCCCCAAAGCTCACATTTGGATTCTGCTTACTCATCGCACATTCAGACCCCGCCTACTTAACTCACATTCAGACCCCGCCTACTCAACTCACATTCAGACCCCACCTACTCAACTCACATTCAGACCCCACCTACTCAACTCATATTCAGACACCGCCCTAGTCAACTCACAATTTGACCTCACCCCCACAGCTCACATTTAGACCCCCCCTACACAGCTTATTTCCACATTGCCAATTGGTGCAGACTGGTAGGTAGACAATGTTGGTTATCAGCGACGATCACAGAAGCCAAGGAAACGCTGGCGGGAGCATGACTTTGTTGGCCATGAGAGAGGGAGGGCAGAATAGAGAGATACAGATGGTGAACACAGAGTGTAAGTGCATGTATACGCATGCATATCCATGCTCGTGTGTGCTCTTTTGCGCATGCGTACAGATACACATGCGATTGTCAGCGTGCAGTTAAATGAGCCGTGGGGATGCTGGGCGCATCTGGAGTAACTCTTTTTCAGTCCTTCTCACCCTCAGTAATACTTTTAGCTGGCATTCTGCCACAATGCGATCTGTCCCAATCCCGCGGGAGATAAGAGCGCTTTTATGCTCCCTTCAGAGAAGACAATCTGAAAGAGATTTCCTCTTATGTACAGTAGGGATTTCTCAGGTGAATTAGCTTGTGCATTCATATTGCAGTTAATGGGTGCTGCCGGAACGCAGCAGTTAAATCGACTCATTTAGCCACATTCAGACTCCAACTGAAGTAATGGCTGTGGTTAATAATACAGAACTCAGTCTGGCTCAGACGAAGAGCACAGATAGTGTAGAAATTGTCTTGGCTTCAGGAGTGCATTTTGGTCACAGTTTCTGCTGCCAAGCCTGTCATACCCCTGTTTTAGACTGTGCTTTGACGTTGTTATCCGCAGCCATAATGTGGAAGGGGGATATAGGAATGAGTGTCGTCCTTCCTCGCGTCTGTCCATCTGTCTAGGTGTCCGTCTGCCATGCTCCTTTTTCGGCAAGAAATTCTGAACTGTACAAAATATTTTTCCATGAAATGCAATATATAGATACATCTTACAGTGTAGATGTGCCTTCTCATAATTCCATCCGTCCTCTTGTCCATCTGTCTTGCCCTCCATTGCATTTTGTTTCCGGGCCAGATCGCCAAAACCATGGTGATGGATCTAGTGTTTCATGCTTGTTTTTCTATTACTTTGATTATTCTTCTTTCATTCCTACACCCGCCACTATCTCATCTTACTGTTTCCTGGATCATGCGTTCAGCCTCTGGTTTCTCAAATGCCGCTTCGCTAAGATGTTGTTATTTTCCTTTCCTTTGAAAGTAGTATTTTTATACACGGGCATTTAATCAGCCTGGCAAAAGCACATTTTTTTGCGGAGCAGAACAAAAGAGGCGCTTGTTCGGAACAGCAGGCTACCGCGCCGTCATTCGTGTCAGAGCAGCTGCAGCCCTGGGAACTGTTGCTCTGTGTTCTGTGATCTAATTTAATGAGTCATTACGCCGGTCAAATCTACAAATGGCCCATCCAGAACTAAGAGCTGCGAGGGCAGGGGCCGTATATTTTCTCCGGCCCCTTCGGAATACAGCCAAAGTTCATGTTTTGTACAGTCAAGGGACAGTAGTTTATCAGATGTCAATGTATCTATTAGTTTCTGCCTCTAACGGTATTGCCTCTGGACTCCTCCAGCAGAGTAATAAATAATGTGAGTCACTGTTGCTGCGGGAATCAATTCCTCTCATTCCGCGGTGCTATTGGTCAGTCTAAACGAGCCGCTCTGCAAAGATGGGGCGAGGCAGGAGAAGAAAAAAAAATCTTTGGGTAAATGAATTTTAGGAGTAGTTTTTGTCGCTCAAGAACATAGTGTCCTGTCTTGCTTCGTTGTAGGGGACAAGGGCTTCTATCTGTCTGTGAAAGAAATGAACATAAATGAGGGATAAGGGACCTGAACACTCTCCTCCATTTTCCCCGTCACATGCCTGGAACGTGTGTCTGCTCCAAATCAGGCAAAACGAAAAGCTAGTATTTCTGTTCTCTCATGTTGAGTACGTATCTTCTTACAAGTTTCTGCAGCCTTAGATTTTTGGCTGTGCCTGTTAAACAGCTTGGCTCTTGCAGTACAGATAATTTACACTTCATTCGGTCCTTGAGAATCTGTGGTCTTACAGCAAAACATGAAAAATGGAGGATAGAACCATGGCCAGGAAATAGCTTTCACGAAAGATTAATGGAGGATCTGGTAGTTTTGCTCGGATTTGGATTCAAGCCTAATTGCAATAGTTATTAGGGCTTTGAAAATGTTTCAGCGAACTGTTGTCTTTGTATTTATTCAGAAATTCAGTCCTCAACGTATTAACACTGCTTGGTGTTTGAGCAGTCTGTCAGATATTATTTGTATATTTTGATTTAGGCTTAATAATTCGCATTGAGATTCAGAATCTCTGTTATATCAGAGTCCTGGACGAGGCAGTTAGGAAAACATTGTGTAAGTTGAGTTGCATGAAGAGTCCTCTCGTTACAGGGGCAAAATGGTGTGTGTTGCCGGCCTCTTTGGTATTTCTCTGTCATGTGCGACTAGTTCTCTCTCCTGCAGGACCCCGATTATTGCTGGAGGCCTCTTCGTGATTGACAGGTCCTGGTTTAATCACTTGGGGAAATATGACACCGCCATGGACATCTGGGGTGGGGAGAACTTCGGTGAGTTACCTGACTGATACAGCGGATGAACCTCCTTTGTGATGGATGTGTATTTGTCACCGGCTTAAATATCATGATCAATGATCAACCTTTTGAAGGGGTTGTCTTTTTATACTGACTGGTATTGGAATATTCAACTTAATGCATGAAATCTATGCAAAGAATTTATGTTCTGTAAGTTGTGTATTGGAGTTGAAATCATGACTATGAGCTTAAAATGCAGACTTTCTGCTGAAAGCTGTGGGTATTTAAATGCAAATCGTGTGAATGGTGTAAAAATTGCAACACAATTATGTGTTCTTGCCCTTTTAGCAACCAAAAGTCATTGGACAATTGGCTACAGAGCCGTTCAATGGCAAGGTGTGTATTATTTTGTCATAAGTAAGTATGTGAAAGGTCTAGAGTTGATTTCAAATGTGGTATTTGTACTTGGAATTATTAGCTTACTGGCCCTATGGGCCAATAAGCTATTGTCGTAGTGTGGCGTCCGTCGTCCGGAACATTTTTTATCTTTTTTTTGGCCTGATGAATTTTCGTGTAAATTTGCAATAACATACTACTAGACCATATCTCCAGACGTTTTTCTTGGAATTTGATTCAATCATTTTGGTCCGTTTTATGGGCCCTTGAAATTTTGGCTCCAATTTTAAAGATAGGACTGAGAAATTTTTAAAAATTATTTCTCAAAAACTGCGTGATAAATTTTTTTCTAAATCAGACAATCAACTTACCTTGGTACCGTCAATGTACAGTGCGAGTGCCATGTTGATTGAATCGACAGGAGTGGGTCTAGTGGGGGTGCTGTACTTTTAACATTGGGTCTTCTGGAGAATGGGCCAAATTGCCTGTGGAAGCTAAATGGTTGCAGATAGAGATTAAGTTTCTATTACTGACATGTAGGAAGTAATATATGACCTATATTTTGGCTGTGTCAAAGTTGACCTCAGATGACCTTGAAAGGTCAAACTTGAGGTCAAGCAAAATGTTACAATTTTCAAAGGTTTCTTGGCTTGAAAATATTGAAGATTGGGAACATATGTGCATTGAACACTGATAGGAAGTCATGTATGAACTTTCATTTGGAGGCCTTGAACTTGACCTTCGGTGACCTTCGAAGGTCAAACTTCACATAGTGAAATTTCAATGACTTCTATCACCAAAACTATTACAGACAGAGCTTAAGTTTGTATTGCAGGCATATAGGAAGTCATGTATGAAGTTTCATTTGGTGATATTGAACTTGACCTTCAGTGACCTTGAGTGCCCAAACTTCACAGTGAAATTTCAATGACTTACATCAGCAAAATGGTTACAGATAGTTTCGGTTTGTATTGCAGATGCATAGGAAGTCATACATGAACTTTCATTTGGTGGCCTTGAACTTGACCTTCGGTGACCTTTGAAGGTCAAACTTCACATAGTGAAATTTCAATGACTTCTATCACCAAAACTATTACAGATAGAGCTTAGGTTTGTATTATGGCTATATAGGAAGTCATGTATGAAGTTTCACTGGGTGGCCTTGAACTTGACCTTCAGTGACCTTCAACGGCCAAACTATACTGTGAAATTGCAATGACTTATATCAGCAAAATCGTTACAGATTGAGTGTAGGTTTGTATTGGAGACATATTGGAAGTCATGTATGAACTTTCATTTGGTGACCTTCATATTGACCTTTGAAGGTCTGACTTGGCCTAGAGAAAATTCAATGACTACTGTCACTGAAAAGGTCACAGATGGAGCCTAGGTTTGTGTTACTGACATGGGAAGTCACATATGAACTTTCATTTGGTGACATTCAGCTTGACTGTTGATGACATTTGAAGGTAAAACTTAATACATAATACAATTACAATGACTTGTATTGCCAAAACGGTCACAGATGGAGTCTAGGTTTGTATTAGAGACATATAGGAAGTCATATATGAACTTTCATGTGGTGACCTTCGTATTGACCTTTAAAGGTCAAATGTGGCCTAGTGAAAATTCAATGACTTGTATCACTAAAATGGTCACAGATGGAGCCTAGGTTTGTCTTACTGACAACTAGGAAGTCACATATGAACTTTCATTTGTTGACTTCACTGTCAGTGACCTTTGAGGGTCAAACTCGACAGTGAAATTACAATGACTTGTATCACCAAAATGGTCACAGATTGAGCCAAGGTTTGTACAGAGACATTTAGAAAGTCATAAATGAAGTCCATTTGCTTACCGCAACTTGACATTCTGTGACCTTTAAAGTTCACAATTGACATATTGAATACATATTGATGTATTATGAAGACTTGTATCACCAAAACTGCTTCAGAGCTTAGGATTGTATTACAGAAGGTCTTATAAATGTATGCGAACTTTTATTTAGTGACCTTGACATTGATTTTCATTGATTCAAATGTCAAACTTCACATGAAATTTTCGTAACTTGTATCATCACTGTAAGACTGCTTGCCGGTAAGCTACAGGACCCTTTGTCCTATTTTTTACTGTTAACTCTTGATGTGAAGTGCAAAGAGCTATCATTGCCAGTGAATCAAGCCATCATTAGCCTGGAAAGTGTGAACCAACCTATCAAAAAAGTATTTAAAAAAATTGTGGCTATGTGGTACATGCTTGAAACCGAAGTAGGCACTGGTGACCTCAAGAATACAAAGAGGGCTGGGAGACCACTGATAACAACTGTGGTCGTGGTGACAATGGAATTCAATAAATAATTTTGCTGTTTTGTTCCGAGGCACCTGCAATTTGCTCGCCAATCTCTGGGCCCCTCTGGAATTCTGTTGGTATTCTCATCTTGATTGCTTGCTTACCTTGCAAAGTGTTGCCGGTGAGACCTATTTTAAGCTGAAACATGCTGATAATATGCAATCAAATGAACAGAAATGCTATGTGCAGATGCTTTCTGTGATTTTAGGATTTTATGCCATGTGGCCCTACTGTCTGATCCCAAAAAAAAATTAGCTGTGGTTGTATAAAATTTCATGTAAAGGAGGCGAGTGTTATCGTAAGGATGATCCATTTCAGGAGTGATGATCTGTTCTTTTTTATTGCGGTTAATTTTATGCCAATTGTTTAGCAGAGAAGTAGTGCCAGAGAGTGATTCTTTAGGGGGTGGATAAAAGATGGACACAGATGGCATAGAAGCTGCGCAGTGACCCAAAATAAATGTTCATTTATCGGTTGCTGCTTTGCTTGAGGATTTGCTTAATAGATCAACACGGCTAAAAAATATAATCAATTACAGAAATATTTGCAATTATATTCGAACTGCTGAGGGATCATAGTAGAATAGCTTTGTATGTCATCTGTTGGATTTTGTCATTCTGACATCTCCATAGAGTAATACTGGAAATTTGTTTGTGGTGCTTTTTAAAGGATAATTCTGTTAGTTTTTAAAATCTGGGCCCTATTTTCCCATCTCTTTATCTCAAAGTGATTAATAGGGGGAATTCTTTTCTTATTTCGTCCAGTATTGATCCCGAACGCTATAACTGGATTCTGCGAAATGGCTGCAATTAACACAATGGGGCATTTCTCTGCATCAGAGTGCACTCATTAAAAGTGTACGTTTTGCTCCTGATAGGCAAAGATTGTTATTATAAGTGTATGACCACAGTATGGAAAGGATTCCACAAATATAGACGCACGTCAAAAATGTAACGGAAGTCTCTTTATAAATCTAGTGGGAATTGATTCGCTGCAGGAAGAGAACAGAGCATACATGCATGAGAGGGAGCCATTCGGGGAAGAGTTTGAATACAAAGAGCATAGCTTAGTGTTATCTACAAGGTTAAAAAATAAACAATAGTTTGTGATTGCGCATATCCAAATTGTAGCAACAAAATGACACGCCACACTTTCCAAAGATTTCATAGTCTACCGTTGGGGGACGGGGATGCTGAAGTTCTGGCTAGTTTCGTTACACATGGATGAAAACACGACTGTTTGTACACTGTGCCTTGTGGACCATTGTGCTTGGAGTGACCATTTTGACAGGGACACCTCTGCCATTCAAATAGGAGAAGAAATTCTGCATAAAAGAAGTTTTTCTTGAAGAAAAATGGTGTTACACAAGCAGAGAGACCTGCTGCAAGCAGAATATTGGTATTCTTACTAGCTATTATTATTGTTTTAACCTTGAATAAGTTCTCACAAAAGCATTGCAGCATAATGTCAAACATGTTCACCCTCAAATAGGAAGAAGTTGGGACAGTATGTTAAATTAAAATTAAAACTGAAAACTGTAAATTATTTTTGACTTGTTTAAAACAATACAACAGCACATTTGATGATTCACCTCATGATTTTTATTGATTTCTCAATATGAACACATTTCTATTTTGATTCTTGCAACATATTTCAAGGGAAGTCGGGACAATTAAGGGTTTAGCACTTTGTAATGTTGCCATTCATTTTCACAACACTAAATAAATGTTCAGGGACTGAAGACACCAAGTGATTAAGTGTTTTAGGTATAATTTTGTCCCATTTTGTTCTGCGAACATTGCCTTAATGTGTACAACAATATGGGGTCTTTGTTGTCACATTTTGAATTTCAAAATGTGCCACACGTTTTTTATTATGGACAAGTCAACATCTTATATTCGGGACAAGTTCAGCATATGCGTACAGCCATGCCTTTGTAATGCGTGCAGAATGCATTTTTGCATTGTCTAGTTGAAATATTCATGGGTGTCTGAGGAAAAGATATTGTCTTAAGGGCAACATGTGTTGGCACTGACACAACCACATACCATGGCAGAGAATAGCTTTGGTCTTGTTGTTGGTACCAGTCTGAATGGTCTTTTTCTTCTTTGGTTCGGAGCACAGTGCATCCATTTCTTCTAAAAAAAAAAAAGACCTATAATATTAATTTGTCTGACCACAATACACATCTGCAGTGCCTCTGAGCACAAAGAAGTTGATGGCGCTTCTAGGCACTTGACATGAATCTTCTTTATGAACAATAAGGTTGCAACTGGCATTTGTGGATGTAATTGTATTTTATGGTACTTGACAAAAATTGACCAAAGTAATACTGAGCCAGTATGGTTATATAATTTATTTATAAATGACGGTTTTTGATGCAGAGCTTTCTATGTGATCGAAAATCTCAGGTATTCAGCTTAGGCTTGCGCCCTTGTCATTAACACACAGAAATGCCTTGAGATTCCTTGAAACTTTTGATAATGTTATGCTGCCTATATGGTCAAATAATCCCTTTGTATTTTTCTTTGAGGACCACTCTCATGCAATCATGGGCAAGTCGGCGATCCTCAGCCCATCTTTGCTCCTGAAGGATAAAGCCTTTTCTGAATGCTCCTTTCGCTCTGAATCATTATAACAATCATCTGCTGACATCAGCTCTTTCAAATCAGATCACTATTTAAATTTTTTGCTTCATTACTAGTCCTAAATTGCCCTTGTCATGACTTTTTTGGAATGCGTAGCTGGCCTGAATGGTGGGAAATGATTTTTATATCACTAATAGAATGAAATTCATCAGAAAAAAAATAAAAATATTTTATCTTCATACTGTCTGCAGTGAAATACGATAAAATTTAATTTAGAAATTGCTACTTTCTGTTTTTATGTGCATTTTTCGTACCATCCCAACTTTTTCTGAGTTGCAGTTGTAAACAAACAGGTCGATCTCTGTAGGGATCCTTCCCATGTTGTTGTCAGACTCTTACAACAACAATCCTTGCCTGTCAATAGCAAAACATGCACTTTTGATGGACATACTTTGACGTGGACTAATGTCCTGTTGGACTGCAATGTAGCCATTCCCTGGAGTCTGGTTACTGGGTTCTCACTTAGTATTGGACTGACTAATACAAAACCCAAAACCAGTGAAGTTGGCACGTTGTGTAAATCGTAAATAAAAACAGAATACAATGATTTGCAAATCCTTTTCAAGCTATATTCAATTGAATACACTGCAAAGACAAGTTGCTTAATGTTCGAACAGGTAAACTTTGTAATTTTTTGCAAATATTAGCTCATTTGGAATTTGATGCCTGCAACATGTTTCAAAAAAGCTTGGCAAAAAAGACTGAGAGAGTTGAGGAATGCTCATCAAACAATTTGGAACATCCCACAGGTGAACGGGCTAATTTGCCATGATTGGGTTTTCCCTGAAATGCTCAGTCATTCACAAACAAGGATGGGGCGAGGGTCACCACTTAGTGAACAAAAGCTGATTGTCGAACAGTTTTTCCTCAACGAGCTATTGCAAGAAATTTAGGGATTTCATCATCTACGGTCCGTAATATCGTCAAAAGGTTCAGAGAATCTGGAGAAATCACTGCACGTAGCGACAAGGCCGAAAACCAACATTGAATGCCCGTGACCTTCGATCCTCAGGCGGTACTGCATCAAAAACCGACATCAGTGTGTAAAGGACATCACCACATGGGCTCAGGAACACTTCAGAAAACCACTGTCAGTAACTACAGTTCGTCGCTACATCTGCAAGTGCAAGTTAAAACTCTACAATGCAAAGCGAAAGCCATTATCAACAGCACCCAGAAACATGCCCGGCCGCTGGGCCCAAAGCTCATCTAAGATGGACTGATGCAAAGTGGAAAAAGTGTTCTGTGGTCTGACTGAGTCCACATTTCAAATTGTTTTTGGAAACTGTGGACGTCGTGTTTTTCGGACCAAAGAGGAAAAGAACCATCCGGACTGTTATAGGCGCAAAGTTCAAAAGCCAGCATCTGTGATGGTATGGGGGTGTATTAGTGCCCAAGGCATGGGCAACTTACACATATGTGAAGGCACCATTAATGCTGAAAGGTACATACAGGTTTTGGAGCAACATATGTTGCCATCCAAGCAACGTCTTTTTCATGGACGCCCTGCTTATTTCAGCAAGACAATGCCAAGCCACATTCTGCACGTGTTACAACAGCATGGCTCCGTGTCCCTAGACTGGCCTGCCTGTAGTCAGACCTGTCTCCCATTGAAAATGTGTGGCGCATTATGAAGCGTAAAATAGACAACGGAGACCCCGGACTGTTGAACAACTTAAGCTGTACATCAAGCAAGAATGGGAAAGAGTTCCACCTGAAAAGCTTCAAAAATTGGTCTCCTCAGTTCCCCAAACGTTTATTGAGTGTCGTTAAAAGGAAAGGTGATGTAACACAGTGGTAAAAGGCCCTGTGCCAACTTTTTTGCAATGTGTTGCTGCCTTTAAATTCTAAGTTAATGATTATTTGCAAAAAAAAAAAAAAAAGTTTCTCAGTTTGAACATTAAACATCTTGTCTTTGCAGTGTATTCAATTGAATATAAGCTGAAAAGGATTTGCAAATCATTGTATTCTGTTTTTATCTACGATTTACATAACGTGCCAACTACACTGGTTTTGGGTTTTGTAAATAAATAAAGTGAAATTTTAAACAAATGTCCCTGTCAATCATATGGATTCAAATAGATGGGAAAATAAGGTCCAGAATTATCAGAAGTATCCTTTGAGATTCTCCTGTAGGGGATGGCAAAACTATTTTCTGTTGATGATTTGCTATTGTTTTAAAGCACTGGTAGTTCTTTTGGTTTAAATATTTAAAAAAAAATGTCGTTAAGAGCTCGTGTCTAAAGCAATATTTTGATTTAAGTTCCACCAACTGGTATGTACAGTAGGCATTTATTTATATTTTAATAATCAGTGTTAGCAATGCCTGTCTTTTTAGATTATATTTTTTTAACATGGTTCTAAAAGAAGTTGTATTTCATTGTAACAAGTACTTTGAGTTGGGCCCGAGAAGTTATTTTATTTTGTTAGACTTTGATTTGGGGTTTTATTGATTTTCTCACGGAATTTTCAAGGTCAGAGAGATTTTGCTTTGTTGTGGGAGCAATTGTGTTTTTTTGATGGATGGACTCATAAACAACCGGTCCCCAATGGAGATGTTCTGCAGTCTGTTTGCACTGTCTGGCCTGAAAAGATCTTTTTGGTTTTGGACCTCACCAAGTTCCGAGATTGTGTGGTCAGAAAATTATGTAAAAATGTGAAACATTTTATCTTCAATTTCTTTTATTATTTATCTATTTATTTATAGAACATTGATCATCATGAAGGCTAATTCATATGGATGACCAAATGTGCAAAAATTTAATACATAAATAGTCATTATGAGATAAATTACTAAATAGCTCCCAAGGATAAATACCAATAAATTTAGAAATAATTTAAATAAAATAAATTATTCAAACACAACACATTACTATGAAAATCTTTGTTATGAAATACTTATTTTTTAATAATAATGTGCATCATTTTTATTTCATGATTGTTATTTTCATGATAATGCAACTCATTTCAGTTTATTTTTCATGATAACACTTTATGCCATAATACTTTTATTTTGAAAGCTCCTTTTTCATTTTAGAATGTCATTTCCCCCAGCGTTTTTTTTTTTTTTTCCACAATGCCATTTTTGTGGACAGTTGGACTGTAAAACACTACAAGTGGGTGATGTCTGAACTCTGATTATATAATCTCCTGCTATTGATTATTTCTTTCTTGATGTACTAGCTTTGACAGTTTTTTGTTGCAAATCTTGGCCAGCTAACCAAGATAACCTTAAAAATAATTGTGCTAATCAAGACATGGATGATTTGCATAAGCTCCAAGTGGCCATGTGGCTCACTACCTCTGTTTATTATTTTTTTTTTAATTTAATTTCAGTTTTTCTTTTGTGATATTTCGATGGTGTGGTGTGTTTTGATAGCATTTTTTTTTTTTTTTTTAACTGGGATGTACTTTGTGTTGCTACTTACAAAGTTAGGGTTTTTGCTGTTATTACTACAGCAGTAGGAATATGGCAAGCCTTGTTGAGCTGGAAGGCCTGTTCTCATCGTCTTTTGGGTCATGTTTAAATTTTGGACTTTGGAGTGCAGATTTCATTAGACTTCTGTGTGAAAGGGGACCTATTATGCTGTTTCATTTCAAGTTATAATATTCTTGGATGTCCAAATGGGAGGTTTACACATTTTTTTGCAAAAAACAGAATTGTGATTTCTAGGCAAGTGATTCCTGCCATTCCTAACCAACCAGAAAAGCAGACTGTTCTGAGTGGGTGTCCCTTCTATGAAATGAGGTCTGTCCTAATTGGTCAAAAACAGACCACCATGTCAATGGAGAGTGGTAATGTTAAAATCCCACGACTGCTGATAATTCTCTAAAATATATCTGTAAATATAGATGACTGAACAAGTAGCTTGCTACTGAGCTACCTATTAAACTAGCCACACAGTGAGCATGGAAAGGAAACATGCAGGCTAGACAAGGGTTGTCGTGGCATTCGTGAAGAAAGGTGACTTGTAGTCACCATAAAAGTTCAACTGTTAAGAAGAGGTCAGGGGAACACCAGATGGAGGATCCAGAAGTGTTTATTGAACACCAAACACTAAAGGAGAAAATGGGCACACAGGCCAGAAACAAAACACCGTGCACATGCACTGAACAAATGGGAAAAACTAAGGTACACTGCCCAAGGCAGTGGGAAACAGAAATACACACTCCAAGAGTGGATAAACTAGAAAAACAAAAACTGGACCTAACTAGACTGATGGACACACTGGGAGACTTGGACAAAGGGCAGACAAGACGTGGGCGAGGCAAAACACAAGGCTCGGGAATCATACAAAGGAAATACTTGGGAAGGCACAGGAGCGGAGATTTCACAATGCAGAGCAAAGCCAATATAAAGTTCCGTCTGATGTCGCTTCTCACTTTGCCACAGATATAGCCACGGGAGGAGGCGGGGACTCGGAAGGCAATCTCGAATGGAACAGAAACACATGGGATTAATAAACAAATTAACTAGGACCAGGTTAACAATAATGACTCGAGACAAGACGCTGAGACAATCAATCAAGCTAGACAGTTTAGATTAAGGTAATCTAAACGTGACGAGTAAAAAGCACCACGAGAGAAGCAAAGGAAAGCACAGCTTTAAACGCAGTCAATCAGGGAAAGCTTATGAAGGAATTACAAAAGCTAGAAACACTCGCACTCGCTAATGAGTTAAGGTTAATACTACGTGACAAAATATATACAAACACCCTCAAATAAGTGCTGGTTAGTACGGGTTAGTAATTATCCTATCAGAGAACGCATTCACTCAGAGTTTAGCAAGACCCAGAATTAAGCACAGGTGGAAACAATGAATGAAATACCACAGCCGAAACCGAAAGAGGAAATGTGATTGGACAACGAGACGCAGGCATGCTGGAGGCTGTCACACAACATCACTGGAGTTTGGGCAAAGAGAGATTCGAACATCAGACGGCGGGAATGAAAGCTGAAAAATAAAACGAAAGTAAAGCACAAGCACAAATAAGCACAAAGACAACACATATGAGGCAGAACCATAACACAACTAGACTTAGAATTCAGTCTGTGATCCGCTTTTAGCATCTGTACATTAGCAACTGTTGGCTAACCTTCCCTTCATTTTGAATAGCAGCGCTGCTCCATTAAAAACAGACAGAATTCCATTATTAAAAACATTCATACGTTCTATCTGTTCCTTATCGATGTGTCTCCAACATTGCCTCTGGCTAAACTAGTAACAGTTTCTAAATTCACAGTCAATTTAATAGCTTGCTAGTAACACTTAAAATTCAGTTTTAATAATAACAAAAATTGGGAACACCTAGCCAGCTGGCCAGCTCGCTACAGATTTCCCTTGAAAATGAATCCAGGCCACAACTTCTTTGTACCGTATCTTCCAAAAAGCATAAGAGATTCCCTTTCGAAATAAATTTTAACCACTGATCCCTCACTTCAGTATCCTTCGGGAAGTTCAAACATTGACAAAAACACTGTTGTAATGGTTGTGCTTTGTGCACAGTTCTGATGCACAGAGGACAGGAAGATAAGGACTGGACTCAAGTGTAAGGATGGACTTGGTTGAATTTAATATGCCTTCTGCACAACAGCTGTCACAAACATTGCAATACAGAACAAAATGGAAACGAGGTCCCTTTAACACTATAAGTAATACAGACTCTGGGCTTTACCTGCAGAAACAATGTATTACAAATAGGAAAACAAAAGGAAATGATGTTCCTTAATAATAAAGTGCTGCAATAAACATAGACAGCACTAAGCTGATAGAGTTTAGAATTTTGTTACGCGAATATGTAGAAAAAGTCTAAACAAGACTAACAATGCCGCACAGGTGTGGATTTACGAGACTTCACAATGAGACTGAGTGAAACTGGGTCTTAAATACACACTGCTACCACCCAGTGGCAGTGAGAAACAGGTGTGAGAGATAATTGAATAATGAATGCAGTGCAGTCCGGGGCTTCGTAGATCGGTGACCTAGATGGCTGGAGGTGTGGCCTTACAACTGTCTTCTTGGCATGGTGAGAGTAGATCTGAACTCCACCAGACTGACTGTCTGAGTGAGGGGCGGCAGGGCAGGCGGCCTTTTATAAATTTGTGTTTTACAGCGTGCCAAACTAGCCTGCCATGTGGCCATTGTGATGTCACTATGTTCAGGAAGAAACTATTGGACTACAAACGAGGCATTTTGCACGGTTTTGGCTTGGCAAGATTATCTGGTTTTCTGTCAGGAAGAATATCTTTGCTTTTGGGTAGAATTTGAAATGTTCAACTTTGTAGACCTTTTTTCATACTCATACGCTATATAAAACACCAAAGAAGGCTAAAAACACAAAAAGCATAATAGGTCCCTTTAAACAAAATTACATGTTATTACCATTATAGTATTTTTATGAACACTGTAAAGAAGTAAAAAAGTGACAAAAGCAGTGCAGTCACATCCATAACGCTGCTTATTCCTCAGAAGAATGGAAATCAAAATACAAATGGCTATTTTATGTTCAGCCTGGCCTCCTTCATTATATAGATATCAAACTGTCTGCATTAGACTTTAAAGTTCGCAGAATTCTTAAAGTTATTATGTTCGCAGAATGCCTGTCTTTTTGTGTTACATGAGACAGGATATTTAGAATTTTTAATATTTTTGTTTTTATTCTCTTTGTAATTGTTTTCTTTTCTGTCCATTTGTTGAAGTGGGTGCAATGACAATATGCATAAATAGTTCTTATCAAATCAGAAAAGTTCTGTTTATTTATTTTTTTATTATGTAATTTATTCTGTTATTCATGTATTTACTTTGTTATTTTGTTATTTAGGTTTTATTTTGTCATTTTCTTTCCAAATGTCACAACCATAATGCTGAAATTTCCCAGAAATATTTTGTTTCCATTTTGCTTGGTACAGGACTTTGATGATGCCCTTTCAGAAATGCAAACACTTCACAGATTCAGAATTTTGCATGTTAATGAGATTCATGGCCTTGGCCATTTCAAGGTGTAAGCTTGGGGGATTTTAAAGAAAACACCAAACTATTGATTGCTTGCATCACATGTACACCCACTTCACGAATACCAGACCCTGGTTTTCCCTGTTAATGTAATATAATTAATTTGAGTGTGACCAAAAATAAGGAGTAGTTTCATGCGTGAATTGCCTTGCTGAAAATATTTTTCCTTAGTTGCAATACTAGAGTGCATTACTTAAACACCCTAAACCCAGGACTCAGATATAATCACAGTTTGCAGATGAGTGCTTGCAGAAGACGGCCAGTTGCTAGGGAGCAGTGCAACCTCTGAGCCCTTCGGACATTTAACCAGGACTGGCTCCCCCATTCAATCTTAAACAGGTCTTTAAAAATATGATTTATTCAAGTTGAAATGTTATGTATCAGGTATCTTCATTGCATTTGGGAAACGCACACTTCCCAGCAGTGAAGGACATGACCACATTCTCAAGAAATATCTAAAAATGTTCTTTTAGCGGTATCCTACCACTGACTTGCCACAATAGCCCAGAAGTGCATAGAGTATAGACCAGGGCTATTCAACATTATTCTGCCAGAGCCGGTGTGGGCGCAGGCTTTCATTCCAACCGAGGACTTACACACCTGATACTACTAATCAAGCTCTTTAGCAAAGACTCTTGGGGTTGATTAGTAGTATCAGGTGTGTAAGTGCCGGGTTGGAATGAAAGCCTGCACCCACACCGGCCCTTTCTGGATAATGTTCATAGCCCTGGTATAGAACTTGTGTTGCCCAGATCACGTTTTCTCACTGTTGCTTGTATCTCATGTTCAGCTGTAAACATCTCCATTGTTTGTGGCTCATCATAGGAGCCCCCAGTGAAAGCTCCTCAGAAATGGGATCAGATGTCGTTTTCCGGCCGGCCTCTGTATCACAGGTCACTGCACCCCCTCTCCCGCCCTCGGGGAAATGTTAGTGAGCTCTGACGAACCCACTATGTGGCCTGTGCTTCAGAACAAGCCTTGCATTCGCTTGATCTGTAGTGGTCAAAAGATGGGGGCTAAAAAGCAGATGGAACAGCAGAATGCTCCACTGGAAAAGTGCCCAGTTCTTATGGTGGAAAAAGCACAAAATTTAGTGGAGAACTTTCTTGGACATGATATATTGCAAAGTTAGATGCAGCTAAGCATCTCGATTTCTGATATTTTTGGAGGGCAGAGCAAAAGTCGGCACACTTTTGCGGCATTGAATTACAGAGTGCTGTAGGTCATCTCCATCTCGGCAACCGTGAGTGTCTTACACTGTTCATGTCTGGCGATGAATATTAATCAGCATGCCTGATGCGTCTTCAGAAGTTCAAATGTTTTACAGGTCATTTGGTGCTCACGCATAGTAATGGCTAAGAGTGGAAAGAGTGGTCTGATAACTCCAAATTATTCTATCCTCCGTATTCTCTCTGCCAATTTTCTGCCCTGTGCCTGTATTGCGGTCATAAAAGTAAATCAACCTTTACCCGCTGCATGAATTTGAGCTATGAAGAAATTTTGTTTGTATATCGAGCTTCAGTCTAGGTCTTGTGCAGGCATATAGGTCGTCTATACCCATGAATACTCATCAGGCATCAGCATCGGTCATATGCATAATAGATACAGTTCGGGTAAGAGCAGCGTTCGCTGACTCTGGAACGGTAAAATCTCCCTGGAGCTCTTCTCTTGGGGGGGATCAACTACTTGGCAGATGGATTTTCTGTTTATTATATAAGTACTTATTCTCCCAGCATCTAGCGCACTTTAAAGCCCACATATCCCCTAAGAAGCTCTTAAACTGAGCTGTGCGGGGGAGGCGAGTTTGGTACCTGCTGAGATGCAGCTGAGCAGGCACTCCCCCATTTCCTGAGCTCCCATGAGAATATGCCTACACTCCTCCCAATTATCTCCTTCTCTGGCCTGCCTCCATCTTGTGGCTCATGCCAGGTCAAGGGTGCTTACTGAGACAGTCTCGAACAATGATAATAAATGGCTGTTCCCTCCTTTGTCGACCCCTTCCAGAGATCTCGTTCCGAGTATGGATGTGCGGAGGGAGCCTGGAGATCATCCCTTGCAGCAGAGTCGGCCACGTATTCCGCAAAAAACACCCGTACGTCTTTCCGGAGGGGAACGCCAACACCTACATTAAGTAAGTAAGCGTGACTATACCCCCTCGATCAGACACACGATATCAGCCCACACTGTTATAAACTGGCACCTTTTTTGCCAGTTATTTTGACTGGCATCTTGTTTGCCAGTTATTTTAACTGTCATTTTACAATCAGTTTATAACAGAGGTTCCATGTATGTTAACTGTAAACTACAGTTAAATGCGTGCAGGATTCTACTTACAGTTAAAATAAAAAGGAGACAATGGGTTAATTTAACTGTTAAATTCAGTCAATTTATAACAATGCACAGGGAATGCAAGGGAGTAGCATGTTTCCAGATCCAGAAAGCAGCATTTAAAGCCTTAATTCCTCGGGCTGTATTCACACCAGAGTTCCGATAAAAACAATAGTCCTTCCATTCATTTGAATGGGGGAAATGGTTTTAGGTTGCGGAGGTGGGGATTGCAGGGAAAGAAAAGAAATGCAGTGTCACTACGGTGAAAAGTTGAAACGAAATCAACTTTAGGAGAAACGCAACCCAACGTCACACTGCAGTGGCCAATCATGTTAGATGTTGATCAGACCGGAAGACACTCATGGGAAGAAGAACCTTGTTTACCATGTAACATTGCAACATTCTGCCATTTACTGATGACCTTTTCATAGCTGTACAGCCCTGTCATAAGGGAGTACAAAGATGATAATCGCTGCCATGTAGTCACTTGGTGTTTTTTCGCTGTGCAAGTTGGGATTTCTGGTTGTGTTTCTATTTATGCTACAATCAGCACGATTGCACTGGCTCCCCCACACGGCGGTACAACCCTGCGGGTTTCGCAGCAATGCCTGATTTGGTGTGAATGCAACCTTGACTCCATATATACCATCCGCAATAAAATATTTTTTGGACTCATTCTTTTTCTCAGAAATCATTAAGGCAAACAAAAATAACGAAAGTTAAAATAAATTCATATTGCATGCACGCTTTGTAAAGTAGGTTGGACTACGGTTTAATCGCAAGCAAAGCTTTTGAAGCATAAAGCCTTCCTGTAATGGTCGGCGATGGGAAACACCACTCGCGAGACAGAAACTCAAAACCAAGGGGCTTATTTACGAAACACAAATAAACGGGGCAGGAGGGCCAACAAAAAACTGCACTCCAAGAGCTGAGAGTACGAAAGGAAAAAAACACAAGAACTACCAAGACTGGCAAACAAGGCAGTGACAAACAAAGCTGTGGCGAAACAAGGCTGTGATTCACAAGAGAACGTAGCAGGAACAAGGATCCGTCTGCCAGATTGGAGCTCCACCTCAGAATATAAGGACTCAGGGCGGGATCAAGGAAACAGGGAACACCTGGGCAAAACGAGAGGGGCAGGGCACAGGAACATGAGACATAGACAGGCAGTCAGACTTAACGAGCCCATTGAGGGAATGGGCTTGTTTCAGCTTAAGTACCAATGTAAGATGCAGCAGAGAAGGAAGGGTGAGACAGCAGCAAAGCAAACGAGATCTAGAAAATAGCAAATGTGGGAAATCATGTCAATCGATACCCTATCTAAATTAGTGAGGATTAGTAAGTGCCTGTCTAAAGAAACACCTCCCTTGTGAGTTAGTAAATGTTAGCAGTGAGTAAAACAAGAGGCAATCAAGCTTAGAACAGCCCTGAATTCAGAACAGCTGTGAAGGAAGTAGAAACACCAGCCAGTCAAACCAAAGCAATGAAAGGTGCAGCACGCAGGAGCAAAAACATGGCATGGATCGTGGACTGGAGAGGTGGATCCCAACTGGCAGACCGGACCGGAGCTAGAAAATAGAGAGACACCAGAATAAACAACACATGGCAAGAACTAAGGGCATGGCTATGGCAGAACATTAACATAACATGGCAGGAACTGAAAATGCACTAAACAGGCACACAAACTGAGCAGAAACATAACACTTCCAAGTGTTCATGAAAGAGCTGCTGTTAGCTGTTGGATGCTCTTCATGTTCTCATCGCTCTTTTGTGTTCAACTGGATGCTCTGGCAGGACTTGGAATGAACCCATGTCTATCTCTCTGTGAGGAGAATTCAGACCGTGTATCTGTATAATTCATTTTATGAGTAAAATTACCTTGCAGGAGATTTCAGCTGCACAGCTTGAGTCTGAGTCGACACTCCAACTGAGAATGTGGAAAGTCACTCTGAATTCTATTTGTTATGTAAATCGCAAATTAAATTTAAACCAGACCCTGCCCTGCTTGAACAATGCTTTCATCTTACCGAACCCATTCTTTTCAGTGTGCGTACTTGGGAAGTTAATTTTAAAGGAGGGTTTAACCTTGTGCTGGGTTTCTAAAGAACTTTGAGTGTTTAAATCATACGTATGAAGGACCATCCATCTTCGTGATGGTTTCTTATTATCAGGTGACAACTTTTTAAAATGAGTGGACTGGAATTACATCCTGGTTTTCAATCATGTTCCACTGTGGATTGTTTGTTGCACTAGGAATTAGAATGAGGGTGTTTTGATGCCTGGAAAGGTAATCAATGTTCCTTTGAAGACAACATGCAGTATGTCTGAGTTCATAATGAAGGGCATTAGTGTTATGATCTTGACTGATTATGTAAATACCCTCAAATAAATGCTGACAATCAGCACTTTAACCTTTCGTGCGTTGTATAATACCAAATGCACTAGGATACCTTTAAAGCAGAAAAAAACAAAAATTGTCTCATTGTCCAAACTTCTATGTGCACAACACTGTATATGCTGTTTATGGCACTTAGTGGCATGCTGTTGAAGGTATGAAAAGCTTCCAGTAACCTCACCCTCCAACACTTGTTTGCCTGTTTTTGTTTGCTTGATCGACAATCAAACTGTTTATTTGCCAAGTTATCAAAACCTGTATGAAGCCTATAGTGATTAAGAAATCATAAAGAAAAAGCAATTGCCTATTGGCTACATAGGTATATAATGGATATGATATTTTCAGAATGGCAATAATCCAACTATATGCAAAAAAAAACCAAAACTTTCTCTATCGTTCCTCGTTTTTGCATTTTTGAGCAGCATACTTGACCATAAAATGGTGCTTGATTTCATCAAAATGTAATTAGCATTCAAAGAATACATCTAATGAAGATGAAATCTTAGGCACATCAAACTATACAAAACTTATGGGTGAAAGGCTTTAATTACAATAAGTCTTGCAAACAAATTTGCAAAATTCTATGCCATTTCATGAGCTACATGAGTTTGCAGTCTTCAAAAGTCATATTGAAGTTTTACCTTGTCATTTATGAGCATAGGAAAACACTTCATAACTTTGTGATTCAATAATGCTATCAGAAATAATTTGGCCGGTAATTCTACCAATTAGACTTAGCAACTGAGAAAATAAATGTTTGATTTGCAAATCAATCGGGCAAAGTGAATTGCAACATGTTTAGAGTAATTAAACATTGAAAGGTGAGGTTACTGCAGGCCTTTCATACTGATGACTGGATGCCACTGGTGGTACATGAGCCTCTTCACTGCAAAGTTTTTGCAGCAACTGAATTCAAGAAAACTGTATGAGAAAGAGAGCCTTTATCAAATGAGCACAGAATCAATTAAAGCATCGTGCACCACATTTAACTCCCTTTTGTGTGAAAACAAGGTACATCAAACAGTTGCGGCCCTCTCTTATACCAGCATGCTGCTGGCGTACTTTTGTGTGCGTAATGATGTATCATGAAGATTCTGCAAGGTTAGAGCCCAACTAAGTGCTTTCTAAGAGTAATTATGTTTCAAGGGCGCGGTGCGATTGTGTGCCGAGTGTTGCGGCTGACTTAAAGGTGTATTGAGCTGTAGTGCACTTCAAAGGAACTCGAATCAGCAGGGAGGCAGGGAGAGAGTTTGTTGCTACCATCGCGGGTATCGTGGGTACGGGTGGAAAATTGGCCTAATTAGCTTTCCAGGGCCGTGCAGAAGGCTGATGAAGACTCACTCGCTCCTTAATGCATTTAGCATGCGTCTCTCGAGGGAGCGAGTCTGGGGTTACGCGGCTAACCGGCAGAGAGGCATCTGCTTCTGCGGAGGAAAATAAAGCAGGTTGTTATGTCTGGGAATATTATTTACTGCCCCCCTGCCAGTGCCATATTCGTGGCAACTTGGTTTTAAAACGCCATACTTACTCATGTATTGAGGCATGCGGAACATTGTTGCGTCTTTATTGCAACTTGTGCTGTAGCGAGTGCATTCTAAAGACTTGCTGCGCTCAAACATTGGCATGGAGGACGAGCGGGTATCCTTAAATTTCTGCGCGGTAATTATGTCTCAGTCAAGAAATGGCAATTCCAGCCCCAGGAGCATAAACGAGGCAGGGACTCACATACGAGCTTCCATTATCGATGAACATAATTTGGTTTGGGAAAAAAATGGGAGCCTTTTTGTCTAATTATTGAAATAGAATTTGAGGTGCTTCTTGGAGGTTGGAGCCTTATTTACCTCTCCTATCTTAACTTTTGGTGGGAGCCTGGGCAGACTCGAGGGTAAAACTACATATGTAAGCATGAGGCAGCTCACCACATGACATTTTAGGCTTTGGTAATGAATGCTTAAGTTGCTACCATACACTTTTCGGTATCCTTGTGTATCCCAGCATTGAGAAAGAGGTAAGAATACACCCTAGACAGGCTGCCAATCAATTGCAAGGAAAGCACAACATACACTCACATACTCATTCCAATTTGCAAGCTTCAGTTAGCCTGAACTGTTTGTGTTTTGACTGTAGGAGGAAATTGGGAGTTCCTGAGGTAACTCTCATGGGCGTCTCTCAAAGAAGCACATACAAGCGCCACTCAGAAAGGCTCTTCTATAAAAGGGTGATTTTTTCAATACGGGCACAACTAGGACATCACAAATGACTGATTTAAAAAGGTTGCAGAATCTAACTGAATAAACTCTGGTAGACAGGGTGGGCCCTGTAGTGTACAACCAGTATATTAGCAGAGCTGGATTTCTCCTGTTCTTCTCGCGATGGGCAATTTTTATTTACATGGCCTTTCCACTCCGTTACTTTTTCAGACAAAACTGACAGTACAGTGATATGCACATGTAACCATATCCAAACAGATTTTTATAGTTCTGTCACTTCTGTTGAAGATACTCAGTCATTCATAATGTTTGAGACACACAGTAATTACGTCTAGCATGGCCTTCATAACAGAGTAGAGGAATTTAGTAACGGAGTGGCATATGCTGGTAACGGGGTGGAAATTGTTGCATTTGAAATGTTTGTAACACTACATTGGCTTTGCCTGGTCATTGAACTGTACCCAAGTGTTTTTTTCTGCTTACACCTGAATTTGAATCTTTGTATGAAATAATATCTTCAAACACTTATTTTCAAGTAGAAAATAAAGTTAATGTGAAAGGAATGCCCTTAAGGTGCTAATAAGGTTTCTCTTTCGACGTACTCAAGAATGTCACAAATATAAACTGAAAAATTGCCCCTAAATAGGCATATTAAATGAGAACTTTTCTGTGGTTTATGTGAGGGGCATAAAGTTATCTCTGTTATCTCTCTGGGATGTGTACTAAATATCTATCAGCTTAAATTATGCACCTGACCCACCCATTCAGAAAAAATGATGGTGGAAGTTGGGGGTATGCAAACCTACCCTTTTGCTTGGACAGACCCAGAAGTATAGTGAGGAATGTACTGCAGGTTTTGTCCTTGTCCAAATGTAAAGAGAATCAATTTTTTTCCACTCCGTTACCAATTAACTCCATTCCGTTGCTATAAATGGTAAAATCAAAGCAAAACCGACGTTCAGTGCTGCAGTACAAAAAAAACTGATGAAATTCAGATCTAATATTTTGGAGCTTTTTGGGGCTTAACCTGCTCTATAACTTGGCAAATATTTTTTTTTTCCAAGGACTAACCTACTAAAAATTTACAGGCCCGGACATGAATTTTCACTTTTTGTGCCCCTATTGAAAAAATCACCCAAAAAGCTGTGGCTGAGCTTTGAAAAAGTATTTATTGTTTGTATTTATTTAATTTTTTAAATATTTCATTTGGTACTCATTTCATTAATGTACAACAAGATTTTAACCAGCATAATGTACCACCAGCATTTAAATGCTATTGAGCAGATCAATGGACATTTAGTTGTATGTTGGCTCCATATGATAAGCTGTTTTGATCTACACCAGTGGCATTGCTGACTCTATAGTCACCTGAACCTGGTAACAAAGACCAGAGCTTGACCGTAATATATTTCTCCTGCTTTCAGGAACACCAGACGGACAGCAGAGGTATGGATGGATGAATTCAAGCTCTTCTACTACTCGGCTCGTCCGGCCGCCCGGGGAAAGCCTTACGGAGAGTGAGTAACGGATCATTTGTTCTATATCTTCTCTGGAAATGCCTCTGAATTGTCACTGTAGACATTTGTGCATGGCATAACGACTCTTTGAGAAGCAAAGACCGAGTCATTCTCTGCTGATTATGAAATATAATTAGCGTACATGATATGAAAGAGCAGGGAACAGCTGAGGGTGTGGGGCTCCCAACTCCAACATCCAGATTGTTCCAAACACTTCTCTGGCTTGCATGGAATACCAATGACTGGGCTGTGTGGTTTTCCTTGATTGTTTTTTTGCCCTCCACTGTCTGTTGTATGATAAGAGGTGGACTGGTTTATAGAAGTGGCTCTTCTCTCATGTTGCGGACCCCCCTCCCTTTTCTATTTTATCAGCATTCGCAGCAGAGAGGAGCTGCGCAGGAGTCTGAACTGCAAATCCTTCAAGTGGTATCTAGACAACGTCTACCCAGAGCTAAAGTGAGCATCCCTGACCCAACATACACACTTTTAATTAATATACGCAGTGAAATGCCCACTGTTGATTCAACTCCTCACTCTCAATATTAGGGATAGAGTGGAGGTACATTTACCAAGAGGCTCCTTTGGTACTTGTAAGTGGCTTTTACAAGAAACGTGTGGCAAATAAATGATCAAAACCTGGCAAGGGGTACAATTATGTGTGTCTATTTTGTACCACCCTTTTTCTAGAAACTTGTCAGTCTGTTTTTGTTTTGAGAGACATTTACTCAATGCGTGAAATCGCCATAAACCTGAAGATTTCAACTAAGGACGTGGATTTTTGTTTTGAAAGAAGAGTGCAACTGTCCAAGAGGACAAGTACCCCAGAGTCTCTAGTTTGAGAAACAGACACCGCACAGGCTCTTAGCTCAAGATTTATAATTACAGGGTTCTAACTAACGTTTACAAAGTTTTGAGGACTTTGCTTGGCCGCTCAGTGTACACTTAGGGCCTGATTTACTAAGACCTTTAGCACATGCAAAATCTTTTTGCCCGTGCAAAAGCAATAACATTGCCCATGATTGGCCAGGGTACTTGCCTTGCACCAATCAGTGGCAAGGTTTCTGGTTTTGCACAGGCAAAAAGATTTTGCATGTGCTAAAGGTCTTCGTAAATCAGGCCCTTAGGGTACTGGAACTTTGTCATTCTGATCTGAACCCAATTTAACAAATGAATTGAATATCCATACTTAATCATCAGATAGAATGATTTATTACCAATTGTGTGCAATAGTTAACTCAATTTTGACCAAAATGTCAGTTAGTACCCTGTAATATGTAAGGTCGCAGGCTGACAACTTCAACTTCAGCATCTGCTCAGCTAAAGAGACAGATCCAGGATTCTGTTTATACTGGCTGATTTCAAATAAACAGCTACTTCTGAAACTGGCAGAAAAAAGGAAAAAGATAAAAGAAGGAAACTAACATGAAGATTGAAACAATGGATCAATCTGCAAGGCCAGCATCCTGGAGTAATCTCCTCCCAACATAATGCTGATGCATATGTTCGGGAGGTACTTCTCAATAAAGCTGCCAAGACCTGTAAGGCTTCCACGTCTCCAACTAGAGGCTGTTATGTACGGTTGTGAATTTGAGCCTTCCACATCTTTTGCTGTTTTAGTTCTTTCCAGTTTGCTGTGTACTTTCAAGTACGGCATGCCTTTGTGTGATATGTTCATTGTATTGGCTAATTCATACTGTATGTGGAGTAGCCTTCATCGCTGAAATCAATGATGATCTAACAAGCTGGATGAAAAATCTGTTCCCTTTCCAACATTGCCAAACCAAATTTAATAAAAGCCACTGTGCCTCTGCCATAGTAATAATATAATGGGAGTGTATATTGTGGTGAAGTTATTCCCACTTTTTGAAACACAGAGCCTTCTTGGTGATTCCAAACTTTTGAATGATTCTGTGTACACTCTGGATAGAGTTGATTCTTCATGAAAATTTTGCTATGTATTAAATATAATTCCTTCCATTTTTCAATTTTTCTTTTTCTTTTTGTTCCCCCTCACACTCTGGCTAGAGCTAGCAATAGGTCAATACATCTCTCAGAATTCTCTGTGAAATCTGGGCTCTTTGGTGAAATTGATTCATCTATAACACTGACCTGATTGGCCCTGTATGATTACTGTTCTCTTAAGTCTCTGGAGACAGTTGCCTTTGTGTTGATGTGCAACGATTGACTGAGTCGGCGGCAGTGAGTCTGTTGACTGAGGTATCGTCAGCATGCTGATAGAAAGTGAAAAATGACTAGGTGCTCGGGATGGAGGGGGTGGGGGGGTGTCTGATGAATTTGCCCCCGCCGGTCCTGGGATCCTCTCTGCTGACTAAGTGAATGAACGAGACGCTCTGGCAGCTCCCTCATTATTTACACTGAATTTTCATCTCTCTCTGCCTGAGCTCCGCGTTGCGCGTCTCGCTGATGAATGCATCTGCCCTTGAGTGCGATTCATAACAGTACGTTTTAATACATGCTGTAATTCAGCACGGGCATTATCTGACAAAACATTAGGGCAGGACCGCAGGATGTGACACGCACACACGACCACTAAATAGTCTGCCCCCGCCCCTCCCCGCGCTCGGAGTTGACGGCTTTATGAGTCCGTCAAGATGATGAGCGAAAGCTTCGCCCATCATTTGAGGATCGCACCGTCCTTTGCTTTTTGTGATAATGGATAGGCGCCGAATGCGTGACACAGCCCATATTCTGCAAGACTCATGACTGTATCAGTGGTGGCTGTAGCCTGGAGCACCACAGGGCGGAATGTGATTGGTCCTTTGAGGATTTGGAGAAGTCACCTTGGTTACTTCTGTCTCACTGCACAAGATTGGCTAACCCGGCCAACTGGGTCCGAGCACCATATCGTCCTGGCCAATTGAGCGACTGCACCAGCTGTACATTAGGGATATTCCTCTGAAAATGGCTTTAGTTCGACCGTTGCGCTGCAGTTACGGAGAGAAACCAGAACTAGAGATAGCAAAGTGTCATAAGATTGGCACACCAAGTACACAGATGCTTATACAGATGCCGTTAGCCATCTGGAAGATGTAAAGGAAAAAAAAAAAAGTCAGTTTCTGCCGACAACAAAAATAACCTCCCTCTTACTCCGAGGATGCATGTTTCATTGCATTTCTCCCTTCTTTCAGAATTCCAGATGATTCCGACATCAAGACAGGCATAATTCGGCAGAGGCAGAACTGTCTGGAGTCTCGCAAGCTGGAGGGGCAGGATTTGCCAGTGTTAACTATGGGACCCTGCATTGAGACCAAGACTGTGCCGGCCGTCAATCAGGTACAACATTCAGACACACTCACAAAATACATGTACACAAACAGACACTCTCACATGCAAGCACACAAGCTTACGTATGCAGCCACACCCAAAAGAATGGAAAAGCGCACTAAGTATTGGAGTACAGAAGCAACCGGGAAGCTTTTGGACTGAAGTCTATGTTAGATAGAGAATGCATTGCCCCCAGAGATGTAAACATTTCAAATTCAAAACTCTGAATACTGCAAGTATTTTATGAGGATAAGAGCCTGGAGTAGGTCCGTGCGCTCGCACGTGTGTTATACGGATGATGTAAAGTCCGCGAAACATCATTTCTGTCATGTAAATTTAAAAGACCATTGACCTGTACTGCCCCCACTGAACTAGCGCACTAACAAACTAGCACTTCAAGGAGCTGGCAAGTGTTGCAAAAAGGGCAGCCTTTGTCCCTTTGTGTTGTGCTCTGTGTAGTACAGAGCAGTACAAATAGGTGGACATGCGTCATCTCGCTCCGGTGAAAATTTCTCGGGAGCTGAAGGATCCAACAGGCCTGGCTCCCATTCGCTGCTGTCACGCTCCGCCCGGCTAACAACCGACTCCTCCGAGTCAGTGGCACCAGAAGGCCCAGACGCACAGCGGCATACAATTCGCAATCACTCGTTCTGCAGATAAGCACATTTCCAGTGCGCCGCCTGTCATGTCACCTGTCTGCGTCGCGCCTCCTTTCCGTTCCAGCGGCCCTCTCCGTGTATTAGGTTATTACGTGCCTCATGCCGGCCTCGCGCGCGTTCCCTCGCTTGTTTAATGAATTGTAATATCCCGCGACACTGAGTTAGCTTGTTTCGCCCCAGCCCGAGACTACATTTTACCTGTTGACGGGTAATTAGGCGATGCAAATGAGACACTGGTGAAACGGAGGGGCGATGACAGAGGGGAGCAGTTCAGATGGTCAGGCTTGTTTTCCACAGTATTACTGCAGGAATTAATTCACCAAGGAACCTAATTAGGACTTTTTTTTTAACTGAGTATCAGAAGATGAAATGGCAAAAATTTAATTGGGCATAATTATTTGATAAGATGCAGCAGCCTCTTTTCAGTTCTCTATGTTTGCTGCGAAAAAAATATGCTTTTTCGGTGTAGCCGTGACCTGAAGCCAATGGAGTCTGTGGTAGGATTAGACATACAATGGATTACCCTTAGGCAGAAGAACATTCTTTGGAAGCATTTGTAACATCTGGGACAAAATCAACCACAGATTACAATCACACTAAATATTTGCTATTTCTGCAGAAAACAAATGGCGCATACAGTATTCTGTGAGTCTAAGATTCCTCAGCTGGTCAGATGCCAAGAAAACACATTGCTCATACATCATGCGACTGATGTTATCTGGGGCGGCATGGTGGTGCAGTGAATAGCGTAGTCTCTACACCGGAAGAAAGCATCACATTTCAACCCCTGCCTATTGCTTTTTCTGTGTGGAGTTTACAAGTTCCTGCCATACATGTGCGGGTTTTCTATGGGAACCCCAGTCTCCTTCCAAGGTCCGAAGACATGCAAGTTAGCTTATTGGAAATAATACATTGCTTGTAGGGTTGAAAGTGTGAGTGAGAGGCCATTTTGGTCAGCCATTTTGGCAACCTGTTTTTTATTGGGTGTAATCCTACCTCTCGCCTAGTGACTGCTGGGATCAGTTTCAACTTCATTGTCACCCTGGCTAGGAAAAGGCTGTTTATGAAATGATTGGATCAGTATTGTAATCTGTTGTGGTGCCTGAGTAGCACCATCTGAACAAGCAGACTGCTGAAGATGAATGGGCCACAACCCAAACACCATGTCCTCTCACCGTTCAGAAAATGGTTCAGAAAATAAGTCTGTCCCAGTATTTTGTTCCTGTCACCTCAATTTATGCCAGGCAGTAAGGCTAATTAGCGTGATTAGGTGGCTTAGTTCATGGATAGAGGTAAACTGTGGCAGGATTTTTACTTTCTGGCACCTGGACGTTCCGCCTGTGCCGCGCTCCTAATGATTGTTCTTACATCATACACTGAGGGCGCAGCGCAGGGCCGGTTATCTCTGTTCCTGGACATCTACTGCCCAGTTTGTTTTCACTACAACCACAAGAAAGTACACCTCATTCAGCAGCTACATTAGGGCAGCTCCCGACTGCTCGTGAAGATCTGCTGTCCTGAAGATTTTCTCTCGGACCCTCACAAAGCACGCCTCTGTCAAAAGCATTAATCTCCTTTAGCTGCTAATTTCAATCAGTCTTGCTTAATTACAGTTGAAACAAAAAGTCATGGGAGAGTAGATCTTCATGAACAGAACATACCCCACTGGGGTAAAATTGAGTATATCTTATCCTCTCTTTTAAAAATGTGCTTTCCTGAATTGGTACGAGAGGATGAGGGAGAATACGTGGGGCATAATATTGTTGAAACCTCTATTATTGCTAACAATGAAAAATTAATTATTTAGTTTAGAGTCGTATCAGTCGTTTTTGTTGCCTTAAGCAGCACTGTAAGAAGTTGCTGAGCAGAGCAAACCATATGACACGCTGCATCTGCATTGACCAATAGTGGATGCGCTTATTCAACATCTTTGGCGTAAGTCATAAAAATCACCTTGAGCCCTTTAAAGATGAATACTTCATATTGCTTAACCAAGGAGTCTGATAAGTGACATGGAATTCATGTTAGTAGAAATGGTGTGATTTTGTTGAAGTAAAATTGAACTTATAGAGAAGCGACTCTGAAATCAGGGAGATGAGAGAAATCCAAATTCTTAAAAAAAAAAAAAAAAAAAAAAAACATTTCACAATGCGTTATGCATGCTTCACAATAGATGTAGGGTCTAGGCTGCTGTTTGCGAGAGCATGATTGTCACCTGCGGTGCAATGAAGACCTGAGCCTCTGAGTGTGATTATATTGGTCCTCCAAATTATTCTCAAGCTTGGAACAATAATACCTCAAGTTCACGGATCATTTCTCCTTAGCTGAACTCCTCCAGAGTTCAGAGTTCAGTACAAACCTACCCAATTACCCACCCAATAATACCTGCTGCCATGTTCCCCCCACCCCACCCAAACCAACCCCATCCCAACCCATGGGAGCCCTGGTGAAGATACCACACCCCCTGTGTAGCAGGGTGGAGAACAAAATCTGCTGAATGCATCAGAAAATTGAAAACTGTGACAACCACAGTACTGCAATGGGCCTCTCAAAGATCACAGTTTGGCACCACTGGTTAGTGCTTATAGCTGGGAGCACAGCTGGGCATGCCAACATAAAATTAATATGTCCCTGCCCTGATCATCATAAAGCAGGGCTATAATCTTAGCCTGATGATGCTGAATGTGGACCACATTTCTAGTTTCATTGCTGGCCTATTATGTGGAGATGTGTTAGCGTCCTCTGCTCATTGACCTTCTAATTCGCCAGCTGTGACGCGACCCACCCAGCGTTTATCCCATAATCCCGCAGTATCTCATTAATGGACCCACTCAATCTGAACACCCACGCCGTGGCCCGCTGCCCGTTCACTTCAGCCACTTAAATTCCCGTTGTCAAGCCTGGCGTCATAGATGGAAAAAAAAAGACTTGTCTGAACCCGGCACTTCACCTCCTCCCCCACCTTTTTTTTTTTTTTAGATAAGGCGAGAACATGTCATCAACGAAATGCCTCTGTATAATGAGTCGCCCGAGAACGGTGAACCCCAAGGATTTGCGTGGCGGTCCTGTGCGCATGCTGTTGAACGAATGTTGCCGCCGAATTTATTATGAATGCAGCACAGCATCCTGTCCTCGCAGCGGTATCAAGTCCCATCCTAAAACTATTTTTTACATTTCTGGAATGTTTCGTCTTACACTTTATCCCCCTGGGATTTCAGAAAGTTTTAATACTTGTAAAGTAAATTTGAAAAGAGTTTGAATATTGCATCGCTAGCAGAGAGGAGCCACGCTGCCTGAAATCCCTGGCTGACCTGACTGCAGACTCCTGCCATCTGACCGCCATATAGAGTGGGAAACAGCAGACTGAACACACCTGAGATTAGAGCCGCTGACCTACATACCGACGCAGTGCCTCCTCTGTCCTTCTTCCCCAAGTCCTTGGCAGGACGCGTTTAAATATTTGATGAGTCTCGCGGTGAGCATCAAGTTAAACTGTAAATCTCTGTTGAAAATGTCATTTGAAAAAAATCCCTCCCGCAAGAACAGCTAAGAACTAAAGACAGGAGTGGCGGTTGTTCGCAAAACTGCTTGCAGAAAACGCCATGCGACCGAGGCTGCCCATTACTTATTTGATGCCCTGTGCAGGATTTTAGCTGGTGCCCCGTATGATTCATGTTATACATATGTAATTGGAAGTTGATTGTGGTCCTTGAAATTTATATGACGGTATTACGGGTGTTGCTACAATTGCCCCCATATGCTGTTACAATTGCCCCTATACTTGGGGACAGATGTAACCTTTTATTTCAGGTATTTTAATCAATGTTGTAACTTTAAAATTGTTTGTGAAAACATTTGATGACTGTTAAAAAGTGGAACACAGGTACAAGTCACCCACATAAAAATTGTATACAATTTTTGAGTATGGAATCAAAAAAATTTTACAGTTGCCCCCAGTTTCCCCTTCACCAAGCATTCATGCGCAAAACATGGATATTCAACGAGCATTTCTCTGAAATTATGCATGCTGTTTGCTTTTCAAAAAAGATTAATCAAAAATGAGAATGCAAAGGCTTATAACTATTTGTTGTATCTCCGTATGATAGTATCCAGGATAATATGGATCAGCGGTTGTTCTGCGCCCATGTCTATAGAATAGCCTATTACTAGTTTTATACAAATTTATCAGCTTATAAAAAGCAGTATTCATTATCGCTCTGAAAATAGCGTATGATCATTGATTGTATCAAAACATGGCGTGAACATTCCCTATCAGTTGACTAACAAACCTAGGGATCATGGAGTTAATAATATGTACTAGTATTAAGTCAGACCCAATATTCTCCTGTACCGGGGACACATTTGCGGTCGCTAGCGACCAAATTTTCAAGCCATAAAAGGGGATGGAAAAGGAAAAAAAAAAAACATTGATTATGACAAATAGGGCTACTTGTGGTTTACTGGATGTCAATAAAAATGCATGCCTGGTGTCTTGAGGCAAATGTGCTGCCCAGCCTCGGTACAGCAGTAGCACACTTAAAAGTCAAAATTTATTTCTCAATATTATGTTTTAGGTTTCCCCAAACACCTGAATTGTCTTTCCAATTTTTCCTGAATTCAGGATGGGAGTAATTGACATGAACTCTGCCAATTTAATAAATACCACTATGCTGTAGGTAAAGTATTCATTCATCACACAATACCTCTGTCCTTTTCTGTTTTTTTCTACCTCTTTTTCTTCCCTTGACAACCAAGGGCTTTGGTCTTTTTGACATGATTTATTCGAATCAGGCTGCTGATGTTAATCGTAGCACGTTTCACGGTCATCGTTGCTCATAGGTCAAATAACTCCCCCATCCCCCCAATCATGTAAGTGTTACCTAGACTGGGAGGTGAAGCCCCACGATTAAGCTGCAGGGAACCCACAAAAAAAGCTCTCTCTATTATTTAATAGGCTGTGCAGTGTAGCTATGATGGTGGTTTGTGTAATCTTTCAAAATAATAGTATTTATTATATTAGTGAAAAATAGTAACGGTTAAAAACTTTAGATGTTTCTTCATCCCTCATTTGGGGTGCCTTACGGATGGACTGGGCCCAAGCAGTCGCCTTTACCGCCTATTCTACACTGTAAAACTGTGGAACATGTTACATGTTTATGATCTAAACACCAGTGTGTAAAAGTTAAATGCCTGGTGATTATTTTGTAAATAGGTGTTCTCATTCAAATCATGAGGTTTATTGGATATTGCGATCGAGGTTTTTCTGATTTGTTGAATACTCTTTAAAACTGAATCTAAACACTGTGACATGTTTAAAAAGTGTTACGCAAACATTTGGTTTTACTGTGTATGTGCCAGCTCTGTGTGCAACTTTATAAACCAATCCACCCCGCTCAGTATTGACTGTGCTGTGCGTGCGTTCCCGCTGTTTGACCTTGCTGAACACTAAAGGCAGGGTGCAGCGGAAGGGGAAAGGACCTCATTATTGCTTCGGTTCAGGAGATGTCTTCCTAATTGCTTTCAATTACATTCAAGTTATCATCTGCATGTCTGCTTAAGGCCTTAGGTGTCCTTGGCTGTCAGCATATTTCTATCGCAAAGTTGTACCAAACAGGGACTTGAGGGTTCAGGAGGTAATTAAAATGAATACAATATTTAGAAAAGTAGAATGTTTTTTTATAGATTTGATAGAGGTTTATAGATTTGTATTTAAACGTATCGGTGTGTGTAATTTGCATTCACCTTTTATGAATTAGTTGAGGACAGCCTATTGAGGCGGGCTTATTGTTTTATTGTGAGCTGATACATACGCTGTCCACAGAGCCATTTACTCCTTAAGAAGATATACCACAGTTTCTTCACAATTGGCTTTCTGTCTAATATTATAGTGTTACACACTACACTGGCTTAATCTATGTAAGTAATTGGATCCGTACGGATCCAATCAACATAATAAATCCTCTGTGTAAGCCAATTATCCCAGTACTTTCGAACTAAGACACAAAAATGTTTCACACTGAGGGCTTGGCTCTGACCACAGTAGTCTTAGCAGCATGACTTGCTTTGACCTTTGACATGTTTATTACATTATGCCCCCCCTCCCCCCCAAATTCGTTGCTACACTACCAGCATATTCTCTCAATGTAGATGTATAGTTTAATGTGCAGGCAAACTGAAAAAACTATATGTAGTCAGCTTTTAATTCAGTTGGTGCCAATATGGAATCCCTATCATATTTTCTGAAGCTTTCATCAGTGCAGTCTATTTTTACCAATCCGGGACAGTGCAGACAAGTACATGATCTCTCTTCATACCACAGTCTGCTAATTAGGTTTGCAACTCAACAGTCTGGCAGTGGGCGCTCAATCGACCGGAGTGGGCTGCCGGAGCATGATGAGACGCTGAATTCCCAGTCGGCCGAAACGCTCTCGTGGCGGGCGATATGTTTCCCTGCAGGGCAGTCAGCTATTAGCGCACAATGGGACTGGCCCACCATCTAGATTTAGAACCATAACTTTGGGTTCTCCACACGTCTAGGGAGTTAATAGCCCTGCCATCAGTGGAGTACATGCGCACATATGGGGTTAAGTAGTGTCCAGTGTTTTTTAGTTCTGGCGTGTTTCCCCTACGCTGTAAACCCTGACAAGTGAGGTGAACTCAAATGTTTTGTGGAAACCGATTAACTCAAAAAAATTGAGTATGCCAACTAAATGATCTTGTGTTCACAGCACTTCAAAACATGAAAAAAATAACTTTACCTCATTTTCTTTAAGTTCCTTCCACACAATGCAATTAAGTTGGCCTGCACAATTTTTTTTAAGGTAATCGGTTTCTGCAAAACATTTGAGTTCACCACGGGTTTACAGTGTAACCGGTCTGCACAGCGCAGTGTGTTAACTCTGTTTTACACTCTGTAATCCCCAGGAATGGCTGTACACCCACGGGCAGCAGATCCGACAGCAGCAGCACTGCCTCTCCCTGACCACCACCTTCCCGGCCTCCCAGGTCCTGCTCATGCCCTGTAACATCGCAGACGTGAAACAAGTAAGCGGTCCTCCTGCGCGCTCGAGTCCTTGCCATCCCACGCCGCGCTACACGCTAATACCCACCGCAGCCTGGAACCACAAACCCAGAAAGACACTTCTGACAACTCATAAATCAAGTTTCACTTACAGCCTTGCCTGCCTGAGAACTCCGCACCCCCACCCACCATCCACCGTCGCCATCCCCTCCAGAGGCCTTTCTTGCAAGGCTCTGTCCTCTGGCTTCGGTAGACAGCTGTTACTGCATTTTTCGGCTCCTTCTCTAAAAGTAGCATATACCTGTATGTGTAATTTTCTGTATATATTAGACCTAAATTAGCAGCTGCGGGAGGCTGTTGTGCCGCTGTTCAAGGAAGCCAGTAATGCAGGGTTTGTTTATTTTTAAAAACATGAATAATTTGAACCGTCTGCTGGTGTGATCCATTGGTACATGTGTGGGAGTGTTTATGCCTTAGACGTGACTGTGTTTTGGGGGGGAAAAACGAGGCTTGATTGTCTGCTGCTGCGCTTTAGCAGTGAAAACAGAGGTGAGAGAAAAGGAAACTGGAAGGAATGAGGTGGCTCTAACCTTCATGGTTGCCTGTTTACATTGGCAGAACCTGGAGGCTCACATAAATGATAAATGCCAGGTTTAAATTTGGTCGCTTGGCCTTCATAGCTTATCACGGAGGAAGAAAACAGGCCGTTTAATCATACAGCATATCATTGCTTGAAAGGACATATTCGTCATTTCACTGTTTTCAAAACCGTCTTAAAATCGATCGGTTGGCTCGGAGTTAGAGTGCTCCGTTTAACCTTTTTTGAATTGCAGATGAGTTTTATCTCGCCGGTGCTGCCAGGAACAGTATCTCAGCGGCTGGATTTAAACAGCCCTGCTTGCTCACGGAGGGCATGGTTATTACACTGCCGTAGATTCTCTTCAGGTGCATTCCCCTGCTGTAAGAAGTGTGCTCCATCTCTAGCACACAGAGGGAAACTGTACAGCGATAGCTAATTAGAGCTACATTTATATGATCCCTCAGGCTGTGTTGAAATTCAAGGTAGAGCCAGAGAACATGTCTCAATATAATTTGTGATTCAACAGCCAGTAACAAGAATGACTTTGAGCGCCTTCAAGTCCTGAATACTAATTAATTAAGCGCTAACTATTTTCTTTTCAATTATAGAAGCGGTCTCCCACTGCTATAAATGTGTCAAGGCACTTCTCTTTGATAGGGGACAAAAGCAGTGCATTTGTTTCTGTTTAATTTCTTCTAAAATAATCTGAACAATGATTTTTTTTCAATGCATTATATAACCTACTTGGAGGTATTCCAAGATAGCAACAGAAGGTAGATTTTGCAGCTTAGATGAAATAGTGAAGGATTTGATGTAGTGAGAAAAGCAGCAACGTGTTGAGAATAACTGCTGAAGAAGGTTGCTGTCGATTTAAAGGATGTACTTTCTCCATCATGTTTTAGCATGATTAATTTTTTCATTCAAAATGCAGACATTTTCAAAATTAAGATATTTTCAAAATGATATAAATTTGACTTTCCTGTAATGCAGCCCAGAGTTTGCTCTCGGTGTGTTGTGAATGTGCAAAATATAGGGTAACACAGCCATCTAGTGGTGAAAATACAGTAACAGCAATGATAAAAATTTGGCCGTTTTACCGTGTTCATTACCTCAAATTTTTCAGTGTGTGAGCAATAAACAATACCGCTAAAACTTTCTTATCCGCCAGAAAGAAAAAGAGACTTTAAAAGAATAACATATACTCGGAGATATATTTCATTCATGTGTAAAATTTTGACTTCCTCAAAGATTCAATGGAATCGGACAAATCCTTGAACTTTGAAGTTGTGCAAATTTGGTGCTGGTCCTTGTGTTCTGCTGTTATGCTGGCATCCAGTATGCCTTGTTTTGTCAATATTATAACATTGGTGCAATATTTCTGGAACTTTGTCAGCACAAAAGAGCATTTAGATAATGATGATGCTGGTTCAACCATTTCTTGAATGTTTGTGGTTTTTTTTTTCCCCAGAAATGGCAAAAGTCTGGGACCCACATTGAGCACCTAGCCTCCCACTATTGCCTGGACAGTGAGATGGCACTGGACGGGATTGAGAGTAGCAAGATGCTCGTCATAAGCCCTTGTGAACTGTCGGCCTACACCCAGAGATGGGAGGTGCCATTCTCGTGATCGGGGAATGGGGAAACGCCGTCATGCACATAAACGCGCAAGGGCAGGACCAAACAGCACTTTCCTGGCCTCTGAACTCTGCTGGTGGAGACACGGAGGCCAGAGAACGAGGAGGCGTAATACCAAAGATGGCCAACTCATAGAGGGAAAACCCCTCGATCACTCTGTCCGTGACAGAGATTTCAAACAATTTTATTAGTACGATTCAGATGCTTGAGAGATTACTCTTTTACTACTGCTACAATTAATGTTGTAATTAGCAAGACTGAAGACTCAAGTCACGTCACTGGACAGGAAAACACTGGAGATTTCATGTTTCATTGCAGTGGTCATTGAAGCCTTATAAGTCTTCTGCCATGGCATTAATTACCAGCAAGAGCAAGAACTAATGCTGCCCCAGTCCTGCTGCTGATGTCGGCCGTAATGTGAAAAGCCATTAAACAAGCAGCTCATTATGGTGGGTTAAAGGAGAGCTGGCACACATTTTAGGTTCAAAATTTACATTGGACCTAATCAGGGGGCATATTTAATTGGCACATCCTACAGAACACCAATGAGGCAAAGCTGTGTCTGCACCCATATTTGCAATTTTGTTTTCTTAATGAGGACTTGTGACACACTCACTATCAATATTTCTACTGGATACTGAACATCATGAAGCTTACTGACTTTCCTGGGTGGTACTGATCCACTGTTGATTGGTGTGTTGGTTACACAAATGAAAATAAAAATATTTAAAAAAGTGTTTGGTTGTGAATGTATTTGAAATTGCTTACTTTCTTGCTGTACTTGTGAATTCACTAAAAAGACTGGTGTTAACTCCCCAGTAAGTTGATAAAAGTACTACAGTGTAAGGCAGTGGGAGCATATTGGCTTAATCATACCAATAATACCATGTTCTTTGAACCTCCCCACAGAAAATTCTGGGTAAGACCAGAGGGGTATACTACCACAAAGTTATATTAGTGGGTCAACAAGGTATGTTGAGCTTAAAGCCAGGGTTCATAATTTCACGAAGTTGGCAGAAAGTTGACGCAGTATTCCAAAATTAAGAATATCATATCAAACATCAAACATGGAGATGGTAGTGTGATAGTTTGGGGCTGCATTGCTGCTTCAGGACCTGGACTACTTGCTCTAATCAATGGAACCATGGATTCTGCTCTCCAACAGGAAAAATGAGGAGAATCTCCGGACATCAGTTTGTGACCTAAAGCTCAAGCTCAGTTTGGTTATGCAGCAGGACAATGGTCTGAAGCACGCAAGCAAATCCACTTCAAAATGCCTTTAAAGAAACAAGATGAAGGTTTGGAGTGGCCCAGTCAAAGTCCTGACTTGATTCTGACTGAGTTGCTGTAGCATGACCTTAAACAGGCAGTTCAGACTCAAAAACCCTCCAATGTAGCTGAATTAAAACAATTCTGCAAAGAAGATTTGGCCAGTGTTCCTCCACAGCAATTGAGAAGACTCATTGTCGGTTATCACAAACATTTGATTGCAGTGATTGCATGGTCCAATCACTTGCTATGTTTACGGAGGCAATTATTTTTTCACAAGTGATATCGGGTTTGAATTGAAGAGCCCAGTGCTATAAGTACTTAAGTCACATTTTCACACACTGATGTGAGGATCAAAAAACACCATTTATGGTTACCTAATTTCATCTCAATTTTCTCAAAATGAACTTAATGTGACTTCAGTGCTTTTTGCAATGGAGTCTTCAGTTGGCGGATTTTATGAATCTATTATGTACTCAGACCCTTTTTTCTCAAAATAGACATTTTGTGACTTAAGTACTTTTAGAACTAGGGTCTTCAATTACTCTTAAGCTTCAACAAATTAAATGATTGTTTAAAAGCTATAATTTGCGTTGACCCACATTGTCTTTGTGTCATATTAAAATTAGTTGGGTGATCTGAAACATTTAAATTTGACAAATAAGTAACAATTGAAGAAATCAGGAAGGAACAAATAATATTGAACAGCACTGTATCTCTGATTGCGAGTTTAGGGTTTGTCAAGCCAGCTTATGCAAACAAAGCCTGGCTAATGTTGAACATGCTGCGTAGTGCACCCCTCTGCTGCGTTAGTAATTTAAACATGGTTTATTGGCACTTTTTGACTCTCCTAGCAAAAAAAATGATTAAGCTGGTAGAGTAAGTAGGTAAACAAACTGACTGCATAGGTTTAGTCAGCTGGTTAACTCAGTAAAAGAGAACATGCATCATAATCATAAACCGACTTAATCAGTTTGCTTTGAAACCTGTTAAGTTTAAATTATGAAGCCCTGATCACTTAAGTAGCCAATGCTACTCAACACTAAATCAACAGTTACCAGTTCCATTATTCCAGTGCTTACTCAAGCAATCCAGATCAAGACTGCGGCAAAAACATCGCAAGAGAGGCGTCTGCCACTAGCATCTTTCTTGGAGCAGGGAGACGGTAAGGTGGCATCCGTATAAAATGCCCAAACCACCTCATCTGATCCCTTCCATTGCGGGGGAATAGCAAATCTACACTGAGACGCACCCCAATGACTGAGATCCTCACCCTATTTACGAGAAGAGGAAGTCCAACCTCTCTCAGCAAAGTAAGCCTATTTCGGGTGCTTGTATTAACAATTTCGCCTGTGACCAACAACCAATGAAGTTGAAATGGCGTTATTCGTTAATGCATTGTGTTTTTCCTTATTTTGTACTTCCATAAATATGCTTCAGAAAATCAAACCATAATACCAGCAATAAGTCTTTTTCGTTTTGCGGATCCTAAAAATACTCTCCCCCACCTGATATTTCTATTGCCATTACTTGTAATAGCGTAAATGTTGGTAATAAAATGAAAGCTAGTTCATTGCCCCATGATGCACTCCTCACAATCACCGCGCAGTAGACTAGTTAACTGGTGCAATTACAATTTCACAATCCAGTGAAGAAACTATACAACCTTTGGGATTCTTTTTCCAGTATTTTGAAATTTCCAACCAATCACCAGAATCACTTCAGTCATGCAAAAGATTTGGGTTATATGTAAAGCGAATTGGATAAAGGCATTGCTTTCATAGACCATAAAATAACAGAAAATTTTTCTCTTAGAACTTAGCTGGTCATTAGTAGGTTTTACTGGATTCAGCTGGTGGGCCAGCTTGCTGAAACTGGTTTAACTGGTGATCAGCCGGTTGGCCAGTTTTGTGAAGCTGGTCAGGGGTGAGCAGCCATGTTGGTAATGCTAGTGTAACTGATGTTAATGTTAATGGCAGACCAGAATTGCCATGCTTGTGGAACAGGTTAGAAGGTTGCAGACCAGCAATGTGAAGCTGCTGTACCTGTTCTGGTCTGAGATTAAAAATAATGTAGTGATGAAAGAATAGTGCTCGTACTTTTTTATTGTTGACAAACATTGTAAAACATGGTTGTACTTCAGTAAAAATATCAAGATTGCAAGTTAATGTACAATGGTGACATCATGGATCAGCCCCTTGAAAACAAAAGCCAGTTTCTACTAGCTGGTGAATTTTAGTAGATGTTGTCTCACCAATATGAGCTGATAGCTGCTGAGAATCTGGGATGGTGACAAAGAATCAAATCTGGTATCTGGGAAAAATCACAGCTGGTAACTGCTGAAAAGACAAGATGGTAGCTGGTAAAAATAGGTGCTGGTAATAAAAATAGGAGCTGGCAGCTGGTACGAATAAGCTGGTAAGCAATAAAAATAGGAACTGCTAACAGGTGAAAAGAAGAGTTGGTAGCTGGTTAGAATAGGAGCCGGAAGCTGGTAAAAGCAGCTGGTAGCTGTTAAGAATGGGAGCTGATAGCTGGTGTCATCAGCAGCTACATGGTAACCAGCTGTCAGAAACCTTTCCAGAACTGGTCAAGCTGGTTGTCAGTGGAACCCTGCCTAATATTTCAGCCACAACCAGTTAGGGTTCCAAACTGATTAATGATGACTCAAGCTTTATTTCGGACTGATGGACACATCTCGCTCACTAGCTTGTCACAGCTGGTTTGTTGTTAGGCGAAGCTCATCAGGCTGGTTTCGCTGGTAGAGGAAGCTTGTTGATCTGCTGACTACATACAGTGGGGTGCAAAAATTTGGGCACCCCTGGTTTAAATGTCTGTTACAATTGATTGATTCCCAAGTGATTGAAAGCAAACCTGAACATTAAATGCTACAAAGTTAAACATGACACCTTTCATCACATTTTAAAGCAGAATAATTTTTATTTTTAACTTTTTACAGTTTCAAAATAATAAAACAAGGAAAAAGGCCTTGTGCCAAAGTTTGGGAACCCTATCAGCTAGTACTTTGTAACTCCTCCTCGGGCAGCTATAACAGCTTGCAAACGCTTCCTGTAGCCAGCTAAGAGTCTTTCAATTCTTGTCTTTGGAATTTTTCCCCATTCTTCCTGACAGAACACCTCTAGCTCAGGAATATTCTTCGGCCTTCTTGCATGCACGGCATGTTTGAAGTCTCTCCACAGATTTTCAAAAATATTCAAGTCTGGGGACTGTGATGGCCATTCCAAAACCTTCATCCGTCTCTCCTGGAGGTACTTCATGGTGGATTTTGAGGTATGCTTTGGGTCATTGTCTTGCTGGAATACCTAACGTCTCTTCAACTTCAATTTCTGGACTGAGCTTTGAACATTAGCCTCTAGAATGTCTTAATATTTGGTAAAATCCATTCTTCCTTCCACCCACACAGTATTGCCCGTGCCCCCAGCTGCTACACAACCCCAAAGCATAATGGATCCACCTGCATGCTTAACAGCTGGTAACGTGTTCTTCTCTACAAATGCTTCACCCTTTTTTCTCCAAGCATACCTTCTTTGGTTGTGGCCTAAAAGTTCAATTTTAGTTTTGTCAGTCCAAAGCACATTGTTCCAATAGGCTTGAGGTTTCTCAAGGTTTTCTTTTGCTTACTTGAGACACTTAATTTTATGTTGAGGTTGTAGGAAAGGCTTCTTTCTTGCAACTCTGCCATGTAGGTCTTTGTTTTTTAAGGTACGCTGTATTGTTGTCCTGAGAACAACTAGACCTGTGTCTGCTGCTCTTTTTTGCAGCTCTTTTGCAGTGATGTGTGGGTTCTTCTGAGCATTTCTCCCCAGATCTCGGGCCGTTCTATCTGAAATTTCTCTTGGTCTTCCAGATTTTGCCTTGACTTCAATTGCTCCATTTATTTTCCATTTTCTTACAAAGTTTCTATAGTAGTAGAAATGGGTAGTTTGAAACTTTGCGAAAGTTTTTTGGTGGAAGTGAATTATATTGATTTTGACATCCTTGGACAACTGTTTAGAGGAACGCATGGTTTTTAACAACAGCCACCACAGTCGGATACTTTAGAAGGCATGGAGTTACTTCAGGATATATAGCTCAACCCTGGAATTATATTCACAACCTGGAATTATATTCACCTGACTCATTGAAGCCCTGACGAGTAAATCACCTGGGTCCCGGCCTTAGTAATAGTCTTCTTAAAAGGTAACAAAGAATAATCCAAAGGCAGTTGCTACGGGTACGGCAGTTTTCCAGTGCATTTCAATGTAGAGAGGTACGGCAGTCCCAATTTCAAACCCTGCCCTAACCTAATCCTGACCCTGACCTAACCCTTCCCCTTACCAGAATCCCTAATCCTTATCCTAATCCCTTCAAATCGACTGCCGTACCCATAAAACTGCCGTATCTCTAGACACTGCGTAATCCAAAAAGGTTCTCAAATTTTTGCACGGGGCCCTTTTTCCTTTCTTACCATTTAAAAACTCTGAAAAATTAAAATAAAAAGAAACCTTGCTTTTAGATTTGCAGAAAGGTGTCATGTTTAACTTTGTAGCATTTATTGTTCAGGTTTGCTTTCATTCGCTTGGAGATCAATTGTTACAGACATTTAAACCAGGGGTGCCCAAATTTTTGCACCCCACTGTATGCTGGTCAGGTCATCACCGCTGAACGTTCAAAACTCAGCGCAAATTAGCTAGAACAGCTTTCAGCAGTGGCTACACTATTTCACCGCTGACTGGAAGCACCTAGGATTGCGGCGGTGACTGTCCAGTTCTATTCAGCGTCTATTGTAGCTTACATAAGTTTCAGGAAAATGACTGAACATGCTCTAGCTATTAACTATTGGTTCCTATATGTCGATGGGACGCAGTACAACCAGCGTACTGGAACTTGATGCGAAAGACATCCACATTCGTGGTCGTTCATTAACGTTGTTATAATTCGCAGGAGCAGTACATTAACTGTATACTTGCTGGCTCGCTGGATACCCGATTTCTTCTGTAGCTAGCTTGTTCATTCCATCCAGCTCATTCAAACGAGTGGAATCAATCAAAGGTACGTACACCTATCTTGGTAAGTTAGGAGACTTGCTTCTTAACTAGCTGGCTATAACCCTTGCGACAGAAAAAATGAAACGCAGGCAGACGTTATTGTGTGGGCTACCTAGCTACTGAGTTTTCTATCTACGTGTATGTGACTGACGATACAACTGGCGAAAGCTTTCCCATTGCTTGCTAGCTAAGTCTGTGTGATTCGGTTAACAAAGATGGCTATGTTAGCATGCTTACGAGCAAGATTTCCAGTAATCCTATACTGAGAGTGTAGCTTGTTAACCGGTAGCTAATAAAGCTTGGAAAGTTGTGGTTGAGATACCAACGTCATATCCCGCAGATGGCATCAGTTATTCTTATTTGGAATATTTAATTTCAGTTGGCCACCGGTTAAAAAAAAACTACATTTCCCGATAGTATATGAAATGAACTAATCCTGCTGACGTCATATTTACAGGACGCATGAGGCCTGTAAAAATGTGCGACTGTACATTAATCTCTCAACTCGGAAATTTTGTGCTTAAATTTGTCGCTGCAAGAGATTAGAATAACGTCGGTGGGGTAATCATTTTATACTGGTTTGCGTACATGTATCGAGGCCCCAATTCCAATTATGAACATCCATGTACCCCCGAGTAAGTAGTTGACGGCCTGCTTTGTTTTGAGAATTTGAGTTTCTTCATTGAGTGTAGATACACATTTTACCAGCCTTGCTTTCTGATTTATTATATTGCTATAGCGTTATGGCAGTTTTTTTAGGCTAATAATTTCAACTTGAACTGGTCGATACCTGGCAATGCTACGTTACACCAGTGTTTATGCGCCTTTGGCGAATTGATTTCACTTGAACCGCTTTGAGTAGCAAGCGATGTTTGGATACCCAGGCACACAACATTGACGTTGGGTATAAGCCGCGTGGTAACTTTGTAACAAATCCTTTGGTCTAAGTAGTGGAAGAATCGGTGTAGTTATGAACAGCTTTTTCTCGATCTTCTTTCTGCTGTTGTTTTTTAAGCTCGCAGACTTACGAAGTGCGCGCAGTGACATTCAGTATTCTTTCTGTGCCATTGACCTTACATTGGGGATTTGTTTTTTCACAGCCACCTCATGTTTGCCCGGCACCTGACTGTCGCGGGCGCTAGTTGGTCCCCTTCCGCACAGGCATCACTGGGGTGGTGGAGGAGTCCGTACCTGTTCAATCCCCTAAACTGGATGGGGCATCCTCACTGGCCACAGCTATCCCAAAACAGGCACTCGCTGTTTGACTTTAGAAACCCAGGCACTCCAGATTTCAGAACTTGGCAACAAGCCACCCGAGGGTTCCTTTTCACTGGGTGTCAAAGTGCCTTCCATCTCTCCCACGGACTAATGGATAACACAACGCTAGAGCCTCCATACAAGAGGAGGAGAAGCCCCGATAAGGATGATCTCGGGCAGGAGTTGCGAAAATCATCTACTTGTTTGCCCTGTCAGGATACCCAAGGGAGAGGGGGTCTTAACAGTGGGAATCCGAATGATCCCTCATCTCTGGACAGAATTCCAACCACTCCTCCAAAGACGGAACAACCCAGGGGTAATTATGTGATTGCATTTTAAACTGAATATAAACTCAATCAGAAATTCAAAGTACAATTACACTAGTTGGTTTCATGCTAATTTATCAAAAGTAACATCAGTGTTTTTGTGTACCAGGATGGAAAGATGCAAAGAATAAGTATAGTATTCAGTAGTGATGGAAATGGAGTTAAGGGAAGGATTCAGTGCTGCAAGACTTGCACATGATTTCTTATTGCATCATTGTCTTCCTGCAGAAATAAAGAGACTGTGGGAGGACTTTTCTCACCGTTACAAGTCCTGTGACGGCGAACAATTTCGACACTTTGACTTTTCTGTGATGTCGTACAACATCTTGTCACAGCAGCTTTTACTGGACAATGCTTATTTATACAAACACTGCCATTCATCTGTTCTTGACTGGAACCATCGCTTCCCCAATATACTGAAGGAACTTGAACAGCACAATGCAGATGTAAGTGATGCAGTCATTTATGTATTCCCCCAATGATATAGAGTACCCTCCATTAAAATTGGCACCCTTGGTAAATATATACAATGAAAAATTAAAAAGCCATCATTAAACCGAGAAAAAAATTGGTTGCTGTTAATACCCCCAATGTTGCATTCAAAATGGTAACTAAAATATAACCTTGAATGTAAAAACAAGTGAATAAAGGACAAAAATAATGTTTAAATAAATACCCGTCTCAAAAATGTGAGCCACAGTCATAGGCAACCCTAAAAATTTTATTGAAACATCTAACTGAACTATATACCCATAATGTTTTTAAGGAAAAATTTGTGGTGTCTCATGGCTTACTGTTTCCCTGGGATGAAAATATGAGGATGCACTGGCCAAATTCTCATCCATCACCAACTGAATTCAGCAATGATGTACAAGAAGGTGAATTAGCTTCACAAATGTGGAAATGGGCATAAGGAAGTATTTAAATGGTTGAAAATGCCCATTTTGACTATCAGGGCAATAATGAAGAAGTTTGAGGCTTATGGCAATGTATACAATCTGCCTGGAAGAGGACATGTGCCCATTTCAAATGCTCGCTCCGTGAGGAGGATGGTTCAAGTGGTGAAGGGAACTCCAAGAATTGCTGTTGAAGAATTGCAGACAGTAATTATTTCTTGGGGTCATAAGTTCTCCAAAATTACAATCAGAAACCATCTACACAGCAACACGATGTTTGGAGGGTTGCCAGAAAACAAGCCACTGTTTTCATCAAAAAACAAATTTGTACTCCTACAGTTTTCAAAATGGTCGCAGAACTTCCAAAGTGACGGGGTCTCATGGTCAGTTGCAAGGATGATTAAAACTTTTTTAATGGGAAAACACCTGAGATGGGTCAGGCGTAAAAAGCCATTCCATGAGGAACCCCGTCCCCACTGTGAAGCATGGTGGTGGATCTTATATTTGATGTTGTTGGGATTTTTGTCCTCCAGAGGCCTTGGATAACTTGCTAGGATTCATGGAATCATGGATTCCATCACATGCTGACAGAAATTAAATTAAAACCAGGATACGTCTGCCAGAAAGCTTAAATTCGGCTGTGAATTGATCTTCCAATGTTATAATGATCAAAAACATGCATTGAAATCAAGAAAATGGTTAACAAACCACCAAATAACGGTTTTCCCATGGCCATCCCAAGCCATGGAAACAGTGGAAGACCTCTAAGACAAGATTAAAAGTCCATAACTGTAGACTTAGGAATTTGGAAAATCTGGAGAGATTCTGCTCGAACTGGTGGCCTCCAATCCTTTTAGATATGGTCTCCCACCTCGTTACACACTATAGAAGACGAGTTGGAGCTGTTATTTTGACAAATGGAGGTTGCACTGAGTATTAAATGAAAGGGATTCAGTAGTTGTGGCACACATGCTTTTTTGGATTTTTTTTCATGATGTTAAGCATGTATTTCATTGCATTTCATTGTTTTTCAATTAAAGGCTATATTTGGGTTAGCAGGAGGATGTATACTAAAGCCATTAATTTGGAACCAGTTTTATTAATATTTACTAAGGGTGCAATATGAGTAGAGGGCACTGTTATGGTTCTGATATCGATGTGGTATTGGACCTGCCTGAACTTCCTCAGGGTCATGTATGGTCCCATTAGTCTTCTGCCATTACTCACTGCCATATGCGGGTACCAGTGCGTTGCAAGTTTTTTTTTTTTTTTTTCCCCCCATTGACTCTGGAACACATTTTCCTCTTTCAATTCTACCACCTGCGTCATTTGTTTTTCCTTGCTACCCTGATAAATTGTACTGTGTTTGCTATCTAGTCCTGTAAAACCCTTTTCTCCTTAGATTTTGTGTCTACAAGAAGTGCAAGAGGACCACTACCAAAATCAGATCAAACCCAGTCTAGAGTCATTAGGTACTGAAGCCATTTTCTCCCCTTTTTATAATAGCCACAACTACCATCTGTCCAAAAAAAAAAAAAAATACTATACTATACTAATTTTGTAGGCTTTATTTCATGAATATTGCCAAAAATATCTGAATTCTATTTGGCACTTTGTTTACCGTAGTTTTCATGTAGTTGAATGATTATTTGAACAATGTAGCCATCTCTCGATGAGAACAGGGACTATTTTGTGAACACGTCTTTGTTTTCAGAAACTATCATGGCTAATAATATACCACCAGCAGTCCACTCATAAATAATTTCTCAGTTAATGTAATTTTAGTAACAAGTCCTCAGCTGTCAAGTTGTGCTTGCCAGGAGATGTAGCGAAAATCTGAGATCATGGACGCAATAGCATTGATTAAAAAATTAAAGCAAAATATATATGATATTCTGAAACTAAAAATTCTTACCTCTGATACAGATGGGTTTAGCGGAGTCTTGTGATGTTTGTGGTTTTGACAATATCATTTGCCCACTAGGGGGCGCTCTAGTTTTATATTTTTTGTTCAGGGGGTTGTGGAAATAACCATTATCTGGAAATGTATTTCTCCTCACCTGTAATCGAAGGAGTTCTATGTTTCATTCATGTGCCATTTGAGATTCACCATTTAGCGTGTTCTGTGATCACTGCTGTTCCCCTGATTCTTCATACAGGGTACCATTGCGTGTACAAGAGGCGCACTGGCTGGAAATCGGATGGCTGTGCTGTGAGCTTCAAGCGCGACCGCTTCGCACTGGTGTCCCAGCACCCTGTAGAGTACTTCCGGCGGGGCATCTCAATCCTGGATAGGGACAACGTGGGTCTAATTTTGATGCTGCGTCCGCTTGGGCCACCTGACCCGGGACAGAACCTGTGTGTGGCCAACACTCACCTCCTGTACAACCCCCGGAGGGGGGACATTAAGCTGGCCCAGCTCGCTGTGCTGTTGGCGGAAATCTCCAGAGTATCCCATCAGCAGGATGGAAGCACCTGTCCCATCATCCTCTCCGGGGACTTGAACGCAGTGCCCTGGTCTCCCCTCTACTGCTTCATCCGTGACCGCTGGCTGGAGTACAAGGGGATGCCCATTGGGATGGTGAGGGCGTGTTGGGACTCGCTGGAAGTATTACAGTCTGCCTGGGACCCATGAATTACTAGTACCATATTTTTTTCTCAGATGAGGGGAATGTTATTCTACAGTATGTTTAGCATTTATTGTGGCTGGTACAGTGGAATGAATGAGTCTTTCCTATAAGACCGAGTGAAATTAATCAAAATCCTGAAATTGAGTGTTATGCCCAATAAGATCGGAAAGGGGAATTACGACATCTCTTGATGCTCCAAAATACTTGTCGTGGTATCACGCCAAGTGATCAGTTCTGCACAAAACAGCTATTTTTTTGAATCACTGCCAATTCTGATGTTGCTGCCATTTTGCATGAGCAGTACACTCATCCTGGGCTCCCCAAATACTGAATTTGGAACAGTTTTGTTATCCTATTGCAATCTAACTAGAAATGGAGTCATGTCTGTCTATCAATTTTCTTGAAAACCGTCCATGCGGTTGGCTTCAAACGGCCAGAGTATTGCTGAGTTGTGTGGCTGTGCGGTGATATCCCGGGAAGGCTGCAGGCAGCAATACCATAAGAGCAGCAATACTGGAGGTGATGCAATTGGCCCATTCTGAATATGCAGGTTTTCTACGGGCAATGCACTAGTTAGCATAAGAATGAAGACTTTTTTGCACGTGTTCACCAAAAACCTCAAAATAGGAAATTTTATTGAATAACATCATAATGTTGGGTGTATATGTGTATATTTCTGAAGAACATTAATCTATTTTGTAGTTAATGACCCTAGGTCATATAGTAGTTGAATGCTTCATTACATCTTGCACCTTGATGCAGAGTAGGCTGATATTGGTGTTAGTACTGTTGAATTTAATTTGGAGGCTGATGGCAAATGCAAACATTTACCCTTAAACATCGTCTTTGTGATTTATTCTACAACCCCAATTCCAGAATAGTTGGGACAAAATGTAAATTGTGAATAAAATCAAAACGCAATGACTTTCAAATCACACCAGCCAGTATTTTATTCACAATAAAACAGAGATAACATAGCAAATGTTGAAACTGAAAAATTTTACAATTTCATCCACAAAATGAGCTCATTTCAAATTTGATGGCTGCTACAGGTCTCAAAAAAGTTGGGACAGGGGCCTGTTTACCATGGTGTAGCATCCCCTCTTCTTTTTAACACAGAATGGGGGCGTCTGGGCATTGAGGAGACAAGTTTCTTGAGTTTAGACATTGAAATTTGATCCCACTCTTTTTTAAATACAGGCTTCCAGCTGCTGGAGAGTTTTGGGTCTCCTTTGCCGGACTTTTCGTTTAATTATGCGCCAAATGTTCTTAATTGGTGAAAGATCAGGACTGCAGGCAGGCCAGTTCAGCACATGGACTCTTCTACTACGAAGCCATGCTGTTGTAATAACTGTAGTATGTGGTTTTGCATTGTCCTGCTGAAATACACAAGGCTTTCCCTGGAATAGATGTCGTCTAGAGGGGAGCATATGTTGCTCTAAAACCTTTTTATATACCTTTCAGCATTCATGGTGCTTTTTAAAACATGCAAGTGTCCCACACCATATGCACTAATGCATCCCCATACCACCAGAGATGCTGGCTTTTGAACTGAATGCTGATAACAGGAGGGGTGGTCTTCCTCCTCTATAGCCCGGAGGACACGACGCCCATGATTTCCAACAAGAATGTCAAATTTGGACTCATCTGACCACAGGACACTTTGCCACTTTGCTACAGTCCATTTTAAATGAGCCTTGGCTCACAGAACATGGCGGCGCTTTTGGATCATGCTCAACAATGGTTTCCTTTTTGCATGATAGAGATTAAGGTGGCATCTGTGGATGGCACGGCGGACTGTGTTTACAGACAGTGGTTTCTTGAAGTATTCCTGGGCCCATTTAGTAATGTCAATGACAGAATCATGCCGGTGAGTGATGCAGTGGCATCTGAGGGCCTGAAGATCACAGGCAGCCAGTAAAGGTCTTTGGCCTTGTCCCTTACGCAACGAGATTTTTCCAGTTTCTCTGAATCTTTTGATGGTGTTATGCACTTTCGATGATGAGACCTTCAAAGCCATAGCAATTTGATGTTGAGGAACATTGTTTTTAAAGTATTCTACAATTTTTTTTTATGCAAGCCTTCTCAGGTTGGAGAGTCTCTGGCCATCTTTACTTCTGAGAGACCCAGCCTCTCTAAGACATCCCTTTTATTGCCAATCATGTTACACAGCTGATACCAGTTAATGTAATTACTTGCTAAATGTTCTTTCAGCTGAATTTCTTGTATATTAATTGCTTTTTCAGCCCTTTTTTTGCCTGTGTCCCAACTTTTTTGAGACCTGTTGCAGCCAGAAAATTTGAAATGAGCTCATTTTGTGGATAAAAATGTAATATGTCTCAGTTTCAACATTTGAAATGTTATCTATGTTCTACTGTAAATAACATTGGCTCATGTAATCTGAAAGTCATTGCCTTTTGATTTTATTCACAATATACACTTCGTCCCAACTATTTCGAAATTGGGGTTGTATATTAGATCAGGAAAAGGGTTACCATTTTGTCCACCTTGATGTTCATCATGGTTCTAATGAGTACCAACGGTTCGAAAATGTTCTGTTCTCATGGCTAAAAAACAGTGTTTTCAGAAAGGGGAAGGTCTAGGATTCTGAAAATAAAATCTTGCCACGAGTTTTGCTCCAACTGTGACCTGATTTCCCTTATTTGATCTTCCACTTGGCTGAAGGGAGCGAAATTCTGGGTTGGAGGTTTTATTTTTATGACCTGAATATCCATCACTGAACATTTTTTTTTTTTTTTTTTTTAATTTGGAGCGTCCAATGCATATGGGAGTATTTTTATTTCCAGTCCTAATGCAGTCCTGTGACCCAGCTCCTTGCGCTAGATATTAATGTTTTTTTTTTTTTTTAACGCTGGGGTTGTTCCTGTTGACCTTTGATATGGGAGGGTGAGCATGTTTTCGTTCGTGTCTGATCACAGGTGTCCGGTCAGGAGGAGACCCCCAGGGGGCAGCGGTCCCTCCCTGTGCCCATTTGGCCCAAGAGTGTGGGCATCAGCCAGTGCTGCCAGTACGAGGATCTGCCAGGGACCGACACAGGTGCTGCATCACGCCACGCTAGTGTTGCCCCCCCCTTTTTTTTTATATTTGTCATTTAAGCCATGACTGATTAGTTCAATTTTTTCCGCTCACAATAATAAATACCATAGGCACTTGGAAAGTGCATTACCTCTACCGTGTAGCCATTTATTGGTGGAGTAATTATCATTGAACGTGAGTGTTAAATGAGTCTGGACAGTGCAGTCTTCACGCGGATCGAAAATCTATCAGCTCATGCATCAAGAATATGAGTCGGAACTCCACCAAAGCTTAATCACTTTCTCCGTGGCACAGTATTTGTCAGCACACAAAATTAAATTGACGTTCATCCATTACTTCATGAGATATCCTGTTAACTGCAAAACAGATGAATGAATGGACAAAGAAACAAATGCAGGTGAAAACGTATTGGCCTCCTATTGAAGGTATGACAAACAGAAATTTAAGCAGGAAAATAAGAATTAATCTCAAAAACCATTGAGAATGCGAAGAAGTTTGAGTAACTGCAACATTTTTGAACTCCTACTTTTCGCCCTAATCTTCGAAAAGGTATCCGACACGAGTGTGTGGATTGCTTTTCACAGGAGCAGTGTGCTGTATATTGAAGGGGGTTAACATTTGCCTGCCAAGGAGCTAAGAAGTTGAGTGGCTGGTGAAGAGCTAAGCTACTCCAACTAGGTGCACCTTCAACAGTGCGATTTATATCTTTTCTGTCGGCTTCTTCCACAGGAGCTGAGGGCGAGACTTCCAGTCCCACAGAGAGGGAATGCGTGGATGGAGCCATTAACCCACACAAAGAGTAAGTCGTACTGGATATAAGAGATGACTCTTTTTGGTAGTTGCTTTGTAGGCTGTAGGTGGGGAAAGGGATATTTTGTCATGACTAAATGAATTCTGACAAATTGTCATGTATAAACTCTAAAGCTAATGATCTTACGTGTTTGGCAAGCCTCTGTCACCAGGGATACTGGTGGTACACACTCCTTTGCAGTGTTAATTGCATGAGAAAGAGCGTTCCTGAGGGATCTAAATGGGGCTTCATTGATTATTGGACGTTTTCTTTGCTTGTGTCATCAGAATCCCAAGAGACATATGAAACCATATGAAAAGCACTTAATTTTACGCGAATGCTTTAATTTGTGTAACTTTCATGACCAAGTGAATTGTGCTCTCTACGTCTGTAGAGGTATTAGGCCTCTGTACTTCATGCGATTACTGCACAGTACTAGGGTTATACAGTGTAATAGAAAAAGAACAAAATCAATGTAGCCAGCACAGCATCTGCTGAGCAGTGGACCATGAAGTGGTGCTGGTGTCATTCTATAAAGATGCACTATGTAGCAAGCTGGAAGCATTAGGGGAAGGCTCTGTGAATACAGAAGTTACTCGGCTACCAGGGCTAGAGCTGGCTTCTGAAACCTATTAGTCAAATGATTAGCCAAAAAGCAATGTCAATTAGTCAAATAACTTTACCCCTAGTCACTTTTTTTTATCTGATGTCCAGTTGTGAGGGTCTCTAATACCAATCAATTTCTTGTAGGTTTTGTTGCACCGTTGTTGTATTATTTTTATCATGCTTTTACTTACAACAATGTGCTGTTAAATGTCCTATCTGACCGTGTGCTTTCCTCTGTCCTTTCTGACTTAGCCTCGCCTTCCTTGTTTCCTGTGCTAGTAGCATGGTTTTTTTAGTATTAACCCCACCTCACTTGGGACTTTCTCCCTTAGCTTGCTTCATTCCCAGTCTGCTTTTTTGCATTAATTATTTTTTAATCTGCAAGTTACTGACACAGGTTAAAGAAGCTGGTCCCCAAGTCCAGAAGAAGAGGAAGGGGGTCAGAAGGCTTTGGCAAAACAGAAGAAGCTACTGCCTATGAAAGAAATGCAAATAAAAAAAAAAAAAAGAAAAAAACAACTTGCTTTTTATTCAGTACAAAAGACCAAATATTGATAACAAAGTACTTTCAAATGTTCTTTACTGACTTCAAGGAACAACTGTAGTGTTTTGCTGAGTGAGAACTGAAAACTTGTAAAATTACATTAACATGGACTACATGTGCAACATCACCATGTTGCATAAATTCAACCACATCAACTTGCTTTTTATTCAGTACAAAGGACCAAATATTGATAACAAAGTACTTTCAAATGTTATTTACTGTCCATTGAGCTTCAAGGAACAACAACTGTAATCAGTACCACTAACAGCTGCGTAGTCTATTGGCTCGAGCATGAGCTGGTGGGTGGAGTATTCCGTCCTAATAATGCTGCATTCATGTGATGTCGGAAGGTCGGAGTTCCCAAGTCGGCAAATCGTTCTTCCGACTTCGTTGTGTTCATGTGCTTTGAAGTCGTAATGTGGGAAAAACATGGATGCTGCAAAGACGCTGAGTTGTATTTAAATGCTCGGAGCGTTTAAAGAAAACACTGACAGCCGTTTCAGTTTTTTTTTCGTGACACTGAAGAACAACCGAAACCGATCAGGTGATCCATGAAATATGATTGATTTCATACATATGTATTTTAATCAGAAAAAAACTTCCATATTTGCTTAAAAGTAAACTACACATCCGCCATTTTTCGGTGAATGTGACGTCAAGTCGGAAAATCGGAGCTCTGAAATGATACCCGAGTTTCCGACCTATAATTTCCAAGTTCGACGCCGTTCAATTCATTTTTGACAACTGGGAGCTCGTTTTTTTTCCGACTTCCGAGTTGTTTTGAACGCAGCATAAGGGTACAGTAGGCTACACGCGGTTCGTTTCGCGCTTCTTCATGACGTTCCTGGAGCTTGCGCCCCGGACGGGAGACGGAGTGCGGTAGGCGGAGTCGGAGAACCAGAGTCGGCTTGTGAGTAGTGTTTTCTTGGCCGACCCTATATTATATATTAACCCCCCCCAAATGTTATTGCAGATTTGCGCAAATCTCGTGACCCCACTTTTGAAAGGTCTTCGTCAAATTTATAGTCAAATGTGACTTACAGATCGTCAAACTGCCGGAGAGATCGTCAATTGCGAATTGACGAACGGGTAGCACGAGCCCTGAGCGGCTACATTATTAATTCCTCTATTTAGGCTGCCCCTCTGTGTGGAAATGTTTGAAAGGTGGATTTATATCCTGACTGAGAGTGTTGAGCTCGTCTCGTTCCTTGCAGAGCCAGCATCACTCACAGCCTGAAGCTCACATCAGTTTATGACCACTGGCTGAAGGAGGGTGGGAGTCCTGAGGTCACCACCTGCCACTCCAGAACCGCCATCACTGTGGACTATATATTCTACTCCGCGGCACAGGGGGACGTGTTGCAGCCAGGTAACGGGAGCGCCATCGCTAATGCTAACATCAGCGCTATCGCTTAAGCTGTCACTCCCGCTAACATCACTCAGCGAATAAACTGCAGGGAATTTGTGGGAGCTCTTCAGTAAATAAATCAGATTTACTAACCAATGCATCAGTTAGTTAGTTGTTCTAGCTATTAGATCCATATTCATGGTTTTTGTCCTGACGGTTGGCGCTGCCTTTTTCCCAGAATCCAGTTCGGCCCCCAAGGATGGGTTGCAGCTCCTGGCCAGGCTGGCGCTAGTGAACAAGAGGGACGTGTGGACGGCGAACGGCCTGCCAAACGAGCGAAACTCGTCCGATCACCTTCCCCTGCTCGCGCGCTTCCGCTTCTGCCCCTGACCCCGCCCTTAACTGGGGTCGCCCTGCAGTGCAGGCTCCACCTCTGTGGCCAAAACTCTCACCAGCATACACTTTCACACAGGCATTGATTACACCGTCTCTGTACTGAAGAATAGAGACGGCATGGATTTTTTTTTTTCTATACAAAGCTGTCAAAATGGGGGGAAAATGGGCTGTCAGGTGAAATGAAAGGACTTTACTTTGAGAGTAAAAGGACTTGTGCATCAAATTGAGTGCACATTTACAAAAGTGTTGCCGTGGCCTGTATAATTGCAGTGAAGTGTTCTCACACTGGTCTGTTTTTCCATCTGTGAGGGGTATTTGAATTTACAGATGCAGGGGTATTTCTTCTGTGCGCATGTAGTGTGGGTACTGCAATGGTTTGCGGCTGATTCAGAAAAGAAAATCATATTGTCCTTGCTTTGATTTACTTCGTAATTTGGTTTTATTACATAATACGTGAACCTGCTGATATGATAAAAATTATTTTTAAGATATTTTTTAAAATAACTTGAGTATTACTGATATTAGCATTTTGGATAGTAGGTGAGATTTTAACCCGTAATGCACTCTGTAGTGTCTCCAACGCTTAATTCTTATTTTGTGGATATAACATTGTGTCTACAATTTGTTGGGCATGCATGACTAAAAAATGTACCATTTGGTTGAAATTGAATTATAAAATTTAATGAAGTTGTTTCCCTCCCCCTCCGACTGCATAATTGGAAAGTTTTCAGATTTTTCTCTCAGTCCTTTAACATCTCGGCATTGAATAAAAACAGAATCAATATAATCCCCAATTAGTGACAAAAGATTTGGCAGGGATATCACCACTGTATTTGAGATCGGTCTTACTTTTGTACACGGTTGAATTGCCAGTAGCTGCATTTTTTAGCGTACATTGTTTTTCCATTCAGAAAATTGTGCGGGAATACGAACATGCCTTTTAAGCAAAAGAGATCGAACAGATTGTGTGTGTTTATACATCCGAGACTTGGGTAACAATCAGAACAGATTTATAAGCATTGTCTTGTATCCAAAATTTCCAAGTAGCATGTATTACGGCTGACATTTTTGCTATTTTAACTGGCTTTTCTTCTGAATGAGACTAAACCATATTAGTGGTTTCACTATTTTGAATTCTTTCAAAACATTTAATCGAAATGTAGTCTTTCTCCCTGAACTGTTTTTTTATGGATGCCGCCATGTTTGTCTGTGAGTGAATAAATGTCATGGTGTCAACACAGTGTGTGGGCCAACCGAACATGAGCCAAAGGGTTCAAATGAAGAGGCAATTCAATAGTGTTTATATGGCTATCAAATGGATTATTAAAGTGACTACATCATGTCGTTTGATCTGTAGATTTTCAGTTGGATTGGGGAATTTATTTCAGGTTGATGCATTTATGAGGAATTCTCATTCTGATTGCGCTTCCGTCTTAAGTGCTCCATGTAAACATGGCTAGTGATGAAATTACAGAAAAAATGATCCAGGGACAAGTTCAGGAGTAAAATACTATTTTGAACTAGATAACTCAGTCGCCGCAGGGACCGAGTCGTGTATCTCCCCGATCCCCAAATTTCGGGCAAAATGGCCGCTGGCAGCCATATTAGACGTCCAAAATTGCCAAAAATCGGTCTTGAGCACTGTCAAGTAAATATCTTCGCCTGTGCAAAATAATTGTAATAATTGTCACTTCCAGAGCCCGGAACAGAAAATCTCTGCGGTGCAGCGGCCCAGGGACTAAATCATAGTATCTCCCGAATATCGTCGTAGGGCAGATACAATTACATTCATTTTTTTTTTTTCATATTACTGAGGGAACTCATTTTACCCCATGCATAACATCTAGTTTGGATTTTGGATTTTGGCCAAGTTTGAAGAGCTCAGAAAAATATACAGACGAAAAATTTTATTAACTATTCCTTTTGGTGACAAATAGCTTTGGTCATATTCTTGACAGGCAATTTATTCCCAGCATGCCTGAGCGTTTGTTATTGCCTGAGATTTATGTGGAGCATGCTGTACAAGCTAATGCTGACCAGCATCACTTTTAGGCGGACTACACATTAACTCCACCCATCAGACTTTGGGAAATGAAGCTCTGCACATTCCTCAATGCACTGAGGCTGAAAACTAGGAGACTGAGCAGGTGTGTTTTCTGAGCTGCATCATTCTTACATTGATTTGTTCCCTGCTGCCTCCCTCTGCTGCCTCTGCACTTGGTGAATCTAGATAACCCAGCTTATGCTATTTAAATATTGTGGACGTCTGGACTAAAATTACATGGTGTGATAATTACCAATGAAGAAATTCTATTTTGAATTTGTTTTTTTACACATTTTCTCAAGTGCTGCGATGGTAATTACGTAAAGTAAAAGTAAGTAAATTGATGAATACCAAACTTTTAGCCAAGTGTCTTTATTCACTGAGCTTTTGGACTCCGGTGACCTTCAGGTTCACCCTCACGACCGAAAGCTTGTGTATAAAAACCCCCGCAGAAAACTTTGTTTGTAGCGATTTACTTTGCATTTTTTGTTTTTACGATTTGGAGGATTGACGCTATCCATGCTTCTCAATGTAAATTTGTATCATTTTGACTTCCTACTCCAGACCAAATATACATGCCTCCTGTTTATGCTATACTTAATTCTGTATTATGTCCCTATTATTTTAATTTCTCCTTCATGGAGGGGTGAGTGAAACCCATCTGTTCTGCGATTGCTTTCCAGTTTTGTCCTTGGGGATAATCTGACAATATGATGCAGTTGCCTAATTTTCTTTTCTAGTTGATTTCATTAGGGTAATATTGTTTGGCATTTTAATTTTAAGCCAAGTGTTTGTATGTTTATGGCACTGTGCTCCTCTCAGTTGCGTTTTCATCAGTTCAGTGTGACTGTGAAGTTTACTAACTTGTTGATATGTGATGAATAGCTGACAACCCCACTGCTTTAAGTCAACACAACATCATTTGACTGAGGACTTTGCAAGAAATGCCAATGGCTTTGCGCAACAGACATTATCCTCCGAAACCTGATTTCAGTGAGAGCAGGAGAAAGTTTGAATCCCTAGGAGATGCTCTGATGAGGAATGAGGGATTAGTTCAGTTAAAATGCGCTTTCTCATCCTGCACTTCTTTTTGCCACTGTTCGCTGGGTTTGGAGTCCATAGATTGTCCTTTGGTTTCTGATCAAGTTGGCTATATTCTCTTATATCACAAAATAGTTCCCATTTTTTAATCTTCCTGACCGAGATAGTTTCATACATAGGACTGTTTTAACAGTAATTACTAAGCCTGCCTAAATTTAAAAGAATACCTTGAGATGTTAGTTTTGCAAAGGGAAGCAACAAATTAAATTGAAAAAATCATTAATCAAACGCTTTAAAAAAAAAAAAAAAAAACTTTGTTTTATTAAAACACATGCTACAGTCAGTACAAACAACTTCATTTTAACAGCAGTCATTTCAGTACATTTTGCTCCACTGTTGCATTACAAAATCATCTTTCACAACATAGAAAATAATGGACGGTCTTATAAGAGTCTTTCCTGGCTCAAGTCATGCTAAAAATTGACTGAACTACAGTGAAATGGGGGAACAGATTAAATAGGCACTGTCAATATTGATATCGGCTCCAGCTTACTAGCTGAACATTTTGTCTCTTGCGCCCCTAGTGGTAAAATGTCACTGCCTGCAAACTGTCAAAACGCTACTGAAGTTCTCAATGGTCTGCACATTCGCTCAATGCTGAGCAGTCACACTGCTGGTGGCGTAAAAGATCAGCACTGCAAGTGGAGAGGAATTACTTGAAAAACAAGTTCTTACGCCTTTGTTTCAATTAAAATGGGAATGATTCCAACCCTAGAATTTCACCTTGCATACATTTCAGTGTTTAACTTGAAAATTCACGGTGTTACAGGCTTTATTCAAAATTGCACTGAATTTTAAAAACGGCAAGACAGAGTTGAGACATGCTTTTAAAAATGGGTAGATCCACAATACTACTACGTCAAACTGCACAGTTCCAAAAATGATATGCATTGCTGTTCCAAGTTATCAACCATATCTTGTAGTAAACAGGAGTTTCATTTTCTGTTCGCAAAGAGATATCAGTGGTTCATTTGATTCCTCAGAAAATACACCATGTAGCACACAAAGAATTCATGACAAATTATCCCATAATCAATAGGCTGGAAAGCCCATTTACAAAACTGTACACAAATTTTATCTCCATACTGAGAGCTTGGACAAATGGCAGTCCGTGGTATAAATTTGATCACATGATCTTAACACAAGGAATTTTTCATGACTGGCAAACAGGTTCAAATCACACAATTGACTAACTACGCTGGCTAATGTTCATTTACACTGAAGGGGGCTGATCAAAGAGCCTGTCCGACTTATTTTTCTTATTTTACAGTAAAACACAACTCATTTTTCATAAGAACACTTATAACACTTGGTTTGGTTTAGGTGTACACATCAGTTCAAATTGCATTGTATGTAACTTTTGAAAAACATATCAGAGGTTTTATTAGAAAAGGCTATGTTAGCTCTGCATTTCTTCAAACTGATGAAGGGAAACAAAGATTTAACAGCCCTCTGATTTCAGCTCAAAATAGTTTCTGCAAAGCTGGTTCAATGAAGGGAATTCACAGCTCGACTTGAGTGTGAACCTTCATGATAGGTCTTCACACGAACATTGCCACTTCAGGGGAAAAGTGAGAACCCTCCTTCTGGTACTGAAGTCAAAACGTGACAGATAAAAACTCATTGGATTCGTCAATTCACGATTTTGAACAGGAAGAGAAATGAATGCTGGATTTTGAGGAAGGAAGACAAGGATTTTAGGTAGACAGAGAGACCATTTCTCAAAAGGTCCAGAATGAGGACCCCTGTTCGAATCATGTTGACTTGCATAGCGTATTTAGCAGCCATACCTCCAAGCTACTAATCTAATACTGTTTAACTGTTGAGCTAGAATCTGCAGGACCACTCCTGCTCGAGTTTACAAAAAAAAAAAAAAAAAAAAATCTCAAATGTCAACACAGAGCAGTACAAAGAAACTGTTTTACACAGATTTATCATGCGTCTCCATTTTAAGAGGTCGTCAGCTGATTTGTTAACTATGATCAGTATTCATTGTTTAACAATGTTTTCAAGCATTATCCCGCGGGCATGTTTTCTCTATTCTCTAAGCAGCAAGTGAGATCTTATGACCTTCCCAACTATGAGAATTAGACATCGTGACAAGCAGTGCTTCCCTGGTACATAGCATTCCTATTCTTTTCACCAGTTTTTCACAAACTCATTATTGTAAAACAAAATGACCAACATTCAGCTGGGTGAAAAAGGTGCATACAATTCATCTGCTCAGCAAGGCATCGAGATGCATCGACAAGCCTCCATGTTTTGTTTGACCTGCTTAAAAAAATCCCAACAAGCTCCCCATTCAAAGAGTCCTATCCGATACATTTTGGGTCAGCTAAAATAAAACTCCTACCCAAGAGAGAAACCCTTGTTATTTGGACTTGTGTCCTTATGTCCTTCAACACTCACCCCAAAACAGTCACTCCTCAAATCGCACCATGGGACAACCCCCCTCTCCTCATAGAACCACCGTTAATCGGTGCGTATAACATTCACTTCCATAGTCTATATTCATGTTCTGGTACAGGGCAGAGCCCGTGGAGCACTTGAACTTTGTTCATAAAAGCTATGAATGTGTTTAATAAAGCTTTACATTCAGCCTTGGCTTTAAAAGTCAGCGATATAATCGGCAAATAATGTTGGTCTCCACAACCCAGCCAGAGAGGAAATCGATATGTTTGATTTTACCGCAAATCTTGAGGCAACACCCGCTGGGATAATATTAAAAATGACCGCATTTACAATACCGTTTAATCCAGTCTTCTAGATTACACTTCGTCATTAAATAAAAACACTTTAAAAATAAACCTCTGTGTACTTCCATGGCAAAGATGGATGGAAGTGTTTAGCCTTAAGATATTTGAAAAACAGATGTCTTCAGAATTTGGACAGTGACTCATTTTGAAAGAGCTCCAATTCCGATGCTACTCACCAGATACATAAATACCCACAAGTTGAAGTTCAGACCATCAGCTTTAAATAGCAAGTATTTGCATCCATATCCAGTGGACGGTGAGGGCACTGCAGCCCATGTAATATGGTGACACTACTCAAATACCTTTGGACCCAAATTTATTTAGGGGATGCTGCCATCTTAACGCTCACGGATTGTCTACACTTCTGACGTATACACATCAAAAAAGACTGCTGCAACTGAAGCCGCAACTCTGGGTCCCACTATTCGAAAGGCAAGACAGAAATGGGATAATATCTTCATGTCATAAGTTCCTTTGCTCCAGCATACAGTCCCAAACTATCCAATGATGCTTTTCCATTGTCATCCTGCAAAAAGCCTTGTGCAGAGAGTGAGGACCCTCAAGACTGTACATAAATACACACAAAGTCCATTAAATACATTAAAAGTAGATCAGTGTGGGGCAGACCTGGAGACTCTGTGTGATAGAGGAGCCCCACAGGACTATATAGCGTGGAAAGCAGAAGACCTCAGATGCGGATTTGGTAGCCGTCACTCAAGGTGCTGAGTTCAGCAGGCTTTCGGTCCACGGTGGCAGGCCTGAAGAAAAAACACAAAAACGGACTTTTGAGTGATGGCTCACGTTAACCCTTTACTCCCTGATACCGCCTACAGTCGTGATAATTTAGGTCGCTGTGCAGGCTAGTCCCGACTACAGGCGTGATAAACACATCGCTTCTGCCGGCGAATCCCGACTACAGTCGTGGTATTTTTAGTAGCCACATTGTCTTAGGGCACCAGGGGTCAGTGGCTGCTAGGGCAGCAGTCTAAGATAGCTACTAGGGAGTAAAGAGTTAACAGCCCATTTGGTCACATAAATGATGAACCAAGAGTCCAGAGGACTCTCTAATTCTGGAACCATGGAGCTAGAAGAATTTCTTGTTCTGGAACAAAGGAGCTAGAAGAATTTCTTGTTCTGGAACAAAGGAGCTAGAAGAATTTCTCATTCTGGCTCCAAGGAGTCAGAGGAATCCGTCATTCTCAAACCATGGTGCCGGAAGAATCTTTCATTCAGGAACCAGGGAGCCAGATAAATCTTTCTTTCTGGAAACAAGCTATGGAACACACCCAAAAGAATAAGTCAAGCATCACTACAAACTTCAAAAACAACTCAATGTTCATCATTACTGAAGCGCTAGGCGCGTCCATGTGATGTGCGTCGGGATTACAATACCACGCATTTTCCTATATTTCTTCTTGTATATTGCAGGAAAAAGCGATAAAAATCGATTGATTCTTCAATTTGCAGCAAATACAGTACATACTTCACTCGTGCGTGTTTAATGGGTCTGAGTATAGTATTTGGCCAAGGAGTATGTAAACTTCTGACCCCAGCTGTTAATATGTCACATTTTCAAAGTCATTTCTCTTTAATCCTTAAATAAAGCATTACGCTATAGGGCAGGGTTATTCAACCTTATTCAAAAAGGGCCTGTGTAGGCGCAGGCTTTCCCCCCAATCAAACATTTACAAACCTGATACCTCTAGTCCAGGTCTTTCGCATAGACTGTATAAAAAGATGGACGCAGCACCTGGGTCTGAAAACTGAGGCCAATGCGAAAATCTCTAAAATTTGCATTCTATTTAATGGCCAGCAGATGGCGACTTCGGTGGTTGCAGAAAGAAGTTCAATACTATAGAAGTCTATGAGAAAATGACCCTACTTTCCCACCTGATTTATTATTTCAATATTGATTTTCCACATTACTTTATGGTATCTATCGCAAGTTTCAAGTCTCCTCGATAAACCATGATGTTCATTTTTGTAAATTATGGTCTCAAATAGACTAGAATAAAGGATAAAGCCAGAATATGCTTTAGGGGCGTGACTATCCTCTGGTCCTCGTCTGATACGGTCAGATCCACCCGTAGATCCACCCCTCGCCCCTCCCTGTATATTCAATTCACTCTCTCGTCCAATCGGAATCACATTCGGTTTCAAAATGACAAAATGGCGCTATTCAAATTGCCAAAATCGAGGCTTCCTAAATGGTGTCCTGAAACCAATGGGTGACGACACCGTTGCTTCGTCCATCTTTTTATACAGTCTATGGTCTATAGCAAAGACTGTAGGGGTTGAGCAGTAGTCTGGTGTGTAGCTACATGATCCACCCTTCAGGATAAGGATGAATAGCCCTGCTGAAGGGTATTATACTGATATGACAGAACTTGCAGAGTCTCTATTGGGCACAACAGGGCATCTTTTTCGCATGGAACAAGCTACCAGCACCAGGTCTCAGAGCATTAATAACTACATCAGTCCAATCTCATGAGTTCACTCCCTAGTCATATTTAGGTAGAAAAAAGCCACTGTTGAACACGTTTCCACAGAGCAACTGAAGTGGAACACATTTCACACTTGACCCTCTCCAGTCTGGTTTTCCTCAGATGGCTAGAGATTCCTCTTCAGTTCTTATTCCAAAAGGGAATTGGTTTTTGAGAGTTACTGCATGTTTTTTCAACAGTGATTAGATTTTTTTAAAGGTTCACTGCTCTTCACAGAAAAATTTCTGATATTTACAAACTTTTCAATTCATTATTAATGGTGGCACAGAGGTTAGCACTGATGCCTCACAGCAAGAAGGTCATGGGTTCAAATTTGGCCTTTCTGTTTGGAGTTTGAGGGTTATACCAGTGCTCAAGTGAGTTTCCTCCAGATTCTCCAGTTTCCTTCCACAGTCCAAAGACCTGCATGTCAGGCCAATTAGAGATTCCAAATTGTCCATGGGTGAGAGTGTGAGAGCAGGTGGTGTGTGCACGATGTGAAAATGGTGTGTGCGCCCTGCCATCGTATGGCAAGCTGTCCAGGGTGTGTCCCTGCCATTTGTCCGTAGTCAGTTGGGAGAGTCTCCAGCTCTGCGCAACCCCAGTCAGGAAGAAGCAGTATCGATAATGGATGGATAGATTACATAAATTCCTTGCATAAGACCTTTTTACAGTTTTACACGAATAGAAAGTGTCAGATGGCCCATCACTCCTCAAGTGAGCTAGCCAAAATACCTTCACAAGCCATCACTGAATCTCAGTTGATGAGAAATAAAATTTCAGAAGCACTTAAATTTGGTTACGCAACAGCCAACAGAAAAATATCATCAGCAACTCCCAGAGAATGAAATCAGTTTACAGACACTGAAAGGGAAGGTCGCTTGGTCAGTGCTGCGGTGCTCTAGCACACTATAGCACTTGGCAGAGAGTGTTGCTTTGAACCCAGAGCACATGTAAAAGGACAGGATGTTCCCTCCATGTCTGCCCCATGCATCTCAAGCCAGGCCCACTGATTGGAGCCGACAGCAGAGGGCGGCTGACCTGAACAGCCTCAGCTCTGAGGAGAATGCCCATTGACAGGCACGACAGCTGAGCAGGGCGCCAGCCTGACACACAACTTTGAGCCAAAATGGAGGGATAGGAGGAATGATAAGTTCAGCTCTACTTTTTTTCTTCTTCTGCCCTTTCTAGTGTCTGCAATGCCCTCACAGACAGCTTACCTCCCGCAAGTCGAGCTACTGCTGCGTTTATGCACTCTATCACAAAACAACAATCACTGTACACTATCTAACGATAAGATTAAATGGGCATTTCGTTAAAAAAAAAAAAAAAAAAAAAAAAAAAAAAAAAAAAATCAGGATTTCCACGTGTTTTGTTTTCATGGGGTGAATCTTCATTAAAATTTATTGGTAATAATTCCCCCAAAGACAGAGACTTACGTATATTGTCAGATGTACTGTAGGTTCTCCGTTAAGCATCAATTGGCGTAGATGAAAAAGTCACAACGGATTCATACTTCTCTAACTGCACAAATACTAAAAAGATGACAACCAGCTATACGAAATGGATAGGGTTTCTTATTAATGGGTCCTTTAGACTGATCGATAAAAGGAAAATTCATTCTTCAAAATTTTTTTTCGTTAGCATTGCTTTGGCTTAAAGTAGCAACTAATATGAAGGTACCTACAGTGATATGCCCGTGACATTTGGACAACAGGATATAGAAAAGCATTGTCCATTACCATACCTGCTTATAAAAATCAGACTCTATGTCACTACCATCAGGATAAAGATCTAAAGATGAGCAAGCAGTTGACTCAAGCACCATCTTCAGGTTCACAAATACCCTGAAGGGAACTCCTATTTAATGTCTTAACAATCAAAGGACATGCTTGAAGGTAATTTCATCTGGTTCAATCAATGAGTGCTATATGAGCTATGAATGAATTCAGAATTTTATAGTAGTATTAAGGTTTGTGATGGTTTAGATTTTGATTGTTTGCGAGCATTTTGTGATATTGTCATTAATGATTGTGTTATCACAGTGATTTGCAAGCGTTGGGTCACCAGAACATGGGCAGCGACTCTCATGGATGATATAAGCACCTCTTCCCCTGAGTGCGGTTATGGCAAGAGAGGGTGAGTGACAGTGGGTCGTGGTATTTTTTGATAACCGCCACGTTTGATAGCTGCGATAATCTTGATAATCATTTGGTGCATGTTATGAAAAGCTCATTTAAAAAAAAAAAAATAATAATTACGGTTATTTAAAATATTCTGGATCTGAGCCAATCTTTTTTGTAAGCGCGTCAAACGAGCAAATACTTAGTAGAAAATAAACAAGCAATGAGAGAAAAAAAAAACAGAACATAACCAAATCTCCCATTCAACCAACAGAAAGGGAGGGGGAGCACTAGCTCCTGCCATAATCCTTTAAACCCTAGCCTGTTTTTTAGACCTCAACTTAAAAAATTGCATACCCAAATTGAAAAGGTCATATCTCTGCAACCATAAGGTCTATTTGAATAATTTTGGTCTCAAAATGAAGGGGACACTTGTGAGATTTGTTCATATGTGTAAATACTCTTGTTTTTATGAACCCATTTCTGTTGTTGCTCTTCTTTTGCCGATATCTTGCAGATGCTTTGGACTGGTGAAAAGATTATTGGCTTATTATTGGAATCTGTGGAGTCTCTGGTTTCATTTGAGCTATTGGTTGTGCATGTGGCATAAAGCAGCAGAGCGATAGCATCAAAATTGTGGCAAGTGGGTTAACTAGGTGGCGCTGTAGGGATTTTTGTGTTTGGTAATTCATTTCATTTGTGTCAGAATTGTGTTTGAAGCATGTAAAAATGGCTTATTTATTCTTGTAGCTGAGGTTCTTCTGTTTAATTTGATGTGCAGCATGACTATATTGTTACATGGGTAATGCTTCATTTTTTGCCGTTTCTTCTGGTGTGTTTAAAGGGTTAACAAATTTAAGCTCACAAAATGGCTCAAATCCTGTGGGAATTTAGTACAAAATGAGTTAAGCCTGAACAGACTTTGGTTAAGCTGTGGCCATTCGATGTCACAGTCACGTGACTTTCAAAGTGTTCCTTGGCCTCTCACTGGCGAAACCTTTTTGAGGGATGAAAGATAGCAACCTTCAGTTTTTTATATTGTTCAGTCCCATTCTTGTTATTTTAAGCATTGGGCTACTATATATATAAAAAAAAATAGCAAAAAATCCAAGTCACAATATCTGGACTCCATAAAGGCAATTCTTTCAACGTTGGTTTTATGCAAATGATGTTTTTCACTTTAATTAGCAGCAGAATCAGCTATACAACCCCAAAATGCGCTGAACAAAAAAAAAAAAAAAAAAAAGGAAATGTCCACCCTCTTCCAAAAAAAAAAAAAAGCATGAAATACTCATATCCCCCACTGCTGCATCGCAGATATCTCGCCTGGAAGCAAATTGCAGAGGAAGGACAAACAGATGGACAGAAGGACGGACTGAAGTATGATAAGGCACATCTAAACAATGAGATGAAGGCACACATGAAATTTTGTTGAGAAATATTAAACGGCCTGTGAGTTCTAGCCCGGAAAAGAAGTGGGACAGCCAGATGGATGGATACAAAAATGGACAACATCCCCGTCCACTTTGTGGCGGGGGTTACAGAGCACCAACAAAAATAGACTGGCTAATGAAATGTGCCAAAACGCATCTGGCCACCCAAGGGGCCAAAACAGAGAACGTGTATAACCAAAGGCTTTAGCTTCGGCCTTCCCACCTCAGAGCTGTCCGCCGAGTTGTGTAGCTGAAAATTCGCTGCAGAGACAGTCAATTTCTGCCACTGCTAAACTAAGTGTGGATGCTGCCCTGTGCATCCCCAGGGAGGAGAGGAGTACTTCCAGCTCAATAATTAAGATCTCAGTGGAAATGACACTGTGAACAGTGAGTGTCGAAGAATAAAGCCAAGAATAACTGCATTCCAGAAGGGGTGACTGTGAGTAGTCATTAGCCTCTAACCTATGTTTAACTGTCACTGTCACAAAGCCACCACCAGCCCCATTCAAAATGAACGGTCACTCAATAATGCGGATAGACTAGTCTTGCTGCAGCTCCATGCTTGAAGACGGCTTACAGAAACCAGATATGCAACATCAACATGAAATAATAATGATGATTCGGTTTTATTACTAATTGACAAGATTCATATCATGGGATGGGATGACGATTGTACATAATTTAATTAAAAATTCAGAATAAACATGCGCTGGCATCTAGGCTTTCAACTGCAGAATAACAGGCAGGAAAGTGTTTGGAAATGCAGATCCCTAAAGACAGTGATACCACAGTTAGACTTGAACGGAAGTAAATGAGCAGGTAACATTACGGAACATAAGCAGTGTTAAAATAAAGACTGAATGCACATTTATCAGGATGAAGGCGAGAGGATTAGTAAGAGATCCAAAAATCCTGCTCGCTGGCATTCTCGACGTCTGCATGATGCCAAGATCCCGTCTCCGGACTAGGCAGCCACAGGTCTGGGGAATCACTTGATAATAAAGAATGTCAGATAACAAGCACAATGCGTACCAGAGGGTCACTGTCTAAAGACTTTTCCAAACCTAGACCTCGTAAACGCCACACGTAAAGGATGAGTGAGGTTCCAAACTCAATTTTTCGCCTGGTGAGCCGGATGAAAAGCAGTGTTGCCGTAACGTCACAAGACACAGGGAATGATCCTCGAAAGTTTATGGCCAGGGGCCTGATTCCCTGAGGCATCGCTGAGAGGTGATATCCTCACGTTGTCTATATTGAACAGGAAGGCCAACGGATCCGTCCCACGACAAAAACACTGCTTTCAGTGACTCCAGAAAAAAAAAAAAAAAAAAACACCAGTACCTCCAGGCCACGAGAATCTGAACCACTGCACAAGACCCGATAGCTGAGAGGAGGCATTCAGCCGTGCCATCTATCCTCCCACAGGGAGGACTGAATGCTGAGAAATGTAATGGAGCTCCAATTTCACATCCCGCTACATGCAGACTCAGGGGCAAAAGACACAAATCTTCCACTGAGAGAATGCGGAGTAATGCTTTCCTTTGTGTGGAAAGTAGAGCAAAATACAGAGCAAAGCACTATGAACTCTGCATGACATTGAGACATTAGCCGCGGTATATGGGCGTGGGAGGAGGTATTCGCAGCTGGTCAAAGCATTTGCCTGCAACACTGATGACTTAACTGATCAATGAGGCCTTAGAGGAAGAGGATTTGGATGTCTTTTCAGACTGTCTGGGATGTCACATGGAAACTATGTGTATGTTAGCTTCTGGCAGTTCTATGCGCCACACACATCATTTCCATCACGCCAAATTTGCTGACACATCTCATTTCATGGAACTTACTGAACCCATACACTTTCACTCTTCACAAGCACTGCTGAATGAACTCCAGCTATAACCATTTTTAGATCTGTCGACAGCCACAAAGGGTTCATTCCTATGAGAGCTAGTGATACCATGGGAGACCAGGGGTGATTTAAATTAACCAGTTGCAGTGCGGTTATCGATCATTCAATTGCAGTTAACTTTAGCACCAGCAGCTAAAGCCATCAATTCAAACATGTATGCCTATGGGAAATCTCATCGTGAGAAAATGTGCATAGCTATGGAAACATATGTATTTATTGTTAGTGTAATATTGCACACAATTTAAACTGTATAGTGCATTGGTTACACAAAAAAATTCATATTTATTTCAAAATGCATGATGCATTTCTTTGTTATGGGGACATTTACATGCATTCCTTCCTCTGGTATGCATAGTTTTGTAGAAAATGTACAAAGGTTAGTTACCAGTAATTCGTATGAATTTGTGTTCTAGTAAAAAAAAAAAAAAAAAAAAAGGATTAGCCTGAATAACAGAAGACAAATTGTATTTTTTCTATTGAAAATGTAGTACTGCAGAAGCAAAAACACAGCGGAGATATTAAACCACCATGAACCAAATTCAGCTCCTTCAGCTACATCACAGCATATTCCAGAGATTAGTTATACCCAATTTGCCAAATCTGCGGTTTATCCTATATTCATTTACACTGCATTGCACTTTGAATACTTGTAAGGCTTAAAGAAATGTGGATTTAAACTTCTAAAGGAGAAAGGACATCCAAGAAAAGATTCTTAATTAAAACCACTAGATGGGTCAAAGTTAAATAAAAAAATAGAATAAGTAATAGGGAGGACTTTTTTCTAAACTGAGCATGTAGAGATGAGTATGAAATTGATACCTTATCACTCCGAGACATGACCATGACTTAAAGACATCCAATTAAGGATTTTGAATACTGGTGCAGTTCTGGTTTTAACCAAATGTTGCATTCAAGTCCACCCGATCACCTTAATTTCCATATTTAAATTGGTGCAAGCATTTTATCTAATATTTTATCTTAGCTTTAATTCCAAAGCTGACTCATATGATCTAATTACTGTAATTACGGTAGCCAATGTTTGTTTCTTCACCTCCACAGTCGCTGTAGCCAAATCCCACCCCGGGGTACATGAAGGAGTGCCACACACAGAAATATACCACACACATTTTAAAATGGCGAGCAGAGGTCATTTTACATGAATTTGTTGAAAGTACGAAAAGAGTAATTGTTTGCGCATCATGCATGTGGCCCAGCAGAGTTATTCTGTAATATTTTTGCAGGGATAACCCTTCACAGTTCGCCTAAAGTCAGCAGGCCTCCGACGAAATGCCAGTCACCGGACTATTATCGTTTACTCACAAACACATCTCCCATTGAGTACGATCCATTATAAGAGCAGGACTGCAGTACTTACGACTTGTCTCGTCTGTGGACATGTCGTCTTTGTGGGCTGCTCTGTCGTCGGCGAGGAGAGAGGGATTTGCCCCGCGTTCGCTCTTTGATGGGAGACTGGGCGCTTGACGACTTAAGGATCTGCAAGAGAAAAAAAACCAAAGGGTAAATGAAAAAAGAAAGAAAAAAAACACCCCCACCCCACCTTGAGGAAGGCTATAGGCCATATACAAAAAAAAAAAAAAAAATGCTGTCGAGTGAGATTCACTGAGTAACTACAAACACTGTGACAGTTACTTCCAGCAGAAAACATAACACGGCCATTGTGCGAGATCTCCCACCCTGTAACTGAGAGACAGGACCTTTTTAAATTTAGCCCCTGGTGATATTCATGAATGCTACAGAAGGTCACCATTAAACGGTGCATATTTCAAAATCATAGCTTATGCTTAACAGAACTCTTCCCATATTCTCCACATGCTTTTGAATAAAACACTCTGTTCAGCGTTTTAACACTGAAATGCATTCCTTTCACATTGCAGGCGGCAGGGAGGGTGGAACAGAGACATCTTTGAGCGCCCTTGCTAATTAGTATGACTACTAGCATGCGTTAATGACGCCAGATCTCTGGGAGAGCATTCATTATGATGTTGAGCTGCAGCTCATAAGCCTGATGAGATCATGAAAAGACCCATTCTGAAAACTCAACTGTGCAACAGCCAACCGCTGTCCTAAAGCAAGAGGAGGTCTAGAAACAGCAATACTATGGACTCAGTGTTACACGATCTGGATTTACCCAGAGGTTACCTCCAATGCAAATCCAACTGCCTTAGCTCAGGGCTATTCAACCTCATTCAGGAAGGGCCAGTGTAGGAGCAGTCTTTCGTTCCAGCTGTGCAGTTACACCCCTGATTCTATTCAACAACCCCCTAGAATCTTTGCTAAAGACCTTGAGTGACAGTACCAGGTATGTACCAGATTGGTTGGAATTAAAATCTGCAGCCACACCAGCCCTGTTGAATACCCTGCCTCAACCCTTTAAAAAGGTTTTTTTTTTTTTTTTTTTTTAAATCAGATTTAATTCTACACTGTTCTAGGACTCCATTACTTTCAATTACTTTCAATTCCTTAACGAAGACTGAGAGTTTGCTTTGGCCAGGAAGTTTTAGGTGACCAAATTTCTTGTAGTGGCGGAGGGTTTCTACATAAACAAAAGTACTTGGTTTCCCAGGTGTCTGCCCTTGTTTTGTAAACACAAATGTGCTGACTGTGAAATGACCTTGAGTATGTGCAGCAATCACAAATGCCAATAATAGCAAAGGCAAACTTAAAATACATTGTGCATGTAGATTATGATCCAATATGCAGCACTTTAACATGATAAAGTTATACTGACCCTCCCAAATGACCTTGCAAATGCTAGAATAGATTGGGGTATCGACTTTCCGACTGGTTTTGATAATGCATAAAGTTATTTCAATTCTATTGGTTAATGCCAACTATGCACAGCTGACTGGGGTCAAAAGCAGAGGCTAAGACAGCCCCTGTACAGAAGAGCAGCTGGGAACACATGGCCTAGATTTCCTGATAATCATAGCCCCCAGAGCACCCTGGGAGATGTGGTACCAGCACATTCTCTGCCATCGCCAATCAACTCAGATATGCACTGACCCAAATTTGAACTGGCTGTGCCAAATTTCCAAAGGAATCCTCATTTTTTTTTGGATGAGACACTGGACAATGTTGCAAGGGCAAATGCATTTGCAAAAAGCATACAAAATTGCACAGAAAGGCCAGCAAAAACAACTGACATTAACTGTCACAGCAACAAAACACCTGCACATACTTCAGTTCAAGGAGCAACAGGATAACCAACCTTCATCACATAGCATTAGCCACTTTTCAAGAGCAGCATAGCTTCTCCACAGCAGTTTTGCATTCAATGTTAGCATCAGAGCACTTGATGAGCAAAACAGACCATTCAGCTCCTCAAGGCTCGTAATTATATCTACAGTCAAAAAATTACACGCAGCAGGGACAACGCCACTAATTACAGGCAAGGTTCCCCATAAGGCTGGCATGTAGATTTGGCACTACGCCATTCTGCCCAATTTGCACCCCCAACCTGCCTGATTTGCCACTGTGTTCCACTCCCTGATTGGCGCTGAGGCTCCTGCCTGCCTTTGTGTGCCAGGATCCTTCCTGACTTGGCATACCACCCCTCTGCCTAATTGGTGAACTGTCCCTGTGCCAGTTTTGATGCCCTGTCCTCCAGCATGATTGGCCCCCCATTACCTCTGCTTGATTTGGCACCCCTTCCCCCTGCCTGACAAAGCCCTTCTGCACTGGCGCTAACTCACCTTCATCCTCATGTCACGAGCGTGCTTTTCCAGCTCCTTACGCATGTCCTCTCGGCTCAGCCGGCAGGCGTTGAGCACCAGGTGCTTCCACTCGATGGGCTGGAAAACGTGCTGGTCGTGGGGTACGTACAGGCCGATCTTCACCTTCTTGATAGTATGCTGGTAGCGGCGGTAGGAGTCCTCGAAATCAAAGACAAGCTCGCTGAGCGTACGGAAGGTCAGCGCCTTGTCCATCAAGTCCACTCGCCGGCTCATGCCGAGCGAGCCGTAGCGGCCGTTGCAGTAGACCCCGAGCACCACGTGGTGGAAGTGGTTTCCTGAGAACTGCGTCTTGAAGCTGATGGGGAAGCGCTCAACCGAGGTCAGCCCGTTGGTCAGGTAACTGAAGCCTCAGTCAAGGTACTGGCATTAGTATGATGTTGTGGCATTTTCATGCAAGCATTTAGTTGGCCTTCCTGAGAAGCAATTATCCATGAGCAAAATACTGAGGCTTCTTTTTTTGTCTTCTCAAAAAAGATAGACAGATGGATATCTTAATTTATTAATCCCCTAAGGGAAATTAAAGAGTCACGAAAAAGATTTATCATTTTTGAATGGACTTTTTTCACAGTTTATATTAAAATAAAATGTGAAATTCAATCAAACATCTGGACAATATATCCAATTATGCAATATCTTCACCAGAAGTCAGGCTTCGGTGGTTGTCTAGCATTTTTAAGACTCGTAATACAGATTAATTATTTGGCATAAACATAGAACCATTTATAAAACTTCTGCTCCATAATCAGAGTTAAGTCCAGGTAAGGATTTTGGGTTCTGTGTGATGTTCATCAGCCTAGATTCTACTGGTTAAGCCAATTAAAAGAATGTATTGTGAATAACTTCAACTGCAGTACTAAGATACACTAAATTACAGATTTCTGGTTTATTAAAAAGTCTGTAACTGCATTTTAATAGTATGCCCCATTTATTATTCAATTTTCAATGTTATTAAATGGGAAAATTCAACTGAACAGAAAAATGTGTTGTACCCAATTAGAGGAATAGCAGCTGAAATATTCAATGTCAAAGTTCAGATATCTTAAAAACCCATTAACAAATAGCAATAACATCAAACACTATCCAGTTAAATGCACTGCACACATAATTTGCTACTGGTCTTCAGTGCTGCTCTACAGCGTGAAGCCAGCAAGTGTCCTTGCTTATCCATATCAATCACTGATCTAACAGGCTGAGTCAGAGGATGGCACGTGAAGGGAGACTTGATTAAAAAGAAGACAACACAGCAATGTCAATCATCATAGGAAGGGCTTTTGTTTCCCAATCAATTATCATCAGTTTCACTGCAGATTACATTAGACTATCATAGAGATACTCAAATTGTGGCTTTGCACTAATGACTTAGCACAACTGCCTGCTAAAGTGTATCCTGTAAGTATCCTAATAGTGGCACTTACTGAAAAAAGCTATGACTCATGCAGTCTTCAAAACATATTGATGTAAACACCCACAAACTAAAGCTGAAAGTATAACAGAGATTTAAAGTCAGTGAAACCAGCGCTATATAAGCTGCTTGATGAATAGCACTGAAGGGATAGAGCCAGGATCACCAAACCTGGACCTCAAATCAAAGTCTAGCCCTCGTTCCATTTTCTCCCAGGTAATTGATATAGACTGTGTTCACACCCAACTGCCAGGAAATTGGACAGTGGAAAACCCACCAGTTCTCAGGCCTCGAGGATACCTGGTACAGAGAAAAGACCAAAATTCAAATTGGAGCAGAACGCTGCTAAAATTCTTTCCAGCGTCAGCCAGGATCCCAGCGTGGTGATAAGCTGTGATACTGACACAGCTGGGCATTACAGGCCCCCGGCTAGCCAAAGTTGGAAAAGCTAGTGGAGTAAACCATTTGCCAAACTGGTGAACAAATTCTCAACACATACTTGAATTGCTGGCCCACCACCTGGAAGTGTTGAAAGTTCACTCCAAACCAGCATTACCAGCTTGGGCTGGTTTAAACTGGAATTTTCATCCGGGGGCTCACACTGAGAAGCACAGTGGATGGTCCAGGCTTGATGCAAATCTCCATGTGAATAAGAGCACAGCAAGGGAGTGGCCATGGGATATTCACCCAGCAACAGGATACCAAAAGCCCTCAGGCAACGACAATGCAGGTTCTTAACTTTTGACCTTCCTCATCACACTTCCGAAAGTAGCAACAGGCCAGGCAATCACTGCTACCTACATACGGGAAAATGAATGTAGATGATGCTTGCCTGATTCCTCCCTCTTGAACATGTACGATTATGCTGCGATTATGTTTACAAACAGAAAACTGAGGCCAGCATTTTGCTTTCAACTGTCTTAGTCAGTGCGAAGCCTTCAAAGCTCCTCCTATCAACATAAATGATTTGTCTATCATCTTCACAATCTTCCAGCCAGTTTTCTGCAATACATAGCATAAATGGGCAACAAAACATTAAAAGCAACAGATTTCTGTAATCACTTTCAAACAGAGGTGAACACTCCAGGTTCAGGAAATTAAAGATCTCCCCAGTATTTTATTCAAACCACAAACCATTCAGTCAGGAGGTTAAGCAAATTCAAGAACTCAGCAGCCTGAGGTCATGAGTTTAAAACATGGTGGGACTTAGACCCTGGAATGTCCGCCTCAGCTTCCAACACCATCAATCCAATTAGCCAAACCTTCTAACACCAAATTTGTTCCAGTATTTTGAGCAACTAATTTAAGTGGCATGTTTTTCATACTTTTTTTGAAGTATGTGAGCGATCATGATCAAGCTTGAGCTAGGCTGCCAAACCCTATTTCTGGAGTTCTACCTTCCTTTGGCTTGACATGTCAACTCTAATTTACACACTTAAGCCTACCAATTAGCACTGCAACGAGATCCATAGCTGTTGAATGAGGTGTGCTTTGGAGGTGGAGTGTTGGCGTGAAAACCAACAGGACAGTTCCAGAAACAAGAGGGGGCAGCCGTGCTTGAGAGGATTATGAAGGTGAACTGCCACCACAATTTTGCTGCGCTCAGACAAGGGCTGGGCAATATATTGATAATATTTACATCAGTATCTTGACCTAAGGTATCATCTGGCATTTTGGATATTGTAATATCGTGATATGATAATTGCCTTTTCTGGTTTTAAAGCAGCATAACAGTACAGGGATGCAGTTTCTGCACTATTTTGAATGTTTAACCTGCTGCCTGTAGCTATTGCTTGTGCCTATTTGGTCAGCATATCAACATTATTAATGACTGTTTATCAAAAATTTCATTGTGTAAATATTTTATGAAAGCACCAATGGTTATCCCAACTATACCACCACAATATCGATGTTGAGGCATTCAGTCAAGAATAGTACATATTAAATTTTTCCCTGACTTGCACAACCCCAGTTAAGACCTCTCAATTCAATGGCAAGAAAAATGCACCACTTCCATAGCCAGCCAACCAGGGTAAAAATGAAAATTCCAGAAAGCTGACAAGAGCCCCATGGCAGCTGGGTATGGATCTTCCATCTGTCGCCAGGACAAGATGACTTATTAAGACACTGCAGCAGATCATAATACCCATGGCGGGCACAAGGGTTTGGGGGTAAAGGGGTTGATGTAATGAGTGCGATTGGCACCGTTGTGGCATGCCTATCATCTGATCTCTAAGGGCCCATAGGCTTCAGTCGCCCTCCAGGATTACCATCGCTGTGGAAATGACCCCCCAACCTCGAGCAGCCCTGCTAATTAGGCCCATCGTCATGAGCTCTGTTTTTAGAGGCCTCTGTCCTCACACTCTCTTCAGTCACCTGATCCCTCCCTGTACGCCAAACAAAAGTGGAGATGGTCACAGATAATGGGGCTGGGCGTAGACCCACGGCACTCCTCGGTGCAGATGACACTTGTTTAGCGCAAGTGTTTTGGGTAGATACTGTGTTTCACTCAATACGCGGAGGAGAGGCGCCATGTAGAAGATAGCTGAGGCAGCCACAGGCGGCATTTGTGAGGCACACACTTCAATAAACACCCACTTTCCTACCCCTAAAGACCCACAATGCTCCTCTTCAGGGTCAAGAGGAACGCTCGCGCGTTAAGACCAGCCAAACCATCTGCTCCCTCTCAAAGGAGCAAGAACAGCTGTCAATCATCCCACAAGAGACAACTTTCCCAAAACAAATAAAGAAACAAACATTTAAGAACATCTGCCATGTTCATTACTGTAGCTTTTGGGAAAACTTGATTTCCTTTTGTTTCAGGATAAATATCAGCAATAAACCTACCACCTATTTGGACATAATTTTAAACTTCGAAATCAAGGCATTATAAAACACATTAGTGGACTTTTCTGAGCATAGGTTGGCCTTGTATCTATGGCCCTGCCTCCTTCAGGGTTATGGTAATAAGTCATGATGATATTTCTAAACCCATGTTATTTCCCACCAGGAAAACTAAAAATAAGCCTAAGACTAATTATTTAAACTTCAGAATGACAGTCAGCCTGATTTTTTTTTTGTCTCATCCTCAGAATCATGTTGCATTTTTCTGCAGTGTAAATAATGTCAGTAATCTGAAGCACGATAAACACGTGGGTAATTTCAAACACCACAAATGACGTTAGTAGCAGGATAATGAATTTATTTTAGTGGCTGAAATGCTATGCTTCTCCACAGACAAATCTGTCATTCTTGACGTGGGACAAGAAAGCTTTGTGCTAAGTACAGAAAAATAAATTGATATCAAGCAAGGACCTCACATATTAGAGGCAATCCAAGAGCTGAGACAAATGAATGATAAAACATCGTCTTTAACCATTTTCTCTAGGCAATAAATATGAAATGTAATTTGGTTTTACCCTTGACTAACACATGTAAGCAGGGGTCTACTTTTTCTGGATCACATTCAATGTAATAGTCCTTGCTGCCGAGGTCAGACTGAAAATCCATAAGATTTGCTAATGCAGGCACTGACTCGATTCTACGACTCAGCTACTGCTAGGATCTAAAATAAGGGCTTCAAACGCAGCATGGATTCAAATACCAGTTTGAAATGTCCAGAGGCTTTTCGGAGCTGAGAAGTTATGCAGCATATCGTGCTATGCAAGAGCAGTTGCTGAAATAACCCATTAGCTAAGCTGCAATCCGCAAACTCAGCAGCACTCCGTCTGGGCTGATGAAGATCTTCTATCACCCACTACAAACCTGACGTCTTAAAACAGATCTTCGGCGTAACGATAACCACGTCTGACAGAGCCACAAAGCTCAAACCCAGGAGCTGCATGACATTGTGATGCGTGTCGTACTGGAGGCAGTTTGCTCCAAGCCCCTCATACACATGCACAGAAACACACACACATACACGCACAAAAACACACACTCACTTGTTCTCTTTGTGGGGGGGTCAGGGGCAACAAACCCCACTCTCTGACTGTTTCCTAGCAACCACACAGTATTTCAGAGCCTTCAGCCAGAAAAGAGAGGAGTGTGCGTGTGTGTGTGTGTGTGTGTGTGTGTGTGTATGTATTGGGGTGGGGGGGCTTTTCACAAAGATAAATGTCCTTCCCCATCTGGAGGTCTGCAAAATAAACACAGCTCATTTCTTCCAGCTCACCTTCACACACACCAGACAGGGCCTATACCCTCACTTTCCAAAAACGGGGAAACTGTGCAATAGAGAAGGATACATTCCCAGGATAACCGCTTCCAGGCATTTTATAGGGAGAGACTCCCTGATCATCTCCCTGGCCGTCTCCATTAACCTGAGGAGGGAGGGAGGGAGGGAGAGGGAGGTGAGTCCAGTTGAAACTACTCCCAAAGACTTTGAATGAAGAACAGCGAACATAGCTAAGCCAGTTGGATGTGTTACAGATATCAGGTTCATGAGGTAATTATCTCATAAAAAGAGGATGATTTAACATAACCTGAGGGAGGGATTAAAGAGCGATCCATCACCTTTCTGTTTCAAAGCTTTTGAAGGCACTACGTGCCAGGTCACTGGATGCCACCGTTACAGATTATACTCAAAGTGAAAAATGGGCCGTCTCAGTTAACGACTTTTGCTTCAATGGGAATGCTGTACTCTGACTCTGGATACTTATGACCATTACGTAAGGAGTCTTTTTAATCCTTCAACCTGAAACACAACTCTGGGGTAAAAAACACAATGGAACTTCACCAAAAACAATCTGAAATAGAGTACGCAGATCTAGTCTCAATGGCAACAGTAATTAAACAAATGGCCGCCAGTATATCACTCAACTGCCGGCGGCTTTCGTTATTGCCTTTCAAGCATTACATTGTGCAAGAAGTGATAAAGAACAGTTTAGTTTGAACTGACAATCTACGAAGGTTGCAAAGAAAGCATTTTTGTTGCCTAGAGGCTGAAAAGATAAAGAAAACAAACGACTGGAAATTATGTAAAATGGCTTTACTTGCCCGCTCAGAGGTCTTGTCTTCCTAATTTCAAAGAACTGAGTGCCTGTGTGATTGTATCTTATCAGCTGTTAAGGGAATTTTTTCAAAGGAAGACAAGTCACTATGCTGGGACTGAAACATGGACTGTGGGTTAGCAGATCCTATCAAATGACATGTTTGATACTCAACCCTCCCCCTCATGACACATTCTTAACAAGAGGTCCTCGAGAGGACTGTAAGTGCACTAAGGAACTACACGTTGCCATAGCAACAAGTACATGTACACACACGTCATGTGCACATATGTGCTTACCTTCCCCAACACCTCAAACCTGCCATTGAAATAACTGAGGCAGACAATCAATCATGGAGTGCTTGGAGATCTCTGAATTCCAAATTGAAAAAGACTAGAGTGAAATCTATAGTATCCCTGAGCCTTGCAACACACAGCATGCATCAATAAATGAACAGGGGTGTGTGCAGGGGCCCTAATGTGTACCCCCCCCATCCCCATTCTGCACCAGCACAGGTGCAGAGGAAGAGCGTGAGTCCGTGGGATGAATGTGAAAAGGATACTGCAGCATCTTCATGTAGTTCTGGATGGCATGCAGCCAGTCAGGGACGGACGTGGAGGGCTTGAAATTAGGAACCGACGGCACTGGGTGCTGAAAGATAAGACAAGTCATTACGTACAGCACAAAGACAGTAAAATATATGCGGCCCGTAGTGATTAAGATGAATATACAGTACTACTTTTAACCAGGGGTCCTCGTAAAAGAGGTCCTAAGCAGTCTTTGTCAACAGAAATTTGATCAAGGCCTAAAATGGCACCTTCAGCCTCATTGAACAGTGGTTTTCAAACTGAGGCCTGGGTGACCACTGTTGCGACCACAACTGCAATCCCAGAATTTTAAGGAGTAATAATATTTTCTTATAAATGGACTATTCTATGTTTATAGGGATTGTTTACTCTCTTAAGCCACATTATGTCAGAAATAGCTATTTTTACCATTAAGATTTTCATACTCATATCATTCTGTATTGCAAATGAATACACCGCATAAAAAGAGGGGGAGAGGATAAATTCATTCTGTAATTGTTTCTTCTAATGGGTGATATACGTTGGACACAAGGTCAAAAACTTACCATTTATTTGACAGTGAAGAATTCAAACACAAATAAAATTTTAACTAGAGGCACTCATAGAGTGCAAACCTCCGCCAAGGCAGCACAACCCAAATGTGCATGAGTGGGAGCAAAGTTGAGTTATCACGTGTGATAGGATTTCAAGATGGCTGCCGTGGCGGCCATATTGTTTCACTGATCGCGGTGAACATCAATAGGGTCCATCCTTGATGTAATAGCAATCCACCCACAAAATTTCAGACAAATCCGTGCATTTTGAGTTATGTTGTTCACAAACAGACAAACAGACAAACAAACAAACGGGCAAAAACATAACCTGCGCCCCAACCTTGTTGGCGGAGGTAATTAGTCAAACCAGTTTTCTGTGATTTAAGTAATGTCTGAGGAAAAAATTTTTAAAGGCAAAACTTTCTTTGCAGATTATTGATATTCCAAAGCCCTGTAACTGATTCATCATATCATGATCCATCATATTAAAACATATTATGTATATAATACATTACAAAATGGCAATAGAACAAATATGATGATAGGGCTTTTATTGTTTATGGAAAGCATAAGCATTTTGTCATAACCTGTTTTAAGAATGCACATAATCCCTTTAAATATGACATGCAACGAATTAAGAAAAATAATAAGCTTGTTAAAATTCTGGGATTGCAACTGCGGTTGGAACAATAACCAGCAAACAGTAATTCCCAGAACCGAGATTGAGAACCATGTGCTGCAGTAAAACTGCGAGTATGTGTGTTTATGGGAGAAATGCACTGTTTAATATTCAGTTTCATAAGCTGCTTTATAGACACCGAATATGGATTATCCACTGGAGAGATGAGTTATATTCAGCAGACATTACCTGTCATCCCTGTCATTGGACATGCTGCTCTGCAGACTGAACATTAGGTCAGGTGGTAGCAAAATCTGCTGAGGTCTAAATGCAGCAAATACACAAACCTTTCAGATGAATTTCTGTCCCTGCTGACCAAGCAGGGCTTTACTTTGGTCTCAAAGAAAAGGACAGAGCCCTTTGATCACATAGCTGCACGAAGTAAACCATGGAACACCTCACAAATCTAAAACTGAAGTAAAATGAGCTATTCAAGCATTTTCTCCATAAGATATCAAGTTAACTCAACAATCTATGCCCGGTTTTACAAAGCAGGTGCACTACATATGCTGGCCAACTACACAATGTAAATGCCATAATGATGCCTCATCTGGAATATAGACTGAAGTAGAAAAGCAGTTCTGTCATTTCACGCAGTGCTTTACCCAAGCAACTCAATAATCCTGTGCCCCATTTTACAAAGCAGGTTTGTGGTGCAAGATGGTAATTGTTCCAAGTAAAATTTGAGGAACCTCCCAAATCTAAAATATGAACTGAGGTAGAGCTGGTTCTATGCAGGGGTGCGTTTCCTGAAATCACAGATGCTAACTTACATAGTTGGACCCATTGACTGTGAATGGACAAACTACGTTAGCAACTATGCTTTTGGGAAACGCACCCCAGGTTATCCAGCCATCTTAATTGCTCTTTGTAATATGACCCTGTTTAATTGAGTCTGCTGGATAACTGACATAACTCATAACATCTCCCAAACCAAGGGCACAAAGTAAAGTAAGACAAGATGACATAAAGACAAGATAAAATATGATAAAGATAAGAGAAGATAAGCTAGAAAGTCAGGTTGCCATTCTCCCACAACTGTATGGGTGTAGGCCCGCGCGCGCCCGCTTGTGATATCTTGAAGACTCTGACCTCAAGAGCGTTCACAAGGCATACACTGAAATGGGCACATTTTCACCTGAAAACGTGTCTTATTCGCCAGTTCTGTTGCCATGGCAACCAAAATCAATAGATGTCGTGACCTAACCACAACCTACGCCCACACCAAATACCAAAGGAATCGGTTCCAAAATAGTGGCAAGATGAGCTTCCGCAAGAAAGCCTCTATGGACACGGCAGACACGATGACCATGAATCCATAGTAGCTGTCCGTCTACGTTCAGGGGCTACAATAAAGATAAAATACACAGAAGATGAAACAAAGATAACATATATTTTATTGAACCCCATGGGGTAATTTGTCCGCTGTATTTGACCAATCCTAGTTACTTAGGGGCTGTGGGCAGCCACAGTGCAGTACCAGGGACCAGCTCCAGTTCTAAAGCCAGAGCCTTAGTCAGGGCCTTGGTCAGGTGCTGGTAGGTGTGCTCCTATAGAGCATGTTCTTCAGGGCCAAGTAGACAGTTGAAAATGTACACATATAATCTATGTTCCGGACTTCTGGAAGTGTTCACAGTTTTGCTCAGGATGAAGTAATCCAGCTTCATGACACAGGTGCCCGCAGTGGAACACGAGCTCTGCCGGAGGGCATATGGAGAGAAATAAAAGGTGAGAAAATGAAGCGAAAACGACAGGAGAAAATAACGCGCCTCTTCCTCCTCCTCCACCCGTCTCTGACGGCTCCTCTCAGCAGCTCTACATCAAAGAGCGCGGAGCGAGACTACGCCGAGACAAGTCCGCACCAGCTCTTATTCTCAGTAATCCCAAACACTGTCACTGGAAGCAGCGCCAGCCTCATGAGAGAAACCCATGACAATAAGCTCTCTCCCTCTCGTCTCACGGGTTCACCACAGCGGGGAGGACAGAATTATGAAAACCAGCGCAACCCTGGAATTTCCTCCATTTTCTTCACTCCACAGATTGCCCCATCCTGTCATCACGTGGTTTGTCGACGGTTAAGAACTTGCAACGGTGATACTGTATGAAATGGGCAGAAATTCAAACATGATTCATGAAATATGGATTAAAAATTCCAGCATATTAAAGCTAACAGAGTATAGTTTAACATATTTATTGTTATAACAAATCCAATGTGCCAAGAGTGCTGAGGCAAAAAGCAAAAATCTCTTCGTCTTCAAATACTTGCGGATTGCACTGTATATTACGACAAATCATATGCTGTCAAAGGAAAAAAATTCTTATATATGCCTGCTTTAAACCCATTAAATGCGTATCAAATGTACACCAATTTTTTTTTTTTTTACTACCCCCGTTCTTATAATTCGCCTTGCTTGTGTGTACTGCTGATGAAGGTGGTGAAGGGCATCCCATACAGCCAGAACACCGCACAATGCCAATGAGCACCACGCGCAAACTTCCACCTCAGTAAAAAAACCTCAAAACCTAGAATAGCTTACACCCAATAAAGGCAGGAAATATGACATCATCTTTGGGATGGAGATAATACCGTCTTTGGGGAGTACAGACACGGCCTTCGGGAACATCACTGGTTTTGAGAGGGAATTCAGCCTTCCAGTCCAACAGAGACATTAACGGGGAGAGCATTCTGCAAAGACCCTAACAAGAGGGGTCTCGTACCAACGTTGGGACCCGTGCGAGTGTGTGCGTTTGTGGGGAGGGGGGAAGGTTGGACACGGAGTGAGAGTATGAGATGAGAGGTGAAGTAAGCAAGCATTGCTGCCCCCAAGACCTACTCAGATCCACATCTTCTGGGGGATAGGGGGGATATCCCAATCCCAATAACCCAATGGCCTCCAGACAGGCGACTTCTGCTCAAATACAGAGGGATATATGCAGCAACACTGAGCCCGTGTGTGACATTTGTAAATACTTTGGTACCCTCCCCCCCAAAATTGACGAAGTTGCCATCAATAGTTACTGAGTACTGGGCCAGACAAGATTTCCATGGTGAAGGTCATAGCGCTAAGGTCAAAGGTCAAATCCGGCCAAAACCCTGGCATTGCACATCTATGGGTCACAGTGAGTTACCATACCAAATTTAGTGAAGCTAAGATCAATAGTTACTGAGTGCTGGTCTGGATAAGATTTCCTGCATCAAGGTCACAGCGCTAAGGTCGAAAGTCAAATCCAGCCAAAAACCTGACGTTGCACATCTATGGGTCACAGCGAGTTACCATACCAAATTTGACGAAGCTACGGCCGATAGTTACTTTGTACTTGGCCGGACAAGATTTCCACGATGAAGGTCAGGGCGCTAAGGTCAACGGTCAAATCCAGGAAAAAACCTGACGTTGCACATCTATGGGTCATAGTGAGTTACCATACCAAATTTGGTGAAGCTGAGATCATTAGTTGCTGAGTACTGACCCGGACAAAGTCATGGACAGACGACAGACAGACAGACAGACAGACAGACAGACAGACACGCAGGTGACGACAATACCCCTCTGGCCAAAATTTGGCCGAGGGGTAATAAAAAAAACCCCTTTGGTACTGCTGTCCAAACCACTGGCCAAAGTAATCAAAAAAAATGTACGACTCCTCACTGGAATCAAGATGTAGTGACCGTCATCCATTTGAATATTAAAAGCTCACGCAAAAACCTAAATAAGGGAGAGAACCAAAGCCAAAATGAGCACTTCAAATCGAAGATCTAATGAGATTGACAGGAGCCAATTGCTACTCTCCGGTAACTCAAAGAAATTAATTCTCACACACATCAATTCAGTAACCAAATCCACAATCAGACTGAGTGGAGACAGATCAGCTGGAACCAAACTGAAGTTGAGGAATGTACTTAAGTTGGATATTTATATATGTCCACATTTACCTTACCATTTCTAAATGATGAACTTGCCCTTTTTTTTTTAAACATATACACCGGTAGTCATTCTGGAACTTTGCCAGTCTAAACCATTATTTTGGCCGGTATTGTTTAGACTCCTTTTCCACAGACAAACAAGAATATTCTCCTTACGTTTCCACAGAAGCGCACTGGAGATCATCCTCACGTTCCCACTCTCATCTCCCTCTAGTCACCTTATCTTTTAATGCATGCAGTTCACCTACCATCTACATCCTCGGAATCAGTCTAAATACCAAGCTGAACACTGCATTACAGAGGAACTTCAACCTTTGATTCCAGTAGACCAGTGCCATCTGCAAAACATCCTTCAGAATGTCACTGTGACAAGTAAATTTTATAGAAAAATATACAAAACCTTCGGACTGTGTTTAAAGATGTAGCTGCCTCAAGGAACTGTACCAACATGGCGCAATAAGGGGAAAATGATAAACCAGAGAAATGTGCACCTAGGAGCATCAGGCTGACAGTACATGTACTGGCAATTATTAAAGCACACTGACAAGCCTCATATCCTCAGAGGGCATTGCTTTAAAGTCAATACAGACATTCTCCTAACCATTGGTTGCCCATTTTTCCATTATGCAGGGAAATGTATACAAATGTATAAATTTGACAGCTATTAAGAGGAGATCATTTATCTTTTTTGTTCATATGCAGACAGTCAGGGGTTTCCAAGATATGGCCCCCCAAAAATCAGGGGCCATGCCCCCTTTTTTCACCTGTGAATCGTGAACGATAATTTTGAGGGATTTTATAGGGCTAATATCTTTGGAGCAAATCATAGGTATGGGCTGAAAATGGCTATCCAGGATAATTTGGGTCCAGGCTTTCATAATCTCGTCAAAATCTCTCTCTTACGATCGACAAGGCAATTACTCTTATTCAAGAAAAGATGTGGTCATAATGAAGAATTTTAAAATACTGTGAACATTGGATGGAATTCAGTTTCAGTTGTCTCGTGCAAAGTAGCCTGAATGCCCTTTAGAGGTAGCTTATTTCACATTATACACCCCATTTTAAGGTCAAAATCATTGATTACTAGCTGCTAGTGTCACATATGCACTATGTACGTGTCATATCCTGCATTAAGTACTCAGGAAATAAAACCCAGCAATTCAGTGTCCAATTTTGCCAACCTTTCTAAGATGGACTGGGTCATTCCATATGAACTCAACCAAAGTACAAAAATCTTACACGGTCATCGACTCAGACTTGGCACGGATTTTTCTTAGGAAATTATGTAACTTGAGTTTATGAGTAGGCACTGTCTATTTTATATTTTATTGCTGGGATGAAAATTATGTGAAAGATAGATTTCCCGAGTGTGTCTGTAGTTTTCGAACTTCATGCACTTCAAATGGCTGTAATTTTTTTTTCACATCTTGTATTGAAAAAACAAAGTTAGTTCCATAAATTAGACAGATTAAGCTACAAGATCAGCCCATTCACTATGTGTTACAATGAAATATAATTTTCATCACACATGTTCACTTTCGCTTGGCCAGACCCATATAACGTGAATAAACAGTGAAGGAGATGAGAAAACCAGTGGTAATTTTAAAAAATAAAGCCAAGACATATGTTAACATGTAGAACAAGTTTCATTACTATGCGTATCTGCCCACATGGTGAATTTGCCAATCCAATTGGGAAAAAAAAAAAAAAAAAGTGACTTTTTTAAGCTGGAACCCTTTTCAGGGTCTCCAATCTCCACTATTATGCCTTGGGTGCAGTCAATCTTCCTTATACAGACAGACCTAACCTCAAGTAGAAGGAATCCAGCAAAATTTAGCCTCTGTAAGGGACCCTGGCCTGGCCTCATAGGGGGCCCTTGAAAACTGAATTTTTTATTTCCGCCCATAAAAAGTTTCATATTTGAGCGGCCAATATCTTGAAAATGAAAAGTGATAGATACATTTTGACAAGAGATTATGAAAGCCTGGACCCAAATTACCCTGGATAGCCATTTTCAGCCAGTACCGATGATTTACTCCAAAGATATTGCCCTCCAAAATCCCTCTAAATTATCGTTCACTATTCACGGGGGCAAAAAGGGGGTGTGGCCCCCGATTTCTGGGGGGCCATATCTTGGAAACACCTAGGAGTAGGATGCTAAAATTTTGCATGTGTTCATTATGAATATAGAAGTACTCCCAAAATAAATTTGAGCCAAATCTGAGTCGGTGACCTGGGGACCTCTGGTTGACTTCTTATGGAACGACCCGACTGTAAAGGGTTAATGCAGCAGAAACCCAGAGTAATCTTCACATCACAGTTGCACAGCCCTATATGTCTACTAACAGAAAAGGTTTCATCAAAATCAGATGAGAGCGCATGGAGAACTCTGACCTCTCAAAATGGCAAATTTCACTTTTTCTCTGACTGAAGCACCACCTATACTCTTGCGCCCTCAACATCACATGCTTAATTTGTCTTGATTATGTAAAAGACTTCCCATGGTATCATATTATGAATAAACCATCCTGGGCTGTCGAGGGAACAGTCTGGAAATGCCCCTGATATTACTACTCAAATGGCCAAAAGTAGCATCTTGCAGCGCCCCCTATAGGACACGCCCTCGACAGCCCACAAAATTTTTGGATTACTGTGAGCCCTACACACAGTATCAAATTTTATTTGTACAGCCCTTTACAATAACCGAAAGGTACCCAAAGTGCTTTACAACAAAGCCATGAAACAATACATAAAAACACAGATTTTTAACTCTGGAAGGTGCCACAATGCTGCAGGTTATTAAAAGCCTTCCAAAAGTACATAAAATAGAACAGATAAAATAAATATACCTAAAAAACAAGAACTGCCCAAGTCAGAATTGAACGCCAATCTAAAAAAGTGAGTCTTCAGCTTCAATTTACAGTAGATTGACATGTGAAAATGAATGTGGGCTGTTGTTGGCACAATGATATAATTGCGTTTCAAAACTGAATTTTTTTTCAGCGCTCATTTCTCATCTCAGAATCTTTGGCCCTTCTGGTACCCCTAAAAAAGAAACCGAAGGGTACTGGCGCCTAAAAATGCACAGTTTTTCTATTGAACTAACCATCTTTCACCAACAAAAATTGTAGGCAAATCTGAGATCATCATATATCACCCTCTGCCTGATTCTCAGAAAAACTGGCTCTTAAACATTTATGCTTTAAAAATATCATTGTTTCCTATCATTTTTACAAAAAAAAAATCCCATTCAAATAAGTACTAATCATCACAATCATCCTATAAGGGTAAATCAGAAGTTGGTCAGAGTTTAATCAGCAATGATGATTGAATGTCAACAAATTTTTTTTGTGTCCATAGCCCCTTATCCATCATCTAGAAAGTACATATAATTGATTCTTTGCTAATAGAATACTTTTAGACAATTCTTGTAGGAAGTATACAACATACCATATTGCAGGTTCCATGGACATTAGATTCCAGAAAATGTCTTATTATTTCAGTGTCTATTGTCCCAACCAGAGTAGTATCATCCAAATGAAACCATAAATTTAAAAAAGAACTCAAAATTGGGTTTTTCCAAGGTGTAATACTTGTGCAATTTCCTAAATTTATTTTTTGCTAAATGTTTTCAAGTTAAAGTCATTTCATTTTTTCTCACGCGCTACACACCTAGTGCCCCTGATTGTGATTTACCCAAAACAATAATGCTATTCTCTTGGGTCCTGGCTCACAAGAGACACTGTTGTACCGGTGCCCCAAGACACCATGTGTCCCGACAGTAAAGCTTCTGACCGAGCTTTCCTTCATCTGAAGATCTTGGCTATGGCTGACTGGGAATCACGTTTCCCACTGAAGCAAATGTTGCGTCCTGAATTACACCTAAGGCTGTGTGAGTCAGTCTGCTAGCCAAGATGCTCCGCATTTCATATCATGCAAACTGGGTCAAGCACTTGGAATATACATTTCCTCTCAGTGTTTTCCTGTTCCCAAGAGTTGGCTTTAGGGTGCGATGTAATGTCAAAAATGACAGTTCAACTTGTGCCTTAAAAATGGCGCATTTTGTGGTAAGTCAGATGTTTTCTTGCACTGAACTGGACTCATTTCACACAGGTCCTAGGATTGTTGGGTCACATTGAGGCTCAATACCATTCAAATAAGATTTACATTCTTTATCAGAGGCTGGAGGCTGAACGCCAAACGAGATTCAATGTTTATTACATTAACGGGAACCACCATACGTGACCTTTCAGTGAAGAAGTGCTCAGGTCAACTGACCTTCCGCAAATTGTGGCATGTACTCAGCACAGGGTTTGTTTTCGTGGTTCAACAAATGAAGGATTGACAGAAGTGACGGAGAGGAAACTATACCCGTTTCTAACAAACTACTCATCATTTGCAACAAGCAGGACACAATGGAAGCAGGTCTTTAAATAATTGTTGCCATGCAGATACTGTTGATCACAGCAGAGGGGAATGCAAAGACAAGTCGTTTCGTTCTGTCAATTCACTGGCAATGAACACAGAATGAGGTCTTCAACTGACAATAAATAATTAATCTTGGAGTTCACTAGAACAATGTATTGATAAGTTAGCAAGTTCCAGCTGAAGATGCGTAGTGTCAGCTGCTGCCAAACTCAAGTAACAGATTAATGCCCAACTTCACAGCCAGGTCTGGCTGTCACTGACACGTCAGACGATCGTTATTTATATAACTTTACTATATAGTCTACAATCAGGATAAAAATACGACGTTGTCAACTGCAGAGAAGTTATGCAAACTGGTTGCCTGACCATCACTTACTTTAGGGAGGTATGCAGCGTTCCGTATTTTATCCACCGTTTCTTGTCCGCCGGGATGCACTTTGGCAACATGAGTCCACATCCTCTCCCATGTGACAGTTTCAATGGGAAAACCTGTCCTGTTCACGTAAAACAGTGCACCTCCATCCTTCTCGTCCTCCTCTCCAGATGATCGGCCAGTGTTGGCATTGGAGCTGGAAGACGCGGATTCGGCACCCGAACAGGACTTGCAGTTGTTGGTGCTCTTGGAACGGCCGTGTCTACCGATTTTAGACGCCGTAGAGCTGGAGCCAGGGGAGCTGGGTCCAGTCATTGTTCACTCCGGAGGACTGTTCCCGTCCTGACGGACGACCAGTACAGTTTCCTCAGTTTTTCATTGGACGGCTAGCTAGCTACAAGCATATTTTGTGATCAATCTTCAATAAAATATCCGCATTAACATCACGGGAAATACTAAAAATAGTGTAATCTAAACTATAAATAAACCTCAGCAAGGGACACAGTCAATATATAATATAACATGGAGTAATTTCGACAAGCCAAGAGTACCACGCACCGCTAATAAGACTCAGGGCAAGTTCAGTTGGGTGCAAAATGCAACAAATCGGTCTGCCAGCTCTGCTCTTAAGCTATCAGTGAAACTACATAAACAGTCACTGTTAGCTAACGTTAACTAGAGGTAATCATTGTCCTTAGATAGCGATCTTAAATAACTTAAAAAATCGCAGTTTTTAAATCCCGCAAAAACCATTACGTTTTCTTGCCGAATTGACATTGCAGTTGCGGGACTAATCCACCAGAGAAACGCAACCCTGAAACTGCAGAATCGCAGAGACACTGCGTACAAGCATTTTTCTCAAAGGACCTTCTCACATTCGATCAATAGCACTGAATTGCTAGCAAGCTAACCAATATTTTAACGAATGTGGCTACTCTAGCCAGCTAGCCAACTTTCAACAGTCTCCCTCAGACCACTGCAGGAACAACAGCCTCCAGGAGCTTATGAAGGGGATAACACTGGGTACCAAACGTTAAATACCTAGCTTGCAAATGACCGTTCTTTCGCTCGTCACATTTTTAAACCGATGATTTCCTCTTGATGCTCCGATTTCCCTTCTCTCATCACACCCCGTTTCGGGGGTTTAGTAAAATCCATCAGATGGTTAATTTTAAATGCCTTCATAATGTTATTCTCGCTGCCGTAACCCGGCAGCCTTCTGCATTCTGATACATTTCATTGGCTGTACAACAAAGAGAGGCGGTCCTTCTTGAGCTCGTCCAAATAAGGAGGACGCTTCTGGTTGTTACTGGCTGTAATGCAAGAGAAGGGCGTGGTTATAGCTATTTAAATAACACAGTTGCAGGTGTTACACTGTCAGAAGAACCTTGATTCCAAAGTAATTGTGATGCGCCTATTTGCATTACTTTCCAGTGTCAATAAAATGCGAATATAAATTCCAAGTAAATCTGCTGTCCGACCAAGCTTGTTCGAAACACTGATAACCTGTGGAAATTCCAAGTGTAGAGCTTTATTTTACTGAAGTAGCTTACACTTCCGGTCAAACGTTTTTGTACGCTGAACCCTGCTGAAAATTCCAGCTTTGACCAGCCTAGGCTGGTTTAAGCTGTGTTTTGGACAGTTTTAGTTGGTCAACCAGCCCTTACCAGCTGACTCCAGCTGACAATACCAGCTTAACCAGCTTTGACCACCTTCATCAATCTATAAGACCATGTAAACATCTAGACCAGCTAATAACACAGCTCAGACCATCTTAAATAGCAGCTTAGAATTCTGGTCTAAGATGGTCTAGCTTGACGAAGGTGGTCAAAGCTAGTATAGATGTTTAAAGTTGGTCTCTATGGTATTGTCAGCTGAAGTCAGCTGGTGAAGGGCTGGTCGACCAACTAAAACTGTCCAAAACGCAGCTTAAACCAGCCTGACCAGCAAAGCTGGAATTTTCAGCAGGGAAGTTCTGAACTTGGGTTATGTTCATGGTTTTTCTTCGACGTTCCACTGTTGGAAACTAAATTAACTAAATCTACTCCAAATTATTTTAAAGTGAACTTAAATAGAATATTTTCCATGTTTTATATCACTTTCAATAAAATCATCTGCCAAATAAATCCAATGTAAAGCAGGGTTTACACATAGGCACGATGCATTACGAATATCATTTTCCCGTCATTCGTGGCACATTCGTGACATTCGTAATGTGACAACGCATCTGAATAGGGTTCTTAACAGCGTGTGTCGGTTCGTGACATTCGTGATATTCGTGGAGCATGTTTTTGGCTACCAAAAAATCTTCCATGAATGTCACGAATCACCCACGATTCGTGGAGTTCGCAACTGAGCGTGTCGATTCGTGGTGATTAGTGGTGATTCCTAATAGAGCGTGACAGTATTCGTAGTGTATTCTTGCCATTCTTTGAGCCCATACTGTCACACGTCGTTACGAATCAACACGAAAGCTGTCAAGAACTGAACTGAATGACGCGTGACGCCTCTGCCCCGAATCATCAAATTCAATTCAAATTCATGATCCTCGGTCACGAATTTAGATTCGTGGCATTCATGACTTGTCGTCGTTATGTGTAAACCCAGCATTAGATGAGCAATAATTCTGAAACAGCAAGATTTTCCATTTTCATACACCAATGAACTAAAACATTAAAACCACTCACAGATACTGCAAATAATGTCAATCATCTCATAACGATGGCTCATATCAAGGTCTGCAGACAGGTCTTTGTCAGTAAGTGTACCTGCCAGTTTTTGTATTCAGAGTTTTGGATGAGGGAGAAATGGGGACTGAACGATCAAATTATAATAGCCGGACAGGGGGTCAGAGCCCCTCTTAAGTGGCAAGACCTCTGGGGTGCTCCCTGTCAGTAGATGGGAGTACCTACTGACAGTGATCCTAGGAGGGCCGAACCATAAACCGAGATGGGGTTTTGGACACCCAAGGTTCATCGACGCTCGAGGGCTATGAAGGCCATCCCTTCTGGTCAAAACTGACAGAAAGGCAACTGTGGCACAAGTCTCTAAGAATTTCAATAATATTTACATAAGGAATGTGTCAAAACACTGTGAATCATACCCTGCTATTTATTGCACTTTTTAGCTTGCAGACTGGTCAAAGTGTCCACTCTAACCCCCGCCCACCTCTAAAAGCGCCCCTAATCGGACACCTGAGCCTCAAAACTGGACCTTGGAGCAGTTGAAGAAGGTTGCCTGGTCCAGTGAGTCCCATTTTCTTCTACATCATGTGTTTTAGTTCTGATTGTGTCCTTAATTTACCTGGGAGGAGATGGCATCAGGATACACTGTGAGGAGAAGACACGCTGGTGGAGGGAGTGCGATACTATGGGAAATGTTCTGATGGGAAACCCTGAGTTTAGGAATTCAAGTGACGCCAGTTTGACGGAGCTGTTTTGGTGGTACAAGAGGGACCTTCACTACATTAGGCAGGTAGCTTTCATCTGTGGTTGATTAGTGTACGATGCCTTGATAGTGACGAGATTACATGTTACAAAATCTAGTCAACGGTTCAGACTCTGTCACATGTTGAGTTTGATTTTTTACAAATTTTAGAGTCTTTGGCCTAACTCCTAATTGACCTGATGAGTTTAGTTTTTGTAGGTGTTTCGGATACTCTGTCCAACGACCCTTGCACCAGTAATGTTGAGTGTACTTTCCTAACATAATCTAGCATAATTATTTTGATTGGGAACTTTGAGAAGAGCAGTTTTGAATGGTGATGCGTTGTAATGATGGAATGTATTGCACATTCAATATAAGAAAGTTATTTACTGGGGAAAAAGGTACATGAACCATTTATTGCACTATTTAAGTATTGAAGCTAGTGAAATAATTTTAGATTAAATTTTGATATTCATTTAGATTTTTATTATTAAAACAAAAACTGGATGAATGTATAAGGAATTAACTGTATTATACAATTACGTATAAATGTAAAAGACAACAATACAATCCCTAATCAACAGCCAAACCGCAAATGGCTAGGAAATGAATAAATGAACATGTAAATAAAGGTTTGAGTGAGGCTTTGTTGAAGTTGATGAATTATATTCTCTTTTGTGTTACTACTTATTTGGGGAGCTTTGTCCTGAGATGATGTGAGGCCCTCAATTTAAGGGAACAATCTTTAATTTTCCAAAATGTCAACTGATTCTGCCTGACTGCAAAGAGGAGAACATTTTGTATTTTTGCACTCTGGAGTGCTGAGTCTAACTGTCAATTAAGGATGGTGTAAGTAAGAGACTGCTCAGTCAGCTGTCGCTTATCGGCATAACAGCAGATTTAATCAATTCAGTGAGTGTAAAGAAGACTGAATCTTTTAAAAAAAGATAGTACATTTGTGGACCTATACCCAGTTGTAATAACCTTTGGACCAGGTCCAAAGAGCATGAACCAGTTTGTCAATATCTGGATTTTTCCAACATCTAGGGAAGTTTTTGAATGTAACCCTGAACAATTTAGGGGCTGTTCTGTGCACTTGCATTCCTCTTAAAATAACCTTGTGAATTTCATGCAACATATATTTTGTCCCTGGATGAGCATGACAATGCTTTTCTGCTGTAAACAGGTACTACAACTACAGTAGGGCCCACGCGTATTGAACAGTTACACAATCTCAATAATTTTGGCTCTATATGCCACCACAATTAATTTGCTTGGAGGGGTGGAATTTCACCTCTAGGGTTTTGTCAAAAATATTGTATAACCTGTGTAGGTAATAAAACCATTTTTATACCTAGTCCAAACCGCACTTCAAGGATAAAGTGATATGCTTTGGATCACAAGCAGTTACTTCACTTCTTTATACTTTTCTCTTCCAAGCATTCTGGTATAAGCTGGTCTTTGTCGTATTGTCTCATCTGTCCGTGGGATGCTTTTTTTCAGGACAGTGCAGGCTTTTTTTTTTTTTTTTATGATAATTTCAAGCAAAATTCCTTCTTTTTTGAGGCTCACCAATGGCTTGAAACTTGTGGTCAACCTTCTGTATGGTTGATTCTTTTTTGATTGCTGACATTCACTGATCCCCCTACATCCTGGAATGTTCTTGATCAGGCCAGCCATTGTGACAAGGGCATTCCTTACAGGGGAAAGAATTGTTCTGAAATTCAGTACAATTTTTATTCATGTTCTTCTGAGCTGTTTGGTGTTCCTGAGCTAGGCAGCGATTTTTCTTTTTAAGAGCCAAATGGTGTATTTTGCAAGATGTTAATTATTTTGCAAGTTTTTTGAGTTTGTTTAAATTTTTCAGCCTAATCATGATTTTTGTTTTTTTTTTTAACTGGCAGTCACGCTCATAGCACTTCATTGTTATTACCAGCAACACACTCAAAATGCAAATGCCACCCTTGAAAAAAAAATATGCCTTTCATCTGTTTAATTGTAAATTAAATAATGCAGGAATAACACAAAGCAGGCCGCACATATGTGCAGCCAGTTGTCCAATTACCCCTAAGTCATAAAAAAGGGGGGGGGGTGCACGTATCAAGATTTGTACACTGTTCCCCTGATTTGGATGTAAATATCTTCAAATTGAAGCTGAAATTTTGCACGTTGAGCTGATATTTATAATTCAATTCATCTCAAATATGCTGTGGTAAACACCTTTGACACTTTGTCAAAGTCGAAATCTTTATGGAGCTGACCATATTCATGTGGTAGTAAGAGGTAAAACTGCGAGACTGGTTTTAGTTATGGATTGAGAGTATAGGGATGGAATCCTTGCTGTTTAGGGAACCAGTGATTTAAAAGTTAACTCAATGCTCAATGGCATTTGATGTAGGAATCCAGAACAACCACTCAATAATTACTCACAGTTCTCAGCAGTTACCCTCATGTCAAATTCTGCCCCCTTCAGGGAATTCTGTTTCCTTTTCAAAGAACAAGTATTTTCTTTGCCTGAGTAGTGCTTGGCCTGAGTCCAATTATTCAACTGGGTTATCAGAGTATCTGAGCCATTTCCTATGATTACATATCTAAGAATGTTTTACATTAATATTACAATCGCTTGACAACAGTTGATGAGATTTCATTATGTTTATACTGGGGCTGGTAATCTAGGGGAAAAAATGATTACAAATAGAAAATATTGATTTATTCAGAGCCTCATTTCCAATAAGAATACAAAGGGTGTTACGTTTGATGATTATTTTTTTATTTTGCCCTGTCTTATCTAAGACAAAGTATGTATCACAAGAGAACACATCAAGCATATAGTGCAGTACTTTTTGTGTGTGTGTGTGTGTGTGTGTGTGTGTGTGTGTGTGTGTGTGTGCGTGTGTGTGTGGATTATGAAATACTGCTTCCAATATTACGTTGGGAATCAATATAATATTGAAATGTTCATTTTTTTCTCCTTTTGTACGATTGACAAGAAAAGTGCTATGTATTTTCCCTATCAGAATAAATGCATAGATAAAAGTGGGAAAGATTTATAATATTTACAGAAATCAACCAAAGAATACCTGCAGGCATTATAATAACTATTATAATACATAATTGCTACCTTATTATGCAGTATATCAAGTCATAAAACACACCAGCTGTTCAGTTAATTTACAAATAAATTTTATAAATTCTGTTTTTAATTAGTCCCCTGCCACCCAAAGGGTAGGTCGAGGGACTATTGATTTAGGCCATGTCCGTCCGTCCGTGGGCATGTATCCGTCTTGGATCCATTACTCTGAAACGATATGCAGCAGCCTTACCATAATTTAACAAAACATGGAGCGTCAGCGTTGCTTCAGGCTGCACGGTGAAGTTGCCTTTAGACGTCGACTTCCAGGCAGCTCAGCCTGTCAGGCTGCGTAAACACCGCCCCCAAGTACAACCAATCAGATCGTGAGCTAGAGTACAACCAATCCGCTCACGAGGCAGCCAATTCAATTCGGAAGCCTTTACTCGTAAAGCGGGCTTAAGAACATTAATATTGTTAAAAACGAATGCATTTAATCGTGAGTTTTCTCATTAAAGAAACTGATTCGGGAGGTAACGTTAGATATTTCGGCTATTTTGATTATATTAACCAATGCAAACAAGTGCTATTTTTTTTTCTTAAAGTGAACTTATAGACCTAATCTTAGCTAAACAGGTCATACTTGTTAACTTAAACGCTTCTACAATATAACTTTAAGTATGACTCTGTTTGAAACATAAAATTGGCCTACTTGTGAGTTTTTTTTTCAATAAGCTGTCTAGTTGAGCTTCTTAAAAACTTCAACTGCAAGTTGCTGTAACGTTAACTGCCTTCAAGGCTGATTGTAGAGCACTAGTGCCTTGCAGGCTGGTTAGAAGGCTAATAATCTTCAATAGTACTGCCCCAGATGCCTTCAAGGCTGATTGTAGAGCACTAGTGCCTTCAAGGCTGATTGTAGAGCACTAGTGCCTTGCAGGCTGGTTAGAAGGCTAATGTTGATTTCATATTGTATAATCTTTGATAATATTCAGTCAGATGCCTTCAAATCTGATTGTACAGACTAGTGCCTTCCAGCCTGACAGTAGAGACTAGTGCCTTGCAGGCTGGTTGGTAGGCTGATGATTTCATATATATATATATGTGTGTGTGCGTGTTTACAATTCTGATGCCTTCAAGGCTGACAGTAGAGACTCCCTCAGCATTACTGAGGGGGTCTCTACTGGGAGTCTCTACTGAGTTGGAGCCTTCCTAACCTTCCTAACTTAAAATCTTCTATTTTTCAGCCCATAGATTTATTACCGTTCGAAACCAACCACGTTACCTCAGAAAACTGACCGAGGTGTTGTTGCATATTGATGTTGTCTTTACTTTTTACACTCTCTTTAGGAGTTGAAACGATGTCTCGGCGCCATCGTGGAGCCCTATCTACCCGCCCGCTAAAAAAAGTTAAAAAAAAAACAAAAAAAAAAAAAACAGCCCCAGCACCCACCCTGGGCCCTGATGCTCCTGCAGCAGGTCCTGCCCCAGCACCCACCCCGGACCCTGATGCCTTGAAGGCATCTGACTGAATACTATGAAAGATCATACAATATGAAATCAACATTAGCCTTCTAACCAGCCTGCAAGGCACTAGTCTCTACAGTCAGCCTTGAAGGCATCTGACGGAATACTATGAAAGATAATACAATATCAAATCAACATTGGCCTTCTAACCAGCCTGCAAGGCACGAGTCTCTACAATCAGCCTTGAAGGCACTAGTGCTCTACAATCAGCCTTGAAGGCATCTGACTGAATATTATCAAAGATTATACAAGATGAAATCAACATTAGCCTTCTAACCAGCCTGCAAGGCACTAGTCTCTACAATCAGCCTTGAAGGCAGCTAACGTTACAGCAACTTGCAGTTGAAGTTTTTAAGAAGCTCAACTAAACAGCTTATTGAACAAAATATCACACGAGTAGGCCAATTTTATGTTTCAAACAGAGTTATACTTGAAGTTATATTGTAGAAGTGTTTAGGTTAACAAGTATGACCTGTTTAGCTTAGTTTAGGTCTATAAGTTAACTGTAAGACAAAAAAAAAGCTCTTCTTTGCATTGGTTAACATAATCAAAATAGCTGAAATATCTAATGTTACCTCCGAATCAGTTTCCTTAATGAGAAAAGACGATTAAATGCATTCGTTTTTAACAATATTGATGTTCCTAAGCCCGCTCCGCTTTGAGGAGATGAAATTGAATTGAATTGGGTGCCTCGTGAGCGGATTGGTTGTACTCTAGGTCGCGATCTGATTGGTTGTACTTGGGGGCGGTGTTTACGCAGCCTGGCAGGCTGAGCAGCCTGGAAGTCGACGGCTGAAGGCAACTTCACCCTGCAGCGTTAGTTCAGACAGGCACGGAAGTCAGTCTTGGCTCCACCCCTTGTCCAATCGCATTGGACTTCAGCGTCACGTACTTAATTTGCGCGTCTTTTTAAATAAGGCGGCGCTCTCCATCTCAACTAACCAAGCTCTACCATTCCCACCAAGACCCATTACAGATCTGCGCAAACATCCATGCCTGCAGTTCTCTAAGGTATGAACATCAGTACTTGGGTATTTTTCTTACCTCGTGCACCCTCATTATGTCCGCGCATCCTGATCCTTTCTCGGGGGAGGGATGCGTCCTATTTCAGCTGCCATTTCTCCCGTCTTCGCAGTCAGATCATGGCAGGTACTGACGTAAACTTGGTTAATTTTTTTTTTTAAGTTCGTCCGAATCTGGTTTCGGCGAGAAACGCCTAATGGACTACGGGGACATTTCTGTCATTCTGAAGGACAATGATCCGAGACTGTTTAAAAAATCTTACCATGACAGAGTTTACTGTGGCATTCGGTGTATTAAGGGATGTGATTTGTGAAATGTACCCGGGACGCAGGGCCGAGCTAGACACCTATTTGGCTATCATTTCTGATCTCGCTCTGTCTTACTAGTATCATAAGTACTTTTCTGTTAAAGCTGGTTATTCCTCCAGAAGTTTAGTCAAAGACTGGATTGGTCTCAGGTCGATTTGGCGTTACTAAGCAGGCATTTTACACCGTGGTGTCTTCTGCACTATCAGCGGAGCGTCTCTCATTCCTCCCCCCTCTGCCCTAAAATCATTGCCGAGTCCAAACCCCCTGTGACAGCCCTCACCGTACCTCTGCCACCGAGCCCAAGTTTTTGCGGAGACGGCCATCTAAAGTTTGTGTGCTCTCGCCGCAAGCCGCGTCTGTCGGCTAAGGAAAATTAAACAAAGTATCTACCCCCAGCAACATCCCAGAACTCTCTAAAGGCGCTGAAGGACCCCTCAGATCGCTGTTTTTGTCTCGTGCTTGTTTGGTTAGATTAATGGCTTTTGTGCGGGTTTATACGATGTTCACTCCAGCGCGAAGTGCAATAGCCTGCGGTCTGCCCAGCAGGAACCGGATGTGGTTGATAAAATCCTGGCGAGAAAAGTTGAAAAGGGGTACATGATTGGTCTGTTTCCCAAATCCCGTTAACTTCATACCGTATTAACCCGATAGAAGGTGCCATTCGTAAGGAGAGAGAGAGAGAGAGAGAGAGAGAGAGAGAGAGAGAGAGAGAGAGAGAGAGAGAGAGAGAGAGAGAGAGAGAGAGAGAGAGAGAGAGAGAGAGAGAGAGAGAGAGAGAGAGAGAGAGAGAGAGAGAGAGAGAGAGAGAATTGATTTGTCTGCCCATTATGACTGAAAGATTCAAAGCATGAATGATCTCATCCCTCACCCCCCATTTTCGCTCTTTTACTTTACTGTCGATCACGCATTAAACTCATTAAAATTGCTGGATCAGGAGCTTGGTTGGGTAAAGCTGACATTACCGATGCTTTTAAAATTATGCCTCTGCACCCCTCTCAGTGGAATCTCTTTGGAGTTGATTGGAAAGAAAAATGTATTTCGCGGTACGTCTGACCTTTGGATGCTGTAGCAGCTCCCGCATTTTCGATACTTTATCCGAGGCTCTTTGCTGGATACTTCTGAATGTTTACAAACTGCCGTTCGTTTTACATTTATTAGACGACTTTTGGATAATTGACTTTCCCAATTCCGTTCCAAGTCGCAGCATCTTTACACTCAAAGACGTTTTCAAGAAACTGGGGTACTACGCAGGAATTGGAGTTTTGGGTATTTCTCTTGACTCAGTTAAAATGCAAGCATCTCTACCCCAGGATAAATAGCGCAGGATCAGGGAGGTTATGGAGAGTGCAATGTCGGCTTCGTCAATGACAAAGCGCGAATTGTTGTACCTGTTGGGGCACCTCAACTTCCTTCGTGTACCGGCTTCTCGACCTCTCAATCTGTAATCAATTTGCATAAAACTGTCAAATTAGACGAAGGTTAAAAAATCTGATTTGCGCTTTTGGTCACGGTCGCGCAAGCACCGGAATGGCATTTAGTTCGTTAATAACGATAGGCCGGAGTCATCGGTCGCCTTCGGGTCTTCACTGATGCGGCTCCTTCCGTTGGTTTTGAGGGTTTGGCTGGTTTCTTGAGGTTTGGATTGTCAAACTCATTAAAAGCTTATGAGGCTGCTGGTCATATTTCTCCTATTTTCGTGCAGGTTTTTAATCCCAGTTCTGCCAGTTAACGTTTCCATGATCAGTGCCTTTATAGTGCATTGTTCAGAGTTTCCAAAAAAAAAAAAAAAGAAGAAGAATTCATCCATGTTCTTCTAAAGCATGAATTGCTGGGGTCTAGTTTCACTTAAGATGTTTAGATCCTTCAGTTATTAGCTTGCTTGGAAATCCCTTCATTCGCCTCCTCTTTAACCGATTAAAGAAGGCTCATCCAGAAGGCAATGATAAGCATCTTTCCCTCACACTTTATTTGGTGCAAAAGTTGGTATCGCACTTATGAGCTGGGTGTTCTAGTCCTTATGTAGATGTATTGTTGGAAGTAGTCTGTCTTACAGCTTTCTTCGGGGTTCTTAGATCTGGGGAATTCACTACACCTTCAGAGAAATTTAATCCTTTACACGACCTCACCATTTCTGATTTCTCCTCCGATAACTGTATGTTAAATGGCAACCTCAAACATTCCAAAACTGATACATGTGGTAAAGGCACTTCTGTAGTTTTTGCCAGAACTTACACTGCATTTTGTCCTTTTTCCTCTATTTTTCGGTCCCTGAAATGGCGAGCCAATGCAAGAGGAGATGAGCCCCTGTTCATGACCAATTCTGGGAAGGCGATGTCCCGAGCTTGGTTTGCTGTTCATCTCTGCATCCTGTGCAGTGCTGTGGTCTGCCCCCAATCCTATGCACCACACATTCCTCTGTAGTTCCAGCAACTGTTCTCCTAACCCTGTGTCGCTGGTCCTCAAGAGTATACCAGAAATACATCCGTCTTAATACCAGTGAATTTAGTCCGCAGAAGTAGCAATTATTTGTGTAATCGGTAAATTATTATTCTTGCAATGTTAATTCTATGCTCACACCATGCTTTGCCACCTCGAATTTAATGTTGGTCAACGGTAATGGGCCTTAGGAAAATCAACGCGTACAAAGTTCATGGGTATTGTCCAATCCGTTCAACTTGGGGAAACTGGCATTTCATTTATATCGATTCACTATCTGCATCCGCCTTCTGTCCATCTAAAATTTAAAATGTCAATGTATTTACCACATGTAGACTCATCTCACATAGCATATTTCCTTTGCATCAAGTCTCTCATGAGGGACTTGCCGAATGTTCCTCTGCTCGCACCTGCAGGCCACTAATGTCCTGCATCCAGAGGAGAAGGTCATGCACGCTTGCTTGAATTCAAAGGAAATGCGACATGCTTGTCGCTACACATATCCTCATTCTCACATAGTATATTTCCTTTGTATCAAGTCACTCATAGTGTCTTGCCGAATGTTCTTCTGCTTGCATTCAGCGGGCCGCTGATCTCCTGCATCCAGAAGAGAAGGTCATGCATGCTTGCATGAATTCAAAGGAAACACGACATGCTTGTCGCTACACATATCCTCATTCTCATAGTATATTTCCTTTGTATCTAGTCACTCATAGTGTCTTGCCGAATGTTCTGCTTGCATTCAGCGGGCCGCTGATCTCCTGCATCCAGAAGAGAAGGTCATGCATGCTTGCATGAATTCAAAGGAAATGCGACATGCTTGTCGCTACACATATCCTCATTCTCACATAGTATATTTCGTTTGTATCTAGTCACTCATAGTGTCTTGCCGAATGTTCTTCTGCTTGCATTCAGCAGGCTTCTGATCTCCTGCATCCAGAAGAGAAGGTCATGCATACTTGCATGAATTCAAAGGAAAAACGACATGCTTATCGCATTCACATTGTTTATCCCCACGTAACACACTTTCCGCATATCGATTTTTGTCTATTAATGCTCAAGTCAATGTCATCTTCTACTCCTTGATCATAGAATGAGCTCGTTTTGTTATTCAGATTAGAATTTAATGGATCGAAACGCATTTCATGTTCAGATCCCCCTGGTGACTCTGCTCATCTGCTTTCCCTGCAGGAGCGCGAGTTTGGGGGTTGTGATCTCCTGGAATGTCTGTGTCATGCTTGCTCAGATTGTTCCAGAGTATCACTTGAGCAGAGTCACCGCCAAATTCAAATGTATGTCATTCCAAATAAATGGTTAAATCTGGCGTGAGTGTCCTGTCTGAAATGGAGCGTCAGCGTTAGTTCAGACAGGCACGGAAGTCAGTCTTGGCTCCACCCCTTGTCCAATCGCATTGGACTTCAGCGCCACGCACTTAATTTGCGGCGTCTTTTTAAATAAGGCGGCGCTCTCCATCTCAACTAACCAAGCTCTACCATTCCCACCAAGACCCATTACAGATCTGCTTAAACATCCCTCCACCTCCCCAGCCTCCTCCTTTCCAACGGCACAGTCTTTGGCAGTACTTGTTCTCGTACTCTTGTCTTTACATGGTATTGGCATTATTTTGTATGGTATTGGCATTGTTAGTAATCTGTGTTGTCATTCATTTCATTTCGAGCGCTGGCTGCTGCTGTCCTGCTGTCCTGATCCGGTCCTGATCCAGTTCTGCACCATCCTCGGCAAGCCACTTCCTGGTGCTACAGACGCCACTGTTCAGATGGACTTAAATGGAACTCTTTTGCTATTTTACTCTATTTTGACTTTATTTTGTTAATATTTAGCTAGCCTGCGGAGGATGGGCTTCCCCACTATAGTCTGGTTCCTCCTGAGATTTCCCACTGGGGAGTTTTTTCTCACCACTGTTTGAGGATTTTTCTCCCTACTGGGAGTTTTTTGCCTCATTTGCTGAAGTGGGGAATAGGCTGGGCACTGCCCTCTCATTTATTTAATCTCTCAATGCAAAGCGTCTTTGTGACAGTCTGTGAAAAGCGCTATACAAATAAATTGAATTGAAATTTTAAACACGGTGAACCAGGCTCTGCCGGGGGGGGTTGTGATCTCCTGGAATGTCTGTGTCATGCTTGCTCAGATTGTTCCAGAGTATCACTTGAGCAGAGTCACCGCCAAATTCAAATGTATGTCATTCCAAATAAATGGTTAAATCTGACGTGAGTGTCCTGTCTGAAATAACATAACATGAATGGCGAGAACAGGCCGTTCAGCCCAACTAGGCTTGCCAGTTTCTTTATACTATTGTGAATATATCCCTTCAGATACTCAATGACTCAATGGTATCTAGCTTTAAGTCAAGCCTGCTCTTGAAAACTCCCAAGGTCTCTGCCTCAACAATATGGTCAGGCAAGCTATTCCACATTGAAATTACTCTTTGGGTGAAGAAATATTTCCGAATATCAGTGCTAAATTTACCTTTGGTCAACTTCCATTTGTGACCCCGAGTTCTACTAACAACACTTGGTCGAAGGAATCCTACATAATTCACTTTGTTAATCCCTTTAACATATTTAAAGACCTCAATCAAATCACCCCTTAGTCTCCTTTTCCTAAGACTAAAGAGATTAAGGATCTTCAGCCTCTTCTCATAGCTTTCATCTTTTATACCTGGAATTAGCTTAGTGGCTCTTCTCTGAACTTTCTCTAGACCCTCTATATCTTAAAGTATGGTCCCCAGAACTGTACACAATACTCCAGATGTGGTCTGACAAATGTATTGTACAAAAGAAGCATCACCTCCTTAGATTTGTACTCAATACTTTTCGCAATGTATCCCAGCATCCAATTGGCTTTTTTAACTGCTACGGCACAATGGCTAGAGCCTGTGAGGGTTTGGTCAACAATCACTCCCCGATCTTTCTCGAGGGGAGCACATTCCAGTTTTAAACCTCCCATGAAGTAATCCCGTCTAATGTTTTTATTACCTACATGTACAACTTTACATTTCGCTACATCAAATTTCATTTGCCGCATTTCTGCCCAATTCTGGATTCTATCCAAATCATCCTCAATCACTTTAGTGGACTCTAAACTATTTGCCAAACCCCCCAATTTAGTATCATCTGCAAATTTAACTAATCTGCTCTCAATATTCCTATCAAGGTCATTAATGTAGATGAGGAACAGCAGGGGCCCCAACACCGATCCCTGGGGGACGCCACTCCCCACCATACCTAGCTCAGATGAGATACCATTGACCACCACTTTGTGTTCAGTTCTGTAACCAGTTTTGAATCCACTCCAGAATACCTCCTGTAACTCCAATGGAGCTCATTTTAAAAATTAGTCTCTTATGCGGTACTGTATCAAATGCTTTCTGAAAATCCAAGTATATGACGTCATAAGCCCTGCTCTGGTCATAAGTCTTGGTGGCCTCTTCAAAAAATTCCAGAGGGTTTGTCAGGCATGACCTTCCCTTACGGAAACCATGTTGGCTATCCCTCAAGATACTGTTACGTTCAAGAAATAAGTCCAGCTCATCTTTTATGATAGATTCCAATATTTTGCACGCAATGAAAGTTAAACTGACTGGCCTGTAATTTCCTGGCTCAGTACGGTCCCCTTTCTTACATATTGGTATTATATTGCCCTGTTTCCAATCATTTGGTATTTCTCCAGTTTCTAAAGACTGTCTGAAGATGGCGGATAGCGGCTTAAAGATGATCTCACCAACTTCCCTGAGCACTGTAGAATATAAGCCATCAGGACCCGCCGCCTTATCTGCCTTTAGTTTATGCAACTTGTCTAATACTTCGTTATCCCTAACCTCAATTTCCGCTAAATAATTTTGAGCATTTAACATGCCCTCTGGCCAAATAAAGACCCACTCTGAGGTAAAATTCTCAACAAAGTAACTGTTTAAGGCATTCACAATACCTTTTGTTATCATATAGCAGCGATCCATTTTTATTCGTTGTGCACTTAACCTGCTCTTTGACTTTTCTTTTTCTGCTACAGTACTGAAAGAAGCACTTAGGGTTAGTTTTTGCCCCCTCTGCAATTTGTCTTTCATACAGTCTTCTAGCATTCCTCAGCTCTTTTTTGACCACAGCCCACATTTTACAGTATTCAGCCTTAGTGTTCTCATTGTTATCCTCTATGTACATCTTATAAAGATTCCTCTTTTCCCTCAAACTCCTACGAATACTTTTGGTCATCCACTGAGGATTCTGCTTTTTCAGCTTACTTTTGGACACCTTTGGAATGAATTTGCATTGTGAATCAAGTAAAACCCCCTTAAATCTTTCCCTACATCTCATTCATAGACTCGCAGTCCAGGAGTGTCTCCCATTTTATTTCACTTAGATATGAGCGCTCCTGTCAAAGTTTGCTCGCCTAAAATTGAAAATTTTTGTTTTTGAATACACCTTTTTAACTTCCCATGAAACATCAAAATTAACAGCAGAGTGATCACTTGTCCCAAGTGGCTCCAGTACCTCAACATTGCTAATTCTATCTGGGTCATTACAGAGCACTAAGTCTAAAATTGCCTTCTCTCTTGTAGGTTTATTAACATTCTGCACCAAAAAATTATCATTTATAACATCTAGAAATTCTTCTTCCCCCCTACCCTGTCCTTTCACCATTTCCCAATCGATACCAGGATAATTTAAGTCTCCCATAATAATAGTCCCTCCACCTCCACAAGCTTGCGTAATCCTCTTAAAAAGCATTTCATTTGCTGTACTGTCCAAAGCTGGTGGTCGATAACATACTCCTATGTTTAAACCTGTCTCGTGTTTGCCAATGAGTCTGACCCAGATATCTTCACCGGGCAAGGAATGTTCAATTTCGGGAATTTCCTGTACATTTATGTTTTCGTTCACATAGATTGCTACGCCCCCTCCTCGCCTATTACATCTATCCTTCCTAAAGAGCTTATAACCTTCTATATTATATTCATCTCCATCCTCTTCACTAAGCCATGTCTCTGTAATCCCAACTATGTCATAGCCCTCACTAATCATAACGGCCTCAAGCTCTGGAAATTTATTTTTTATGCTTCTTGCATTTAAGTAAAAACATTTCAGGTTATTACTAATGCTCTTCCCCTTTGATTTCCCATGCGGCCGCTGCTTCAAGCCCCCCACTATGCTTTCTTGCTTTAAAAGTATATCATCAATAGTGCATGTAACACCGTCAGCTTCAGATTTACTGATCTTATGACCTGCATCAAAGCCTCCTATCTGTTCCCTTTTTTGTGACCTCTGTCCTTTGACCTTTCATCAATGACCTCTATCACTGTTTTTCGTTTCAGGAGAAAATCTCCGACTGTAGACGGTGGCCTTTCGAATTTGCTTGGATAGGTTGGCTGTATCGTCTAGTTGTGCCTTCTGAATTTTTTGTTGACCGGTGACCTTGATCTTTTCCTGAAATTTTAAACTTTCTGAAAAACCACAAACTCTTTCAATGCAGCACATCAAAACCTACTGAGTTTTAGTCAAGGAAATCACTGCAAGCATTAAAATTGACGTCCAACCTTTACAGGACATTTTATGTAATCTTAGACTTGTGACTTTGACCTTTGTTCCATTTCTGAAGAATTTCTCCCAAACTACTAGTAGAGGCCTTTGAAAATAGCTTTTTAGTCCCCAGGCACCTAACGGGTAGGTTGGGGGTTGCTGATTAAGGCTGCATCCATTTGTCCCACAGTCTGTCTCTCAGTGAGTGTCTACTTTGGCGGGAGACTTTTGCAGTTTCCATTGGGTGGTTCATTTTATATTTCTTTATTACCAGTGGCAAGGAGGTAATGTTTTTGCCTGTGTTTGTCTATTTGTCTGTCTGTGACAAAATTTAATAAAAAGTTATGAATGGATTCTGATGAAATTTTTCGGAGGGATAAAGTATGGGCCAAGGAACAATCTATTCAGTAATGGTGGTGATCTGGAACACCACCCAGATAAGGACTCACCATTTCAGGATAGCAAGATAGGGCATTTGCTGAAATAAATGCCATACATCTTAAAATTAATTCAGCTTGATGAAACTCAGCCAATGGTAGACATACAATGGTCACCCTTGTAGATTTACGTATCATACAAAAGTTGACTATTGGCCTTGGCGGAGGTCTGTGCTTACAGAGTCCTTCTCTTGTTCCATTATAATTCTGTACTTCCCTTTGCTGACATGCAAATACATTGGAGTCAATCGACACCCCTATTTCTTATTAGATGATGACTGGGTTATTTGGAGCATGAGTATTATCTGCAAATTGATCAGAAAACCATTGAGATTTCTTCTAACCTTAATTTAGTGGGTAAAAAAAAAAAAATCAATTGCATATAACTCTAGAGTTGCCTGTGTGAGTAATGAAGATGCATGCAAAGTCTGAATTCAGCAAAAAAAAAAAAAAAAAAAAAAAAAATTAAATAATACATAAATGAATAAATAAATGCTGGCCGCTTCAAAGCATAAGAAAAACTAGCTCCAGACCGTTGATGTCCTCGCTAGGGTTGGAATGAGCCATGGAGACCAGCTAGTTAATACATAGATTAAATACAGCCGCAAGAGCACAAAAAACTGTTTCCCACTAGGGGCCGCTAGATGACCATCATTAATTTTGAAAAGAGGAATATTTCCTTTTAGGAAGTGGCTATTCGTCCCGCAGCGGGGTGAATTGGGGGCAAATTGATCGACTGTCTATCCCGCAGCAGGGCGGACAAGAGAAGCAGTTCTACTATTCGCGCCGCGGCGAGGCGGATAAGAGAAGTACTTCTGCTATTTGCCCCGAAGCTGGGCCAATAACAATTTAATTTTATAATCCGACCCACTCTTTTAACTTTCGCGCCGAAGCGCTGCGGGGGGAATAGTATCTTCCTTTGTTTTAGAGATAACTCCCAAAAAATTTTAAGAAGAGGTGCTGAAACTCGATACTTGTTTTTTTACCACTCGACAAGGACACCTGAATTATGGCTACTTTATTTGCATCAATTGTTCTGGTGCTAGACTGAAAAAGGTGCTCACAGCCACACCGTCTCTTTTCGTGTAAGATTTCACACCCCGCGGGCTTACATGACTTTTCAATGTCTCAGAAACATGTTGCTTGGCAACATACTTCGGCTTATTTTCACTTAGTAAGTCATGCAGAACTGTCCAGAGACCAGCCATCATGCCATTTGTTTCTGTATCAGGGAAATGCATGCATAGAAGTGGTCTAGAAACGCTGGAGCACAAATGGAGGCGAAGTGGTGCCAATTTCATATTATTGTCAGGTATTATTTGAATACGTTTTAAAATGAGCCGATTTTATAAATTAATGGAGCTCGAGTGTGATCAGCCTTCCTCGTCACAAATAATGCCGTCATTGCTCATTAGTGCCTTACAATATACAACCCCAATTCCAAAATAGTTGGGACAAAGTGTAAATTGTGAATAAAATCAAAATGCAATGACTTTCAGATCACATGAGCCAATATGTTATTTACAATAGAACATAGATATCATTTCAAATGTTGAAACTTAGACATTTTATATATTTATCCACAAAATGAGCTTATTTCAAATCTTCTGGCTGCAACAGGTCTCAAAAAAGTTGAGACACAGGCAGAAAAGGGCTGAAAAAGCAATTAATATGTAAGAGAATCAGCTGAAAGAACATTTAGCAAGTAATTAAGTTAACTGGCATCAAGTTTGTAAATGATTGTCTATAAAAGGGATGACTTAAGAGAGGCTGAGTCTCTCAGAAGTAAAGATAGCCAGAGGCTCTCCAAACTGTGAAGGCTTTCGGTAAAAAAAAATTGTGGAATACTGTAAAAACAATGTTCCTCAATGTCAAATTGCAAAGGCTTTGTAGGTCTCATCATCGACAGTGCATAACATCATCAAAAGTTTCAAAGAAACTGGAAAAATCTCTGTGCATAAGGGACAAGGCCAAAGACCTTTACTGGATGCCCGTGATCTTCGGGCCCTCAGACGCCACTGCATCACTCACCGGCATGATTCTGTCATTGACATTACTAAATGGGCCCAGGAATACTTCAAGAAACCAGTCTGTAAACACAGTCCGCCATGCCATCCACAGATGCCACCTAAAACTCTGTCATGCAAAAAGGAAGCCATTGTTGAGCATGATCCAGAAGTGCCGCCGTGTTCTGTGGGCACAAGGCTCATTTAAAATGGACTGAAGCAAAGTGGCAAAGTGTCCTGTGGTCAGACGAGTCCAAATTTGACATTCTTGTTGGAAATCATGGGCGTGGTGTCCTCTGGGCTAAAGAGGAGAAAGACCACCCCTCCTGTTATCAGCGTTCAGTTCAAAAGCCAGAATCTCTGATGGTATGGGGATGCATTAGTGCATATGGTGTGGGACACTTGCATGTTTTAAAAAGCACCATGAATGCTGAAAGCTATATAAAGGTTTTAGAGCAACATATGCTCCCCTCCAGACGACATCTATTCTAGGGAAGGCCTTGTGTATTTCAGCAGGACAATGCAAAACCACATACTGCAGCTATTACAACAGCATGGCTTCGTAGTAGACGAGTCTGTGTACTGAACTGGCCTGCCTGCAGTCCTGATCTTTCACCAATTGAGAACATTTGGCGCATACTTAAACGAAAAGTCTGTCAAAGAGACCCAAAACTCTCCAGCAGCTGGAAGCCTGTATTAAACACGAGTGGCATCAAATTCCAAAGGCTAAACTCAATAAACTTGTATCCTCAATGCCCAGACGCCTCCACTCTGTGTTAAAAAGAAGAGGGGATGCTACACCATGGTAAATAGGCCCCTGTCCCAACTTTTTTGAGACCTGTAGCAGCCATCAAATTTGAAATGAATGCATTTTGTGGATAAAATTGTAAAATTTCTCAGTTTCAACATTTGCTATGTTATCTCTATTCTATTGTGAAAAAATACTGGCTGGTGTGATTTGAGAGTCATTGCGTTTTGTTTTTATTCACAATTTACACTTTGTCCCAACTATTTCAGAATTGGGGGTTGTATATATATATATGTGTGTGTGTGTGTATATAATTTATTTTTTTTATGGACTCGGACAGTCATGACACTCCCATACTCCCACAAAAGTCTTTTTACAAAGGCTTTTCTGCCTATTCAGCAATGGGATGGATTAAGTCATGTTTTCCGTGCATCTGTTCAGTTTTTTTTTTTGCAATCTTGTGGTATAAATCGCACGATGTTATGAAAAAATAACTAGGGACCCATTATTTTTCTCAAAGTTCCTGTTAACAGGATACTTATCAGGTGGAACTAATCCTTAAAAAAAAAAAAAATGCACATAAAATTAAAGTTTGGTCCTCAGGAGGTTAATATATGAGCATGTTCCTTTTCCAAAGATTCATGTTTGGAGTACACAAAGCAGTAATGGAAACAAGATACCTTACAAGAGACTGGAACAACGCCAATCCATGAACAACTGACTCTCATATAGATATAGTACCATAGCAGGTGCAATGTCATTCGAGTACAAGTTTAGCACCTACTGACCCTGTCTTGAATGCATCGAGAATAGATTAGATATCCAAGGTTGCAAAATAAATGTCCTCCCAAAAATGTATTTCCCCGTCCACCTGGATTTTCTCATAAGCACAACTCTACAGCCAAACGAATGGTAAAATTATCAGTGTTAAACTAACTGCACCAACAGTCCCACGTGGATGAATACGCACTCTGTTCGAGTTGATTTAACAATGAACATTTTGCTGTGCGGAGGTACGAATTAGTGGAGCCAGCTGCATGCAAGAAGCACATGGCAGGACTTTAACCCCTGGACTTAAAACCCCTTGTATCAGGCGATCATAGGGCCTCAGAGTCTCTGTCCAAACACCTTCATTTACAAGTTAAAAAATAGTTATGAATTGCATTTGCTCATTAATTGATTATAGGTACTTACGTTCTACATGACTTTTCACAGGTCATTTCAAATCAGGCTTAAACAGGTGGTTTGGTCATTTTAAATTGGATTAAACATGAAATGCTCAATGAGTCATGATAACACATATTTTATCATTTTTGCTACTTTTATTTTTCCCCCAAAGGATTCAGTTAAGACTGACAGGAGTGCAATGATTTTGCTCACATTTTACACACGACAGATGAACAGGCCACAACACAGCTTAGCTTTCATCTCTGACATAATCCACTTACAACAGTACAATGTCTTGAAAGGGCGCGAAACTGATATCTAGAAAATAAAACCATTCTTATTATGAGCGGCCAGGTACTCAAAGAACATATACTACAATCATTGACCACAATTCAGAAGTTACGTCTTCATGCAACCCCTCTCAATGTACAGGCTCTTCCATTAACTCCTTTTTTCTTATCTCATGAAGTGTTCTTTCTCCCCACATGTACCATTTTATCCCACTTTCTGGACTTTGAGCCATGCCTCATCACCCCTCCCCCCCCCATTCCATTCCCCCCCCATTTCATGTAATACAATAACCCCGTAAAAAATAATGCAGAATTAAAATGTGCCGTGGACAAACTTAACACATGAATAACAATGTTGAATCATTAGATGTAAAAAAAAATCAAATGAATATTTAAACTGAAATTTTCAGTGACTTCCAGTGATTCCATTGTCCTCGCCGACACTGCATTCAAGAACAAGGATTAGACTGCCAAGCATATTTACTGACTTTGTCAGATCCACTGTTAAGTACAATTATGAGCATCCATGACATATAAAAAATCATTCAGTGCTCAGGGTAGAATGAAGATGAGAAACCTTAGTCTGAAATGTTATGAAATATTTTCAAAAATACAGTACTGTACAAAATGAAGCAAATGTGGGAAAGCTAACGCCACACCACTGAAACAGCCTCAAAATAAAATATTTGGAAAATAACTGAAGAGGGGGTTATAAAGCTGGTGGGCATTATTTTCAGATACTAGAAAAAATAAAACATTTTAGGCAATTGCTCTTGCCAAAAACTAAAACTAAACGAAAACTTCTCTAAAAGGAATTCCGCCTAAAGAAATTTAACTGAAATTTTGACTGACTAATTAGTCATTTCAGAACTATGTGCACATACAGATATTTTAGACCATACCCCCAGTATGAGACTGGACTTACTTATAGTTTATAGTGTGCCATAATGCAATGTCTTCATGTATCATATTCATATTTTACCTCGCATCAGAGTCTATTAACCCTTATAGTGCTTAATTTTTATTCACTCTATCCCTCCGAAAGTTTTCCATGACTATAGCAGTGATTAGCACTTTGAGGGTTAATACCGGGAAATAACTAATGCTGAGATTAGAGAATCACTGTAGTCGAATAAAACACAACTCAGTGCTGAAAAAAAATGCATGATTTGGGCAAATCTCAGAACTTCATATAAATTAGGCGATGGTAAAGTAACACCACATGGACTTCAGACAACTGTGACCCTTGGTCTAAAAACATCTTGAAACACCCAACATTCCTCACAGAAATGTTTCACACACACACACCGGGTGTTACAAATACATTTCAAAGCAGAGTAATATATAGTTGGCAACAATGCATAGATTCACCTACATATTGTGACATCATAAAATAAATATATAGGCATATACTACTTCTGCAATACATTTTCAGCAAACTAAGGTCTGGCAAACCAACTGCAGCTCCCACTGCAAGCTGCATTTCATATCTCTGTAATCCTATGAGCATTTCGTATTTCAGTAATCCCACCTGTATTTCTGACTTTCAAAATTAAAGTGGATGAATGTTGCCTGCTACTTCACCATTTCCAAGATAGTGAAGTATTTTCTACAATCAATATGTAGTGGCACACGTTTTTGTACATATTATGAAATCACTAGTGCAAATTCCTTTTATGCAGAAAAATTTAAACTAGGCAGCCATCACCCAAAATACAATGACACTCCCATGAGCGTGAATGAATAATGCAATACAGGGGGCTGTGGCCAGGAAAATTTGGGACAAACTGAAAAATTCAGCCTGTTCACTCGTTTTTTTGTCATTGCATACAATATCTCACTTCTTTCAACAGAAAATATGTAATTTCTAAAAAAAAAAAAAAAAAAAAAAAAAAAAAAAAAAAAAGACATGTATGACATTAACAATACAATTATAAATACACTCATAAACTTAAACTTAAATTAAAGAACAATGAAACAGTAGCGAAATTTGAAGCAAGCTCAGGTCCAAACGCAGCATAATGTGACATGGGCCCCTACAGTGAGGTCTCATGTGAAAACGTCGGGGAAGATTCCAGAACAATGCCATTGGATTCCACCACACCATTTGAAGACTTGTCTGAAGGGCACTCAGTCGAGACCTAGACAAGAAAAAGAAATGAATGAAATGACAAAAGAAAGAAATGCCAAATCAAGGAGTCCTTTCTGTCCCCCTCTCCCACACCCTTCAATTGTCCAGTCAAGAATGCCTCCTCAGTCCATCAATGCCAAAACTCACCTCACCTGCTTTTCAATGGTCTATTTCACCTCTGACCTGTAACTTGCAGTGAAGGATGCCAATAACCATCAGAGTTTGTTGTTGGAGCAGCACGGCCATCAAAAGTCAGGTGATATGTAAAAAATAGGGGAGGAACCCAGAAACTAATTCTGCTTCCATGACAAAAGCACAGAAACTACTACCAATGCAATTTAAATTTCACTGGTCTCCCAGAACACTTGGATCAAAACATGCATAATGGTAATTTACCATTCACGCTTCTGTTTATTACCTCCACACCAAAATGTGAAGTTTGTTTAGCATATTATTAAACAGTTTAGCATTATTATTAAAATATATGCAAAACTTGAGAATCCCAAGACACAACCAAAGGCTGCAATCACTGAACAATGATATTTGGGTTCTTTATTGCCTCTTTTACCCTCTTCCTCACATCCCATGGGGACAACATGCACTTGCAACCCTTCTATCATTTTTCTAGCCTGTTTGTTTGTATTCCACACATTTCACATTTCTTACAATTTTAAGAGGCATTTTATCCATTTATTAACTCCCCTGAATCATTTGCCTCACTTGTAAGGATCAATTATCTTTTCCTTTGTATGGACTGTTCTTTTGCCTTTTCCAAGGTAATGGCGGACAAAAGGTTTCTGTACGCATTTAAACTCATTTTTTATTACCTAATGAAACAGGTGATGGAATGACACAATACAGTTCCCCTAACTCCAGATCAGAGAAAAAAGTGATCAATTTAACTTGATTTGATTTTATTTACAATACTTATGAGGGGTGCCAATAATTTTGACACCTATGATTTTCAGAAAAAAAAAGAACCTGTTAAAGACTAAATCAAGAGAATAAATACATCAAAGTACACATTCACCTGGGCAACAGTTCAGCAGCACCAAATTCAAAATGAAATCTTCTGAAAATGGGCAAATCCCGAACTCTGACATTTGTACGAAGTTTTTAAGCATGTATTCCACGTGCATTTCATGATAAAAAGGTTGTGTCATTAACCATTCTTAATTTCACGTGTGACTGTTAGCAGTTGAGTAGCACTTCTGTGAACTAAGGTTGCATTTTCATCAGATACTGATTCTGTTTCTCCCGTTTAAAGACCAAATTTTAAGGGACCTTTTTTTTTTTTTTTTTTTTTGGTTAACACAGGTCTCCTTGCCATCTTTAAAGTAGGCCCATACTTTTAACATCATGAAATGTGTTGAAAATAGACCCTTTCTTTAACCCTATAATGCCCCCTGTATCATATATGATACACCAAATTTGAAAGACCATGCCCACCTGGTAAGATGCAACACAACCACGACTGCTCACTGTATCATATCTGATACACAGTGCTGCCACCTGGAAGGAAGAAGTGAGATTACAGGAGTAGTCTCTCCCCTAGTCACTCACTTCAAGGTAGTAGCTCCCATGTGAATGCGAATTCATGAATTTCCTTGGACTTTAGCAGTGAAGTTCGGCATTCCAAGGTAAATATTACACAAAAACTTATTCTTATACATGTTAAGGGATAGCTATAGATAGTAGAGAGCATATAAATAATTTGAAATTTCGAGTGTTGAGTTCTGGAGGGGTGCTGATTTTTGGCTGTATCAGATATGATACTCCTGGAATTATAAGAAGTTCTGTTCAGCAATGCATATTTAGCTGTCACAAAACCTAATGATGAACAGTGGATCTGAATACTACCCTTCAATACTTCAAAAATATTACTGGGTCATATTTTTCCTATAATGATGTCTGTGTCTGGGCATTATAGGGTTAATTACACATGGGAGCTACTACCTTGAAGTGAGTGACTAGGGGAGAGACTACTCCTGTAATCTCACTTCTTCCTTCCAGGTGGCAGCACTGTGTATCAGATATGATACAGTGAGCAGTCGTGGTCGTGTTACATCTTACCAGGTGGGCATGGTCCTTCAAATTTGGTGTATCATATATGATACAGGGGGCATTATAGGGTTAAGTGTGAAGATCAAATTCTTTTCAAACTGATTTTGTTCTCCAGGACAGGCAAGTCCATTTCCAAAAATTGGGCAATGTTTGTTGTTGTTATTAATTTGGTCCTTCGGTGAAGTGGAACTTGTTTTAAGAATTGATTGGTGCTTAAATTTTGCCCAGGTGTATAGTATTCCCATGTCTGGACTTAACATATGAATTATCAACTGTTTTTATGTGGATTTTTTTTCTTCATCTTAACCAGGGGTACCAATAATTATACATCAGATTAGGTAAAATATCCATACACCCACTGCAGTATAATACTGGATACATACATGGTGGAAAAGATACGTGGGTTAGAATTCTGTTTAACTACGTAGCTATTCTCCTCTTCCCATGGTGAAAAAAGATTTGGATTTTAATTATCCTTAATTAACGCTAAAACTCTCTCTCAGAGGAGACCCCATTAGCTCAATAGGTCTGAACATGCGAGGTAAAAATTAAAGGGAAACTGACTCGCAACTCTCAACAGTCTATTACACAAATAAACGAAAAGGGCCATTTTTCCTTAGTTGTCTTCATTTGAATCCATCTCTGACTCACATCAACCACCCTGCTCTTCCGCCAAACTCTGACATTAGGATAAGTGGCTAATCTTAGGGCATAGAGCAACACAATATCATGACTCTGAAATCATTTGAAGGGAGAGGGGTGGGTGTTGATGCTGCCCACTGCATCACTGTACTTCTCCATGAAGGTATTTATTTCTTTATAACAGTAATAAAATATAGAACAAAGTATAAAAGTCAATAAAAGAAGTAAAAATACTTGGTGTACAGCATCACTTGCTTCTGTTGCCAAGCAGTAACAGAGACAAAAGCAACTGGCAGTTGTGCAGTGAAGTGCTTCCTAACATCAAACAGTCAATTAAATAATGGAAAATTAATACAGAACATATAAATAAGAAGAGCAGCAGTAACATGCTCTTCAAGGACAGGTAACTTAGTGAAATTTATAGGGACCATGAGAATTTTCTCCTCGTTTAGGCAAGGAGCTATATCAACATTCATAGAATACATACCATTTGTTAATTTTGCAGATAAACATTGCCTGAATGGGGCAATGCCATGGCCATTTGAAACTGACAGTTACGACAGGGCAATTTTTCTCTTTGGCTGGAGTTTTACCCAGGTTGACCAATGAGCAATTGTAAAGGACAGATTGTGTTAAGCAATAAACGCTCACACACATATTTTTTTGATCAACAACCCCATCGGTCATTGATACCTCAGAGGCATCGGTAATTCTCCCTCCCGGTAATGTGGTCACATGCGAGAATGGAGACAGCTGCTTTATGTTTGACGTCTTCGTGGTGAAAGAGCACTTTCTTTCCACTGGTGCCGTCCGGTACATTTTTGAGTAAACAGATGCCATACTCCCTGATATTTGTGACACCAACAACCAACAGCCCTCCCCCCTGCCCGCCCGCCCGCCCGCCCGCCCCCCAATCCATAGCCAGCACCATTTGTTTTAAATGGTTTATCAATGCGCATTTCTTAGCTAGGTTTCATGAGCTTCATTTCTATTTTTGAGCCATGCAGGCAGCATGCTGACTTTATCCTGGTTTACACAACAATACGAATAAGAGTGTATCAGAGGTACAGCAGTTAGTAGTAAGTATTCACTGATCATTATATAAAAAGTGCATTACTCTCATGCCATTGGTAATTCTAAAGTTAATGGTTTACTTCGTTAAACATGACTTCACAAAACGCACTGTTAGGTGCTCCGCCGTTCCGGCTTTCCTCTCCTTCTCGTGCGCGTCTCTCCCTCTTTCCTTCTCTCTCTCTCTCTCTCTCTCTCTCTCTCTTCTCGCTCACGCTCATTGCTCGCAGGTGCGGCCGGTTAGGTGGCGCCTGCAGCTTAAAAGTGTCGGGGAGGAGGGGCTCGCTCTCCCTGGAGACAGCAGCAGCCTTTTGTGTTTCTCCTTTTTTGTTTCTTCCTTGTTTCATTTTGAGTCTGAAGGTGACCGGTAGTCCTATTTTCATGGCTTTATTTCTTAGTTTAGACTCATTATTGTTTTGTTAGTTTAGGAGGACGCTCCGGGTCCGACGGCCCAAAGCGTGGCTGGCCCGGGAGTCCTCATCTCTTTTTTTATTTTGGCTGGCCCTCCAGGCTCCCATAGTTTAATAGTTACTTGGCAGTTTATTTATTTTGGCTGTTTCATAAACTTTTATTGTTTGGCACTGGTACCTCGGGTTGGCGTCCTCTGTCATACGTTATTTGCCACTTCTGTTTGAGCCAATGTTTTAGAGGGTGGCCATAACACGCACATCAAACAATTCTTCAAGAATAGTTTCCGAATCTATTGGCCATACACCGGAAATCTGACGCAGTGTCAGAGAACTTTAAGCCTTGTAATCTTGTAGTAAGGCCAGTAGGTTGACCCTTATGGTGATCATATCATTTGTTTCCGCTATTGCTAATTTTCCAATGGGAAATAATTCAATGAAGTAAAACTGCCTCTAATTAAGTGACATTTTTTCCAAGCGGAGAAAAAAAAACTAATAATAAATAGACAAATTAAGAAACCAAAGGACTTACTGCTTGCAGGGGTTTGCTTTCTGCACCCATATTGATGTTATTTCTTTTCAGGTCAGATTTTATCAAAGCTGCACAAAAAAAAAAAAAAAAAAAAATGTTAGTGGTTGTAAAAGTGAACATATATGATGAAAATCTGCCAGCTAAAAAGCAGGTTTACAGCTACACTAAAGAACAGTTCTATGGGACCAGCACTAATGCTCTGACCTTTTTTTATTTTAAAATTGGCCGGTCTTACATTCTGCAGTGAAATTAAGTATGTAAGACATTGACTGTGGAGGCTCACTGGGTCATTCCAATCCTAGGCACAGTATGCCCACCTTATGGATTCCGCTATATAAACCAAGACTCCCACTTTCTTCGCTGTAAAAAGCGGCAATAAGACCAACAATTGCTGAGTGAAAGTGCATATCCATTACCAGACAGCAACCATAGTGAACCTGAGATAACAATATCATGGTGGCTGTAACAGCACTGTTTCTGCAACCAGGTTTGGGGTCAATTCTGGAATTAGAATTGGAAATGGAATTGATAAATCAGGGGTGGAATTGGAATATATTATTTGGAACTGAAGTGGAATTGATATTGATAAAATGGAATTGACCCCAACCCTGTCTGTAACCAAACAATGACCCAAAGATTATTAACACTGCAAAGAACAGGAAGAGGAGAAGAAACCTGTTAGAATGATGCCCACAAATATCCAGGCACAGAGGAAGAGGTTCCCAGCCAAGGGGTTATAATCTGTGGTCAGCTCTCCTTGGATTAGTGTGAAAATGATCCCAAATATCTGGGAGGCAACAGGGAATTGGGATGGATGGTGGTGGGCGAGAAGATTTGATCAGACCAGCATATACAAATTATTCAAACATATTTTAACTATTTACAGGGATTTCAGAGGACTAGTCTAAATGCCTTTGTCAGTATCCTCCTTCCTTACCCTCCCATCTCACACTAAAAAGCTGCACAATTCAAATATGAATTCCAAATGGTTGAACGTTGATGCATGTATATCATAGGAAGCCCTACATACAGATACACGAAGAAAAACCTCCTTGGCCTTCACAGAATAATACTTCTACCGTCTCAGCAAATGCTTACCTGTGCAGACGCATTAAGAAGGCCTGATGATGTCCCTTCAGATTCAGGGTAAGTGATTTCAACTCCAAACTCAAACCCCAGAGGAAGGTAACCAGTCATGAAAAACCTGTTATGCAAACAGTATTTAAATATACAAAGCGATTGCCAAAAATGCATGATGGCAGACCCACAATATCTGCCTGTGCGGGCGTTTACTGCTTGGTGAAGTCAAAAAGAGTTCACCAAGGTTATTGAAGTCATAAACAAAAACTTTGCTTGACTTATTAGTTGTGACCAGTTATAAAATAACAACAGTGAAACTTTGACTTAAGGAAACAGCAACAAGAAAAGAAATTGCTCAAACATTCTGCTGATCTGGTCTGTGATTAGTACTTAGTTAAAACATAACATTATAGCCAGTTTGAGTTAAACTTTAACCTTCAAATAATCTTCCAATACATAGTCACAATGGCTTTCCTTCAGGCATTTTTATGCGGTTATGTGAACAAACACTACTCTGGAAGAGGAAATTTGACACCCCTTTTTATGGTAAACCCAAACTTACCCCAGCACACCAGCTGTAAAAAACACCACGATAAGATGTCCCAGGTTCAAGGTGAATGTGAACACTACCATGCCGATGAAGGACAAACCGTACACTATCAGAGTGGTGATCCTTAAAAAAGCAAAGACAAAATAACCTTTAGAATCCTCTGGAATAACAAATCACTACAGAACATTAACATACTATGCCCTTTTCCCAGTTAAATATTTTCATTTTTTGTGATCAATTCAATAACATTTGTATGTTTTTGTGGTCTAAAAGCACCTAGTTACACAAGAGGCCAAAACGTTTGGGGCCACCCTCAGATTTTTAATGGTGCACCAAGTGCAATGTGACCCCTTGGTTTTGGGGAAGGCATTTATACAGCATGCATTCTTGTTACATAAAATTGTTCACATCCTAGTGACATAAAATCATGTAACACAAAGGCATTGGAACTCAATTGTAAAACATTGTGGTCAGTGATCAATCAGTCAAGACAGCTTTAAAATGTGGTCTGAGGTCTGGAATTCACCCAAAACCTATTGGCTTCCTATATTTTATGTACTGAAGTCATTTCATGCGCAAAAAATAAGGAAAGAAGAGTTGATGTGTGATTTTTTTTTAAAATTCTGAGGGTGGCCCCAAACTTTTGGCCTGTAGTGTACATTTGTCTGTGTATGCAGATCCTCTGACTCACTCAGCCTAACGTGGACTATTTTGTGTCCGGTCTCAGAGGCTCCTTTACATTAAAGTGAACTACGAAGTAATTGGCCAGCCACTTACAGCATATGCTGGAAATACCACAATACTTACCATAACCAGATTTTAACTCCAGAGGCTACCTGGCCTCTGCTCCACCTAGCTTTGTGTGAGCATGTGCCAAACTAGCTGCTCGGCAGGCACTATACAAATGTGTTACATAGTGACAAAGTCACGTTATGGAAGAAAAGGCATGACTACAAACAAGGCATTTCAGGGAGTTCAGGAGCCGTGTTTTTTGTTGGACCGAGTAATTCCCTTTGACGTGGACTTTGGGGCTAAGTGACTTTGCAGACGTTTTACGTGAACCAAAAAGCGATATAATTAACTAAAGAGGAAAAAAAACCCAAAAAGTGCAATATGGGCCCTTTAAAATAAATGTAAATAATAAGACTTTAAGCAATACTCAGAGACTGTTAACAGCTGCTCCAAAGCAACTTAGCATAAATAGCACTTTCATCTTGATTTTGACATTAATTAGAAGCAGCTTAAGTCATGCATTACAGTTGTAATGAGGATAATCTGTTTAAGAAGGTTCTCTGGGTTACTTAGTGGCTATGAGAACGTAAATTACATTTCAATACCAGATGGCCAGGGGTGTAAAATCCAGGGGTCAGAAAGTAAAAGTCCTGCCAAGTTTTTCTCCGTCCCACAGAATGAGCTGATCACTCATATTGGCTCCATCTCCTGTCCGAAGTAAATCCAGGTGGTTGGAATAAAGTTCTGGGGAGGATTTTTCTTTCTGAACCCGGACTTTACACCTCTGCGCGATTGCTCAAAATAATGAGCATTTACAACTCTGATAGGATTTGATTTTGGATTGCATGAAACAGAGGCATAGCCAATATTGGACCAGGGCGGCACTGGCCACCCACATTGCGCACAAGCCCATCCACCCATGGAACTATTTTTTTTATTGAAAATGATTGATTGGTTTATTAATTCCTTTGATATATAATGAACATGTATTTGCCTTTGTGTCCTAATTAGCTTCTGCTTGGGATAACTGGACCGTTCAAAATAAGTCACAGGAAGTATGTGGAATGCAGTAGGTTCCGACTCTGGCTGCTGCTGACCCCCCAAATAGAGGAGGCACACAGTATCAGTTTAAAGTAATATTTGTCTTGACCTGTTATCAGTTATTTTTCTTGACTAATAGAAGTGAACTCGAAAGACACTCAGCACTATCAGTTGTGGCCAGTTCCTCTTGTGAATATATGAGCAGAAATAAAACGCTTATTTGGACATGAAATTGTACACATTTCAATAAATTATCGGTAGGCTACATGTAGCAAATCATTTTCTTTGCTGTAGTTAAAACAACCATGAACTGCAGGTTAGGCTGCATTGCAAGATGTGCTAAACGCAAACATGGAAGTTAATAGAATAATTTATCTTTGTTTTTTTGAATTGCATTTACAATTTATTTGCCATAACACTGCATCAAGATGGAAGATGCGCATTTGACGGACGATGGATAATTCAAATTATTTGAATACTTGTTAATCAAGGAAAATTACTGAAAACAATTTGAAGTCTCCTTTGAATGCCTGATGAAAGCATCATAATTTTTAATTTTTTATGTAGGCCTAATGTGTTCTTTCTGTGAGCCCATATTTGCTAGGCGGGGGAATTAAGTTTTTTCATTGGCCATCAGAAGTCGGACAAGCACTGAGTTTTAAATGAATGAGGAATAAATGCCTCAGCTGAGGTACAGTTGCAACTGAAGGTAAAATACATTATTTTGTATTGAAATCAATGTAATGAAACATTTTCTTCTTCTGTTCAACCCTAGGGTACTTCAATCTCACCATGGAAGAAGTTGGGCAGGTATGGAAAATGCACATAAAAACAGAATGCAGTAATTTCTAAACATACTTTGACTTGTGTTTCATTGCAGACGGCATGAAGAGGAGATATTCAATGTTTTGTCTGGTCAACTTTATTTTATTTGAAAACATAGGCTACATCCATTCCTGCCATTCAGGCTTGCAATGTACTCCGGAAAAAAAAAAAAAAAAAAAAAAAAAAAAAAAAAAAAAAAAAAATCTATAGACGGGGCCATTTAGGGCCAGGAATAAGGGAAAAAAATTTGAACAATGATGTAATTTGAAACAGCCGATGTCAGCAGATGATCATGATTTGGTGCAAAAGCAGCATTCCCTCATGTGAAAAGATGGGCCGAGGATCACCAATTTGCCCACAAATGCATAAGAAAAATCATTGGAAGGCTTAAGATCAATGCCTCTCAAAGAAGTTCCCTTTTCCTGGTGCACAACATACTCAAAAGATTCAAGGAATCTGGAGGCATATCTGTGCATAAATGGCAACAATGTCAGCTTAAGCTGAATACCCACAATCTCCAATCACTCAGATGGCACTGCATCAAGAACAATCAACTATCTGTAAGTGATATAATCACATGGGCACAGCATTACTTTAGCAAACCTATGTAAAGTTACATAGTTACATCCAAAAATGGCAATTTAAAACTTCACTGTGCAAAAAAAAAAAAAATAAAAAAATAAAAAAAAAAAGCCCTACGTTAACAGAACAGTGTCCAGAAGCGCTGTCGACTTCTCTAGGCTTAAAGTCATCTGCTATGGACCATCATACAGTAGAAATGTGTATTGTGGTCAGAAGAATCAATATTCCAGGTCTTTTTGGAAGAAATGGACGCCGTACACCCCAGACCAAAAAAGAAAAGGACCGTTCGGACTTTCCAGCAACAGGTTCAAAAGCCAGGTTCTGTCCTGGTATGGGGTTGTGTCAGTGCTTTTGGCAAGGGTAACCTGCACTTCTGTGAAGGCATCATTAATGCTGAAAAGCACACCGTGAACGTGGAGCAAATTATTCTGTATTCAAAATGACATCTTTCTTAGGGATGCCCATGCATATTTAAAAACACAATGCAAAACCACATTCTGCATGCATTACAAAGGCATGGCTACCAAGAACAGGTTGCGAGTGCTAGACTGGCCTGACAGCCATTGTTGAGGATTGTATTTCAATATTTCTCATCATATTCATCAGTAAATCAATTGCCATGTTGAATAACCATAATCAATCATAATCAGTATCCATATTATGTATGCAGCAGTAACACACACACACACACACACACACACACACACACACAAGCAGTTCACACACACACATGAGCAGTGCACACAGACACATGCGCAGGCACAAGCAGCACATGTACACATGCACACACACACACACACACACACACACACAAGAAGTTCACACATAGACACACACACTTACAAGCAATTCACACATGCATGAGCAGCTCACATACCTAAGCAGCGGGCTTCTGTAGCTTTGATTAGTAAGCAGGCTTCTGTTTAGTTGATTTGAAAGCATAATCAGATGATGTATTTGATTTCTGTAGCTTTAATCAATATTTGTTCAGTAAAATCATAAGTTGCTACTGAAAAATATAATCAATTGAATCATTTATGTATCTACTTGTATCCAATTCATTTGTGTTTTTCCACTCTTAAACTGTAATTTTCCACACCTTTTAAGTGTATATTCTTTCATTTTTTATGAAACTAATGTTTCTGTGCGCCACCAATATTTCTCCAAGAATCCAAGGGAAAGAAAAAAACTTGAGATAACCCACGAATTGTGATTGGAGCCAAGTTTGTTAAAAAAAAGCGTTAGAGATAAGATGGTTACAACCCATGTATTTTGATTGGAGCAAAGTTGGTTGAGTTTTTCCCATAAATATGGCTCCGTAAAGAATGCCGAGTTAGCACTTCCTGGCCAGGGACTGCTCACCAGGTTTGGATTATTGCACAATTCAAGGCTGGGAATAAAGATGGCTTCTGAAGATTTTGTCTCTCTCCAATTATTCACGAACAAGGGGAACTCAAAAATATGTGAATGTCTAGTCGGGAAACCACAACACAGTCCCAGTTTATCCCCAGTGAAGAGCATGAGGAGCATTTCAAAACAAAAATGCAACAACAAGGACCCTGTACTGTTGCACACCTTTAGACTTGGTTAGAGGAAGAATGAGACAAAATTACACCTGAAACACTCAATCACTTGCAGTCTTCAGTCCCTACATTTTTATGAAGTGTTGTGTAAAGCACTGGCAACATTACAAAAATGTAAATGCTTACTGTCCAACTTTGTTTGAAATATGTTGAAAGAATCAAAATGGGAAAAAGTGTCTATTTTGAAAAGCCAATAAATTTAATCTTGTGAAACGTCAAATAATGTGCTGTTGCATCAATCCCAATGTAATACAGGTCAAAGATTTTATTCAAATTACTGCTCTCAGCTTTAATTTTAATGTAACATTCCGACCTTCCCTGATTTTGGATTGTAAAATGAATTGGGCTTAAACTGCACTGCTTCATGAGCACTGATACAAACATATTTTGAAAATATACTATTCTTCAGGCAGACTGAAGATGACAATATGGTTGCAAAAGGTCCTTTTTGTTTACTTTCTAACAGTTTGGGAAATCTGCCTGCCTGTTTGGGAAACCTTTCTCAAGCGGCTCAGTGAAGTAGCAAAAGGGCTCTTAACCCTTTGATGCATAGAGTACATACAAATGCCTTGGACCATTTGTTGGGATTTGGTGCAATATTTTTGTGTGTGTGTGTGTGTGTGTGTGTGTGGGGGGGGGGTGCACGTGGGTGGTCTATCTGTCCATTATTTTGGACATTACGCTTGTGGGATGCACACTGCCATCCAGTATTTTGGACATTATGCATGCGGAGTGACAGAAATAATGTGAAGTTGCAGAAACCTGGTCATTGATATGCATGATGATCTATCTGTATTCTGAACATTGCTTATTTGAGCCATTTACTCGGCATGCATAATGTCCAATATTTTTGATAGAGCATAGACTCAGATGTATTCCAACAAATAGACATGCATTACATAGGTTATGCGTTTTCAGTTTCTGCTATATAATGTATCTCCATCCTCCAACAGAAAAAAGTCTGATCAAAACTTGAACAATATAAGACTATTTTTGACTTTCATCTTCTTACCTCTTAATTGTGGATGCAGCCATTGTGATTGTTTGTGGTAAATCATGTGACTATTCAGAGAGGCACCTATTGAGAAAATTATTATCTGGAAATGTCCAGTAAAATGTACATTTTGTGTTTTCAGGGTACCTATGAGCCTAGAGAAAATAAACCCTACTTAACTTATGTCCTAAATATTGGACAACGTGCAACAAAGGGTTAATTTACCATAATAAAGCAGACTCTTAAACTCCCCAATAACGGGCACAAACAACAGTGCAGTGACAACATTAGATATCATGAGGACAAACAGAAGTGGTGTTAATGCATTAGACCACCAACCACAGGACATGGAGAGTCTGGAAGCACACCGCTGCCAACAGCGATGGACTGAATGGTTATACATACTTGTAGGTTTTAGTGTAGTCCAGCCACAACCCACAGATGATGGAGCCAACCATCCCAGCCACAACCAAGGTTAAGCCAATCCTGCCTGCGTTCAGCTCCTCCCCCTAAGTGGAGTGTCCTTGGGTTAGTTGGTGAGAGGGAAGCAGCATGCAGGCAGCTGTACTGCACGGGTCCAATATGCACACCACATCGCATAGTGCAGCTCATGCCAAATTAGTGTGTTTTGCTGGCAGAATGGCCTAAAAGGATGAAGTACTCATTTCTTAGAGAGCAGAGGTCTTGGGTTACATGCTGGTAGCACAAAACTTCAAGTATTAACAGGCCCTATATTTCATTGCATGTGCACAATCTTTGGAAGCATTGCACTACAGTGTAAATAATGCATTTCTGCTCAGCAATCTTGCAAGTATGAACTCGGCAGCATTCCAACGGTTACCTTTTATATCTGCCCAAGGAACAGAATTATGCACAAACATTCAAAAGGAGAGATTGCCCCATTAATACAGAAAAGATGGAGAAAGTTGCGATCATCCTAATAATTAGGCTTAGAATACCTCATAATGCGTGATTATCATCTGGTTGAGTATTGTTGACACGGAATAGAAAGAGCCAGTCAGGATACCTACAAACAGGAAAAAATAGAGGTCATTGCAAAATAGCTAAGGCAAGGTAAGTAATATCAGCATAAAGTAAACATTTGTGCCGACTCTGTAAAATGCCACAAGGTTTTACTTTCCAAAAGGAAGTAAACAGCCCTTGGAAATACGATGAATGGCCAGTCATTGGTTGAAAATAGGGGGTACAGGTTAAAAAATAGGATTTGTCATGTTATACACATTAACTGTAGCTAAAACACCAACAAAGCACTACTAAGATAAGTAATCATTCCAGTCCATCACTTCAACAGATACACAGTAATGAGTTTCTTTTCTTTTAGTCACTCAATCCAGTGACATGCCCAGAGAAATACCTTCGATAATGTAAGATGAACACCAGTACAGTATAGTGCAAACAAGACAAAGAAAATCTGCAAATCAAAATTGAACCACAGACGAATTATTAGTGACGTGGGTTTCATGCTTGAAAGGAAAGTATAATACAGTCCAAAAGTAGTTAGTCACAGCTTTCTGACACCATCAAATTGAAATTAAACACTGAATATAACATACAAGTGCAAACTGTCCGCTTTAGTCTGATGGTACGGACATACTATACATAGTGGGCTCAGGAATTATTGGCACCACTGAATGGAGTATATGCTGAAACAATTAAAAAAAAAAAAAAACAATAACATTACAGAAACAAATGTATCATTCCAACAAGTGCAAAATATTGCACTGTATGAATGCTTCAATAGAACCAACTAAAATTATTCATTCATTTAATTAAAATTCTATTTCTTCCAAATCAAGGTTTCACAATTATTGGCACCCCTAAAGATGAGGCTATTGTAAAACAAATCTTTGAAATTCAAACCAGATATGAAATTCAATGTAAGTTTAAAGGAAGTATGTTTCGTCCTAACGGCACTTTCTGTGTCATTACAGCATAAAAATGTGGCAATAAGCATGCAAAATCCCTTTTTTATCCAGCAGCATGAACAAAACAACGGGCAGGTCATAAGCTCAGATGGCCAAAGACCTTCATACATCTGGTAATGCCAACAAGATGATCCCCAAAAGATATCAGTGAGCACTCTCAGGGCAGGTAATCAAAAATATATTGAAAACCCGACAGATAGAGGACGGAAATAAATTTTCCCTCCTGGACAGGAATGAGGAGAGCGAGAGTAGCAAATAAATCCATAATAATCAGTGTGAAGGAATCGCAGGCTTTGCTGGCATCTTGAGGTGACAAAGTTTCAAAAACCACCATCATATGATTATAATATTAGTTTATCATCCTTTTAATCTAAATACTTGATGCAGGCAGGCATTTTTTTTTTAGTAAATATATTTTTTATATTGAGTTTACTTACACGTTCATAACATGTTTTTCTAGGTTTCTAGACCCGTTTATTTTCCGGTGCTCAACAGAACAACACAGGAATATAACTTTTTTGAGTAAACGGCTTAAGTGTTCATCTATAGGTACATTCGCGCTACTCGCTAAGAGCATTCTGCAAATTGCCCTGTTATTGATACTAAAAATACTACAGAAAAGAAGGAAAAAAAAAAATGCCGCCATGAATTCTGATATGGGCTGGGATGATAAACTAATATTATATATATATATATATATTTTTTTTTTTTTAACGGGGCCTAAATTGTATGACTGTGGTTGATTCTATTTGAAATGAATAAAGTAAAATATTTTTTCATCTTGACATTTTGAGTTTCTTGACAATGCTATAATTTAATGTTTAAATGTATATTATTATTGTATTTTTAGTGAATTTCAAGTCAAGGGTGCCAATAATATTGGGGCCCTTCGTATCACGTAGACTTCTTGGCCTTTACAGTCTCACAAGATGTTCAAATAATATCAGAAAATAATTTCAGTAAAACACCAGGGAAAAGAAGCATTTGGAGGGCTGTAAATGACAGAGGACTTCAGTCATCTCACCATAGCTGATGAGCAGCAGGAAGAAAGGCTTGCTTCTGAAGAGGTTGATGATGGACTGCTTGTACGAGTAATCCTCTGGGGGACCATTCGGCAGCACAGCCTGAGCCTGGCTCGGTGGCAGGGGAGGTCTGTCCTTGATAACTAAGAGAAGGGGGGGTGGGGGCTCCAATCCATTTACCGCTCAAGCGCAACTTTATTTTAAGACAGGTTGAAATGCATAGACCCCATGAAGTGTAACCCTATAGTGGCATTTGGGGTCATGGCTGCGGGAAGGCCCCGGGAAGAATTTGTTGTTGTTGATGTTTTTTTTGTTGCTTTTTTAATTGAGTTTAAGGACCATGTGCACTTACATTAATCATTTTAAGAAATAAAAAGATGGTTGCACCAGATTTAGCAGGTAGTTAATTTCCATCTGCAGTTCTGGATTTTTGTTGCAGTTTTTCATGAAAGCCATTATATGATCATTTTTGTTAAAATTCTACAGGGAAAATATTCCAATTCCAATCCAGAATGTCCTAATCACATCAAGAAGAGACCATCAGAAATTATTTTAACATTGCGTCATGAAACTAGGTGAGGTTTACTTAGCTGGTTTTGTTATATTGGGAGGGGGGCTGTAAAACCCCTTTTCCCTCCATAAATGACACCTTGGATTCACAATCATTTCCCGCAAATAAGGCTTTTGGGCCAAGTCACAATCATGTTGACATGAGACTTAAAAAAAAAATTCTGACCCCGATATATTGATATACACATTTTTGGAAAGGTATTAACCTATATTTTCATGAATTGATAATATTTTTGTAAAATATTTTGTCTGGTAAAAGAGGTTCACGACTGAAGTTGGGCTGTAATACTGTAATCAATGAAATAAATAATTTCAATTTAAAAAATATGCAGAAGTAATTTATTTTGTTGCTGAACTAGGAAAGGAATGTGAAGTCGTGAAACAGTCATTCTAAATAGTGACTATTTTGTATCTGAAAACAGTATATAATTGTAAATTTTTGTATATAACTGTAAAAATTGCATATTTTTGTAAATACATCCACGTAGTATGGTATGCCTAAATATATAGGTGATATCATGTACATATTGTAAATAAATACAGTAAGAAATCTACATTTTGTGTCTTTGTCCATGTGTTACAAATTCAAAATGTCCATGTGTTACCAGACATCTCTTCAAAAAAAAGCACCCAATTTTTTTTCAAAAAAATACTTCAATATTTCCACACCTGGACATCTCAATAAACACTTCTAGACATGGTGTAAAATAATAATTTTGAAAAAACTATTTTAGGAACATGCATCTGGGGGCTTTCAAAAAAAAGTGAAAATTTTGATGTTAATTTGGTGTCCATGTGTTACCGAGTATAAAAGACCCCTAAAATGCAGTTAAAAAATGAAAGTGGCCCATTTTATGAGTTTACCTTTTTTGGCATATTGTTACCTTTCCAAAATGGTATAGCTTGCATTTTTATGATAATTAGTTCAGAAGTTATGGACTAAAATATGATGAAAAGTAGTAGACTGTCCATGTATTACCATCATGACTTGGCCCTTTTGCACCAAAAGCTCAATGGAACTACAAGATCCTCGGGCTTGTGTGATCTGGTTTCTTTAATTTCAATGAAAATGATCTGAAAACACTCTGGTGACAGTGCAATCTGCATAGCGTTTTATGACAACATACCTCAAGTGAATGTAATAACTTGACCTCCAGTGCTACGTGGGGCAGTAAACGTAAGTCCCCTTCAAAAGACGTTTAGTCCATCTGCACTCCATCAATACATGACCTGTTGTGTGCTGTACTTCCACAGGCATGTTTCAGGTGACCTGGGCCAGGAGGTGCAACATTTCTACTCACCCACAACAGTCAAGATGAAGAGTAGGGTGGAAACCGCAGCCGTTCCGTAAAACATGATGCTGATATTGCGGCCCATCAGGTCTTTATCATCAACAGTGTTGGGAACCAGGACAGGAGGAAGTAAAAATCCAATTGCAGTACCCAACTGAGACACAAACAAAGAAACAATCACAGATTCATTTATGGTGCATTCGCACGGTGAAAGATTATTTTTAAATGATCAGCCATTATAATCAAAAAGGCTCATTGAGATTTTAAATCTTTCTCAAAACAGATCTTGCCTAGCAGCCAACATCAGCATAAATCATATTTTCATTATATTTCATAGCAATTCTAGAAACTGATAACATTAATTTATCATGTGAAAATAAAATTTCGCTAAATTGCGCGGGCAAACAGCAAGAGGTGAGATCAGACAGATCTGCGTCCTCTTTCATCCAAGGTTAGGACAAATAATGGCTCGCTTAAATTTTTATCAACAGGTTATTTACCACAGCTTGACAAAGAATATTGAGCCCAATTCAAATATACTTGCTGATTCAAATTACCAGCCCGCATTTGAGAGGCATGACAGCATTTCACGAATCCCGTCTAGGTCAAAGAAAAAATAAACCGGATATCCCTAAGCCAACACCCTCAGAACTGTGCCAGCCAACAATAGTATTCAATTAGTCTGAAGTCCAGGAAGTAGCGAGTTTGACAACAAAATTGCCGCACAGAAAATTATAAGCCTATGCCTGGTAATATTATACTCATTAGCAAACCCTTACATTGGCAGAATCAGACTATCGCCAAAAACGCTAAATGTTCACGCTTATAGCCTATATAATTAAATATCCCCCGCACCCCCCCTTTGCTTACCTGCATGCACAAATTTGCTTCCTAAATTATTCATACACTTTACTTCGAATGAGAGCAATACTAATGAGTAGCCTCAATCACTAGTGCACTTGTGCGTAAAATGCATATAATGTTAAATGAACAATAAAACGACCCGCACACACCTGGTTGCCTAAAACGGCAACTGCACACGCAGTGGACACTTCCTTCGGTCCAAACCACACGGAGGCAATCCTGGACGGCAACCCCAGGATAAAAACTTGGGCAATTGAGCAAATAATCTGCGCCATCATCGTCACCCCAAACAGATTCGGTTTTACACTGGCGCATTTCACCCATGCCCCGATGCAATTCAAGCCGGCCCCAAGAAGTGCAGTAATCTTCAGTCCTTTTTTATCCAGGAGCCACGTTGCTGGGAAAATGAGAGGCACATACGCCACCATATATACAACTGACAGCCAGTTAATCTTATCATTTGAAACATCATAATAAAAGGTGAATATATTAGTAATGATGCTATACTGGATCCACTGAAAGGCGTTCACGAGCGAGTAAAGACTGAACACTGTCAGAACGGCAAATCTTCTGTAATAGAGCCGGGTTTGGAGTACTTTCTGTCCATCAGGCAGCATAGCCTCCCTTTCATCCAGAGGTATCTCTCGGTCGGCCTCCCTGGAATCCAACACAGTCAAATGGGCTGATATATCCGCTACACCCAAATACTGGTTCGGTGCTCCTGTCTTCTCCGCTGTCTCCGGACCGGTGTCATCTTCGTCGTGCGCGTCACTACACCGGAGAGATTCCTGGACGAGCTCTCCTGCGACCATGATGCTGAAACGTACAAATCACCACGTTTAGTGCGTAGAAATACCCGTCCAATTTAAAGTCGCAGCTCTTTCATTCAATCCACATTGCTAACAATGGCCTTCGTAATGGAATGGGAATCTTCACGTTTCACGAAAACGATTGGTGCCGATGGAAGCACTGGGCCACAGACATGCATGGAAACGTAGTTACCGCTTCAAAACCTTTAACAAATTATTTGGATAAGCACGCATGCAGTAGGATACGATGACGAAAAGGCGCGCGCATTAAATTACCACAGCCGGTAATTCCACTGCCTCCACGTTGGCTGAATGGACGCTCATTTCCGAAGTATGAGCAACAGTAGCAGTACTGCTTAACGCCCAAACGGGGATAGGCCACGATACAGCACACACAAGCCTTCCGACGAAATCCACCAATCAGAGCTAGGATGAGGCGGTTCTTCTGTAGCCTCACGGCATGGTTGGTCGCCAGTGTTTAACTAGTAGTTGAACGTGTAATGGCAAGAAAATATACGAGTGCTGCACTACGTCCCTTGTAAATCCGTTGACAAAATTGTCATAATTACGTCTTAAAAATAAACTAAAGCTTAACATGATCCCGGCAACAGCATTGAAACTTCATTCATAGACATTTAGGTACTTTGCTGTAGAATCAGTACGAAGGCTAGACTGTCATTATTTGGCAATCGTCTGACAATGCACGTCGTTCTGAGGGGGTAACTGGGGTAACCTCATCTATACCATGTGCCTGTGGGCTGATAAAGTGACATATTTTGACCAACTCAAAGGCAGTTTATTAATGAAAGACGCCTCATGGTCGGACAAATGGCGTCTTCGTCCTCTGACGTTCGTAATCCGCTTGTAGTACTTCAACCAAGCATCCACAAAAGGCACATGCTATTATAAGGCTATCAAGTTCCTATAATATTTACAAAGGCGTTGAAACGCCCTCATCTTAAATTCACATACTCCTTCGCGTGTGGGTATACTTGAATGAGACAGTATATTGCCAATGTAGGTACGCATTTCATTAATATGGACGGCACTACTGTCCAACTACGAACAATACGTGTTTAACGACAAGCAAGAAGACAGGTTTTGCATCCCTGTTGCTACAGATACGCTCACACTCAGATTACACTTGAAGAACAAGACAGATCCCGCTGTAACATTGATTCGGACACTTCACGATCCCGCATTGTTACTTCGCTGAAGATAATGTCCAAGTCTAAAAGCGATACACTGTACCAACTGAACGCGCAAAGAGAAACATGGTGTCGAGTAGAGGCTAACAGTAAGTTCTGGAGTGAACCGGAGAGGAGACATTTCGCTCAACATTTGCGAACAACCTTCGACTTCAAATTGCCCCGTTCGCTAGGACCAGACCATCGACAGTCCTGGATGGGAGGCGTTGTCCAGTTACGAGAGAGGAGACACTTTGAAGAACACAGTAAGTAGCCGATGCGTGGCCCATTCTGGTCATCACGGCTCCCGCACGACTTCACATTAAACGAAAAATAAAACGCAGTGTCTAGAGATACGGCAGTTTTTATTGGTACGGCAGTCGATTTCACGGGACTACGATAAGGATTCGGGATTATGGTTAGGGGAAGGGCTAGGGGTCGGGGTTAGGGGAAGGGTTAGGGGTTAGGGTTAGGTTAGGGCAGGGCTTGAAATGGGTACTGCCGTACCCGTAGCAACTGCCAAAATAAAAATGTTCCGAACTAGTATGTGATTGAATTTTACTCTGTTCATTCCTGCAGACAAGGCGCACTTGGTGTGAACATCTCATCAGAACTTCTACAGTATACCTTATGACCGTAAGCAAGCCGCTTGGCTAAGGAGACATTTAATGAAATAAAATATGCAAGAACAATTATCATTTCTGTAAAGTTGTGGACTCCCATTACAGGCGCAGCTGCAGTTACCGTATGCATTTCATAACCACACAACTAAAACACAATTAGGAGTACAAATGATGCTAAACGATGTAAAATGATGTTTCCCCCCCTTATTCAATCATTTTTTTTTTTTTTTTTAACTATTGATGATTGAATAAGGTGAGATATTGGGGGACCTAAAGACAATACAGACAAGGGTGATAATACCATAAACAATTAAAAAAACAATTTTTGACAAAAAAAAATCAAATTACTGAAATATGAATTTATTGACAAATAACTTTCAAGAACTACACATTGCCAGATGGACCATAACACAAATGTGTTTGTCAGGTGCTTCAGATCTGCACATAAGTCAGAGATTTAATTGCCACATGAAACTGGACAATGTTTTTGTTGTCTAACTTGTCCTTTGCTTATGTACTATCATGCACATGTACAGTGCTGTGAAAAAGTATTTGTCCTCTTCCTGATATCTTTTTTTTTTTTTTTTTTTTGCATATTTGTCACACTTAAATGTTTCAGATCATCAAACAAATTTTAATAAGAAAACCTAAGTAAATACAAAATGCAGTTTTTAAATGATGATTTCATTATTGAGGGGAAAAGTTATCCAATGTGGCCCTATGTGAAAAGTAATTGCCCCCTAAACCTAATAACTGGTTATGCCACCTTTGGCGACAGCAACTGCAATCAAGCATTTGCGATAACTGGCAATGAGTTAGGAATTTTGGCCGACTTTTTTTTTTTAAAATTGTTTTACTTCAGCCACATTGGCGGGTTTTCCAAGCATGACTGGCCCGTTTAAGGTCATGCCACAGCATCTCAATCGGATTGAAGTCCGGACTTTGACTAGGCCACTCCAAAACCTTCATTCTTTTTGAAGCCATTCAAAGGTGGACTTGCTGACGTGTTTCGGATCACTGTCCTGCTGCATAACCCAAGTGCGCTTGAGCTTGAGGTCATGAACTGATGGTCAGACATTCTCCTTCAGGATTTTCTGGTAGAGAGCAGAATTCATGGTTCCATCAATTACAGTAAGTCGTCCAGGTTCTGAAGCAGCAAAGCAGCCCTAGATCATCACACTACCACCACCATGTTTGACTGTTGGTGTGATGTTCTTTTTATGAAATTCTGTGATCGTTTTATGCCAGATGTAACGGGAGGCACACCTTCCAAAAAGTTCAACTTTTGTCTCGTCATTCCGCAGAATATTTTCCCAAAAGTCTTGGGGATCATCAAGATGTTTTTGGCAAATGTGAGACAAGCCTTTGTGTTCTTTTTGGTTAGCAGTGGTTTCCGCCTTGGAACACTCCCATGGATGCCATTTTTGCCCAGTCTCTTTCTCATTGTTGAATCATGAGCACTGACTTTAACTGAGGCAAGTGAGGCCTGCAGCTCTTTAGATGTTATTCTGGGTTCTTTTTTGACCTCCTGGATGAGTCGTCAATGCACTCTTGGAGTAATTTTGGTCAGCCGACCACTCCTGGAAAGGTTCACCACTGTTCTATTTGTGGATAATGGCTCTCACCCTGGTTTGCTGGAGTCCCAAAGCCTTAGAAATGGCTTTGTAACCCTTTCCAGACTGATAGATGTCAATGACTTTGTTTCTCATCTGTTCTTGAATTTCTTTAGATCACGGCATGATGTGTTGCTTTTTGAGATCTTTTAGCCTACTTCACTTAGTCAGACAGGGGTCATTCCATGTCAAATCAACCAAGAATTTGCGGACATCTCTCAGAATTTTGTGAAAGTTTGTGGATGAGTGGGGACCTATGAGTAACGAATAAATCTGAAATATTTTTGCTCAACACCTACTAATTAGTAAGTAATTTGTTAACGAAGTTTTGACTAATTAGCGAACCCTTGCGACTTCAAACGCGTGTATCTCCCTTATTATAACAGCTAGAGAGTTGGTTGTGGTCTCATTGGAAAGCTCTTTTCAAGCCTTAGAAGTCTCTTTCTCAACTTTTCTCCATAGAGTCAAATGGAAAAAAGTTATAGCAAATCAAAAACTTTAAAGGTGTATTGCAAAAAAAAATATTTTTCAAATTTCTTAAAATTCCTGTGAGAAGTAGCTTATGATGTTAAGAAGCTCTCCTGTAAGTTTTGTGATGGGCATTCAAACGGTCTTTGAGCTATGGGCAAATATGTGCAGGTACAACAGTCGAAATGTGCCATTTTCATCATATTTTACTTTTTATTTTCAACAAAAATGTCTTTAAAGCGTTCATATCACCCTACAAACTGTCTTTATACCTTAAAACACCACAGCAAGTAGTAGAAAATACATTTATCCATGAACTGAATTCAAATTCAAATCTAAAACGTCCCATTTTAAAATTACGAATTTGTAAGGCGATATGATTGCTTTGAGACATGTGAAACATGTCAAATGAACAAAAGATGGATCATGAAGGGTTCTAACATTAGAGAGTGATTGTACTGTAAACGGGAAATATTAAAACGTTTTTCACGATGACCCATTTGTCACAAAATTAAAACGCCACGAAAAAGGAAATTTATTAAAGGAAACACCTACTACAGGGTCACTAAAATGCTAAATTGTAACCATGTGAAAGTTGCAACAATAGCCATGACGCATATGAATATTTCCCGGTCTACAGTACAATCACTCTCTAATGTTAGAACCCTTCATGATCCATCTTTTGTTCATTTGACATGTTTCACATGTCTCAAAGCAATCATATCGCCTTACAAATTCGTAATTTTAAAATGGGACATTTTAGATTTGAATTTGAATTCAGTTCATGGATAAATGTATTTTCTACTACTTGCTGTGGTGTTTTAAGGTATAAAGACGGTTTGTAAGGTGATATGAACGCTTTAAAGACATTTTTGTTGAAAATAAAAAGTAAAATATGACGAAAATGGCAAATTTCGACTGTTGTACCTGCACATATTTGCTCATAGCTCAAAGACCGCTTGAGTGCCCATCACAAAACTTACAGGAGAGCTTCTTAACATCATAAGCTACTTCTCACAGGAATTTTAAGAAATTTGAAAAATATATTTTTTTTGCAATACACCTTTAAGTTTTTGATTTGCTATAACTTTTTTCCATTTGACTCTATGGAGAAAAGTTGAGAAAGAGACTTCTAGGGCTTGAAAAGAGCTTTCCAATGAGACCACAACCAACTCTCTAGCTGTTATAATAAGGGAGATACACGCGTTTGAAGTCACAAGAGTTCGCTAATTAGTCAAAACTTTGTTAACGAATTACTCACTAATTAGGAGGCGTTGAGCAAAAATGTTTCAGATTTATTCGTTACTCATAGGTCCCCACTCATCCACAAACTTTCACAAAATTCCAAGAGATGTCTGCAAATTCTTGGTTGATTTGACATGGAATGACCCACAGGTTCAATTTAAGAGATTTCTTGATTCAACAGGTCTGGCAGTAATCAGGCCTGGATGTGGCTCGTGAAATTGAACAAAAAAAATGTTGTTAATCACAGTTAATTTATGATTTAACGGGGGGGCAATTACTTTTTTCACATAGGGCCAGGTAGCTTTGGATAGCTTTTTTCCCTTAAAATGAAATCATCATTTAAAAACTGCATTTTGTATTTACTCGGGTGATCTTTGTCTAATATTAAAATTAGTTTGATGATTAGTTTGATGAAACATTTTAGAGTGACAAATATGAAAAAATAAGAAAACAGGAAGGGGGCAAATACTTTTTCACGGCACTGTAGGTATTTATGGCTCATGAACATTTTGGTTTCATATCATGATGCATGAATGACTGACACAGGTTATAATTGTAGCCCCGGGACAAAGTCGGGCGGCTACTATGGATTCACGTGTGTCATCTCCGCCGCCGCGTCTGTAGACACTTCCTTGTGGACGCTGTACAGGCTGTAATTCTGGACTGATTACTTTCATATTTGCTATGGATATGTGTTATAATTCACTTATGATACCTATCGATTTCGGCTGCCATGGTGACAGTATTGGCCGAATAATGCGCAATGAAGGGGAGAGGCGGGCTTTCGGGAGCTATACCCACGCGGTTGCGGCTGACCTGACTGTCTAGTTATATCTGGATTTGGGGACCTATGGACACTACTGACAACGACATCTTGCACAATCACCCAGAAATGCAATCAAGTGATCATATCAATTTATCTGACAGGGCATAAATATTTGTAACTAATATAATTATTCACACAATCACTTTATGGCTGTAGAAACAAACCCACAGATTAAAACTGTGGTATTTTAGCACATTTTACAACGGATCATTTTTAAAATTGCTTGTATCTGAAGAACAGTGTAATGTTAAAGGAGCCGTATGTAAGTTTGTGGCCAAAACTGGTACTGCAATCACATTCAAAATACTGCAGAGCGCAGTATCCCCTCCCCCTCTCCCCCAGACGAGAGGTTGCCCGCTAGGTTGCCGGTGTTCCGAGATATACGGCTCCTCGAATTCTGAGCTGCCCTGGGCAGGGATTTAGTGAATATTCATTATGGAGGTTGTCGTGTGCGCTAATATATGAAATATATGAGCTTCATATGCAAACAGAGAACAACAGGATCATCAAATTGCTTAATGTTACACTTACTCTCGCATCAGCTGTTGTCCAAACAGTCACCGTTCCCCACATTAACACATATCCACATCTAAAGCGCTTCAAAAGTACGCCGTTGTTTAACAACTGAGCTACACCAGGATATTCAGCTCCTCTCGGTTCACTTGCCATGAATGACTGCCCAACGCGGAGCGCGTACGACAACCTCCGTAATGAATATTCACTAAATTCCCGCCCAGGGCAGCTCAGAATTTGAGGAGCCGTATATATCGGAACACCGGATCCAGCATGAACGTCTACTACACGGAGCTACCATGGCTACGTTTCAATATCACCAATGATTTGCTCTCACAGGGTTGTGTTCAGTTCAGTTCAGAAAAGATTGAGACTAATGACTAACTTTAGCAATGGTCATATTGGTCAAATTGCTTGTCACTCTTCTGTGTGGATAGCCTACTAAAGTCCATGCTATAATATGTGTAAAGAATTAATGAGGACTCATTTGACCGACGTACTGTCTCAATGGGGACCCACCCGGATGACATCACGAAAAACGTGAATAATCGTCACGTGATGCGGATTTCGGGCAAGCATCGGGCATCTGCCATAGAGAACCATTGAAAACGAGATGCACTAAACTGCTTGTTATTTGTTTTTTTTCTCCATGGAATGAAGATGTGCGCTCAAAGGTAGTTTAAAAATAGAATTACTCCTCCCGAGGCATATATTGATGAATATTAACTGATTACACTAAATAAATGGGCGAATGACGAGCGGTAAATTTAGTCACACTCCCCCCTTTCTCCCCCGTCCCGGCCTGTGACTTACGCCCAGGTAACCTGGTTAGCCTGCTGCCTTCTGGTACTTATGTAGACCCACCAGCAGCGATAGATGTACAAAACTCCCTTAGTAGTCTTCACATGCTTTGTTCCCTTACCTAGCATTATTCTTGAACATCAACATATTTTACACACACTGCGAGGTTTGAAATAAGCGGTATCGCATCACATTTGCGATCTAAAAATGCCTACTTTCCAATCAAAATGAACAATACCGGACAAATGAATCAGCCGCTGCGAAAGAAAATCCTAAGAACATAGGTGGAATAACTTAAAATTATGGCATAGAATCATACAACTAGTGTATTATCAAGTAGGTTAACGAACTGTTACCAAGCTAGCTTGCCATTACAAACCTGTCACAGGGGTCAGAAATTAAAGTATGAATACGAAGTCTCCCCCCTTATCCTGCCATGATTCGAGCATTGAACATGTTGCTTTTGCATTTCCGTAGCTGGCTAAGCGCAAACGAAAAAAGGGTTGTTATTGTCGCGGTTTGTGTTATCTGGACTGCCCCTTATCTGTGTTTCCCCATTAGCTGTCAATGGTGAAATGAATTTTTTCAGAGCCATTGTTGCTATTGCTCAGTCTGCTCTGCCGAGCCAGGAATGTGTTTTCGAAAGAGTAGGTGCGAACTTACATAGTTGGAGCCATTGACAGTGAATGGACGAACTACGTAAGTTGCTAGCATAGTTAAAAAACTATGCTTTTGGGAAACGCACCCCAGGTCCCCATTGTCAACACAATTTAGATGTAAAATAAAAGTTGATAAAATCGCCTAAAAACCTACTTCTTCTAACTCAGCACATTGCCTCCGAGGCCTTTTAGGTTTAGCAACGTCAGACATTTGTGCTGCGAAACGCTGGTAGCTGCAGCTCAGTGGTAACTGGCAACCTGGATGCCGAAATGCTACTGACTTCGTGATTGGGAGATAGGTGGAGGGCGGCGTGACAGGCCAAAACACAAAATGACAAAATCAACATTAGTTGTGGGCTGCAACTTCGCTTTTGTAATGAGAATATTCTGGCTGGACTACTGTTGCCAGTGATATAAGTATTTGAAATTAACATAATTCCTAAACGTCTGGTGATATATCAGGGCCATTTCATGATTAATCAACATACATTTCTTAGATACTGCTCCTTTAAATATTTCTTCAGTGAACTTTTTTTTGCTATAACTAGAACACACGCTGCATACTTGCACAAGTCCACCAGTAATAAATTAATTAATGCTGAACGTACAAAGACTAACAAACACTTTTGGGGGGGACCTACGGACACTACAGGGGGCCTATGGACACAATTGTAAAATTGTATCTGTGTCCACAGACATTTTATAGTTATTAAAGTTAAACAGTATCTTGATCTGTACATCCAATGTTGTGAACCTTTTTGATAAACACCAGACAGTGTGTACAATAACTGGGGGCCTAAGGACACCACACCCAATTTCTGCATTCCAACATACCAGAAATATCTCTGTTACATAACTGCTTAGTTTTGTCATTGTAACAGATAAATGACTGGTTTTGATTAATTACACCCCTGGCTCGTAAGATATGATAATATTCTGGTTTATTACCAAATGGGTTATTTGCAGAGCATAATTCTGTGTCACTTTCACAAAAGAAAGAAAAAATATAACATGAATAAATTCAAAGTCATTGAGGTTATACATAGATTCTCTTGAAATGCCCACTTCATAAACCTGAAAAATAAACTGAACGCATTCTATAGGTTTCATAATTATGATGAAATACAAACTCACTGAAATATATATTGCTGAAATCATTGATCAAAAATGCCTTTAGGTATCAGTGCAACGTAAATATATTCTTAGAGGGTAATATTACCACCATGTAATATACTGTGACTTGGAGATTGTTCAATGGATTTCCACAATTTTTTCACCATTACAAGTTCTCTCACAGAGGCACATTCTGCGCCAATGAATATGATAATATGAAGAATCCAACATTCTGTAATGGCTGGTAGAATTGAGACGCCAAGTGCAGCAGCAAGAGGGAAATAGAGCAGCATGGACACAATACAAATACAGAGAATAATACAGACCATACGACAGGGACAATCCTCGCGCTTCCAAAAGGACAACCAAACATCCGACAAAAAGGGAAGCAAAGCGAGAGAGAAAAAAGGAGAAGTATCTCAGGGAGCCGAGAAAAACAAGGCACCAAAAATAGTGCGACACAAAGGATAGAAAAGATACAAGAGCACATAAATCGTTACGACAGATATCTTCGGCTAAAGCGCTTAACTATAAGCAGACACTCAAGCGAAGGAGACGTGGCTGACTTCCAGCTTATATAGAGTCCGGGGAGGCGCCACCCAAGTTCAATCAGCCAGCTGGGTAAAGAATCCGACTGAAAAGGAATTCGATCTCGTCCCGGGATGAGAGCCTCAAAGAAAAGTCCTAAACACACGCACACCTCCCAAACCATGACACATTCACTCTTGAGCACATAACATTATGTATGGGACCAGTTTTATTTTCCACAGTGTGGCCATGATCTTTGTGTCACAGGTCGACACGCGTTACTCCGCCGAAGGTAATAAGACTCAACGTCCCACTGAATGGGAGCCACAATCTGAGCTGCCGGAATAACTGGCTCAGGAATCGGATCGTGACCAGAGCGGTCATAAATTCGCGACAAGGCATCAGGCTTGATTTTTTTGGATCCAGAGCGGTAAGTTAACGTAGAGTTAAAGCGATTGAAAAACAACGACCACCATGCCTGCCAGGAATTACGTTGCTTAGTCTGTTGGATATATTGGAGATTCTTATGATCCGTCCAAACCACAAACAGATGTTCAGCCCCCTCCAATGGCGCCACTCTTCTAACGCCAACTTGACAGCTAACAACTCCTGGTCACCAATGCTGTAATTCCGTTTGGCCGCCGACAACAACCGGGAGAAGTAGGCACATGGGTGCAAATTATTGTCCCGAAGGGGGCGCTGGGACAAAATGGCACCCACCCCAACCTCCAATGCATCCACCTCCATCACAAATGGCAGGGAGGGGTCGAGCAAAACGAGAATGGGCTCCAAGCTAAATCGTTTCTTTAACTCCTGAAAAGCAGCCTCAGCTGCTGGAGACCAAGCAAACGACGAGGAGGTATTCTTCTTAATGAGCGCGATAATGGGGGCAGCTATCTTTGCATTTCCCTGCCTCGCCTTCATATCTTGAGGGTAACTGAAGTTTAGGCTCTCGGGGAAAGTGTGTGGTTTGTGCTTGTGAAACATCCCGGGTGAGCTGAGTGGTCAACGCTCTAGTACACTCGGTGAGGCTTAATAAGATATTTTCCTGTCTCTTAACCCTTTACTCCCTGATACCGCCTACAGTCGTGATAATTTAGGTCGCTGTGCAGGCGAGTCCCGACTACAGGCGTGATAAACACATCGCTTCGGCCGGCGAATCCCGACTACAGTCGTGGTATTTTAGTAGCCATATTGTCTTAGGGCACCAGGGGTCAGTGGCTGCTAGGGCAGCAGTCTAAGATAGCTACTAGGGAGTAAAGAGTTAATAGCAGTCTCCTGCAGGCGAATCCTATCCGTCAGCTCTGCCTGCTGATTATTTAAGCAAGTGAGGCCCTCGCCATAACCAGCAAGGACCAATTGTTGACTAGCAATAATGCCCTCCAGCGTAGCCATTGCTGGCGACTCCATAGCTGGCTAGAGTGTTCTGTGGCCGGTAGAATTGAAAGGCCAAGTGCAGCGGCAAGAGGGAAATACAGCAGCACGGACACAATACAAATACAGAGAATAATACAGACCATATGACTGGGACAATCCTCGCGCTTCCAAAAGGACGAGGAAACATACGACAAAATGGAAGCAAAGCGAGAGAAAAAAAAGGAGAAGTAGCTCGGGGAGCCGAGAAAAACAAGGCACCAAAAATAGTGCGACACAAAGGATAGAGAAGATACAAAGGCACATAAATCCTTACTACAGATATCTTCGGCTAAAGCGCTTAACTATAAACAGACACTCTAGCGAAGGAGGTGTGGCGGACTTCCGGCTTATAGAGTCTAGGGAGGCGCCGCCCAAGTTCAATCAGCCAGCTGGGTAAAGAATCCGACTGAAAAGGAATTCGATCTCGTCCCGGGATGAGAGCCTCAAAGAAAAGTCCTAAACACACGCACACCTCCCAAACCATGACACATTCACTCTTGAGCACATAACATTATGTATTATAAATAATTACACCCGATTGTACTTTAGCTGACACTAGGAAGAACATCATGGTTTAGTAAGTATTGCATGTCTTGCACTGTGCTTTATAATGATTAACTCAAAGCATTCAATCATCCCGATTCAATTTTTTTTTTTTACCTAGGACCAGTTTTATTTTCCACAGTGTGGCCATGATCTTTGTGTCACAGGTCGACACGTGTTACTCTGCCGAAGGTAATAAATGAAAAAATACTTCATAGTGGCAAGTGTTATTTTGGTTTCAGCTGAGTGAGACAGTGGCATTCACTCAATCCCACACCATTACTGACCCTCTCCCATAGCGTTCATGTGGAATCATAGCGACTTGCTGAAGATGTTCACTTGGGCGATGCCAAACACGTTGACAACCATCATTGAAGTCCAGATTGAAACGTCAATAAATTGTTGATGCTGTTGACACCAATGTCTCCTCCTCTGCTGATGACAATCTGAGAGGGGCAGTGGGATGTACGGCTGCCTGGCTCGCGGGTTGGCAGCATGCAGACGGTTTCGTATGGTCTGTGTTGAGATGAGAATCCTGTAACCTGTAGATGGCCTTGTTGCAACTGTGTTGCATTGCCTGTCACGCAAGGCTCTATTGTCTATCTGGTGGTCATCTGGCCTGGTTGTGCTTCTTGGACGCCATTTTCGCAGTCTGTTTTGGACTCTACCAGTGGCAACGTAGCATGCCCACAATCGGCTGATGATGGACTGCGAGACATGCAGTTGTCTGGCTGTGTAAGCCTGGGTTGTTCTGGCCTGGAGCATCTCTATATGGCCCACAATCTTTCTTCTTCCGGGAGTCTTCTTGTCGTCAAAAGTGGTGAAATGATGGATGAATGTGGTTCTAGGCATGCTTTTATACCAATATTTGCAAAGAAAGCGTGTGCATGACAGCATTTGCTCCCTGAAGGGATGATGTAACTGTTCACGTGCACCCCCAGGTGCGTTCAGGGACCCTGTTTCTGCAAACTTTGAAACCTAGCGGACTATGGGATATGTTCAAAAATGTGCAAATGGTTAACCACAAACATACTAAAAAATCTCACAAACATCTAAATTCAGGTGCTTTCCACAGTCAGTCGAATTTGAATATCCCCAACTTTTTGTGAGCAGTAAATATCATATTTAGCTTTTCTCACAAAGACTGGAATTTTCTGTCGCTGTTTGGGTGTACTGAAACACCCACAGATGTAGCAGAAAACATCTGGATCATGTTTGCTTATTCTTCTGTCAGTAGCCATATTACTAAGCCTTAAATCAGGATTAGGCAAAAAAAAAAAAAAAAAAGTCTTTTAATAAAAAATAGTTTTTAACTTTCATACATGTGAAAATCAGCCAAGAATTGAATAAACAGTTTTCACCTGGCTCAGAGGAAGATAAAAATCATGTCTTTGTGGCACTTTTTCTGGTGATTACAAGACAAGACCTCAGAAGTGGTTGTCGAAAGTGACAATGCTATGAAATGCACATTGTACAAACTGAGAAAATGCGATGAGCTAGAGCAAAACAGACACTTTTTTTTTGAACCAGCACCCCGAAATTAGCATGAAACAAGTATTGGATTTTATTCAGCATAAATTATGCAGAGAAGTGTAATTTAGGATCACTAATGCCATCTTAAGCCAAGGTCAAAGTTCTTGAACAGGGGCGTTGGGCTTGTATTAAACTCATCATATAAAATACATCAAGAGTAATCACATTTGTGCATGGGAGTTGGGACCGTAATCAAGAACCTAGTCAGCAGTGATGTAGTGGCCAGTGGAGAGTCTGTATATGCTACCAGGTAGATGGGTTGATCATAAAGGACAAGGTGGGTATACTCTCCCATGCATTTCAACGGCTTCTTTGCTGATTGGCGATTATACTATAAATTGACAGAAAAAGAGGTTGATATACTCCATAAGCTTGTGTATACCTTCCACTACACCACTGCTTGTCACCTATAGAGCACAAAGGATGCAAAACGTATGTCTTAAAAATGCATGGAGCTGGGCCCAAACTGAATTTACTGATTCAATTATTTTTACAAAAGCCTATGACACAGTATACAGTGACATTTTGACTGAAATATTTTACTTTGCATCAATATTGTGGCTTTAATTCCATCACTTATTCTGGTGCTCTCATCTTAATTCTGGGGAATAATCGGAGGGCATTCTGAGTTGCGGCTTCGAGCACTCTCTCTGGTGGGACTCCTTTCAGTTTTGCAATATGTGCACATGCCAGAGCGATGTTTTTTGGTTCATTTCTCACCTAGTAGAAATAAAATTTCAGGAACAAGAGAAAGAAAATAAGGTCAACTGAATTGTTATCATATTAGTAACATTCTTACAACCATCCACAATGAGACTTACACGTTTCTCCGGTCCAAGAGCAGGGGAATCAGTCTCCAAGCATATGTGTTCCAGAGGGATTTGTTTTATCAGCTTGACTCTCTGTCGTGAGAAAAAAAAACACCAATGTTATTAACAGCAGATGAAGTAAAACCAGCAAAATGATACATTATAAAAGGAAAGTTTGGTGCACATGATTAAATATAAAAAGGAATTTTAAGATGCTACTGCACCATCATCAGAGTCACATTTCAGATCAGCAGTTCTTATATCAGTCCTCATCTTGGATATCAAGTAACACAAGCAGGTCACATGCTTCCAGCAGTAGCAAACATAAGGCCTGTTACTTGAGTAAAATGTAGGCTACCGGTGCTTTCGCCACAATACATGTGCAACCCCTGGCAAAGATTATGGAGTCACCACACTTAGAGGATGTTCCTCCAGCTTTTTTACTTCATGACAAGCGAACAAATTGCAGAGATGACACAGAACAATTTTTATATTACCTTAACCTTCAGGCTTTGTGAAACACACCTCAAACAAATTAGATGAAATTATTTTAATTAATGGCATATTTTTTTCTTAATCAAGTAGAGGAAAAAAATATGGAATCAGCTTGTATTTGGCATTTCTAGAAGAAATACTAGCACAAATCTGAATATGCAAATTTATCAGTAGTTAAAAGAGTGCTTGCGGACCATTACAAGGTGTTGGACTTGACGAACTATGAGGAAGCATGGCACCAACAAGACAGCTGGCAAGTGAAGCAATGGAAAGGATTATAAAACTGCTACATAAAGAAAATTCAACACGAAAAGTAGCAAACGATGTTGGTTGTTCCAAGTCAGCTGCATCTAAAATTTGGTGCAAGTATAAACACAATGGGAAGGTTATAAAAGTAAAACAAACAGGTTGATGATGGAAGACTTCAAAGCGTCAGGACAGAAAACTAAAAGTAATATGCCTTGAAAATAGAAAATGCAAAACAAAACAAATGAAAAACAAATGAGCAGAAACAAGAGTCAATGGGCCTCATGCAGCAACATTCTCTTAAGTTTCTCTTATATTTTCTCTTATTTTTTTGCTAAGAGAAAAAATAAGAGAAATAAACTCCGGATGCACCAAACGCTCTTACCGTCCAAATCTGCTCTTACCCAGGTGTGCTGAATGTTGAATCTCACTTGATCGTAAATTGGAAGCGCGTGGCCGGTTGTTTTAAATTACCATATATGACACCCACTAAACACCATATAAGGGCAGGTGACGTGCCGTGTGCAAAGAGCCGACTGCTCATGGCAATCTAGGGCGCTTTCAGGCTAGGTACGATTGTTCTGTACCGTGCCACAGTACGATTGTCCCCCTCCCCTCTCCCCCCCGCTGGTCAACTTTCACACTAGTAATATTGTAACGTACCGAGTACACTTGCATAACAGTTTTCTGTTTTTTTTTTTTTATCTCGGTAAGAGTGCTCTCAACCACTCGCAAAATTTTCTCTTATCTAAGAGAAGAAAAAAAATAAGAAAACATTGCTACATCCCAGAAATCAATGGGTAAGAACAAAATAAGAAAAAAATCGAGGATACAAACAAAAATGAGAAAATATGTCTTTATATCGCTTTTTGCATGAGGCCCAATGTTTGTGGCAGAACTGTAAGAAACTGGCTGAATGAAATGGGATTTACACACAGAAAAGCCAAACGAAAACCAGAACGAACACCTATGCAGAGGAAGGCAAAGGTATAGGGGGCTCAAGAGAAGCAATCAGGGAGTGTGGATGATTGGATGAAAGTGATATTCAGTGATGAATCACAAATCTGCATTGGCCAAGGCGATGATGCAGGTACTTTTGTCTAGTGTCATTCTAATAAAACATATTAAGATGAATGCTTAAAGAAAACAAGTAAATTTCCCCACTCATTTATGATATGCGGTTGCATGCCAGGTAAAGAACCAGGGAGATGACAACAGTCAATGCGCAGGTGTACACTGAAATTTTGGACCATTCCCTGATTCCATAAAAAGAAAGTGGGTTTGGTGATGAGGAAGTCATGTTTCAGGATGACAATTCATCTTGCCACAGAGCAAAGAGTGTAAAAGTTTTTTCTTCAGGGAAGGTATAACAACTCAATGACATGGCCTGCAAACAGTCCCAATCTCAATCCAATTGAAAATTTATGGTGGAAATGGGGGGGGGGGGCTGTCCATGACAAGGCCCCATCCAGCAAAGTGGATCTGTCGACTGCTGTTTGTGAAAGTTGGAAACAGCTAGGTGGAGAATACTGTTTTTCATTAGTGAAAGAACCTCAAAGAATTCAGGCTGTCATAAAACCCTGAAAAGGAGCTAAAAAGTTCTGTTTTTGATTTTTGTTGTTGATGATTCCATAATTTTTTTCCATTCCATTTTGGTGTCCTTTTCTTGATCTAAAAAAAAATAATTACCATTAATTAAAATAATTTAATCTAATTTGTTTGAGTTGTGTTTCATGAAGGCTGTATGTTCAGTGAATAAACAAAAATTGTTTTGTGTCATATCTGTGAGTTGTTTATTTGCTATGAAGTTACAAAGTTGGATGAACATCCTCTAAGTGTGGTGAATCCATGATTTTTGCAAGGGGTTATACAGAAACCAACAGAAAAATCGTGAACTAATATTAAAAAAAAAAACATCATCAAACAAAATAATAAGCTTTTACTCTTTATACTTTTTCTGTCTTCTGTAATTTATATTATTGTCTTTCAATTAAGAACCAAGTTCACTTTTTAAGTAGCTAGTGCCAGTCTCTTCCAAGCCAAAATCATCAAAACCCTCTGTGAAAAAAGGCTAGAACACACGGGTAATACAAAACCCAAAACCAGTGAAGTTGGCACGTTGTGTAAATCGTAAATAGAAACAGAATACAATGATTTGCAAATCCTTTTCAACCTATATTCAATTGAATACACTGCAAAGACAAGTTACTTAATGTTCGAACAGGTAAACTTTGTAATTTTTTGCAAATATTAGCTCATTTGGAATTTGATGCCTGCAACATGTTTCAAAAAAGCTGGCACAAGTGGCAAAAAAGACTGAGAGAGTTGAGGAATGCTCATTAAACACTTATTTGGAACATCCCACAGGTGAACGGGCTAATTGGGGAACAGGTGGGTGCCATGATTGGGTATAAAAGCAGCTTCCCTGAAATGCTCAGTCATTCACAAACAAGGATGGGGCGAGGGTCACCACTTAGTGAACAAATGCGTGAGCTGATTGTCGAACAGTTTAAAAACAACATTCCTCAACGAGCTATTGCAAGAAATTTAGGATTTCATCATCTACGGTCCGTAATATCGTCAAAAGGTTCAGAGAATCTGGAGAAATCACTGCACGTAGCGACAAGGCCGAAAACCAACACTGAATGCCCGTGACCTTCGATCCCTCAGGCGGTACTGCATCAAAACCGACATCAGTGTGTAAAGGACATCACCACATGGGCTCAGGAACACTTCAGAAAACCACTGTCAGTAACTACAGTTCGTCGCTACATCTGCAAGTGCAAGTTAAAACTCTACAATGCAAAGCGAAAGCCATTTATCAACAGCACCCAGAAAACGCCGCCCGGCTTCGCTGGGCCCAAGCTCATCTAAGATGGACTGATGCAAAGTGGAAAAGTGTTCTGTGGTCTGACGAGTCCACATTTCAAATTGTTTTTGGAAACTGTGGACGTCGTGTCCTCCAGACCAAAGAGGAAAAGAACCATCCGGACTGTTATAGGCGCCAAGTTCAAAAGCCAGCATCTGTGATGGTATGGGGGTGTATTAGTGCCCAAGGCATGGGCAACTTACACATATGTGAAGGCATCATTAATGCTGAAAGGTACATACAGGTTTTGGAGCAACATATGTTGCCATCCAAGCAACGTCTTTTTCATGGACGCCCCTGCTTATTTCAGCAAGACAATGCCAAGCCACATTCTGCACGTGTTACAACAGCATGGCTCCGTAGTAAAAAGAGTGCGGGTACTAGACTGGCCTGCCTGTAGTCCAGACCTGTCTCCCATTGAAAATGTGTGGCGATTATGAAGCGTAAAATACGACAACGGAGACCCCGGACTGTTGAACAACTTAAGCTGTACATCAAGCAAGAATGGGAAAGAGTTCCACCTGAAAAGCTTCAAAAATTGGTCTCCTCAGTTCCCAAACGTTTACTGAGTGTCGTTGAAAGGAAAGGTGATGTAACACAGTGGTAAAAAGGCCTCTGTGCCAACTTTTTTGCAATGTGTTGCTGCCTTTAAATTCTAAGTTAATGATTATTTGCAAAAAAAAAATAAAGTTTCTCAGTTTGAACATTAAACATCTTGTCTTTGCAGTGTATTCAATTGAATATAAGTTGAAAAGGATTTGCAAATCATTGTATTCTGTTTTTATCTACGATTTACATAACGTGCCAACTTCACTGGTTTTGTAAAATATGTCACATCACTTTTTATAAGCAAATGAAATGACATGTTCATTACTGTGATATATAAATGCCTCAAACGCACTTTGTCACAGCAGAATGTGGCCTTAAATGATTAATGTTTCCATGTACCGCTTTTTAAACATCTTCACACAACTACTCCCAATGCTGCCTTTGGGCAGATGACAACATGACAATTTGCTGTTTCACAAGAGAGTCAACAACATTAAACAGATTTTTTGATTCTATAATGAAGCTTTTATCCCTAAAGGCAGGCTCCAAAGCAGTCCAAAGACCTGCACCTTGTTACTAACACGAGAAACATGGTACCTTCCTGTTTTGCATTTCTGCTTTACAACTAAAATGTGACTTTGTTTCTCTCTCTGAAACATTTGGTGGTGCTCTGAAAATGTCACATCAAAAGGAAACTGCTGTTATTTGTTGATATACCTGTAGCTAATGTAATATTATGCTAGGGTGCATTTAACTGGGAGACACAACAATGCACTTTTCGCAATTTACTGCAGTTTTGCCAGTCACATAGATTGTTTCTCTAACAGTGCTCCCGAATGGCAAGGAAGTCAAAATTGTACACGATCAGGTAAATTGGTGCTTTTGCGACAGTTGTCACGACCCAAAATGCGTCACAGTTGGGTATGACGTAGGGTATTATTATAACATTTAAAAATATGATGAACCTTTGAACATTCATACAGGTTTTATACTTTCTGGAGCAGTCAACAGGATAGAGAATTTTGAATTCACTCATGACTCATGACCCAGCCTGGAGGGCTGGAGGAGCCTACAGCCTGGAGGTAAACAGCAAACTTGAACTAGAGATAGGTTTTAAGGCAGAAAACAAATGTCTCCACCCAGCCCAAGGCAGCCGCCCCTCATTGATGTTCACAGACATTTTGGAACAAATTAGAAAAGTTAATAACCTCAAAATAGCAAAAGGCACATCTGCACAACCTGATGCAAATGTGTGTGAATTTTCACGGATATATATCAAACGGTGTCTGAGTTATGGTCTGGAAATGGTGGGAACGCCAACGCGGACGCGCACACACAGGGGAAACCGGAGAAAAACAACATGTCCCCCCTCCCTTCCAGGGGGAGGCATAATTAAACAATTAGTTTGAGGGAAAATGGCAAAAGGCACATCTACATGCCATGTTGAAAGTGTGTGCAATGTCTGAGGTAAATATATGAATTAGTTTCTGGGATACAGCCTGGAAATGAATCATAGCCCCATTTTGAGATGAAGACCAAACTGTCACCATGGAAACAAGAAAAATTAAAAGAGTAATCTTACCAGAAATAGCAAAAGGCATATCTACATACAATTTTGAAAGAGTGTGCAAGGTTTGATGTAAATATCTTACACGGATTCTGAGATACAGCTCGGAAACAAACCCTAACCTCATTTTGAGAATAAGTTCAAACAGTTACCATGGAAACAAAAAAAATTAAAAAGGTAATTTGAAGGAAAATAGCAAAAGGAACATCATCATACCATGCTGATAATGTGTGCAATGTCCAAGGTTAAATCTTCATTAGTTTCTGAGATACAGCCTGGAAACGAATCAAACCCCCATTTTGAGACTAAGTCCAAATTGTTACCATGGAAACAAGAAAATTCAAAAAAGTAATTTTAGCAAAAATAGTAAAAGGCAGATCTACATACAATGTTGAAAGAGTATGCAAGGTTTGATGTAAATATCTGAAACGGTTTCCGAGTTACTGCCCGGAAACAGTGGGAACGCCGACGCAAACGGGAAACCATACAAAAACAATGTCTCCCCTCCCTCCTAGGGGGAGATATAATTCAATTTCTATTCCCAAATTGAAATAGCAAACCAGAGTCTGAAGTCTTCCACACACTTAACATCATGAAATTATACAAGGATAAGGAAATGACACATATATATGTTGATTTAACCAATGAACAAGGGTCCCTTTTTTACATGTATGTAAAAAAGGGACCCTTGTTCATTGGTCAAATCAACATCAGTTCTATGCCTTTATGAAAATAAGCAAAACTGCTCATCTGAATTAGCTGGATTAATTGGTATGAAAGTACTCACAGTAAATTGATATTTTAAAATATGTCACATTAGTTTCAGCTTCCTGAGATCAAACAGTACACTGCTTGTCACCTCTACAGAGTCTAATTCTGTAATTGAGTCCAGAGGTGATTGACAGCCTTAATGAGATCCCTTCAAAATTCTCGCAGACAAAGGAGCAATTCCGTATTCCATCTCGGCTTATAATGGTGATACTTTGGAAGGTAACAGTACTTGATTAAATAAATCAAGGCTATTATAGCAGCGACTTCTTTGAATGCATTAATAAAAATGAGCAACATCAAAAACTTCAGACTTTTAAAATTATCTCAACAGCTCACTGCGTGAACTGCTGACGTGGGTTTAAATCCCTGACTATAAAATTTTGTAATACCACTGAGTAAGGCATAAACTGGATTGCTTACCCAGCTTGAAGAACTTAAATACAGAGGATGAGTGTCTCATAATAATAATAATAACAACAACTCACCTCTTCATCTCTGCAGATAGCAGGGGGGAAAGAGAAGTAATACCCCATCTGAGCCCCCTCCAAGGCCACTGATGGCCTCCCAGCAAAGTTGTGTAGCAGAGCATGGGTTATACCTGCAAGCACAGTATAGCTACAGTACGAGAAACCAATAATAGTATGGTGTCAGTCAGTATACATTCTGAAAAAGATTGGTTTCTAAGTGACTGCATATGAAAATCTTATCTATTTAAAGCATTCTTTGTGGTCTGGCAACATGGAGGGCTCCATGTAGACTTAAGAAGGATCCTCTATGGATAAAATTATTTGTTCCTGATTGAGTATTGGTCTACTGATAAGAACACGAGGAACAATCCGCCTACCCTGTTCTTTGAGGACACCTATGGTAACTTTCGCGGCTGATCGGGAATGGACATTCCTGCGAAGACAAGAAATAACTCTCGAATCAGACCACTGTTTTGCTTACATTCCTATTCAGGCATGCTAGCCTTTGCTGCTTATGTTTAAAACAAGACACCATTGCACCAATATAAGATATTTTACCCCTGAAGAGGTCTCTGAAATGTATACACTTAATGGAAATGCAAAAACAAAAAAAAAAAAATCATGCAGCATTCAGGAAGATGTGACCAATCCAGTATCTAACTGCTTAACTCACACGGGCAGATCAAGCTCTTTGGCTATCTGGAGCTGCCTTCTGAAGACCAACTCCTGCTCTTCTCGATGCTGGATTTGAGGGGTGAACCGTGGTGTGAAGTCTAGACCAATCTGCTGACAGAGAGGTAAACACTCAGACCTGAAATAGGCGGCTTCTTGCAACTCCATGATTGAAGAGCTCATCTGTATGCCCTCTGTTAACTTCGCAGCAGCACAAAAGAACTGGTGACCACTGCCCAACACATTTGTTGATTTAAAAATGAAACATAGACATGGGAAAAGGGCAAACTTTGAACGCTGGTTGTTTGTGGTCCAGGACAGACAGTAGGCGGCTAAAGCAAAATTGATTAAAGGCCTGCTTGTCAGCCCTTATTAAAAACACTCTTCAGGAATGTCAAACTGGAACAAACCAGTCGCAGTGGGCTTATTTCACAGCATTGTAAAAGGGAACCTCGGAGTCTGCAGAAATGCTGACATTATTTAGTCGTCTCGTCACAACAATCGGCTTTGTACGCCCTTTTCCCTCGGTGAAATAATACCTCTGACAGACTTGCATTCCTTCCAAAGCTAACGAAGAAAGGCTACAAAGCTGCATGGGAATTAGCCTGGAGGATGGAAAAATCAGGACTTTAAAATGGTTTGGCCACATTTCAAACAAATTTCTGAGACTAATCCATTGGATTACAGGAGTCAATGCATCTAAGAAGTCCTGCAAGCAAAGTTGCCAGCTTGTACTTGGTTATATGCTGTCTGAAGTCAAGGGGCAGAACAGGAAAATGTAGGTCATGTGATGAGAAAAAAATGACCTTTTAACTTCACTGTCAATGTAAGAAAAAGTTAAATTTAATTAACTCTGATTTAAAAATATAAATCAATCTAATCACATCTCTTTGTTTAGCCAAAACAGTTTCTTGACACGTCCACTGATGCTCAGCCCTGTTCTAGCAGGTCTTCTGCCAAACAGATTTTCAATTCAACCCTACTTTGGCACTCTTGATTCTACTAATTAGCAGCTCAATGAGATCTACAACTATTGATTGAGGCATTGCTCAGGTGGAAGTGACAATGTACAGGACGATAGATGTACACACACCAGGCTGACAGCCGTTGTCTAAAGAAAGAGAATATATGGAGTAGCTCAAGATGGAATCCTATAGAAGGAATCAGGATGTCGTTTCCAAAGGTCTCCTATACGTACCTCACCGATGGCCACAATCTCTTCTTTGTACCTCTGGAACAGGGGAAGCGCTGGCTCCAAGTCCTTACAAAACACAACTTGGTTATTGAATCTTTTTATGCTTATTTAATCTCATCATTAAAACTATGGTAAGATTAAAACCATGCTAGTGGAACTATGAGAACTATTGGTAACACAACATAATGACTGTAAAGAAATTACAACCTGTATTGTCACTGAGCGCAGTTCCTGGGACCCAGAGCTTTGAACTGGGTGAATTCCCAAGCATGGTGCCACTAGATCATGGTAGCTGTAACAGGCATATTAAAGAAAATGAAGCCAAGTTATTCATGTTTGCTTGTGCCATAAATATGGTGTGGCTCATTCAAACACAGAAAGTTAGTTATATGCCTACCAAAGCATTGTGAAGTTAATGTTTATATTTGGCAATGCAGCGCAGAACAGCTGAGAATGAGGAGAAAGGTGCAGGTTGGAGGCTGTCTGCTGATCATTTATTCAACAAGAGGAAGAGAAAGGATGCCAAAGTTGCAACGTAACCACTAAATCCTCAGATAGGGACCTCATCTGAAAACAACTCAAAAATTGTGCACATTTTAAAATATGCACATGATTCACTGTACAAGTATGATGTTGTTACAAATAAACCAATAAAAATAAATGAATAATTAAATAAACAAGCATGAAATATTTAGATCCCCACCACAGGATCGCTCATATCCCAAAAGAAAATTTAGGAAACAGCACAAAGGTATTTTCCGAAAATGGAGGAAGGACAGAAATGTGAAAAGGCACATCTATGTAATAAGATGTATCTATATATAAAATTCAGTTGGAAATATTGAACGGTTTTGGTATTCTAGCCCGGAAGCGAAACAAGACAGAGGTCAGACGGACAGGAGGACAGATGGAACTATCAAAAGGCACATCGACACAATAAGCTGTATCTATGCATTAAATTTTGTGGAAAAACTTTGAATGGTTTAGCAGTTCAAGCCTGGAAAAGACGTGTAAGGAACAAACGGCCACATGAAAGGACAGCACTCGTTCCTGTGTCCACCCTCCACTTTGTGGCAGGGATAATAGATAAAGAAATAGGTAAAAGAGTTATAAAATAATGGAAACCATACATGACTTGATCATAACTCTCACTTCCATTTATCAGATCTTGTCATAATAAGAGGAATTACGAAAATTTGTCTCAGCTGACAAGCTCCATATTAGGGGTATATTCAGTTACATGTTGCTTCAATTGGGAGTTTTATAGAAAATGAAGTAAGAGCTGAAAAAGAAAAATTTGATGATTGTTTTAATAGATGCTTATTTTACACACATAGGCATGTGTATGTAAAATCATAAGTTCAAGAAATGGCCAAAACAGACCATGTTATCATTTAAAACACTGCCATGCATGACAACAGTGTAAAAACTTAGGCATCATTTTTAATTGATAATTCAAACACACTATCCAGTTCAGTGTTAGACATCAATGGAAAATAACCACTCACACTTTTGATAGATGAATGACTCTTTCAAACTCACTGACGTTTTCTGTCACTGAAACCAGAGTCTTCACTCCAGCCTGAAAATTTAAAGTTATTTTAGCTTATTTTAGCTCTTACTTAGTGCGCAGCTTTCACAAGTAGCTGCTATGTTACAAATGTATGTGATCCACTTCAAATAAAAGGCTATTTTAAATGTACTTAATAAATGGAATAAAAGAAATTAAAGATGAAATATACAGTTTGAATGGAAAATAATCCAGTGGAATCATGATATGCTCTACCAGTCGGGGGTTCCGATACATTTTAGTCATTATTTTTTTCAAATTAATAGTGAAGGGTCTGGCCAAGCGAAAGTGAACATGTGTGATGAAAATGATATTTCTTTGTAACACATAGTGAATGGGCTGATCTTGTAGCTTAATCTGTCTAACTTTGTTTTTTCAATACAAGATGTGAAAAAAAAAAATTACAGCCATTTAAAGTGCATGAAGTTTGAAAACTACAGACACACTTGGAAATCTATTTTTCACATAATTTTCATCTCAACAATAAAATATCTAAAACTACATAAAATTTACTTGTTTCTACATTTAATACCTTTTACTATTCATATTTTTCAGCATCTGTAACTATTTTTGCCAAATTCAAATTAAAAATGAGTTTTTTTTTAACTCTTAATAGCTGTTGCATTATGACCATATAGATTGCTGTCATAACTGACTTAAGTAATAATAATGTATTTGTGATACAGAATGTTTCTTTTATAATGAAAGTATGTTATGCTACCCATTTTAGTTCTTTTCTTGAAGTAAACCTTACTTTTTCTCATGAACATCTAGTTCTGTAGTGACGTAACCATATTCTTTTCCCTATTTAATCTAAGAAATTCCATATTTTGCTACAATTTTTGCTGAGAACATAATTTAATAGGTTTATTGCAATATTGAAACCAGGTTGACTTCAATTTGTAATGAGAACAGCATGTTATGCATCTTTGCGTACACCTTGTCAAATCTGATGTCCTCTTTTGGTAGTGCCGTAACCGAGCACATTTTTGCTAATTTCACATTTAAAATTATTCAAACAATCTATTGAGTATACCATGTTAAAGTACTTGTAAAACTTTAGAAACATGTATTTCAAGTTTATATAAGTTATCTGGTTAAAAAGTTATAGCCCAATGAACATCAAATTGTAGTGACGTAACCGCTTGGCCAGACCCTGAAATGAAAGTAGTCCAGCAGTGAAGAACCTCCAACGACACAAGGTTAGATGTGCTCAATGGAAAATCAAAAAAGATCTTATTTTTCACTGGATAGTTCCCTAAATTTCAGAGCAAATAAAAGGCTATAATTCTGAAAATAAACAAGTAAACTATACTTCCATTTGCTAACCAAAGAAATAAAATCAAGATGATCTGGGCCATATTGGGATAGAATGATCAAGAGGAGGAAACTGACAAGAGCAGTAAATCTAGAGGAACTTCCACAGTAATGTTGGGAGTTCACTTTCATACTACTGTCCTTCTGACTGCCTGTGTATATAAAAGAGTCTGCACAGTCTTAATTTCTGCAGATTAAACCATGAGAGACCACAAACCTCTTTGGCTCTCTGTATCACATCTTCTAAGTCCTGCAAAACCCAAAAGAGAAGTTTGATTTAGCAGAGTCACAGACCAAAGACAGGGCCGCAACTGGTCAGCCAGTCACTCTTATTTACTTCAAAGAGTCAGGGTAGGACAACCGAGTGAACATCAATGTTGCCATGAAACAATATTTGTTCAGGAAATTAAAGGCAGCTAGACAGAACTCATTATTATTAAAGTGACCTCACTTCACCAGATTAGTTTGCATATATTTTGATACAAAGTCAAAATTTTCTGGTTCCTAAAGCCACTGCAAAATGTAATCAGACATGATTCCAGAGCAACAGTTTTGAACGAACAATCTTGCAAAACCTGCACGCGGGAGAATAACATTTTACCCATTTACCTCCAGAAAAAAAGCGTACATTATGAATAGAATTTGAACCTGCATTGCTTTCTGCTTTTATGAGCTGGTACAGTGCTGAAAATACAAGCTAATATTATATTTACATCATCATTCCATAGGCCTACATGAAATGCAATGCCTCGAACATACTGATATTTGCTAAAGGGTTTCAAAGGAGCTAAATTTATATGTAAGTATGGACAAATTACAATACTGTAAATATTTTCATAGCATTCTCCAGTGCCCTATAAGTTTAATTAACCTGTACATGTTGAAAATACAGGACTGCAGTATACCCAGGCATGGCTAATATTTTTATGGGTAAGAAGAGGCTTTGCCATTTGTATCCTTTTGTAGCTGCTGGCACATGTGCTGGACCACCTGTAGCTGTGATTACAGCTGGCATTCGCCGTGGCATTGTTTCGATAAGCTTATGCAATGTCACAATATTTATCTCTGCCCAAAGTTGCACTAATTTTTTGCCAAGATCTTGTATTGATGATGGGAGAGTCAGACCACAGCATGAAGTCTTCTCCAGCACATTCCAAAGATTCTCAATGGGATTAAGGTCTGGACACTGAGGTGGCTAATCCATAAGCGAAAATGAAGTCTCACACTCTCTAAACCAATATTTCACAATTTCACCCAAATGAATCCTGGCATTGTCATCTTGGAATATGGCTGTGCAATCAAGGAAGAAAAAATCCATTGATGGAAAAACCTGATCATTCATTATGTTTAGGTAGTCAGCTGACCTCAGTTTTTGAGTGCATATCACTGCTGAACCTGGGCCTGGCCATAGACTGTATAAAAAAATGGACGCAGCAACCGTGATGTCACCCATTGGTTTCAGCATAGCCTACTATTTAGGAAGCCTCGATTTTGGCAATTTGAACAGCGCCATTTTTTCATTTTGAAACCGGATGTGATTCCTATTGGACAAGAGCCTGAATTGAAGATCCAGGGAGGAGCTAGGGGTGGATCTACGGGTGGATCTAACCGTATCTGACGAGGACCAGAGGATAGCTACGCCCCTAGAGCAAATTCTGGCTTTATCCTTTATTCTAGTCTATTTGGAACCATAATTTACAAAAATGAACATCATGATATTTCAAAGGAGACCTGAAACTTGCGATAGGTACCATAAAATAATGCGGAAAATCATTATTGAAATAATAAATCAGGTGGGAAGGTAGGGTCATTTTCTCTATAACATAGAGACTTCTATAGCGTTGAACTTCTTTCTGGAACTACCGACGTCGCCATCTGCTGGCCATAAAATAGAATGCCAGTGTTAACGGTACGGGGGAAAAAATCGCGACCCGGGTGCTGGGTCCATCTTTTTATATAGTCTATAGGCCTGACCAACTGAAGCAACCCAAGATCATCACACTGCCCCCACAGGCTTGTACAGTAGGCACAAGGCATGATGGGTGCATAACTACATCTGCCTCTCTTCACTTTATGATGCAGGTGGTTTTAATATTATGGCTGATTTGTGTATACTGCATAACTGAAATCCGAGAATTAACAGCTGATTAATGATCTTGCATGTTTTGGTTGCGTGGGGGTCTGTGAAAGATTTATGTTTTCGGTAATAAGCACAGGAGGCACAACTGCCACAAAATAATTTACGTTAGACATCAGAAAGGTAGCGAAAAGACGGATTGAGGCATCTCATGTCTAGAACATTGTTTCAAAATTCCAAGTCAGAGTTCGGGAACTCTGTTGCTGTCAGACAGCAGTCGTGGTTGATTCACTAGCATTACAGTGTTCAGTAAGGACATACTTTTTGTAGCCATGTCATGGCGCATTTGTGACATCTAGAATGGTTAAATGAACTTGCTGTCTTCCGAGACTCCCAAGAATTTTTGTTCGTTTGTACATATTCTTCCAATAACATGTATACAATAATCATTTTAAAAAACTTTGCCCCAATACGACATAATTTTTCTTGTGACACCGAAGAAATAGGTTTTGGTGAATACTGAGTTTTTTACGGCAAAAATATCATTAGGAGCTGGAGTTAGAAGCTAATGTCAAGGGGGCTCCATCAGCTCAGGCACCCAAGATCATTCGACGAAAGGGGAAAACGTAGTTTTCACTCACAAACCAATTCTTAAAACGTTTGCAGCAAAACAACATGGTAAAGACGTGAAATGCAATACTGCACAGTGGATACCGTCGCTAAACTGCAATGGGGACAATCTTGTTTTCCCGCAAGTGCATGCAGATTTCCAGCTTTGCTGCTGGTATAGAGAAATACCTGAGCAGTTAAACATATACTCTTGGAGCAGGTTACCTTTTCAAAGTCCTGTGCAGCTATATGGCAATGACAATCCACATACAACCCTTCCATTGAATTCTTCTTCTTTTGGTTTAGCTTGTGTACAAAACCATGTGGTGTATTACCGCCACCTACTGTAATGTTAGGAAGAAATTATGTACTGATCAATCTACATAGCTTTGAGTTATATTTGTGCCTCAATCCTGATCGAGCAATTGGGAGATTTTGAGCACACAAAATATATTGTGCAAGCAAACGAATCTTCTTTGGAGGAAAAAAATTAAACGTGAGCGAAAAAAAAACTTTCCAATTGAGCAAACAAAAGTCTATTCTGAGCTCAACAAATGTCTTTGCATGTTTGCTATGATCAACATGAACATACAATAATACCCCCCTTGACTCAGTTTCACTCTATGCCCTCTCACAAACTCATGCTCAGCAGAATCATACAGCAGAATTTGGCTGAGTGCAACCGGTCATCCGAGTATCATTCGCATACAGTTTGGTCCATGCAGAGGTTTCAGACAAACTACAACCCCAATTCCGAAATATTTGGGACAAAGTGTAAATTGTGAATAAAATCAAAATGCAATGACTTTCAACTCACACCAGCCAGTATTTTATTCACAATCGAACAGAGATAACATAGCAAATGTTGAAACTGAGAAATTTTACAATTTTAAACACAAAATGAGCTCCTTTCAAATTTGATGGCTGCTACAGGTCTCAAAAAAGTTGGGACAGGGGCCTGTTTACCATGGTGTAGCATCCCCTCTTCTTTTTAACACAGAGTGGAGGCGTCTGGGCATTGCGGAGACAAGTTTCTTGAGTTTAGCCAATGGAATTTGATCCCACTCTTGTTTAATACAGGCTTCCAGCTGCTGGAGAATTTTGGGTCTCCTTTGACGGACCTTTCATTTAACTATGTGCCAAATGTTCTCAATCGGTGAAAGATCAGGACTGCAGGCAGGCCAGTTCAGCATACAGACTCTTCTACTACGAAGCCATGCTGTTGTAATAGCTGCAGTATGTGGTTTTGCATTGTCCTGCTGAAATACACAAGGCCTTCCCTGGAATAGATGTCGTCTGGAGGGGAGCATATGTTGCTCCAAAATCTTGATATACCTTTCAGCATTCATGGTGCTTTTTAAAACATGCAAGTGTCCCACACCATATGCACTAATGCATCCCCATACCATCAGAGATACTGGCTTTTGAACTGAACGCTGATAACAGGAGGGGTGGTCTTTCTCCTCTATAGTCTGGAGGACATGGCGCCCATGATTTCCAACAAGAATGTCAAATTTGGACTCGTGATCACAGGACACTTTGCCACTTTTCTACAGACCATTTTAAATGAGCCTTGGCCCTCAGAATACGGCGGCGCTTCTGGATCATGCTCAACAATGGCTTCCTTTTTGCATGATAGAATTTTAGGTGGCATCTGTGGATGGCACGGCGGACTGTGTTTACAGACAGTGGTTTCTTGAAGTATTACTAGGCCCATTTAGTAATGTCAATGGCAGAATCATGTCGATGAGTGATGCAGTGGCGTCTGAGGGCCCGAAGATCACGGGCATCCAGTAAAGGTCCTTGGCCTTATCCCTTACGCACAGAGATTTTTCCAGTTTCTCTGAATTTTTTGATGATGTTATGCACTGTCGATGATGAGACCTTCAAAGCCTTTGCAATTTGACGTTGAGGAACATTGTTTTTAAAGTATTCAACAATTTTTTTTACGCAAGCCTTCACAGGTTGGAGAGCCTCAGGCCATCTTTACTTCTGAGAGACTCAGCCTCTCTAAGACATCCCTTTTATAGCCAATCATTTTACACACCTGATGTCAGTTAACGTAATTACCTGCCAAATGTTCTTTCAGCTGATTCTCTTATATATTAACTGCTTTTTCAGCCATTTTTTTTTGCCTGTGTCCCAAGTTTTTTGAGACCTGTTGCAGCCAGAAAATTTAAAATAAGCTCATTTTGTGGATAAAAATATAAAATGCCTCAGTTTCAACATTTGAAATGTTATCTATGTTCTATTTTAAATAACATATTGACTCATGTGATCTGAAAGTCATTGCATTTTGATTTTATTCACAATTTATACTTTGTCCCAACTATTTCGGAATTGGGGTCTCACCAACTGTTTAGTAAGTGTGCACGGGCATTTGGATGCACCCCGTGTCTAACTTACTACTGCATTAAAATAGCCAATATCTCGGTAACTGACGCATTAGTGCTTAGGTTTGTATTTGGGAAATATAGGAAGTAATTTATTGCACAGCAGTTTGTGACCTTGGATTTGACCTTCAAACAGGAAAACGCCCTGTATCTTGCTTATGATTGCATTTGGAGCTTTACTTTGTACAAGGGACTGGTAGGAAATCATATTCTGTGCATCAGTTTGTGACCTTGGATTTGACCTTTGACCTTGGCTTGGTGGTCCAACAGAAAAATACTCTCCATTGTGCTATTTTTATATACATATTTTGAGCTTCAGTTCGTAATAGGGACTGTATCTGCTACCTCCACTACGTCTGTATAGGTTTCTTGCAATCAAAATACAGGAAACAATTGCGACCCGATTTTGTTCACAATTGCCATCGGTATTGGTAGTGGTAAGGTCACAATGCCTATTCATTTTGGCTGGTAGTGGATGATAATTAATCAATGATCAATGGAGAGGGCAAGCGAAAACACTTGAATGCATTTCTGGTATACTGATATTTGCTATGCAAGCACATGTCACCATAGACAAAAAAAACAACGACTTTATATTCTCGCCTAAAGCACTGGATGATTCTGTGGCCAAGTTTTCAAAGGCTCAAAATCATTAGCACATGAGCTATATGCTGCTTTTCTTTTAATGTTGCAGTTATGAGAGGACTTTCAGATTTGTGTACCAAAGGCAAGAAATACAGTGACAATTATTCATTTTTTTCTGACTTGCTTTTAGGGATGTAACAAAATCAACTGCATTCAAGAGCTTATTATCCCCCGCCGCGCGTTTAGCGCGAAGCGGGGGATATAGCATTGGGCTCTGTCCGTCCGTCCGTCACGTCCGTCCGTACGAACACATATCGTACGGACGGCGGGGGATATTGCCATGTTAGTGGCAAACACTTGTTTTTTATGTCACAGGAACTAGACAAGAAACCAATAAAACAGTTACTTGTTCAACATTTCTTATGATCATAATTATAATGCTCAGCTATTCATTACAGCTTATAAACTTTCTCTAGCCTATGTATCTACTGTACCATAATTAGAAGCCGATGTCAAGTTCATAAAAGGAAAAAAAAAAACAAAACCATGGGACACAATTGAATTGGTACATTACAATCTGACAGGTCAGGCAAAAATGAATAAATGTTAAGGTTTGGGCCTTTCAGCCCCTCCCCTTTCACATTCTTCTGCCTCCACCTTGATGGGCCTCAGCTGGAGCCAATTAAGGTGGAGGCAGTTGCAGAGTATATAGGGCTGGCAGGTGCCAGTCCTGGTGCTCTGCATTTTACTTGGTCACAGCAGGTCTGTGTGTCTGTTTTAGCTGCCACCTTGCCTTGTTTCTGTCTTTTTTGTACTTCAGTTCTTATTTGTTTTTCAAGTAAATTCAGTTCTTCACCCCCAGCCTTGGCACTTGAGTCTCCTATCGCCCAAGCCCATGGTCTTAGTGCCCGCCAGATTGCCGTTTGCATCCGGTGGGGTGCAAACCATAACAAATAAACATCACCGTAGTTCTTGCATCTGGACCAAAAGTCTGAAAATCCTCTCGTAACTCCAACTCTAAAAGAGATATAGGAGAAGTGGCATATGTGTCACATGTTAATGATTTTATGCCTTTAAAAATTGTAGTTACAGGATGGATCCAATGCTTCAGGCGAGAATATAAAGCCATTGTTTTTCCCGCCAATGGTGAAATGCCCAAGCGTAGCATCTACCAGCATACCAGAGAAAGCATTCAACTGCATTTTCCCTTTATCTGCCTGTTTAAGATCTATCTAAATGACACAACCCCATACAAAATGGCCCAAATCTAATTTACAATCACTCTTAGGCCTGAGGACAAATAGGACCCCATATGAAGCATACCAGTTTGTGACATTGGGCTTGAGCTTTGACCTTAGGATCAAGGCAAAATGACGATTTGTCTTTTTTTACGACCAAACTGGGTGACCAAACTGAGTTTCAATTTTGATTCCTGCCACAAATTTCATAAGGGACAGTAAATTATTTAATGCTTTGTTATGTTGTCATTCCTATTCATAACACTTAGTAAACAATAAGGGACAAAAGACACTTAGTGATCGAGTGTTTTAGGGGTAATTTTGTCCCATTCTTCCAGCAAACAAGTCTTAAAATGTGCAACAGAACAAGGTCTTCTTTGTTGCATTTTGCTTTTCAAAATGCGGCTCAGGTTTCCTATTGGGGAAAAGCCAGGACTGCAGGCAGACCAGTCCAGCACTCCCCTCTTACTCAGCCATGCCTTTTTTAATGCGAGTAGAATTTGGCTTTACATTGTCTTTTTTAAATGCAGGGTGCACGCTACACATGGCCAAGAGATTAAGAAGTCGGTAAGTCACAGTGGCTAATCCGATTTCAGACCTAGTGCCCACCTGGATAATGCGCATGGACGTCCCTAAAAAATGAGTTGTCTTAAAGGCAGTAAATTTTGTTCCAAAATATCCGTATACTTCTCAGCATTACTGGTGTCTTCACAGAAGTGTTAGTTATCCTTGCCAAAGGCACTGACACAACCCCATACCATGACAGAGCATGGCTTTTGGACTTGCTAGTAACAGTCTAGATGGGCCTTGTTTTTTTGGTCCAGAACACACAGCGTCCATTTCTTTTCAAAAAGACCTTAAAATATTAATTAGCGTGACCACAAATTTCCACTGTGTAATTGCAGAAGCCTCTGAGCCCTGAGAAGTTGATGGCAATTCTGGACACGGTAAACAAAAGGTTTTTTTTTTTTTTTTTTGCACAGCAAAGTTTTAAATAACGCTCGTGGATATAACTATGTATTGTAATACTGGACAAAGGTTTGCCACAGTCCTGACCCATGTGGTTATATCACTGACAGATGAATGTCGGTTCTTGAGTCAGTGCCCTCTGAGTGATCAGAGATCACAGGAATTCAGCTTAGGCTAGCACCCTTGCCCTTTGAGCACAGAAATTCCTCTCAATTCAGCAGATACATACCATAGCAAAGGTCTAAAAGCTATGGATTACAAATGCTACCATTGAGGAAGAAAAAACTTCCGGGAGGCGAGACCAAACAGGTGGTGAAAGCATGCGAGCATTCAGGAAGGTTGTGGCGTTTTGGGAAGTGAGGTGTGAAAATGGAGTGGGAAGGGCTGAGAGGAGGTAAAAAAGAAACTGAAAAAGAAGTAGTGGAGGAATTATTTATAGTTGGAATGAAATCAGTTGAAACTCATCAAGAAACAAGGATGGTGGCAGACATGGCAAGGGAAATTTTAGGTATTTCGAATGTGAAGGGAGTCAAAATCCAGAAAATTTTGGCAAGAGGGTTTAGAGGGAGTCAGACGCTAGGGAAATATGAGAGGATATTTAGAAATATGAAGGAATCTGGAATAAGGTTTAGGGTTTTTGTAAGCTTTAGAAGTATTTAACTATCGAATGGTACACTTAGTGGGTGGCGGTAATACACCGAAATGGATGACTGTCGACATTAAAAAACCGAAGATGATGAAGAAGAAGAATCAAAATAAATAAATAATAAAAAATAAAGAAATAATAATACTGAACGAAAAAATAAGTTAACAATGATGCCATTGTGGAACATTACCATTAAGGCTGTGTTTCCCTCCGAGGATTACAACTGGATACACCGGTTAGCTTCTTGTTCCGCGTCCAGTAAATTTAAACTGAATGGCGCAAAACTCGGAAGTTTCAGAAATGGTTCCAGAAAAAGACTACAGGGTGAAGTTGAAGTCGAAGAAGATGGTCATTGATCAATTGGAAAAATATCGCGAACTATTGAAGAAACTTTTAGATGGCCAGCCTGCGATTACCGAAGAAGTCAAGCAGAAAATGCTTCAGGAACTACTGTGGGTGAGTGCTTTTTTGAGTGTAAAGTGAGGGCGATTCTAGAGTAAACGGAATTCTAGAAAAAGTCGCTAGCGAGCTAGTTGGCCATTTTATTCATGAAGTAAACTTAGCAAAAAATACAATAACGTTACCTTGGTTATTTTCCGCTGTGGCCAGTGGCATATCCTTCACCGATATACTACCAAACATGCGCTTAATTGTTTAAATTAAAATAAGTAGGCATTGGCTAGCTAGCTACATGTATCCACAATTTTGAGCGATGTTAAGTAAATTGGGCTCAATTTCGCATGCCAATTAAGGGTTCCAAGTTAGCGACTTGCATAGTTCGTCCATTCACAGTCAATGGGCCCAACTATGTAAGTTAGCATCTGTGATTTCTGGAAACGCACCCCTGGCTAGTGACCGTCAGATCATTTCTGAATTAGCACATCCTGGTTTCTCAATCTAGGTAGATTATGAAGTTAAACAGCTGCTTGTTGGAAGATAGCGATTTAGCTACTTGTCGAGTAATTGGCCATCTTTTTGACCTAACTAGGTTAATAGTGTTGTTAACTCCTATTGCTCATCAGTTTGTCTGATTAGCCTCGGAAGGATGCCGTGAAGCTCTTATGTAGTTACTAGCTTGCTAGTTGAGTCTTGCCCTTCTCAACATTGGTACAACCCCCGATTTGCTCTTAAATCCAGACCTTAAGGTAGGACGGAGCGCAAGTGGATAGGCCTCCTCCAGTTAATTAGAGTTTTATTTGAGTCGCTCAGTAAAATTTCATGATTTGTCGACAGGACTTTGACAGAGGCGTACAAGAAAACATTCTGATCAATGGGGAACCTTGGGACGATGTGCCTAATGACGGCGATGATGGTATGTTTAACTTCAGAAACAAGTCTTCATTCCTCGAGCCATTGTTCAGATTATTTTGCCGCTAACTTCTATTTTGTTACTCACACAAATCTACATGTATTATTGGATACTAATCTTGGTTCTAGAAAGGCAAGGTAGGATCAAACGCCAAAGACTATTTTGTGAGGAAGGAGGTACTAGATGTTAGTACTACAGGTGGAGTCTCTTCCTAATAGTTATTGTTGTCATTGGAATAAAGTGTTGTCCTCAAGGTAGTTTTTGAGATTTACACAAGTGTCAGGAAGCCTTACCTGTGTGTTTTGAAAAATTCTATCGATTAAAATTATAATGGGGCCATTAAACCTAATTCATGTCATATCCATTTTAAGTTGACATATAAGTAATACCAAAACATGTGACGCTGATGGTTTCAATTATTATTATTGGCTGCCGGCGAAGGATAATGATTCTTGAAGGTGAGACCTGCTCCAAGACACCCCCAATTGTCATGATATTGAGACACAATAAGCTAAAATCTTGCATATAATGTAGGTTTCTGATTTTTTTTGTTTCAGAGGCTGATTGCAAGACTTTAGATGACTTGTTGGATGAGAATATTTTAGAAACCACTTTGAAACGCAGCAACTACCCGAAGAAGATCCTGCCCTATGTTGTTCGGTCTCTGAAAGCAGAGCGAGAGTTAATGGTATGGTGAAAATTCTGTGGTTCCTTTTAGTCACTAAGCCATACAGTGCCCCTGTACTCTCAAGGAACATGAGCAAAATTCACTTTATCATCATATGCTCAGCAGTGTGAGAAAATTATCTCGTTTTACTATGATGTGATTGTTCTTGGGGGGGGATCTTTCACACCAAATTGCTTTAAAAGACTACTAGCATGGTGCCACTATTCCCTTTGCTGGTATAGCGTTAAGTTTCTTATAATGCTTGATTATGTTCAAGAACAGATGATGGGATCTGAGATCATTTTTCCAGACTGAATCTCTTCAAATTTGAGTCCTTGGCTCTTAATTTTGGACTCTCCTTCAGCTCATGTTGCATGTTTTCGCTTGGGTAAAGGTCAAGGAACGGATATGGCGATTTTACATGTGCTTGGCAGTATGTAATATTGGACAATTTTTTACAATCATATCCATATCCCAGTTTGTGTGTCCTAGCAAGGTTTCCTGTGCCTTTACATGTTCCATGGCCACAGCACCAAAGTTCAGCCACCGTATTTAATAAGATAAATGAGGTTATTTTTTGCACGACAATGGCTTTTTTTTTTTTCCCGGCCGTAGCAAAAAGTAATGTTTATGTAATCTTAACAAAGATCCTGGGTCTAGTCAAAGTTCCAGTAATGTTTCATGTATTGCACTTGCATTACTTATATGGTTCGTCTAGCAAGCCTACCTGGAGTACCAAAAGACATCCTTTAACTCATTCCCTACGGTAAGCCGGTGCTAGTGGCGTGGATGATGTCATTCGGAGTTGCATTGAAAACATGCATATTACATAAGTTTCGCGTCAATCTGACCAATCTGACAGCAGTAATGGCGACCTCGACCATTCGCCGTCCGATGAAAACACGAAATCAGTTTGCGATCATGGTGATGGGCCACCTGTACTTCAACCACAGGAGGGGAGGGGCCCTGTTGTGGCCGAGCCAGGATAGGTTGTGGTTGAGGAGCACGTAGTCGAGCGCCTAGTCGAGGAGCTGCTCAGCGTCATGTAGCAGGCAACCAAAATGACAATTGGAATGATGTTACAACTACCCAAAATGACACTGATAGTTTGACATTTGCATTTGAACCTGCTAAAAACCTTTATTTTGAAAATACAGACGTTTAACTAAACGTGTGTTTATATTGCGTAATTTTCGGGAAAAGTATTCCGTACGAACGCAACAATTTTACGTACAACCCCAATTCCGAAATAGTTGGGACAAAGTGCAAATTGTGAATAAAATCAAAACGCAAGTGACTTTCAAATCACACCAGCCAGTATTTTATTCGCAATAGAACAGAGATAACATAGCAAATGTTGAAACTGAGAAATTTTACAATTTTATCCACAAAATGAGCTCATTTCAAATTTGATGGCTGCTACAGGTCTCAAAAAAGTTGGGACAGGGGCCTGTTTACCATGGTGTAGCGTCCCCTCTTCTTTTTAACAGAGTGGAGGCGTCTGGGCATTGAGGAGACAAGTTTCTCTAGTTTAGCCATTGGAATTTCATCCCACTCCTGTTTAATACAGGCTTCCAGCTGCTGGAGAGTTTTGGGTCTCCCTTGACGGACTTTTCATTTAATTATATGCACCAAATGTTCTCAATCGGTGAAAGATCAGGATTGCTGGCAGGCCAGTTCAGCATACGGACTCTTCTACTACGAAGCCATGCTGTTGTAATGGCTGCAGTATGTGGTTTTGCATTGTCCTGCTGAAATACACAAGGCCTTCCCTGGAATAGATGTCGTCTGGTGGGAAGCATATGTTGCTCTAAAATCTTGATATACCTTTCAGCATTCATGATGCTTTTTAAAACATGCAAGTGTCCCACACCATATGCACTAATGCATCCCCATACCATCAGAGATGCTGGCTTTTGAACTGAATGCTGATAACAGGAGGGGTGGTCTTTCTCCTCTATAGCCCAGAGGACACGAAGCCCGTGATTTCCAACAAGAATGTCAAATTTGGACTCGTCTGACCACAGGACACTTTGCCACTTTGCTACAGTCCATTTTAAATGAGGCTTGGCCCACAGAACACGGCGACGCTTCTGGATCATGCTCAACAATTGCTTCCTTTTTGCATGATAGAGTTTTAGGTGGCATCTGTGGATGGCACGGCGGACTGTGTTTACAGACAGTGGTTTCTTGAAGTACTCCAGGGCCAATTTAGTAATGTCAATGACAGAATCATGCCAGTGAGTGATGCAGTGGCGTCTGAGGGCCCGAAGATCACGGGCATCCAGTAAAGGTCTTTGGCCTTGTCCCTTACGCACAGAGATTTTTCCAGTTTCTCTGAATCTTTTGATGATGTTATGCACTGTCAATGATGAGACCTTCAAAGCCTTTGCAATTTTACATTGAGGAACATTGTTTTTAAAGTATTCCACAATTTTTTACGCAAGCCTTCACAGGTTGGAGAGCCTCTGGCCATCTTTACTTCTGAGAGACTCAGCCTCTCTAAGACATCCCTTTTATAACCAATCATGTTACACACCTGATGCCAGTTAACTTGATTACTTGCTAAATGTTCTTTCAGCTGATTCTCTTATGTATTAATGGCTTTTCCAGCCCTTTTTTGCCTGTGTCCCAACTTTTTTGAGACCAGTTGCAGCCAGAAAATTTGAAATGAGCTCATTTTGTGGACAAAAATGTAAAATGTCTCAGTTTCAACATTTGAAATGTTATCTATGTTCTATTGTAAATAACATATTGGCTCATGTGATCTGAAAGTCATTGCATTTTGATTTTATTCACAATTTACACTTTGTCCCAACTATTTCGGCATTGGGGTTGTAAAAGTATTCCGTAGGGAATGAGTTAAAAAAAGTGTAGCGTGAATGGGAATATATGCCTGTTTTGCTCCCAAGAGTTTATTGATTTCAACTTTTTTTGTTGTTGTTGTTGTTGTTGTTAGTCTTTACCGAGAAAGACATTAATTCTGGTGGGTGCAGTATGCAGCGTGTTGGCACCATTTTTCTCAGTAAGGATTATTTTAAGGATGCCCACTAGATGTCTCTCTTGGCTGTGTGAAGTGACTTGAGCTCATTTGGTAACATAATTGTGAAAAAGCATGTCTTTTGGTCCTGCTATTGCTTATTACAGTTGAATTAATTTTAAACTGCTTGAGGATATCTTTTATGTACAAATATTTATTTTGTATTGCAAAGTCTAATTTTAAAATGAAAGTGAACATATGTGTTTGTGCTCAGGGTTTGTATGAGCAAGCTGTGAAACCGCAAGAGATTTCGAAAGACCCAGCTCAAGGTAAGTATGGTTAGAGTAAATGTTTAGAAGAATTATTTGCTACTATGGAATTGTGCTGCTCTCTGAGCTAAATGCCTCAGCCGAAGTTCATACAGGTCGTTTTTAGATGTGGGGGCAGCTCATGGACCTGGCTTGTACAACCCCAATTCCGAAATAGTTGCGACAAAGTGTAAATTTTGAATAAAATCAAAACGCAATGACTTTCAAATCACGCCAGCCAGTACTTTGTTCACAATAGAACAGAGATAACATAGCAAATGTTGAAACTGAGAAATTTTACAATTTTATCCACAAAATGAGCTCCTTTCAAATTTGATGGCTGCTGCAGGTCTCAAAAAAGTTGGGACAGGGGCCTGTTTACCATGGTGTAGCATCCCCTCTTCTTTTAACACAGAGTGGAGGCGTCTGGGCATTGAGGAGACAAGTTTCTTGAGTTTAGCCATTGTAATTTGATCCCACTCTTGTTTAATACAGGCTTCCAGCTGCTGGAGAGTTTTGGGTCTCCTTTGACGGACCTTTCATTTAACTATGCGCCAAATGTTCTCAATCGGTGAAAGATCAGGACTGCAGGCAGGCTAGTTAACCACAAGGACTCTTCTACTACGAAGCCATGCTGTTGTAATGGCTGCAGTATGTGGTTTTGCATTGTCCTGCTGAAATACAGAAGGCCTTCCCTGGAATAGATGTCGTCTAGAGGGGAGTATATGTTGCTCAAAACCTTATACCTTTCGGCATTCAGAGTGCTTTTTAAAACCTGCAAGTGTCTCACACCATATGCACTAATGCATCCCCACACCATCAGAGATGCTGGCTTTTGAACTGAACGCTGATAACAGGAGGGGTGGTCTTTCTCCTCTTTAGCCCGGAGGACACGACGCCCATGATTTCCAACAAGAATGTCAAATTTGGACTCGTCTGACCACAGGACACTTTGCCACTTTGCTACAGTCCATTTTAAATTAGCCATGGCCCACAGAACATGGCGGTGCTTCTGGATCATGTTCAACAATGGCTACCTTTTTGCATGATAGAGTTTTAGGTGGCATCTGTGGATGGCACGGCGGACTGTGTTTACAGACAGTGGTTTCTTGAAGTATTCCTGGGCCCATTTAGTAATGTCAATGACAGAATCATGCCGGTGAGTGATGCAGTGGTGTCTGAGGGCCCGAAGATCACGGGCATCCAGTGAAGATCTTCGGCCTTGTCCCTTACGCACAGAGATTTTTCCAGTTTCTCTTAATCTTTTGATGATGTTATGCACTGTTGATGATGAGACCTTCAAAGCCTTTGCAATTTGACGTTGAGGAACATTGTTTTTAAAGTATTCCAAAATTTTTTTACGCAAGCCTTCACAGGTTGGAGAGCCTCTGGCCATCTTTACTTCTGAGAGACTCAGCCTCTCTAAGACATCCCTTTTATAGCCAATCATGTTACACACTTGATGCCAGTTAACTTAATTACTTGCTCAATGTTCTTTCAGCTGATTCTCTTACATATTAATTGCTTTTCCAGCCCTTTCTTGCCTGTGTCCCAACTTTTTTGAGACCTGTTGCAGCCAGAAAATTTGAAATAAGCTCATTTTGTGGACAAAAATGTAAAATGTCTCAGTTTCAACATTTGAAATGTTATCTATGTTCTATTGTAAATAACATTGGCTCATGTGATCTGAAAGTCATTGCATTTTGATTTTATTCACAATTTACACTTCGTCCCAACTATTTCAGAATTGGGGTTGTAATTCTTAGGTTTGCCCACAGTGCCCTTCAATAATTTTGGCGCCTTTTGGCAAATTGGAACAAATTGCTTGTGAATTAATGCAGATGTTGTGAATAATCCCAACAATTAAGTCAAAATTTTCACAAAAATGTAAGGTGTAATTGAAATGCAGTGATTGAAAGAACGTCAGAACACATGAAACAAATCATGAAACTAATGTTTTCTCAAAAACATTCCGCCTCCTTTATTTAATACTGTATTCAGTCTCCCTTTGCCAAGATAATGGCTCTGAACTTTCTACTATAATCTGTATGCGGTTGTAGAAGACATGGCAAGGAATCGGAGACCATGTCTTTGTGCAGAGCTCAACTGATCCTTCATTTTCCTAGGTTCAGGTTTATAGACTGCTCTGTAGTTTGGCCCGCAGGTTTTTTGTCTAGGCCTGGCGACTGGTATGGCCTTGGAAAAACCTTGATTACCGTTGGAAATTCTGGCACATTTTGGCAAACTGGTGGTGTAAGAGTTTTCTTTTGTTTTTTTTTTTAAATTTCTTTTTTGTTGACAACAGAGTAGAGCCCGACCGATTTATCGGCGGGCCGATATTATCGGCCGATATTAGGCATTTTCCAAACTGTCGGTATCGGCATTTATAATGGCCAATAAATGAATATTTAAAAAAAACGGATGAAACACCCTTCAACCGTGTTATGAGTGTTGCCGTTGCATAGTTTGTCCACCAGAGGGCACTCTACAACGTCCCTGTTATCAGAACTTATCGAACTTAACAGAATTTTTTTTTTCCAGTCTTGTTTAAAGTTATATTTATGAAGCTTACCAACTCTAATACTTGTAACTTTGATTTTTTTTTTTTTTTTTTTTGTTCAGTACACTACCTCATATAGTTTATATTTTGCTGTTGTTATTTCTCAGAACTTATAGAACTTAACAGAATATTTTTTTTTTCCAGACTTGTTCAAAGTTATATTTATGAAGCTTACCACGTCTATTAATACTGGTAACTTTGATTTTTTTTTTTTTTTTTTTTTTTTTTTTTTTTTTTTTGTTTTTGTTCAAAGGACTTTGAGTTTCATATCTTAAGTTTGTATTTTTATACTTTTATTTATCAGAACTTTAATATATTTTGATGTTCTTCTGTTCTGTTGTGACAATAAAACAAACAAGTTTATTTTTAAACTGCATTATCCTATTATTTTAGTGAGGACTCATAAATAACTACAGAGAACTAATGTTAGGGAAATCTGTTTATGTTTTGTTACGCGTTTCTGGAATTTCTTTTTTAAATATATATATATATATATATATATATATATATATATATATATATATATATATATATATATATCGGAATATCAGATTTTTAAATCACCAAATATTTGTATCGGTATCGGCCTTAAAAATCCCATATCGGTCGGGCTCTACAACAGAGACTTTTTCCTTGCAGCTCTCCTAAACTGTTGTAGTTGTGCAGATGGTATCTTATAATGGTCTCCACAAGATATAACCATTTACAATGCTTGAACTGCGATTCATGGGGTGCCCTTTACCACTTGAACCATCCTCCTCAGTGTGTGCATTCAAGAGGCACACCTCCTCCTCAGTCCTTTCCTTCTAGCAAACATTGCATTTGCCTTGATCTTCTTCCTTATTGCCCTGGTAGTCGCAATGGGTATTTTCAACCTTACAGCTATTTTCTGGGAGCCATTCTCTCATTTTGGAAGCTCAAGTTTTTTTATGACACAACATTGTTATATATTGTTATATTTTGTCAAAACCATGGTCATGCATGATTGAGGGAAACTGGCCTTAAATAATAATTTATTGGTGACCATTTGAGATGGAGATGTTGGAGATGTTTTGCAGCGCGTTTGCCCCTGTCGCCCACCGTGCCTCCTGTGCACTTTTTATTGAGGATTGGCTTTTTTTTCCCCATTTGGATATCTGGTTTAAGAAAAGCCATGGTTATAAAAACATGTTTCTTTTGTATTCTTAAATATTGGAAAGCAAAGCAGGTATCATGCCTCCTCCGGATTGCGCTTTTGCTTTATTACACTTTTAGTATTGCCGTTTTTTTCCTTTTTGAATTAATGAATGTTTTTATTTGAGAGAAGACATGTTTTTTGTTGCAAAACTTGTAATTTAAGCAGATACCGTCCCTGTTGCGTCTTTGGCACTTTTAAAATGGCATGTCATTTTATTTTAAGACTGTTCAAATATTTGACCTCTTGAATGTTGTTCCTTGCTTTAAGTGTTCTTTTACTAATAAATGGAAAATGGAAAACAAAATAATATTCACCCCTTTTTTTTAAAAAAATTTTAATGATCCGAAAACGGTCCGATTCGTGGCTCAAGAACCATGAGATGATCCGAGCCCCAAGATGTGTGATCCGTTACAACCCTACTTTTGCTCCAACCTGTCCTCCACCCATACGCTCAAATAGGTCGATTATTCTCATTTTCTCCGATTTACGACCCATAGGAGCGTTTCCTAAAATTGCGCCCCTACTGGCAGCAGGAAGGTACTGTTAGAGTTACAGTTTCAGTTCCAGATAGTTTCAGTCATATTTACACTTCAAATAACGGTTTGGGTAAGGATTAGGGTTGGGGTTAGGCTTAGTATTAGGATTAAGGTTAGGATTAGGTTTAGGTTAGGGATTTACTGACAGCGATGCTGACGATGGAAACCGGATTGTAGTTATTTAAATGACCGCTAGGAGTTCGCTTAACTCCTAAATGTAACTAGGTCGTAATAAGCTGCTTGACAAATGACCTTTCCAGGCTTATTTTGTTGGAATACAGGTTCTTTTCATCCATCTCTGGTAGCAATACTGGAGGGCCCTGTGTAGCAGCCTGTAAGATTCTCCACAAGGGGGTGGTGCTACCATTTAAGTAGCAGAACTTTGGGGGTCTCAAGAATGGTTTTTCAGCTGCGCTTCGATGAAATTGTGTACCTTTACACAAACAATATTTTCTATGTGCCATTATTAAATGTGCTATCAATTGAATCATCCATTATGCCATAGTTTAACTGAATGGATTGCAGGTCCTTTGAACAAACATAAAGCTGCAGTGAATCAAATGCAGTGATCAAAATGTGGAAAATTTTTTTTGAAATTATTTGTAGTGTGTTTCACACCTGTGGTAAGGTGTGCAAATACGACTGGTTGAGGTCACTCTTCCTATTTTTATGTTTGAAGGTCTTCCTACAGGAGTGACTGCATGACACTTGGTTAATGTCTCATTTGTGAATAGAAGTCTCTCTTTACCAGTTTTCTGCAATTAATATGGGTGAAGTACTGGGTACTGAGGGAGAAAGAAATGGTACGATCATTTCTCAAGTCCTGAAAATGCACTTTTAGAGTAACTGCTTACTGACCACTGTATTTTCAATAGGAGACACATCAATGAACTTGTTAGAAAATGCAATTGCTTGGTCATGAAACTCATGATTGAAATTGTGACCACTATACTGCAAAAAACATCTGTAGAGCATTCTTTTTATAGCCTATTACTATTTGTACATCATATGGTCTTGTTAGGGTCTTGAGTTGTGGTCACATATCCAGTTAGGCCAAGTCTTGAACAATTCGCCAGAGAATCAGAAGGTTCACTGCCAGTGTTTGAACTTCGTGTCCTCCTGAAACCATACCATTACTGTGAAGGGTTGGATGGCAACTGACGTCCTGTTCATTCCAATGCTTGTAGTCAATGTTAATGGTGTGTAAGCCGTCAGCTGTCAAAACGCATTACTTATTTCTTTGTATATGCTGCTTAATTTGATTTGACTTGGCCCATATTTCCCCTTTTTAGGTCATATATACTGTATCGGGGCTATTTTGGTGTAAATGCAGAACTGTGAATTCCCACTTGTGGTGTTTCTCAATTGCATTTAAGTGTCTCAACTTGTAAATATATATCTCCCCCTGCCTTCAGACCCGTGCGGTGATTTCATTGATGCGTTCTTTTCCCAGAAACCATAATGACTAGCTTGTCAGAGGCAGCTCCCAGGATTATCAGACAAGCCAACACGGTGATGAAGGTACACGCCCTCTAAAAAGCCTTCTCCTGGAATGAACTTTGCGTGCTTGAGAATGCTACTGAGGCTAAACTTGGCCATGGCTTGTACTTCCCTTTACCTCAACCTCCTATTTCAGTTCAATATTTTTTGAAATCAGCAGCACTATGCTTTCAAATAATTGGGCTTGTGTAATCATGAGTAGAGTAAGCGGTGACTGGGCTATGTCTTTAAGTTATGGGCCAGGTCAAGTGGTAACGGAGTTACAGAATTGGTGTATTTTGTATCATGCTTCAAAAACTAAGTAAAAGAGTTACAATCGAAATGGCTTTGTGTAGCTCGTCTTCCCTAGTACTTCAAACGATAAACTAGCTAATTTTATTAATTTGATTTATTTTGGGTGAAAAGAGCAAAAAAAACTAGTGGGTTACGGTGTTACAAATTTGTAACTTCGTTACCGCTTGACCTGGCCCTTATGCCTCTTAAACTATACCTGTTTAAATTAAATCAGTGGCGTATTTGTATTTTATTTTTCTGTGGTATTGCGTAGTGTAATTTTAATGAATAATTCTGTTAAGCTCATTCTTTCATCTAATTCTGCTTTGTTGGTTAGGCTACGGGTGGGGGAGTCAGTCCTTTCTGGAGCAATGTCAAACACCTTAAATACCTGGGCTACTGGCAGCCCCAAAGTTCTTTTCGGGTTTTTCAGAAACGGTGTGTTCTCAATGCAGCCCTTGTCCTCATTTTAGATGAATTGGAGACTACCTGATTTGTGTGGACCTCACGGCTGTTATTCGATGCATCTTATTTGCCTGCCGTTTGTAGTCCCTCCAGGACTTGCATCAGAAGGCGGCCGGCGTCTCTCAGGTGTTGAGCATGCGGCCCACCAAGGAGTCCCAGCAGATCCACAAGGAGGTCTTCGGCAGACCAGACGGAGAGGAGGAGGAACCGCTGATCCCAAGCAACACGGCCAGGAGCAGCCAGCCGCTTAAGAGAGCCGTTTTGGAGATGGGGATGAGCAGTGCCTACGTCCTTCCCACCAAAAAACCGGCCCCCGCCGAAAATTCAGAGGAGGCTTTAATTCAAACAGTGGACTGACTTTACCTGCTACTTTTCAAGCAGCTAGAAGTATGGGCTTTGGCACCACATTTTTCCACTTTGAAGGTGCAGAGGCTGTTGAACTGGCAAATATATAATTAAAACTTTCCAAGCGGCCCAGTTGCCTAGTATAAAACTTGTAAATATTGCTATAAATGATTATTTTTTATTGTTTTCCTTATTTGTATTCAGTTCCTCTGTCTCAAGTCAATAGTAGTGACTTCAGTTTGGATCACACTGAGCCTGTCAAGTAGAGTATGAAGAGCTGAAGTATCCTTGTTTGTTGGCTGTCACTAGCTGTCCGTGTGATACTTATTTTCCATTTGAAAGTGTACCTTTGTTATATTCCCTTTATGTTCAACTCTTCGTGTTCTTTTTTATACTCTTTCAATTTCTACTAAACAAATGAATGGCAAATTGTGAATCATCGTTTTTACTTTTTTAATTTCGGTGTCTTGCTACATCTTATAAACAACATGCAGGTTTTTTATTGTTCATCAGGATTTGTAATTTTCCAATAACCAGTGAATTTTTTTCGTACGGGCAGGTATGAAAATACTGGTAGAATGCGTGAAAATAGCTGTTTGCAGTGTAATTTGGAGTGTTACCCATTTGGTGCTGTTCACTGCCATGTAGTGATGATTTTCTAAGCTGTTTGTTTTTTAGACAAAGTAGTTATGAATTGAACATTGCATTGGCAACACATTTTTGATAGGTTTTCAGCCTAATATGCTCCTTGATCTTGAATTTTTGCTGATACATCATAAGACTTTATGCATCCTTAAGTAAAGGAGCTGTGTCGCGATTACTGCGCACGCTCAGAACGTTAAACTTCAGCCGAACAAGAAATCAAACGAGGTGAATCCGCTCGACTGCAAGTCAAAATAATCATTTTACATTTTATTTGCATATTTTAGTCACTCAGGTATTATACTTTTTATATCAAGGAGTTTTATATGGAAATTTGAGGATTCAAAGCGATGTTTTGGTGCTGTAGCCAAGGGATATGATGAATGTAAGCTGGTTTGCCAACTGCCGACACTGAGCTTTAACACCTTTTTAGGTAAAAAAAAAAAAAAAAAAAATCCTACTTAGGATTTTTCTGTGAAAATGTGCAGTCTTTCTTTATCTGATTAACATGGTGAAAAAACCAAAATCTGTCGGGAATTTTTTGAGAAAATTTTATATATTTTTTTTTTTTTATTTGCCATTTTGACAAATTGCAAGGTAACTGATGGTCAACGAATTTTCCGAAGGATTCCTTTTTTTTCACACCACACTGCTCTTTCATATCAATAAAAAGAAATTTGTATCTTATTTGCCTAAGTATTGTCAACATAATGGTTGCCATGGCAATTAATTACCTTTTTTCAAATAAGTAAATACGAGCATATTGCAACGACAAACTAAAATTAATGTGGTTTTGAATTTAAAGAGGCAAAATCTTTACACTCTAAGATTGCCATGAACTAAAACTGACACCAGATTCTTGTCCAGTAACTAGCTGATTTCCAAAATGTCTCATTCACTTATGGCGTTCAATGAAACATTCACAAATGCAAGGCATTACTCCTTTACAGTTTGTCTTAGTCGTTGACCGAAGAGTTTGTTTCCTTTGTCCATAACACAGTGACGGCCCCAAAACCTGGCAAAGGCAGCATGTACCGCTTCGAAAGCTTGTTCACAGAACCGGGCTGGACCACAGTTGTGCTGATGACGGAGGGCTCTCAGATGGTCTCCAAAATGGCTCATTCACTTATACTTACTCCCCAGCTGGCAGGATCATGTCCTTGCGTTCTGCAATGCTTACATGCAGCTGTCCATCAGTATGACCTAAAAATTTCATATCATCAGAGACCCCCCCCAAGAGCCTTCTGTCATCAGCACAACTGTGGTCAAGCCCAGTTTTGTGAACAAGCTTTCGAAACGGTACATACTGACTTTGCCGGGTTTTGGGGCCATCATTATGTCATGGACAAAGGAAACAGACTCTGGTCAACGACCAGTGTTGGGAGTAACGCATTACAAAGTAACTAATTACTGTAATCAGATTACATTTATCAGTAAAGAAGTAATGTAACGCATTACTCTGATAACTTAAGTAATTGGATTTCAGTTACTAACAACGAAATTATCTAGTTAATTGCAGTACTTTAAATTCTTCGACTATCAGCAGGACGGGAGACCAGAAAGAAGTCTTCGGTCGCACTTTAGATGAAGTGTTGTTCATAAAGGCTTAATACAGCATGCATAATGCCATCATAAATGAGAGATAATGTCTTCATAAATCATACATAAGGAAATACGCTTTGTAAAGGGTGAAATAACATCCTTTTTCAGCATGTGATGCCAGATGTCACAATGACAATGTCACTTAGCTGATAAGGTCACCGTTTATAGTTTTTAGCCACTAGCTAAGTGACATTGTCAGTTATATTATTTATGAAGACATGTCTTATTTATGGAGGCATTATACAACCCCAATTCCGAAATAGTTGGGACGAAGTGTAAATTGTGAATAAAATCAAAATGCAATGATTTTCAAATCACATGAGCCAATATATTATTTACAATAGAACATAGATAGCTTATTTAAAATTTTCTGGCTGCAACAGGTGTCAAAAATGTTGGGACACAGGCAAAAATGGGCTGAAAAAGCTATGAGAGAATCAGCTGAAAGAACATTTAGCAAGTAATTAAGTTAACTGGCATCAGGTGTGTTACATGATCGGCTATAAAAGGAATGTCTTAGTGAGACTGAGTCTCTCAGAAGTAAAGATGGCCAGAGGCTCTCCAACCTGTGAAGGCTTGCTTAAAAAATTGTGGAATACTTTAAAAACAATGTTCCTCAATGTAAAATTGCAAAGGCTTTGAAGGTCTCATCATCGACAGTGCATAACATCATCAAAAGATTCAGAGAACCTGGAAAAATCTCTGTGCGTAAAGGACAAGGCCAAAGACCAAGGCCAAAATGGGCCCAGGAATACTTCAAGAAACCACTGTCTGTAAACACAGTCCACTGTGCCATCCACAGATGCCACTTAAAACTCAATCATGCAAAAAGGAAGCCATTGTTTAACATGATCCAGAAGCGCCGCCGTGTTCTGTGAGTGTCCTGTGATCAGACGAGTCCAAATTTGACATTCTTGTTGGAAATCATGGGCGTCGTGTCCTCCGGGCTATAGAGGAGAAAGACCACCCCTTCTGTTATCAGCGTTCAGTTCAAAAGCCAGCATCTTTGATGGTATGGGGGTGCATTAGTGCATATGGTGTGGGGCACTTGCATGTTTTAGAAAGCACCATGAATGCTGAAAGGTATATAAAGGTTTTACAGCAACATATGCTCCCCTTCAGACGACATCTATTCCAGGGAAGGCCTTATGTTTTTCAGCAGGACAATGCAAAACCACATACTGCAGCTATTACAACAGCATGGCTTCGTAGTAGAAGAGTCCATGTGCTGAACTGGCCTGCCTGCAGTCCTGATCTTTCACCGATTGAGAACATTTGGCGCATAATTAAACGAAAAGTCCGTCAAAGGAGATCCAAAACTCTGCAGCAGCTGGAAGCCTGTATTAAACAGGATTGGCATCAAATTCCAATGGCTAAACTCAAGAAACTTGCCTCCTCAATGCCCAGACGCCTCCACTCTGTGTTAAAAAGAAGAAGGGATGCTACTCCATGGTAAACAGGCCCCTGTCCCAGCCTTTTTGAGACCTGTAGCAGCCATCAAATTTGAAATGAGCTCATCTTGTGGATAAATTTGTAAAATTTCTCAGTTTCAACATTTGCTATGTTATCTCTGTTCTATTGTGAATAAAATACTGGCTGGTGTGATTTGAAAGTCATTGTGTTTTGATTTTATTCACAATTTACACTTCGTCCCAACTATTTCGGAATTGGGGTTTACAACCTGTATAAAGCCTTTATGAGCAACACTTCATCTAAAGTGTGACCAAGTCTTCTTCTTTCTCTGGAGGATATTTGCGATTGAGACCAAGGACAGAAAAACAAATCAGACGTCCTTTTTCATGCATGTTTACGCCAGTACTGAAGCCTTGTACTTGAATCACTTTTCTGTGAAGTGCTGTTTGGGCTGATTTTTATAACTTTGCTGTTGGCTTTGCTGTATTAAGGGCATGAAAGAGAGATCTTGTGTGTGCCCTCCTTACTAGAATAAAGATTTGTGCTGATCTGGGCATATGCCAGGTTTTAGCATGATATGGTTAATTAAGTTATGGTGAATTTCAGATGATGATGCTGAGTAATCCAAAAGTAATGTAACTAGTGTAACTATTTACTTTCAGCAGTGAGTATTTAAGTAAGGGATTACATTTTTAAAAATTAACTAGTAATGTGTAATGCATTACTTTTTTAGAGTAACTACCCCAACACTGTCAACGACTAAGACAAACTGTAAAGGAGTACATTGCCTCGCATTTGTGACTGTTTCATTGAATGCCATAAGTGAATGAGATATTTTGGAAATCAGGTACTGACTGGACAAGAATCCGATGTCAGTTTTAGTTCATGGCAATCTTAGAGTGTAAAGATTTAGCTGCTTTAAATTTAAAACTGGATTAATTTTAGTTTGTTGTCATTGCAAAAAGCTCATATTTGCTTAAATTTGAAAAAAGGTAGTTTGTTGCCATGGCAACTATTATGTTGGCAATACTTTGGCAAATAAAATACAAATTGCTTTTTATCAGCATGAAAGAGCAGTGTGGTGCCAAAGAGGAATCTTCCGGTAAATTCTTTGACCATCAGTTACCTCGCAATATGTCAAAATGGCGAATTTTTTAAAAATCTAATTTTCTCAAAAAATTCCCAAGTTTTTTTTGTTGTTGTTGTTGTTGTTGTTGTTGTTGTTGTTTGTTTTTTCACCATGTTCATCAGCTAAGAAGAGACTACATTTTCACTGAAAAATCCCCAGTAGAATTAAAAATTTTTTTACCTCAAAGGTGTTAAAGCTCAGTGTGCCAATAAACATCTTAGCAGAAGAATATGTCCGACCATTAACAGTTTGGAATTACTGATGGTTAAAAAAAAATTCTCATTTGCGACTCCGACCTGGCCACTGACCTGAATGTGCCATAGAACATCAGCTTTATATGTTTTATGCAATCTGAAATCCACATTACAATAGTTGATTTAAGGCGTCTGTGGGCCAAGTGATTCCCTCTAGTTTGATTAGATTTTTTCATGGCCGCGGACTGCTCCGGTAATATTTAGTGGTTAAATTTTGGATAGCCGATACGGACGCTTGACAAAACCTGCAAAGGCACTGCGTGCAGCTTATATGAAATATCGTCCGTGTCATCTCGAAGTATCACGTGACTTAAAAGAACGCTCACGGAGAATTTCAAGAACTCGCTAAGAATAAGTGAAACTTCTCCGCGGTCGCTATTACATCACCGAAACCGAGGAAAGGAAAGACAAATGTCTCGTTCCGCCTAATTAAATAAACGCGGTTTAAGCATGGATTGAACATTTCAACATGTTACTGGTCTAAGTGAACTCCTGTCTCTGACTGCATGAAAGGCATGTCTGAAGATGGACTTGCATATAAACTTTTTCCACAGAAAAGACAACAGCATCCATTTACTTAAAAGCTGCGAGGTAGGACAGAAGTACATTTTTCTGCCAATCCAAAGCCAGTTATGTTTATCCGAAGTTTAAACTGCATTTTATACTCGGTCTTATACATGCAGATGGATTTTTATTCAAGTATGCTTAATTACACATCACTTTTTCAAATTTGATTTATTACAGGACAGAGCCTTTTGCTAAGAAGTTTGTAAAAGTAATAGTGACCGATGGTGTTCACTTGTTGCTACACCATACTCATTTGCATAACCTGGGGAGAAAAATTATAAAAGTGGTTAATTTCCTGTGTTTGGTATGAGTCGCAACTACACTTGAAATTTTTCCATCCTGATGTCCTCCTGGCCTTTTTAAGGTTAACATAAAATGTACATGCAGTTTGCATGCTTTTTTACTCAGACATTACTATCAAGCGCAGATCACTGGATGATGCTGCATTTACTTTGCTAGCAGCGGCTATATTTTAACTGTCTTTGCTTTCTTAAAGAGCTCAGAGGATGATGGAAAAAAACTGAAGAGAAGAGAGAAAAACAGAGTTGCTGCTCAGAGGAGTCGGAAAAAACAGACGCAGAAAGCTGATACGCTGCACAAGGTTTGTTTTCCCGCCTAGATCTCTGCACAGCAAACGCAATATCTGTTGACACATCCTATATTTTTATGAAACAACAGAACAGAAAGTGCTGGGAATGTAACAACGGTTTTGTGAGCCGTACATCTTAAACTTGACACTGGTCTAGATTTTCTTTTTTCCACAAGGGTTAACCCCATCAAACCTGCAGACCCACTCGTGGGTCCATCAGATGTAACTGCTGTGTTCAATCCCGTGGAACTTCAGGCCTATTTGAAATTCTAGTGGAGATGCCAAAGTTTCCAACAATCCCAAATATGTAATGCTGGGATTACTGGGGGAAATGTGTATAAAATGATGTACAAGATTTTGATATTTTCCACTGGATAAAATGCTGTGGCTGCAAAAACATAGCATCTTGAGTTTGAATATTTTGCTCAATGATAGTGTGATGTAGCTTCAGTGAAGCACTGCAACCAGTGGATACAGAATATGTCTCATCGTACCAAATTACAAAAAAAAAAAAAAATCAGTTTCTGACTAGAGGAGGCTGAATGTAATGTGATGACTCTAAGCAGTAAGGCTTGTAAGTATTTTGATGGTAAAGGGCCGTAATTCCTGCAAGGCTAGTGTGACACAGATGTACGCACAGGCAATCAGTACTTAAATTTGAGGGAGTTTATCTCCTAGCAGTGTGAACTCTGTTGTAATTGCAGTCCTTTCAAATTGTCACTGTACAGATACTTAGGACCTCACTGTATCTTGTAGGAATTTGAGTGTCTAGAACAGGAGAACAGTTTGCTGAAGAAGGAGGTGCAAGCCCTTCGGGAGGAGCAGAGGCGTCTGCTGGAGGCCCTCGAGACCCACGAGCCACTGTGCCCCCTCCTTCACTGCGCCTTGAGCCTGGTGTCCAGCCAGAGGTCGGAGGTTATTGCCAGCTGTCTCCCCAGATAGTGCTCTGGTTTTGCCCTATTCTCAGGAGTGCTCCATTTAGGTGGCAAGGTCTGATGTTTATTGGTCAGAAAGTAAAAATCCTCTCGTGTTTCTTCCACCCATGAACCAAGCCATCTGATTTTGCCTTCTAGTTTTAGCTTGTGGCTGAACATGGTGCAAATCCTTGGTTTTTATACAAAATGCCGGGCAGGAAATTTACTCTCTGAACCTGGATTTCAACCTTTAGCTCAGAATGAGGTACAGCTCCATTTCCCTAAAATCAGTACGATTTTGGTAGGTTGTGAGAATGAAACATTCCAGGTCTTATTTATTCTGCCAAAACCTGTGGCCCACTGGTCAAATAGAGGTCATTGAAATTGATCTCACAAGTTTTTAGATTTTGTATATGTGTGTGTGTGTGTGTGTGTCTGTGTGTGTGCTTCTGAAGCTGTAGTACTGTACAAAATATGGCTGTGTATAATGCAAATAAACCCTAATTTTTTCCATGGTTATGTAAAATAATGGTCTTTGGTGAATGTAAAAAATGTATATCTATGCCTCATAAGTGTAAGTAATTGTTGAAATAAATGAAATATGAATCTTGTCCTGAGCATTTAACCTTTTGTGTTCATAAGGTAAGTTTACTGTTCTACTGCCCTCTCGCATATGATCTGCTTGTGCAGTTGCGTTGTGTTGTTGATGTGATTCACTGGCAGTAGGCGTGGTGCCAGCCAATTTGGTTTTTCATGAAAGGATCTCTAACTGGGTCATAGACCATCTCAGAAAATTGTACCCCTGTGTGATACTCCTGTCTGGAGGAGTCGTTTATAGTAACACAGTGTGGCAGTGTTACAATCCTTTTTGCGTGTCCAAGGGTACACAGGAAGAAACAAAGGGTGTAACTAACCTTTCCAAAATGACAGATGAAACCAACCAAGAGTGCAGAGACATCTAAAATGAACAAAGATCAGTATTTATTGGAGAACAAAAGTAACTGAAAAATGAATAGCGAAAAAAGTAAGCAAGGGACATAAGGGTCTCCAAGGCCAAGACAGTTCTAGATGACAATTCTCAATTCCCTACCCAAGTTCTAGAAGACAATTCTAAACTCCCTACCCATCAAAAAATTGGAGAATAGGGAGGAGGGTGGGGGGGGGGGGGGGGGTCAAAATAAATGGTGGAGAACCCTTACAATGCTTCCATGCAAGAACAAAATAATGTCCCTGGGACTAGTTTAAAACACCATAAAAAAAAGTAGTCAGCGAAGCTTAGGTTAAATTGCAAAACAAGTCTTAAAGCACAGCGACATTTTTTGTCGTTTTAACCAACGTGTTTTATAAAGTCTTCTTTAAATTCCCCTGGGGAATTCCCTTGTTAGTTACACTCATTACCATTGGCTGTCTCTCAGGTCACCCAGCAAAGCCGTGAACGAGGCATGGGATTTCCTAAAACGCACAGATCTGAGACTACTTCCGGTCAAATTGTGGGACATGTGAACATGGCACAGACAGTACAAATAGCGGCATTCTAGCCGTGTTTCTAAAGTAAATACAACGTGGATGAACTTTATTGAATGACTCTGACATGAGTTTGAATATCCAGAGAGCGGGGTGACTTGGATCCAAGCGATTTTAGCGATTCTGGAGAGGATTAAAACATAAAAACATCAGTTATGGGAAACTTATTATGAGATTTGGTGTTATTTTATTGTTATTTTGAATAACAATCATATTTTGGTAAAAACCCAAAATTAATCCGTCCGTGGGGGTATGCATCTGGGCCAAAATTTGCCTGCGAAAGGGTTAAGCTACCAAAACAACACTCATTGTTGCGTGCACCACAGACAGCAAATGGTAAAAAGCACAGGTCCAGGAGGGGTTAAATACTGCACCACTGATGAGCAACAAGGCACCGGTGAGGCTGCTCCCAGCACTCACGCTGAAGGGGCATGGCAGATGTTTTTTTTTTTTCTTGCTGATGAACAAAATGCATGAAATAAGTCAGTGCTACACCAACAATCTGGTTTATTTTACACCGGCTCTTCATATCAAGAGCTGCTGTCCAAGTAGTATTTCATAAAATCTTGCGGCTTTCATTATTTTCTTTTTATATGTAAATACAGAGCAGGGTTTTGCTTGAATTTAGTAGAACATTCACCACAAACCACTGGAGCTGTATGTATGGTTAACCATTTGCAGCTGACTATGGGTCATGCTGCATGGGAGCCAGCCCCTGCTTTAATGGAAATCATGAGCTAAAATGAATGTGCAGACTATGCACTCTGGCATACAGATGTTAAAACAGATTCTGACATTTATGGGCCTATGCACCCAGTCAGGTCTATATTTGATACAGTTATTGCTATTTTTTTTTTTTAAAGATTATTTTTTTGGGAATTTTTCCTTTATTTGACAGTTATACAGTGTAGGGAAGGAAAGTTGGGGAGAAGAATGGGGGAAGACATGCAGCAAATGACCTGAGCCGGAGTTGAACCCAGGTCACTGCGGGAAGGACATAGCCTTTATGGTACGCGCGCTTAGACCGATGAGCCACCGGGGCGCCCCAGTTATTGCTATTTTATCTGATTGTAACAGTGAGCTGGATTTGAAATTAAATATGAATATGACCTCAAAGTGCAGGTTTTCAGCTTTTGAAGGTATTCACATCCTAATCAGACAAATGGTGAGGGAACAACAATATTTGAAAGATGAGATACTCCCCTATTTAAGGGACCAAAAGTAATTGAACATGTGGCTACTCTAATGTTCCATGGCCTGGTGCATTCTGTTAGTTCTATATTATTTGATTTACGAGTAAACAGACAAAAAGGTTTAGAGCTGCTTTCAAGAGTGGTATTTGCATTTGTAATCTGCTACTGTTGACACAATGTGAAGTCCAGGGAGTTGTCATTGCCAGTGAAGCCAGCCATCATTAGGCAAAAACAAACCCAAACCCAGAGATCACTGAAACATTGTAAACTGTCAAATCAAGTACTTAATTCATTCTTGAAAATAAAGAATGTACAAAGTGAGATCAGGAACACCAAAAGGCCTGGAAGACCATGAATGACAATTGTGGTGTGCAACAGAAGAATGCTTTTCCTACTGAAGAAAAACCCCCTCAACTACTGGCCAGATCAAGAGCATCATCCTGGAGGTTGGCATATCTGTAAATGTAAACAATCAAGAGTAGACTTTACCATTGCAAACACAGGGGGTTTGCCACATAAGTGAGGCGCAAAATTCAACCAAAATTTTTCTGCAGATTCAATCGTGCTTCAGAACTCATCGGATGTTGCATCACAGTACAGAGGGACAATGTGCAGAGGCATACTGCAAAAACAACCCACAACTTTTGAAGAAAAAACATGGAATGTTCTAGAACAACCAAGTCAATCAAATGAACTGAATCCAATTGAAGACCAAAGGAAAAACAGAATCCAAATTTTGCATATTTTATAATATTTATAATATATATTTTTTATATTTTATGCATATTTTTTCAGTGCTTTGTTTCTAAGTGTTAGAAAAGGTCAGGGGGACACCAGATGCAGGATCCAAAGTGTTTATTGAAACACCAAACACTAAGGAGAAAATAGGCACACAGGCCAGAAACAAAACACCGTGCACAAGCACTGAACAAATGGGAGAAACTAAGGTACACTGCCCAAGGCAGGGGGAAACAGAAATACACACTCCAAGAGTGGATAAACTAGAAAAACAAAAACTGGACCTAACTAAACTGACGGACACACTGGGAGACTTAGACACAGGGCAGACAAGACGTGGGCGCAAGCAAAACAAAAGGCTCGGGAATCATACAAAGGAAATACTCGGGAAGGCACAAGAGCGGCTATTTCACAATGCAGCGCAAAGCCAATACAAAGTTCCATCTGACGTCTCTTCTCTCCTGCCCTCACATATAGACACGGAAGGAGGCGGGGACTCGGAAGGCAATCTCGAATGGAACAGAAACACATGGGATTAATAAACAAATTAACTAGGACTGGGTTAACAATAAAGACTCGAGACAAGACGCTGAGACAAACAATCAAACTAAACAGTTTAGATTAAGGTAATCTAAACGTGACGAGTAAAAAGCACCACGAGAGAAGCAAAGGAAAGCACAGCTTTAAACGCAGTTAATCAGGGAAAGCTTAGGCAGGAATTACTAAAGTTAGAAACACTCGCACTCGCTAATGAGTTCATTAAGGTTAATACTACATGACGAAATATTTATAATCACCCTCAAATAAGTGCTGGTTAGTACGGGTTAGTAATTACCCTATCAGAGAACGCATTCACTCAGAGTTTAGCGAGACCCAGAATTAAGCTCAGGTGGAAGCAATGAATGAAATACCACAGCCGAAACCGAAAGAGGAAACGTGATTGGACAACGAGCCTCAGGCATACTGAAGGCTGTCACACGACATCACTGGAGTTTGGGCAAAGAGAGAATCGAACATCAGACGGCGGGAATGAAAGCTGAAAAATAAAATGAAAGTAAAGCACAAGCACAAATAAGCACAAAGACAACAAACATGAGGCAGAACCATAACACTAAGATCGTTTTGAATTTTTAATCCATCATTTCTCCACAACGTGAAAATGTGATTGATCATTTTTCCATTGTGGTCTTCAATTGTTGAAGGAAAAACTGATGGTAAAATGCCCCAAGAATAAGCAGGAACTGAAAATGTGTGTAGCGAAGGCAAAGCCAAGCATGATCAAGGAAGAAACGAAGTGTCTTGTGATGTGTGTGCGTTCCAAACTTCACGCGGGATCCCTCAGATTGCAAGGGTTTGGCAATCAAATTAATAGAATATTTTTCATAAAACCCTTATAGCCAAAAGTCTGCATGTGAAGCAAATCTTGATTGTTACAATTCAAATCCATGTCGCATGTTGAGCAAAAATGTTGAAAATTGTGTCTCTGTACAAATACTTATCAAACTGACTATTTGTTTATAAGAAAGCCTTTACTTGGTGGTGCTTGATTCTGATATGGAATCTCTACACTATTTAGAACATGAATACGCTATGTGAATGCTCTACTGTGCCATTATTTTTAATAATGTAGCAATGCTAATGGATTATCAAGCAGTCATAATTTTGACCAGTGAGCCACCAGAGGCAAATGAGTTGTATATTTCAATCTCATCACAAGTTGGCTCTCAGTTGCTTTCCGAGACACAATGATGACTAAGATTACATAATTTATTACACTTCCAGTCACTATTGTTCATTAGTCAGAGGCAAACATCATCAAGAGTCTGATTTCCATAATGTGACCAGTCAATGGGAGCAGGTAGGCTGAAATTTTATTTCTCCAAATTATGAACCCAACTGATTTGAAATTTCTGATTCAGGCAACTGGAGTGACTGATGCTGCAATTTGGAGCTTTTCAAATACACAAAATTCCCTAGGGAATCAAGAACCAAATTCACATATTGACACACGAGTACCTCCTCATGTCTTAACCATAAACTGTGCGAGAAAAGTTTTTTTTTTTTTTGCAAACACGATTAGCTGTTGGTCTCTGGTGTGTCTCACTTCTGCAAGAAAGCTGTACATTTTAACAGGTCAAGGCAGGTACTTCTTATTTTCTCTTCCAGTTTTGTCCTCTCACTTTGAAATCACCTAATTACCCAGGGATCGTAAAGTTAATGATTCAGTACATTGCCTAATCTTTGGAGGATGCTGAATGTTTTAAAATGCATACTGCTCCCAAAACATCAATGAAACATGAAATGCGTGTTGCACATGAAATGTATGTAGCAGTTCAGGCCACTGAACAGCCAACTCATGGTTAGTAGCAGCAGTTACAGATCCATTTCCTCAAATAAACAAATTGCGCACACTCAACTCATTTTCCATATCATCTCCAAGTAAATACACATATCAGTAAGGAGCATGTTACTTAAAACAGCTTTCAGAACTTCTCTATCTGCTGTTGCCCACACTCTGCTCTCCATTACCTCAGCTACAGCTTGTTTGGATGTGCTCCCAGTGAGGGCTCAGGAATTCCCTCTGTTTCATAGAAGAGATGCATCATGTGCTCTGTTAGATATGGTTATAGGGGAGAGTGCAGCACCGTGAGCCACTTTTCAATTTTTGTACCCAGTACAATTTCTATATTTCGTTATTGATTCCCGTCCAATTGCAAAACGTACTATAGCATGTTCTTTGTTTAATGATAAACCATTGAGCCAGGGATGTTGCTCTAAACCGGTCTAATATCATTCGGAAAAAAGTCCGTCAGGTGGCTCATGGTGCCCCGACCTTGGGGTACCTTGAGCCAGCACACTAAACACCCTGTTTTTTCCAAAATATCACTGTATTTCCAATTACTACAATGACATTACATTTCAACAATTTTTTTTATGACTGTCTAACACCTCCACACAATATGTGCTTTACATAGCAGCTGCACTGCAAAAACTGAAAAATAAGTCCACCTTACCAAGCACTGTAATCTTGTATTAAGATTGAAATCACTTATTTCTATTACCTTTTTTATCTCAGTAAGAAAAAAATTTGCCAATGGGGTGAGATAATTTTGACTTATCTCTAGATTTGCCAATGGGATAAGAAATTTTCACTTATCAAGCACAAGGTAACTTAAAATAAGCTCACATTTTCTTCTTGAGAGAGAAAAACTAGGAAGTCAGGTCTTATATTAAGCCTAAATGATTTGTTAAGACAGACACTTTTTGCAGTGAGGTAGCCTACTGGTTACTTGAGATGTTTACTAACACCGCTGAATCGTCTGCCATGTTTTCATTTCAAGTTTTTTTCTTTTCATGTCCGACTCGCATGCAAACATGTCAGCACTGATTCTCTCGTAATTCCGCACTATTCTGCCCGGAAGGAAAAAGGTACACTGATTTCACAGCATGGATTTAAACACAAGAACATCTTCTTAATGTATTTCTAACTGCTTATGCAACAAATATCTTTGGAAAATAAACTTAGTTTCCGGCAAAATTTGAACTTTGACAAATACACCAATTCAATCCACCAGTATGGGGAACCATGAGCCAGGCTGAAGCTGCCCCACAAAAGCTGGCTCAAGGTGCCCCGTGTAGACATTTTCACTTCTCACACATGTGACCTAGATATCAGAGGCCTGTTGAGATCAAGGATTCACTAATTGTGCAGCACAGATATCTTCTTATCAGCACAGGGTAGTGAATGGCTGCTATGTGTTATCATGAAACAAGACGAAAATGAAACTTACCTGGTAAAGTTACTTTTGGGTGCGAAAATCAGAAAGCTTGATGAAAACAGAACCTAATGAGAAGACAATGGAGGGATAATAAGTGGTTTATTTCTTCATCAATAGAGGGACACTCACACTGCCATCTTCAGGAAAAAAGTTGAAACCTCTAGAGCTAGAGGAGCCCTGGTTCATGGTGCCCCACTCTCCCGTACACATTCAGCAGCTCCATTCAGTGCCAAACTTTATAGAAATGTTCTTACATAATAAAATATCACATGACTATATGTGCAAATTTCATGAAATTGTCATGAATTCCCGTATGAATGAATGAATCCCTGAAAAGTTAAATTTGACAACAGAAAATCACTCTTAACTGGCTAGCATTATATCTAGCTTTTCCCCACAAAATACGCTAACCACATCTCCAAAGTACTTAGCGTGGGTGTATAATGGATGTTGAAATTAAATTCCTGTTCAATTAGGGGAATAGTAATACCTTGGCGTGAGCCTGAAGAAAGACGGTTGCATGCAGTAAGATACCATGATTTGCACAGTGAAAAGCCATGTTTTATTTTCTACCTCCCTCTGGTGGCTCCTCCATAACAGGAAAAAAAATTTGCTAGTTCTGCACTCTGAGTATATGCTTCACTATGAATCTGTACACCCTCCAGTTCCTGTCCAGTGCAACAAATTTTCTGAATACATAAGTAGCAATTAAAGGATTTATTCTATTAAAAATAGAAGATTGATCGCTCCATCAGTCCCAAGTTTTATTACACTTTCAACATGCTTGTAATGATTTAATCTTGATAATTCCCTTCTGTGATGAATGTTTTATTTCTTGTCCTTAAAAGGCTAAAATGGACCTTCTTTTTGAGAACAAAGTAACACTTTGCATTAATATATAATAGCACTGTGTATAAAATTGGGTTTATAGCACTTTACTGGCAGTAAAGAGAGAATAGAAATTACACATCTCTCTTTTACAACATCACTTTTCTTTTAAACATGCTTAATTTGGGATTGAAAGTTCCTGAGTTCAAGTCCTTGCCACAGCTCTTGGTCAAAACACTTCACTCCAACCATACCTCACTCTGCCCAGGTATATGATTGGGTATCAGATAATTGTCAGGTAAACCTGACTAAGAGCTGGGAGGTAACCTGCAATGGACTAGCATTTCGTCCAGGGGGAGTAACAATACTTCTTGTCACTTCATGCTACAGAAACCGGAGTTAAGCACCGACCTGATGAGCTACTTGATTCGGGACAGACTTGCATTGATAATGAATGTAGTCATATATTTATAATATGCACAGAATCAAGTGGGCACTTTGCTTCATGGACGTCCCACAAAGCATTATTATAGATTTGTGAGGGAAAATTCATATAACATGGAAACAGGAATATTTTTAATTCCACTTAAATGTTTAGAATTCTAAAATAATTGATTTCTTGTTTGAAGTGACTCTGAACATCCAGTTGTGTAAGCAATGTGACGTCCAGTGTAACTTGCTTCCAAAATGCATTTCCAGAATTTACAAGTAATTAAAATTTTTCAATCATAGAATGAATTAAAATTGGATATAAGGCCAGGGCAATTGTACTTTTGCCAGGAAAGAGCACATGAATCACTCTTGGATGATAGACGTCCACTACAATCAGTGAAACACTCCTCCACGAGTAAGTTTAGAACACTGAAAGGAAATGTGTCTCTGCCTCTAGGCTATTATGTAGCCTATGCCACAATCTCTCAATCTATGCACATGTTGGCTACAGAACACATTCCACACATCAAAAATTACTGCTCAAAAGTGAGTAAGTTGAACAAATAAAATCAAGTAAACAGTCTTGCGTCCCTTCTCACAAGTCATTCTTAATATTATTCAAACATTTCCTTACATAAATCTAAAGTAAGGCAAAAGGTATTAATATAAATTTCCTGTAAATTAAAATACAGTTTATTCTGTTTGTCAGCACCCTCAGGTGAAATTAGGAATAAGTTGCACTTCTGTTTAGACATTGCTTTGAGTATTAGAAAGATTCCACAAATTGCGTAATACGACCTCATTTAAATAACACTCCCACTAGTGTTGTCTAATTTACATGCAAAACACCCCTTGCAAAATAACTACGCCCTCAATATTAGTATCTCCACCCAGTTGCATGCCACGCTTTAGGAAAAATACCAGGTTGTCCTTGTGGATGGAGGAAAATAGAAATAGGTGTAGCTATTGGTCTGTGCGATGATTGTTAGACAGTGCACACAGAAAAATTGGACCCACAGAGTCAACAGCAAATGGACAACACGTAGGACCTGATGTAATTATTTGGCTGAAGCAAGAGTGCATCTTTCTAACATTACATATTGATGTCATGTGTGTTATCTTGCATTTTTAATCACAGTTGTGGCAACCCCAGGGGGAACAGATCAGTTTCACAATAAAAATACTCCTTAGTCACCAGGTGGGGCTCAACAAAAGTATTTATTTAAATGATTGAAGGGAAGGGGAAGGGACATAAACAACTGAGGCTCTTCTCTGGTCCAGCTTGTCCTGAGCTCCTCTAAGGCAGGAAAGGCTTCATCTCCGTCTGGAAGTGGATAAGAACAGAGCATTAGGGGATACTGCCAGGCCTGCCCGGGGTTAGTGAGGTGTCCGCTGGCAAGACGTCCTGGATGTAGGAGGAAAGGGCAACAGTCTTCCCTCTCCTGCTTGGTCTTCACTTAGGCTTCCTCTTGGAACACTGGTTTCCTTTAGAAAGATTCACAGGAATTAGGCTGGGGCTCTTGGTCTCTTACCACTGGTGGCTGCCCCTTTTGTCTTCAGGTGCAGTGGGCTTAAGTACCCTGTCCTTTGATGAACATATTCCTCTCAGGTGAGTCCACTCAGCTCTCCCCATTGGCTGCAGGCAGTGTACTGGATAATAAGTGTGGTTAATTACCTCCCCCAAATTGAATGGGCGTGTCCTACTCACCCTAATTAGCTGTGAGTGAGCTCCAGGTTCACCACACACAGTAATCTAAGTTCAGTGTCAATAGAGGGTATCGCCAATACGGAAAAAATGCGCGGATGTAGCACTTTCGGCAAAATATCTTGCTACATCCAGAACGCACTCACTTCCGATACATTGCTGGGATCACATTTATTGTTTTCCATAAGCCGGCTACAGTTCAGCAATGTATGCACACACATATATGTATATATATATATATATATATATATATATATATACAGTCAGTGTGCGTATAAGGCTCTCATCCAGGGGTATTTCTGAAGTTTTTTCCACTTATTTTCGTTTGACGAACACATGGCAGCTTCAGAGTAACGACCCGTGGCTTTAATGACCACAGTTCAGTTACTGTTGGGCTCTGCAGAGACCGGAAGTGACTGGGTCACCGAACTATCCCATAATGCAACTGAAACGGGGCACGAGTGACAAGTGCAACATCCAGGCATTTTTTTTGTATTGGCGATACCCTCTATAGCTTACAACTACCAGCAGAATTCGCTTTGTAACATGTGGGTAAAGTTTTACCGGCTATCAGCTACAGCAGGGGTAGGGAACCTTCTCCAGAAAGAGCCACTTTGGGTGCAGGTTTTCATACCGACCAAGCTGCTACACACCTGATTCTACTAATCAAGGCCCTTAACACACATTCCAGGGGTTGATCAGAAGAATCAGGTGTGTAGCAGCTTGGTTGGTATGAAAGCCTGCACCCCCAGTGGCTCTTTCTGGAGAAGGTTCCCTACCCCTGAGCTACAGTGCTGACAGTTTCCAGCTATATGTTCCTGTAAGGAACTGTTTTTAAGTAGTGATTGGTGACCTGTCATATCAATCATACAGATACTATGTCTGACAGGGCTGATGATGTTGCTTGGAGGCATTTCTACACAGCAGGACCCAAGATTCCAGCAGTACTTTTCTCTTTCCGGAAAAAAAAATTAAATTTCTTTGAAAATATCAGAAATTTCAAAGATAAAATTGTTATTTGCAGGTACTGTGTCTGGTATTGTGACACGTTTTGTCAGGGGTTTGGCTCTGATATCCCAAACTGTGGGAAGAGCTTGAGTTCCTTGATGTAACGTAAATCTGAGGTGTGCATACCTTAAGTTGGCTCTTTATCAGTACATTTTTCCAGCCAAATGTAAAAGCCATAGTGCAAAAAGAGTTTAACACAAGCATTCAAAGACTGATTCTCTGGGCTTTCATGCAGTTTGACTGAGGGGCTTAATGCAGTTTTATATCTATTTAAGTTAGAGAAGTGATTACTAAACCAGGCAATAAGCTGATTGACTGTTGAACACGAAGCAAGCAGGAAGCTTTCATTATGTTTAGCAATAAATCAACTCATTGCTGGGCTTGGTAATCATGTCTGCCATGTTCATTTCTGATGCAATAGCAGAGACTCTGGTAAATCTAGTCATTTTGTTCTGTGAGGCAAGAGTTGAGAAAGTCCACTTGTGCTTACTGCTGGCTCAATGCATCTCAGATGGTGAGTCTTCGGGTTCTCACTTCCATGAATTGTTGAACTCTGCGGGCTGGCAAAAAAGTGGGATGGGAATTCCAAATAAATGTACCTGATGTTCATGAACTGGAAAGAACAATGGATTCTCTTACAATAATCTATTAGAATGTTCCTGGAGTGCAGTTACAAACCCCAATTCCAATGAAGTTGGGACATTGTGTAAAACGAGAATAAAAACCGAATAAAATGATTTGCAAATCTCATAAGCCCACATTTTATTCACAATAGAACATAGACAACAAATCAGAAGTTGAAAGTGAGACATTTTACCATTTCATGAAAAATATTAGCTCATTTTGAATTTGATGGCAGCAACATATTTCAAAAAAGTTGAGACGGGGCAACAAATGGCTGGAAAAGTAAGTGGTACTAATAAAAAACAGCTGGAGGAGCATTGTGCAACTAATTGGGTTAATTGGCCACAGGTCAGTGACATGACTGAGTATAAAAAGAACATTTTATCGAGGCCGAGTCTCTCAGAAGTAAAGATGGACAGAGGTTCAGCAATCTGCGAAAAACTGCATCTAAAAATTGTGGACCAATTTCAGAAATTGTTCTCCAATGTAAAATTGCAAAGACTCTGAATATCCCACCATCTACAGTACATATCATCAAAAGAATCAGAATCTGGAGAAATCCCTGTGCGCAAGGGACAAGGCCAAAGGTCAATATTGGATGCTTGGGATGTTCGGGCCCTCAGGCGGCACTACATTAAAAACAGGCATGATTCTGCACTGGAATTCACTGCATTTTTACTGGTATGTCTGCGTTTTTAATCCAAAGTTTTACTATGCATGTGGCTGAAATTTTTTAATGTGGCTAAAGAAATATGAGCCGAGTAGCCACGGAGGCTAAATAAATTTTCTCCTTGTGCAGCCCCTGGATGTGTTGCTGCCATCAATTTCAAAATGAGCTAATATTTTTCATGAAATGGTAAAATGTCTCACTTTCAACATCTGATTTGTTGTCTCTGTTCTATTGTGAATAAAATGTGGGTTTATGAGATTTGCAAATCATTCTGTTTTTATTCAAGTTTTACACAACGTCCCAACTTCATCGGAATGGGGGTTAGTACTAGGAATGATGGTTTCCTGTTTTTGAACTATGCAATATCTGGGGGCGTTTCTTGTTAGGGCCATGACATCAGATTTTCTGTGGAAGTGTTGATAAAAATTGAAGTTTCGGTGTGACTTTCGGTGTAAAGTCACTCTTTTCTCATTGAGCACAGAAGATAAAAGAAAGGAAAATGCTGCATTTTCATTGTATTTAAGTGGAGGAGAGCTAGAATTTAGGTGTACTGGTCTGAATGGACCTCTAATATTAGCAATTAGGCCATGAATGTTTAAGTACTTCACAAGGATTCAATTTTGTTCTACATTAATATTTTACTCTAACTTTCACCCTTCTATGGACCTTTATTTCCATATTAAATCCCCACTGGAAATGGTGAGCGATTACAATAACAATTCAGCTGCTTTTTTTGGGGAAACCTTCATTATGTGAAATTCTGGAGCATGTTAGTCCAAAATTGGGAGTGAGCAATGTACAGTCTTGTGCAACTTAATTGGATAAAGCAGGCTGGAGTGGGGAAAAAACCAAACAACAAAGGTTTTCAGGTTTTTACCCCTCGGCCGACTCTGGCCGGTGGGGTATTGTCATCACCTGCGTGTCTGTCTGTTGTCCGTCGTCCGTCGTCCGTCGTCTGTCGTCCATCCATGATTTTGTCCAGGCCAGTACTCAGCAACTAATGATCGCAGATTCACCAAATTTGGTATGGTAACTCACTATGACCCATAGGTGAGCAAAGTCAGGTTTTTGGCTGGATTTGACCTTTGACCTTAGCGCTGTGACCTTGACCCTGGAAATCTTGTCCGGGTCAGTACTCAGCAAATAATTATTGCAGGTTCACTAAATTTGGTATAATAACTCAGTATGACCCATAGATGTGCAAAGTCAGGTGTTTTGCTGGATTTGACCTTTGACCTTAGCGCTGTGACCTTGTCCTTGGAAATCTTGTCCGGGTGACATTGTCCAGGCCAGTACTCAGCAACTAATGATTGCAGCTTCACCAAATTTGGTATGGTAACTCACTATGACCCATAGATGTGCAAAGTCAGGTTTTTTGCAGGATTTCACCTTTGACCTTAGCTCTGTGACCATGACCCTGGAAATATTGTCCGGGTCAGTACTCAGCAACCAATTATTGCAGCTTCACCAAATTTGGTATGGTTACTCACTATGACCCATAGATGTGCAACATCAGGTTTTTTGCTGGATTTGACCTTTGACCTTAGCGCTGTGATCATGACCCTGGAAATTTTGTCTGGGTCAGTACTCGGCAATTAATTCTCACAGCTTCACCAAATTTGGTATGGTAACTCAGTATGACCCATACATGTGCAATGTCAGGTTTTTTGCTGGATTTGACCTTTCACCGTAGCTCTGTGACCTTGAACCTGGAAATCTTGTCCAGGTCAGTACTCGGCAACTAATTCTCACAGCTTCACCAAATTTGGTATGGTAACTCACTATGACCCATAAATGTGCAATGTCAGGTTTTTTGCTGGATTTGACGTTTGACCTTAGCGCTGTGACCTTGAGGCAGAAAATCTTGTATGGGTCAGGACTCAGCAACTACTGATCGCAGCTTCACAAAATTTGGTATGGCAACTCACTGTGGCACATAGATGTGCAACGTCACGTTTTTTGCTGGATTTCACCTTTGACCTTAGCACTGTCAACTTGAGGCAGGAAATCTTGACCGGGCCGAGGGGTATTCAGCAACGCGTTATGTTTTTTTTTTATTACTTTAATATACTATTCAAAAAAAGTAGGGGATATTTTATTTTGAGATCAAAATTTTCACATATACAAAGGATACGAAACCATGTTGTATAGTTCTTACTGAGGAAGCATTTCCAAAGAAATTCATCACCCAAACACATCAATGACACTCTCACGATCTGCACGGGATGCTATTGATGATCAAGGGGTTGTGCCACAAATTTGCATGACTCTGAATTGGAAGGTTAGAGCCACTGTAAAGGAAGATTTTGAAGAGAAAGCATCAGATTATCAGTGGTTGAAGTCGTTAATTAAACAGAGACCATGCGCCGCCTAACACAGGAGGAGAGGTTACGTGCCCTTGGCATGCTACAGGTTGGCACAAGACAGGTCGTTGTGGCAAGGGCAATGAATGTTTCCCAGTCTGTCATCAGCAGATTATGGTCCAGACATCGTGCTACAGGGTCTGTTCAGGATAGACCACGATCCGTCGACCAAGGGCAACAACTCAGGCTCAGGACAGATTCATCCACACTATTGTCTTGAGAAATCGTATGGTAACAGCAAATCAGATAAGGTCTCAACTTCAAAGGGATACTGGCTTGGTAGTGAGTGGCCAGACCATCAGGAATCGTCTGCACAGATTTCACTTACACGCCCGACGCCCTCGTGTCATTCCTTGTTTGAGGATCGTCACATTAGGGCCAGACTCCAATGGTGTCGTCATCATCAACGCTGGGATAATCGCCCGATGGAACAACGTAATGTTCTCAGATGAGTCGAGGTTCACTGTGGACTTCCTTGACAGACGCAGGAGGGTTTGGCGCCGACGAAACGAACGTTTCCATGACGTTAACGTCATTAGACATGATCCGTATGGGGGTGGATCTGTAATGGTGTGGGGAGGCATCACTGCTGCCGGCAGAACAGACTTGCATGTTGTTGCTGGGACGTGTCACAGGGCAGTACTACGGGACAACATCTTGGCACCCCATGTTGTGCCGTTTTGCGCCGTTATGGCCGCCGTTTCATTTTCCAAGATGACAATGCCAGATGTCATAGGGCCAGGATCGTTACAGATTACCTCCAGCAGCAGAATATCACCACATTACCATGGCCAGCACTCAGTCCGGACCTTTCCCCATCGAGCATGTCTGGGACATGCTTGGACAGCGGCCACGCCTAACGCCAACAACCTCCTGCCAATGTCCAAGAACTTGCTGCGGCATTGCAACAGGAATGGAATAACGTTCCCCAAAATGACCTGGGACGCCTCGTTAGGAGTATGCCACGAATTCGAGCTTGTCTAGCCAACCGAGGGGGTTTTACCCACTACTGACTCTGTTTCACAATGGTGGTAAATTTGCTGTGTGACCCTGTGTTTGTGTTTAAGCCCTTATTCTGGAGAATCTGTCCTTTACTGACTGTACACAGGGTTTTGAATAAATTGACAAATGTTTCCTTAATGTTTTTATGTCATTTGTTTCCTTCCTGACCTCATGATCTGCATTTCATGGTACTGGTAAATCCAATATCCCCTACTTTTTTTGAATAGTATAGTATCTACATTCAGCACTCAGTATGAGATATGTTGCACGGTTCTTGGTAAGCTGTTCCACCCATTTTGGCATGGAGCTGACCAGGTTTTTGCAGGTTGCCTTGTTTTCTTCGTCGTGATGCCACACCTGGACAACTGCATCGATGACTTTGGCTTTTGTGGTGCTGTCCTTTTGCTGCAGACTTGACTTGATGATGGACCAAAGATTCTCAATGGGATTGAGGTCAGGTGAATTACCAGGCCAGTCAAACACAGTTACAGTACTGTGTTGATGATGCAATCCCATTAGTTGCATCATACAAGACAAGGAGAGTAATGAAACGTGGCTAAAAGGTATAATGCAGTGATCTTTGAGGTGGTTATGTAAAACGTCCATCAATTTGCACGGCTATTTGCACTCCATTCAGCTCATTCAATTGACAAGCACCTTTATCCTATTAATTGGCATTACACAGTACAGTAAAAAACTATTATTCATACTTGCATACAAGTAAAATCTATGGGTCATAGTGAGTTACCATACCAAATTTGGTGAAGCTGTGAGAATTAGTTGCCAATTACTGACCCAGACAAAATTTCCAGGTTCAAGGTCACAGAGCTACGGTGAAAGGTCAAATCCAGCAAAAAACCTGATGCTGCACATGTATGGGTCATACTGTGTTACCATACCAAATTTGGTGAAGCTGTGAGAATTAATTGCCGAGTACTGACCCAGACAAGATTTCCAGGGTCATGGTCACAGCGCTAAGGTCAAAGGTCAAATCCAGCAAAAAACCTGACGTTGCACATCTTTGGGTCATAGTGAGTTACCACACCAAATTTGGTATAGCTGCAATAATTGGTTGCTGAGTACTGACCCGGACAATATTTCCAGGGTCAAGGTCACAGAGCTAAGGTCAAAGGTGAAATCCTGCAAAAAACCTGACGTTGCACATCTATGGGTCATAGTGAGTTATCATACCAAATTTGGTGAAGCTGTGATCATTAGTTGCTGAGTACTGGCCTGGACATTGTCACCCGGACAAGATTTCCAGGGTCATGGTCACAGCGCTAAGGTCAAAGGTCAAATCCAGCCAAAAACCTGATGTTGCACAACTATGGGTCAAAGTGAGTTACCACACCAAATTTGGTGAAGCTGCGATCATTAGTTGCTGAGTACTGGCCTGGACAAAATCATGGACAGACGACAGATGACGTACGACAGACAGACACGCAGGTGACGACAATACCCCTCCGGCCAGAGTCGGCCGAGGGGTAAAAACCCATAAACAATATAATTGCAGAGGAACGGAATATACCAACATGTGTGAAATACTTCATAATTTTTTTTGATGGAAAGAATCAAAATCATAACAATCATTTAATACAAAATAAATTTCAGCATTGAGTCTTCTTCTCGTACATTTTGAGGAGGTTAAGGTACACATTTGGGGGGATTTTGGACCAATCCTCTGAGCATATCCTTTCACAATCCTTCACATTCTTGGGTTTGCGTTTGTCAACTACCCTCCTCAACTCAGCCCACAGGTTTTCAATTGGATGGAGGTCTGGCAACTGAGACAGCCATTGCAGAATGTTAATTTTGTTGTCACAGAACAATTTCTGTGTGGATCTTGAGATATGCTTTGGGTCATTGTCTTGTTGGAAAGTCCACCTACGGCCAAGTCCCTGCATTCTGGCGGAGGCAACCAGATTGTCAGCCAAAATATCCTGATACTTGGTGGAATTCATTATGCCATTAATCTTAACCAGTGCCCCTGGACCTCGTGAATTAAAACAGCCCCAAAACATGACTGACCCACCATCGCATTTCACCATGGGTATCAGGTGCTTCTCCTTGTATGCATCTCTGTTTCAACGCCAAACATGCAGATGCTGTATCTGACCGAAACGTGCAATTTTGGAACCTTGGTCCAGTTATAATTTAAATGATGTTTGGCAAACTCTTGAAAGAAAAGGCTTCCTTCTGGCAACCCATCCAAAGAGCCTGTGGTTGTGGAGGTGGGGCCTGATGGTGCTTTTTGAAACCTTGTGATGCCAATATGCCACCAAGGCCTGCAATTCCCTCACAGTGATTCTTTGGGATTTTGTTGCTTCTCTCACCATCCTCCTCAGGATCCTGTGGGGCAAAAGGCAATTGTGGCCTTTACCCTTGAGGTTTTAACAGTTCCATATCTTTGGAATTTGTAAATAATTGCCCCGACAGTGTGCAGTGGCATTTTCAATCATTTTTTAATCTTCTTGTGGCCATTACCAGATTTAAGAGGGTCTATGGTCATCTGCCTCTTTTAAACTGACAGTTGTTTTGTTTTCTTCATGGTGTTGATTACAAAGGGATATTGAATGTGTGTCACCCCAGTTTTATACCCTAGTGAAACAGAAAGTGATGAAATGGCTCGATAGAGTTCCTTAACTCTTACATAAAACTTAAACCAGGTATTAAACTCCACTTATTTAATTTTGGTAGATGTTATTTACAATAATCTTAAAGGGTGTGATTAATTGTGAAAACTTGATTTGGAGGAAATTGATTCTTAATTAAATCAGTGAATGATTTGGTTAATTCTAGTGGAACATTAATATCGCACTGTATTCCTCACATTTTGGTAATTAGAGTTTCTCAGTAAATATATATTTTTAGAATTTTTTTTAAAGTATTGTTTGCGCATGGCCAGTCAGGGGTAACAGTAATTTTGGAGCCCACTATAATTGCCTTAGTAGTACTCAGGGTATTATATATCTCACCACTGAAATTTATATTCAATTCCTTATATTTTTATTCTGACATATGATGCCCAGGGAACCTGGGACTTTTTCTTTATGTATTTCAGTTATGCCACATTTCCAAATAATTCCAAGGGAAATATGAGGAAACAGTCCTTTGATTGCTTCAGGAAGTACTTCTGGACACAGTCATATTTGTGAAACCAGCTTGAAATGTGAGGAACTCCAGGAGGTGTCCATTCAACAAAGGTTACACTGAGGTCATAAGGGAATGTACATGGTCAGAAATGAGGCTTAGCTATAGTATTGCATTCAAGATTCAAGACGCATCCTATCAGGTTGGTTGCACGGTGTGCTGTATCACTTTTTTTTTTTTTTTTAAATTTGGAGCCTGTGTGAAATATGCGGCTGGGACAAATTGGTGATCACCTGTTGTTTCCATGGGGTGCCATAACTGATCGCATTACTAATCAAGGAAATGGCTGGGTATAAGTGGGGGAAAACTTAATTTGACAGAAGGCACCTAGACAGGTAAATGTTTTTCATTGTGTGTGTTGGTTTTGCTCAAGTTTTGGGATTTCTGATTTGACAGCCGGCTATGTTTTTGCTGGTTACCTCCGCCAAGGAGGTTATGTTTTTGACGGTGCTGGTTTGTCTGTCTGTCTATTTGTCTGTGTACAAGATAACTCAAAAAGTAATGAACGGATATCTCTGAAATTTTGTGGGTGGTTTGCTTGTACATCAGGGATGAACGCTATTAATTTTGACTGCAATCGGTCAGACAATATGGCCACCACAGCAACCATCTCAAAATCCTATGTTGCAGATACCGTACATTTCTAATGAGTTATGTTCACTCAGCAAGATTTCGACTGTGCTGCCTTAGCGGAGGTTTGCACTCTTGGAATGCCTCTAGTTTTGGAATGGGACTAGTGTGGGGGGAAGTATTTTCACACATGAGAAATACAAAGCTGGGAGGATGCAGCAAAGGGAAGGAGGGAGTATAAGTCTCATCGCTGAAGGTGATAAGACTCAGGAAATGGGGATAAAACTAATGAACGGGGGCAAATTTCTCAGACTATGTTTTCTCAGGTTGCCAGTCACACCATCTGTCATACTCAATAGTTGGGGGCCAGACAATGCCAACGGTTGCTCTGGCTTTAGCAGGTGAAGACATGTTTCAACAGGAGGGCATGAGCTCTTCTCCATCCCTGACCTGAAGGCACTTCCACTTCCCTCTCTCTGCTTAGAATATTGGGGGTCGATAACCCAGACAGCACCCAAAGGGGGACATGCCAAAACCCATCCCAGGGAGGGAATTATTTGCAGGTTCCACCCAAGGCAGGAGACGTGACCGCTTAGTAGGCCTGCACGATTAATCGCCAGAAGATCGTGATCTCGATTCACCCCTATGCGCGATCTAATTTCTAAATGTTAACGATTTTCCAGCATTATTTCACGAGCCGCAGAGCAAACAAACTGGTTGTTTTCAAAGACAGAGTAGTGAGTAGTAAGCGGTCTCTTGGGGGCGCTTGAGGCCGCCCCCAATCGCAACACTGATATTGCATTCGCGCTCATCCTATGGCAAAGCAGCTCTACATCACGTGAGTTCATGTAGGTCAGAGGAGATAAACCAGTAACTGGCGCTGGTCTTTCGAATCGAACAGACTTGGCTAGCAGTGTAGGTTCAGAGGCAGCGAGGGAGAGACGAAGAAACGTAATAGTGCAGAGTGCAGGAAAGTTTTACCTTGGTCCCATGTTCAATTGACAATCAAGCACTTGATTCGCACAATTACAAATTTGAAGCGGAAGACGGTCCAATTTATTTCTATATTGTTCTTTTGGCAGTTGCATTTTGAGATTCAAATGACCAAGAAACAGTACAGATTCACCTTCGTGCGTTTGCCAGATTATTTTTATAGGCTTACATTTGACGATTTGACGTGAATACGGAAATAAATCCCACCTCACGGTGGATACGCTTAATAAAATGTTTTCCACATTGCGTTGGCCTTTATTGTTATATTTTTGAAAACCAGGGCCATGTTAAAATGTATTTATTTTTTATTGGTTATTGGCACTCTTACACGGAAGCCTCGTTTGGTATATCCAGTCTTTCATTTCACTTTTTAATCTTTTTATAGGCTACATGGCGGTTGTGCTAGTTGGCTAAATAAATTCTTGATTTTAAGCTGGTTTTCCACTTACACGGAAGCCTCGTTTGGTATAATTATTCATTATCGGCTTTTTAATGCATTCAAAATTATAGGGCCATGTTCAGGGTTTGGTTTGGGTTTCAAGGCTTTTGCCTCAAAACTACTAATCTTGGTTTATGCATTGGAAGGGCATGTTCAGGGTTTGTTTGGGTTTTTCTCTACTAATCTTGGTTTTGTGAATGCAAATGTGCTTTCTCGGATGGGCTTGCATCGGTGCCTGCCTGTTTGAAATGACATTATAATTGAGCAGTATCATCTCCTGGGTTGCGGTTTGACATTGTTGCATCCCTATTTCATGGCCTTGTGGAGTCAAAGAGCACTTAAAGTGTACTTATTTTGCCTTTTTACCTTTTTTTAAAACCTTTTTTTAAACTGCACTTTAATGGCCAATTGTTTTTTTTTTTTTTTTAATTTATGACAACAATAAACGTTTCAGTTAGTGGGGAAAAATTGTGCCAAAGAATCGTGATCTCGATTCTAAACAAAAAAATCGTGATTCACATTTTTCCAGAATTGTGCAGCCCTACCGCTTAGCGGAGGATCCTTCAGAAAGGTAGCAAAGAATCTTTCCTAGTTCCTGGACCAACCTCTTCACGTGACTATTAATCTCAGAATGGAAACTGGATGAGAGCTGAGGGGCGCAGAAGACCTTCCAAAACCGACTGAAAGATTGTAGCCCACAATCTGAGACTACCTCCAGAGGGATGCCATGGAGGCACAGCACATGCTGAAGGAGGAGTTCCACTGTCTCCTTAGCCATGGGCAGCCTCACCATTAAAATGAAGTGGGCTGCCTTTTGAAAACAGTCCACGATGGTCAAGACCAACTTAAACCTGTCAGACTCTGGAATCCCAGTGACGAAGTTTATGGCAATGCATGCAAATGGCTGATAGGGGATGTTGAGGGGCTGGAGGAGGCCACTGTGGTGCTGGTTACTGGACTCGCCCGAGCGCAGATATCACAGGCAGTAATACAAAGTATAATCCCTGGTGTCTGAAGGCCACCAGAACTGTCGACAAAAGAAGGACAGAGTACAAGATACCCCAGGAGGCCATGCTAAGAGGGAAGGATGGACCCAGGCAAGCACTTTTGCTCTCAGCCCTCCCGGGACAAAGAGGCTGTTTACTGGACAGACCTGGGGGATGGAGCTGGACTGAGGACCTCCTCTACAACATGCTCCACCTCAAAGTTGGTGGAGCACAGGGGAGAGCTGCCAAGAGAAGAAGGCACAGGGCGGAACTTGCCATCAGCTGCCCGCTGGGAGAGGACAGTCCCGGTGCCAACATCAGAGGCATCCACCCCAGCAATGGCGCTAGAGGTCAGGGGCAGGGGTGCTTGTAAATTTGTCTTTTATTTGGCATAAGGCAGAGGTTGCCTGAGGGGTCAACAGGATGGGGTCTTCGAAGAGGTGAGGGCTCTGAGAGGGGCAGCAACTTTTAAGCAGCTGCTGTTGAAGCATCTGTGAAAGTTGGCAAAGTCCAGGAATCTTTGCAGCTGTATGCAGTCTGCATGGACTGGCTAATCCAGGACAGCCTGTACTTTCTTCCAATCCATGGTGACTTATCCCCAGAGACTGTAAGGTGTAGGAACTGCACCAATGTTTGATGGAATTCATACTTCTCAAGCTTCCAGAAGAGCTGGTTCTCCAGTAGTTGTTGGATAATTCAGTGTGCATATTGGGTTCCTCCAGGCTCTGGATGAACACCAGGATGTCATCCAAGTACACATACACCAAACAGAAGATCATGTCATGGACTGAATCAGTGATCAGGTTCTAGAACTCAATAGGGGAGTTAGTGAGTCCAATTGGCATCAGCAAGTTCTCGTAGTTGCTGGAGGGGATGTTGAATGTTGTTTTCCACTTATCTTCCTTTCTAATTTGGATGGAGTGTAGACATTGCACAGTTCCAGCTTCGTAGTGACACCCTTGGAGGTTGGAGAGGGCAGAATTCATAAGCAGTGGAGGATAGCAGTTCTTGACTGTGATGGCATTCAGTCCTTAGCAGTCAATGCAAGGATGGAGAAAACCATCTTTTTTTGATATGAAGAAGCCAGCACCAGCTGGTGGAGATGAAGATCAAATTATGCCAGAAGCCAGTACCCCGGGGAAAAAATTAATCCATAGCTGTGGACTCCAGCACTAACAAGGAGTACAGCCTGCCTCTAGATGGCAACATTCCTGGGAGGTGATCAATGGCAGAGTCATATGGACGGTGTGGAGGAAGTGATGTGACTAGAGACTTTAGAAGGCTAGACAGAGGTTGTATTAAATGCAGGGAACTCCTTAAAGGTCCAGCAAGTCCTTGTGGTAGGAGGGACAGATGCAAATGGGCAGGTGGCAGACCACGAAGAGGACTGTGAGAAAGAAGGACTCCATTTAAGAATACCTTCCTAGCCATGGCCTCCTCAACACCACGGGCATGTGTCGATTCCATCAGATAGAAGACAATAGTCTCAAGTTAATGGAAGCCTTCATTAGACTTGAACTGGTGCCTTCAACAGTGTCAGGAAGGTTTATTTCTGTAAGCGCCCGGGACCAGATGGACTCAGGCAGGAGAACCATATGAACCCTCATCCATCTGGCAATGGAAGGGTGGAGGAAATTACCACCAGCCCTGGAATCAATCAAAGCTTTGTCAGAAAACAGGCCGCCCTGCCAGATGGGTTAAACAAGAATAGAGGCCGAGAAGAATAGAAAAGGGCCTTGAAACGCTCCTCTCCCCCCAGAACAGCTGGGGGTTATTGGACTTGGCAGTCAGCAATAAGGTGGTTGGCATCTTTGCAGTTCAAACAAAGGCCTGAATTTTTGATGCAACAGTGTTGCTCTACTGGGTTAAGGTGGTTGAATTTGGCACAGTCTACAAGCATAGGATCCGAGGGAGATGGTTGATAAGAAGGTCAGGCAAGTGAACCAGCCGGTCTCTGGTGGAGGGGCCTGGAGCTAAGCTTGCCAATCCACCTGCTGCTCCTGGAGGCAGGCATCAATTTTCAGAGAAAGGTCGATTAACTCGTTGAGATCAAGTGGCAGGAGGGACATGGTAAGCTTGTCCTGTGTTCGGATGGCTAAGTCATACAGGAAGATGGGAGAGAGGGCCTGGGGATCCCAATGGAAGGAGGAAGCCAGGGTGCAGAATTCAATAGAGTTGTTGGACACTGACAAATTGCCATGGTGAAGCTGCAGGAGGCACTATGCAGCTGCAAGTGTGGAGCAGGATTGGTTGAAGATCTTATCAGCATAGGAGGAGAGGGTGTGTACTGCTGGAATCGCAGCCAACCAGCATGCAGTAGCCCAGTTTCAGGCTTGCAAAATAAGGTGGGTGATAGCACATTTGACCCAGGATTGCTCAGTGGATAAAGAGGTTGGCTTAGGGTGGAATACCATGGAACACTGTGACAAAAAGCTGCGCTAGGCAGATGGGTTGCCGCCGTACTGCTCCACCTCTGAAAGATTGGGCTACTGTGGTCTGGTAGACTGGACTTGAGCTTGGTAAAAAGGAATGAGCTGGCAGCCTAGGCAGCGGTGGCGGAGTTGCAGGAAATGTTGGAGATGGTGGCTAGATGACTGGAGATGGCCCCGATGGACTGATGGAGTTGATGAAGCTTCGACTCCTGTTGCCCCTGGTGGATTCTTTGAAAGATGATAGCATCCAAAGGAAAAAGAAGATCTGCTGGCGTCATTACTGGCTTTTCAGATTTCAGATTTCAGATGCAGATCACTAAAAAAGCAGAATGGGCTTCTTTGTTGACTGAAGATGACTTTTACTCAAAGGTAATTTAGTAAACTTTGGTCAGGAGAAGGTCAAAAGTCAGGCAGGAGCGACATAAATTACAGATGAGTCAGGAAAGCAGTCACTGTCTTTTAAGGCGCGCAAAAGCGTGCACGCACCATCGCGCACCTAAAAAAATTTAGGCAGTGGCGTAGCCAGCGGGGGTGCTAAGACACGTCCCTTTTTGACTGCAATTAGTAGTTCTCAATCATTTTCCTTTATTGACGCGTTTTCCAATTATCGTAATTGGCAACTGAAGACACGGTTTCTCTCCATATGCTATCTAACAGCGATTAAATCATGGGCTAAATTCAGTACAGTTGCGGAACAAGAACAGAGAATTGGGTTGCACAAAACTTCTGTTTAAAACGATTATTAGTCCTGACCTGTTCTCAGTCATTTTCATAATTAACAGAAGGTTCACTCCGAGAGCACTCCACACTTAACAGGTGCTGCTTTTTCTCCCCGATCATTGTCGTCTTACCTAATTGGGAGAACAAGCAGCACCTGTTAAGAGGCAGCAGCACAGCCTCGGCTGCCTATTTCATTTGCATGTGATCGCTGCGGAGGCCCTTGCACAGCTGTAGAAGGAAATTGCGTTGAGTTATTTCCTCCATCGTGCATCATTTATAACATCGTTTATAGCACACTTAACAGCTGCTTGTTCTCCCCGATTAGGTAAGACGACAATGATCTGTACTGAATTTAGCCCATGATTTAATCGCTGTTAGATAGCATATGGAGAGAAACCGTATCTTCGGTTGCAAATTACGATAATTGGAAAGCGCGTCAATAAAGGAAAATGATTGAGAACTACTAATTGCAGTCAAAAAGGGATGCGTCTTAGCACCCCCGCTGGCTACGCCACTGCCTCACCAATTTTTTTAGGTTTGCTGATGGAGGCAAGGCCGCTTCCTAAAAAGACAGTGACTGAGGAGAGGCATAGTCAAAGGAACTGGTCCAAGGTCAGTTACTGGGATTTGAAGTCAAAAGAACCAGGGCACGCAGGCAGGTGCACATCTTTGAACTGGGGGGTGGGAGAGATTGGAAGAAGCCACTCGCCAGGACCACAAACTGGGAAGAAATTCCCTATTAAATAGCTATTTGTAATTCAAGAAGTTAACCCTGACGCTGGAAGGGACAAATCAATAGATGAAGAAATCCAACAATCCAGTAAAGAAAAATGTAGACCAGTAACAGAAAGATTTTGCCACATTTAAGTCCAAAAAAAAAAAGTTTTAAAAAACTGGAGTGCATTTTCTCAGACACTTTTTACATTTTATATTTAACTTTTCATTTAGCATTCAACATTTAGATTTAGTATTTAACTTTTACATTAAACATTTATTATTTAGATTTAGCATTCAATATTTACATTTAACATTTAACATTTACTATTAAGATTTACCATTTAACATTTACATTTAACATATATTTAGATTTAGCATTCAACATTTACATTTAGCATTAAATATACAGTATCTCACAAAAGTGAGTACACCCCTCACACTTCAACAATTAATTTATTATATCTTTTCAAGGAGCAATGTAAATGAAACTTGAATATATTCTAGAGTAGTCATTGTACAATATGTGTAGCAGTGTAGATTTACTGCACTGTCCAAATAACTGAACAAACAGTCACTATTTCCAAATTGGGTGGCAACAAAAGTGAGTATACACCCCAATTGGTAATGGTCAACCAAACAATGAAACGTGCCTTATTTTTCATGTTCATGCTTTTGTCTGTTCGACTGGGCCATATGAGGTTGTGTAATGTGTTGAAGGTTTAAATTGTGGTGCTCTGGGTGCAATGCTCTCATTCTGGTCACTGGATGGCCAACGTGGCACCTCATGGGAAAGAACTCTCTGAGGATCTGAAAAAGAGAATTGTTGCCCTCCACAAAGATGGTCTAAGATAAAAAAAGATCTGTGAAACCATGAAACTGAGCTACATCACAGTGGCCATGGTTATCCAGCGGTTTTCTAAGACGGGTTCTGCTCGGAACAGGCCTCGTCAGGGTCGACCGAAGAGGTTGAGTCCTTGTGCTCTGGGTCAGGTGCACAAGTTGGCTTCAGAAAACAGACGCAGGAGTGCTGGCAGCATTGCTAACGAGGTTGCAGCGCTGGGAGAACAGCCTGTCAGTGATCAGACCATACGCTGTGCCCTGCACCAAGTCGGTCTGCATGGCCGTCGGCCAAGACGGAAGCCTCTTCTGAAGCTAGCCCACAAGAAAGCCCGAAAACAGTTCGCTGAAGACAACCAGTCCAAGAACCTGAACTACTGGAACCATGTTCTGTGGTCTGACGAGACCAAGATAAACTTGTTCGGCTCAGATGATGTCCAGCATGTGTGGCGGTGCCCTGGTGAGGAGTACCAAGACAAGTGTGTACTGCCTACAGTCAAACATGGTGGTAACAGCATCATGGTCTGGGGCTGCATGTGTGCTTCTGGTCCTGGGGAGCTGCACTTCATGAATGGAATAATGGATTCCAACATGTACTGTGACATTCTGAAGCATAACATGATGCCCTCGGAGACTGGACCGCATGGCAGTTTTCCAACATGATAACGACCTCCAAGATGACAACTGCCTTCCTGAAGAAGCTGAAGGTGAAGGTAATGGCGTGACCAAGTATGTCTACAGACTTGAATCCCATTGAGCACCTGTGGGGCATCCTCAAGAGGAAGGTGGAGGAGCAGCAGGTGTCCAACATCCACCAGCTCCGTGACGTTGTCATGGAGGAGTGGAGATGGATCCCAGCAACAACCTGTGCAGCTCTGGTGAATTCCATGCCTAGGAGAATCAAGGCAGTGCTGGACAACAATGGTGGTCACACTAAATATTGACACAATGGACACAATTTTGCATGTTGACTGTGAGGTGTACTCACTTTTGTTGCCACCCATTTTGGAAATAGTGACTGTTTGTTCAGTTATTTGGACAGTGCAGTAAATCTACTCTGCTACACATATTGTACAATGACTACTCTAGAATATATTCAGGTTTCATTTCTGCAACGTTGTCCCTTAAAAAGATATAATAAATTAATTGTCGAAGTGTGAGGGGTGTATTCACTTTTGTGAGATACTGTATACATACAGTGATGTTGCTAGGTGCGCGTCCTGCGTCCCTAACGCATTAAAATCTGAAAGGACGCAGTAAACTCACTATCCATGCGTCCCAGGGATGCACCTCATTTTTCCCATGAAAAACGATACATTGGGCCGATTTCACAAAAGCCTTTTAAGGTTTACACGCCGATAACTTTCTTAATCGCGCGTTTAGCATTAGTTTAATTTTAATCACCGTTTCACGAGGAGCAACTGTCCGCGTGCGTCTGAATATTTTAAACGCCTGCGATCAAATAACAGAAGAAAACTTAAACGCTTGTGATGGTATGTTTAACTCGCGAAAACTACTACCACAGATTGATTTGCACCTAAATAAGTGACGCCAACCTGCCTTCATCTGGTTGCCTGGTAGATTTTGAGCAAGCTTGCGCCTTTTCTGGAAAAGAAATGCAAAAATAAAATAAATGAAATTAAAGCATTAATTAGTTGCTTTCTTCAGTTTCTGATTCACTTAATAGAGGGATTTTGCAAGGCCACGTTTTTTGTTTGCATCTACGTTTACATTTTCTAAAAAGGCTACCGTGAGTGAAGTCCGAACTGCATTTTCACTCTTCACCGGTAATGAAAACACAAATGAATGCATGAAATCACCTCGAATGCCGAGGATGAAACAGTGTTGGTGAAGGATGCGTCTGACGTCAGCATCTTGCTCAAGTCCACAGGACACGCAAAGAAAGTTTGACATTCTTTGAAGCTTAGTGAAATTCTCGTTAAGTTTTCGTTGCTGACATCTCTTTGCGAAATGCGTGTCCACAACGCAACTACCCTTGCATTCGGGATTATTAACCGGTAACGACAATTGGAAATGTCCATTATGCAGTGGGAGGTTGTCATAATTTGACCGCACCCGTTTAGTATGGGGGCTAAATGCAAGGTTATATGCGTGCAGTTAAACGTGCGATGATCCCATCTTGTGAAAATGGAGCGTCAGCGTTGCTTCAGGCTGCAGGGTGAAGTTGCCTTCAGACGTCGACTTCCAGGCTGCTCAGCCTGTCAGGCTGCGTAAACACCGCCCCCAAGTACAACCAATCAGATCGTGAGCTAGAGTACAACCAATCCGCTCACGAGGCAGCCAATTCAATTCGGAAGCCCTTACTCGGAAAGTGGGCTTAAGAACATTAATATTGTCAAAAACGAATGCATTTAATCGTGAGTTTTCTCATTAAAGAAACTGATTCGGGAGGTAACGTTAGATATTTCGGCTATTTTGATTATATTAACCAATGCAAACAAGTGCTATTTTTTTGTCTTAAAGTGAACTTATAGACCTAATCTTAGCTAAACAGGTCATACTTGTTAATTTAAACACTTCTACAATATAACTTTAAGTATAACTCTGTTTGAAACATAAAATTGGCCTACTTGTGAGTTTTTTTTTCTTTCAATAAGCTGTCTAGTTAAGCTTCTTAAAAACTTCAACTGCAAGTTGCTGTAACGTTAACTGCCTTCAAGGCTGATTGTAGAGACTAGTGCCTTGCAGGCTGGTTAAAAGGCTAATAATCTTCAATAGTATTGCCTCAGATGCCTTCAAGGCTGATTGTAGAGCACTAGTGCCTTCAAGGCTGATTGTAGAGACTAGTGCCTTGCAGGCTGGTTAGAAGGCTAATGTTGATTTCATCTTGTATAATCTTTGATAATATTCAGTCAGATGCCTTCAAATCTGATTGTACAGACTAGTGCCTTCCAGCCTGACAGTAGAGACTAGCGCCTTGCAGGCTGGTTAGAAGGCTAATATTGATTTGATATTGTATAATCTTCAATAATATTGCCTCAGATGCCTTCAAGGCTGATTGCAGAGCACTAGTGCCTTCAAGGCTGATTGTAGAGACTAGTGCCGTGCAGGCTGGTTAGAAGGCTAATGTTGATTTCATATTGTACAATCTTTGATAATATTCAGTCAGATGCCTTCAAGGCTGATTGTAGAGACTAGTGCCTTCCAGCCTGACAGTAGAGAGTAGTGCCTTGCAGGCTTGTTGGTAGGCTGATGATTTCATATTATATATATATATATATATATATATATATATATATATATATATATATATATAGTGTATGTGTGTGTGTTTACAATTCTGATGCCTTCAAGGCTGACAGTAGAGACTCCTTCAGCATTACTGAGGGGGTCTCTACTGGGAGTCTCTACTGAGTTGGAGCCTTCCAAGGCTAATTTAAAATCTTCTATTTTTCAGCCCATAGATTTATTACCGTTCGAAACCAACCACGTTACCTCAGAAAACTGACCGAGGTGTTGTTGCATATTGATGTTGTCTTTACTTTTTACACTCTTTTTAGGAGGTGAAACGATGTCTCGGCGCCATCGTGGAGCCCTATCTACCCGCCCGCTAAAAAAGTAAAAAAAAAAAAAACAGCCCCCGCACCCACCCCGGGCCCTGATGCTCCTGCAGCAGGTCCCGCACCAGCACTCACCCCAGGCCCTGATGCCTTGAAGGCATCTGACTGAATACTATGAAAGATCATACAATATGAAATCAACATTAGCCTTCTAACCAGCCTACAAGGCACTAGTCTCTACAATCAGCCTTGAAGGCATCTGACTGAATACTATGAAAGATAATACAATATGAAATCAACATTAGCCTTCTAACTAGCCTGCAAGGCACTAGTCTCTACGGTCAGCCTGGAAGGCACTAGTCCCTGCAATCAGCCTTGAAGGCATCTGAGGCAAAACCATTGAAGATTATACAATATCAAATCAACATTAGCGTTCTAACCAGCCTGCAAAGCACGAGTCACTACTGTCAGCCATGAAGGCACTAGTGCTCTACAATCAGCCTTGAAGGCATCTGACTGAATACTATTAAAGATTATACAAGATGAAATCAACAATAGCCTTCTCACCAGCCTGCAAGGCACTAGTCTCTACAATCAGCCTTGAAGGCACCAGTGCTCTACAATCAGCCTTGAAGGCATCTGACTGAATACTATTAAAGATTATACAAGATGAAATCAACATTAGCCTTCTAACCAGCCTGCAAGGCACTAGTCTCTACAATCAGCCTTGAAGGCAGCTAATGTTACAGCAACTTGCAGTTGAAGTTTTTAAGAAGCTCAACTAAACAGCTTATTGAAACAAAATATCACACAAGTAGGCCAATGTTATGTTTCAAACAGAGTTATACTTGAAGTTATATTGTAGAAGTGTTTAGGTTAACAAGTATGACCTGTTTAGCTTAGTTTAGGTCTATAAGTTAAAAAAAAAGACAAAAAAAAACACTTGTTTGCATTGGTTAACATAATCAAAATAGCTGAAATATCTAACCTTACCTCCCGAATCAGTTTCTTTAATGAGAAAAGACGATTAAATGCATTCGTTTTTAACAACAATGATGTTCTTAAGCCCGCTCCGCTTTGAGGAGAGGAAATTGAATTGAATTCGGTGCCTCGTGAGCGGATTGGTTGTACTCTAGCTCGCAATCTGATTGGCTGTGCTTGGGGGCGGTGTTTACGCAGCCTGACAGGCTGAGCAGCCTGGAAGTCGACGGCTGAAGGCAACTTCACCCTGCAGCTTAGTGCAGACAGGCACGGAAGTCAGTCTTGGCTCCACCCCTTGTCCAATCGCATTGGACTTCAGCGTCACGTACTTAATTTGCGCGTCTTTTTAAATAAGGCGGCGCTCTCCATCTCAACTAACCAAGCTCTACCATTCCCGCCAAGACCCATTACAGATCTGCGCAAACATCCATGCCTGCAGTTCTCTAAGGTATGAAAATCAGTACTTGGGTATTTTTCTTACCTCGTGCACCCTCATTATGTCCGCGCATCCTGATCCTTTCTCGGGGGAGGAATGCGTCCTATTTCAGCTGCCATTTCTCCCGTCTTCGCAGTCAGATCATGGCAGGTACTGGACGTAAACTTGGTTAATTTTTTTTTAAGTTCGTCGAATCTGGTTTAGGCGAGAAACGCCTAATGGACTCGGGACATTTCTGTCATTCTGAAGGACAATGATCCGAGACTGTTAAAAAAAAAATCTTACCATGACCGAAGTTTACTGTGGCATTCGTGTATTAAGGGATGTGATTTGTGAAATGTACCGGGACGCAGGGCCGAGCTAGACACCTATTTGGCTATCATTTCTGATCTCGCTCTGTCTTACGGTGGCACTCTGTTTACTAGTATCATAAGTACTTTTCTGTTAAAGCTGGTTATTCCTCCAAAAGTTTAGTCAAAGACTGGATTGGTCTCCGGTCGATTTGGCGTTACTAAGCAGGCATTTTACACCGTGGTGTCTTCTGCACTATCAGCGGAGCGTCTCATTCCTCCCCCTCTGCCCTAAAAATCATTGCCGAGTCCAAACCCCTGTGACAGCCCTCACCGCACCTCTGCCACCGAGCCCAAGTTTTTGCGGAGACGGCCATCTAAAAGTTTGTGTGCTCTCGCCGCAAGCCGCGTCTGTCGGCTAAGGAAAATTAAACAAAGTATCTACCCCCAGCAACATCCCAGAGCTCTCTAAAGACGCTGAAGGACCCTTCAGATCGCTGTTTTTGTCTCGTGCTTGTTGTTTGGTTTTGATTAATGGCTTTTGTGCGGGTTTATACGATGTTCACTCCAGCGCGAAGTGCAATAACCTGCGGTCTGCCCAGCAGGAACCGGACGTGGTTGATAAAATCCTGGCGAGAAAAGTTGAAAAGGGGTACATGATTGGTCTGTTTCCCAAATCCCGTTAACTTCATACCGTATTAACCCGATAGAAGTTGCTATTTGTACGTATTCTGAGAAGGAAAGGAGAGGGAGAGAAGAGAAAGGGGAAAAAAAAAAAAGGCGCATCGATTTGTCTGCCCATTATGACTAAAAGATTCAAAGCATGAATGATCTCATCCCTCACCCCCATTCTCTTTTTACTTTACTGTCGATCACGCAATAAACTCATTAAAATTACTGGATCAGGAGCTTGGTTGGGTAAAGCTGACATTACCGATGCTTTTAAAATTATGCCTCTGCACCCCTCTCAGTGGAATCTCTTTGGAGTTGATTGGAAAGAAAAATGTATTTCGCAGTACGTCTGACCTTTGGATGCTGTAGCAGCCCCCGCATTTTCGATACTTTATCCGAGGCTCTTTGCTGGATACTTCTGAATGTTTGCAAACTGCCGTTCGTTTTACAATTAGACGACTTTTGGATAATTGACTTTCCGAATTCCGCTCCAAGTCGCAGCATCTTTACACTCAAAGACGTTTTCAAAAAACTGGGGTACTACGCAGGAATTGGAGTTTTGGGTATTTCTCTTGACTCAGTTAAAATGCAAGCATCTCTACCCCAGGATAAATAGCGCAGGATCAGGGAGGTTATGGAGAGTGCAATGTCGGCCCGTCAATGACAAAGCGCGAATTGTTGTACCTGTTGGGGCACCTCAACTTCCTTCGTGTACCGGCTTCTCGACCTCTCAATCTGTAATCAATTTGCATAAAACTGTCAAATTAGACGAAGTTTAAAAATCTGATTTGCGCTTTTGGTCACGGCAGCGCAAGCACCGGAATGGCATTTCGTTCTTTCATAACAATAGGCCGGAGTCCTCGGTCGCCTTCGGGTCTTCACTGATGCAGCTCCCTCCGTTGGTTTTGGGGGTTTGGCTGGTTTCTTGAGGTTTGGATTGTCAAACTCATTAAAGGCTTATGAGGCTGCTGGTCATATTTCTCCTATTTTCGTGCAGGTTTTTAATCCCAGTTCTGCCAGTTAACATTTCCATGATCAGTGCCTTTATAGTGCATTGTTCAGAGTTTCCCAAAAAAAAAAAAAAAAAAATTCATCCCTGTTCTTCTAAAGCATGAATTGCTGGGGTCTAGTTTCACTTAAGATGTTTAGATCCTTCAGTTATTAGCTTGCTTGGAAATCCCTTCATTCACCTCCTCTTTAACCGATTAAAGAAGGCTCATCCAGAAGGCAATGATAAGCGTCTTTCCCTCACACTTTATTTGGTGCAAAAGTTGGTATCGCACTTATGAGCTGGGTGTTCTAGTCCTTATGTAGATGTATTGTTGGAAGTAGTCTGTCTTACAGCTTTCTTCAGGGTTCTTAGATCTGGGGACTTCACTACACCTTCAGAGAAATTTAATCCTTTACACGACCTCACCATTTCTGATTTCTCCTCCGATAACTATGTTAAATGGAAACCTCAAACATTCCAAAACTGATACATGTGGTAAAGGCACTTCTGTAGTCTTTGCCAGAACTTACACTGCATTTTGTCCTTTTTCCTCTATTTTTCGGTCCCTGAAATGGCGAGCCAATGCAAGAGGAGATGAGCCCCTGTTCATGACCGATTCTGGGAAGGCGATGTCCCGAGCTTGGTTTGCTGTTCGTTTCTGCATCCTGTGCAGTGCTGTGGTCTGCCCCCAATCCTATGCACCACACATTCCTCTGTAGTTCCAGCAACTGTTCTAACCCTGTGTCGCTGGTCCTCAAGAGTATACCAGAAATACATCCGTCTTAATACCAGTGAATTTAGTCCGCAGAAGTAGCAATTATTTGTGTAATCGGTAAATTATTGTTCTTGCCATGTTAATTCTATGCTCACACCATGCTTTGCCACCTCAAATTTAATGTTGGTCAACGGTAATGGGCCTTAGGAAAATCAACGCGTGCAAAGTTCATGGGTATCGTCCAATCCGTTCAACTTGGGGAAACTGGCATTTCATTCATATCGATTCACTATCTGCATCCGCCTTCTGTCCATCTAAAATTTAAAATGTCAATTTATTTACCACATGTAGACTCATCTCACATAGCATATTTCCTTTGCATCAAGTCTCTCATGAGGGACTTGCCGAATGTTCCTCTGCTCGCACCAGCAGGCCACTAATGTCCAGCATCCAGAGGAGAAGGTCATGCACGCTTGCATGAATTCAAAGGAAATGCGACATGCTTGTCGCTACACATATCTCTTTCTCACATAGCATATTTCCTTTGTATCACGTCACTCATAGTGTCTTGCCGAATGTTCCTCTGCTCGCACCAGCAGGCCACTAATGTCCAGCATCCAGAGGAGAAGGTCATGCACGCTTGCATGAATTCAAAGGAAATGCGACATGCTTGTCGCTACACATATCTCTTTCTCACATAGTATATTTCCTTTGTATCAAGTCACTCATAGTGTCTTGCCGAATGTTCTTCTGCTTGCATTCAGCAGGCCGCTGATCTCCTGCATCCAGAAGAGAAGGTCATGCATGCTTGCATGAATTCAAAGGAAATGCGACATGCTTGTCGCTACACATATCCTCATTCTCACATAGTATATTTCCTTTGTATCAAGTCACTCATAGTGTCTTGCCGAATGTTCTTCTGCTTGCATTCAGCAGGCCGCTGATCTCCTGCATCCAGAAGAGAAGGTCATGCATGCTTGCATGAATTCAAAGGAAAACGACATGCTTATCGCATTCACATTGTTTATCCCCACGTAACACACTTTCCGTGATATCGATTTTGTCTATTAATGCTCCAGTCAATGTCATCTTCTACTCCTTGATCATAGAATGAGCTCGTTTGTTATTCAGTATTAGAATTTAATGGATCGAAACGCATTTCATGTTCAGATCCTTGGGTGACTCTGCTCATCTGCTCCCTGCAGGAGCGCGAGTTTGGGGGTTGTGATCTCCTGGAATGTCTGTGTCATGCTTGCTCAGATTGTTCCAGAGTATCACTTGAGCAGAGTCACCGCCAAATTCAAATGTATGTCATTCCAAATAAATGGTTAAATCTGACGTGAGTGTCCTGTCTGAAATGGAGCGTCAGCGTTAGTTCAGACAGGCACGGAAGTCAGTCTTGGCTCCACCCCTTGTCCAATCGCATTGGACTTCAGCGTCACGTACTTAATTTGCGCGTCTTTTTAAATAAGGCGGCGCTCTCCATCTCAACTAACCAAGCTCTACCATTCCCACCAAGACCCATTACAGATCTGCGCAAACATCCCCTCCACCTCCCCAGCCTCCTCCTTTCCAACGGCACAGTCTTTGGCAGTACTTGTACTCGTACTCTTGTCTTTACATGGTATTGGCATTGTTTTGTATGGTATTGGCATTGTTAGTAATCTGTGTCATTCATTTCATTTCGAGCGCTGGCTGCTGCTGTCCTGCTGTCCTGATCCGGTCCTGATCCAGTTCTGAACCATCCTCGGCATGCCACTTCCTGGTGCTACAGACGCCACTGTTCAGATGGACTTAAATGGAACTCTTTTGCTATTTTACTCTATTTTGACTTTATTTTAATATTTAGCTAGCCCGCGGAGGATGGGCTTCCCCACTATAGTCTGGTTCCTCCTGAGATTTCTTCCCACTGGGAGTTTTTTCTCACCACTGTTTGAGGATTTTTTCTCCCTACTGGGTTTTTTTTGCCTCATTTGCTGAAGTGGGGAATAGGCTGGGCACTGCCCTTTCATTTATTTAATCTCTCAATGTAAAGCGTCTTTGTGACAGTCTGTGAAAAGCGCTATACAATAAATTGAATTGAAATTTTAAACACGGTGAACCAGGCTCTGCCAGGGGGGGTTGTGATCTCCTGGAATGTCTGTGTCATGCTTGCTCAGATTGTTCCAGAGTATCACTTGAGCAGAGTCACCGCCAAATTCAAATGTATGTCATTCCAAATAAATGGTTAAATCTGACGTGAGTGTCCTGTCTGAATGGTGTTTAAACGTCCGTTTAACTGTTCGCGTACAACGGCATGCGTTTAAAATTTAAATACATGTTAGTTATATGCACGCTAAAATGCTTTTGTGAAGTCAGCCCATAGTGAACAACAACTCGTGACTAAAAACACAGTAACTAGCTAAGGAAACCTGGCTGTCAGCAGACCAGACAAGCGCTGTTTCAACCCTCTCACCACAAACATATCTGCATCATTTAATTTTTCTCAACAGACTTTCCACTGTGTTAGTTGAGTTTAATTTTTGTGATAAAAGTTTCACAGTGATTGACTCAGTTCATTTGATTTAGTTGATGTTCAGACAAGAAGATTTTGGTGTTATTTTGGTGACAATTTATTTGACTCCGTCATGGTGATGAGAATGTTTTGTTCATGTGTTAAAATCAGCACTTTTATTGATGATTTATTTTGGTACCACAGACACCATTTTGTTTTCATTTGAATTTTAGTAATTTATTTTGGTGCTATTTATGTTGCTACAAAAATGCTATTTTATTTGAATTTTGTATGTCATGCCACTGTGACAGTTGTTTTGCAATAAACTTTTCAGATTTGGAATTTTATTTGTTTTGATTTCAGATACATTTTGAACATACATGAATGTATCCGTTAATTATAACCATATCATACCATACCACCATCAAAGGAGTTTAACACTACAATTTAAGAAATAGAAGAATATAAGAGTAGAAAGAAATAATTTTTTTTCAGTGGGGACCCATTGAATTTCCCAGGGACCCACTGAAATCACCACCTGTGGGTCCCGGGGACTCACTAAATTGAAAACCTATCAACATCACTGTGTATATGTATATATACACACATTTATAATATATAAATGTAACATTTACTATTTAGATTTAGCATTTAACATTTAGATTTAAATTAAGTATTTAAATTAATATTTAACATTTAAGTGTCACTCCACAAGAGAACCATGCAGGAGGTGCTAAGGTGGGGGTCAAGTAATCGGATTCATATTGGTAGGTATAACTCGGCCCAGTCAGACTACTTCACAGCCAAAATCGATGACCTGAAAAATTTTCCTCACCCGAGATATCGCCTCGGGCTGATTTTCGACCTTTTGCCCCTTTTTTTCCGCCATTTTTTGGCCAAATTCAACGGGGTTTTTTCCCACTTAAATGGACGCGCATCGGAATGGAGATGATTCCTGCTTGTAGGCGGGGTCTTAGTTTACTGACATGTCATGCCAAATCTTGGCTAGCCAAGATCAGCACTTAGATATACCTTTTTTGATACAGCTTACTTCGGACCAGTACGATTATCTGCTCTCTTAAAATGGATATATCTCCACTGCTGCAGGGGGAGGCGGAAACTGTGGTACAGTGTTATGTAGACAGTGAGCCACTTTACCATCTGCTAAAATAAAATTTTACTCCGCTGGCCTGTAACAGTATGAAAATCATAGTCAAATTTTGGCATTTTCAGGATTTTCACCGGCATCATAACAAGTTATTTTGACACAATTCATTGTCCTGACTACTAAGGCCTGGTGAATACCATACTGAAGAGAGGTAGTCGCTCACTTTTGGATTCAACAATGTGTTTTTGAGGGCCTTCCAGTTACAAAATTGGGCGCTAGGTGCCGCCACCTGCCTGAATCAATTTTTCCTATAAGAAATTTACGTTTATTTCGTTGATATTTGGCGAGTCTCTAGGATTAGAACAGCAAACTGAGCTGAGTTCCACCCATAGACTGTATAAAAAGATGGACGCAGCACCCGGGCCTAAAAAGTGAAGCCAATGCAGAAATCTCTTAAAATTGCATTCTATTTAATGGCCAGCAGATGGCAACGTCGGTTGTTGCAGAATGAAGTTCAATGCAATAGAAGCATTTCCCACCTGATTTATTATTTCAATTATGATTTTCCACATTATTTTATGGTATCTACCACAAGTTTCAAGTCTCCTTTGATATTTCATGATGTTGATTATAGTAAATTATGGTCCCAAATAGACTAGAATCAGGCATGTGACTTTCCCGTCTATAGTTGGAATTCCAACTTTTTCGCCCTCATTGTGAAAAAAAAAAATTTCAGATTTTTACTGAGTTCATTGGCTTTAAGAGCCCCTTTTATTAATGAATCATTCCCAGTCTTGGAACGGAAGAGCAGTTCATTAAGCGCGGTCACTGATTGGTCTGCCTTTGCATGTTCAGAAGCGTAGAGGCATGGACTGTCAACTTGTCTTCTCGCAATCTCCTCTTCCTTTGCGTTGAGTGTCTACTGCAGTTGTGGTATGTATTTTAGAGTTACAGAGGAGCGTGAGGGAGTATAAATTTATCTAAGGTTATTACATTAGGCTTTTCTTTGAATTTGTTTTTGATTGCATTTCAGCTAACTTAAAAATGTTAGCTAATTTACAACTTTATGACTCAATAAATTCCTAATTCTGTGTAAAACTCGCTCTGTTTGTATGTTTTTTACTTTACCTAGTTATGTCTTCTCTCAGACATCACAGGGAAAGTGGTTGTGAGGGTCGGATGCAACAACATTAGGTCTGCGAGGAAGCGCGAGGAGCTAGGTAATTGCATTAGGATTATAGCAACGATGAAGCGAGACTAGGAGATTAGCTAGCTAGGTGAGTTATGTTGGGCCTAAAGCCATTTTTTTTTTTTTTTTTTTTTTTTTTTTTTTTATTTTGTCATGAATGTGGCTCCATTTTAACCAGGTTAGATTGCCTGGCTGTGGTATCTGATTGCGAGCCGGTGGTTTGTCCCACCAGCTCACGCAAAGAAGGCCTGGCTAAGTTTTACTTGCTTCGTAGTTGCTACACACCTCGGCTTGGGGTAAATATGGTTGATGGCTGGCTTTTAAATTCAGATATGGCAAATGCATGCAAGCTAATGACCATATGTGACGTTACTTTTTAATTACTGCAGTTGCTGCGATTTGAGTTTTCTGTGGCGTTCCTTCTGGCGTAGCCAGCGAAAGCCCTTCAGTAACCTGAGCCAATTCGACACTTACGGGACACAGTACTCCCAAAAAAAGCGAAAAAGCAGTTTTCTATCAAGGCACTGCTTATCAACAAAATTAATCTATAGTACCTGCGCAGAGTTGGTGCAGGTCTGGCCTTTAACCTAAAATATCAATGATTTTTATTCCTTCCTTTGTTGTCATGTAATTGATTTAATAAAGGGTACAAAGACACTGCACAAATGAAAAGCAAAAATAAGTTTTATAACCATTAATGTATTGAAAATGTCAATCAAAAACATATCTTTTTCATTTGTGATGTGTTTGTTTGCAGTCAATTAACATATGTGGGAAATACTGAAATGAAAGGCCTATCAATGAATACTAACACTGATGGGTTTTTCACATGAATGTATCATAAGACAGACTCGGTTTGTGTAAATGTTGATGCTCATGGACGTATGATTATGAGTGACATATTTTGACTATTAAAGTCATAATGGTGACAAAAGTCAGTGGTACATTCGTGACAGGATTCTGCTATGTTGTCAGGTGGGTGAAAATGTCCAGAATTGGACGTGTTTATCACTAAAATGAAGTTCATGAAAGTATTAATCTTTTGTACTTTTTAAATGGAAAAAATGATGAAAAACCCAGGAGCTTCAGGGGCTTCGCTCCCCTTGTCCCTCCACCAGGGTTCCACCCTGGACCTATGGCCCCCAGACCCCCAGCTATTTTTTCAGACTTTTGGAAAATTGCCCAATCACATGCCTGTAAAATAACGGATAAAGCCAGATATGCCTTTGGGGGTGTGGCTACCCTCTGGTCCTCGTCAGATGCGGTCAGATTCACCTATAGATCCACCCCTCGCTCCTCCCTAGATCTTCAATTCGCATTCTCGTCCAATAGGAATCACATCTGGTTCAAAATAGCGCTGTTCAAATTGCCAAAATCAAGGCTTCCTAAATGGTATTCTGAAACCAAATCAATAGTGCTAGTACTACATATAAAAAATTCATGTCTATCAGTTTTAATGGCCTCACATGGCTCTGGTGTGTACTTATTATCACGAGAATTAAGAAAATTCTTCACTCCATTGTAATAGAAGACTTATGTTTTTCACACACTAATGTTGACTGAGAGGCTTGATATTGATAGGGATGCAGTGGAGGCACCTAATCATATCATCGTTTAAAATTAGGCAAGATCATAATCAATGAAAATTAGGGGCACCGCACGCAATAGAGACCCTATGTGATGCATATCACAAGAAATTTCTCCAGATCTAGTAATGATGATCAGAAACTGCACAAGGATCAGTTAGGAAATAAAAATACTAACCTGTCCCAACTGGGTGTAATATATTCCAATGCAGATGGATTTCATGACTCATGGTCTTTGACAGATCCCAAAATGGTTTCTGTTTGGAGTTTCCATGAAGTGGGTGATTGCAGCCTCTTGGAGCAGTCCATCTCAAACCCAGTTTATAATGATGTACTCCACAGATGAGTCTGGCGTCCAAAAGAACGGACCCCAAGTAAAAAATTCTACTTTGCAAAGCAATGAGTTGCCACTCATGCTGTACATTGTGAGTCGCGACTCTAATGATCCCAAGGTGTGATTTGATATCTTTGGTACAAGATTTAAATCTAACGAGGTCCTTTTCATAGGGGTATCCACTGCGGATGCCACAATCCAGGCCCAAAGCACTTGCAAATCCGTACATTTCACCATTGGGCGCCGCCATCTTAGATTCCTGCCCAAAGGTCGGATACCAAGCTCACATCCCTAGGTCAGTCAAATGTTTTAAGATTTTAAAAGCTTAAAAGCCATGATGCGCAGTAGTATGAAACGAAATCTGAGAGAATTTCAGTGGAATGTGGGATATACAAAGAGTACAGAAGACGTAAAAATTTACAAAGTTTGACTACGATTTTTATACTGTTACAGGCCAGCGGAGTAAAATTTTATTTTTCCAGATGGTAGAGTGGGTCAATGTCTACATAAAACTGTATCACAGGTTCTGCCTCCCCCTGCAGCAGTGGAGATATACCACTTTTGAAAGAGCAAGTGATTGTCGTGGTCCAAAGTAGGCTGTATAGAAAGAGATATATCTCAGTGCTGATAGAGGATAGACAAGATTTGACCTGACATATCAGTAGAGTAGGACCCTGCCTACAAGCAAAAATCACCCCCGTTCCGATGCACATCCATGTAGGTGGAAAAAAAACCCTGTTGAATTTGGCCAAAAAATGGCGGAAAAAAGGGGGCAAAAAGGTCAAAAATCGGCCCAAGGCGCTATCTCAGGTGGGGTTAATTTTTCAGAACGTCGGTCTTGGCTGTGAAGTAGTCTGACTGGGCCGACTTATACCTACCGATATGAATCCGATCCGCTGACCCCCCACCTTAGCGCTTCTGGCTGATTTTGCGTGGTTTTCTCATGGAACGACTCTTAACATTTAGATTTAACGTTAACATTACATTTAAAGTATTTTTAGAAGAACATTACAACCCCAATCCAAAATAGTTGGGACAAAGTGTAAATTGTAAAGAAAATCAAAATGCAATGACTTTCAGATCACATGAGCCAATATATTATTTACAATAAAACATAGATAACATTTCAAATGTTGAAACTGAGACATTTTACATTTTTATCCACAAAATGAGCTTATTTCAAATTTTCTGGCTGCAACAGGTCTCAAAAAAGTTGGGACAACGGCAAAAAAAGGGCTGAAAAAGCAATTAATAAATAAGAGAATCAGCTGAAAGAACATTTAGCAAGTAATTAAGTTAACTGGCATCAGGTGTGTAACATTATTGGCTATAAAAGGGATGTCTTAGAGAGGCTGAGTCTCTCAGAAGTAAAGATGGCCGGAGGCTCTCCAACCTGTGAAGGCTTGCATAAAAAAATTGAGGAATACTTTAAAAACAATGTTCCTCAATGTCAAATTGCAAAGGCTTTGAAGGTCTCATCTCGACAGTGCATAACATCATCAAAAGATTCAGAGAAACTGGAAAAATCTCTGTGCATAAGGGACAAGGTCGAAGACCTTTACTGGATGCCTGTGATCTTCGGGCCCTCAGACGCTACTGCATCACTCACCGGCATGATTCTGTCATTGACATTACTAAATGGGCCCAGGAATACTTCAAGAAACCACTGTCTGTAAACACAGTCCGCTGTGCCATCCACAGATGCCACCTAAAACTCTATCATGCAAAAAGGAAGCCATTGTTGAGCATGATCCAGAAGCGTCGCCGTGTTCTGTGGGCCAAGGCTCATTTAAAATGGACTGTAGCAAAGTGGCAAAGTGTCCTGTGGTCAGACGAGTCCAAATTTGACATTCTTGTTGGAAATCATGGGTGTCGTGTCCTCCGGGCTAAAAAGGAGAAAGACCACCCCTCCTGTTATCAGCGTTCAGTTCAAAACCCAGCATCTCTGATGGTATGGGGATGCATTAGTGCATATGGTGTGGGACACTTGCATGTTTTAAAAAGCACCATGAATGCTGAAAGGTATATAAAGGTTTTACAACAACATATACTCCCCTCCAGACGACATCTACAGTGCCTGACAAAAGTCTTGTTGCATAAGGACATAGTAACTAAAAATAGCATATAACTTTATTTCTAACCAATCAGTTGTTACAATAAATGGTCCATTTTAATGTCAAGGGCTTTCACATTAATAATTTGGTGCAAAATGAAACCGTCAAAAAGTGTTCTGATGTTCACAGCTTGGCTAAGCCCATAACATCTGTTTTTGTTAGGACAAAAGTCTTGTCTCTTCAGATGATGCCACAAATCGCAGATTAGAGTTTAACCTATGACAAATACTGTAATTAACACATTCCCAGATGTGTATAGAAATAACCCCAGCACACCAGACTTTCATATGAGGTGCGACTAGACCTCTGACAACATACCAAAGATTCAACCACAGACCAAAGTGCTGATCATCAAGAGCCTGAAGACTGAGTCTGCTGCTGAGGTGGCAGACATCTTTAATGTATCCAAATGTCAAGTGGAGGGGATGAGAAAAAGATTTGAAGAAACTGGTGATGTTCATGGCAAGCGCAGGTCAGACAACTGTTTGAAAGGACCGTTTGTTGCTTCAACTGTACAAGGCTAGCCCTTCTTCAACTACAGCGAAGCTACATGAGGAAATGTCACCAAAAATCCCAGTATCTACAAGAAGAGTTTGTCAAATTCTATCTCAATGCACAGAAGTCTGCATTAAACAGAAAACAAAAAACCTGCATTGCATTTGCCAAGGCCCACAGCTCGCAGAAAGGATTGATACTGGAAAAGTGGCTGAAAGTTTATTTTTCTGGTGAATCATCCATTGAACTGCATGCCAGTTGCCGTACAAGACCTGTTGGAACCCTCATGGACCCAAGATTCTCCCAGAAAACAATCATGTTTGGTGGAGGAAAAATCATGGTTTGTTGTTACATCCAGCATGGGGTGTGAGAAAGATCTGCAGAGTGGATGGCAACATCAACAGCCTGAAATATCAAGAAGTTCTTGCTGCCCTACTTATACTGCTGCTCCTTCTCATTCTTCTGCCTCCATGTCACAGTTCCTGAAAGCGAAGAAGGTGAAGGTACTCCAGGATTGGCCAACCCAGTCACCTGACATGAACATTATTGAGCATTTCAGGGGTAAGATGAAGGAGGAGGCTTGGAAGATGAAACCATAGAATCTTGATGAACTCTGGGAGTCCTGCAAGACTGCTTTCTGTGCCATTCCAGATGATTTCATCATCAAGTTATCTCAGTCATTGCCAAGATGTATGGATGCAGTCCTCCAAGCTCATGGGAGTCATACGCAATATTAATTCTTTTTTCCAAGGCACCATGGCTTTATGTTCTGATATTATAGTGGCATATTTGTGTATTCATAATAAAGTGTAAGTATAATTTCCACATTTTTTTTCAATGCGACAAGACTTTTGTCCAAGCAAAATCTGACCTTTCTGTACAAATTAAATTATAAAACTCAATCAATGACACAAAACTCTATTTTGGTATATTTCGTGATAATCTAGAGGGCTTTGCCTTTCATATAAGCCATTTTTGATTCCAATTGATCAACTACAAGTCAGGTTATTATTTGTTGTTCCTACAACTTGGATAAGTGACAAGACTTTTGTCAGGCACTGTATTCCAGGGAAAGCCTTGTGTATTTCAGCAGGACAATGCAAAACCACATACTGCAGCTATTACAACAGCATGGCTTCGTAGTAGAAGAGTCCGTGTGCTAAACTGGTCTGCCTGCAGTCCTGATCTTTCACCGATTGAGAACATTTGGCGCGTAATTAAACGAAAAGTCTGTCAAAGGAGACCCAAAGCTCTCCAGCAGCTGGAAGCCTGTATTAAACAAGAGTGGGATCGAATTCCAATGGCTAAACTCAAGAAACATGTCTCCTCAATGCCCAAACGCCTCCACTCTGTGTTAAAAAGAAGAGGGGATGCTACACCATGGTAAACAGGCCCCTGTCCCAACTTTTTTGAGACCTATAGCAGCCATGAAATTTGAAATGAGCTCATTTTGTGGATGAAATTGTAAAATTTCTCAGTTTCAACATTTGCTATGTTATCTCTATTCTATTGTGAACAAAATTCTGGCTGGTGTGATTTGAAAGTGATTGCGTTTTGATTTTATGCACAATTTACACTTTGTCCCAACTATTTCAGAATTGGGGTTGTAAATATAACAAAGTTCACACATATTGCTGTAAATCTGGTGAAAAGTGCCTCAGAAAATGTACAGTAGTTTTTTTTTTTTTGGTCCTAAATGTGGCAAAATCTTGCTGTTATTTTCAGTGTGCACTATTTTACAATTGGTGCCCCATAGACCAGGAACTTAAAACTAACAATAGTACAAGTGAGAGCGGGAGCCCATAGGGCGGGGTGTAGCATGGGACAATAATTAAATAATGAGAACTAATTGGGGAAACTGTAAGAGAAACTGACATGGACTGCTGGATTGTGAGGAAAACAAGAAAAGACTCAGGATGTGACAAACCATTATTTATTTTTCATATTGACACTAGTGTCTTATAACTGCAGTTTTCTGAAATGCCGATGAAATGCACAAAATTTTAATTTCCTTGCCAAAGTAACATACAACATTGTCAGTTTTATTATGCAAGACTCCACATTTCAAATGAAGTTGAAGTTACGCCCTATGTCCTGTTACTCATAGTTCACACAGTGGGCACTAGCTGTTAAACCTGAAAGTGCAATCATTTCCTTCGGTCTCAGCCTTTCGCAAGTTAGTTGCTGGTACTGTTTAAGTCATTCACAAGATCCAATTAGATCATCTAAAATCAAGGATAGAGATTTGCATTTAACATGTAACAACGTAAACAACATGTCAAATGTTTTTGAGCACTTTTCTCATGTTTTACCCATGTTTTTTTGTGTGTGTGTGTGTGTTAAATGTAAGCAGTTTGGACTCATGGAAATAACCTTAATAATCCTAGGTAAGATTTGTGAAGTGAGAAATTATGTAATTTCTTTCACAGGATATCCATTTAAATTTTGGAATTTGAAAAACAAACAAAAAAAAAAACCCTTTTAAGTGTTTCTATTTGGGCAGTAATATCAAACTAATTTGGGACCAACTGCATCAGGGATTAAGAAGAAGAAACCTGCAATAAAGCACATAACTTCCACATTGCTGTTGAGTGTGAACTATAAGGACTATTTGACAGCCTTAGTTTCTTTAATTCTAAGGGTCCCCTTTTATGTCACCGGTGCACAGCTAATTAGTTATTACAAGCCATTTCAAAATCTTTTCCCTCTTGACATCACATGGGGAAGTAACCAACCAGGTGCAGGAAGAACTGATCACCTTCAGCTAAGCAGTCAATCAGATTTCATTAGTCTGGGTGGTCACTCCCCCTTGTGATGTCAGGTAGGGGAGACTTTGAACTGGCTCATAATGGCTAATTGGCTGTGCACCTGGTGGCATAATAGGGGACCTTTAAGAAAAGATGTTTATGCTTGAAAATTGTGATTGTACTAAAACTTTTGACAATGCATTCACAACTTAAAGTCACCCACCACATCATTAGGTACACCTGTTCAACTGCTCGTTAACACAAGTATCTAATCAACCAATCACATGGGAGCAACTCGAAGCATTTTTGCATGAAGACATGGACAAGACAATCTGCTGCAGTTCAAACAAAGCATCACAGTGGGGAAGAAACCTGATTTAGGTGACTTTGAACGTGGCGTGGTTATTGGTGCCAGACGGGCTGGTCTGAGTATTTCAGTAACTGCTGATATACGGGGATTTTCACACACCACCATCTCTAGGGTTTACATAGAATAGTCCAAAAGAGAGAAAATATTCAGTGAGCGACAGTTCTCTCGGCGAAAATGCCTTGTTGATGCCAGAGGTGAGAGCAGAATGGCCAGACTGGTTTAAGCTGATAGAAAGGCGACAGTAACACAAATAACCACTCGTTGCAACTGCGGTATGCAGGAGAGCATCTCTGAGTGCACAACAAGTCGAACCTTGAAGCTGATGAGCTACATCAGCAGAATACCACACAACAGGAAACTGAGACTGCAATTTGCATGGGCTCACCAAAATTGGACAATTGAAGATTGGAAAAACACTGCCAGGTCTGATGAGTTTCTGCTGCAACATTTGGATGGTTGGGTCAGAATTTTGCATATAAACAACATGAAAGCATGCATCCATCCTGCCTCCTATCAGCGATTCAGGCTGGTGGTGGTGTAATGGTGTGGGGGATATTTTCTTGGCACACTTAGGGGCCCTTAGTACCAATGGAGCATTGTTTAAATGCCACAGCCAACCTGAGTATTGTTACTGACCATGTCCATCCCTTTATGACCACAGTGTAGCTCTCTTTTGATGGCCACTTCCAGTAGGATAACGTGCCATGTCACAAAGCTGAAATCATCTCAAACTGGATTCTTGAACATAAAAATGAGTTTACTGTAATCAAATGGCCTCCACAGTCATTAAATCTCAATTCAACAGAGCACCTTTGAGATGTGGTGGAACGCAAGATTTGCAACTGCGTGACGGTATAATGTCAATATGGACCAAAATCTCTGAGAAATGTTTTCAGCACCTTGTTGAATCAATGCCATGAAGAATCAAGGCAATTCTGAAGGTAAGAGGGCATCTAACCCAATATTACGAAGGTGACCTAATGAAGTAGCCGTTGAGTGTTGTTACAATACTCACGCTGAATACTAATATTTCATGAATGGCGATTGTGAGGCAATATAATTATACAATCTGCTCAGTTCTGTTCACCAGTTTTACAGTATACTACTATACACTCTGAGAGCAATATACAGTATTCAAAGCAAATACTGTAATACAGCACTGACTAAATTTCCAGAAAAAGGAGCCTTATTTGTTAGGTTTATATGAGCATACTTTTATAAGAGTGTACTTTTATTCAGGCTAACACTATGCCATAAGTTTGCCCCTAATGTGACATGCTTATTCTGTTGGTGAATCATGAGCTTTGTAGGTGGGACAACAGTTGGAATTACAACTAATAATAAAATATCACCTATAGCCCAACATGCTATGTCAATTTAAGTGTCTTTTTGTGATGTAAATTTCCCACTGTAGACAGTAATAGATCAACCATCAGGAATCAAAACCTTGGTGACAATGGGAACTCCGGGTAAAAGTGTGTTGATCTTGAACACTCCATTTTAAGCTTGGTTGCTGCGCTAAAAAGCTATAATATTGTTTTAGTACATAATTGTAACCAGAATTGTCCCCAACACAACATGGCTGGGTTAGTGAGTGGAAATACAGTTTCTTGATTGGCTTGTGTTCTGTCTCCTGATCTTATGGATGCTCAGCCCTGATCTTTGGGGCATTGAGCCATTTCTGGGAAGGATGCACTATGGCTGATCTCTTGCATCATCTAAAACTTAGAAACTCGGCATTGACTCAACTGTTTAATCACTGCAACAAGTTCTGAGTTCTTTTTGAAGAAAGGAAATTGGAGGAATTTCCAAATGGGCAAAGCAATTATTTATTGCTATATAACATTGGTTAACTGTTGACCTTAGTCATGGACCATGGGAACCACCAAAAAAGGGAAATCTCAGTGAAATATCCCTCAGCACCATTAAGTGTGGTAATATGTATTTTTTAGCTAGTGCCAAGAAAAGATTGCATGTTAGGTATCTTAATACTTAAATAAATTTGATGTTTGATCCAGAGGACTAAATTAATATATTTAATGAACTTTAAATTCACTATCCTCTTGTCTCATTAATTAGTCCCTCCCCTGTTTCAGCGGTCCTCCTGAATTTTGCAGTTTGTCTCTAATTGATTTATTATCTTGTCACATACCCCGCCTCCTAACATTAATATGCCTCTTAAGCTTAACCTTGATAAACCCCCTCCCATCCCAAGACTTCACAATCTCCATTGCAGACACCTCTGTCTTCATCACCCTGTGTGAGGAATCTCGAAATGGAGAAGGATAACTGATTGTCCCTCTCAATGAACATCATAGTGATTTCCTGAGCATGCAGATTCTTCCTGTTCAACATTCAGAGAATTTGCCCGTTTCTTACCTCCTTCTCAGCTCCGCTTCTGGTCCAAGTATTGGTACTGTCCCATCTAGACAATTGCAACTTGCTCTTGGCTGGTGTCCCAGCATCTACCATTAGACATCTGCAGCTCATCCAGAATGCTGCAGCTCATCTGATTTTCAACTTACCCAGGCACTCCTTTGTCATGCCCCTGGTTGCTGACCTCTATAGGCTCCCTGTTATGGTTCACATCAAATTTAAACACTAGGTTTCTTAGGGTCAGCCCAGGCTATCTTTAGGACTTTATCAAACCCTACACACCGGTTAGACCTCTCCACTCTTCCACTTTTGGTCACCTGGCAGCCCTTCTCTGCGCCACTACACTTCCTGGTCATGTCTGCTGTCTGTCTTGGCTCTGAAATGGTGAAGTGACCTCCCCATGAAGGTCAGAACAGCAGATACCCTGCTGTTCTTCAGGTGTCATCTAAAGACTCATCTCTTCAGGCTATAACTCTTTCCTACCCCTTAAAACTTAGCAGCTAGTATGTTCTTCATAATTTGTGGCTTTATTGTTGTGGAAGAATTAAGTACTACACAATCCAAGTTTTGTGGCTACCACTGGAACTTGGACTGCCACCACTTTCTAAGATTTTCAGCACTTTTGGTCCTTCTAAAATGCACTTTGTGTTGTAAGTTGCTTTGGGTAAGAGCATCTGACAAATGCCTGCAATGTCATGTAATGTATTTTACCACAATTTATTATTTTATTATATCTCAGGTCATTTTTCAGTTCACTTGATTCTAAAAGCATGTACAATTTATTGTCACTAGTGATGGGATTCAAATATATGATGCTGCAATGCATTTACAGTTGATGCTTCAATTCAAATAATATGAAAATAAGTTCATGAAATTTTAGGCTTTACAGGAAGGGCATTGCCCCAACAAGTCTGTTCTGAAATTCATTGCAGAGTTCCTTGCTCTCAAATAGACCTATCCTGAGTTGCCCTAAGGTGTTTGAACTCAAATACAGTGAAGGATGTTACTGGGAATGAGATCAGCTCAAAAGACTCAAGTAACACTTATCATGTTTAATTGATTTCTGATTTCCTTTTGACACATATTTGGTGTATTTTACAGCTCAACTAATCTGATGACAGCTACTCACATGACTTAGTAGCTGTTCCAGTTTCTACCCAAAAGCTGCTCATTCCTCTGACAGTGGACATGCACAGACATGCCCAATGAGCACCTGATGTTAAGCAGGAATAGCAAATACAGAAGGTTTTGATTGCGGATTCAAAATTTTCTCTTGAATCTTCAGTATGAAATGTATAAGCCTTTACATGAAGAGTGTTTTAGAATTGCTAAAAACCAGAAACCATCTTTAACAATAGAAAACTCCAAAACATAAATTACATAAAGTTTTTATTACCAAAGTTATCAAAAACTAAATCACAGACAGATATGACATGTTTTTGAGATGAAAACTACCTGAATAGATCTTGGGATTGTTTATTATTGCAGTCCCTGAATCTTAGCATATTCCCAAATATTTAAACATAAGTAGCTTAAATAACATCATATAGTAGCATAGTGAGCACAACAAGAACCATAAAAAACAGTGTTATCACATTACAAAGGATTACATTTGTTGGTTACATTTACTGTAGTATGTTATTTATGACTAGCACACTCCTAGGTTAATGGGTTAAAGAACATAGGAACTGTAGTGCACATACAGACACAAATATTTGACACCAGCACCTCACTCTTTCTCTCTCTCTCTCGCTCGCTCTCTCTCTCTCTCACTCACACACACACACACACACACAAGTGCATACACACAAACATTCTCGTGCTGTTTTGGTTGTGAAGGAACATTGTACCGCACGTATATTATGAACACAATTAGTCAAAAACAAACTGTTGAAGAGCAACATTGGTCATGTTCTCCAGTTGAGGTGATGATGCAACCTTTCCACCACCATGCTGAAAGATTTCACAACTGTTTCAAAAGTGTTTGCGTTGTGCAATGGGGCGAGTGTTGATATCACAGACAGAGGTCAAGAAAAATTACACTGAGGTGCAATACCCTGGCATAGAGAACACCATAGAGGCTGACACCATTTATTTTCGTTGTATTCACAACATATGAAATAAAAGATCGACAGTCCAGCATTGTGTGTGCGCTCTGCAGTACACTGCCCATAAATACAGCAGTTGATATCCTTATAACAGCTGTATGTCAAACACAACATTCGTCTATGTATAATACAATGAATACATGTATTACAAGCTCTTGCAATAGACTTTATAAGGTGGTGGTTCATTTATGGGTTGTACTCAAACCAAATTGTGCTTTCTTCCCTTCTTGTTGAGGAGTCTTTGCTAAATTATCTTCACGTCAAATCTCTGACTAAAGCGAAGACAACATCTGAGGGCACATCTTCACTTTGGGCTCTATTGGCTTGAGTACTGACTGGTTGGGCAGTGCACTGACTCCATGAGGGGTGGGGTACTGGTGGTGTTGCAAGGTCCTGAGGCTCAGTGCCACCCTTTGTGCACAAACTAAACCACGAGCCTCAGAACCAGTGAGCCTAGCACTCTAGTCGTATAAGAGATCCCAACGTCTGACACTAAAATTTGCAGCGTGGCTGGGGCTCCTACAACGCATACATTTCCTGAGGGATTAGCAGCAGCTTCAGATAGGCAAAGTGAGGCAGCATCCGGCGAAAGCCACAAAGGACACTGCAGACAAGACACACAGGGCAAGAACTCATACAGCCGCCAGTAGGAGCGACCACACCTCTCCGTCTCACGTAAATACACAAATAATAAATAACAATATCATCATTATCATCAACATCACAATCATCTTGAATACCAGATTCAGGAAGGACACATCAATCTTTCCATACAAACTGTTTTGCAGCAAGAACATCCAGTGTAGTGCTCGCTTTTAACTCGACAGGCAATTTTCCCCCACTGCGCAAACAATCGTCTGACCTGTGAACTCAATGCCCTTTGCCCATTTAGACAGCCGGGAATCACGTATTTGCAAAAAACTGCACACAGACACACTTATGTGTAACCACAGAAGACAACAGTGTGAAAAGTCAAATAAAGAACATATTTATAATGATAAAAACATATCACAAAAAAAAAAAAATACTTCTTTAGTGCTATGAGAGTTCCTTGGCATGCTGCGGTTGCAAGGTGATTCTGGACGTGGAAGGGAGGATCACCCAATGACGCATGTCCCAGATATTCAGTATTAGTAACTGAAATATTAAGAATTGAAAAGTGCAGTGCCCTGGGTTGTAGCAGAAGGGCTTTTCAATGGCAGGTAGCTGGAGAGGCAAGGCCCCCCTCCTCAGTCTGTGAGTCAGTGGTTCCCACACGAGGTGGGCACTAAGGGGTGAGTGAGTGTGGGGGTAGGGGCCATCAGGCCTTGCAGGGTCCCTTCCTTGATCTGCTGGATGAAGAGGTTCCTCTCGTCCTCGGGCGTCTGGCCGTTCTGGGCGCGGACAATGCATGTGGGCCGGTGGAGGTTCAGCATGTAGACCAGCTGCTGCTTTTGACTCTTCAGCTCCTCGATCTGCGCCTTCAGCTCGGCGTTGATGGACTCGAGCTTCTCTGACTCCTACGCAGAGTGAGAAAAAGCGAAGTTGAGGTCAACGATTAGAAGCAACGTGGGCCCATAACGAAGCATCTCGTATGACAAAAATCATGTCCAAAAACCACGTCAATACTCACTATGCAAGGAGCACATGATAAAAATAAAATCATAAAGACTAGTGGGATAAAGTAGCCATCTCAATTTACCCAGCAATTACTCACAAAAATTGATGTTCAAATGTGAAAAGTCGGTCAAATATGAAAATGTGGCATTCACTGTGGTTTCAATTCATGTTTTGCTTTTCCAAGACTAAAGTTGAATTAATGCATGGAGAAAACCAATCACAAGTGAAAATGATGAATTTGCATGTGACACACTTGTGACAGTTTCATCAGGAATCAAATTCAAAGCTCAGAGGAATCGCTCTGGGGCACCTGTCACACGGCTAATTAATTTACATGCAACTTGATGTAAATGCACGTTTAGTCTATTAAATATCTGAATAGCGGACCTAATAGCACTACTTTGTTTTCATGGTATATTCTAGAATTTATATTATTACAGAAGTTATAGATAGTATTTCCAACAGGAATACGTGTTTATCTAAAACAAGGTCCTCCGTGGTTTAACTGACATGGAAACTAGTCCCGTATTTCAAGTGCATTAACTTAAGTTGTATTAACGGTCTCACTGGCACACTCATTAGCATACCTTCTGTAGACCGTCAGTCTTCTCCTTCTTCTTGTTCCGACATTTAGCAGCCGCTATCTTGTTCCTTTCTCGCCTCCTTTTCCTCCTTTCATTTTCTTCTGTGGTCAGCTAAATAAATAATCAATTACATTAAAGCCATTTAAAGACACAATTCCTGTATATTAACCAGAACAATTTTGGTTTCAAGGAAGGAGCATTGTCCCATCTGGAAATCCAGCCTTCACAATGTAATAATAATAATAATAATAATAATTATTATTATTATTATTATTATTATTATTATTATAGAAAGTAGGCCATTTAATTATTCTATGCTGAAATTATGATTTGTCCATGAGCATCAGCCTTCTTTTATGATCCACCTTTAGATGCTACATGGTAGAAGAACAGGTTTCAAGGTAAAAACAGTCTGAGGAAAAACAGGAGGTGGTGTTTTCTTCATACTCTTTGTTTTTTTTTTTTTTTGAAGTATATTTTCAAAAACCTAAATCCTAAACTTATAAATGAAATATGTATTGCATTACTTAGGCTGTTAATAAATACAAGACTGGCTTTAGATACCTCTTCTTTGAATCAAATTACTGACTCGGGTTACCTTAAAACATTATCAAATAAGCACTTTATGTAATTGATGTCTAGGCTAATTTGGAGCGTTTGCGAAAGTAAGCACGTTAGCGCAGTTCAGAAATGAAAGCAACAGACATCAATCGGGCAACTTCCAAAAACGGGCATAGATGACTTGGGCATATGTCGCACTTCTTATTTTTAAAACTGAATATGTAAAACAACGTATCCATCAGTTATAGCAGAGAGAAGCAGCAACCATTAGTTTATAAACCCTAATTTCTTACCTCCTTTTTTACTGGAGGCTCGGAGGACCTGTCCGAGCTTGAGCTAATAGAGTCGCTCATGACTGAGCCAAGTCCATTCGACAGACGTTTGTTCTGGATAGCAAAACGCAGCTCTTCTTTCACGAGCGGCGTGAAGTTGGTGAAGTCCTCCAACGTGAGTGAGCCCGGTGGAGACAGGCAGGGTACCAATGCAGACGCGCTGATCTCCGAAAGACCCAGTCCAGGATGCTGAAGCATCATTATGTTGACTGAAAGCGGGAAATGACAGGTTACGGTATATAGGGGCAGTACATAAACAGCCCATGCCGCTTGCGTCATGGTGGAAAATCTGCATTAATCAGACACGAGCTCGTGGATTATTGAAACTACTGAGTCATCAGTTCGCAAACCATTTCGGCCACAATATATAGCCTACGTTCTGTTTGAAACAGCAATAATAGATGTAAAGTGCGAAAGTGTGCCACATTTACCACCGTGGGAAGCTAAAATTACATCCAACTACATAGATAATGTTGTGCCAAACATATGGCTGTCCACGAGGATGAATTGAAAGAAACCTGTAATGCAATCGGGAAATATCTGACTGCTGGAAACTAGGCTGTGATATTTTCTTTTTTAGAAAATACCCTTGGATGTAAATATTCTCTGTTCCGCACAAATAATTCCTCCAGCCAACAGAAAATACGTGCAGCCCGTGCCGTCAGAAGCGCAGCATCAACATTTCACATTGTATTGGCAAAAGGAAGCTAACGTTATACGTTTGGTTTATTGCTCACCATGACAAAGCGATTATAGTAAAAAAAAAAAAAAAGAAAAAAGACAAGACTAAGACTACGTCATCGGTGATCTACACGGGCACTGACAGGATCAGAGTGATAGTTTGGGTCGAATATTCGAAGCCTAAGCGAAAATAATATGGACCACTGTTAAGTAGCCTGCAAAGGTGTTCAAGCCAATCATTTAGACGAGTAGTAATGACGATAAAAGTAGGCGAATGAATGCGTTTTGCCGAACCGAGACGTACGCTGAATAACTAGAACTTCACATGAAATCCGTAAATTGGCTAGGCTTAAGCTGCTTTCACACCGGACGCGAAACGAATTTTTCGCACGACAGATTACATTCAAAGTCAATGCAAAGACGCGAATACACGCGTTTCGTTTTGCGTGTGTTCGCGTCTTCGCATTGACTTTGAATGTAATCTGTCGTGCGAAAAATTCGTTTCGCGTCCAGTGTAAAGCGGCTTTAACCACAGAGCAATCATTTCAATTGTCCACAACAAAGTGTTCCGAATCGGACTGCTTGCAAGTTTGCCGAGCCTATGTAACAGCCTATTCGCGCGAAATCGCTCTCCGTAAACAATGGCGCACACACCTGTACATTGCACGGAAACATACAGCCACACATTTTCACGAAGAAATTTAAAAAAAAAACTGCCGATACACCTATTAAAATCTTGCTCCACTTAAACTGTTGAAGGCTGCTCTTCCGCCTTAGTTTCTCGTAAACGCCGTGTTCAGTAAATTATATGACATTTTAGAAAATCGTTGTCCTTGTCCGCAGAGATTTTATAACATTGCTAATATCCTACCGCAGAGTATTGACTTGATAGAGGATTAATAACGGCAAATTCAGTACATACTACATCTTAATGTATGGGCAAAGTAACCTAAGTTAGCCTAGCGGAGAAATCGGTGTTAGGCTTTACATTACCATAACCATGTAGATTTCGTGACAGCTGATCAAAGCTTAACCTAATAGTCAAAAGTCAATCCCCATGAAAAACCCAACTTCATAAAGTAAAACAATAGGTACCCTTAAAAAATTAGCTAGCGGCTTAAGTTACAACAAATAACAATGCAGCCCACACGTACGCCTTCATTGATGAATGGACCAGCATTACTATGCCATAGCCCACAGAGTTAAAACTCCCCAGCAAGAACTGGAACGCTGTCAACAGCAATTCAAGGAAACCGTCCTGCTACCATTAACAACATTCTATAGTACTTACCTTTCAGTTATTCTTTTCAGCTGTTTTGGAGAGCTTATGCCGCTTTACTTCGGTTCTAGCTCAACGGCTTAATCTGAAGGGAAACTTACAGATAACACTACAAAGTTGCATCACCTCTTTATAAGGGGTTGAGTCGTAGTAAAGGAGCTGGTCATACGTGACGTCATTCTATTTATAGGCTAGCGATTGGGGAAGCTTATTTCCCGATGATGCAATCCCCTTGTAGAACACCATAACAGGACAGGGGCATAAGTATTCTCAGAGGGAATTCAACTTATAACATTTTACACGAATGAGCCAATAAATACTCTCTGGGATAATGACTTGCCTTCCAGTGTGTTCTCCGCATCATTGCATTTAATTCCATAAAAAAGTCTGATACAACCTCAGAGATGGAGTAAGATTTAGTCCAGTCGTTGGTTACATCTCAGTTTAAACCTAGCTATCCTCTGTAACTGTAGCATAATTCTTCTTCTTCTTCTTCTTCTTCTTCTTCTTATTATTATTATTATTATTATTATTAGATTTGTTCTTATTAAAATAGACAGTATTTCATCAGTGGGCGAGGAACATTTTAAGGTACTGTAATGCACCCACATCTTCAGCCTTCTTTCAGATAAATGATTACAGTATTTTCATTCTGGCACTGACAACCAATAATAGCTGATTCGATGTTATGTTGGATTATTTTTTAAAAATAATATTTTTGAATATTACTTGCTAGGCAGGGGTTGGAGTAGAAGTAAACCCTTTTTTCAAGTTGGCTTATTGTCTCACTGTCTGAATGAATGGCATTTATTTTATCTGTCGACATTTAAGAGATACAGCCACTTTGTGTGCTTATGTAAACACATTTTTGTTACTGGGACTGTTTTTATTCCATAGTAACAGCTGAATAATGCACATAACCAAATGTAGACTGAATAGTTGACATTCATTGCAATTGATTTAATTTAGTTACTCATGAATGTTTTACCTCAAACTTATAATTTATTCAACTGTTCACTATTCTATAAATTTATTTTTCACAGCCTAAATCATGACTAAAATACAGTTGCTCCATGATGATTTTAAAAGCTACCATGTACCATGTGGTTGTTTTTTTTTTTCCAACAAAAAAAATGGTCACACTGGCAGTAGTATGTGCATTTGTATGAGCAGTTTTGAGAAGACTGCGGTAATTAACCACATTTCCGATCACATTTAAGTTTCCATTTAAACATCAAACTATCAAAAAGTTTTAGTGCGCGTGCGGTGACCATTGAAGATATAATGGGTGAATTTTAAAATATGTCAAATGGGTCTTATAGGCTAGCTGTTTGTATATAATGGCGGTTACATCTGAGATGCAATTAGGACTGTACAAAAATTATGTTGGGTGATTTTTTAAAATATTTGTGCTTGAGTAATTTATTTCAGTTCTAACTAAAGAACTAAAGCAGGCTATGAAATAACAAGATTTATTTCATTATTTCAAAGGGCTAAACATGTCATACACCTTCCATTTATCATTTGAGTCTTGTGAAATGCCTCATTGTCCTATTGAGAATGTTCCAGTGAAAGCTGTCCAGAAATTTATAAAGAAAACTTCACTCAGTTCAACGTAATTGAAAAAAATCAGCAAAACAACTCCCTTACTGGTCATAAATGCAAAATCCAAGAGGCTGAGATATTGTTTTCTCATTGATATCTAATAATACTGTTTATATATATTTTTTAGCACTTCTAATGTAAGCTTCCTCACACAAGGTTAAAAAACAGATGAAGCTATAATCAGATTTAGGTGGTTTTGGGGTGTGTGGTCTTCATAAGATGATCCTTCTGATTTTTCTGCTGAATGTCATCCAAAAATCTAGCAATGAGAAAGTAAAAGTGAAGCTATACATTGAGGAAAATTTATAATAATGGAATTTGATAATAGGCTGTATGTGGGCATGTACATGAGTACACTATCTATCTAGCTATCTGTCTGTCTGTCTGTCTGTCTGTCTGTCTGTCGAGGCACATGGACAGTATTTGCATAAAAAAGCTTGTTCATAAATATGTTTGTTAGCTATTGTTTTCAAGTGATTAATCTTATTTCAGTGGATAATTCCAATTGTTATGCCTTTTCTTTGTCTGGGAACAGACTTTCAGACACTATGGACACAGTGAGTTTACGATAGGCAGGGTCTGCATTCCTCAGTCAAATGTGAAGTGCCAATCTCAGCAGTTGTGTACCCCCCCTCTAACCTAAGTTGTTTGAGTTCTGGAAACTTCCATCACATCCCTGACCCACTTTCTCACTACCACCCATTCGGTCAACCCAAAGGTTGCATTTGTCTGCATATTACTCACAATGTTAACAAGGTGCACTGTTAGATAATTCATAAGGTATCACTGTTGACTTTCCATTGAAAGGTTGTTGGGGACACCAGACTAAAATTAGAAAGTGAAAGGAGGGCAATTTATTAGACAGAACATGTTAATATTTTACATCCTGTTTTGCCAGATAACCCAAAATCTTGTTTTGCTCCTTTATATCAGATATTTTCAGATATGAAATCTGAAAGTTTTTTTCCTCGAAGAACACACTCTAAACTGCTATTTCACCTTTGTGTTTGGTTTGTGTTAAATTGACCCATTGTACATTTTCAGATAAAAGAATAGTGCTTTTTGGAGTTGTATTTCATAACCAGAGTAAATGTGATTCTTTAGAACAGTATGACTCACTATTAGGAATAAAGTGTTTCATACTTACATCTTTGAAAAAGTTAGCTCTGCCTAAAGCAACTTAGTGTTGGGAGCTAGAATGCTAGATGGACTCTATTCTGTTAAGTCTGAAGTCTTAATGGTTTTGATTTCAATAACTTTCTCTGCATTACATAATGTATGTGCTGATGTCCTGACATAGCTTTTGAGTGACAGTGTAGTACAACCCCATTTCCAAAAGTGTTGAGAAACAGTGTGAAATGTAAACAAAAACAGAATGGGACAATTTGAAAATCATTTAAACGCTTTACTTGATTGAAATTAGTACAAAGACAATGCCTCAGGTGTTGAAACTGAGAAATTCTTTTGTTTTATGAAAAATAAATGCAAATTTTGAATTTGATGCCTGCAACACATTTCAAAAAAAGTTGAAACAGGATGCTGTTGTTGCATCACCTCTTCTTTTAACGGCACCCTGTAGCATTTGGGATTTGTCGAGACCAATTGCTGTAGTTCTGAAAACAAAATGTTTTCCCATTCTTGCTGGATGTAGGATTTCAGCTGCTGACACTTTCCGGCCTCCTTTGTCATTTTTTGTTTCATAATGCGCCAAATATTTTCAGTGGGTGTCAGGTCTGGACTGCAGGCAGGTCAGTTTAGTACCCAGACTCTAACTACAGAGCCATGTAGCTGTAAAACGTTCAAAATGTGGTGGTGGCATTGTCTTGCTGAAGTAACCAAGGCCTTCCGTGAAAAAAGGACATCTGGATGGCAGTATATGTTGTTCCAAAACATGTTTATATTGTTCAGCATTAATGGTGTCTTCTCAGATGTGCAAGTTGTCCATGCCATGTGCGCTAATGCACCCCCATACTATCATAGATGCTGCTTTTTGGACTGTGTGCTGATGACAAGCTACAACCCCAATTCTGAAATAGTTGGGACAAAGTGTAAATTGTGAATAAAATCAAAATGCAATGGCTTTCAAATCACTCCAGCCAGTATTTTATTCGCAACAGGACAGAGATAACATAGTAAATGTTGAAACAGAAATTTTACAGTTTTATCCACAAAATGAGCTCATTTCAAATTTGATGGCTGTTACAGGTCTCAAAAAAGTTGGGACAGGGGCTTGTTTACCATGGTGTAGCATCCCCTCTTCTTTTTAACAAAGAGTGGAGGCGTCTGGGCATTGAGGAGACAAGTTTCTTGAGTTTAGCCATTGGAATTTGATCCCACTCTTGTTTAATACAGGCTTCCAGCTGCTGGAGAGTTTTGGGTCTCCTTTGACGGACTTTTCGTTTAATTATGTGCCAAATGTTCTCAATCGGTGAAATATCAGGACTGCAGGCAGGCCAGTTCAGCACATGGACTCTTCTACTACGAAGCCATGCTGTTCTAATGGCTGCAGTATGTGATTTTGCATTGTCCTGCTGAAATACACAAGGCCTTCCCTGGAATAGATGTCATCTGGAGGGGAGCATATGTTGCTCTAAAACCTTTATATACCTTTCAGCATTCATGGTGCTTTTTAAAACATGCAAGTGTCCCACACCATATGCACTAATGCATACCCATACCATCAGAGATGCTGGCTTTTGAACTGAACACTGATAACAGGAGGGGTGGTCTTTCTCCTCTTTAACCTGGAGGACATGACGCCCATGATTTCCAACAAAAATGTCAAATTTGGATTTGTCTGACTACAGGACACTTTGCCACTTTGTTACAGTCCATTTTAAATGAGCCTTGGCCCACAGAACACGGCGACGCTTCTGGATCATGCTCAACAATGGCTTCCTTTTTGCATGATAGAGTTTTAGGTGGCATCTGTGGATGGCATGGCAGACTGTGTTTACAGACAGTGGTTTCTTGAAGTCTTCCTGGGCCAATTTTGTGATGTCAATGATAGAATCATGCCAGTGAGTGATGCAGTGGCGTCTGAGAGCCTGAAGATCACAGGCATCCAGTAAAGGTCTTCAGCCTTGTCCCTTACGTGCAGAGATTTTTCCAGTTATTTTGAATCTTTTGATGATGTTATGCACTGTCGATGATGAGACCTTCAACACCTTTGCAATTTGACATTGAGGAACATTGTTTTTAAAAGTATTCCACAATTTTTTTACGCAAGCCTTCACAGGTTGGAGAGCCTCTGGCCATCTATATTTCTGAGAAACTCAGCCTCTCTAAGATATCCCTTTTATAGCCAATCATGTTACACACCTGATGCCAGTTAACTTACAGCGCTGTGAAAAAGTATTTGCCCCCTTCCAGATTTCTTGTTTTTTTGCATATTTGTCACACTTAAATGTTTTAGATCATCAAAAAATTTTTGATATGAGACACAGACAACACGAGTAAATGCAAAATGCAGTTTTTAAATGCTGATTTCATTTATTAAGGGAAAAAAGCTATCCAAACCTTCCTGGCCCTATGTGAAAAGGTAATTGCCCCCCTTGTCAAATCATGAATTAACTGTGATTAACCACATTTGTTGAGTTCAATTCCACCGCCACACCCAGGCCTGATTACTGCCAGTCCTGTTGAAACAAGAAATCACTTAAATAGAACCTGATTGACAAAGTGAAGTAGGCTAAAAGATCTCAAAAAGCACACATCATGCCTCGATCTAAAGAAATTCAAGAACAGGTGAGAAACAAAGTCATTGACATCTATCAGTCTGGAAAGGGTTACAAAGCCATTTCTAAGGCTTTGGGACTCCAGCAAACCATGGTGAGAGCCATTATCCACTAATGGAGAAAACTTGGAACAGTGGTGAACCTTCCTAGGAGTGGCTGGCCTACCAAAATTACTCCAAGAGCGCATCGAGCACTCATCCAGGAAGTCACAAAAGAACCCAGAACAACATCTAAAGAACAGCAGGCCTCACTTGCCTCAGTTAAAGTCAGTGTTCATTATTCAACAATAAGAAAGTGACTTGGCAAAAATGGCATCCATGGGTAAGTTCCAAGGCGAAAACAACTGCGTTCCAAAAAGAACACAAAGGCTCATCTCACCTTTGCCAAAAAACATCTTGATGTTTCCCAAGACTTTTTGGAAAATATTCTGTGGACTGACAAGACAAAAACGAAACATTTTTGAAGGTGTGCGTCCTGTTACATCTGGCGTAAAACTAACACATCATTTCATAAAAAGACCATCATACCAACAGTCAAACATGGTGGTGGTAGTGTGAAGGTCTTGGGCTGCTTTGCTGCTTCAGGACCTGGACAACTTGCCGTAATTGATGGAACCATGAATTCTGCTCTCTACCAGAAAATCCTGAAGGAGAATGTCTAACCATCAGTTTGTGACCTCAAGCTCAAGCGCACTTGGGTTATGCAGCAGGACAATGATTCGAAACACAACAGCAAATCCACCTCTAAATGACTTTAAAAAAAAAACAAAATGAAGGTTTTGGAGTGGCTAGTCAAAGTCCAGACTTAAATCTGATTTAGATGCTGTGGCATGACCTTAAACAGGCCATTCATGCCTGAAAACCCTCCAATGTGGCTGAATTAAAACAATTCTGCAAAAAAGAGTGGGCCAAAATTCCTCCACAGCGATGTGAAAGACTCATTGCCAGTTATCGCGAATGCCTGATTGCAGTTGTTGTTGCCAAGGGTGGAACAACCAGTTATTAGGTTTAGGGGGCAATTACTTTTTCACATAGGGCCAGGTAGGTTTGGATAGCTTTTTCCCTCAATAAATGAAATCATAATTTAAAAACGGCATTTTGTATTTACTCTGGTTTTCTTTGTCTAATACTAAAATTTGTATGATGATCTGAAATATTTAAGTGCGACAAATATGTAAAAAAAAAAAAAAAAAAGAAATCAGGAAGGGGGCAAATACTTTTCACAGCACTGTAATTACTTGCTCAATGTTCTTTCAGCTGATTCTCTTACATATTAATTGCTTTTCCAGCCCTTTCTTGCCTGTGTCCCAACTTTTTTGAGACCTGTTGCAGCCAGAAAATTTGAAATGAGCTCATTTTGTGGATAAAAATGTGAAATGTGTCAGTTTCAACATTTGAAATATTATCTATGTTCTATTGTAAATAACATATTGGCTCGTGATCTGAAAGTCATTGCATTTTGATTTTATTCACAATTTGCACTTCGTCCCAACTATTTCGGAATTGGGGTTGTAGATGGTCCCGAACCTTTTCAGCCTAGAGGACTCAGCGTCCATGATTTCCTTAAAGAATTTCCCATTTCGAGTTGTCAGCTCACAGGTCATTTTTCCACTTTGCCTCAATTGCTCCGAAATGAGCTCAAATCCAAAGAAGGCGGCAGCATTTCTGGATCTTGTTTATATATGGTTTTGTCTTTACTTGATAGGGTTTTAAGTTGCATTTGTGGATGCAGCAATATAATGTGTGTTCACTGACAATAAATTTAGGAGCATTCCTGAGTCCTTGCAGCAATTTCCACTACCACATCCTTCATATTTTAAAGTAGTGCTACCTGAAGGCCGAAGATCACTGCCATTCAGTATTGGTTTTTGGCCTTGTCCCATATGTCCAGAGATTTCTTTTGGTTCTCTGCATCTTTTAATGATGTTACGTTCTGTAGTTGATAAAATCCCGAAATTCTTTCACATTGAAAAACGATATTCTTGAATTGTAAAACTACGGCATTTGCTCACGCAGTCTTTCGCAGTGATGAAGCCCTCACCGTCTTTACTTTGAAAGACAGCCTCTTTGGCATGCTTTGTTTTATACCAAATCATGTGATTGACCTGTTGCCAATTAACCTAATTAGCTGTCAGATGTTCCATCAGATGTATTTTGTTGTAGTATCATACAACTTTTTCAGTCTTTTGTTTCCCCTGTCCAAACTTCTTTGAAATGTTTTTCTGGCATCAAATTCAAAATTTGCATATATATCTTTCAAAAAACAATCATTTCTTAGTTTCAACACTTGATATGTTGTCTTCGAACTATTTTCAATTAAATGTAGGGTATAAATGATTTGCAAATTATTGCATTGTTTTAATTTACATTTTGCATTGTCCCAACTTTTTTGGAAACAAATTTGTACATCGTTTGGAGTTTTCAAGTGATCTGTCATAATATATTACCAAAAAAAAAAATCACTGCACAATTTTGTGCCTTGTGTCAACTGTGATTTAAAAGATTTTAGCTTTTTATTTAATCAAACACTACTATCTTCTTGCAATAAATGGCAGAAATTGAATTTTGCGTATGATCTTGTGTGGTAAGCATAAAGTGCACTCATGAAAAGGGTGACTTTCATGACATTTCTCATAAGATTCAGTTGTAAAGATGAACATATTTGTTTGTGGAATAAGCAACCCACTTACTCAAAGTTAGCTACAGCAAGTGACCAATTTGGGTATTGAGCTGGCAACCATGGAAATATAGGTCTGTCTAGGCGATATGCTTGTAGACTTCGAGGGTCTGTACTTTCAATATTAATCTTAACCTGATCTGCTGAAGTAAATATGTGGGTTCATACATTAATACCATTTGAAGTCGTGTGATTGCCGTCGATAAGAATGCCCAAAGTGTCAATACTGAATAAAGTATGCAGAGTTGAATTAAAGTTATCATGCCAATACAGTTTTGAGTTAAATTTAAGTAAAACAAAGAGTTTGTTTTCATTTTAAATTGAAATAAGCTGAAATTTACTGATATTTAAGGATGTTTTTGAGTGTCAACACTCATTTTTTTTAGGTTAAATAGAAAAAAAAATTACTTTAAGCACACTAAACTATTTGAGTTTACTACTTAACCTGGGTTTTGTTCGTGACATTTTACCAGTCCTTACACACTTGATAAATATAAAAAATAATTGAAAATGTCAGCAAAAAATAAATGACACATTCAATGATAAATGTCATCTAGCAAAGGTAAATAGCAACCATACATATTTTATTATTCTCAGATTAAGGTTAAACATAATGTATTCATGTACTTGCTCTAAAATATCAATCATGTCCCCAGTATATTTGAGCCTTACTAAAAGTTCCACAGGTGCTATGAAATAAACAAACAATAATGGATGTAAAGTAAGGAATGACTAAGCATGTTGTAAAAGCCCACTGACCCACTTGTTGTTGGCTCTGATCTTTTTTTTTTTTTTTTACTGCCATGGAAAACCCCCAAAATGGCATTTGATTACCTTACTGAAATGACAATGGTTGAAAAAGTTACACAATGAAATTTTTCTAATGTGACACAAAATCAGGGCACAAATATTGTCTTATGAGTTTTTGTTTTTATTCCTCCTCCATCTTTCTCAACTGTGAAATAGAAAACCATTATTGACTGATTTATTGATGAATGTGGGGTTGTTTCTACATAGAAATATAGATATAGAGTCTAAAATTTAACAGATATGCTTTATCATGGGGGGTCTGGTGAGGTAGGTCATTTTTGACCCATTGGACACAGCATGGATAGATAATGTGAAAAGAGAATAGGGGTTAAAGCAGAACATTACTACTGCAGATAGATATAGATAGGTCCTAACCACAAACACAGTCAAGTGCTTAAGACTGCTGCCCAGAAAACAGATGACTTGGACTTTGTTTTTTTATACTGGTAATTGTCCAGTTTGACATGTCAGATCTTCCTACTGTATATCATAGCAACACATTCAAGCACACTAAATGATAAAACATGCCTAATTTTCCACTCAGTTCTCTATGGGTGGTGAGGCCTCTTGAGTTAGCTACTGCTATTCCACATGTAGTGGGCTCACACACTAGATACTACAGCTGAGGATTCATGATGTATAACCCTATTTCTAAAACAGTTGGGACAATTGGGAAAATGAAAATGCTTGGTGTCCATATAAGCTTGGTTGGATGTGGTAAAATGGTAAAGAGCCCAGATTTGTTGGTCAAAGGCTTGTGGTTTGTTTTTCAGTTGTTTTATGGTCATTGTACCTGTGAGTGATTTACGAGCATGAAGTTACGCACACACACAATCACTGTAGCGATGTGCTGAAAAAACACTTAAACACAATACAGTGAGGTGCTTTTCCTATCAGTCAGTTTCCTATCATCAACCCCACTATTAAGTTTGTTTGTGATGTACCAATGGTTTTAAATGAACCAAAAATCATTCAGCATACCATACTTCCATCTGTTGGAGCCAGCTAAGATGAAATTTCCAATTTGACAGCTATCACCTCATGAATCTTACCAGTTCAGTTACATCGGCTATAATCATCAGAATGTAATTGCTCTGTACTTTATGTAGACTGACAGGTGCTCAAAGGTCTAGGGTCAGGCTGTAGCCTGAAAAAGGTTTGAGTCAAAACTGACCCACTGACTAATAATAAACCATGGATCTTTTCACATTCATGATTAACCTGCATACCTAACTGCTGCAGTGTGAATTCTATATACACCCTTGATGCTCAACATTTCTGTTTTGCAGATTTATTATTTTGTCAGTAAAATGTTTTTAGTTACCAATGATAACTCAATAATTTGGTTATGTTTTTTTAGGTCCATGTCTATGGTAAAGCTATCCAGACTATAACCAATAAAATAATTTTTACTTTAAGGTGCTGTGAGGAATGGGGTTGGCTGTTTGCCAAAATACCTGCAGTTTGAGAAGAATGGAAACCGGCGAGCATGTTTTTCATGGCCGTTTCATGATTACAGTTTACCAGCTCCTTTGTCATGTGCTTGGTACATTTCCCCCATCAGTTTCTGTTGACTTTCGTCTCTCAAAAAAAAGAAAAGCTGGATTACACAAGTTGTGCTTCAAAGGGGGCAATAGGTTAGGTTTCATACTGACACAAACACACAGCTTTTCCTTTTGTTTCTAATTGAATACTCTAATGTGAATTAGTTTTAGCAATAATTAACTGGGGTTGAGCTAATAAGAATGTCAGCTATTTCTTTCGTAAGCAATTTATTGAATTTTTTTATTGCTCTTATGATAACCAATAATAGTTTGGATTACTAATATTAAAAGAGCTCTGTGTCATATGCATGCATTATTAATATGATTTATCTTTATGATGAATTCTCATGTATATTTTACAGGATGGAATTGTAATTTTACATGCTAGCGTTATTCTGTGGTCTAATGTTTGGCTATTTTTTATGTCAGTACAACCCCATCTTGGAGAAAGTTTGGTCAGGCTGGAAAATGTGCATAAAATCAGATGGTAGTGATTTATACATTTATTTCAAATTGTATTTAATTGCAGACAGTACAAAGACAAGATATTTTATGTTTTGTCAGCTCAACTTTGTATTATTTGTAAATATAGATCTACTCCTGACTTGATTCAGGCCACCAACACATTCCATAAAGTGTTGGAACATGGCAATTTAGGACTAGTAACGAGGTAAAAATTTGAATAATTATGTGATTTGAAACAGCTGACATCAGCTGGTGATTGCAACTAAGATTTGGTACAAAATCAGCATCCAGGAAAGGCCCAGTCCTTTAGGAACAAAGATGGGCCAAGGTTCTCCATTTTGCCTGCAAGGATGAGAAAATCATTGGATGATTTGAAAACAATGTTCCTCAAAGAAGCACTGGAAGTAATTTTGATATTTCATTCTGTCTATGGTGCTCAAAGATAATTAATAGATTCAAGTAAGTAATTTCTGTGCATAAAGGGCAACGGCACAAACCTAAACTGAATACCTGTGATCGCTGATCATGTAGATGGCACAAAATCAAGAACTGTCATTTATCTGTAAATGATATAATCACATGGGCTCAGGAAACTATTTGGCAAACTTTTATTAGGTACAACAAGACATTGTTACATCCATAATTGCCAGTTACAACTTTACTGTGCAAATAGGAAGCTTTATGTTAAGAGTCCAGAAGTCATGTCAACTTCTCTGGGCTTGAAGGCATCTGCATTGGACCATCACACGGTGGAGACATGTATAATGGTCAGATGAATCAATATGTCATGTCTTTTTTTGGAAGAAATGGACTCCTGGTGCTTCGGACCAATAAAGAAAAGGACCATGGCATTGTGTCAATGTCCCCAGCAAGGGTAACTTGCACTTCTGTGAAGGCATCATTAATGCTGAAAAGTGATTGATATTTCAAAGTAACATATGTAACCTTCAAGATGACATCTTTTCCAAGGACGCCCATGCTGATATGTCTTGACTGTTTACTAAATTGTTTTTCTCTGCAGTCCAGTCTTCTGTGTCAGTTTCAGCACTGCTGTGTTAATTGATTAATCATTGTCTCGTTTCACTCCCCTCCCTCCATGTTTCTCTACCTGCTCGGACTCCCCCTTTTCAATTTTTTTTGTAGTACTGTGTATTTAAGTCCCTGTGCTTTGTTTCCCCTTTGCTGGATTGTCCCTTACTCTTTGTTGAGCTATATGCCTGTTCAGTCTTTATGCTGTAATCTCCCCTCTTCAGTAATAATGAAAGTAAAGAACTTTTTAAACGGGATTTCTCACAGCGCAAGCTGGTCCAGAGTGGCATTCCTTCCAGTCCCTCCAGCCTCTGAGATTGACAGTATGCACCTATCCCTGCATACAGTGTTACCAGCAGGCCTCCAAGCTGATACTGACTTCGGACCAGTCATCAACAATGGCTCGCCTTATTCTCAGACATCCTGTTCGCTCCTCGTCTGCCCTGGACTGCCCTCTGACCATGACTTGTTTGAAGGAATAATGGGACCTGAAACACTTAATCACTTGATGTCTTCAGTACCTAAGTGTTGTGAAAAGGAATGGCAATTTTATAATGTAATAAATACTTAAATGTCCCAACTTTTTTTGAAAAATGTTGCAACAATCAAAATGGAAAATGAGTTTATTTTGAAAAATTAATCAAATTCATATGATGAATCATCAAATAATGTGCTGTTGTATAGTTTTCAAAGGTAATACAGGTAAAAGATAATTTACAAATCAATGCCTTCAGTTTGAATTTTAATTCAACAGACTGCCCCAACTTAAATTATGATTTCAGGTTGCATATTTCAATCAAAATATAATTTGGCACTTGCCAGAGACACCACAATTTTGAAGCATAGATTTGTCATGGTAATAACTATGAGAGTAATGGTCACTTGTAGCAAGCAACAACCTCAAACCTTGACAGCAAAAACATCAACAATACAAGCACCAACACTGACAAAAATAAAAAACACTACAGTTGCATGGCACTACGGTACTACAAGTACCCGTACTGTGATCACTACCTCTACCAAAATTATTAACAACGACAACAACAACAATGATAATAATAATGGTGTAAAGTTGTAGAAGTGGAAGAGAAGTATTTCATTTTTTTTCTCACATAAATTTACTACGTGTATCAAAATATCAAAATAATTAACTTTTTAAATGAAACTGCAATTTATCATCTGTCACAAGAATTGGCAAGCTACATACATTTTCAAGCCAGTGGTGGGGTGATATGATACTGCATCTTTAAGAAATAAAGCCGTCTGTCTTTTTTTTCACAAAGGGAACACGTCATCCTTTCCGGGAAGTGAGGACTCATCCTAGGCTTCGCATAATCGCACACCCTGAGAAATGGGAAAAGAGTCGGATTAGGGAAACAGCAATTTTCTTGTGGACAGGTACAGCTAATGAAACGCTAGAGATCGATGGTGATCATTTACTCTTTCGATCCGAGTGACACATCACATTCCAGTAAAGCGCAGAAAATGACTCATCTTTGTAACCGCTTGAAACCAATAAACATGTAGTTTGGCCTACCTCAGAAATTGTTATCCGTGATATGCTATGATCATGGTACAACCCGGTACGACTTTATATGCCTTTATAATAGCAAACGCTTGAATATGATAAGGAAGTATATGTACACTTATATAGCCGACGTTATCTATATTGTTTTTCTTTTTCATTTATTGCTTTGATAGCTTATCGGGTATGTTTCCTCTGAGTTGTCCGAATCAAGCTATGCATTGTCATTGCTGAGACGAATCTGTTTACTCCTTTTTTACTAAAAGTATTCTAGGTCTAATTACCTTCGCACTCAACAGTTCACATTTTGTTAATCACAGTGAAGGAATTAAATTGTTTGGATATCAATTGCAGCTCTTGATATTTTCAAAGAAAAGTAATTTGTTTTTATTTTTGTTCTGTACTGCTGCCAGTTGAAGTGAAAGTGAAATGAAAATGAGGCTCAGGTGCACACAGTTTTAATTTGACTGTTTAAATCAATATTGGATGATTTCCTTGCAAACACTTTTCATGCACAAGTGTCCAAATATTCATGGTTTGAAATGTATACAGTGGATATCCCCTATGTTTCAATTGAGCGTACAGTACATGCTCACCCATAGAGGGCCTTATTTTAATTGTGGACCTCCTATTGGCATAAAATTGAATATTATCAAAGCTATGAACACTAAAAAAAGTCTGGCTGCCTTTGTTGGTTTACAAATCTAGCTTCAACTATGGGTCATCCTTAAATGTCATAATGCGCCTTCATATTTTTATTCGGTACCTGGCGTGGTTATGTCCTTGTAGTAACTAAAATTAGGGCTTCAAATAAGTATGCACTGTGGGAGCTGGACAAAGGGAGTAGGTAAAAAGTAGCCATTGGTGTAAAAATGGATTCAGTGACTCAGTACATTGTATACTACAGTTAGGTCTGATGTTATCATTGCGTCACAGCGTTTTGTAGTTTCTTTATTATGTTCATGCCATTCAGAACAGAGTAAATCATGGCTATTTTAGAACCTGGGTAAAGTTGGTTTTCTACGTCAGTTGACACTCTCTAACATAGACCTGATTGTGTATTTGTTTACTGGACTGCAGCCATAGCAACCTTCCGCCAGCAAATGGACTTTCATTTCAGGCATTCAGATAGCAGCAGGGAAGCCATGGACAGGATTTCCAGGCCTTTCAGGAACTCATGACCTCATTTCCTTTTGAAGAGCACATCATGTAGTGTGTTATTTTGGACTCATGTGTAAGGAAACATGGCAGACGCATATCGACTCGCTCTTGTCTTATAAACATGTAGCCAAGATCTGTGCAACTTCATGATGCACATTGCAAATATCATTTGATTGGCGGGATTGTTAAATGTTACTGCCATTTCTTCTGTTTTTGACCTCTGAACTTTCAGTGGAGTGCTTGTTAACAGTCTCCTGACAGCACTGCCAGATTCCGCTCAGGTGTGACCAATGTGAAAGGTTATCAAACTTTTTTGACGAAATTTCTTTGTATTGTGGATTACTTTGAGTTTATACATCGAAAGAAAGCTGAGAATCTGCTCTTTCCGATGATACCAAAATACGGAAATGTTGGGCTATCTTTCTGCTCCTCGAAGAACACGGCGTTATTTTCTAGAAAAAGCCTTTGTTATTGCTTGCACTTGGTAAAGTTTCTGCATGCAATGCCACCCATTTCATTTTCGCTCATCATCACTCGAAAAACATTGGTCCAAATAACGGAAAGTGACACTGAAATGGTATCTGTTATGGATTCTGAAGAAGAGTTGAGTTGGACCTAAATAGTAGTCCAGAAGAGTGTTAAGGTGGAAATTCTTTGGGATGGAGTGATCTTTCTTCAGAAGATGAACAGCCTATGACATTGACAGCTCACCTATAAAATATTATTATGATTTTTTTTTGTGTGTGTGGGAGTGTTCATCCTTAGCTATTTTGTTCTCCTGTAAGCCACTTGACAAAGAGTCAATGAAGCTTTTACTTAAAATGTGAGCTTATGAACAAAGTTGCTTCTGAAGCAGAAATATTTTTCCACGCTGAAATGGATTCTATTTACCCTTTGAAAGGTAGTGTTTTTTGTTTCAATTTTTCAAAATGAACTGATCTAGAACTCATCTGTTTGAAGATTAGATTTTTTGCACAACATTTGACAACATTCTAAGACTTGACCTCAGTTGTTTTGAGTTACCCAGAGTGATTGTTACATCAGAATTCGAATGTTCTGCAGAACATTCGCTTCACAAATTTGTAATTATACTTGTTAAGGGGTTTACCTTATTGCATACAACAAGGAGTGAATTATGTTTGGGGGAGGGGGGGGGTCATGACACTGAAGATGAATAAACACTCACTGGACAAATACTTCAACAACAGTCTGGATGACCTTGAATACCAAACACTTGGCATAATGTAAAGAACTGTGACTTCACATTATTTAGCCTCCAGCATTTTCTGTGGAGTGAATCACATCAGTACCTATGACACAAGTGTTCCAGAGTAGGCTGAGTATTTTAGACAGTTTTAGTTTGAACTATGCAGAAGCCAGCTCTAGATTAGGGAATATTCTTTTCATAGGTCATTGCATTTTTCTCTGTATTGTGGATCACTCAGTTAAAAAAAAAACAAAAAACAAATGGATGAAAAATAATAATTTACATAATGTACAATGCTTCAGACCAAAATTGTATTTCTGGAAAACTGGAGCCCATGTTTGCTCTGCATAAATTAAGAAGGATGATGTACATATTAGACCATTTATATTTGTATACCCTGTATACTTTCTGTACTGCTGAAAAGAGCAAATGGATTATTCCAGAGCATTAAACATTTTTAATTCCTTGAATTAATTACATTTTATGCATACCATAAGGTCATATTTGTAGTACTTTACAATCTGCAAGATTACATCATCTCAAGCAAGTCAGGTGATAGTGAATTCTTCGGAGAAATGCTATTGAACTGACACCATGTCCAGTGGAACGCTGCAAAGCCTTGAGCCAATCAGATTGATCAGGTGAAATGACATCACCTCACTACTGTGTGGTGTGACTAAAACTTGCATCATCATGTCACGTGATGAATAGGTAATGCTTTTATTCAGCTGGCCAATCAAAGCATGGTCTTATTGTTCTGTTGAGTGACCATTTACTCCTCTACCTTGATATGCTGGTAATACAAATTCACTCTTTTCAGTAGTGGTTATGGATATGTTCATTTTAGGGCAAAAATATTATTACATGCAAGAACTATTGGAAGCAAGTTTAGTTTTAGAGAAAAGTGGCTTGTCTGGTTGTTTTCAACACGTTCTTTTTTCCATTTCCATCCTTTCTGAGTTTGAGGAAGGAATATTCTGTTAGGTTTTATTCAACAAGAAGGCTGATGTCAATTGAATCTTTCCACTTAACTGGTGTGAGTCACCTTGAAACCTTGGATAAGGTGACATTTAAATATGGGTGTGATGATGAGTCATCATGCAATAAAAAATATTCGTGCCAACTGTGCTTCCACAGTGTCACTTGCTATTCAGATTAAGCCTATACTAAATCAAATAATAAACCTATGAAAACAACTTGAGAACTATATCTCAGAGTGCCCCCTGTAATAAGGAAGTGACTTATTTAATTTGCATTTCAATATTACATACAGATGTGGCATGTGTAAAATTCAATAGCTTTACTAAGTGCAATTCAAGGGGTAACTGCACTCGTGTGTAACATATTTTATCACACATTGTGCACACATTGTGAAGACAAAGCAGGAACAAGGAACATAAAAGGGGAATTTATTCCCATTATTCCGTGTCCCGTCATTCTCCCCTTAGAAACCCACGTAACCTTTTACAGAAAAGTCATCATAAAATGTCCTGGAATTTCAAACAGCCCAAGTTAGAGTGCTGATTCACAGATTACTGTCATGTGACTGAGGGATTTTTTTCTGGTAGAACATCAGTAAAAAAAAAAAAAAAAAAAAAAAGTCATGTGATTACTGGACTGTTGAGAGATAAACACTCATGGTTAGTCAGCATGTTTACTTGGTTCACAATACAATTACCCCATTGTGGGGCCATACACAGCCTTTTTCTTCTTGCCCTGCAACGTGGTTAATGGCACAACCTGACCACAGCGTTTTGTCAGCCTTATCACGTGACATGAAAGATGATCATCTGAAGGTTTCTACCATTATCCTATTCTTGTTATATCTTGCCGACAGTGGCCATTTTCTGCATGATTCACCCAGCAACCCAGGGTGTATAGATTAATCTGGCAATTCCACTGTTCATTGTTCAATCTAATCACATGGAACATGAAAGCATAGTGTGGTAATTTCATCGTATGACTCACTACAGTGCACGTGAATGTGAGTGTAATCTGTGGGGCAACAGTGCCTATCTTGGTTTAAAAATGACATGTAATTTCTAACCTATTGCAGTATCTTACATGAGGAGTGTTGCAGTGCATGAACAGGGGACTGGCATTGGAAAATATGCCTGTAACTCCTAAAATATTTTTCAGAATGCATAAATACTGGCTATAGGAACCAACCTGTTCTCAAAAAATGAAGCAATGATCTGTCAATATTATAATTATTGAAAACCCAATGTTCAGTATTAACCTGCCTTTATTTGGTTCAAAATTAAATTATTTGTAATTAAATATCAGAAATTAAATATGTACAGATTATTCTGGTGGGAGAGTAGCTATAATATCAATTATAAATATGTTTAAAAGTATTTTTAACAGTAGTGCATCCACCACAAAATACACAACTAAAATGATTGTATGAAAATGATTTTAATTTTATGCAAAGTTATTTAATACCATTAGACACATTATTAGTTTTTCTCTGACTTTCTAGGTTTTGAACCTACCAAGTTCTCTCAAATTGTATTGGCAATAAATAAATAAATAAATAAATACATACACAAATAACCAGCCAGTGAATCACCAGCTTTGAGGAAGGAACCTTTACCAGAAAAAAATCTTTTCAGAAAAGCTTTACCTAAACATCATCAGGTGTATCACAATTCCTGAGTCATTATTGTTGGGTTATTTTTGACAGAAAAGTCCCCAGCTTACATTCCAGTTTGCTGGATGATTTGTTAGAGTAGAGCAACTGGGTCTTGCACAAAGGTTATTGTAGTGTGTTTCAGCTAACATACCTTTGACGCGCTGAACATTATATAAATAGAGCTTCAATGCCCTTACCTATTCACGTACTGTTCATTCTAGCAATAATAATGTATACAATATCTTCACGCTCCATCAGAAACCGCAACGTTATAGTAATGCTTTATATCAAGTTGTAATATTGAGTTTTTTGCGACAGAACTGCAGGTCACCTTCATCAACCAATTTTATTTATTTTGAGCATTGACATTAGCAGTGGTGAGGTCTCAATACCTACTGATTTTGGCCGAAATCAAAAAATAACTTGCTAAAAATTAGTTAAGTGTCTAAATAGCTCAAACCCATACAAATGACCCATATCTCGCCTACTCTCACATTTAAGGCTTAGGTTTTTTATTGGGGACCGATAGGAAGTCATATATTGCGCATTAATTTGTGACCTTGGATTTGACATTTGACCTTGAGTTCAAGGCCAAACAAGAAAATTCTCTATATCTCGCTTATTATTGAATTTAGAACTGAGGCTTGGATTGGGGACTGATAGAAAGTCATATATTGCAAATTAATTTGTGACCTTCGATTGATCTTTGACCGTAGCCTGATGGTCAAAAAGAAAAATATCCTGGACTTCGCTTATTATTGCAATTAGAGCTTAGGTTTGTATTTGGGACTGATGGGAAGTCATAAATTGGGCATCAGTACATGACCTTGGATTTGAAATGTCACCTTAGCTTGAAGGTCAAACAGCAAAACATCCTGCACTTCTCTTACTATTGAATTTAGTGCTGAGGTATCTATTGGGGACTGGTAAGAAGTTATATATTGTGCAACAGTTTGTGACCTTGGATCTGACCTTTGACCTTGGATTTAAGGTCAAACAGGAAATAGCCTTTGCCTCACTTACAGCACAAACCACTTAATATTGTTGTGTGCATCCATATCCACAAAAGACCTGTATCATTTTATTCTGGCAAAAGCCTGGACTGATCTAGTCTCCAGCTGGGCTGTTCAGTGAAGTTTATCAGTTATCTTATTGATAGCATAACCAGTAACTTGTGTCAAAATCAGAGGATATGTTACTGCACTAAGAGCTTAACTTTATCTGTCAGTATTAGGAATGTAGATACTTTGAATTTGTTTATGACCTTAGACTTCAGCTTTGATCTTAGAAACAAGGCTAAATTATGATTTTTCAGTATTTGCTTGGGTGACCAAGTAATAATAGCAGGCAGGGATACATATATTGGTCGTGAGCAATCAAACTGTTTAGTTTGGGTGATAGATTGGCTTTTGCATTATGGATATGTGGGTCTCAGCTGACAAAACGTGTAATCTTAAACTCAGGACAGTACTACGAATGTTCCACCATTGAATGTCGTTTCTGCGACTGTCATGAGTTAATTGAACGATTAAAATTCTATCTTACGTCAGTCGCAAGGCTGTCTTGAAATTTTTTATTACATATTTCTTAAGACGGTTGGACGACACATATTGTTATGTGTCCGGTACTACGCAACTTTCAAATCCTCTTCCAAACATGCGTCTGTCCCTTCTGTCATGGACTCGCTAAAATCGCACAACATTAAAAAAAAAAATCATATGACGTATGTGAAACCCCCTTAAAGAGGTAACTTAAGAGCCATTCCATGAGAGATTGACATTCGGCGTGCAGTTGATCCTCCTGGAATTGAATGAAACTTGGCACATAGGTAGATATGGGTGTCTCACGGAAAAAGCCAAATTTTTAGGTCCATATCTCACTTTGCCCGCCAATGGCGTCACCTTAAGCCAGTAAAGTGGCTCAGTTTTGTCATCCAAACGCTGTTGACACCACATTTTACATCAACTATCATGACTTAAGGGTACACAGTACCAAATATGTTTTACTTTTATCATGACCTGTGACACTTCACGTATGGAATATTAGGTCGGTAGAACATTAGCTCTTTAGAGCGCCACCTTTAGTTAGAAAGCTATCTTCCCAGCATAGTACCAAAACAAACTCCTTATTTTCAGAGAAAACTAGCTGTGTGTATCACAATTCAAAAACAATTTCTTTGGTACATTGCTGGGGATAGCCAGTAATTGCATACAGCCTACAGCGCCCCTGGGGGCGAAATTTTCTGACGTTTGATGTTGAATATCATTAACACTGAAATTACTACCATTGAGATTTTGCTAACGCTGTAATATACCCCAAAGGGACTATGTGTCCAGAAAATTTCAGATCTCTGTCTTGCTGGCTAAACACAATAAAGCCACCTAAACATAGGCACAATCTGCTATGAAATGGTCTGTTTTGAGTTTTCCTCCAACTTTGGCTCTGTCTAGCTTGAAAAGTGTAGGCACTACCAAAGAAATGCTTGGTATTCCTGAAAATAGAGTTTCAACAGCACAATAAACAGCATTTACCACCACGGTACATATCTGGGTTATTGGGAAAATATACCGTAAACATGCACCAAAAATCAATTTCGACCATCTTTCTGGTCGTCCAGTGCACTAACTCAGCAAGATACCAAGATACTATTCACTAAAATGATGGACACTGTCTTGTGAGTAAACAAATAGTAAAGCATTCTAGATTGGTATATGTCTGGGATATTATTTTATTCCCATTCCCAATTACAATTTTTATTGATATTTTTCAAATAATTCTGGCTCAATAACTTAGTTACCCAGCATGGCTACTATGTGCTGCTGATGTCTAACCGGACTTGAAGTGTCACAGGTCATGATAAAAGTATAACATATTTGGCATTGTGTACCCTTAAGTCATGACAGTTGATGTAAAATGTGGTGTCAATAGCTTTTGGACAACAAAACTGAGCCAATTTAGTGGCTTCCAGGTGGCGCCACCAGCAGGCAAAGTGAGATACGGACCTAAAAATTTGGCTTTTATCGTGAGACACCCATATCTACCTATTTTCCAAGTTTCATTCAATTCTAGGGGGGTCAACTCCCCAACTTCTTCAAAAAGTGCCATTTTCTCATGGAATGGCTCTTAACAATTCTTACCAGTGAACGTAATATCTACAGTGCCTGACAAAAGTCTTGTCACTTATCCAAGTTGTAGGAACAACAAATAATAACCTGACTTGTAGTTGAACAATTGGAATAAAAAATGGCTTATATGAAAGGAAAAGCCCTCTAGATTGTGCGAAATATACCAAAATAGAGTTTTGTGTCATTGATTGAGTTTTATAATTTAATTTGTACAGAAAGGTCAGATTTTGCTTGGACAAAAGTCTTGTCGCATTGAAAAAAAATGTGGAAATTATACATACACTTTATTTTGAATACACAAATATGCCACTATAATATCAGAACATAAAGCCATGGTGCCTTGGAAAAAAGAATTAATATTGCGTATGACTCCCATGAGCTTGGAGGACTGCATCCATACGTCTTGGCAATGACTGAGATAACTTGATGATGAAATCACCTGGAATGGCATAGAAAGCAGTCTTGCAGGACTCCCAGAGTTCATCAAGATTCTATGGTTTCATCTTCCAAGCCTCCTCCTTCATTTTACCCCTGAAATGCTCAATAATGTTCATGTCAGGTGACTGGGTTGGCCAATCCTGGAGTACCTTCACCTTCTTCGCTTTCAGGAACTGTGACATGGAGGCAGAAGAATGAGAAGGAGCAGCAGTATAAGTAGGGCAGCAAGAACTTCTTGATGTTTCAGGCTGTTGATGTTGCCATCCACTCTGCAGATCTTTCTCACACCCCCATGCTGGATGTAACAACAAACCATGATTTTTCCTCCACCAAACATGATTGTTTTCTGGGAGAATCTTGGGTCCATGAGGGTTCCAACAGGTCTTGTACGGCGACTGGCATGCAGTTCAATGGATGATTCACCAGAAAAATAAACTTTCAGCCACTTTTACAGTATCAATCCTTTCTGCGAGCTGTGGGCCTTGGCAAATGCAATGCAGGTTTTTTGTTTTCTGTTTAATGCAGACTTCTGTGTACTAATTTGGCTATGAAAACCACTTTGAGAGAGAATTTGACAAACTCTTCTTGTAGACACCAGGATTTTTGGTGACATTTCCTCATGTAGCTTCGCTGTAGTTGAAGAAGGGCTAGCCTTGTACAGTTGAAGCAACAAACGGTCCTTTCAAACAGTTGTCATACCGGGGTCTGTCTGACCTGCGCTTGCCATGAATGTCACCAGTTTCTTCAAATCTTTTTCTCATCCCCTCCACTTGACATTTGGATACATTAAAGATGTCTGCCACCTCAGCAGCAGACTCAGTCTTCAGGCTCTTGATGATCAGCACTTTGGTCTGTGGTTGAATCTTTGGTATGTTGTCAGAGGTCTAGTCGCACCTCATATGAAAGTCTGGTGTGCTGGGGTTATTTCTATACACATCTGGGAATGTGTTAATAACAGTATTTGTCATAGGTTAAACTCTAATCTGCGATTTTGTTGCATCATCTGAAGAGACGACAAGACTTTTGTCCTAGCAAAAACAGATGTTATGGGCTTAGCCAAGCTGTGAACATCAGAACACTTTTTGACGGTTTCATTTTGCACCAAATTATTAATGTGAAAGCCCTTGACATTAAAATGGACCATTTATTGTAACAAGCGATTGGTTAGAAATAAAGTTATATGCTATTTTTAGTGACTATGTCCTTATGCGACAAGACTTTTGTCAGGCACTGTATATGTGATGTGCTGGGGTTGGACTGGAGAACATCAAAGACCCATTCAAACTTAATGAAAGGATTTTGAAAGTTGTGTTTCAATGTTTGAAAAACCAAGGAATCAAGGGTCATTAAATTGGAAGGTTTATGAAACATGAATTTTGGATATATGTAACAAATCTATGGGATTTAGCACAAGAATGGAGGGCAAAAATCAGACTGTGCGTAGAGGAGACCATGTCCAAATGACTTAATAAGATCGAGCATGTGGAAAAACATGCCAGCTTAAGGTAGTACCTGGTAGTTGCCAGTGAAGGCTGGTTATTGAATCATATGTTATGGAAAAAACTACCAAAGCAAGAAAGGGGAATAGCGTGGAGGTAATGAAAAAAATCTTTGGTTCATATCAAACCATGGAACCCTATACCAGAAAAGGAGAACACTGGGCATGACATATGGGGTCAAATACAGTCTTGCGCAAATTAATTGGATAAAGCAGGCTGGAGTGGGAAAAACCAAACAACAAAGGTTTTCAGGCTTTTTATTACTTTAATAGCTTCTACATTCAGCACTCAGTACGAGATATGTACTCCACAGTTCTTGATAAGCTGTTCCACCCGTTTTGGCATGGAGCTGACCAGGTTTTTGCAGGTTGCCTTGATTTCTTCGTTGTGATGCCACACCTGGACAACTGCATCGAACACTTTGGCTTTTGTGGTGCAGTCCTTTTGCTGAAGCCTTGACTTGATGATGGACCAGATATTCTCCATGGGATTGAGGTCAGGTGAATTATCAGGCCAGTCAAACACAGTTACAGTACTGTATTGATGATGCAATCACATTAGTTGCATTATACAAGTCAAGGAAATTAATGAAACGTGGCTGAAAGGCACTATACAGTGATCTTTGAGATGGTTATGTAAAACATCCATCACTTGGCACAGTTATTTGCACTCCATTTTGCTCACTTAATTGACAAGCACCTTTATCCTATTAATTTGCAGAAGACTAGTACTTTTTATGATGCACTAAGTATTTAAAATATTACTAGAGGTCAGTGATTGAAAACAATTGCTTTTCCATCAAGTCCTCTCTCTCTCTCTGTCACACAGACACTAATTTTTATTTTAGATATCCAGTTACATCATCGATATTTTGCATTTTATCTGTGTTAAAGTGGAATGTGGAAAAACTCTGAACCAAGGGTGTTGCTGAACCTTGGACAATTTGATCAAAAAATCACACACTTCCTGGTGTCTTCTTATGGGTATCAGCTGATATGAACTGTATGCAAAAGTTAGAGGTGTATTGAAGCCTTTAACCCACACAGTAATGATTAATAATATACTTGTGACTGTTCCCTGATGAAAGAGAGCTAAAAAGTTAAACTTGAATTCCACCACAGTATGTCTTTTGTGTTAGAGGAGAGGGATTTAAGTGCTTTATTGGATGATAGTAGTAGATGGAGGGTTAGAAACCATGTAAATCCTGCCTAAAATAGATAATATACTGAGTACACATGAAAACGCACCACTTGAAAAAAGTCACTATTTAAGTTCAAATGAACTTCAATATAATTTTATTACAACAACAACACTACAGTGACGTCACCCGACATGCCAGGTGCAAGAAATGCGAGAATTTCAAGTTAACTGTAACGCTAGGCAATTTTTCGCAAAAACGCAACATTTTGCACGCACGCCACGGGAAAAATGAATTTCACTCTGAATTTGTGCAAACATTGCCTTTAAAAGCATGTGAATCCGAATAAAATTTCACTTCTTCACTGACACTTGTGAAACGTCGACACTATGCCGCGACTTACAGCCCCTGAACGGGAACGTGCCATAGGCATGCTTCAAAATGGCGCCAGCACCAGGGAAATTGCCAGACGACTACACTGCGCACACACAACGATCGCAAGACTCCATCAAAGGTTTATGCAAACGGGGAGCACTCGGGACCGTCCTCGACCGGGCCAACAACGTGTGACAACGGCACGTCAGGACCGTCAGATCGTACGGGATCATGTCCGAGACCGAACACTACCAGCGACAAGAACGGCTGCTCAAGTCCAAGGACGACGTGGATTCATTCACCCCAACACCGTACGGAACCGTCTGCGAGCTGCAGGCCTGCGTGCACGACGTCCTTATTTCGGCCCCATATTGACGGATCGTCACCGAAACCAGCGTCTACAGTGGGCAAACAGGCACCAGAATTGGCGACTACGACAATGGCACGGTGTCATCTTTTCTGACGAGTCACGATTTAACTTAAGGAACACAGATGGCCGTATACGTGTTTGGCGGAGACGTGGTGAACGTTATAACGCCGATTGTGTCGTTCAAACGGACCGTTGGGGTGGTGGCAGCGTTATGGTGTGGGGTGGAATAAGCTACCGTCACAGAACCCCTCTCCATATCTGCAGAGGAAGGGTGAACGCCGTCTACTACAGGGACCAGGTGCTGCAGAACCATGTCGTGCCGTTCTTCAACCAACACCACGATGTCCACACGTTCCAACAGGACAACGCTAGGGCACACACTGCAAGGGTGTCCATGCAGTACCTTGCACAGCAGAACATCCCCGTGCTTCAGTGGCCAGCTCTGTCACCCGACCTCTCCCCTATCGAGCACTTATGGGATGAAATTGGACGACGTCTTTCACGTCGACGCCAGATGGACAACATCCGAGAACTTGAGGTTGCCCTTGTTCAGGAGTGGAATGCTATCCCTCAGAACACTATCCAGAGACTGATTCACTCCATGCGATTCGATGCACCGCATGTGTTAATGCAAATGGCGGTCACACCCGTTATTGACTTTCCTGTTCGACCCCTACACCAGTTAAGCCTCTCTCGCGCATTAACATGATCGTGAATGAAATTAAATGATGTTTACATGTCTTCTTAAATCATTCATTATCTCAAATGCATCATACGTATATACTTCACATATCAATCCGTGGAGCTATTCCAGATTTCGTGAGTGGTGCGTTTTCATATGGACTGAGTATATTTGGAAATGTGAATGGCCATGTAATTTCATATTAATAAGACTCTCACTTGTTTACGTTATTTCAGGCATTACCAGAAAAGGACCGGACTGACCAAAATTTCTTGATTTTTTTTTTTAGAATATGGTTTTAGAATAGAATGAACCACTACATCCTCCAGGTTATAGTGCTAGTTGTGGTATGTGGTATGGTGCCCCCTGCTGGTTTTTCAAAAATCTATTTTATGCAGACTGTATTCTTACGTACATGCCCATGACAAAGCTTCTCTTTTATCTCCTAGGGGTTCAAGGTAAAATGATCTGTCTGAAGACTGAGTTCGTGTGGGACGACTTCAGGGCATAGCAGAAAAAAAAAAGAAAAAAAATTGTCCTGAATTTCCTGTCTTGCTCTCATATCCAATTTTTCCTGACACATCTTATGAATATTACAAGGATTAAATTGAAAACCAATTCAAGTGTTAAAGGAAACATAACTTATCTTGAGGTTGCATTGCTGTTGTAGTGTCAGCTTCTGGTCAAGCTATCCATTTATACTAGATCATGCAATATTGTCCAAGTTTATTATTGTCCAAAGGAGATACTGTATAATCTTATACAGTCTTTTGCAAATTAATTGGATAAAGTAGGCCAGAGCGGGAAAAACCAAACAACAAAGGTTTTCAGGCTTTTAATTACTTTAAAGGCATCTACATTCAGCACTCAGTACGTGTCCTCCACGGTTCTTGATAAGCTGTTCCACCTGTTTTGGCATGAAGCTGACCAGGTTTTTGCAGGTTGCCTTGATTTCTCCCTTGTGATGCCACACCTGGACAACTGCATGGATGACTTTGACTTTTGTGGTGCAGTCCTTTTGCTGAAGCCTTGACTTGATGATGGACCAGAGATTCTCCATGGGATTGAGGTCAGGTGAATTACCAGACCAGTCAAACGCAGTTACAGTACTGTGTTGATGATGCAATCACATTAGTTGAATCATACAAGTCAAGGAAATTAATGAAACGTTGCTAAAAGGCACTATGCTGTGATCTTTGAGGTGGTTATGTAAAACGTCCATCACTTGGCACGGCTATTTGCGCTCCATTCGGCCCATTCAATTGAGAAGCACCTTTATCCTATTAATTTGCAGAAGACTGTAGTACTTTCTATGGTGCTCTATTTATGTATTTAAAATATTACAGGAGGTCAGTGATTGAAAACAATTGCTTTTCCATCAAGTCATCTCTCTCTCTCTCTCTCTCTCTCACACACACAGACAGTTATTTTTATTTTAGATATCCGGTTACATCATCGATATTTCGCATTTTATCTGTGTTAAAGTGGAATGTGGAAAAACTCTGAACTAAGGGTTTAGCTGAACCTTGTACAATTTGATTAAAAAAAAATCACACACTTCCTGGTGTCTTCTTACGGGTTTCAGCTGATATGAACTGTACGCAAAAGTTAGAGGTGTATTGAAGCCTTTAACCCACACAGTAATAATTAATAATAAACTCGTGACTGTTCCCTGATGAAAGAGAGCAAAAAAGTTAAACTTGAACTCCACCGCAGTATGTCTTTTGTGTTAGAGGAGAGGGTTTTAAGTGCTTTATTGGATGATAGTTGTAGACGGAGGGTTAGAAATCATGTAAATCCTGTCTAAAATAGATCATTTTTTGCAAATGTGAATGGCCATCTAATTTCATATTAGGAAGACCCTTACTTGTTTAAGCTATTTTAGGCATTACCAGAAAAGGACCAGACTGACCAAAATTTCTTGATTTTTATATGATTTTAGAGTAGAATGAACCATACATCTTTCAGGTAATAGTGTTAGTTGTGGTATGTGGTAAGTGGTATGGTGCCCCCTGCTGGTTATTCAAAAATCTAATTTATGTAGACTGTATTCTTCGAAGTCTACATGCCCACGACAGAGCTTCTCTTATGTCTCCCAGAGGTTCAAGGTAAAATGATCTGTCTGAAGATTGAGTGGGTTTCAGGGCACAGTGGATCAAAAGAATTGTCCTAAATTTCCTATATTGCCCCCATATGCAGTTCTTCTTGACAAATCTTATGAATTTTCCAAGGATTATTTTGAGGCTGCATTGCTGTCGTAGTATTTGCTTCTGGTCAAACTATCTATCTGTGCTAATTATGCAATATTGTACAAGTTTAGTATTGTCCAAAGGAGATACTGTATAATCACATTGTAAGTAAAATTAGGAACTATTTTTCATTAGCATTTTTTTTTTTTTTTTTTTGGTGTTTCTTGATGTACAGTATTTCAAGTTGTAAATGCAATGTCTGACTTTACAATTGTGTCATGTTATTCCAATATGAGGCAAGCATTCATAATCTGGGTTGATGCCATGTTACATTGTTTCTCAGTCCGCTCATGTGATCTGGAAGAACTTAAAATGTCACTTTCAGCTGAAATTGAGTTTGACCCTTATTTACACTTAGGCAACAAGGTTTTGCCACTTATTTTTTAACATATGATCATGTATGGGATCATCTGCCGGGCAGATATTCTGCTGAGGAACTCCAAGTAAATTTTTTTGTGATCTCCAAACAGAATCAGTCATGATTTTTCTCCAACCCATTTCTTCCGCGAAATTGACAGTTCACCATTATCCTTCCTAGTTTTAATAAATTGCTGGACGGTTCGTGATCCAATTCTAGTGATTTCAGCAGTCTCCTTAGCAATTTTGTTTGCTTGATGCTGGACAACAATATGCCCCTCTTGAAGCAAAGTAACAACTTTAACAACCGTGAGATACAGGTCTTCCAACATGGTCGTTTGAAGAATGAGAAGTTTCGCACTGCATCAGTCAGGAGTAAAATAATTATTGCCAGCTTTTTTTGAATGAGCAGTGTATATGGATACATTGTATAGTGCAGGTGTGCCTTTTCAAGTTTCTGTCAAACCTCCTGTCCATCTGTCTGTCTCTCTGTCGCATTTAGTTTCCAGGCCAGGACACCTAAACCGTGGTGGGCATTTTGAGTTTTTCATGCTTGTTAGAAAGTTTGAAGTCAAACCCCCCCCCTTTTTTTGGTTAGGATTCCATTAGTTTTTCTTCAGTTGTGAAAAAACTTGCCCCAATGAACTGGATTTTTCCAGAGCTCAGGAGAGTTGCACACTCTTGAGTAACATGCATTGATAAATGACAAAGGTCACAAGTATGCAGAAAATTGTATTGTGGTCACTGAATAAGGAGAACTGCATCAACAAATGCAGTATTTATTTAGTATGTAGCCTGTATGCAAGTAAATTAGTCAATATTCACAAAGCAAAGTATACTTAACAATACTTCCGAGGTGTGAATATTCAAACTGGAAAACAGACAAGAAAATATTTTGCTGCTTTATCAGTTCTGAAACATCTGTTCATACTTCGGACATGTACATATTTTAATCTGGATGATTTTTATGTATATTACATCACATTAAATAGTGTTAACTTGTACATTCATATTTTTTTCTTTGAAAAATGCGCAAGCTCTGAAGCTGAAACTCTGCCCCAAATAAAGCCAGCAGGTTTGACCAGAAAAACAAGCCTCTTGCACATAATGACAGCCATAGAAGGAAATGCAGGATGAAAGTTAAACGCAAAACTAGCCAACTGCCGCTCACCCTGAAAATAAACTGAATCATTAACAGAGGCATTGTTATTCGTTCAAAATACATCCCACCTGCAGATGATGTCTACAGAAAGTGGAAAAATTCAAAAGGCTGTATGATTAAAAATATGTCCTACACAATATTTAATACCATTTTCAAATCGACACCCAATACACTTACATCACCATTGACAATGCTGAACCAGTGATTCCAGGTTGACTAGTTGGTTTGTACTGAAACATATACAGTACCTTCTACTAATATCGGCACACTCTTGGTAGATATTAGCTTAGAACCCTTCCACAACTTTTTATTCAAAATATCAATAGACATCTAATCTTGAATTTGAAGAAAATGACCGAAGGAAAAAAATCTCATCTCAAATATTTTTCTCATGTGTTCCATGACCACACGCACCCCATAAAAATTTTACAATAAAAATCTGACTGAAGTACATTCCCATTCATATTTGCCTGTTCACCTTCATAAGGAAAGCTTAAATGGTCACCCAAGACTTCCTGTTTCCCTGAGGTAAAAATACGAGGTGAGAGACCAGCCAATTTCCCTTTGTCATTGGTCACCATCACAAAAGAATACAGTAATGTGTCACAGAAAGTTAAGCTTCACAAATGTGGAAATGGCTGCAAAAAAGCTGAGAACACCCAATTTGACTATCAAATCAATAATCAATAAAGTTCACGGCATATAGTCATGTTAAAAATCTGCCTGAAAGAGGACATGTGCCTATTTTGGAAGCAAACTTTGAGGAAGATGGTTAAAGTGGTAAAGGAAACTCCAGACAATTTTAGGAGTGCAGACATGAATTATGACTTGAGGTCAGAATGTCTCCACAACTATGATTATACTACACAACTGCAAGATGTTTGGGAGAAGCACCAGAAAAAAGCCTTGGTTATCATTAAAAAAAAAAAAAAAAAAAAAAATCAGGACCGGAACTCCTATGATACCAGGTTCCATGGTCAGATGAGACCAAACTAGATCTCTTTGATAATAAACCCCAGAGGTGGGTTTGCCAAAAAACAAAAACCGCTCTATAAAGAATGTCATCCTCACTGTGAAGTATGGTGGTGGATCTTTGATGATGTGGGGCTGTTTTTCTTCCAAAGGCCCCAGACAACCTGCTAGGATTCACGGAATCCTTAATGCCATAAAGCACCAACAGATATCAAATGAATACCCGACTGCCTTCGCTAAAAATCTAAAACTAGACCATGGTTAGATATTCCACAGAGTGCACTGAAATCAACAAAGAAATGGTTCATCTACCACATAATCAAGGTTCTGTCATGGCAATCCCAGTCCCCTGAATCAAGAATCCAGTTGACACCCAGTCAGTGTTATCTTAGCAAAGGGAGTCTGCACAATATATTCAATAATAATGTCACATATTTTTGAGAAAAAAATATTCTTTTCATGAGCATTTCTTTACTTCAATCATTGTATTTCAAATAAAACTACTTCTGTAAATATTTTATAAAAAGTTTGTAAATATTTTGAAATTAATATCAAGAACACCAATGATAAAGGCATGAATTCATCACCCCTTTTGAAAATATTTACCAGGTGAGCCAATATTAATAGAAGGCACAGTACAAATCAAACCAGTCGGCATCTTAGCAACCCAGCACCACGGTAAATTCAAGACTGAATACTGACGTGCAGGGCCACGCAACACTGTTCCTGAACATCTGCCCCCCCTTTGGGTTTCATTTCAACGCTAATTTGGTACAAATGATGGAACTAAAATAGATGGAGTTTCTGTCTGTCAACATGTATGCATGTCTGTCCGTCGATTTTCTCAACAAAACGTTCATCCGATCGACTTCACTCTCGGCAGCATCGCTGAGGACCCAAGGAAGTTCACTGTGAAGTGTGAAGTCGTTTGGCTGAGCGGTTCTCGAGAAAACTGCAAGCAGCAATACTGGAGGCCGAGCAATCGGCCTATTCAAAACAGGCATGTTTGGAGGGGCACTGCACTATTTCTAATAATTAGCAGCTTATCCTGACCAGTCAGTTGAAAATGTGCTTTTGGGGTTGGAAAAAATTACAACAGGACAGTCGATAGCCTGGAACAGACATAACAGCCCCACTTTTAGTGTATATACACACAGGCAAAAGTGGAATGGTAAAAGACGCCTGCTGGCATCTGTGTAGCCAATACAGCACAGCTCGCAGCTAGACATTATGTGATGAAGGCCAGAGGCCTAAAATTTCGAGCATGTCCCAATTCCATATCAACAATAGTAAGAGAGACATGGTATGGGGCAGAGGCATTCTGGGGGATTTGGGGTACATTCTACTTGAAGGGCTACCCCAGCCCCCACTGGCATCATACATTGAAATAATCAATTCAAGGGGGCCCGCAAATTATTCAACATTCAAGTTCCTCCATCAAAGGGCAGAATATAACAACTTCAACCAGTTCTAAAATGAAGTCCCACTACTCCAATGGGTCTTCGTCCAGCAGGTCCCCACAAAGAAGGTAATGCCTTTTTTCCTGCCGAGGAAGTCCCCACAAAGCAGGTCATTTGTGTTTCTAGCCCTCACGCCAAATGCGTGAAGCGCAGAAGGCCATGCTGAGTGACGTGGAACACCCTGCCATGATGAGATCTGCCCAGAATATCAAGAAAGCAGGAATCTTCTCTCTGATCTCCATGTGATTGGGCTCGATCATCATTTCTGCCTATCGATGGGGGTGCTGAATGCTTCGTAAACGTTTGCAGAGAACTCCTTCACCTGTTCGATCATCAACAGGTCCTGCACAGCCAAAGACAGGGCAGATATTTAGACATTAATCTCATTGCTCTGACTGCGTTTCACCTCTACTATGGAGGGCGTTACCTGAACGAAGTGACTTGGCATCTCGCTGCATATTGAGTGAATCTGTCCATTGACTATGGGGATGATTTTGGCAAGCGGGAGACTAACATGATTTAAGCTGGAAAAAAAAAGAAAAAAAAAGCATTAATAATTTGCAAACGGTCAAGAATGTTATGCCATGTATCAGTGGCGTAGCCAGTGGGTGTGCCAAAACACTTCCCTTTGTGACAGCAATTAGTCCTGGCTAGTTCTCAATCATTTTCCTTTATCGACGCGTTTTCCAATTATTGTAATTGGCAACTGAAGACACGGTTTTTCTCCATATGCGATCTAACAGCTATGAAATCAAAGGCTAAATTCAGTTCAAAAAAATAATTAACTTATTAATTGGCCAGTTGATTGAACTGGTCCGCATTCCAACGAAATATCGCCTTTCACTCTCGGTATTGCGTGGGTTGATAAAAAAAAAAAGTGGTACTCGGCAGTTAAATAGGCTACAAAAAGCATGCGGCTCAAGCTATTTGCGCAGGTATGCAATTTTAAAGAACATTGATTTAAATACAGCAAATACACGTCCAGATGAATGATTGTCGTCTTACCTAATCGGGGAGAACAAGCAGCACCTGTTAAGTGTGGAGTGCTCTCGGAGTGAACCTTTTGTTAATCATGAAAATGACTGAGCACAGGTCAGGAGCCGGGACTAATAATTGTTTTAAACGGATGTTTTGTGCACCCCAATTATCAGTTCTAGTTCCGCCACTGCACTGAATTTAGCCCATGATTTCATCGCTGTTAGATCGCATATGGAGAGAAACCGTGTCTTCAGTTGCCAATTACGATAATTGGAAAACGCATTAATAAAGGAAAATGATTGAGAACTAGCCGGGACCAATTGCTGTCATAAAGGGACGTGTTTTGGCACACCCGCTGGCTACGCCACTGCCATGTATGCAACACATGTTGAAGGGGTTCTAGAAAATTGCCAGCGAAGGCTATCCTCCTAGTTCAATGTTCATGTGAGCAACATACATTTGACTTCACATAACAGCCTACCACTGGCGTACCCCCCCACATTACAGTGGGGCCCCACACGCCCTGAAGGGGCCCCACCCCATCCACCCATGAACATCATCAACTTTCAAACAAAGGCTGTTTGCATTCACTGTTTGTACTTACACCTAAGAGAAGTAAAGAGCCATACTTTGTATACAAGCAAAGTAATCGTGAGCAAGGATGTCTTTAAATAGCAATAAACTCTAGCAAAGCACTACCTGATGGACAGTTACGACATCAAGATCACGGACACAGGAGGCGAGATTCAAAACTTCTTTCCACCCACAAATTTAAAATTTTCAACTGCAAGCCACACTTGTCTTTTAAAAACCACGATAGCCGTCCTCAAACCCTGGCTTGCCATTGATTCATGGATTTTACTTTGGAACTAACGCTTCTAAAATGTACAGTTTTTCTGATCCATAGCAATATTTTATGTCATAGTAATTTTACGCAAATAGCCTAGCCAGCTGGAAAGTAATATAACACTCCCAAGTTCCACAATCCTCTGGTATGCCTGACATGGGTGAGCTTTTTTCCATCCATGCATCATTATGACAACGGTGCCTCTTCAAAATGTCGTAAATGAGCAACATTCTTGATATTTTACAGATGATGACACACATTTTCACTCGGGGTAATGGTCACTTCAAATCTGGGCATGTTAAGGAGTTGAAATGTTTTGAGGGACAGATCTCTGGTGTTGCGAAGCTGAGAATGAAAGACATGACCTACTGTAACAGGGAACAAGGGAGTGTACGTAGGGAGGCAGCCTATTGCCAGTTGACAACGATAATATGGTTATACTAACGCAAAACTTAGCATGGTTATCCCTTGTTGAAGAAAGAGACGTGCTGGCTAGCTGGCTAGATATGCGAACAAGGAAACGCAACGTCGGCCACCTAGTGTTACCATGAAAGTTAACAAGCATGACCCAGTAAACTAGCTAAGTTACTCATGTGGAATAAAAAAAGTGTACTTCATGTTGTCATTAGGATTGTTAGCTGGCTAGCGAATAATATTTCCCCTCAAAGCATTATTGGCCTCAGAATGATGAATAGCATAAGCTGAATCCTTGTCATCCTTGAATATGAAATTAGATATCCCGGCAAACAACAATGAAAGGTTAATTCCTAACTGCAAGCTATAAACTTAACTTATTGTTCAAACATAAGGCTGCCAGAACCAGCTAGCTACCTGTGAGCACTGAACCATGGTGACTTTGTCGCCATCTCTGAGATGATGACTATTGCCAGGCAGCCCTCACAGGCACTAGCTGGTGGAGGGAGATGTTAAGATTTGAGAAGTGAAAATGACAGGATATTGGACAGATCCGCACGACTCCCTGGGGCTTTACTCTCTTGGCTCCGATGTTCGAAAAACCAAACTACAACCAGAACTACATGTCTTAAATCATCACTCAAGGCAAAATATTGACACATTTTGTATGTCTTTCAGCTACATCCATAGATCCCACAGCTTAATCCACGAGAATTTCAGTTCGTGTTCACTGATCCAAGCCGATTCAGACCAGTCTTCCTGCAGCCCACATTTCCATAGTTTAAAAAAAAAAAAAAATTTTTCATCATGTTTTGTCTGTAAGAGGGGCCTCCTTTTGCAACTTGCGGGCGGGGCCCTCAGATTTGCGGTACGCTACTGCAGCCGACCACTGCAAAATAACACCCCACAAATATTACACCAATTCTTTTCTTCATAAAGATTTTTTTTCCTCATTTATGGGGCCTTCCCAGGTTCATTTGATTTACCTTGTTCCAGCACAGATATGGGTATAGTAACACTACAGTTATTTAGTTCAACACAAAAACATACCATTCCATTGGTTTTTATTTACATTGTTACCATGGAACTGACGTCAATAAGCAAAATCACGGTCCGTATTGTGGCAAGCCTTACTCTCCAACCACCCAACCAAATCACTTAATTCTTTTTTCCCCTGTTAGATATAGGTCACATCTATGCAGTCACATGAGGATTTTCCCACACATTGCATATTTATTTTTTTCTAGTGGTTTTTCTAAAAAAAAATTCCTCAAATGGGTCAGCTGGATGACACATGTACTCCCATGAAATTGATACCTTTGCCCCCATCAGAAAAAGCCAATGTGATTGCATGCAGAAATAACCAATAAGTCTACAGTCAAAATTTGAGGCAATTTGGTTGAAAAAACAAAAAAGTTATCAGCGCCACACGAGTTGAAAGTCACCAGATTTTAGCTGACTTATAAAATTATTTGAGGTGGGTGTGCTTCAAAAAAAGTCATTTAACAAAATTGATGAAATTAATGACAAAATGTTTTGATTTTTTTTCTAAAAGTACACATCTTAGTGAACCTTAAAGGGAAAAAGAGGAGAAAAATTGAAAAAAAAAAAAAAATTTTGAACCTGGGAAGGCCCCTTAAATGAAGCCGAGTTTGTAGTTGGGACGGTTTAAAATTTAAAGATTTGATCTCTGCTAATGCTGGAACTTGAAGACACGCTGGAAAAGGATGTCTTTGATCTGTAGCGCCTTGTGCTGCAAAAGGCAGGAACTGAGAGTAACTCAAAAATTAGGAATCACTGGTGATTTCTCACATAGATTATTATGGAAGAAAGTATAGATGCAAACTCTGCAGTCTTTCTGGAAAGGAAATCACAATATGTGAAGTGCGAACCCTGCACATCTTCGAAGAAACTCCCGTGGGAATTATTGAAGTTCACATGGGAATCCATTGTGATTGATACCCTCATAAAATTAACAGCCCAAATAAACTAATTTGCAAAGGTATGATTAAGTCTCGTGGTGAGGACGGATGAGAAATCACTAAAATGGATTGCAGTGTTATCAAATTAAAACTTTTTTTGCCTCAAACCATTTGTAATACTGAATAAAACCACTTAAAACACATTTTGGCATTTGTTCACCATAATTTACTATTCTACAAATGCCTACTGAATAGATCAGCAAATGCTACTTAAAAGACAAGTGGCTCTAAACTTTAGAGTGGCAGTGTATTTGATTCTCGGTTTATCAAATATCCCTCTGATAGACGTGGAGTCTGTAGCACTGATTCAACTGCCCCAGAGACATAGGAAAAGGTTAATGCAAATTCTTTCCCATAGCGTCCAGTCCAGAGTATATTAACTCAGCTAAGTGAATGCAATACATCTCCCTGCATTTAAAAAAAAAAAAAAGTACACCTTTCATACTATATGTCAAAAAAGCAGAAAAATTAGATCTTAGTTGGTTTAAGGGCAGATGAACTTAATTGACAAATAGGACTCAAACGCTGACATTATTGATAAATTCTTTCATACTTCCAGACGCAACTGCTTTTGAAACAACAAAATTCTGTTCAGAGACACAATAAGCAATGTGTTTAAGGAGCTGTGTCACAATTATTGCACATGCTCAGCACTTACATCCTAAGAAAGTGAATCTGCTCGACTCCAAGTCACAATTTGATTCCACCCTTGCCAATTCGTCTTTGTTTTCCTTTGTATTTACAGTCATACCAAAAATTATTCATACCCCTACCAATTTTTATTTTTTTTGGAGATATTTTTTGACAAATCCAATTTATTCTTCCACAAATGACACATTAAGTTGACATAAGGCTGTAAGTACAGTAAACAATTTTTCAAGAAATACAATACTTTTTGGCATTTTACTTGACAGATTTACCAAAAATGCCATGTCCAGAATTATTAATACCCTTTTCTTAGTAATTGATGGCAAAGCCTTTATTCATGATTGCAGCCTCCAAATGCTTCCTGTGGTTGATCACAAGGTTTCTACGCGTTTCCATGGGGATTTTGGCCCACTCCTCTTTGGCGAACCTCTCCAGATCCTTAAGGTTTAAGGGTTTCCTTGCCATGACCTTGGTCTTCAGTTCCCTCCACAAATTTTTGATAGGATTGAGGTGGGAGCTCTGGCTTGGCCACTCCAGAATGTTCACTTTCTTGTCCACTAACCATTTCTTGACGGATTTGGCCGTGTGTTCAGGATCATTATCCTGTTGGAAGATCCATTCCTGCCTAAGACCAAGTTTTTCGGCAGATTGCTTAATGTTTTCACTGAGGATCTGGATATACTGGTCCTGTTTCATGATGCCATTAACTTTAACAAGGTTTCCAGGCCCATTTGCTGAAAAGCAACCCCAGAGCATGATACTCCCACCACCGTGTTTGACCGTTGGGACCGTATTTTTTCGGTTGAACACTTCACCTTTCTTATGCCAAACAAAAGCCTCATCTCTGTGCCTAAACAGCTCCATCTTTGTTTCATCCGTCCATAACAATGACAGCCAGAAGCTTATATCTTCATCCAGGTGAGCTTTTGCGAAGGCTAGACTAGTTCTTGTGTGTCTGGGTTGGAGAAGTCTAAGTGGCGTAAGAAAGGTGAAGTCTTCAACCCAAAAAACACAGTCCAAACCGTCAAACATGGTGGTGGGAGTATCATGCTCTGGGGTTGCTTTTCAGCAAATGGGTCCGGAAACCTAGTTAGAGTTAATGGCATCATGAAACAGGACCAGTATATCCAGATCCTCAGTGAAAACATTAAGCAATCCGCCAAAAAACTTGGTCTTGGGCAGGAATGGATCTTCCAACAGGATAATGATCCTAAACACACAGCCAAATCCGTCAAGAAATGGTTAGTGGACAACAAAGTGAACAATTTGGAGTGGCCAAGCCAGAGCACTGACCTCAATCCTATCAAAAATTTGTGGAGGGAACTGAAGACCAAGGTCATGGCAAGGAAACCCTTAAACCTTAAGGATCTGGAGAAGTTCGCCAAAGAGGAGTGGGCCAAAATCCCCGTGGAAATGCGTAGAAACCTTGTGATCAACCACAGGAAGCGTTTGGAGGCTGCAATCGTGAATAAAGGCTTTGCCATCAATTACTGAGAAAAGGGTATGAATAATTCTGGACATGGCATTTTTTGTAAATCTGTCAAATTAAATACCAAAAAGTATTGTATTTCTTGAGAAATTGTTTACTGTACTTCTTACAGCCTTACGTCAACTTACTGTGTCATTTGTGCAAGAATAAATTTGATTTGTCGAAAAATATCTCGAAAAAACAAAAATTGGTAGGGGTATGAATAATTTTGGGCATGACTGTATATATTTTAGTTACTCTGGCATTATGTTTTTTATATTAAGGAGCTTTCCATGGAAATTTGAGGATTCAAAGCACTATTTTTAGCTTTAGCGAAGGGATACAAAGAAAGTAAGCTGGCTTCCATCGTCAGTAATTATAGAATAAGAAAAATACCTTCTTGATTTTGACTTGCAGTTGAGCGAATTTGCTTCATTCAAAATTGTGATCGTGCGCAGTAATCGCGACACAGCTCCTTTAATAACCCAGCTATGGAGATGCTGATGTTAATAATGTTCTTGAGTGCTTTAAGTTCTAGCATTATAATTCTTAAATTTCTAAGGAAAAGACCAACATGCACCCACAAGAACACCATGTAGTGCAGCAAATCATCACAAGAGCTCAATTCATGGTGGATATTATTAAAATAAAAAACACTGACAGGTCCCTATTCTCGCATCATGAGAAATACGATGGATGGCATTTCTGACCATTCGGACGCGCTCTGGGTGGCCTCTCCCTGCTGGGGGCGGAAGAACTCTGCCATGTTGTCCAGGAAACGGCTGAAGCCTCTGTTCAGGCAGGTGTTGAGAACAGTGTGGAAATCAGGGCTGAGGGGTAAAGGGGCATGTTCATTAGCACAAACCTCTTCTGAATGGAGAGGCAGCAGTACACGTCACAAATCTGTTTTCCTCACATAACTGCTAATAGCCACTATCAGCACTTAGAAGGAGATGCAGGCCTGCTAAGGACTTTTCCTGAGGTTCTTCTGTCCAGTGGGCTATTATTTTTATCCTAATTTGGCACCCCTGATAGAACAAATTAGCAAATCAATGAGATTGAGTAGAAGCCAACAATGAAGGTAGATTCCCAGGAACAAGGCTGGGCGGCCCTGAAGGAAGAGCTACTTACATCACTCACTTCTGGGCAATAATTTTGCTCAAACAGAAACTCGAGTAAGGACCTACAGGGAATTCACCATCAGAACATCTCACTCACCTTTCCAGCATGTCTCTAGTCTCATTCAGCAGCTTAATCGTGGCAACATCATTCTCCGTCAGACCGCAGGCCTGCCCATTTAAATAAATAAAGATGAGGTCAGAGAAACTCCAAATATTAAAGCCATTGTAAATCATCTAAGACCACATCACCATTTTAATGATCAGAGGAGCAGAAACACAGGAATAGGACATCACTAAATGAGGGACTGCATCGTGTATTACTGCCATTGCAGAGGTAGAAAGTTCAGAGGCCAGAAAGTTGCTCAATCAGTCCTGTCATGCATTTCTTCCATTCATGAACTCCACTAGCCAAGTTCTACCTCCTGGCTACAGAAACGTGGTAATTACCAAATCCAGGTGGTCGTTCCAAAATATTAGAAATGTCTTAGGTTCTGAACTTGGACTTCCCACCTCAATGTTTATGTACCATCTACAAGACCAGAAAGGTGCACCAAGAAGCTAGATTAGTGGGTTAGGAAAGTATGTTTAGCTTAAGGCCAGGGGTTTCAATGTCACAAAGGTGGCTCTCTTTTAACCTGCCATCATAACCCATGGTATCTCTCATGGAGAGTTCAGGATCTGTCGAGTCAGATCATGCAAGAATGGCCTATGTTGAACTTACTTTGTAATACACCCCTCAGGAACGTAAAAACATTAGATGACTTAGAGAGTACTGGCCAAGTGCATTAAGGGGAGGAGAAACCTTTTGGAAAAAAAATTGTCATTTTTGGATAGAAATCATTCATACTTGGCGTATTGACAGTATATGACCTGAAATACACAAAATATGAATTTGACCTAATTTGCATAATTAGGTCATGTGATTCAAGATGGCCGCCACCCCGATTTCACCATTATTTCTTTGCCTTATATCTCAGGACTGAAGCAAGATATTTGAATCAGGTTTTTTTTTTTTTTTTTTTTATTAGATTTAGTTATGTTTACACCTTCTTCTGAACTAGAATAAAGCATTTACACATAATACTAGAGATTTAGTGGGGTAAAAGGATTTTGCCATTTTTCGCCCCCTCAATATGAAAAATAAATTAGCATAACTCACAGACCCAAAGTGCTAAACCAAAACTTTTAGTTCAGTAGACTTCCTGATATGTACACAGACTTCTGGCAAAATTTAATGAGAAAAGCTCCACAAATAAGTGAGATATAGTGCCTTAAATGATAGCAATCGGGGCAAAAATCAGGTTTTGAGAAAATCCAGGTTAAAGTCAAAGTACACCTACAAATCATTGTAACAGTCAACTTAGAACATTAAAATGCCCCTGAAGCGTAAACTTCTCCCTCCTGCTCCCTCTGATTGGTTGTCCTGTTCTTGAGCAGATTGAAGTGATTTTTGGGTTTCTCCTCCCCTTAACCTCTTGCCAACTGCTGACCGTCAAAAATCAGTCGGAAAAAAACCACCGATATACCCTTGGGCATAAAATTTGGTTGCAACATATATTAGTTTCCATTAGACTCCGGTATTATGGGGCTCGTTGTGTACTGGTACTGGTGCCGGACCATGTTCTTCTTGCGTTCAGTTCCTAATTTAGTGTATAGATGGCGACACTGGCGCAACTTTGGCGCTGAAACAGGAAGTGAAAACGGTAACACAAGGTCTATTCTTTGAACACCATAGAGCTGAATAGGGCAAACATTTGTTGCTATTGTTGGTTTTTTTTTTTTAGCAAATCAGCATGAGGGTGAGGTTTAGGGTCAATGAGGCCCTTGCACAGATCCTGAATGACAGTCAGGAATAAGAAAGCAGTGGAGATGAGATGCTGGAGACAACAGATGATCTGGATGAATAGTGATTCATAATAAACAAGGAAAAGTAATACTTCAAAAATACTACTTTTATTTGTTGAATTAAAGGGAAAAAAAAAAAAAAAAAAAATCACAAAAATCAATCAATCGATATTGGTTATTGATCATCAATTTACAGATATACACTTGAAGCCATTACCAATCGATAGCCCACACAATACCCTTTCCAAAAATGTATAGTTTATGGGGTCTGTCACAAGAAATAAAATTATTCCAAATTTATCTGTGAAATCTACAAAATCCCAAGAAAAGCTCTGGTACAGAGCGCATCGAAAGCTCTGGGACCCAAGAGGTTAAAATGAATGTTCATCACCTCCAAGTCCATACACGGAAGATCGGGACTGTGAATGCTAGGCGACTACGGGCAACTGGCTAACGGGCATTACCTGGGTGGCCAGCGTGCTCTCCTCATCAGGCATCATGTAGCAGGATAAAGACTTTCTGGGGGAGGCCTTGGAGCCTTCCTCTACATGCGCTCGAATCCGGTCCAAGTGTTGCTCCAGCTCCTGTAGGGATAGGCTCTGTTTCAGGGAGACCCTGTGGAATCAGAGGCCAAAGACATGCTGGTTACCTTCAGGCAAGCAGCTACATTTCAGTCTTCCAGAAATACCACAGCAGGGATACTCAGTCATGAGGCGCCATCCATTTCTGTCCATTTTATCTTTTATTTTATTTTCACAGGGAAATCCATTGAGACCTCGGCCTCATTTGCAATGGCACCCAGTTAACAACAGAAACACATTATATTATATTCATATTTTTATGATGACGTAAACAATAAAATCCTAGAAACTGGAGAATAATTATTAACATCTCTAATGTCGCCACGCTTATGAAGTGGAAGCACAAGTGCAATTTCCAGATCTTTGGTAGTTGGTACAATTCCCAAGCTAAATCAAAAATGTGTGTTAAAGGCCGGGCTATAACTGGAGCAGTGGTCCTCAGCAGTCCGGGGTCCGAAAGATCAGCACCAGCGCACTTGTTTTGGTCAATTTTCAAATTTTCAAATCAATTTTCATCAATGAATTCTGATTCAGAAAGAAAGCTGAAAGAGAAACTACAACGTATCATATCATTTAGGAGCACTGGTCCTGACTGGCAAAAGTCATTTTGTTTATGCTGAGCCATCCTATTTGTGATATCCATTAGATTAGGATTCATTCCATCAAAGTCATGGCCAGCGATAAGGAAGTGTTGTCATAGGACTCACCCTCCTAAGACTTCCCGCACAGCCTGTTTCACCACAGTCATTAGCTCATGCAAACCTTCAGAGAACAGAGAGAAAGGGTTAAAGAAAAAGTAAGACAAAAAAGTTCCTTCATGCTTTCAGTGATTAAATACATTACAGCATTCTGAGCAAACAAGGGTGTAAGGTGTAAAAATAATTTCATTTAATTAATAAAGAAGGGGTTTTCACGATCATTTCACAGCTGTTCTTAAAAAAAAAAAAAAAAAAAAAAGTCCTCTTTGCAAAAATCTGAGTGCTCCCCCCTCTAGTACAGGTCATAGTTCTCTAGGTCTGTAATCTGTACATTTCATACCACACAATATTCTAACTAAAGTTATGTCCTTCAGTACTAACGAAAGTGAAAAGTTCCAATATTCCCGCTTGTAGTTACTCCACCCTCTTGGTGGTCACTCACCATCCCCCAAGAGATGCTGGATGCTGGATAGATACTGTTGCTGGACGTCAGGGGGGGCCTGGGGTGTCTGCAAGAGACACAACCCAGTGAGACACCACTACAGAAACAAGGCCACTCACATGGTCACAGTCAAAAACTGTGCACTGAGGACGTACCATTCCATTCTTGCTAATAGAGTTGTCCAAATACAAGTAGCCACCGATTATGTTCAGCTGGACACGGAGAAGAACTATCAACATGCAAGTGCTGTAAACGGCCACAGTGCTTCTCGTGAAACCTGGTGGAAAGCCAAAATTTTATGATGAAAATATTATTCTAAAAAAAGCAGGCAGCATCAAAGATAATATACTTAGTGAGGGAGGGAAAATGTTGTTTGCAACTCACTTATGATCTTTAGGTCCTCCCAGATCTCCAGCCTGTTAGCTGGCCTAACAATGAAGAGGAACAAAGATTTCCTGCACATCTATTCTGATTTGACTGACATTAAATACAGCTTTTCACCATCAAAAACGACTCACTTGTTCTTCAGTAGTGTTGTTAGGCTCTCCGAGTTCAGATTTTGTACAATGGCTTCCTTCAGCGTGGGGAGCATTGATAGAACTGAAATACAATAATGTCACATTTATCATCACATGTTCACATTTATGTCTGAATGAAGAATAATTCATAGATAGCAGTTCTTAGAATAACTAAAAAAAATCACAAGTCTTTTCATAAATTCAATTAATCCTCCAAAAAGCAAAATTCCAGGGCCCTAGTGAAAGGCTACATAGATAGAAAAGAGAAAAAAAAAAAATCAGAACAACTGAGCCGAAAGGTTTTTCCGTATGAACTCAACAGAATCCAGTAATACTATAAGATCAAAGACTCAATTTTGGCTCGGGATTACCTCTATATGCATAATGAACACAAGTAAAATATTTCACCTACAGTCCCACGAGTTCCTGAGATATAGCCCTCCAAATATTGGGTACTATGCCCACATTGTGCACTCGCAAATTGCGAACATTAATTTATCAGGGGATTTGGAGGACAATATTTTGAAAACAAGTCAGAGTTTGGGGCTGCAAATTATTACAAGGACAGACTTCCATGTTTTATATGCTTGCTACACAGGACAATGCCCTCATTCGGAAGAAGTTGCCAACATTTATATGAGCTCTTGAGCAGACAGAAGGCTTACTTCTTCTCTACCACTGTAGTTCATGATGTGAACTGTTGGGAATGTTCTTGAAGAACTACATTTTAAAAAATTAATTTAACAGTACAAGAGATGAGATAACATGTTGAACTTTTAAACAAATAAAGGTAAATGATGTATTACCATCTAGAAAAAATTTTTTGTTACTATTGGTATTTGCCCATATATGAACTTGCCAGCCAAAAAAAAAAAAAAATGGCAAAAAGAAGGTCCTTTTTCAGCTAGAAACCATCTTGACAGCTCTTAACTCCCAAATAAAATCTTGAGGATAGTCAACCTCTCTATTGAAGACAGAGCAGTCCAAAAAAAAAAAAAAAAAAAAAAATCTTGTATCATTAGCCTCAGTCAATGACCCTCAGCCAACAAGGGACCCTTAAAGCTGTATGGTCTTTCACATTTCAGAAAACTGACATAATTTAGTTCTTGAAATACAGGCATTGCAATGCATGTAATTTTTGTAACATGCTGCAAAATCACAGCCCTTTTTAGTCACAATAACATATTTAGCTGGGTAGAATTCCATAGCAAATATTGTGTCTCCCTCGGTTCATATTGTGATAACCGACTGCAGGAGGAAGCGTGCGTGCGCACGCATGAAGTTCGAAGCTGACCTGGGACCAGCCCTATTTCTGTTCATTCGGCATACTTGGTCAACACAACCTCGGAACTATAGTCTTGAATATCGCCGAACTGATGGATTCGCTGCAACAGACAGAGGTATGTTGGTTTTAATATACATATATACAACTATTTAGTATTGCCTACAACATGCTATGCTGTAATTTGGCATCTTTAACTGAATTTTTCTGTTGACTCAATTGGACATTCCGTCAGACCGGTTTGAATTTCGTTCCCAGAATGTAAAGCAACTTGGGGAAGGCCCCCACATGATCTATGACATCACCACACAATATGGGTCATGCTCTTCAGGCCAGTTGTTTTTCCGCCCGCATGTTTGAAACATAAAATTCTTATAGACAGCCCAAATTCTGATCAAACTGGCAATGTAATATTATGAATCCTTTATTTGAATACTGAGAAATAAAATTATAGTGGTGCCAAGGAAAAATCTCTTTATGACTTAAATGATGAAAAAAGGAAAGACCTTACAGCTTTAAAAATGAAACTTATCTCCATCTGTGAAAAGATTAATATTTCAGGGGCTAATAACAGAGAAGAATAAGAAGAGATAGACTAATTCTGATGACAGATTGTGAAAGCCTGGGCCAGAAATACCCATGGTGGTGATATTCAGCCCCAAACTCCCATTTGTTTCCAAGATACGGATACCGCCGCTTATAAATCTACGTTCATAACTCGTGAATTAGGGCTGCACGATATACGGAATTGCGGCTATCGCAAGCGCAATAAAAGTAACTGCAACTGTGAGGCAGACAGACGAGCTTGCTTATTACCTTTTCTATGACACATACCTAATGCGGTCACTTGAAATGCTTCCGGGAAGAAAACAACGTTTTGAAGTCCGCTAATTACCAGCGAGGTTGGATGGCCTCCATCGCCTTGGCCTAATTAGCTTACCTTAAATCAATTCCCGTGTACTTTGCATAACTTGCAATCAAGCCGTTTATTCAGCCAACCGACTGATCAAAACCAAAATGTGGCCAATAATGATTAAGAAGAGATAATGAGAAGCAGACAGACCTAACCAGGCTGCCGTGTTAGATTGAAAGTGTCAGTAATCTGAATAAATAGCAGACCTCTGAATTCCACCTCTCGTAGAATTTTTACATATTAAAAAGATTTCTTAAAAACAAACCATTTCAAGATGGCCTTGGTTTTTAAGCGTTTCAAAACATACAGAAAGTGGAAAACATTTTGTGAAGCATCTCGAACGTGAAAATGAGAGAAATTATATTTTCGCATTGCACGCAAGAGACTTGGCAAGTTCAGAGGAATCTGTGCCGCAAATTTGTTGCATTTTTTATTTGATAATTGAACAAGATTAATTTAAAATAAAATAACTCATAGCTCTAGATTTTGTTTACTTTTGAGCGTCTAATAGCCAACAGTGAAGGTGGAAACCATTTTGTTTATGCGTATCGAACTTCACGTAAATTGTTAACGCATTTGTAAGCAGCGCAGCAGAATGTAAAACAAGAAATAATCTAACAGATTCAGGCAAATCTGTCATGTTTCATGGTCATTTAAATTTCAAAATGTAATAAACAAAACATATTCAAATAAATCAGACTGTCAACCAATTTAAATCGTTAATTGAGCGAATCAACTGTTTGATTGCAAATTGAGCAAAGCAAATGGGAAGGGGGTGAGAGCAATTGTCGGGTAGAAGATGATGATTTTGCTGACCTTAACTTTGCTTTTTTCAGCACGTAATTTACCTGAATGTGTTTGCGAGATTATTTCCCGTTTTTCCATTTGGTCGCGCTGCGTGCTAATGCAATTACAATTTCTACACGTAACGGTCGATACGCTTGAGCAAAATGTTTTCCTCCTTCACTTAAGGCTATTTAGACGCTCAAAAGCTACCAAAATAAACTGTCAATAATTACTTTATTTGAAATCTTGTTCAATTATCAAATAAACAATGCTCCAAATTTGCGTTTGCCTGAATGTGTTTGCCAAGTCTTCGCTGCATTTGTCTATTGCGTGCAATGCGAAAATAATTTCTCACTTTCACGTTCGATACGCTTTATAAATTTTTTCCGCGTCGTGTATATTTTGAAACGCTTAAAAACTAAGGCCATCTTAAAATGGTTTATTTTTAAGGAATCTTTTTAATGATATGTAAAAATTCTACGAGAGGTGGAATTCAGAGGTCTGCTATTTATTCAGATTACTGACACTTTCAATCTAACACAGCAGCCTGGTTAGGTCTGTCTGCTTCTCATTATCTCTTCTTAATCATTATTGGCCACATTTTGGTTTTGATCAGTCAGTTGGCTGAATAAACGGCTTGATTGCAAGTTAGGCAAAGTACACGGGAATTGATTTAAGGTAAGCTAATTAGGCCAAGGCGATGGAGGCTGTGCAACCACCCTAGTAATTAGCGGACTTCAAATCACAGTTTTCTTCCCGGAGGCATTTCAAATGACAGCATTAGGTATGTGTCATAGAAAAGGTAATAAGCAAGCTCCTCTGTCTGCCTCATAGTGGCAGTTACTTTTATTGCGCTTGCGATAACCGCGATTCCGTATATCGTGCAGCCCTATCGTGAATGCAAATAAAGTGGACTTGGCACCCATTTTTTGGATGGCCATATCTCAGAAACCCTAGGGAGTTTAAGCCTTAAATTTTGCTTGAGCTCATAATGGAAGAAGCACTCCCACAATTTTTTGAGCAAACTCGGATTGAGTCACTTTACGACCTCTATTTGAATTCAGACGCAATGACTCCGAAATATACCTGTCATGTTGCAAGTCCTCTGGTTACTTTCGAAGTGATACTGACGTCTTGCTTGAGAGATGTACTCGGCTGCTTCGCGCTCTTGTACCTCTCTGATTTTCCATTGCGCGTACTTACCCAAAAGATATACACCTGGAAGAATTAAAGCACAATGTGAATTTTATAATTAATATCATGACAATCCCTGCGTGTCTAGCTAAAATGATAATGGTACTGTTAACGTCAACCATCATGCATCTTGCAAGTTGGAGAATATTAGCAACATTGAATGCCTGATGCTGCGAACCAACAATTTACAAAGCAGCTGCATGACAAAAACTACAGAATAACTGTGAAACAAGAAGAAGAACGCAAATCACCTGCCTACAAGTCAAAACCTGTCAGCTGGCACCTGTTAGCCAGTTTAGGATGCCGCGTCCAATCCATGCTCGGTACTTAGCTACCTACTCAAGTTAGCGTCTTGGAGCAACCGCAGGCTATTCTGGGGGTGCGTTTCCCGAAAGCATAGTTGCCTACTAATTTGCAACTTACATAGTTCACCCATTCACAATCCATGGCTCCAATTAAGCAAGTTACCATCTGTCCTTTCGGCAAACGCGCCCCTGTAAATGAAGCCATATCAACTGTAGCTAACGTTAGCTAGTTAGCAAGCGAATCATGTAGCAAACATTAGCTAGTGAATGAAGTACAGTCAAAACAATGACAACCCATTGGCTGGATATGGTGCACCGGTTCTTGCTCCAAAGAGTACCCAACATTGCAAGGAAGGCGACAAGTAACGAAGAACCCGACAGGCACGCAGACATGGATGTAGCTATACGCTGGGCGAGCCATCAGGATCATTCTCTCACAGCGAAGAAGCAAGTTAATGCTAATGTTCGACAATATCGCTAACGTTAGCTAGCCACTTAACTTACCTCCAACAAAAGCTCCTGCAAATATAAATTTCCTTTTATGACGCTTCAGGAAATTCCACGTGGCCGTAAACATTTCGAACTAACACCAGAAATAAAACGTAAATTAAAAAAAACATCAAACAACGAGCAAAAGAGGGAGGGTTAAATCCTTTTTAACAAAGTCGGGCATGATAAGAACAACGCGGAAAGCTAACGTGATCTAGCAAGACTACAGTAGAAACATGCCTTACTGCCCTTCGATTGATCTATAGTTCTTGGATCGTTTGAACTGCCTGAACTGTCCTGTACTCCTCATGCTCCCTGCTGGGGTTTTACAGGTCAGACAGTTCCGTGCATGCTGCTGTATTTTGAAAGTTATGTCTGTAGTGTCTAATTGAATGATTCAGAAAATATAAATTTTCTAACTCTTTGAGTTTCTGTTTAATGCAATCGAATTGATAAATTTTCTCTCGAGAGAGAATATTTGCGGCTAGCTAGTTGTTAACTTAAAACGATAGCGAGCTAGCTAACGTAGACTAACTCAGTATGGGAACAGAGGTATTCGAATGTAACAATGCAGTAGACATGAATTCCTTCAAACCATCTGCGGAGGAGATTGAACTCTGGATGCAAAAAAGTTTTGAGATGGTGAGAGACGGAGACCGTCAGATTTAACCGTTTAGGTTTGGGTACTGTCTCGCTATTTGCTTATTTAAGTTAAGATTTAGCTAATGCCCTCATTTTTAGCCCTCGGAGCTCGTAATGGCAGCTTATTAATTTGTTACAACGGCACCCCTTTCATGTTTTTCAAGGCGAAAGAGGCTTTAGAGAATGGCGAAGTGCCCGTTGGATGTCTCATGGTGTACAAGAACGAGGTCCTTGGTAGAGGGAGAAACGAAGTCAATGAAACGAAAAATGTAAGTTTCATTCTAATTATGAAGAGATTTGTGCTTTCTATCAGTATATGGACTAAGCAATTTTGTTTTGTTCCTGTGCTCCAAAATATAACATTACAGGACAATGAATATGAGACGGTCTTTAAAATGGACTAATTTTGCAGCATTTAATTTGCTTTAATTTGTGGATACTTGCATCCATATCATTTAAGCCAAGTAGGAATTGTGGTCCCTTTCTTACAGTGTCAACGTTTGGGATAGATCTTTTGGAGAAAAAAGGTCCTATTGAACAAAAACACATTTTGATTCACAGAGATCCCTGTGAAAGATCTTTCTCATTTCCATTTTTATGTGTTCCAGGCCACTCGACATGCTGAGATGGTTGCTTTGGATCAGGTACTCCAGTGGTGTCAACAGCAGAACATGGACTGCAAAGATGTATTCAAGGAAACTGTGCTGTATGTGACTGTAGAGCCTTGCATCATGTGTGCGGGGGCTTTACGTCTACTGAGTATCCTTCAACAATTTTTACATTCATTAAAAAATATCAAGCCCTTAGGCAGTTTTGTTTAGCCTGTATATTCTTGGTCAAATCATGTCATGTTAGTTTTGACCCCTCAGCCTCAGCTTCCATTTTAGTTGTCTTCCAATGTAGGTTCAAAGAACTACCTCTAGGTTGCACCATTGTGATCCGTTCTGCCCCTCTTACAATCTCTCTAGGCCCTATAGCTCAGCCTGCAGGTGACTGCAGTTGTTAGATAAAAGTGCTTTCAAAGTTGCAGTAAGTAAAGTGCTTCTATGCAAGATTTATTACTGCATCCACCACTATTTATCTTGGAAGGATGCAGACAACCATACATCCTTCCCTGCTCCAATGCTGTGTCTCTTACTAGTTTAGTGGGTGAATTGCACCCAGTCAATGAAGTCTTGTGATGCCATTCAAACTGAGCTGGCACAGATACAGTGCTGTGAAAAAGTATTTGCTCCCTTTTTATTTCTTCTGTTTTTGCTTATTTGTTATGTTTAAATGTTTGAGATCACCCAACTTACACTGAACAAAAATATAAATGCCCCATGTCAAATTTTTGAGTTTTTATTAACAAAAAACTGGAACCAGGATTCGTCTGTGAATAGCGTGCCAAGGGCCATCGAACGTGTGCGTTTGCCCATGTGTGTCGGTTCCAACGCTGGACTGCGGTTAGATCCAGACCACGGTGAGGACGCCGAGCGTGCAAGTTGGCTTCTCGCAGGCGGTTACGGACTGTCTGTGGTGTGATGCGTCTGTTGTGCAGACCAACGGTCTCATCTGCTGTGCGTGTTGCTGATCTGAGCCAATCCCGCAGGTGGACGAGCCGGATGCAGCGATCTTGTGCTGGTGTGGTCACACGTGGCCGATGTGGATGAGATCGATTTGCAGTACTGCCCGTCTGTCAGAAACGAACTCTCAAACGGCCTATCGTCCGATAGTTAACATTCAGCTGCACAGCGACCGCTCTGGTGGACATGTGTGCATCCAGCATGCCAATGGCACGTTCCCGCATGACCTGAGACATGTGAGGCATGATGACTTTTGACAAAATTTGACATTTTGGGGTGGCCTTTTATTGTCCCCAGTATAAGGAGTGTCTGGGTACTGCTCATTCTGTCTGATCACCGTCTGGAAATGCCGCACCCATGTATTGAGTGAAATCACTGCATCACTGAGCAAATGCTCACTGACAGAGAGATGGATTAAAAAATGGTACACAAATCAAGAGAAATATCCCTATTTACAAGTAAAAGTCAGCATATGCTCACTTACAGTTGTTAACTCCATGTGGCATCAATATTTGACATGGGGTGTTTATATTTTTGTTCAGTGTATTTTAAAGACAAAGACAACTGGTGTAAACACAAAATACGACTTTAAACGATCATTTCATTTGTTGAAGCTAAATAGTTATTCAAGACCTGTGTCACCCATGTGAAAAAAAATTATCACCGTCCCCTAAACCTAATAACTGGCTGTACTACCCTTGGTGGCCACAAATGCAATCAAAAGTTTGCTATAACTGGCAATTGAGGGTTTTATTTCACTGTGTAGGAATTTTTCCCCACTCCATTTTGCATAATTGTAATTCGGCCACATTGGAGGGTTTTTGCGCGTGAACTGCCTTTTTAAGGTCGTGCTACTACATCTTGACTGGATTCATGTCAGGACTGTGACTAGACCACTCCAAACCGTTATTTTGTTTGTTTTGAGTCATTCAGAGGTGGATTTGCTCACATTCTTCCGATCAATCTTGTGCCACATAACCCAACTGCGCTTGAGCTTTAGATCACAAACTGATGACTAGACATTCTCTTCCAGGATTTCTTGTAGAGAACAGAATTAATGGTTCCATAATTCATGCAAGTCTTCCTGGTCCTGAAGCGGCAAGGTAGCCCCAGACCATCACACTACTACCACTGTGTTTGACTTTGGTTTGTTGTACTTATTGTGGAACGCTGTATTAGCTTTTTGCCAGATATAACAGGATCCATATCTTCAAAAACATTCCTCTTTTGACTCATCAATCCACAGAATATTATTCTAAAAGCCTTGGGGGGATAATTAAGAAATTCTTTGGCAAATTGGAGATAAGCCTTTGTATTATTTTTGGTCAGCAGCGGTTTTCGCCATGCAGCTCCTGCATGCCATTTTTGTGAAATCGTGAACTCTGACCTTAACTGAGGCAACTGAGGCCTGCAGTTCTTTAGGTGTTTATCGTGGTTCTTTTGTGACCTCCTGGATGAGCCGTCAATGCGCTCTTGGAGGAATTTTGGTTGGCTGGCCACTCCTGTGAAGGTTCTCCACAGTTCCGAGTTTTCTCCATTTGGAGGTAATGGCTCTCTCTTTGGTGTGCTGGAGTCCCAGAACTGTATACATTGGTTTGTAACCCTTTCCAGACTGAAAATTTCTAAGACTTTGTTTTTCATCTGTTCTTGAATTTCTTTGGATTGTGGCATCATATGCTGCTTTTTGCCTACTTCACATTGCCTGACAGGTTCTATTTAAGCAATGTTTAGGTTCACCAATTAAGTGTGACAAACATGCAAAAATGGAAGAAATCAGGAAGGGGGCAAAAACTTTTTCACAGCACTGTATGCCTAACGTTTGACAGCTCTGAGATGGAATTGTATGGTCAAACCCAGTGCTTGAAGCCCAAACTCCTTGAGCAACTCCGCACAATTGTGCTACAGTTAGCGGTGGCATAATTTAGTATCCTTATTGTGCTGGTTGAATTAATGCCAGTTGTTGATGTCCACACTCTTGAACAGTGACTGAACGGGATGAGCAATGCAGTACTGTTGTTTTCATAACTTATTTCAATAACCTTCAACTAGTGAAACTGTTGGGAAATGTAATGGCTGATATAGAAATTTGTGGCATGTGAATGGACTACAGTTTTGCTTGTATATGGGAAAATTTACATTAATTTTACGGTAATTATAATAACAAATGTTTAGCTTTACCATACAGAGCTGTGTGTTTTTGGCAAGCAGAAACACGTTTCACAATTTTACGTGGCAATAAAACTGAAAAAAGAAATCTAAAAGCAACTTCATGTTACTTTTGTTAATTGGCATATTATCGCTTCCTTAGAGACGGAATATTTGGGGGAAGTATAAGATGCTATGGCTGAGAGATTAAAAATTCGAATGGTCTTACACTCAGATTCAGCATTGTCGCACTTGGAAGCTAGCTTGTCTGGTGAAAAGTTGGTTATATTAAACTGGTACTATTAAAGTGCATGTATTTGAGTGTGCGACCATTCCATTCTTTTTAATTCTTGATATCCTAGAGTTTGTACGTGACACTATTAGGTGTGCGCTACTTTTGTTTCAAGTTTTTTTGTTTTAAAATTAAACATTTGAATGAACCATATAAAATTCAATCCGATTACGATTATATTGCAGGCATTAATTCTGCTGGTGGTTGTAGGATGATTTGAGTATTTAGATTAATGCATTACTAAACATGTGAAGCTTATCAAAAGGTTTGTTCACTTATTAATCGCATAGATTTTAATTATCATTTGATTTGCTGTCTGAACTTTGTTGCAATTCATTGCCTTTGTTAAATCATTGAATAGTAAAATTTTACCTATTTTCTAAGTGCAATATTGCATTGTTCCTCTTCTTTACAATGTATCTGTCGCTTTTTGAGCTGTGTGAAGTAATCTGTCAGGATGTTCTGTGTTATTGGAGGGTAAGTGTATGGGAGGATTTCTAGGACCACATGTCCACGGGCATTTTGAAAACATTGCGTTGTCTTTGTGTTTCAGCCTGTTGTTCACGCGCAAACTCTTGGATGTAATGGAAAAACCTAGTAACAAAATGCAGATTTTGAGAAAAAGACGAACTGTATCCCTCTGGGAGTAAACTCTTGTCTGACAATGGAACTGACTTGGCAGTTAATTATTCATGACAAATAAGCTATACTGTTTCTATTTTTGCCGGTATCCATGTCAATATGACTGACTTGGTTTTTGCATTCAAATACCTACCAGTTTTGTATACTGATTTCTTCATTCAAACCATAGCCTTACTCACACTGTCTAACAATCTAAACATATTAAATTCAAAACAAAATAATTCAGTCAACAATTCCCGGCTGTTTTTTTTTTTTTTTTTTAAATAAATGTCCTGTACAACCAATGTGCTCTGCATTGGGAATGACCTGGTAGTACATGTGATATGTATGCTGTTTCATAATTGGCCAATTCGACTTGCAATGACGTACCATTACAAAAAAATAGAACAAGTAATGTGGAAAAACCCAGTAAGATCAACTCTCTAGGTTTTTGCTTCACAAATGATTAAATACTGATAAATTGCTTGGTTTTCCCGTAGCAAACTGGGGAACCAGGGATTATTTTTTATGAATCTTACTATGTGTGATGAGGCAAAGCCTGTCAGTGCAAAAATGGTCCTTACTCACTTCTGACCAAACTAAGACTTACTAGGTTTTTCCCATAACACTCAGGAGCTGTCTTTAGTCACTGAAAACTGACCTTTTAAAATATACATTTTAAAGAGAAGACTTCTAGAAACGCAGTTTTTACTGTTTATGTGGGGATAGTGAAAACAGAGTTTTTGGCATGTGATAACAGAGTGTACTTGGTGTGTTTGCCATATAGCATGTTTTTTAGGCTTATAATTGGCCTTCATGGCCTTACATGAAATTATGTCATCTCTGCCTGTCAGTTTGGCATGCTCTTGAAGCGCTTTAATTATGTTTTTTTCTTCGTGTCAACGGCGATTTTTTTTTTTTTTTTTTTTTTTTTGGGATAACTGTTTTTAAAAATGCGCATGTACATATGGACTAAGCCTGAAACTAGTTCAGGGCAGAGGTGGTTTGTGGGATTACATTCACAGCTTATCAGGCATTTAATCCTGAGCTCTCCATTTCTGAAGTGCCTTAGTGCGATCTGTTGATTTTCATTGCACGCACCTTGCTGGCTGGGCATGTATTGTGTTTTGAATATCGAACCGCCAGGCAGTTGAGATCTCCCTCAGAAGTCAAGTTTTTCTTTTGCATTGCTCGCCTGTTCCAATAATAGTCCTGTGGTTGTTTGGTCTCCAGCAGGAATTTTTTTTTTTTTTTTTTTTTTTATCCTGACCCTGTTTCACTTGGTATTCAGTTTTCATATTTTCCCTCTTCCTCGTACGGCATTATCCACAGTGTCTGACTGTCCTTGTCCACTTCAGCAGGAAGTTGAAATTTCTGGCCTGAGCTTGTCCGTCATTTTATGCCAGCGTCCTGTGTTACCGCTGCTGACAAAGCCATTCAGAGTGAGCTTTATGTAAATTATTTTTCGACTGGGGGAAAGTGGCGAGGTAACTAAGAGATGCTGAACTGGCTGGGCACAACATAACTTATGCTGTGTCAGGGCAAACACCTTGAAGCCCTTGTTATCCCTGAAGTTGCATAAATAGTGGGCTGCTAAATTCACCATTTAAGGTGTGAGATTGCAAATGTGTGATTTGATTGTTCTTTTGTTAACATTCAAATTCTGATTTCGCAATCAGTGTTGGCAACTGAGATTAATTGAGAGCAGTGACAAATAATTTGGAAAACGAGTCCAAAAAACCTACGGTGGAGACCTACGGTTAGCAATTTGAATGTATGAAAAATATTGATGCTGGCTGCACACTCACAGCTCTGATGCAAAAAATGTATTATAATTATATAAATCAAGACATTAGTAAAACCAACGTTTTGGCAGGACAGCTTCCTTCATCGGGGTTCTTCAGGGTGTCCTGTCAAAATGTTGGTTTTATTAATGTTGTGATTTATAATAATTCTAACAAATTTTTTGCATCGGAGCTACGAGTGTGTGCAGCCTGCTTCAATATTTTTCATGCTTGTTTTCACTGGCTAGCACCTCATCACTTCAGGTGTGCATTTCTTCCGCCTTGATTCAGCAATTTGAATGTAACAATGTTCAAGCAATTTCTGTGTCCTTTCATAGCGATTGAGCTTTGAAAGAAAATGGAAACAAATGGGCCCATGAACATCTGGGTGCCTTAACTGTGAACCAGACATCCCACTGGTGGTTTATGGCTGCAGAAATGAGAGGTTTGGAGGCTGTGGATCGGTGCTGAATGTTCCCGCAGACAAGCTGCCTCACACAGGAACTTCATTCAAGGTGCGGTGTTCGGTTTCCCTCTCCAAGTGATATCTAGTGTTCACACAGGACAATGTGCCAAAAACAGCCTGTCTTTCATGCTGTCTGTTTACATGTCTTGTGCAACTCCCAGCTCTAGGTGGCAAGATCTACAAACCTAGATTGCTCATGAAGGTATTTGCTTTTCAGACGACTGTGCACTTATAGGTTATCAAATTGTTTTGTATAATTGTGAATAACCTGAAAAAGCAGGTTGATGCTTTGTAATGTCAATTATCCGTTCCAGCAAACCCCACATCTTGTGGATGTGCACTATGGGAGAGAATTCTTCCCATCTACTCCTGGGGGGGAGGGGTTCTTGCTTGACTCACTCAAAAACATTTTGCGCTGGAGGCATTGACATTTATGATGCTGTATGTTTAGTTTTTTTCCGGTCACAGTGTTTTAGAAAAGATGGACTGTGCTGGAGAAATTTTGCCGTGATTAGGTAGTGTTCTTTTGCTCAGGATAAACTCATGACTATATGTAACGTATAGGTTGATATTTAGATACAGCATAGCTACGCCTGCTGCCCATGTGATTGGGTACAAATGTTTATTAAAAGAAAAAGCTTGCTCCCTCAAACAGCTGCAATGCAATATGAAGAATTCAGATATGGTGAAGTGATTTAATGCCTTGTCTCAATATACATCAGGGTAAGATGATCTGAATGGGCTTGACCACAGTAAAATTGTTGGTGGCAGATTTGGTTTCAGCGTCTGAGAAACCACTGCTCTCCAGAGATTTAATGCACTACAGCCTCTGGAGTTTATGAAGAATGGTGAGGGAAAAAAAAAAAACATCCGGTAAGCAGCAGTTCTGTGGCTGAAAGCACTGGGTAGTTTACCGTAAATGACAGAAATCAGGAAAATGGGCTGAGTTTGAACAGCGAGAATGGCAGAAAAAGCTCAAATTGCAGCTGTTTACAAGAGTGCTAGTCAATGCTGTGGTATAAAAACACAGCTCAATTATGGGGCTATGGGGAATTCAAGAAGGCTTCACCCAGTTTTACGCACGTTTGTGAATACCAGGAAGTTGGTGTTACAGTGGGCATGTGATCAGAGCTGGAAAGTTGAATATTGGGCATAAAATGTCCCCTGGTCAGAGAAAGTTTCATTTCTGCCACGACATGTTGATTGTAAGGTCATTATTTGGCATAAATGGCTTCAATCCATGGATCCATCCTGCCTTTTGTCAATAATGCAGAAGGCCCTGGTAGTATAATGGTTTTGGGTCCCCTGATTTTGATCTAACAAGGCACTTTCAGGGTAAGGTGGAATTGGAAGTTCCCTAAATTAATGTATGGCAAGCAAATATGCTGAAATGATGCCATTGATCATATTTAACATCGACCAAAATCTTTCCTGCACCCTTTTAAATCCATGCCGTGAACAATCTGTTCTGTAGGCAAAAGAAGACATTGGACAGGTGCACCTGATACACGATGAGTGTAGGCCACTGGAAGATTGCTGTTAAATATGAAATCAAATCGGTTGTTTTTTTATTTTCAGTGCATACCAGGCTTCAGATCTGAAGAGGCTGTGGAGCTGCTAAAATTGTTTTACAAACAGGAAAACCCAAATGGTAAAAGCCCTTTCCTCTCTGACTAATGTTTCTATTTACAAATGATGCATTCATTGTGTAATTCAAAATGGTGCACCGCACTTGCTCGGTATTACTGGAAAGTAAGGCAGTGAGTTCATCTAACCACATTCTCTCTTTCCCCTGAACTTTAAACATAAATCAAACCAACCTCAAACATTCTTTTTTCGTAAAAAATCTTTTTGTAGTGTACTTTGCTTACTAAAGGTCCTTTGACATGTAGTGGAAACAGTTATGATTTTATGCTAATGTATTCGTTGCATGCCTTTAAAATTTATTCCTATGCATGTTTTAGTTAGACTTGGAAAACAGAGTTTTGCTGCATTTTAATGCGTTGTTTATCAAAAGCACATACAATATTTTGTCATTACTTCAAGCCCCCAAGCCGAAGACGAGGAAGGACTGAAGACGGGAAGTTCTGCTGCTGTCCACCAGGGGGCAACAGTCACTAAGGATAAAAGCGATCAGGGATGGCAGGTGGCCATACTGCTCTAAGACTGCTTTGTCTGCAGTGAACTGGGGAAACGGCTTGAATGTATGCGGTTTGCACAAAGGACGTACCCTCGTGATTATTTTAGAAAATCCTTGAGGCTTTCTATTCTATGTTGCCCCCTGTGGAATTCATGCATCCCATAATTGTGAAAGTAGTTTTTTTTTCTTGTTTTATGTCATTGTTGTGACAGCTGCCTTTTCTGAGTCATGCCAAGTTTTGTGATTCTTACCGCTATTTACTGAGCCCACATAATTTTGGTGTATAAATATACAGTATCTGCCTTCATCGTTCGCGGATCTAATTTGACACGATTTTAATCTGGTCACGGAGCTGAAGGAGGCTGTTGTCCCGAGCAGCGCTGTGTTGAACAGCATGTGAACCGCTCTGTGCAGTGGGTTGACTGCGAGGCGGCTGGAATAGCTGAGGCGGCCATCGACTGGCGCGGCAGCTCCGACGGAAATCGGCAGAGAGCTGGATGGTTGTGCGGACTTGCATCTGGCCTACTCCCCGTGTCCTCGTTTGACCCAGATCCCAGACTCCAGCTCCCTTGGTTTCCCCTGGTAACGGTTCAGGTGCACTTGCAGATAGTTGCAATGGCTGCACTGTTTGATTCCCGCGATGGAATTGGCATGCACCGTCATTTCTTTGACAGCCCGAAGGGTGGGGATTAGCAGCAGATAAATGAGCTCGAGCATTTCTCGTTGAATAATCAATGTGTTTGCTCTCGGTTGCCCTTGTTTTGTATTGGTTACGGTGCCAGCTCGGAACTGGGAATTACGCGTGTTTATACAGCATGTACGACGGCAAAATAAAATCTCTCTTGGGTGAGGGCCTGCATAAAATGCATAAATGTGCTCAAGGTCTTTATCATACAAGACAATAATTTACATTATCACTATAGACTGGAAATGCGTACTTTTGTACACATCAAATAAATTACCTCATTTTTCTCGTCGGATCTTCACATTCTAAATCCTACTTGTCAGTATGAGCGAGTGCAATTTGTACTGACTAGGAAAAGGCAAACCGTTGGCACAAACGATATTTTGACTCTCCATTAACAACAGCGCGCTGAAATGTCACAGTCTTGTATAGCCAACCTGTACTTTGTTTAGCCCCATGTTTCTTGTAATGACCAGGATTGTGTCTGGTGTGGCTATTGATTGTCCTGGGTTGATCATTATGTTCTGCTGCAGTATTGAAATTCCATCATGTCTCCCATTTTGTCACCCTCCCCCCGTTCCCCCACCCCTCTTCTGAAACACCTCCATTTTCATCACCTTTTTTGCCAGAGGAAGAAGTGATAAGAATCTAAATAATTAGTTTTGCATTTAGAATAGATGCCTTCAGCAAAAAAAAAAAAAAAAGAGAAGTGACTGTATAGGTTGTTGTAGCTTGCGTAATTGGTTGTTCTGCGGTACAGCAACATTTAGCAATCGCAGCGAAAAGCTGGCAGGCTCAGCGTTTGAAAGGAGCCAAGCATTGTAAAGTTCTCACCTCCCACTGCCTGCCTATGTTATGGACAGATGCGGGTCAACAGAGGAAAGAAAGGTGAGGTGTGTAGAGTTGTAAAATAAACCTAAACCCACCCACCATGCCCCCATCCCTCCCCCGTAGGGCCCACGTCAGCCAAACTCCGGCTCTTCCTTCTATATGGGCGGCAATTTCCAAATTTTGGACGTTTTACTTCACTGCCTGCCCCTCCCTGCTGTCCTGTGTTCTTAGTTCTTTACCGCTCTGCTCTGAAGCGTGGGGGTGGACGGCTGACGTAAAATGGCTGTACCTGTGCGCTGGGCTTCCCTCCTGGTGACGGCCGAAGGTGCTGACGCAGTGTTCGCTGAAGCCCTGACTCCCATTAAAAATTCCAACTGTTCTGCCGCGCATTTCTCCTGTCTAACCGTCACAACGTCCCTGCAGGGACCCGTTGAAGCCTCGTGGCTGTGTTTTTGCCACCTAATTGACAGTTCTGTGGCACTGGCAGAACATTCCAGAAACAATGCGAGCGTTTTTTTTTTTTTTGCAATAGCTGGGGTCTCTCCTTTCTAAACATTAGCAGTATCCTTGCCGGAACCAGAGTAGGTATGGATGTCATTAATTTACTCCACGGAAATTTCTTGTTGAGGGTGAGTGGCGTGGCTTCTGCTGGGGGTAGCATCACTGCAGCTGTAAGATGGGCACCAACTGGACAGTATTTTCATCCTTGAAATAGGGAATTGAACCTATAGCTTTCTGTTTCACGAACTGATGTCAATCATGGCCCTGACATCAATTTTATATTACAGTGTTATTTGAATCGCAGACCTGTGGCTCAAAAGCAAGCACTGTGCAGTCTCTTTCTCACACACACACACACGCACACATGTGCTTTTTAGTCCATGGAATGTATTCCCTTTTGAAACAATTAAAGCTCAGGATGAGGCCTCTCATGTCGGCTTGCTTTAGTCAGGGGCCCGACAAAGCTAGTAGTTTGAATTGGTCAGCGGCAGCCTTTGTTTCACCACAGGCATGAAGCCAAGCTGCGGCTGCAGAGCGCTACACGCGACTCGCCACGAGGTTCTTGGCGGCTCCTACATCTCTCTTTCACCTCTCGCCCCGTGCCAGATGGTCATTGCTTATCACGACAGCGTGACTCAAAGGGCTACGCAGCACATCAGGTTATCACCGGGTCATCTTCAGATCAGTGCGGAGGAGATCAGAGTTGTTGCATCATGCCATACTCAAGGACCCTTTCGATTTCTGTGCTGCATCTGTTTTTACTGTGAAATGCATTCAGATTTGCGTTTTGTTGGTTTAAATAAAATTTCAAAGAATATGTATTGTATTTTACACTGGGGACACTTTATGTCATTTTTTTTCCCCAAAAAATCTCTGCATATCTGATTGTCCTCAATTTTTCCGTAACAAAACATGCAATTTTCATTCTTGAAATTTGGCTTAGAATGGTTTCTGAGAAACCTGACCTGCAGTTAAAATTCTTGTTTTGGAACATTTCTTCAGGAATGGATAAATGAGCACATAATTTACAAATTAACACACAATGTCCCTTTGGTGTATATTTGGCGTAAAAGCAAGGTCTTAATCGAAACCCGTCTGTAAAAAATTTGAAACAATCAGCATTTGATGAAAAATAATCAAAGCATATATCACTCTCTTCATGCTGTATTTTACCATCAAAGTCAAATAAATGACAGCTTCAAACTTTATAGAAATGTAACACTTATGATTTTCAGTAGTTGGAGACATGAAATGGGGGGGTGTCTGGATTTGTGGCCAGACTAAAATGTTTTGTTCCTATATTTTGCTTTTTGATTGACTTTGCATTTGTAATCCTAGCAGACCCACTAAAGATTCTTAAGACATTCCTTGAAGACCTGCAAAAACTGCACTGTAGACCCCTGGCAACAATAATGTACTCTTCCTCATCAGTATGCAAATTTATGCTCTCACATCCTTCAAAATGTATTCAATTTGTCACCTCCGCGAGGGGTACCTAAAGTGTTAATGAGAAGTCTGTGAGGTGCCGTTCTCTGGTTATCGCGCTGACAGGAAGTGTCTGTGTACACACACATGCTCGGTTTTTAAAAAAAAAAAAAAAAAAAAGATGTCTTGTGCAGCTTAATATGCTTGATGTCGTTTTGCGAGAGGATGAAAAATGCTTAGAATGTCATGTTGTACCTATTTCTGTTTCAGTTCAAAGAAAAGCTACTCGTTCTGTAAAACATTAGAAACATTTCATTTTGCATTTGTGGTAACTGACATGACAGGGACCAGAAGACGAGGATAACTGGATCAGGGTGTCTCTGGTTTTACTTGTTGGATGAGTAAGATGTACAGTGAGAGCTTGGGGAAGGGAGGGGGGAGTAGACTCGGGTGGACAGGTTTGTTGTCAGCGTAAAATCTGTTGATGTGAATGCTCATAAACTATCCCCCTTTTTCACCATTCACGAGTGCTGTTTGCTCTACTTTTTTGTTTACATGTCCTCTTCCTTGTTTGTAGGAGACAAATGTGTGAAAGACTTTGATTTTCCATTTGAACTGTGTTAAATTCCCTGAATTTTAATTGCAGTCATGATTTGTTTATTATTTCTGAGATTATTGTTTTTCCGCTATGTTTTTATTGCAGTACTGTGCATTATCACATAAGCCATCCTGAAACACTGTTTACTAACACCACTGCCACTACTATCATCAATACTTCTGCCAATAATGACAATAATGATAAAATGTCATTCATAATGAACACTATGTATCCCATAGATGATATTCATTATTGCGCGGTTTTGTAAACTGGGTGTTCCTCTTGGTTTGTATTGTTCATTTCTCATGGATAGCTCACTCTGTGCTGTGAAGTGGAATTTTTATGTTTGGGCTAAACTTACGTCTGTTGCTGGGCAGAAAATGCCAGAGAAAATAAGGCACTAACAGTAAATCATAGGGGGAGCGATTTTTCTTTTTAATAGCTGCTTCTCCCACCTGGGACACTGTTGAGCTACAGCTAAGTCCGAAAACAGTCTTTCTTGTTCGTTCTCTTTTTAATCTTTTTTTTTTTGAAAAAAAAAAAATATATATACATATACATGGATTTTAAATTTTACCTCCATTTTTGAAAGGCCAGTTGAGTATGTTGGCCCCAGAATACCCGCCAGAGTTCTTGATATGACTGCTAATGAGTATGTGAACCTTTGCTCGGCACATCAGGGCACTCTGTGCTACAGGAGAGCTGGCACTTATTTCAGGAGACGTACTGCTCACCAATCACTGCTTGAAGCCTCTGGGCACCTGTTCTGTTTCTTTGTGGAATTAGTAAATAAAGCGGAGGCTCAGGGTGCTTTGGCTAACTTCCCCAATTGTACAACCTCTGGCAAAAAGTGTGGAATTACCGCACTTGGAGGGTGTTTATCCAGCTTTTTTACTTCAGAGCAGATAAATATTGCAGATAGGACACACAACAATTTTTTTATATTAGCCTAACATGAAAAGCATAAATGAAATTAGATTAAATTATTTAAATTTTTGATAATTTTTTTTCATAATCAAGTTGAAGAAAAAATATGGAATCACTCAGTGTTGAGGGAAAAAATAATGGAATGACTTTGTAATTAGCATTCCTAAAAGAAACACCGGTGCAAATCTGAATATGCGCATTAGTCTGCAATTAAAAGCGAGTGCTTGCAGAACTTAACGAGGTGTTGAACTTGGCAAACTGAGAAGAAGCATGGCACTAACAAGAGAGCCGGCGATTCAAACAATTTGAAAGATTATAAGAGTCCTCAAGAAGGAAATTCAACATGGAAAGTGGCAAACAATGTTGGTTGTTCCGAGTCAGCTGTCTCCAAAATTTGGTGCAAATATAAGCAAAATGAGAAGGTCATGAAAGGAAAACATACAGGTAGACCATGGAAGACTTCAAAGCGTCAGGACAGAAAACTCAAAGCAATGTGCCTTGAAAATAGGAAATGCACAACACAACAAATGAAAAACAAATGGGCAGAGACAGGAGTCAATGTTTGTGACAGAACTGTTAGAAATTGGCTGAATGAAATGCGATTTACATACAGAAAAGCCAAACAAAAACAAGCAGAAACACCTAAACAGAAGAAAGGAAGGTTACAGTGAGCTAAAGAGGAGCAATCATGAACTAAGGATGATTGGATAAAAGTGTTATTCAGTGATGAATCATGAATCTCCATTGGCCAAGACAATGATGCGGGAATTATGTCTGTTGTTATTCTAATAAAACATATAAAGATGACCGCCTGAAGAAAACAAGCAAATTTCCCCATTCATTTATGACACGCAGTTAGATTTCAGGTAAAGGACCTGGAGAGATGGTAGTTGTTACAACAACAGTCAATGCTCAGGTGTACACTGAAATTTTGGACCATTTTCTCCTTCCATCAATAGAAAATAGGTTTGGTGATCATTTTTCAGGATGACAGTGAATCTTGCCACAGAGCAAAGCGTTAGAAAGCTTTTCTTCTGGAAAGGCCTATCAACTCAATGACATGGCCAGGTAACAGTCCAGATCTCAGTCCCATTGAAAATTTATCCTGGAAATTAAAAAAAAAAGAAGATCCATTACGAGGCCCAATCTTGCAAAGCTAATCTGTCAACCGCTATTTGAGAAAGCTGGAACCAGCCTGATGGAGAATATTGTCTTTCATTAGTGAAGTCCATGTCTCAAAGAATTCAGGCCGTCATAAAAGCCTAAAGGGGAGAAATAGAGTATTAATTCTGATTTCTGTTGATGTTTCATAATTTTTTCCTCATCATTGAGTGATTCCTTATTGTTCCCTCAACTTGATTTTGAAAAAGGTTATGCCATTAATTATAATAATTTAATCTACAGTAATTTGAGGTATGTTTCATGGAGTCTGAAAAATAAACTGATAAAAAATAGCTTTGTGTCATATCTGCAATTTGTTTATTTAAGTGTAGTGATTCCATAATTTTTGCCAGGGGTTGTACCTCCCAGTCATAGACTAGGTGAAATTAAGCATCCCCTGCCAAAAATCCCAGTCCTAACTGCCCTGCGTTTTAGCCAGGTTTGAGTCTGCAGTATGAAGATGAGTGTGCACTTGTGGCAAACCCTTTTGATGCCTTGGACATTGCGAGTTCCACACAATTTCTCTCGTCATTCATGGTAGATGGCATGATGAATGGGTTTGTCAAGGCTTGCTGTATGAAAGGATAAAAAAACAGTCTACCAGCATTTATATACATTTAATTGGTGTGTGCTTGTCATATCCAACCGAACACTATGGCTGCAGAGTAATTTCCCAGAATCTCACCAATTTCTTCGAGGGAGGAAGCCTCTAATGGAGGGTCATTCGCTGTGTCTGATTGTCTGATTACTCATGCCTTATCTGAGTGTGCATACCTTAATACCTTTTCATTGGAAGACCATGCATTAAGATCTCAGTTGTCCAACTGTGAAATAATGCACTGTAATTTATGCAGGAAACAACAGTATTAAGCAACATTGAATGAACTACTACTCCCACAGTCTGGCTTGTATAGAATGATCTACGATAAATTGTATTCTGTTTTGCAGCAGCAGAAAACACTATCTACCCGTGAATAGGCTGTTATTGATCTGGTAAGGGAAACAATTTTTTTAAGAAAAGCTCTCCAATACTGTCAGTGAGAGAAAGCCATGAAAACTTCTGCCAGAAAGCTGCACCTAAGCATCTCCAGTCGGGAAAAAGAAAATAATCTAATGTGAGAGATAGGTGAAATCATGCATTAAAATCATAAATGGGATTCAGAATGTACTAATCAGGAGATTAAAGAAGGAGTCAAATTTCTCGACATTTTGCCTGTGCAGTAACTGTATTCCTGTGTTATCACTTGATGCCTGAGTTTTCAGGCTTTTCAAAGTTCTAGGTTACAGTCTAGCAATCCAGTCAGGGGTTCAGTTGGTAAAATAGCACTTAGGTTCTGTTTTTTAAAAAAAAAGAAAACAGAAAATGTAATTCTTCCAGCTGTTCGTACAAATTCAATTTCCCAAGTCCTGGATCAAGCTTCTCTTTTCGTTGCTCCACGCGTAGCGAGTTTGTACAGAGAGCTTAGCACAGTACATGGGTTTTTCCTCTTCTGCTCTGCTGAGTTTCAATCTGCTTTGGGTTTGTCTGAGTCCTGAACACCTGGGTACATAAGAAGGGAATATGTTAAAGCAGAGCATTCTTTCAGTGAAACTAGTCACTGAATTCTGAAGGTCAACACACAAAAAATGTACAGCAATCTGCCATTAGAAACAAAGGCTCACCAGGGAATACATAATCCCCATGATTGCAGATGGTCCGGTATGGAATAAGGGGCCATGTTTTAAACCTCGGATATTGTACATGAACTCTCTCGCAGGGTTCAGTTTTGGATTAAGTCGACAGATGCATCTGAACATAGTACAGATAGTGGTTTTTACCCGTGCTCCATTGGCCAAGGCAGTTTTATGTTCAATGAAAGATATATTTGATGCCAAATGCTACAGAGGAACAGCCAAGGTGGCAATGGCCAATACAGGGGTATTTAAGGGGGTGGTCAAAAGTAGCAGTTTTGAAACTCAGTGCTACGGACCCCTGGGTATGCTGGTTTTTGTTCTAACCATAATTGCAGCCCCAGAATTTTAAATTGGTCCTCATTTTCATTTGTACGCTTTTCATGTCTTCAGGGGATATTTACCCTCTAAAGCCACATTTTGCCAAAATAGCGATGCATGAACGATAATTATTTTGCAGTTTTTCAAACAGTTACATAAAAAGAGATTAAACATTTTCTGATCAAATTAAAGGCTGAGATCAATCAAATGGCTCCAAGAAGGAGATGATGTGGACACTCAGCAACAAAATCTGGCCAATTTGGCAAACGACAAATGAAGTTAATGAATAATACTGAGCGAAACCTTCTTTGTGCTAATATTTTCAAGGAACAAGTTACTTATCATAAATTAATCTGTTCAATAAGAGATACATTCAGCACCATAATTCTTTGGACTGTTACTTTTTAAAATTTTGGTTATGTACTTTAGGGCTGAAAGGATACAGTAACTCTGAGGTTAAAGTGCAGACTGTTAGCTTTAATGAGGTTTTTCATCTATTTTGGACAAAATTTTTAGAAATGGCAGAAACTTTTGCACATATTGCCTCCGTTTATGTGCGCATCTAAAATTATTCAACTGTTTCACATAATGTAGAATAAGTTTATGATTCATGACATTTACATACAATGACAGCATCAAATCTGTTATGAATAGACAGCACCAGACATTGGGTATCTTCCCTAGTGTTGTTCTGCCAGACCTTTACTGCAGCCATCTTCAGTTCCAGCTCATTTCAGGGGCATTATGCCATTATTTCCCTCGTCAGCAAGTAAAATGCATGCTCAATTGGATTTTGATCCAGTGGTTGACCCGGCCAACAGAACCAATATTACAAAAAGGTGTCACTGTCCACTGAAATATGGTGCTCACAGTAGCTCAGAAAGAAATCTAATGTATGTTTCAAGAGCCTATGCATGTGAACAGATTTAACTGCAGTGCTTATTCACAATTACAAATGCGAAGATCAGTTTTTTTATCATGCACATAATGTTTTCATTCTCTGGCTAATTGCAGCATGGGAAATGATTCAAACCAAAAATACGGCTGAATGTTGTCCTTTGAAGAATAATTGGGCAATGTACCTTAGGACACATACCACAAATATACGAGCTGCTTTTGCGCTACTTGGGGTGTACTTTCTCGCTTTAGACCACAAACCCCTGAGTGTCCTTTGAGCTGCTCCACAGTAAAGCTGGCAGGTTTTCAGGAACCTCTGTAATACTCTAGATTGTCCTTCATTGTGCACACAAGCTTACACTTACATTGTCCAGGCCAATGAAAAACAGGCTGTGCAGTCCAACAGAAAAATTATCGAAGAAAACTGCAGACACTGAACAATCCTTTCAGTTGTTTGCCAACGATCCTCTTTAGGGCACAGTTCATAACACAATTTCATCTAGCCCGGGGTGACAGGAGGGAAAATAAAATCTAGCACATTAGCCTATAGCGACTGCTGTGGTGTGACTCTTTCTGCCCTCAATGTCACCTTAATTGCTGAGTGACAGCAGGTGAAATCGTCGGAAAGGGTGAGGAACAGAATGAGCGGAAAGGTGAGTGTGCACAGAGAACACTCCCAGTGATTTGTGGGCTGGTGTCAAACAGGTGGGAGGTGGGAAGGGATTCAGTGTCTGCAGCAGTCAAACTGCTTATCACCCCGTTCCCATCTGCTATGCAGAGCCGCAGGTTGCTGTACTCCCACGGACCTCGCTGTCTGCATTTTTAATGCAAATAGCCAGAGAGTGTGAATCCTACTGCAAGATCTGGAAAAAAAAAAAAAAATCTAGAGGAAAGGATAGCAACATATGATCTCAGCAAGGATTCAGCATAACTCCCTTGCTTTTAAAGCAAAGGGATAATCTTGAGAGGCGCACTAGAAAAACTATTTCAAGTATTTGGTCTTATATATGGACTTAAAATCTCACAACTATAACTTTTTACTCAAAAAAGAGCCAATGAGGCAAGATAGTTGATTCATGAGCCTTGCCAAATGTTTCCCAAAATTAATATGACCCAAGCAACTCAAGCAAACAATAGCCTAAAACAAGCTAATATTTTCTAAAATATTTTAAGCCTCATTATTAGATTGAAACTGCCATTACGGCACGTGTTTTTGCACTTTGGGGGTGTTTACACCGTTCAGAAAGTTGACTGAACTACTGAAGTCCCAGTAGTCGCACAAACTCATTTTTGCAAGAGCTTGGAACGTGAAGTTGAGCAAACTCAAAATTTTTTACAGCTGGTTGCCTAACTTCTTAAAGTTTACTCAGCTTTTTTTTTTTTACAGTGCGGGATGCAAATTCCGATTGCCTAAAATGGCCTACATACATTTTGAGGAGTCCCAGATGTAGGTGTTGAGTATTTCCCCGAGGATGTAGAAGACGCTGATCAAGGCGGTCAGAGAGGTGAAGAAGACGACCTTGGCAGCGGAGCCGATGTGCTCCAGCAGAGGGTACACCCACACACCAGTGATGTGATGAACCCAGCACATCCTATAAGCAAAAAAGGATTACACTACAATTGCACAGGAACAGAAATCTATCATCTGCATGCCCTCACTATGGGTCTTACTCAATACTACTGCTAAAGAATCTGCGTATAAAATCTACTGTGTATTTCTCCTCTAACATTGCTGGAAAACAGAGAAAATGAATGCATTGCTTTGTTTGTGGGTGGGCTAATTTACGTTCTGTTTCATTTTGAATCCAGCCAATCTCACCACTCAGCTACATATTCCATATTTCAGGGAATGATCTCCCCTGGTCATGTGATGTGGGTACTGTTTAAGATATTGCCAGCCACACACTGATTAGTTCCCTGCCGGCACAAATGATTTTATTCTATCCCCAACATGAAAGCTTGCAGGTTAAGTCTATGGAATTGCTCCTGAGGGAGAGTGTCGTTTGATTCCCATATTCAAATATAGGACCTAACCAACCTGCAAAACTCTATGGTTGTCCGCAAAGGAAAAGTGCTTTCCATCCAATCCAAGATGTCAGGTAATTCTTACTATATTTTCACCCCAGAAATGCAGTATGTTGACATCTCCCAGGATAGGCAAACTGTAAACAAGGGCAGATGACTTGCCAATGCCGAATCCTGATGACTCATATGGGAGTGTTGCAGAAGGTGTCACAATCCTCGTGTGATTCCTAACTTTTTCCTCCTCCCATCCAGCAAACTCTGTCTTTATGAAGTATTGTTTCCTTTAATTGGTTTCGTGTCTTGTGTACCTCACCCTACAAGTGTAATACATTTCTCCGCCCAACTCCCATGTGTTCCTGTGGTGTATATAACCTTACTTTGAGTCTGGCAGAGTAGCTGGATTGTTCTTGCTATATGCCCTAAAGCAACAAATCAGTCAATCTTCCTAGTTTGTCATCTTCAGAAATTATCGTAATGTTTAATGATAGTGAAATACAGAAGTACTCTTCAAAGCTTTATTAATAGGAACAAAGTCCCAAGCCTTATCCCCCGGTCTCAAGGATTGGGACCGCATTCCTGTCAACCTAGCCCTTCCAGTTTGTTCCTCTGCCCAGTTTTTCAGGAACAGTTCCCAAGCCTTCAGCGGTCTCCAGGATTGGGACTGCATTTCAGCAAAATCCTTCAGATGTGCCATCTGACAGTTCTGTTCTGGCAAGGGTGTACACCATCTGGCTTCAGCCCCGGGATGCCACTGGCCAGGCAGGGACACGCCCCTCACTCAAACCATTACACCATCTGATCTGAACTGTTCTCTTACTACTCAGGGCTTCGTCCCTCCCTGCAGTTACTGCGCTCCTATCAATGAATGCCTTCATTGGACTGTACTCTGACTCTGCACCTGGTCCCTTGTCTGGATCATAATAGAATGTCCCTGAGGCTTACATTTTACATTCTAGGGCAGGCTTTATGTCATATCCTTCGCTTTAGGAATTTTCTGGGCATCTGATGCTTGCATCAGGTGCACAGATGCTGTACTAGCACCCTAGTCGCAGCAGGGCCAGAGGATTTGTATTATTTGATCATTAGATTATTTACAGCACCGAGCAGCTGTCAGCCATCATGTAACCATAGTTTCGGGACATTGTCACATTTTGTGCGTATGTTCTACGAAATAAAAGACCTGTTTGGAACACTCCTAGACAACTCAGGTCTTGGGTGGATTGGAAGTTGAGAGCTAAGGATGGTTGTGCTTTCCAGATGACCCTCTGTTCGTTTAGTGATAAGGCTCCAACCGTGGGACATATTCTGTGTGTGATCTGTCATGAGATAGCATCAACAAATGCTCCTGAGCACATAATGTTAGCAGATAAGGGCAGTTGTCTGTCACTCTTGGCCAGCAGGTGCAGGCAGCTTTGATAGAAATGTGGTGGCCATATACCTTTAAAAAGACAGCATGGTCTCGGATCCACTATCCATGCAAAAAAGAACTCAAATTGTGGACCTGGGAATTGCATGGAAGAAATTCTACAAATATTCTTTGACAAATGGTGCCGATGACTTGGTGACGCTTCAGACAAGCAGAGATGGATTTGTTTGAATCCAGGAAATTAAAACTTAGGTCTCTTCATCTACCAAGGAAACTACTATCCCCCTTGGGTAAGGATACTCCAGCAAAACAGCAGCCCCCAGGCTTCTAAATGCTTTTCTCTCCTTCAGCCTTCTCCTACCTCTACTACAAAGACATCAGAGACAGAAAGTAAGTATGATACTAATAGTCTTCAACAGGACACATATGGTGTTGTTCCTCTATGATACCTCTCCTTGGGAGAAACCTATGAAGGTGCTAGTTCAGAGAGACCTGCTGTTTCTGGCTGGAGAGATCCTGCTCCACCTTTTTCCCCTTTGGGCCTGGCCCTTGAGGAGGTCTGGATTTTTCATTCCAAATTTTTTATTCTGGTTGTCGATGGCATTAGAACACTGTCAAAAATCGTGCGCGCGAATGAGACCTGCACACAACATCCGCACGCGCAAATCAAACATCCGAGGAGAAATACATGCTCGCAAAACTTTCTGCTAGCGATTTCAAAGCACTCGCAAGCTATAGTGTATCCTGCATCTTTGCTCCCTCGAGCAATATTTTAGCCTGCGAGGAGAAATACATGCTCGCAAAACGTTCACCTGCTCGCGCGCGAATGGGTTTTTTTTTTTTCGGTGGCTGATTTGCGAGTGGGTTTTTTTTTCGGTGGCTGATTTATGAGTGGGTTTTTTTCGGTGGATGATTTTTGTCAGAGAGGAGGCGGTTATTGGCAGTAAGGAGGCGGGCCTGAGGGCATGCCAACCCCCGAATATAATTGGTTGAGCGACTTCGCCAGTTGGACAGCAAGGTACGGCACACCACTGGGACAAACAGAACAAACCACGCAGCCCTGAATAACTTCTGTCGTGACAGTTGTTCGCGTTCCGCCTGTTCCTTCAGTAGCCAAAGCATGGCCGACCGCAAAGAGGTAAACACTAAAAAATGATAGGTTGATTGTTTAACTCAACCATAGGGTTGCTTGAGTTGGGTCAGTGTTAAAGGTTGTTTTCTGAAATATTGGGTAATTTGGTCTAACCCCGCTGTTGGGTTGTCAGTGACAGTTATGTGACTGTTCTTCACGCGCTTGGCGCTTCCTGCTCAGAGCTCTCTGACGGAATAAAAATCAGCAACGGAAAGATTTACTGGACAAACATGTAAGTATTTTATTTTTCAATTATGTTGTTTTCATCAGTTTTTGCAAAAGGGAATTCAATGGTTGACATGTGACATTATGTATACAACAGATCGATCTTTCCACTAATTTACATTGACAAAACCGTAGTTCACCGTAATATTACCGGTACCGGTAATATTAATATCCTGGCTAAATTACGGCTCGCTGCCTTGACGTTACTGCTGTTTGTCTGAGGATGGATGGAAGCTAACGTCAGGTTACAGTAAGGGAAATGAAGCCAATGCAAACAAGATGAGTGATCTCCAGTCAGGCCAACTGCATTTAGCGTGTGTCAGACTAGTGAGCATAAACGTTACGTTACTGCCATAGGTTTGTTCGAAGTGGGGGATTTTAAACGCGGCTGGCCAGCTAAATTTGACATTTATAATGACCGAACTGTATGTTATTAGCTATGGGGTTGTGTTAAGGTGGCGATTGTCTGAGTAAGTAGCTAGCCAAGTGCTCCAGTGCAATTAAGTCTTCAGTCACCTGTGCGTTTGTAGGACCTGAATGTTAGCCACCTTGGTAACTTCAGTTTTTCAAACTGTTAGTTAATGCTGAATGATTTCAACACTTTTGGCTGAGAGAACGAAGTTGAGATGGTGGACAGAATTAAGCACGGCCACTGTGTTAAGCTTATTTATCCGATGTTGATGTACTGCTGAAAGAAAGCTATAACTGTAAAAATAAAATTAATAAATAAGATTTATGAACAGAAATTAGATTAATTGCAGAGAATTTAGAAGCTGTTAAAGTATTTTTTAAAGTTTTGTCAGCTGAATTTGGTTGAATGGCGATAGATTGAGAATATATATATATATATTTATATTTATATTAAAAATATATATATATATTTTTTAAGATTTGTGATCAGAAGTTGGGTGACTGGCCAGTTTGTATTATGCCATTTTATTGTTTATTGAGAATAAAAATGTATTTAAATGCTCTGCTCTCTCTTCTGTTGTCTGTATATATAGCTATCATGGAAAGTAAATATTTTCAGGGGGTGCTCATCATGAATTGGGACATAAATGCTCTTTTGAAGTGTCTTGTCCAGTTTTCTGTAGCCAGAAAAGGTTGGGTAAGGAGCTTTTGTTCAGGATGGAGAGAGATTGCTTGGTGGAATGGTCTGGAATAACAAGGCTAGTTTTGTTTTCGAACAAGAAGTTAGTATGTCATTAAATGATACAAAAATGTATCCATGCAGATGTTGAAGGTCCCTCCCCTGAAGACTCCTGACTGTGATGCTGTCATCCCTTGAGAACAGAAATTGGAAGACACATGTGACCCAAGCTTTGAAGAAAACAAGAAATCTTTCACTGACTTAAAGCATGTAAGTACAGCCTGCAATGCTGCACACCAGTTTCCTAACTATAAAGTCGCAACTGCTGTCTCAGTCACCATGCATGATCTCAGACTGTTATTTCCAATTAATTGCTTTTAAACTTATGTTACATTTAGATTCAGTTCACTTTACCTTCACTAAATGCATAGTTACAATATTACTCAAAGCTTGATAATGAGCAAGTCAGGATAGAGTAGTTGTTACAAATTGCACTGAAGGAACCAAGTGCAGATCAGCAGAAAATGCCTGCAGGGCTTTTAACAATGAGCTGAAAACACCAAGGACAACTTGTAACAGGCGCACAGACTAGAACAGTGGTCAGAAAGTCCAGTTCAGGCTATCAGCAAACAACGTCAGAAATGGTGATTCTACACCATGTTCATCAACAGTTCAGGGTCAGATGTTGGGTGGTCAAGATGATTTGCAACACCTGCAGAATAAGGCCTCCACTGTTGCCTGTGTGGGAGTGGGGTCTGTCTCTGCTCTAAAGGCATCTAGAGAACAGGGAGAGGCTGTAACTATTAAATTGCACTAGTTGCATCAGTTATACTACAACCCCAATTCCGAAATAGTTGGGACGAAGTGTAAATTGTGAATAAAATCAAAATGCAATGACGTTCAGATCACATGAGCCAATGTTTTTACAATAGAACATAGAGAACATTTCAAATGTTGAAACTGAGACGTTTAACATTTCTATCGACAAAATGAGCTCATTTTAAATTTTCTGGCTGCAACAGGTCTCAAAAAATTTGGGACACAGGCAAAAAAGGGCTGAAAGAGCAATTAATATATAAAAGAATCAGCTGAAAGAACATTTAGCAAGAAATTACATTAACTGGCATCAGGTGTGTAACATGATTGGCTATAAAAGGGATGTCTTGGAGAGGCTGAGTCTCTCAGAAGTAAAGATAGCTAGAGGCTCTCCAACCTGAGAAGGCTTGCGTAAAAAAAATTGTGGAAAACTTTAAAAACAATGTTCCTCAACGTCAAATAACAAAGGCTTTGAAGGTCTCATCATCGACCGTGCATAACATCATCAAAAGATTCAGAGAAACTGGAAAAATCTCTGTGCGTAAGGGACAAGACTGAAGACCTTTAATTGATGCTCGTGATCTTCGGGCCCTCAGACGCCACTGCATCACTCACCGGCATGATTCTGTCACTGACATTACTAAATGGGCCCAGGAATACTTAAAGAAACCACTGTCTGTAAACACAGTCCGCCTTGCCATCCACAGATGCCACCTAAAACTCTATCTTGCAAAAAGGAAGCCATTGTTGAGCATGATCCAGAAGCGCTGCCGTGTTTTGTGGGCCAAGGCTCATTTAAAATGGACTGTGGCAAAGTGTCCTGTGGTCAGACAAGTCCAAATTTGACATTCTTGTTGGAAATCATGGGCGTTGTGTCCTCTGGGCTAAAGAGGAGACAGAACAACCCTCTTGTTATCAGCGTTCAGTTCAAAAGCCAGCATCTCTGATGGTATGGGGATGCATTAGTGCATATGGTGTGGGACACTTGATGTTTTAAAATGCACCATGAATGCTGAAAGGTATATAAAGGTTTTAGAGCAACATATGCTCCCCTCCAGATGACAACTATTCCAGGGAAGGCCTTGTGTATTTCAGCAGGACAATGCAAAACCACATACTGCAGCTATTACAACAGCATGGCTTCATAGTAGAAGAGTCCATGCGCTGAACTGGCCCGCCTGCAGTCCTGATCTTTCACCGATTGAAAACATTTGGCGCATAATTAAACGAAAAGTCAGTCAGAGGAGACCCAAAACTCTCCAGCAGCTGGAAGCCTGTATTAAACAAGAGTGAGATCAAATTCCAATGGCTAAACTCAAGAAACTTGTCTCCTCAATGCCCAGACGCCTCCACTCTGAGGTAAAAAGAAGAGGGGATGCTACACCATGGTAAACAGGCCCCTGTCCCAACTTTTTTGAGACCTGTAACAGCCATCAAATTTGAAATGAGCTCATTTTGTGGATAAAATTGTAAAATTTCTCAGTTTCAACATTTGCTATGTTATCTCTGTTCTATTGTGAATAAAATACTGGCTGGTGTGATTTGAAAGTCATTGCGTTTTGATTTTATTCACATTTTACACTCTGTCCCAAATATTTCGGAATTGGGGTTGTACTTCTACCTAGATAACTGAGGACGGAGAGCACTAGGACTCAAGATAAAGAGCTGGCTAGGAAACTTCAGTCAGGCAGAACAATCTAGCAACAATTTACACTGACTTAGTGACTTATACACACAACATTAATCAGTGGGATAGGGAATGCGGAAGGAAACGAGAATGGCAGGCGGTAGATCGAGTAGTTCTCTCAACTTTTAGAGGAGTGAGAGCGATTGGTCTAATTTATGCAAATTAACTGATGAGTCAGCCGAATGTGTATAAGTACTGAGGAGTGAACAGTGTCTTTGGACATACTTTGGGAACAATCTTTGGAGCATACTCAGCATTCAACAAAATGGACCCAATATTTTTAGAGGTAATTGAACACATTTTCAGCTAATTTTCAGTAATAACACCATGCCCTGGCCCTAACTTGGTGGCAAATTGTGATTCACAGTTCACAAGGTTTTCTAGACAAAGCAGTGTATCTTCTGCCTCTGTAACCTGCCCATTGAGACATAGAGTAAGTTGAGCTATTGCTTGATCATTATTCCTCTTTTTCAACAGCTTTGCTGAAGAAACACGCAGGGCTGTGGAAACACATCAGGTGTTAAAATACCGGACCATACCCAACCACTCCATCCACTGGAAAGTGGTCAGAGGTCATCATCCATGATCTCATGGACGGTCAAAGAAAGTTCAAGGACATTTACATCCGACATCAGACCATCTTTGAACAGAGATGGGGGCTACCATCTACCTTGTATACAACAAGCTGTTATCACATGAGACAACTTAATATCATGATAAAAAAACTGTCTCCTTAAGAACTGAGCTACTTCATCCACCAAGGAATGCCGCAAGATGTGGCTGAAATCTTCAGAAGCAGTTTACACCCTGTGTTTAGATTTTTTTTTATTTGTTCAGATTTATTTATCTGATGTTCAATATTGTGGTTCTTTATAATGTTGATTTCCCTTCTCTTTCTTCCTTAGCCTTAAAGACCGCAGCCAATGCTCTCAAGCATTTGTTTTTAGAAGATGGGCACTGAAGCAGACCCACTCTCCTGATACTGTGGACTCAAGTTTTTAATGTACTGGACATTCTTTCCACAGACAGTTGTGTGTGATCTTAAGGCTGTTCATTTGTCTGCCTGAGCAGTATTTTAACCATGTGATCCTATATGGCTGTCCAAATGTTACATAAACTGCCATTTGTACTGTTTATAACTTTCACTGTGTAAGGTTTTTAGACTTCTGATCAGGATTTGAATAGAGATTGCTTACATGGATAATGCTGTACTGTTTTAATTGAAATAGAAAATACACTGATCATTTGAAAATATGTTCAACTTGTCTGCTTTAATGATTGCAGTTAACTCAAGTAAGTTGAGAATTTTTTCAAGTAAAATATTATGTTGCATGAATGGTAAGCAACTGGTAAGCAAAAAAGGTCAGAATACGCAAGACACTGTGTTACTTGGTCAGTAGTAATGTGCATGAGTCGTAATGGGGGAGGAAAAATTCAGAAACATCAGTATTATATTTTAAAACACTAAACTTAAAATATGGATTATCTTAACTCAGTTTAGAGTAATAGCTTCCCATAAGTTGGGTTGATTATACAACCCATCGTGCTAGGTCAAAGTAACCAAGCATTGGGTTAGTCCATATTTGATCCAGTGCTGGGTAGCAGAAACAACCCAATTTGGGTTATATTCAACCCAACATTTTTTAGTGTGTGACGTTGATTTTGTATGTAAGAAAATTACTATTCAGTGCATAATTGTTGTAACATAGCTTGCCTTATTATTTCCTGTGCTTGACAGGCAATACAGATATTTTAATACCTTACACTGCGTGATGATATAGCTACGTGTCCGCAGACTTTGAAACAGCTATCTGTCCGCAACAGGGTGTCTCGAAAAAAACAGACCTCAAAAACGCAGACCGCAGACCTCAAAATATTGAAATATGAATATAGGCTGTGTGTCTCGTTTTCGCCTCGGAAATTTTTAAGTATGTATCTTATTTATTTATTACAATTTAATGGACAGTTGTAATGTGAAAAAAAAGCCACTAGATGGCAGTATTGACAATTTTTTTTGTTAAGCCCGGTCTAGAGCTAGGTTTGGGGCATGTCCTGGGCATGCCTCAGAGGGGGCTGGAAATGAGTATATAAGGAGAAAAATTGAGAGAGTGAAAGGTAGTAGGAGAAATTGCAAGGAGAAATTGTGGAAGGATACATTTGACAAGACCTGTCACTCTTTTCAAGACCTGTGAAGCTTTTTGTGGATTTTTGCCTGTGTTGGAGCATTTCCCTGTCCCAGAACATCGCAACATAACAGCCATCTCAATTACCAGGGGACTGTAAATATCTCATTTTTTTTTATTTCAATCTTGGTCAGTAGGGTAGATTGTAGATTAGTTCTAAGTGTTTGTTTAATTAAATCTGTTGAAGTTTAAGAATTTTGTCTGCCATCCTTTGCTGTCCGTGACGTCATAACAAATTGACGCCATAACAAATTGGGGCCATAACGAAGTGGGGGCTCGTCCGGGATAGACCATTGTGCAAGTCATTTATTGAAAATCTAAAATTTCAAATTGTGAAATTGTTTTTTGAATTTTCCTACATCTAGATTGACAGATCAATAGCAATGGATGATTTCTTGGCATCACCAACCGTAGAGGTTTTGAAGTCTTTTAAAAAGACAGAACTGCTAGAAATATGCAGACAGTTAGAGCTGACAGATGTAAAACCAGCCATGCGAAAAGCAAGACTGGCTAAAGAGATTGTTCAATATTACATTGATGAAAATGTGTTTGCACCAGGAGATCTGGAACAGTCTCCAGTGGAAAATCCAAATGTAGAAATGGAACTTAAATTAAAAATGCTGGAGATTGAAAGAGAGGAAAGAGCATTCGAGAGAGCAGAAAGAGAAAAAGAAAAACAAAGAGTTTGAGAGAGCAGAAAGAGAGAAAGAAAGGCAGTTTGAGAGAAAGTGGATAGAGCAGAAAGAGAGAGAGATACAGAGAGATTTCAATTTAGAAAAATTAGATAGAGAAGAAAGGCTCCAAATGGAGCTACTAAAAATCAAAATGGAAGCTGAAAACAAATTTCATGCTAGCCAGGAGGTAAAGCTGGTGCCTCCATTCTCAGAAAAGGAAGTTGATAAGTATTTCCAGTGCTTCGAGAAGGTAGCTAAGAGTTGTCAGTGGCCAAAGGAACACTGGCCTCTGATGTTGCAAACTGTCCTCAAGGGTAAAGCTCAACAAGCCTATTCGGCTTTGTCTGCAGATGATTCGTCTGATTATGAGGTTGTCAAAAAGGTTATTTTGACAGCTTATGAGTTGGTTCTAGAGGCTTACTGACAGAAATTCAGAGGTCTGAAGAAATCTGACAATCAGACTTATGTGGAATTTGCTAACGAGAAGAAGGTTTGCTTTGAGCGCTGGTGTACTTCTATGGAGGTCAAGGATGATTTCAACTCACTAAAAGAGACGGTGTTAGTTGAAGAATTCAAGAACTGTGTCAAGGATGATATTAAGACCTACCTTAATGAGAAGCAAGCACTGAATTTGCAATCAGCTGCCAAGTTTGCAGACGAATATGTTCTCACACATAAGTCCAAATTTTAGTCTAGCAGTAAAAATAGATGGTCCCAATTTCAGAAGAGAGGTAACGGTGATACCCAAGATTCCTCACCCAAAGACAAAGACAAATCTAGTGATAGTGCTCGGAAATCCAGTCAAAGGTCTGATCAAAGTGTGAAAGCTGACAGTGACAAAAGTGGTCTAGGTTGCAATTATTGCAAGAAATCTGGTCATGTTACAACTAACTGTTGGTTCCTTAAAGCTAAGAAAGCAAAAGAAAAGGATACCAAACCCAATGCCTTTGTGAAGACAAGGTTAGAAACCCCTGTAGTAGGTGACCGATCTGCTAAATTGCCTGCTCCTTGTGAGGCTAAGAAGCCTGATACTGCTGACTTTTTGAGGGAGGAATTCCTTCCATTTGTGCCAGAGGGATTTGTGGCTCTGAATGAGCATTCTCCTCCTGTCCCCATATATATCCTAAGGGATACCGGAGCTTCTCAGTCAGTTTTGTTGATGGACTCCTTGGAGTTACGTGATGAGACCGCTTCTGGGGATTTTATACTTGTACAAGGTATTGAAGGGAGGACTGTATCTGTACCCCTGCGCTCTGTATTCTTGAAGTCAGATTTAGTTACAGGACAGGTAAAGGTGGGACTTATGTCAAGTCTACCTATCAAGGGTGTTTCTCTGTTGCTAGGCAATGACCTGGCTGGGGGCAATGTAGTTCCCCCTGTTCATCTTATTTCACAGCCGAGCACTGAAGATGGCAATGAAGACCCATCTCTGTATCCTTCCTGTGCAGTGACTCGTGCTATGGCCAAGAAGGCTCAAGAAGAAGATGATGTGGTGCCATCCAGCATATTGAATAGTCATGACTCAGGTGGTTCGCCTCATGACTCTGTTCAGCCTACTATGGTTTCTCCGTTTGAGGACTTATCAGACACTTTTATCAGTTCTCTGTTCAGCCAGCCAGATGGGTCTGGTGATTCTGATGTGTCTGGAGACTTGTCTCTGTCCAGAAAGCGGTTGATTCAGGAGCAAACCAATGATCCTGAAATTTGTGTACTAAAGAAGAGAGCCCTTCCTAATGAAGAAATAGACGCAGTTCCAGTTGGGTATTATCTCAAGGATGGAGTGTTGATGCGGAAGTGGCGCCCTCCTGATATCCCTGCCAATGCAGATTGGGCAGTGGTCAAGCAAATTGTTGTTCTGAAGGTCTACAGGAATGAGATCTTAACAATGGCTCACAGTTTGCCTTTAGGAGGTCATCTTGGTGTGAACAAGACTGTTGACAAGATCATGAAACACTTCTTCTGGCCTGGACTTCGGAAAGATGTTTCCAACTTTTGCAAAACCTGTCACACTTGTCAGGTAGTTGGAAAACACCAGTGAGACCCACCTGTAGCTCCATTGCAGCCTATCCCAGCATTTGGGGAGCCCTTCTCCAAGGTCATCGTTGATTGTGTTGGTCCATTACCCAAGACTAGATCTGGAAATCAGTACTTGTTGACAATCATGTGTGCATCTACCAGATTCCCTGAAGCCATACCTCTACGCAACATCAAGGCAACTGCAGTCTCGAAGGCTTTGATAAAGTTCTTCATGTTGTTTGGCCTTCCCAGGGAAATTCAGTCAGATCAAGTTAGCAATTTCACTTCCAGATTGTTTCAGCAGGTCGTGTATGAACTAGGTGCGAAGCAGATTCTTCCCAGTGCCTATCATCCAGAGAGTCAGGGTGCCTTAGAGCAGTTTCATTCCACTCCCAAGACAATGATGAGGACTTATTGTTATGACCATGAGAGAGACTGGGATGAAGGTGTTCATTTGCTGTTGTTTGCAGCAAGAGAAGAAGTGCAGGAGTCTACTGGATTCAGTCCGTTTGAGCTAGTGTTTGGCCATGAAGTGAGAGGACCTTTGCTATTGTTGAGTGAACAATGGCAAGAGAAAGAGCCGCATATCAGTCTGTTAGACTATGTTAGCAAGTTCAAGGAAAGACTGCGTGCAGCTTGTGACCTAGCCAAAGAGAACTTGAAATCAAGTCAGGGAAAAATGAAAACTTGGTATGATCATAAGGCTAGAAGCCGTGAGTTTAAACCAGGAGACAAGGTCCTTGTGTTGTTTTCCTTGCAGTCCAATCCATTGCAGGCTAGATTTCATGGTCCTAATGAAATTCTGACAAAACTCAATGATCTCAATTACATTGTGAAGACTCCAGATAGGAGAAAGCCAAAACAGTTGTGTCACATTAACATGCTGAAGCCTTATCATGACAGGAATGCTAGGGTTGCAGCTGTCACTTCAGATCCTCCTATGGCCGAGACTTGTGAAGATGAGGGGGAGTTTCAAGATGATGAACCTAGAATTAAAGCTGAAGTTCTTTCATGTAAATTGTCAAATTCTGAAGTGTTGCAAAATCTTGACGTAAAACTCCAGCACTTAGAACCCTCACAGAAAGATCAGTTTGAGAGGTTAATCAAGAAATATAAAGATCTATTTCCTGATGTTCCAAAGAGAGTTTCTATAGCCTCGCATGATGTAGATGTTGGTGATGCCAAACCAATAAAACAACATCCGTACCGGATGAATCCTGAAAAGAGAAAGATTGCTGAGAAAGAGGTTGAGTACATGTTAGAACATGATATTATCAGACCCTCAAACTCAGATTGGAGTTCACCCTGTGTTCTAGTTCCAAAACCTGATGGAATTACTAGATTCTGTACAGATTATCGCAAAGTCAATGCTGTAACTAGAACTGATGTGTTTCCAATACCTAGGATTGATGATTGTATCGATAGAGTAGGGCAAGCAAAGTTTCTGACCAAGATTGATTTATTGAAGGGTTATTAGTGTGTGCCTTTAACTGAGAGGGCCAAGAGCATCTCTGCTTTTGCCACACCATCTGGGTTATACCAGTATGAAGTCCTACCCTTTGGCATGAAAAATGCCCCAGCCACGTTCCAAAGGATGATACAGTCTACAATCGCCGGATTGCCACACACGGGTGCGTACATCGACGACCTGATCACATGGAGTGACTCCTGGAAAGAACATCTGAAAGATGTAGAGACGTTGTTCCAGCACTTGACCCAGGCTATCCTGACTGTTAACCTGAACAAGAGTGACTTTGGTTGTGCTACTGTCACGGATCTTGGCTACATCATAGGCCAGGGTAAGGTGGCACCCATAAATGCTAAAGTCCAAGCCATCATGGACTTTCCAGTTCCTGACAACACTTTAAGGTTTATGTTTGTACAGGGCAAAAGCCAATGATTGTATATACTGACCACAATTCGTTAATGTTTTTGAGTAAGATGAAAAACAAGAATCGGAGATGGTTGAATTGGAGTTTGATTTTACAGGAGTTTGACTCGGAAATTAAGCATGTAAAGGGTACTGACAATGTAATTGCTGATTGCTTATCCGTGTTTGAGTATGTGTATATATATCACGTGTTTATTAGCATATTGTATTATATGTATATATACACAAGTGTCTACTTAACCATTTTTGTATTGAAAAGAAAAATTTTGCCTTTATGAGTCAAAATTTTTCCCTTTTGGAATGGAGGTGTAATGTGAAAAAAAAAGCCACTAGATGGCAGTATTGACAATTTTTTTTGTTAAGCCCAGTCTAGAGCTAGGTTTGGGGCATGTCCTGGGCATGCCTCAGAGGGGGCTGGAAAAGAGTATATAAGGAGAAAAATTGAGAGAGTGAAAGGTAGTAGGAGAAATTGCAAGGAGAAATTGTGGAAGGATACATTTGACAAGACCTGTCACTCTTTTCAAGACCTGTGAAGCTTTTTGTGGATTTTTGCCTGTGTTGGAGCATTTCCCTGTCCCAGGACATCGCAACATAGCAGCCATCTCAATTACCAGGGGACTGTAAATATCTCATTTTTTTTATTTCAATCTTGGTCAGAAGGGTAGATTGTAGATTAGTTCTAAGTGTTTGTTTAATTAAATCTGTTGAAGTTTAAGAATTTTGTCTGTCATCCCTTGCTGTCCGTGACATCGTAACAAATTGACGCCATAACAAATTGGGGCCATAACACAGTGATAACACAAAAACTATAGATAATTTAAGTCTGTATCGTGTTACCCTTTCTATTATTGAAAGCTAACCATAAACAGTCTATTCAGAGCTATTCAGGCTAACCGGAGTGCTATTCAGGTTAATAGGAGTGCTTTTTAGGCTAAACTACAAAAACGTTTCGATTGCCGGTCATGTTTTCTATTTAAAACCTTGACCGGCTGCCGGTCACTCAGACTCTTCGAAATTCCTTGTGCATTTTTTTTTCGTAGTACTCCTTTTCTGAAAGAGCGGTTTGCGAAGTCAGCAAGCTTCACTTAATTATAAATAGGCGAATGCCATTATGCCATAAAGATCATGTTCATGAAAAATAGTGACTTGGATATAAGCGTTCTCGTAAAATATATCGCAGTGTCTGCACGTCCGAAAGTCGGAGAGGGTTTTAATATAACTCCGTGTCCGACAGTCGGATGGTTTCAATATAACTCCGTGTCCGACAGTCGATTATTGTTATTATACTATTTTTCATGAACAAGGTTCACAAATCTTAAGAAAAAGGTACATGAACAGTGGCGTGCACAGGATTTTTGAAGGGCAGGGGCGAAAATGAAAAAAAGGGCACTCTCCCTAGGGGGATCCGGGGGCATACTCCCCCGGGAGAAAATTTTTGAAAATTGTACATTTAAATCCATCAATCTGGTGCCTTTTGAAAGCAAAATCAAACTAGATAGAATAACAGTGGTGCTCCGACCTATAGGTCTAGGGCTATGTGAAAATACAGGTGCAAAAAAACCTCATGAATTGCAACTCTACTGTGACCAAATACACAGCAGGGGCGGGGGTGTCCTCGTCTATTTGAATTCTGTAATTACAGATATGACACAAGAACACATATTGGCATTGCCAATCAACCTAATATTCACCCAGTGGTGTCATTTCAGTTTGAAGCAAGGTATAGCAAGGAATAGAACACTATAATGCACATTTAGATGCAGCAATGTGGTGCAATTTCAGAGCCAAATCAAGAAGCTAGACAATCAATAATCACGATAATAATGCTGACTATACCATCACTTAACCATTTAAGATCTTTGTGTCCCACCCTGTCATATTTTACAAAAAAGTTCTAATATCTCATTCCTCTTTTCTTTTCATCCCTGCAGGCTGAGGCTCCATGACCTAGTCTTAAACTAGCTCCCGTAAAAGCGAGACGATTCACGAAATCAAAAAATGCTTGAGCAAGTTGCATCTCACCAGACTAATAACAGTAGCTGGCTAAAGTTAACGTTAGCTACACAGCCTGGTAGTGATGATTTCAACACATTATTTTTGAAAGTGACTCATGACAGTACATCACACACACTGACATTTGATAAAGCCACTAATTCAATGAATAAACCTATCTACTACTTACATAATGATGGAGTAGGTTAGTTAAAGTAACGTTTAGGCTATGGTTTCTTTCATAAAAGTCTGTTGGCTGCCTCTCTCCAACTGAAAGTTTTTACAGCAGTGTTTCCCAAACTGTGGGCGCATCCCCCTAGTGGGGAGAGGAGGTACTGTAAGTAGGGTGCCAAAAGAATCCACAAAAGCCAAAAAAGAAGTTGTTCCAAAATGAAATTCCCTATTATTGGTCAATATGGGCAAATGTGGGCTGGTTTTTCGTCTTTCTTCAGTCTACAAAATGAGTAAGACAAATTTTCTAACATTTGTTATTTAAGTTACCATTAATTGAATTAAATGAAATACTCCACGAGTAGGCTAAGCTACAATTATGAATGTAGTTTGAATTTAATTCTCAGAAAGATGCTATAATTATAATGATCATTTGAATTAAAAATATCATGTACAGAGTAGGAAAAGTACGGATAGTGCATTGAATAGTAGCCTATTAAAGAGACATACAAGGTAATGCATTTGAATAAGTGACACAGAGGACACTTGGTAAGCCCACCCCCCCAAACACACACACACACACACAAACAGAGTTACCCCAATCCTACTGCAGCCCATAGGGCACATCCACTTATGTTGTCTCTTCAAGGTTAGGGCACATCCTCTAATTTTATCACTCAAGACTAGGGCAGCCGATAGGACACATCCTCTCCTATTGATCATTCAAGAGGGCGGCTGATAGGGCACATCCTCTAATTTTTGTCATTGAAGAGGGCAGCCAAAAGTGCATCATCCTTTCATTTTTGTGAATCCAGAGAGCAGCTGATAGGGCAAATCCTCTTGTTTACATCATGTAAGGACAGTCAAAGGGGCACAGTGACTATTTTAGTCACTCAAGAGGGCACTTAGTTAAGCGTGGCATTTTCATCAAAGAAGGCGAGGGCACCAGGAGCACAGCGTTTTCATTTTTCAACCAAGAGGGCACTAGGGGTGTAGCGTTTTCAACCAAGAGGGCACTTTAGCCTGGCAATTTCAACCAAGAGGGCACTTTATCCTGGCAATTTCAACCAAGAGGGCACTTTAGCACAGCAATTTCAACCAAGAGGGCACTTTAGCCGGGCAATTTCAACCAAGAGGGCACTTTAGCATGGCAATTTCAACCAAGAGGGCACTTTAGCCTGGCAATTTCAACCAAGAGGGCACTTTAGCGCAGCGTTTACTACCAGAGGGCACTTTAGCACTGTGTTTTCAACCAAGAGGGCACTAGGGGTGCAGCGTTTTCAACCAAGAGGACACTTTAGCGCTGTGTTTTCAATCAAGAGGGCAATTGAGCGTGACATTTTCAACCAAGAGAGCACTTTAGCGCGGTGTTTTCAACCAAGAGGGCATTTTAGCGTGGCATTTTCAACCAAGAGGGCACTAGGGGTGCAGCGTTTTCAACCAAGAGGACACTTTAGCGCAGCATTTTCAACCAAGAGGGCAATTTAGCGCGTCAATTTCAACTCGGAGGGCATTTTAGCGTGGCGTTTTCAACCAAAAAAAGGGCACTTTAACGCGCGATTTTCAACCAGGAGGGCAGCGGGGGGGGCCCCCCTCCCCGTGCACGGCACTGTGCATGAATAGCACTCCGGTCAGCCTGAATAGCTCTGAATAGCCTGTTTACAGTCAGCTTTCAATAATGGTAAGGGTAACACGATACAGACTTAAATTATCTGTGTAGTTTTTGTGTTATCACTGGCCATTAAATTGTAATAAATAAATAAGATACATATTTAAAAATTTCTGAGGCAAAAACGAGACACATATTTTCATATTTCAATATTTTGAGGTCTGTGTTTTCGAGACACCCTGGGGGTATTCCATCAAGCTGGCTAAAGGAAAATCCAGACTTAAATGGCCAAGTCTGGCTTATGATAGTGAGAGTTCAGTTCCATCAAAGTGGCTGAGATTAGCCCCACATTGGTAACCATGGAAACTATGGTTCTGGCTAAGCCTGATACATCCAGCTAATCTCAGATTTCTGTTCCATCAACTTGAGCCACATCTCCGTTGCATCAAGGTGGTTAATGTGAATCCCAGCCTAGTAACCATGGTGATTTAAGATGCAGGGCAATCCTGCCCTGTAGCAGGTTTAAGGTGAGGATTAGCTTCATCTATGTTCAAAGAATGCCCAATAGACTGGAACAGACACCCAAAAGACAGTTCTGCCAGTGCATTTACACACTCACAACTGTCATGTAATGATAATAATATGTGAAACATAAATATAATTAATTAAGAAACATTAACTATTCAAAAATAAATAAGATCATTCCAATAAAGGCAAAATAAAACTAAAAAAAATTAATAAGATTCCAATTGGCTAACAAATCATCTAAAATTTTCGCAGCAATCAGTTGATAAATGTGGTATCACTTTCGAAAATAAATGAATAAATTTGGTGAATTTCATTAAGCCTATCAACATTCATTTTGTCCCTTTCATGCGGGATATTTTCATTATAAAATACAACCTATTGAATGATCTCTGTGTCACTTATTGATTTAGCCGGTCGACGATATTCTGCCAGGCCACCTCCCTCGCCCTGTTGATGGCAGCAGTGTTCCCTTTCCTTGTGATAATTTCGCGATAATCCTCATAAACCCCCATAAAGAAGGTTTGCACGCTGAGGAGAGCGCAGAGACGGGGTGCTTGGGTAGAGTGAAAGGCGCGAATTTCGAAAGTGTAACGTTAGATAGTTGTCTTTTGCTTGAAATTTTGAATTTCGAACTAGTGGAGAGCGATGAGGTGGAAGGGGGTAAAAAGAAAAGGAATAAAGGAAGTGGCAATGAAATTGATGAAGGGCCGTTTGTTGTAGGGATGAAGATGGTAGGGAATAGATGGGAAAACAATCGTGTATTCCGTGATATTTTGTCGGGAAGTTTGTCAAAAAAGGAACTGAGGGCGTAAAGGATGGCAGGGTATGTAGAAGTGGAATTGTGATAATTGAATGTAGGATGACGAAACAAGGCAAAAGCAGTTAAAATAAAATAACTTGATCTTTTTCAAATTTCATGTCTTATGTATCAGCGGCCAACTGAAAAGGGTGTTATTGGAGGTGTCCCTTATTCTGTTAAAGTTGGTTCTTTTTTGGAAGTAGAGGGAGTTTGTGCAGCTCGGCGCATATCGAGACGGGAAGGAGCAAGACAGCATGGTGGTATTGCTTCAATTCAAAAAAGTTACCAGACAGAATATTTTTGAACTACGTGAGTTATATGGTGAGGGCTTATTGCTTCTGGTGCCAAGAATGTTTGAAGGGCGAAGACATTTAGGTACATTTTTGGCTTTCATTGCAATGGTCATTAATTGCGCAAAAGAAATTGAATCTAAGACGGAAAGAATTAGGATGGTGGTCCATGCAGGGACGGAATTTCTTGGAATAATGGAAGTGAATGGAGAAATCCAAGAAATTTTAGAAAAAGGTTTTGGCAAGATCAAAATGCAAATTAGTTAGTTGTGTAGGCTACAGTCATGTTTCGAGGAAGTTAGGCGCTAGGGAAATAGAAAAAAAAAATGTTGAAAAAGAGAAATGTGGATTAGTTTTTTTTTTTTTTTTGTATATTGAGAGTCACTCTAGACCTTACGTCACCACAGTGCGTGGCGGTAATGCACCTTAACGTTGGTTCACCAACCCTGAAAAAAACAAAACGAAGAGGAGCACGCCTCCGCTCGTTCCTTTCCCTTGCTTTGAGTCATTTTGTGACATTTTCGGCACTCGGCTAGTGTGGGCTTTTTATTTTCTCTGGCCACGTGCACGAAGTGCGGCTTAGCAGATGAGGCTCGAATTAGCGTCAATTGGAGCTAGCTTATTTCACTTGATGGAACGGGTCGAGGCTCAATAGGGAGTTGGTGCCAATTCAAGCCTCAAGATTACGCCTTAGTCTGGATGTTCTTAGCTACGTTGATGGAATACCCCACCCCCGTTGCAGACAGATAGCTGTTTCAAAGTCTGCGGACACGTGGCAATAAACGCAAATCACGCAGTGTAAGGTACTAAAATATCAGTATTGCCTGTCAAGTGCAGGAAATAATGAGGCAAGCTATGTTACAACAATTATGCACTGAATAGTAATTATACATTTTCTTACATACAAAATTAACGTTACTTCTTTGCAGGCGGTCATGCTTTGGCTACTGAAGGAACAGTCAGGCGGAACGCGAACAACTTTCACAATACAAAATATTCAGGGCTGTGTGGTTTGTTCCGTTTGTCCCAGTGGTGTGCCGTACCTTGCTGTCCAACTGGCGAAGTCGCTCAACCAATTATATTCGGGGGTTGGCATGCCCTCAGGCCCGCCTCCTTACTGACAATAACCACCTCCTCACTGACAAAAATCAGCCACCGAAAAAAACCCACTTGTAAATCATCCACCGAAAAAAAAAACCCACTCGCAATTCAGCCACCGGAAAAAAAAAACCCACTCGCGCGCGAGCAGGTGAACGTTTTGCAAGCATGTATTTCGCCTCGCAGGCTAAAATATTGCTCGAGAGAGCAAAGATGCAGGACACAATATAGCTCGCGAGTGCTTTGAAAGCGCTCGCAAAAAGTTTTGCGAGCATGTATTTCTCCTCGGATCATCCTCTGCACGCGGATGTTGTGCGCAGGTCTCATTCGCACGAGCGATTTTTGGCAGTGTTCTAACGCCATAGTTGTCAGACCACCACCACCACCAACTAGGATGTCATCGGTGCGGTGTGTTTACACATTGTCATATATCACCTGAATTTCTATTTTCATGGCCCTAGAGAGTTTAAAGCTACACTATTATGTGCATTTTTTTTTTTCAGTAAAACGACCCCTGGCAATGTGAGAGTCATCATTTGTAGGTCTCTTTCCACCATACAGTTTACTACCAAACTGATGTTGTCTGGTTTTTGGTCTGCAAATATTTCTTGCTAGCCCAACAATAAGCTCCTCATCTACCCCTAATGTCTCCACTTTCTCCTCTGTTGCTCAGGGCTCATTAAAAACTTGTTATTACACCCGGATGTGCCTAGTTTTGCAGGACGTAGCAGTGCATATCTCGGCCCGTGCTCTGAGCGCACAACAAGGGAACATGCATGGCTTTACTCACATCTTGAAGCATTACCTGGCTAGCACACAATTGAGTGAAACTATCCACTAATTAGACAGATTTATCGCCTGGCCCACAAGTAAAACTTGGCTAATGGTAACGTTAGTGGAAGATTGTTTTTTGCTTGAAGAATAACTTGGCAAAATACAGCTAGCTAAGGTAGCCAGCTAGCTAGCTCCTATTTCAAAGCGTGAATGTTACTTGCCGGCTAAAACATGGAATAACCAAAATTCGTATTAATTTTGTGATGGTCAAAGGTGTAGCTAAAACTTCCGTTGGGTGGAAGTGATTTAAAAATCTGCAGGGAAATGCTGTCACGGTTGCAGCTGCCAACAGCTTGCTATATGGCAATAATCTGAGTTTATCTTCATCAGTTGATGATCACAAAAATATAAGAATCATAAATATAAGAATCATTTCAGTTGGAAATAACTGCTAGGCCTGAAGTCTTCTGTATGTTTAATCTTAGGTTTAAGACAAAGATTAGGTCAATACACAACTTTATAGATGACGGTTTTGCTGTCTTACCCAAAATGAAACAAGATGACCCAAACCAATGCGAATTAACAAGAGTGTTCATCAAGCACAGCCTGTTTGACGCAGGATGTGAGGCACCGTCCCTGGGTGTCCCAGTTGAGAGGGGGAGGGGGAGTGGCCGTGTTTATTTACAATCGGAGTTGGTGCTTGTGGGACCATCTAGAGGTCAGAAATCTCTTAATTTAGCTTTCATGATTCATCTTGATAAGTCTAAGCAGGATCCAGGCCCATGCTAGGCTGGCTCTAGGAGTGCTGCTGCACACCATTTTTGACGCGTCGGAGTCAGTACTCCTTAGTCCTCTATGGGAATGAGGTCCTGTCAGGGTACCGCAAAGGGTCATCCAAACCCAGCATTTCCCCGAGTTTTTCTGGATTAAATTCACTAAAGTCCATCAGCGAGATAGTAAGATAAAACTCAGGCGAACGTCAGTTCTTTGTTGGTCTGTCAGTGTGAATTACAAAACAAACAAGCACATTCAGCCAGTTGAATGGTGACCTCATCCATTCTGTGGTGAGGTTTCTCCCTTGCACCTGATGGGGAACTTGCTGCTGGCATAATCCCAAACTATTGTTTTTTAGTCTCCATGGGCTGGTGGCCTTGACAAGTAGGTTTCATTTAGGGTAATCTGTCTTTCCATTCTGTTTAGTCTCTGATGGACTGAGTGGCTTCCCATTCAGATTACGTCCTTTGATCTTACAGGTCGATACCAAAATACATTTTTATGGACACTGCTGCTTGTCTCTTCATAGCGTGTCTTACATAATTATCTCTGAAGGTATGGAATATGTACAACCCCAATTCCGAAATAGTTGGGACGAAGTGTAAATTGTGAATAAAATCAAAATGCAATGACTTTCAGATCACGAGCCAATATGTTATTTACAATAAAACAGATAACATTTCAAATGTTATCTGCAACTGAAAAACTGAGACATTTAACATTTTTATCTACAAAATGAGCTCATTTCAAATTTTCTGGCAGCAACAGGTCTCAAAAAAGTTGGGACACAGGCAAAAAAAGGGCTGAAAAAGCAATTAATACATCAGAGAATCAGCTGAAAGAACATTTAGCAAGTAATTAAGTTAACTGGCATCAGGTGTGTAACATGATTGGCTATAAAAGGGATGTCTTAGAGAGGCTGAGTCTCTCAGAAGTAAAGATGGCCAGAGGCTCTCCAATCTGTAAAGGCTTGCGTAAAAAAAATTGTGGAATACTTTAATAACAATGTTCCTCAACGTCAAATTGCAAAGGCTTTGAAGGTCTCATCATTGACAGTGCATAACATCATCAAAAGATTCAGAGAAACTGGAAAAATCTCTGTGCGTAAGGGACAAGGCCGAAGACCTTTACTGGATGCCCGTGATCTTCGGGCCCTCAGACGCCACTGCATCACTCACCGGCATGATTCTGTCATTGGCATTACTAAATGGGCCCAGGAATACTTAAAGAAACCACTGTCTGTAAACACAGTCCACCGTGCCATCCACAGATGCCACCTAAAACTCTATCATACAAAAAGGAAGCCATTGTTGAACATGATCCAGAGGCGCCGCCGTGTTCTGTGGGCCAAGGCTCATTTAAAATGGACTGTAGCAAAGTGGCAAAGTGTCCTGTGGTCAGAAGAGTCCAAATTTGACATTCTTGTTGGAAATCATGGGCGTTGTGTTCTCCGGGCTAAAGAGGAGAAAGACCACCCCTCCTGTTATCAGCGTTCAGTTCAAAATCCAGCATCTCTGATGGTATGAGGATGCATTAGTGCATATGGTGTGGGACATTTGCATGTTTTAAAAAGCACCATGAATGCTGAAAGGTATATAAAGGTTTTAGAGCAACATATGCTCCCCTCCAGATGACATCTATTCCTAGGAAGGTCTTGTGTATTTCAGCAGGACAATGCAAAACCACATACTGCAGCTATTACAACAGCATGGCTTTGTAGTAGAAGAGTCCGTGTGCTGAACTGGCCTGCCTGCAGTCCTGATCTTTCACCGATTGAGAACATTTGGCACATAATTAAACAAAGTCCGCCAAAGGAGACCAAAAACTCTCCAGCAGCTGGAAGCCTGTATTAAACAAGAGTGGGATCAAATTCCAATGGCTAAACTCAAGAAACTTGTCTCCTCAATGCCCAGACACCTCCACTCTGTGTTAAAAAGAAGAGGGGATGCTACACCATGGTAAACAAGCCCCTGTCCCAACTTTTCTAAGACCTGTAGCAGCCATCAAATTTGAAGTGAGCTCATTTTGTGGAGAAAATTGTAAAATTTCTCAGTTTCAACATTTGCTATGTTATCTCTGTTCTATTATGAATAAAATACTGGCTGGTGTGATTTGAAAGTCATTGCGTTTTGATTTTATTTACACTTTACACTTTGTCCCAACTATTTCGGAATTGGGGTTGTAGCTAAATGCATAGAAAATTTGGTTTTAACTGAGTTAGGCTGTGAGAGTGGTTCTCTGATTGAAGAGAGTGTCCCACCAGGCAGGCTGCTCAGAGACAAGGTCGATCAAAAGATCAGTGATGCTAAGCCAACCTACATGCTTTTGAGGGCATACTTAGCGCATGGCCCGCAGCCCTGGTGTGCTGTCATAAGTATTCACGCAAGAAGACAACGGGGGAACACTCACTGTGGATACAAGGGAAGTTAAATCATCAGAAACATGGTCTTAAGTACTAGCTAGGTGAAGCTAATGACTGTTTTTATTTAAGCTTGTTCAGGTATGGATTTATTCAATTCTGTGGTGATTTTTAGGGCTGTTGTTCCGTGGCCATTTAATGCTATCTTACTGAGAGTCTGTCTGAACCAGTTGGAGAAATTCAACTTGTGCTGCTGCTGTTTTCTGGTGTTCGTCATACCTTGTTATGATTTTTGACGGAGTACCCCTTGCCAATTTGTCATAATTCCAGCGTTTTGAGACTGAAACACCTGTGATTGGGGCACCAACTATTTAGCATCTTTGGAACTCTGGTAATGTCCTCATCTTGATTTGGAGACATGCCCTGCAAAAAGCCATGTCTACTGGATCCTAAATCCAAAGATGCTGTCTTTATATTCAGGGACTGCGTCAACAATCAAAGTGGTTTGAAAGTTTTGTACATTTAGCCTCAGTTAACCATCTTAAACCTTGGAGTAAAATAAAAAATTTTGACACTCTAAGGATTACGAATAGGTCGGGCATATCTTCCGCTGCAATGGCTGCTGGGCCTGAACTCATCATCTCAGGTGAGCCTGTCTGCTCCTTTAGGAATATTCAGAATCTGTAATCCTCATGTAAAGCAGCCCATGGATTTACCAAACTCTTGGTATTTTCCCCTTCCTCAGAGCGAGACAAATTCAGTGCTCCTGGGAGATTTGCTTTATTTAATCCTCTTTATTTCAAGAGTAGTACTGCTGAAAGATGTGCCACGCTATTCCATAGCTCCAGCTGATTTTTTTCAGTGCTTTTTTTTTTTTAATGTGCCTCCAGTCAGATTTAATGTCCGTCAAAGCAGAGGACTGCCTGGCATGGAAAGTTTGAATCCAGCTATACACAACAGATAATGTCCTGTTTTACAACCACAGCATTAGAGAAACACCTGACCATGAAAACCGGGCATGAGATCTTGAAAGCGCAGTGTCTGGACCAACTAGCTATTGCAAGATGCTAATAACAAATATTGCTCTCAGTGCAGTCATGAATTGAATTGGTGAATTCAATAAGAGCCCAACTCCACACATTTTCAACACAGATTTGTGCCTTTATTGAATTCAATGATTTAATTCCAACTTAAATTTTTCATCACACATCTCCAATAGCCAGTCAAATGCACAGGGAAAAGGGTTAAGTCCTCAAGCAAATGTTAATATTCTCAACCTGTACAGCATACACTGTAAACTCCTAATTTGAGGGCTTATAATAATTATATTATAAACAATTTTTGCCTTTTCTCATTAGTATTTACAGGAAGGAGGATAATTTCTTCCTTTAGTTCCACCAATGACCAGTGAAACAATTTTGAGTTTTCCACTAAATTAAGGTACAAAGTTAAAATCTCCAGTAGTGAACTTCTGGGAAGGGAAGGGGTATGAGCCTACAGCATACTACAGTATACTGTGGACAAGAAGTGCCCTCGCATGCATGTCCTTGGCAGGTCACTTGTGAGGAAATTGGGGCATCTCGAGGAAACCTATGCAAACATGGGCATGAACATGTAAACTCTGTAGAAACGCTGCAGGCCAGATTTGAACCCACCACCTTTTTCCTCTGAGGCAACATCACTACCCTGAATAAAGAATAATGGTGAGTGAAATTCATGCAACATAGAATGAAGAAAGCATTTCGACATGTAGCTGAATGGATGAAATTTAATTCATTGTTCAGTCAAACTGTCTATTAGCATAGGTGCAAGAATGAGAGAATAGATCCTTACCATAGAACGTATCCAACTGCGAAGGTACACACGGCTAGAAGTCCGCAGCATCTGCTGGGATACTGGTGATGTGTCGTTCTCATCTCAATTAAGATGAAGGGAAGCACTGTGGTGTGCTGGAAACATGACAAAAATGTACTTAGCTGTGTGAGAACAGCAATATGTCTTCATAAGGGGAAGTCAGGTTATACAATGTACATATGAATTCAATATGTTTTGGAGATAGATTACCCATAAATCACACATTTTGGATGTGCATTGCCAAGTTTTTCCATCCTCAATAATATATAAATTTCTCTACACAGTTTATACCGTCTCAGTTACTATAGCTTCAAATGTGAGCTCAACATTTACCAGATACAGGAAAAAAATATGGCTTTACAGTTTTTACAGATGGCCAATGACACGTATCACCAATGTGAGACAACATGAAAAGGGACCACTGATTGGTTCATTACCTGTCTTATGAGGTCAGATGGGGGCTGGCGACTTAACTGCTCTCAGAAAAGCCTGAATGGTTTCACTGAAATGTGGGTAACTGTAAACAATGTCATGCAATAAAACGTGGGCTTTCCAGTGCTTCTGTAATCTGATTAGAAACCCTGCTGCTTTTTTTTTGTCTTATTTCCCTTCTGTTGGACCCTTGACATTCACTATAGTAGCCTGTTCAATAATTCAGTAATCTGCTTGCCTCGCTACCTGAAGTTGTGCTTGCATGCCGATGAGTCTGAAGGATGAGCTTGTTTAGGAGATGCCCGATGTTTGTTTGCTTCCTGAATATCTGAGTGGCTCCTGCATTGCAAGGTTAGGCATGGCAAGGCAAACGTGTTCGCAAAATCGTTCCAAAGCAAAAAAAAAAAAAAAAAAAAAAAAAAACGATTGGCTATAAATTGCTTGAATGTTTATTTAATGGGTCACAGTGAGGCATTATTTTCATGACACCGTAACAGCATAACAAATCAGGCTCTGCTTGCCATGGATAAAACACACATACACAAACAAGCAAAACTCGCCCTGCCGTACAGCGAGAGGCTGAATCAGTTCACCGTACCCCACCGGGTGACGCAAGTACCAAAAGTGACATTTCCCAAAAAAAAGTCTAGCTCCTTTTTTTATCAACACCTATGACTCATGTACTTTCTATCCAATAAACCACCTGCCATTTCCAGAATATCATGGCTGGCCGACGCAAGAGTGTGCTCGATTAATCAAAGATAATAATAGCCACGTCGTCCATCCAAAGTAAAGGTAGGCAATTTGAACTCTGCGGGGCCGTCGACAGGTTAGACATTTCCACTTCAGATTTCAAATGAAAGTAAAAAAAAATCCCTTTTGCCACAGATACAGAAGAAAAATTTTAGAAATTTATACAGCTGAATCATGGGAATTCCTGGAGTTGAAAATGTGCAATTTCAATTCGGCAAGGGTGTGCCAGAGTTACCATATTAAGTAGATAAATTTGATGAGGATAAAATCATAAACCTGAGTTTTTAAAGGAGCAAACCACTTGTATGTTACATCTGTATAATCACAAACCAAAGGCTATTCACAGAGCAGTAATGTACACCAATGAGGCAAAACATAATAACCACCTGCCTATTATGCAGTATGCCACAAAAACAGCACTGTCCCAATGACATCCACTTGAATGTCCGGACACAGGGTTTCCCAGAACACTACACTCCCTCCAAGTGACCCATCCAGAAATACTGAGCTCATTCATGCAAGGTGGCATCTTGGTAGTTTTCGCAATGCATGCCGGGACAGATTTTCGACACCCCACGCTGGCCGGTGTTCTGACAAATTATGTAGCCTTGTCAGAAAATGCTGCCTGCTACACAAAATGACCGCAGTCTTTGTTTTTGCCTCAGTGTTAAAATATGAATCAGAATACACTAGCAACTTTGATATTTGTTAGCTTGTTATAACATACACACATATATCTAGCCAGCTAGATTTGTTTAAAGGCAACCTGCTGTATGTCTTACAGTTACATTGTCCAACGAAGCCAGCATTTACGTACAAATATTTACATATGCTTACATGTCTAAAATGTATTTTTCAGATCTTGAAAGATATTGAAAATATGAGCATGGAAATAGTCCCAAGATAGGGCACTGCACGTGCTGGAACAGCTAGTAGCACATCTTGATAGCAAGCACAAATCAATATGCCATGTGTTTGATGACCGTGAATTTTCCACAGTATGGGATGACAAAGTGATTACTGCTGTCAGCACCTCATTTTACTCCTCTCTGTTTCACCATCTTTTTAAAATCGCTGGCTTTCAATGCCTCAACCACTATCGCATCCGCACTGGTCACCATTCTTGTTTATACTTCACTGAGTTTGCACTCCAGAAGTGGAGGTAAGTTTTATTTGGGTGTTGACGGAAGTAAAAATAGATAAATGACTGCCCACTTCAAGGCTTCAGTATTCACTATTTATTACACCAACGTGACGTTTCGAGCACTACAGCTCTTCATCAGACAATCAATAGTAACACACAGCGCCATCTTAAATACGCATGGCAAAATATCATGTGATCCAGACACGCGACCCAATAGTCTACAAAGTCGAAGACAATCTCAAAAAGTTAAAGAAACACCAGCACAAATGTATGCACACACATACACACACACAAACGCTCACAAACACACGGAAGTGCATAATACAAGGCTGTGTCCGAAATCACTCATTCATTCACTATTCCCTACTCGCTATAAAGGGACTCACTATGTAGGTGACTATATAGTGAGCTCATTGGCAGAGGGAAGAAACGCTTTAGGACACTACCTGGCTTGTTTTGTCGCAGCTGCTAATAGCGTCATAGCTGTCGCAAAATTAAATCGTACCTATGCAACTTCAGTTGAAGGATTTGTGCGTATTTCTGTAATAACCGAACGGAGTATATTTTCCACTGTGTTTGTTACCACTATCGTTTAAATAATAAAATTTGCCATAAATTTTTAATATCGTCATCTATTTTTTGTCCTCTAACTCATCATTATTCGTTTTAATAGTACCTAAATGTCCGTTTATGTCCTGTGTAAAAAAACGGGTCTCCTGCGCTGCTTGGTTTCCAATTTAAAAAAAAAAGAAACATTTTCGCGCCTGAAGCTAATAAATGTCTCATGCCTGTTTTCAAACTCCGTTTCGGTTTGTGTGCAGTGCATGATGGGATGTATAGCTGGGTTAGTGACCACCGGATGTTCACTACATTTCGCGGTGGATTGTGGGATGTAAAGAGTTCACTATATAGGGGATAAAAATTCTTACAAACAATTCGGACAGCCCTACAAAATGGCGAACCCACTATATAGTGCGCTATATAGTGGCTTGTGAGTGATTTCGGACACAGCCCAAGTGTTAATCCTCATATATAGTACATATAAGTTCAATACATTAAAAATGTAGTAAGAAAACACACAACAATCCAATAGACCAGAAAAATCCTAAATACAATCTGGCTGATGAGCCGTCATCACAAGGAAAAAACTGCTAAGGTGCTTATGTGTTCTAAGTCAAGGTGTAAGAAAAATAATAAAGACTTATATAAGGGGCCCAAACAACCAAAAAAATAGAAATGATATCCAATTACAAAAAAGGACGAATGTCCATTTCCTCATTGAGACCTTTGGGTGACAAGGTCTCTAAAGTAAAAATCCAAAATAATTCACGTTTTAGAAGTAGATTATTAATGTCACCCCCCCTCCGAGAAAGCTGAACATGTTCAATACCAATATAGCTTAAATAGGCCACAGTATGGTTCATGAGTTTTAAATGATTAGCCACGGGGCTTTTATGCTCAAAATTTCTAATCGAACTTCTATGTTCCGAGATTCTCTGTTTAAGAGATCTAGAAGTTTTGCCAATGTATGCTAACCCACCAGGGCATTTAAGCATATATATCACATTCTTGGTTTTACATGAAATAATGCCTTTGATGGCAAAAACTTTCCCTGTGTGTGGATGATAAAAAGACTTAGTTTGACGAGTAAAATTGCACTGTTGGCAGTTACCACATTTATAATTGCCTGATTCTACAGTACTAAAAAACGCGCATGGAGTGATCTGAGAATTAGGAGAATGATCCGCTCTCACCAACAAGTTTCTCAAGCTGGGGGGTCTCTTAAAAACTATCCGTGGTGGGTTATCTAGATGTCCTATTGAAGAAGGGTCAGTAGCTACAATATGCCAATGGTTTCTAATAATAGTAGACATTTCTTTGGCCAAAGGAGAATATTATTGCCTTATTGTATTTTGGATTTTTCTGGTTTATTGGATTGTTGTGTGCTTTCTTACCACATTTTTAATGTATTGAACTTATATGTACTATATATGTGGATTAACACTAGTATTATTTACTTCTGTGTGTTTGTGAGCGTTTGTGTGTGTTGTGTGTGTGTGTATGTGTGTGTATACATTTGTGCTGGTGTTGTAATGGGCGGTGATAGGACGCCAGGTGCCGCAACCAGTGAGACAAAGAGAAATGAGCAGCCCAGGTAAGAGACAAACACAAAAAAGGTAAACACCTCCGGGAAAGGCTCGCGCTTTCAAGGACAAATAAAAGTCCGTGAAACGGAAGCAGTGCGAGCGAAAATAAACATCAAGAGAGAAAATTTCTAAAAGAAGCAATTCCTAACAATAAAAGGAATATAACAAATCACTAGGATATTTGTCTAGAGATTTTCTCCGGCCGAAGTGTTAGTAACAAACAGACACTCTAGCAATAGGCGTGGCGAACCCCCGGTCATATATATAGAGTCCGGAAAACTCCGCCCCAGCTCAATCAGCCAGCTGGGCCAGGAATTCGATAGAAAAGAACTCCGATATCGTCCCGGATGATAGAACAAAGAAAGGTCCAACAAACAAACGCACGCCTAAACCATGACAGGTGTTTTTTAACTTTTTGAGATTGTCTTCGACTTTGTAGACTATTGGGTCACGTGTCTGGATCACATGATATTTTGCCATGTGTATTTAAGATGGCGCTGTGTGTTACTATTGATTGTCTGATGAAGAGCTGTAGTGCTCGAAACGTCACGTTGGTGTAATAAATAGTGGATACTGGAGCCTTGCAGTGTGCGAGTCATCTGTCCATTTTTACGTTTACTTTTTTTTGACTCAGCACCTGCTCTCTCTTTGGCTTTGGATGTGCGTGTATTCCTTTTTTAATAGGTGTTGACGGAAGTGAAATTTTTCAAAGGGAAAATCCAAAAAAGCCAGGAAGCGCATGGTAATTGTGGATAGGTCAATTGCTGGTCCCTCGACTCTACTTGAAGCGGAATGCCAGCGTCTGATTGTACGCATCTTCGTTTGAATCAGCACTAACACCAGTCTACAGATGCAAAGCCCCAAATGCAGCCGGGTGTGATGCACAGTATGTTGTGACACATTCCTCCCATAACCATGATTCAAATTTTCTGCGACTTTTTCCACAGTAGCTGGCCCTTCATTCAGAGAAGATGGGATTGCTTTTTTTGCCGTCCAAAAGTCAATATGAGCCTTGGATGTCCCATTCCCTGATGTCAGGCTTTGTTTTGTCCGTCCTCAGACCTCTGGTAGTAGATACTCACCACTGCTGACTGGGAGTGTTCCATAAGCCTTGACGCAAGTTGCTCGGACCAAAAATTCTGACTATAACAATTTGGCTCTAATCAATGCTGCTCCAGTCCCATTTCAACATGATCACCACGAGAACCGACAGTTCGCTATCATGTGAGGTCTGTTCGCAGACCGTGACATGCGCCGTAATCATGAGATAATCAGTGTTATTCTCTTTTTCTGGTCATAATGTTTTGGCACATCGGTGTATGTTAAACGTACAGTTTTTTGTGCTAAATGTAACCAGTTTATTATTAGCTCCCGCCGCCAAGGGGCGCGGGAGCTATGGTAACGGGCTCCGTGCGTGCGTGCGTGCGTGTGTCCTTCAACAAAAACTTCGATATTTTGCTTTATCTCATCAACTATTTCAGTTACAGGCTCCTAATTTTCACTGGACATGCATCTCATAAAGGCCTACAAATGACATGCCTAAAGGTGACCTTGGCCTATTTTTTCAAGGTCACTGGCCTCAAAATATCACAAAAAACTTTGACATTTTGCTTTATCTCATCAACTATTTCAGTTACAGGCTCCTAATTTTCACTGGACATGCATCTCATAAAGGCCAACAAATGATGGGCCTAAAGGTGACCTTGGCCTATTTTTTCAAGGTCACTGGCCTAAAAATATCTCCAAAAACAACATTTTGCTTTATCTCATCAACTATTTCAGTTACAGGCTCCTAATTTTCACTGGACATGCATCTCATAAAGACCTACAAATGACGTGCCTAAAGGTGACCTTGGCCTATTTTTTCAAGGTCACTGGCCTCAAAATATCACGAAAAACTTTGACATTTTGCTTTATCTTATCAACTATTTCAGTTACAGGCTCCTAATTATTAGCTCCCGTCGCCTGAGTGGCATGGGAGCTATGGTATCGGGCTCTGTCCGTGTGTGCGTGCGTCCGTCAACAAAAACTTTGACATTTTGTTTATCTTAACAGCGGGAGCTTCTGGGGCCGCCATGGCCCTATATTTTACCCAGGCTATTTGAGTCCCAAATGTACTTTTTTCCTGGGAATTTTTCAAAAGTAAAGGCTTAAAATATATTGGTGCATTCATCTGTATGTGCATATACAGTGTGCATCAGATGTGAGTCAGCCAATGGTGCTCTTTCAAGGCTATGAAACAGGAGCCACCTCTTAATGTTGTTCCCACCAAAAATCTTTCATGGAGCTTTAAAGAAAGGCCATTAAGCGCTAAATATACTATTCAAATGTAAATACCAGTGTTGCAAATAGCAAAATCATCTTTCACCAGTGATTTCAGCAAACACATAATTACAATATTTTTAGAGAAAAACCCAAAATTAATATTTCTGAATTTAGATTGCCACAAATACAGCGACTTATGTGGAGACTAATGGGGTCAGCTTTGGTCAGAGTGAGCCTCAGCAGCTTACTGGTCTGACGTACTGCCAATTTCCATCTTACTAAAACCAACCATCTTAATGTCTTGTCTCCTGGAATCCTGGGTCACAAAGCTGCTTGGTCGAAATCTTGGTTGATAACCCTTCTTTAATAATAACTGAGATGGCATCCAACAGTACTGTTGTCAGTGAAGATACAATCTTGTGTTTGGCCCCCCAGAGACATCTGAAAAAGCCTCTTGATAGGAAAAAAAAATTGGCTTTGCAAAAAGTGTTATGCGTAATTTCAGGGAACAGTACCTATTCATTTCTGTTTTCCCCCAGGAGAGATAAGCCTTGACAAGATGGTTGCATTTTTGTTTTTTTAATGAAGCACATAAACAATTTCCTGACTCTCCACGCTAACACTCTTCCTCATATGGACCTTCCCTCCCTGCCCTTGCCCCCACTCACCCCACCCCATCACTTTTAAAAACTGCCAAAGATCAACAGACCAGGGTAATTGCTCAGCTCTGACATGCTCAAAAACAGATTAGATCTTGCACGCTTGATTAAGGTGACTCCTTAGGATTGATTCTTGGAGATGATTACCTAACGGCAGACAAGCGGGGGGGTGACACGGGGTAGGGGGGGTGGAGGAGCGTCTTGGCAGAGTGTCGCTCCAGTGTGCTACAGCTGGAGATCACAGCCAGCTTCAGAATTAACAAATATTCTCTGTTACGCACGAGCGAATGTCTTCATGGTGCGAATGAGGGGGTAAAAAAAGTCCTGTTTCCTGTTGAGGCTCCAGGCTCCTTTCCCTACTTCCTCAGAAAACACTGGAATAATGACTGTTTGGAAGCTCTTGTGAATATGCAGACATTTTCTCTAAAGCCAGAGCATGTCTCCCAGTACCATAGAGTCTCATCATAACCTGACCCAAGTTTCACATGTTCCTAATCTTAAGGCCTGTTTACTGTCCATTGAGGATACACTGCTGTGCATTAGATAGTCAAAGCTGCCTATTTAACTATGCAAGCAGCATGTATATTTTCCTTAAAATGTTAGCGACCCTACAAAGCCATGATCATATTGTGACTCACTGTACTGAGTACTGTACGCTGGAACAGGTGCAAAATTAGCATGCTGGATCTTTGGACGCACAAAACAGCTTTACCCACAGCAATCCCACTTACTCGCTTTACGCTGCTAATACTCTCAGATAAGGCATACTTGTGGGCACATCTTACAATCCATCCATCCACTATATCTAACTCGTGTTGCTTGACAGGGATGTGCAGATGCCGGAGCTGATCTTGATATGCATTGGGTGAGACGCAGGAATACAATCTGGAAGGTCACCAGTCCACTGCTGGAATAACTAAAAGGGCTGTTGGTAATAATTCCCAATATGGCAGATGTCTTATGCTAATAATGTCATGTCTTGAGCTTGTTCATGCATTTTTGTTGAACAGTCACTAGTCAGAGGTGTTCAACTCAGGGCCCTTACGGTTGTCTTTCAGTTTTTGGCTTAAACTCATCGAGGTCACTTTCACTTTAATTCAACTTCCATTCAATTAAATTTTGTTTGTATTGCACTTTTGACAGAAGAACAGTCACAAAGCCACTTTGCAGAGTAATTCAATGTGGAGAGTGAATGAGTGGGATGAGCAGAGATCATCAGGGCGAATTGATGTACCTTATTGCAAGCACAAACACCACCTCCAACATGCAGTCAGAAAGCAAAGTGATGCTATTGAAGCAGCTCAGTCCTAAGGGTGCTCTTTCCACCGAAGTAAGGGCAATCTTAAAATATTGGTTTGCTCATGGTCCTAAATTACAGGCATCCATTGACACTTTGCAATGAAATTGAACTGTGCTAGCAAAAATTCAGCCACAAATAGCCTGACTGGGTCTGCCAATGAAGGCGGATTTGAGCAGAGACACATTGAGCCCCCTCACTGATTGATGGAGAATATTTTTTTTCACCCAAACACCACTCACCCCAAAAACACATACCAAAGGTCGATGGCATGATTCATACTCTATATATATATATATATATATATATATATATGTGTGTGTGTGTGTGTGTGTGTGTGTGTGTTGTGTAGGACTTATCAGGATGGGCTGGTGAAGAAAAAAATACCGGATTTGAATCTCGCTCCCAAGGCACATTTAAAGTACCTGTGAAGCAAAGATTCTTTAAAGTTTTTTCCAAAGTCTAGGATGTTTAAGGTTAAAATGAATAAAAGCTCTCAAAGTTGTGCCAATTTACCCTCAAGAATGGATCAATTCACTGCGGATAGTAAGCAAAATAAGTGGCATTGAGGGCAATATTGCATTGCTGGTGCTCCGTACTAACAAAGATGTCAGAAAATGTCGTTCATGCCAGAGATTAGATGAATTTAAGTGCATGAAGGCTCCGACTGCGAGAGGGAAATGGATACAATTTGTCCGCAGACACGATTTTAAAGCTCCAACTTTGCAGTATACGTCATTCTGTTCAGCACAATTTGAAGAACTATACTTCAACAAAACTTGTCCATTCTCAGCAGCATGCAGGCCCAAAGATTAAATGCTTTTTGGGAAAGGATGCTGCGCAAACTAGGGACACATTTTTTTTGCCAGCTCCAGAAGAAAAAAAGTTTCCATGTGTTTATAAATTACTCAAAATTCTGTAATCCTGAGCTTCTTCTGGTCAATGTTACTTACCAGTCATTCTCTCTAATGTTTGAGGCATTGTTCACAATAACTGTTGTTTTATGAAGGTAAACTTCTATCTTTATTTAGAAGCATGGTCTGTTGAATTGAGGGCAGACATATCGATTTCATGTGCAGATTTTGCAAAGTTTTTCGCCGAAATTCTGCTGTCGCACCCTAATAGCCCCTGCTTGCGCTTGGATCTGCTGCTGCTTGAACGAATTTTTTATGTGCGAACTTCAGCCTTTTCTTCTTGTGCTCAAAACTGTCTCCGTGTGCTTGGACCATTTCTGCTTGCAGTTGGAACATTTCCACTCTTTCTTGGATTTTTTTTGTGATACATTCCTGTCAGAAATTTCCAGCCAATAGAATGCCAGGTTTCATATTGACCAATGAAATTGTCCCAGCCTCGTTGCAGGCCTGTCCATTTTACAGTTTACTCAGTTATTAAGTTCATACGCTCCTGCCCTCTTGGGCTATATATGTACTCCCATTCCTTTCTTCATGACTTTGGAATAAAAGGAATGTTTATATATTTAGACACCAGAGCCCATATTCTTCTGTCGAGGACTTGAAAAATTGTGAATTTTAACCCAACAAGTCTTATAAACTTTGGAATCGTGTATTTCAAACCATAAATTTTGTAAATATATGAAAAATACTTAGGCACTTTAACGACTCTTGTTTTGTGCAGTATTTTCATTTTGTTCATATACAACGTATATCTTTAATAATGGAGGGGATAGGGCTCGTAACTGATGGACTTATTATGACCACTCATACTGCAAAAAAGCTGTAAGCTAAATCAAGAATTTGGAGCATTTTTTGAATGAAAGAAGACAGTTGTGAGCTCAGGAACACCAAAAAGCCCAGAAGAACATGGATAACAATGGCAGTGGATGACACAAGAATTCTCGCCCCAAAGAGGAAAAAACACGTCACAGCAGTTGGCTCGATGAAGAGCACACTCCAGGAGGTAGGCACATGTCCATTAACCCTATCTAGACCGGGGGGGCTTTTTATGCCTGCGCCAATTTTCACGTCATATAATTTCTGAACGGCTTGAGCTAGGACCACCAAACTTGGTGACTTTTCCTAAAACTTGTCTGGGAACAATTTATATCAATAAGTCAAGTCCACCATCTTTGCCATTTCCATGGCAATGGTTTTCTAACAGGTATGTCTGATAAAAAAATCGCTGATTTTGGTTTCATCAATGTAGTTTCCAGATTTTCTTTTTAACCTATACTTATTCCATTATATTTACAACATCTTACGTATTTAATGTCAGCTTTGTTAAGTGGAATTAATTTATGCTAATTTGATGATTTAATTGAATTTATTTTATTTTTCTATGATGAAAGCTTCTACTACCAACAAATAGACTTTTTTTTTCCATTATTAAGGTAGTCTTTAGGCTCTATATTGAAATCAATATACTAAACACAAAGAAGTTGACGATAAGAACAGAGCAAGTTTTGCTTACGCAAACCTGTAATCCTTTGTAAGTTTACTTTCATTTCTTTCTGACCTGAACTTCTAAGAAAAACATTCTGAGTAAATGAAAAACTATTTTCACGGAACATACGTAAATAGAATTTTGTGTATTTTATGGCCTCTCGGAGCTGGTGCACTATGGGATAAAATAAGCATTCTGGGTAATAAAAATCAAAACATCATGTCATAATGACATAATAGGTCATAATAATACCAAAATGATTGTAATGATTTAGTTTTATGTGTACATCATCCCCTGCAAATTTGGTGGTCATACGCCATGTCGTTTACGAGTTACCGGGGGGGGGTCGTAAAAATCCCCCCCCGGCCCCAGGAAGCCCCAAAAAGCCTGGTCTAGATAGGGTAAAAATCAGGAGTGTAAATACTAAGGGTAAACCATAAGATGAAACCATTGGTAAGCCTCAAAAACAGGAATAACAGACCATAGAATTTACCAAAATAAAAACTTCTAAAGTTCCCAGGTGGAAGATTATATCCTGACACTTCCTGCTCTTTTCTCCTCATGCTTAGTAGTCCGTATGGTGTGTCAAGGTCAGAGCCAAGATGCCAAACTATCATTGTATTTATTTGTGACAGCTGCTATTAAATGTTTACATGTGAGATAGGGGACTGAAATGAGACAGAGATCAACTTGTACCAGAATGATGGGAAGAGAAGAGTGAAGGGTTCTCTTTATATTTACCGATGACGTGAGTGTGGACAAATGCAGCAAAATGAATTGTATAGAGCTAAATTATCAGATCAAACTCAACCAAATGCAACAAAACTAATTGGACGGCACATTACAGCGCACTTGACCAATGACCCAAAGCACACTGCAAAAGTAACCCAAGATGTTAAGGGAAAGAAATGGAATGTTCTAGAATGGCCAATGTGAATCACTTAACCTGAATCCAACTTAGCACGCATTTTGCTTGCTGAAGGTAAAGCTGATGGCAAAACGCCCCGAGAACAAGCAAGAGACAGCTGCAGTGAAGGCCAGGCAGTGCATCACCAGGCCCAAACCCCAGTGTCTGGCGAGGTCTAAAGTTCCAGACAGCAGGCAGTTACTGACTGAAAAGCATCACAAAGGAAAAATGATCAGAGTCCAAATTTTGCATTTTTGTATATTTAATATTTTATATATTATTATAATATTTATAATAATATATAATAAAATTATATATTATATATTTAATATGTTTTGCATATTTTTTCAGTGCTTTGTTTCTAAAATCGTTTGGAATTTTTAATTCATCATCTCTCCACATCGTGTAAATGTGACTCTGATCATTTTTCCATTGTGGTCTTCATTTGAAACCAAGTATGAAAAATGTCCAAACATTTTACAGACCCGATAACAGTGGGTCTATCTATAAAATGGTTGTAATTCCTACGCACATGGTTGATACAATACTTTTCAGGAAACCCCTAAATTACACTTAAATTACATCTTGACTATTTCCCATCAATTTCTTTGTGGTAGTGTACAGAGCAAATATGATAAAAATTGTCCCTGTGAACAAATAAGGACCTGACAGTTGTTAGGTATGAAATATCAACAGACGAGAGATAGCAAATATAAACATGTTTGGGAGCACAGACTGTTATGAGACTGCAGTCTAATTTGTGTTTTGGTGAAAACTTCATCGAGAGACTGAATATCGGAAAGATTCCCCCCTCCCCCCCCCCAAAGGAGCACTCCCAAGGTCAGATATAAAGTTACTCGATCTCAGCAACCCCCATACTCTTCATTCACGCCACCACAGTTCCCTGTGAACAACATGACTTGAGCCAACACAAAAATGGCAAAAAAAATACACATCTGCAAAAAAAAAAGCGTCTCTGATTCCAATTTGATTGAGAGCACACGATATGGCCTGACTGACTCTGCATTTTTCTCCGGAATTTCACCCGGTCATGTTTTATTTTGTACGAGACTAGTGCCCCCCCATTAATTTAATGTGGTAGCCCTCTCTCTCAACTCTCTTCTCTGACCACAGGAGAAAGAAGCTCTTATAGATAGATCCTTGTGGCCTGTGAGGAATGCTAACGTTGTCCATGGAAAATCCCTCTGGTACCAGTGCAACAACAGTCACTTACAGGTTCGTTACTGCAATAATGCACGTTTTGTAAAGACAGAATTGGGGGGAAAAAATGAAATAAAAACACGCACATGCGTGGATGCACTCAATCATCACATTCACACATCTGCGTGAAAGCTAAAGCAGAGTGTTTTTGTCACGTGGTGCAAATTTCATCTTCCACATTCACATTTGTTCATAGCGACTCACAAACACACCCTCAGAAATGTGACAGCTACGAAGTAATAAACTAATCTTCTTGAGCAAAAAAGACATCTTTGTCCTGATTGTCATTTGACAAGATTCTAATTTCCCATGTCTCATGCTCTTAATTCAAATAACCATGAACCAAAAAAAATCTATGAAAATTTTTTGCTGTATCAAGATGAGTAAATATTTTCCAGTTGCCAAGGACAAATTAGCACATTAACTATGCACCCACTTCAGTCACAAGGTTTTAATCTGGAGCTTTTCGTTGTAACTTTTCCAGACCTTAACTAGATCTAAATCACGTACAATATCTTACACCACTTTGCTTCAGGCTGCAGTGATACATTATCATCCTGAAAAATGGACTTACAATTATCGATTTTCTCTAAGTAATCTCTCAGAGGCTTCAAACCAGAGGAAATAGCTGTGGAGTGAGCAGATGAAAAAAGAGGAGCAGATTGTTTTTGTAAAGACAATCAATGCCATTAAACACAGTCTTTGTTCTCCTTCTCAGGATTTTTCCAGCCAGGAATGTCATCACTCAAACAATTTTTGCCAGTGGGCTTGTGAGGTTCAATGGCTGAAATCTTCCTTGCTCTAAAACAAGCCAAAAACAGGTCTCTGACTCAATTTTACTGACTGTGAGGCAAATGTACCCTCTTCTGACTGATAGTGCCAAAAGACATTTCTCTGGACAGCAGAGCAAAATACTTCAGTATAAAAAAATGTATTTTAACTTGCAGCAAAAATGAAAAATAAGTCAATCTTAACAAGTATTTCCATCATAAAATGTTGTGTTATTTTCTCAGAAGGATTAGATTAAACTATTGCAAGCAGCCAAGACAGTTTCATAATTCACCAGCTTTCAACCAAACCCACCTGAATCTGGAATGTCTCATCAATGAACTATGAACTAGAATGCACGTACGCTACTCATGCCGCTATGAGAGGGTGGAAAACTGGAATATGTACTTGCTCAAATTTTGACTGACACCTGCCCACATGGCCAGTAGGAGGTGCTTGTGCAACAAATTATCCTGACTCAAATCGATTACATTCCTCCAATATCGTTGAGCCATGCAAAGTCAATGACACCATGATTTTCTCTTATTTTTTAGAGCCCCTAGATTTCTGGGAGTCACCCATTTTTTCTAATTTTTGCTCTTAGGTAAGAGAAAATTTTGCAAGAGGTTGTACCGAGATAAGAGAAAAACATCCCATTTATGCAGTCCTCAAATTGTATCTCCGGTGCATGAAAACATGTTTTACATTTTAGGAGCTTAAAAAAACGCATAATTTAGGAACACGAAAATGCATAATTCTTTGTTAGTAAGACAAAAATCTGGCCTATGTGAAGTGATAGTTTAACTCATTTTCTACATAACGGAGAAAAAATCAGACTTCTCTCCCCTCTGATGCTAAAATGCTTATTAAGGCAGACGGTTTTCAGGCTTTCCCCCCTCAGTCAGCCCAGAGATAGTGAGGCTATATGTGAGGTCCAGGGCTGAAGGGTAGGAGTTTTGGTGATATGGAAACAGCTGGGAGTGAATACTGCTCCCACCTCAGTTTAAGCACCCCCCCCCCCCCCCGACCCCACAACCCCCAGCAAAGGGGTCTGCTACACTGACATGAGAGCTACTCAGAGAAGGACATGGGTGAGTCGCTGAATGTAAAGAGACTGTCAGCTGCAGAGTGACCTGAGTAGAGTCCCTGTGGACACCTGTCAGCACAGACCATACCCCCCATACTCCCCCGCCCCTGCCCAGAGCCTGCCCTGCTGACAGACTGGGACAGCACTGATGGAGGCTCTTCCAAAAATACCACCTATTTCACTCTCAGCAAACTCTTGGTTGGCTGCTATTCCCCACACAATGACTTGCTCGACTGTTTAACTGGCTACGTTTATTTAACCCATGTGCCAAGTTGGCACACTTTCTGTAAATCGGTTTTGAATTTTCACTACAGTGAAATACATGTTGGATAATCTAATTTTCAATAATTAGATTAAACTTAATCTTGAATGATCTAAATGTAGAATTGTATAACTTGCATATCTGCAAAAGTTCTTTATTCTTCTTATGAAACTTAAAATTTGATTTTTTTTGTCTCTTACGCATGAAATTATCTTATCTTACATCATCGTTTTCCTGACAACTTAAATAAATTCTTGCCCTGTAGGTATATCTCGAATTGAGCCAAATTATCACGGTACTTTGGAATTTTTTTTTTTTTGAGATTTAACAAAAAGTAATAGAAATCAAATTTTAAGTCTCATTATACAGTGAGCACCGTAAATCTTTTGACAGCAACACGTTTTGTTTGTTGTTATTTTACTATTTTGATTCTGTTGGCTGAATCAATCACTGGATCTCATTGAATTCTAACATGCATTTTACATGCAGAAGAGCAAACTGAAGGCAAAAAGTCCCCAAAACAAGCAAGAACTGAAGATGACTGCAGTACAACCCTGGCAGAGAATCACCAGCCAGGGAAGATAGCTATAGTCTGGTGATGACCATTTGTCACAAACTTAAAGCACTCACTGCATGCAAAGGATATACAACCAGGAGTGCACCAGGCAGTTTATCTCACCCAGAGATTCCAAATTTTTGCTGAATCGCTGCATAAATTGTTGACAAATGGGCCAAAATGGCATTTTCAGGATCACTGCCGAGGCGGTCATAATTGAAAATGGATGGCAATGATTTATATGCACTTTGACGTGCTCTCTGGTGGGAATCTGTCCGCAAATTTCAGCATCATTGGTCGTGTAGTTTTGGAGAAGATTTTTAAAGCTATTTATTAAATTTATTGGCATCGTCTGATGTCAGAGGTCAAATCAAGGTCAAAATACACTGTACAGAAAAAACAAGAATATACGTGTCGACCTGCTTAATACCAACATAACAAATTTTACCTGAATCGCTGATATGTTAACACGTTTACAGATGCTGCCGCTGCAGTCGAGTACCGGGGTGATGAACAAACACCCTATGTCATAAGCTTACTGGACTGTTGGTCCAGCTGAACTAAAAAATAATTGCTTTATTCTGCATTATATCTGCTCAATACTGTGTTTGGCTGTCCAATATTTTTTGATGCACCAAACAATTTGGGGGGATTGTATACAAGAGATTCTGTTATTTCATGGTCCAATGGTCCATTTGACATGTGTGAAAACATAAAGTCTGCACTTCAAGCTCATTGTATCCTTTCACAACCCAAAGTGCAAGAATACAGAACTACAATAAAAAATGTGTCACTGTCCAATGAATTATGGAATTCATTAAATATGAAAACTTGAAATAAAATTTTGCGAGGATCAGTGGATCACTCTTTTCTAAGGTCTCGCAGACATAGCCGAAAAGCTTTATATTCAAAACTTAGTACACAAACATCCACAGAAATTACACCCTGACAGATCTGAACTCTGCATTTTTAGTTCATTGGCTATTTTTGAAACCCTTTCGGGACAATCTTTTTTTTTTTTTCTTCTGGTGCAAGTAGAGCAGATAACTGCAAAACAGCTGCTAGATCCCAGCTGATGAGCTGGGATGGATTCACGTTATTGGGAATAGCATCACTCCAAATTTATTTTCTGGAATTCTGCACAGAATGGATTTCAGCAGGCCAGAAAACATTTCAGTTTCAACCACTATTTTTTAAGGCCAAAAAATCCTCCTTAGTGGTGAAGAACTCTCAGCAGACCAGAGGATAACATGAATCTTCTCATCACAGTGTTCTTCCCCTCCTAATACATTCTGCCTTTGACTCTATTTAGATGGGCAGACCAGCACATTACAGGAACATGAGGCCTTTACAAAAATTGAGAAACATGTTGCATTTGCTTTCCAAAAGAGCCATTTAACAAAATAACTACCAGCTTAGAGCGCTCCATTTATGTATAGCTCATCTATTGTGTATAGCAATAAATGTCAGACTTTCAAACCCTTTAATGAGTAGATTCTTAAGAATGCTTTTCCAAAATTAAAATTCAGGAGCCTACTATAGAACTCCACTGCATTCAACTACCAGCAGTTCAATCACCTTATCTAAACACATCTTTCTGATTTTATACCAAATTATGTTGGGTCTTGTTCTGTTTCGCCTTTTCAGCATGCCTGTACCTTGCAGTTTTCTCACTTCTAATTATTCTTGAACAATGGGACTATGAGACTCAATGCCATACAGTAATGCAGTAAGGCACTGTTATTACTGATTGTGAATGGCAATGCACCGCACTGGAGCTATTGGTTCACTAACAGTCTTTAATAAGATGACAGCACGTTTTCCACTGAACATACTGCATGCCCAGCCACTGGGGCCTGCCGCATAACAGTGCTCAAAGCACACAGAATGGGCGTCGCTTTTTTAGTTCCCTTTCGTGCTCCAGTTGTTGCGTGAGGCTTTGGCTCAGACAGTTGGGCGACGTCTGCCCCTTCCCCCAAAATGCCAGCTGAGCCCAGTGCTCATGATTGCCAGACTGGTCCAATATAGCTGTGGAGATCACAACCTCGTTGACAGATGGGACTTCGAGCAACAGAAAGGGGGGGTTGAAGTCACCTCCTGTAGATGTTGAGGGACTGCAGAGAGGGAGCCCTCCACACAGCATGCGCTGCTGGATTCACTTACTGTTTCTGTGGGCAAATCAAGCCAAGCTGCATTAATTATGCTACAGGAGTACAGGCTAATTAACTCTTTCAAGAGTAGGTTTAAAAAAAAAAAGTTTTTGTAAGTTTTAAGTTGGTGATTTGGAACTTCATGTTTCAGCTACCACTATTGAGTGTCACTCCAGCATTAGGTTCAGGTAAGAGTATTGAAATCTCATATTTGTGACTTTGTGATTTAAAAGTTTTAATTAACTCCAAGTGGAGTCATTGCAAAGGAAAAGAATCTGAAGGTGAAGAACTAGTTTGATGCACAAAGCAGTTGTCAGCTGTGCTAGGAAAACCTACGTGTGGCATTTCCCTAGGTTTCATGGTAGGGAATTAATTTATCATCTAAAATATAAGCAAAAACAACCTTCTCTCCTTCTCCTGGTACATGAGTCAAAATAATGAAAGCAAAGTTCTATCTTCACACTCTATCCAGGGAATGACCCAGCTGGCATCCTTTAAGACTCATTTGCAGTTCAACACATTTCTAAACATTAGTTTAAGCATAAATTAATTTCATTTCGGACTAATACTTCAGATTTAACCATTTATTACAGAACAGCAAGCATTTGTGTTTGGCGGTGACTTATTGAGCAATGTTCTGGAGAAATCCGAGCAAACCTGACACAGGCAGTCCCTGAGATCACAAACCCCCCCGGCAGAGCCTGAGATTCAGGATATTTAAATCGTTGACCAAAACATGTACAGATGCTGCTTCCAATGAACAATTCTATTTATGGAGGAGTGCGCTGGGGAGGAGGGGGAGATGAGATGCAGATCTCTCATAGGCCAGAGTAGGAGTGGCAAAGAGGGAACAAAGCAGGACAGATGAACGAAAACTGCCTTGACAATTGAAACTCACCAATTGAGTAGAAGATGTTGAAGTCAAGAATGATTGGACAGAATGGAGCTTATGACTGGGTCTAACTTCCATGCCTGCTTGAACAAATGCTGAAGCTCCATATCAAGCAGGATACTTATAACAGATTTAAGCATTTATTACAGAACAAAATGCATCAGGCCTGGCACTAGAACAGGGAATTGGGGGGGCACAGACATGTCCATTTATGACAAGAATTAGTCCTGGCAAGTTCTAAATCATTTTCCTTTATTGAGGCATTTTCCAATCATCGTAATTGGCAACTGAAGACACGATTTCTCTCCATATGCGATCTGACAGCAATGAAATCATGGGCGAAATTCAGTACAAAAAAAAATTTACTAATTAATAGGCCAATGCTTTCGTTGATTGAACTGGTCCGCATTCCAATGAAATATCGCCTTTCACTCCGGTATTTCGTGGATTGATTTAAAAAAAAGTGGCACTCGGCAGTTAAATAGGCTACAAAAAGCATGCGACTCAAGCTATTTGCACAGGTATGCAATTTTGAATAACATTGATTTAAATACAGCAAATAGGCGTCCAGATGAATGATTGTCGTCTTACCTAATCGGGGAGAAAAAGCAGCACCTGTTAAGTGTGGAGTGCTCTTGGAGTGAACCTTTTGTTAATAATGAAAATGACTGAGAACAGATCAGGACTAATAATTGTTCTAAACGGATGTTTTGTGCACCCCAATTATCAGTTCTGGTTCCGCCACTGTACTGAATTTAGCCCATGATTTCATTGCTGTTAGATCGCATGTGGAGAGAAACCGTGTCTTCAGATGCCAATTACGATAATTGGAAAACGCGTGAATAAAGGAAAATGATTGAGAACTTGCCAGGACTAATTCTTGTCATAAAGGGACGTGTCTGTGCCCCCCCAATTCCCTGTTCTAGCGCCGGGCCTGAAATGCATTTATGTCTGATGATGACTGCTTGAGTGGTGACCTGGAACAATCTGAGTAAGTATGACTCAAAAATTCAAACTTGTGCTCCAGAACAGAGCAGATGAGCAGAGTCACCTGCTAAGAAAATCTGAATATAAATGAAATAGAATGGAATAATGTGTAGCAACCAGCATGTTGCATTTCCTTTGAGTTTGTGCAAGCATGCATGTTCTTCTCCTCTGAAAGCAGGCGATTCAGCAGGAACGCTGAATGTGGATAGAAGATTATTAGAGAGACACTAATAAAGTGGCTTGACACAAAGGAAATATGCCATGAGATGAATGAAACAGTGTGGTGACAAGCATGTTGCATTTCCTTTAAATTCACGCAAGCATGCATGACCTTCCCCTCTGTGTGCAAGAAGATCAGCATGCATGAAATCATCCCCTGATTTAATTGGCTATGCAAATTGTCCTCTTTCTCTCCACCTCAGCTGATGTGTGGTGAGCATTGTGGCACAAAATGGCTGCCATCGCATTACCCAGGAGGGTGCTTCACATTGGTGGTGATGAAATGAGTTTACCTCAGAAGACTGTAAAAGGCTTTGAGTATTTATTAGAAGGCACCATATTATTGTTTGTTGCATCATGCAAGACACAGTTAAACTGGCTTCAAAGGCAATATTCTATGTGCTATATGTAGCAACAAGCATGTTCCATTTTCTGCATTAATGCAAGCATGCTTGACCTTCTCTTCTGAACGCAGGGAGATCAGCAGGAATGCTGAATGCAAAGAGTGGAACATCTGGCAAGACAATATTTGAGTGACTTGACACAAAGGAAATATGGTTGAAGCATGAAACTGTGAGGCAACAATCATCTCACATTTATTTTGCATTCATCCAAGCATGCATGACCTTCTCCTCTGGGTGCAGGATATCAGCAGGAATGCTGAATGTAAACAGATAAAAATCTAGCAACACACCGTTATGGCGACTTGATGCAAAGGAATTATTCTATGCGAGTATCAGTTCTCCAAAACTGAAAATGAATGCATGTATTTGTAACTCAAGATTGACAGTGCCGCACGAACCCCCCAAAAACAAAACCATGCCGTTGTAGCCAAAAAACGTGAGGTGAACATTTATGGGTCCCATGGAGACAGAGGTGACATGCTCTCAAAAAAAAGTCAAAGCAGTCAAATGTAAGCTGTCCCAAATGAAAGATACGGATGTTGGAGCGGATGACTGGAGAGGCACTGAAAAGTGTTGTATATGCAAAAATACGAACACAAGTTAACACTGCAAGAATAACATGGGGCAAGTAGAGCAAGAAAGGTGAGCCGCTGTTAGGAACATGAAGCAGCTAGCAGGGTATCAAGATGGTTTGCCTGCAAGGTAGCATGCTCTCATAATGGTGGCGCTAGCATAGGGCAAGAGGATGAGCCATGGCATGAGGTGGTGAGAAAGATACAAGCAAAGTATTAGCAATGCTTGCCTGCGAGGTGACGTGCCAACGTAGGCATTCCAATTGTGGGTGCACAGGCGTAAGATAAACCATAGCTTGTGAATACGAAGTAGATGCAAGTGAAGTATCTGCACTGGCTTGTCGACAGAACAACATGCTTGGTACAAGTTTGGCAAAGCTAGGATATTCCACATGTAGATGTGAGCATGATACTGGCAAAACATCTAATCGCTTGCCTGCTTGGCAATGTGAGTATCAATCATACAGTAGTGTGCAGTGATGATAATACACTTAACAAAATGAAGATAAATCAGAAACCAAGTACTATTCAAGTATTTGTTTCATGTAATATTGGATCATATGGATAAAAATAAGTAAACAGATAACAATATATCGTAAAAACAAAAAAAAAACTGTCTTTTTGAAAGAAATCAATATCTAGTGTGGCCACCCTTTGCTTTGATTACAGCATTTATTCTTTCATCCATAGTTTTCGCAATTTCTTAATTTTCTCACCTGCTAAACCATTCCATATGGTTTGAAGTTCATTCCAAAGAGATTCTTTCAATGTTACAACAGATTTGCTCAATCGGATTAAGGTCTGGACCTTGCGCAGGCTAGCTAAGTCTTATCTTTTATGTCACCAGATGTTTCTTTCGGACTGAAATAATTCCTGTACAACTTTGAAGTGTGTTTAGGGTCATTATCTTGTTGAAAGTAAAAATCACTGGCGGATAAATCTCTTTCCAGATGGCAATACGTGCCTCACAAGGATGTTGTGATACTTCTTTTGATCCACGATTCCGACGATTTTAATGGGATCTCTGGCTCCTTTTGAGCAGACTGAACCCCAACCATAATATTACCACCACTATGTTTTAATGAAGGGGTCAAACAGTTATTTCTAAAACATTCTCCAACTCTACAGCGCACATAAGCTCTGCGTTTGGATGAGAGAAGGACTTGTTTCCAGTCCACTGGTGTCCAATCCTTGATTTCCTGGTGAACTCCAGTCTTTTTTGATGTTGCCAACTCTTGACGGCAACGCAACCAATCAGACCATTTTCACACAGGATGTCTGGAAATAGTTGATCTTCATACTTTAATGGCTTCACTTCTTGCGCTATTAACTCTTAAACCCAACCAGTACTGGGGGCAATCATTACGCACCATAAGAACAGCATGTTACCAAACAGCAACATCATCATGCAGTATATCCACTTTACGGGAAGAAACTCAGCAAAAAGCTCATGTCAAACATTTTACCTCAACCGAACACAATTCAAGCACCAAGCAAGTAAATAAGCATGAAGCAAAACATAGGATAAATTAATATCAATGCTCAATCGCTCGCGTTTCTACTGAATTTGTGCTAGGCATACAAACGATATATCAAATGACAGAGGAAAGTCCACAGAATCCAATGATATAAGCCATGTCGTTTTAAATCAACACCACTCTCAAAGAACAGGAGGCATACACTTTACATTCTACAGAGATGAGCAAAAAATGTTGCTTACCTTTGATATTTTGTAACAAACTGTGTTTGAGGGTAAATCTGCGCTTGCTATTGTTAGCCCAACGTGTCAGTTTTATATCGAATCGATCTGTTGGTCTCCATGCAAGTTTTTTCCTGGAGCACTGCTTCAAAGGATGTCAGCTCCAGTGCAATCCGCTTGCTGGCAATGTATTTTCCTCTCTATGATCGGCTTGTGATGCTGTCAGTAAGACTTTGCAGGTAGCCATTTGATTCTATGGGCTCTGACGTTTCCAACGAGCCCTAAAACACCTTAATTGCACAAACCAAGCCTGAGATAGAGCCTTGTGTTCCTGGTGAGTTCATGGGCCATTAACATGTACTTAAATTGGGCAACAATATAAATGCGGGTTAACTGGTTTGTTTGTAGTATTTTCGGCATTGTTATTTGCTAAACATTCAACAGTCCTTTTCAAAGTCGTTTTCTGAGGGGGAATCATTGAGTCATTCTGCGTGAATGCTGAGAGCGCAACAATGCAAGCGGGGTGCGTGTTTTCTTGACTCTCTTTATATTAGAAATTTGAAAGTGGGAAATTGATCAACTGATAAAGCCTAGTGGTTAGAGCGATGCGCTACACCCTCGACGACCACGGTCCTATATCCCAAGCAGCAAATGTTTCTTTAGGCAGCAATAGAATTTTTCTTCTGTAAATAATTGCTGTTTTTTTGTTCTTTTTACTTTTTTACAATTTTTTACCTCATCTTTGTAATTATCATTTTGTTTGTTTGCTTTTTTTAAATAAATCTGCTCCAGTGGAGTGAAATTCACTTTCTTTGTATGTATTATCTTTGAATGGGAAAATGTATACAATGGCAGAAATAATAAAAAAAAATTTAAAAATTCTAAAAATTAAAAAAGTGGTTGTATTTGGATGGAATGTATGCCTGTAGTGGCATGTGAAGTTAAATGATTTTTATAGTTTGGTACCTGAGAAATATGAAATTTTGGAGAGCCCACCTACAGTTTAGAGAGGCCACCCAGACATTCCCAAACTAAAACCTTTCTAATTTTGCTCTGATTTACTTGGTAAGAATAAACTTTGGCACAGATAATGGTGAGATTCTATGCTGTAATTTTTTAGAGGTTTCAGATTGCAACTCAATAATTTAAAAAAGGATGGAAGTAAAACTTTGTCAGGCGCACATGAGATATTTCATTTATGCAGTGTTCCATCTTCATTTACTCTGACTCAGTGACATATACACTGATTCTTACAAGATGAAAAAAACCCCAAGGTGTTACCTTCATTATGATACTACGATTATTCAAATGGACCAAGTCTTTATGGAGATATACTCATTTCATTTTGGGCATTTCGTTTTCGAACCAGAGGCTCGGGGCTGAAGAGGTTAATATCATCAGAGTTGTCATGCTGTCAACCGCCAATTTTTTTTTTTCTTGTCATACACAGATAATGAACATCAGAGGCGCTTAACTTCCATTTTCCACCTCTATTGTCACTAGCCTTCAGCGAACCAGTCTCTTTGAAATGCTTGATGGTGTTTTCTACTGTGCCATGGCAGCACTTCAGTATCACGTAAGGCCAGAATGCGGCTATGAACAATTTCCGAGAGCTCTTTCCATCTTGCCATCATATTTAACACTGTGACATGAGGCATTTGGTAAATTGAGGAAACTAGGCAAGAACTGGTAGGTTTATTTAAAATTCAATATAAGAGATCTATGAAATTTGAAAAGTGTACATTTTTAAATAAATAAAACTAATGAAAACTAGACAGTCCAGTTAGCTGTGACCGCATGAGTGTAGCCAACGAAAGCCCGCTTCTCCCCTTTTTTGCGCATTATTCAGCCAATACTGTCGCCATGGCTACTGTAATGTGGTAAAAAGCCACTAGATGGCAGTATTGACATTTTTTTTTGTTAAGCAATCTAAAACTAGGTTTGGGCATGTCTCGGGCATGCCTCAGAGGGGGCTGGAAAAGAGTATATAAGGAGAAAAATCGAGGGAGTGTAGAGTAGTAGGAGAAATTGCAAGAAGGATACATTTGACCAGACCTGTCACTCTTTTCAAGACCTGTTAAGCTTTTTGTGGATTTTTGCCTGTGTTGGAGCATTTTCCTGTCCCAGGACATCACAACAGAGCAGCCCATCTCCATTACAGGGAACTGTAAATATCTTATTTTTTTTAATTTTCTTTTCAATCTTGGTCAGTAGTGTAGGGTGTAGATTAGTTCTCTGTGTTTGTTTAATTAAATCTGTTGAACTTAAAGAAATTTGTCTGTCATCCCTTGCTGTCCGTGACGCCATAACAAATTGAAGCCATAACAAATTGGGGGCTCGGGTCCGGGGTAGACCATTGTGCGAGTCATTTATTGAAAATCTAAAATTTCAAATAGTGAAATTGTTTTTTGAATTTTCCTAGATATATATTGGCAGATCAACAGCAATGGATGATTTCTTGGCATCACCAACCGTAGAGGTTTTGAAGTCTTTTAAAAAGACAGAACTGCTAGAAATATGCAGACAGTTAGAGCTGACAGATGTAAAACCAGCCATGCGAAAAGCAAGACTGGCTAGAGAGATTGTTGAATATTACATTGATGAAAATGTGTTTGCACCAGGAGATCTGGAACAGTTTCCGGTGGAAAATCCAAATGTAGAATTGGAACTTAAATAAAAAAAATGCTAGAGATGGAAAGGAGGAAAAAGAAAAAACAAAGAGAATTTGAGAGAGAAAGAGGAAAAAACAAAGGCAGTTTGAGTTAGAAAAATTAGCAAGAGAAGAGAAAAAAAAAAAAAGGAGAAAAAAGAAAAACAAAGAGAATTTGAGAGAGAGAAAGAGGAAAGAGCAGAAAGAGAGAGACAGAGACAGAGAGATTTCGATTTAGAAAAAATTAGATAGAGAAGAAAGGCTCCAAATGGAGCTACTAAAAATCAAAATTCAGGCTGAAAATAAATTTCACGCCAGCCAGGAGGTAAAGCTGGTGCCTCCATTTTCAGAAAAGGAGGTTGATAAGTACAAAAGTATTTCCAGTGCTTTGAGAAGGTAGCTAAGAGTTGTCAGTGGCCAAAGGAACACTGGCCTCTGATGTTGCAAACTGTCCTTAAGGGTAAAGCTCAACAAGCCTATTCGGCTTTGTCTGCAGATGATTCCTCTGATTATGAGGTTGTCAAAAAGGTTATTTTGACAGCTTATGAGTTGGTTCCAGAGGCTTACCGACAGAAATTCAGAGGTCTGAAGAAATCTGACAATCAGACTTATGTTGAATTTGCTAACGAGAAGAAGGTTTGCTTTGAGCGCTGGTGTACTTCTATGGAGGTCAAGGATGATTTCAACTCACTAAAAGAGATGGTGTTAGTTGAAGAATTCAAGAACTGTGTTAAGGATGATATTAAGACCTACCTTAATGAGAAGCAAGCACTGAATTTGCAATCAGCTGCCAAGTTTGCAGACGAATATGTTCTCACACATAAATCCAAATTTCAGTCTAGCAGTAACAATAGATGGTCCCAATTTCAGAAGAAAGGTAACAGTGATACCCAAGATTCCTCACCCAAAGACAAAGACAAATCTGGTGATGGTGCTCAGAAATCCAGTCAAAGGTCTGAACAAAGTGTGAAAGCTGACAGTGACAAAAGTGGTCTAGTTTGCAATTATTGCAAGAAATCTGGTCATGTAACAACTAACTGTTGGTTCCTAAAAAGCTAAGAAAGAACAAGAAAAGGATACCAAACCCAATGCCTTTGTGAAGACAAGGTTAGAAACCCCTGTAGTAGATGACCGATCTGCTAAATTGCCTGCTCCTTGTGAGGCTAAGAAGCCTGATACTGCTGACTTTGTGAGGGAGGAATTTCTTCCATTTGTGTCAGAGGGATTTGTGGCTCTGAATGAGCATTCTCCTCCTGTCCCCATATATATCCTAAGGGATACCGGAGCTTCTCAGTCACTTTTGTTGATGGACTCCTTGGAGTTACGTGATGAGACCGCTTCTGGGGATTTCATACTTGTACAAGGTATTGAAGGGAGGACTGTATCTGTACCCCTGCGCTCTGTATTCTTGAAGTCAGATTTAGTTACAGGACAGGTAAAGGTGGTCTTATGTCAAGTCTACCTATCAAGGGTGTTTCTCTGTTGCTAGGCAATGACCTGGCTGGGGGCAATGTAGTTCCCCCTGTTCATCTTACTTCACAGCCGAGCACTGAAGATGGCGATGAAGACCCATCTCTGTATCCTTCCTGTGCAGTGACTCGTGCTATGGCCAAGAAGGCTCAAGAAGAAGATGATGTGGTGCCGTCCAGCACCTTGAATAGTCATGACTCAGGTGGTTCGCCTCATGACTCTGTTCAGCCTACTATGGTTTCTCCGTTTGAGGACTTATCAGACACTTTTATCAGTTCTCTATTCAGCCAGCCAGATGGGTCTGGTGATTCTGATGTGTCTGGAGACTTGTCTCTGTCCAGAAAGCGATTGATTCAGGAGCAAAACAATGATCCTGAAATTTGTGTACTAAAGAAGAGAGCCCTTCCTAATGAAGAAATAGACACAGTTCCAGTTGGGTATTATCTCAAGGATGGAGTGTTGATGCGGAAGTGGCGCCCTCCTGATATCCCTGCCAATGCAGATTGGGCAGTGGTCAAGCAAATTGTTGTTCCGAAGGTCTACAGGAATGAGATCTTAACAATGGCTCATAGTTTGCCTTTAGGAGGTCATCTTGGTGTTAACAAGACTGTTGACAAGATCATGAAACACTTCTTCTGGCCTGGACTTCGGAAAGATGTTTCTAACTTTTGCAAAACCTGTCACACTTGTCAGGTAGTTGGAAAACACCAGTTAGACCCACCTGTAGCTCCATTGCAGCCTATCCCAGCATTTGGGGAGCCCTTCTCCAAGGTCATTGTTGATTGTGTTGGTCCATTACCCAAGACTAGATCTGGAAATCAGTACTTGTTGACAATCATGTGTGCATCTACCAGATTCCCTGAAGCCATCCCTCTACGCAACATCAAGGCAACTGCAATTTCGAAGGCTTTGATAAAGTTCTTCATGTTGTTTGGCCTTCCCAGGGAAATTCAGTCAGATCAAGGTAGCAATTTCACTTCTGGATTGTTTCAGCGGGTTGTGTATGAACTAGGTGCGAAGCAGATTCTTTCCAGTGCCTATCATCCAGAGAGTCAGGGTGCCTTAGAGCGGTTTCATTCCACTCTTAAGACAATGATGAGGACTTATTGTTATGACCATGAGAAAGACTGGGATGAAGGTGTTCATTTGCTGTTGTTTGCAGCTAGGGAAGCAGTGCAGGAGTCTACTGGATTCAGTCCGTTTGAGCTAGTGTTTGGCCATGAAGTGAGAGGACCTTTGCTATTGTTGAGTGAACAATGGCAAGAGAAAGAGCCGCATATCAGTCTGTTAGACTATGTTAGCAAGTTCAAGGAAAGACTGCGTGCAGCTTGTGACCTAGCCAAAGACAACTTGAAATCAAGTCAGGGAAAAATGAAAACTTGGTATGATCATAAGGCTAGAAGCCGTGAGTTTAAACCAGGAGACAAGGTCCTTGTGTTGTTTCCCTTGCAATCCAATCCATTGCAGGCTAGATTTCATGGTCCTTATGAAATTCTGACAAAACTCAATGATCTCAATTACATTGTGAAGACTCCAGATAGGAGAAAGCCAAAACAGTTGTGTCACATTAACATGCTGAAGCCTTATCATGATAGGAATGCTAGGGTTGCAGCTGTCACTTCAGATCCTCCTATGGCCGAGACTTGTGAAGATGAGGGGGAGTTTCAAGATGATGAACCTAGAATTAAAGCTGAAGTTCTTTCATGTAAATTGTCAAATTCTGAAGTGTTGCAAAATCTTGATGTAAAACTCCAGCACTTAGAACCCTCACAGAAAGATCAGTTTGAGAGGTTGATCAAGAAATATAAAGATCTATTTCCTGATGTTCCAAAGAGAGTTTCTATAGCCTCTCATGATGTAGATGTTGGTGATGCCAAACCAATAAAACAGCATCCGTACCAGATGAATCCTGGAAAGAGAAAGATTGCTGAGAAAGAGGTTGAGTACATGTTAGAACATGATATTATCAGACCCTCTAACTCAGATTGGAGTTCACCCTGTGTTCTAGTTCCAAAACCTGATGGAAGTACTAGATTCTGTACAGATTATCGCAAAGTCAATGCTGTAACTAGAACTGATGTGTTTCCAATACCTAGGATTGATGATTGTATCGATAGAGTAGGGCAAGCAAAGTTTCTGACCAAGATTGATTTATTGAAGGGTTATTGGTGTGTGCCTTTAACTGAGAGGGCCAAGAGCATCTCTGCTTTTGCCACACCATCTGGGTTATACCAGTATGAAGTCCTACCCTTTGGCATGAAAAATGCCCCAGCCACGTTCAAAGGATGATACAGTCTACAATCGCCGGATTGCCACACACGGTGCGTACATCGACGACCTGATCACATGGAGTGACTCCTGGGAAGAACATCTGAAAGATGTAGAGGCGTTGTTCCAGCGCTTGACCCAGGCTAACCTGACTGTTAACCTGAACAAGAGTGACTTTGGTTGTGCTACTGTCACGTATCTTGGCTACGTCATAGGCCAGGGTAAGGTGGCACCCATAAATGCTAAAGTCCAAGCCATCATGGACTTTCCAGTTCCTGACAACAAAAAAAGCTTTGCGCCGCTTCCTTGGAATGATCGGGTACTACCGCAAGTTCTGCAAGAACTTTGCTGAGATTGCTCTCAGTCTCACCAACCAACTGAAGAAAGGCGTGAAGTTCACTTGGGATGAAGCATGCCAAAGAGCCTTCGATCGCCTGAAGTCTCTGCTGTGTCACTTCCCGTGCTCAAATCTCCTGACTTCAACAAACCGTTCTCCATAGCGGTCGATGCTAGCGACCAAGCTTGTGGATCTGTGCTCCTACAGAGAAGTGACTCTGATGACATTGAGCATCCCGTGGCATACTTCTCCAGGAAGTTCAATTGCCACCAAAAGAACTATTCCACAATTGAGAAGGAGCTGTTGGCTCTGGTTCTATCCTTACAACACTTTGAGGTCTATGTTTTGCAGGGGCAAAAAGCCAATGATTGTATATACTGACCACAATCCGTTAATGTTTTTTTGAGTAAGATGAAAAACAAAAATCGGAGATTGTTGAATTGGAGTTTGATTTTACAAGAGTTTGACTTGGAAATTAAGCATGTAAAGGGTGCTGACAATGTAATTGCCGATTGCTTATCCCGTGTTTGAATATGTGAATATATATCACCTGTGTTTATTAGCATATTGTATTATATGTTTTTATATATATATACAAGTGTCTACTTAACCATTTTTGTATTGAAAAGAAAAATTTTGCCTTTATAAGTCAAAATTTTCCCTTTTGGAATGGAGGTGTAATGTGGTAAAAAGCCACTAGATGGCAGTATTGACTTTTTTTTTTTTTTTTTGTTAAGCAATCTAAAACTAGGTTTGGGCATGTCTCGGGCATGCCTCAGAGGGGGCTGGAAAAGAGTATATAAGGAGAAAAATCGAGGGAGTGTAGAGTAGTAGGAGAAATTGCAAGAAGGATACATTTGACCAGACCTGTCACTCTTTTCAAGACCTGTTAAGCTTTTTGTGGATTTTTGCCTGTGTTGGAGCATTTTCCTGTCCCAGGACATCACAACAGAGCAGCCCATCTCCATTACAGGGAACTGTAAATATCTTATTTTTTTTATTTTCTTTTCAATCTTGGTCAGTAGTGTAGGGTGTAGATTAGTTCTCTGTGTTTGTTTAATTAAATCTGTTGAACTTAAAGGATTTTGTCTGTCATCCCTTGCTGTCCGTGACGCCATAACAAATTGAAGCCATAACACTACCGAAATCGATAGGTGTCATAAGTGAACTATAAAACATGACCATACCAAATATGAAAGTAATCAGTCAAAAATTGCAGCTGTACTGTGTCCACAAGGACATCTCTATGTTTTGCCAATAATTTCCGTATTATTCGGCCAATACTGTCGCCATGGCAACCAAAATCAATAGGTGTCATAAGTGAAGCATAACACATGTGCGTAGCAAATATGAAAGTAATCGGTCAAAAAATTGCAGCCCGTACTGCGTCCAAAAGGAAATTTCTATGTTTTGCCACTAATTTGTATATTATGTGGCCAATAATGTCGCCATGGCAACCAAAATTGATAGGTTTCATTAGTCAAGTGTAACACATGTCCATACCAAATATGAAAGTAATCGGTCAAAAATTGCAGCCTGTACTGTGTCCACAAGAAAATCTCTATGTTTTACCACTAAGTTGCATATTATTCTGCCAATACTGTCGCCATGGCAACCAAAATCAATAGGTGTCATAAGTGAAGCATAACACATGTGCGTAGCAAATATGAAAGTAATCGGTCAAAAAATTGCAGCCTGTACTGCGTCCAAAAGGAACTTTCTATGTTTTGCCACTAATTTGTATATTATGTGGCCAATAATGTCGCCATGGCAACCAAAATTGATAGGTTTCATTAGTCAAGTGTAACACATGTCCATACCAAATATGAAAGTAATCGGTCAAAAATTGCAGCCTGTACTGTGTCCACAAGAAAATCTCTATGTTTTACCACTAAGTTGCATATTATTCCGCCAATACTGTCGCCATGGCAACCAAAATTGGTAGGTCTCCTAATTGAAGTACAACACATGTCCATACCAAATGTGATAGTAATCGGTGAAAAATTGCAGCCTTCACTGCGTCCACAATGAACTCTCTATGTTTTACCACTAATTTGCATATTATTCGGTCAATACTGTCGCCATCGCAACCAAAATTGGTAGGTGTCGTAAGTGAAGTACAACACATGTCCATACCAAATATGATAGTAATCGGTCAAAAATTACAGCCTGTAGAGCGTCCACAAGGAAGTGTCTACGGACGCGGCGGCGCAGCGGCGGAGACGACACTTGTGAATCCATAGTGGCCACCCGACCTCATCCAGGGGCTACAATGAGCTGCACTACACTGACATTTTAGAAGTCCCCATCAAATGAAAAACCATACAAGGACATGGAATATCAGTGTTCTGTAATACAAGAAAAGTATCCAAGTCATCTGATGTTAGTGCCTGCGAACAAGGCATGCAGGTAACAGTCTGCTACATGTTTTTCCACAATGTGGCTGAAGGTTGCTGAAAAACTGAGAGGTTGTCAACCTCTGGGAATTCTTCGGGCTAAAGCACTTCCACAAGCTCCACATCCATCCTGCATGCAGTCTTCTACGAGTTGTCAAACAGTCAATATGACCACACATCAAAAGTAACACACCACAATGAACACTTAAAATCATGACATAATCACTTAGTGAGACCATTTTTAATTGACATCACAATGTTTGGGTAAATTAAAAAGGACACGACCAAAAAGCTAAAGTGGCAGCCCACTATCTGTCTGCCAGTGCTGCTTGTAAACTGAGGATCTGTTAAGAAAATGTAGCCAGCGAGTGAACTTAAAGTTATGCCTTATGTTATTCCTACCCAGCCAACAGCCTACAGCCCAGCCTACCCAGCCTATAGATTATGATTATCACTTAGGAGATCCAAACAATATGTTTCAGATTTTAACTCAGCCGAATTGAAATAAAGTTCACTTCCCAGTCAGAATCTGCAGTTGTTGTAATGAGACGTAACATTTTTAAAAAGAAATTAGAGAGAAGAAGCAGCTCCATCAGCCAGTCGAACTTTGGCGCTTAATAATCTGAATCTGAGTGCGCAAGCAAGAAATCAGTCTACATTGGCCAGATTAGCCTCAGCTAAATTACAGTACGTACTACGTAGTAAGGACGGCCCTTGATATTTTAATCCTGAGCATTCTACAAGTAATAAATTTACACAAGCTCAACTAGTAATACTTCTGAGAAAGTGAAGAAACAACCCACAAAACATCTGTAACAGGTGAGATAGATTGTATTCATATAGGGAAAGTGGGGAAAAAACCTCTCCCTGCCCCATAACAGCACAAAGGTTTACTTTAGGAGCAATCATTCTCGCGAAAAGTAAGGGCTTTACCAAAATGCGTATCGATGAGATGCAGAGCTGTCCCAGCCCAGAGTAGGAGCGGTGTGGAGGGCATGGAGCAGGACAGATCACTGGCTTAGCTATAAAAGATCACCAGCTAGGTGGGAGGTGCTGAACTTAGTAATGATTGGACGGACAGGGGCCAGTGACTAGGCCTGAAATGCGTATCTGCCTAAGCTAACGCTAAAGCTCTATGAATGTTGGGGGAAATCCCATCAAAACTGACCCTTGTTTTCAAAAAGAAGAAAGGTAGTGGCAGAAGATTGCTTCTGCTGCCCAATTCCCATTACCTAGATTATATTCTCTGCTGCCGCTTTGGTGGAACTGGGCTATTGTTACATAAGACTGAAGTGCAGTGTGCCCTTTGACGATTAGCTGGAAGTGCTCCAGCAATAATAAGAAGATCCCATCTGTCAACTTGGAGCTCTACACACGGTTGCATTTACACGATAAATAATAGCACTTACAAGTCTGCTTTACGACACAGAGATCCCAAACAAGCCCTCTTAGGAATTTACGCTCGAAGATGAGGGGTCAAGGGAATGTCTACCAAGCCATTAGTGATGCTCCATCAAGTTTGACCTGCCTACAGAACAGCTCCCATCAGACTAAAAAAGTTGAAAACAGCCGGTTATATCATAAACAGCTGTATTGAATGTACTGCATCCAGCCCATGTACGCGTGCCACACACATGCTAACACACTAAAATGTACTCTTGCGCACATATTCACAAACATACCCAAACAGAAACACACGCCCACACATACATATATACACACTTTCAATGAGCTCAAAGATTAACTCAGCAGTAGCAAACACGCAACATTTGATGACCACTTTGCTGCAGAATATGTCACGCAGAAAAGATGCGAGGGAACACTTAACCAATTAAGTAATTCTATGTATGAATTGAGACAGACAGATAGTCTTCATGTCTGGGCCCGCAGGATTATCATCTCTATTCTTGGCAACAAGAGTCGCAGGATCACGTCTTGTTTTGGGTCCCATCACAACATTTGTGTTTTCTATTAAAGGAAAGAATGCTTACTGCCAGCCCTCCACCAGCTGTGCAGTTTCCCCACAAAGTACTACCCTCCTGCAGTTAAAGAGGCTCTTGCTTATCCAGCTACTCAACTTCATGAAGATTAAAAGGTTGTGTAAGGAAACGACTGGAATGAAGCGGAATAGAGTAGATCTAAAGGAAGTACGCTCAGAGGGTAAGTTACCCAGGCAATCCTGTGATAGATAATGGCGGGAAAAAATGCTCTGGTGAGAGGGCCATTGAACAGGTTGAGCCTACATACTCCACGAGGTGGCGCTGTCACAGCAGATATCCCTTACTCATTGGGTTTATTACAGGGTAAGCTAGGCTTTTCCCTAAGTGAGAACCAGTCATAGGAAAAGAACCAGTTATAAAAAACGCATAATCATAATAAGTAATGGAGCATACAAACTACATAATTTAGATGTCAGACGGAAGATTAATTGTGAGCTACGGTCACTTATATTTATTATGTGGGTATGGAGTTTTGGTTTTTGATAATGGATGAGAGCTTTGTGTTTGACCCTGTGATGTTGCAGAAATCTATCTGAATTTAAGTACAAGCAGGGTAAAAATATGGTTTCTAATGAAACAAAATAAGATAAATATTGGGTTTCATCTCAGTAGTGTCCTGAAATTCCAGGGAAGCAAATGGTTAGCTTAAACCCTTACTGTACAATTGTTCTGACAGCAAAAAACCATGCAGGCCATTATTATGGATGTAAAAAAATACTAGCGGATGAGGAGCTGTTCTACTCATGTTCTGCGTATTTCATGAGCCATGATTAATCGCACCAATGCAAGATCATTTCTCAGTCCTTCCAGATGATTAAGAACATCTTGTTTTGTTGTTTGTAAGAATGCAATCTGACACAGTATAACTGCTGTATAAACAAACATAATTCCAAAAGTGGGAATGTTTGCAATTGAAAATAATATTTTGATGGGCATCTGTTCTGAATTGGACTGGGGTTCTGCTGTAACAAAAATATTGCCTGAAAGTGCAGACTTTCATATAAAAGCCACAGACAGGTCAGAAACTGGCCTAAACTAGCCTAAAATTCCTGACAGAAAATCTTATTGATATTTACATGAAACCCAGCAGTCAGAGCGATGCTTGCACAAATGAAACAGAAAGTCTCAGGTTAGAGATGATAACTGGAGCAGGGCAATAAGGAACCGCACACAATGGTGTTTGGTAAGAGGAAGTACGTTTATACAAATCCTCTTTGTAAGCCTGTGTGACTCAGGTGCGTGTTGGATACATCTGACTAAACAAATTTCCTGCAGCTGCTTTTCATATTCTCATTAACTTTTTTATATCATCCCTGCAATGAGGTTTGCCTTCACAAGTATTTTAGTCTGAAAACAAGTCTAAAAGTCTTATTATTTGTTCACTCAATAAATTATTAGCTTGCTAGATGGTGTTTTTTGCTTGAAGAGTGCAAATGCCATACCCCATTGCCAAACCTTGAAGTTAAACGGTCACCTCACAGGCAAAGTTTCGACTTTTTTTTAAGCAGAAAAACATAAACATTAAAATACAAGGTAAAATTTTGTTAAGATTCACTTTCTTTTTTGCTTTTGCTCTGAAACTGTACACTTGTTCCCCTAGGGAAAAAAAAGGTTTAGTTATGACAGTCACAGAGGTAATTGCTGAGGGAACAATCTTAGGTTCCCTATCAGTACCCATGCATTAAAAATGGCAAGTAGAGCTAAGAGACTTAACACAATAAAGCAGTAGACCGCCCACCCTACTGTTGAGCTCATGAATATTTAATGGGGGGAATCAGAGAGCCGCTCTTGTGAGAAGGGTGCTGTAGTGCATCACATTGTCCATCCGCTTAACAGCTCGCAACCCCACAAAGGGCTGGCTGAGATGCAGGGGGTGTTTACCACTGGATAATCAGTCATAAAAGTCCAGCCATACAATGGGGTTCATCTCAGACTGCGGTGTCATTTTAAAGCTCCCCCAGCCTGCCCTGCTGAATTAAATATAAGTATGCCCTGGCACAACTTGTACAGAGCTCCTTCAAGAGCCTCTCTGATCGTTGGAAGGGTGGGAGAGGCAACACAGCTCAGATGAAGGTTGGTGGGTTAAGTAATCACTTAAAGATGCAGTAAAGATGCAGACCTTCACATAGCAAAACAAATGTGTCCGAACAATTGAGCTAGTCTTGTAATAAAACTTAAAATGACAATAAACCTTTTCCTCCTAAGTCCAACTATTACCTTGTTTGAAGCTGCTTGCTTGTCAAGTGGATTATTTCACCTCACCGGCAAGTCAAACTGTCTCATCTCATTGGCAGCATTTTTTAAATCTAATTTAGCAAAAACCTTGTAGAAACAAGATCAAAGACAAGAAATAAAACTACAATACATTTGTTGAGATTGACTTGTTTTGTCATTTTTGCAGCGTATTTTCTCCCTCACTCCATCGCCCCCTCCCTTGTCATTAGGCTCCCATGAGGACATTAGTACAGGTACCTCCAGGGATGTGTAAGATATTTATTTGCGGTGTATTCTCTAGGGGTCTCTTTGAACCCTGGATACGCACAGCGTGAGACTACTTGCAATAATACAGGAGCGGAAGCCAGCCTTTCTGACAGCGCTCTTGTGGCAGCTAAATACTTATATGGTGGAGATGGCTGGTATCATTGTCAAAGTGAATCTGAGGCAAGTGTAGGCTGCCTTTTCGGGGGGGATAAAAGCTTGCTCGAGGATTGCATGGCTGTTTCTTGAGCGACAGCATAGTTGCTGTTTCCCTAATTGTCACTGCCACACCAAAAGAGTCCTGTTCAACTCTTGAAACACATAGCTGGGCTAGACAACATAAAAAGAAAATAGTTGCAGAGCCCTGTCCCAGTTCTGCAGTGTTACCAAGAATCCATAAATTCTTATGTATCGTATGTCGACTGTCATGCCACTGACTATTACAATAGCACATTGTTTCTTGAATTGCTTATCATGTCAGTCATTGATAGTGGTGTCATTTCTCATGGGATGATAAGTATTCAGTAGTATGTTGCTTGAGTGAAGTGAAACTTCAGGCAACATTAGCAACAGTCTGATAAGAATTCTAGGAGTATTAGCACAGCATATTTCAGTCACAGTGTCAACCTGTGAAATCTACTGTATATTAATAAGGGGAAACATTCAAATTCATTGGATGACTCGGCAAAAAATCTGTTTTTCTTCAAAATTCAAATTAAAGGTCCCAAAATATGCTGGTTTTAATATTTTGCTATTATAATATTCTTGGACGCCCAAAAGGGAGGTTAATAAACTTTTTAGCAAAAAAAAAAAAAGACAGAAAAATGTATGAGTTCTTGGTTATTTGATTCCTGTCATTTCTGACTCCCAAACCCTATGAAAACAGGCTGTTCTGAGGGGGCATCCTCTCTATGTAATGGGCTCTGCTCAGATTGGTCAATGAGCAAAGACACCAGACCCGTGTGTCAACAGATAGTGACCATGTCAAAATCCCCAGGTTACTAGTAAGTCAACTGATTTAGTAGCTGGCTCTTAAACTGCACCATGAGAATGGGAAGGTAACGTCTGCAGGGTCCAAAACTATGAGGTTGGTAGTTATATTCACAAACAAGAGCGACATGCGGTCACCATAAAAGTTCAACCACCCAAGGAATTCAGTCATGTAATGTCAAGGATGGTCTGCAACTACAATTTGTTGAGCAGCAACCGTTAGCCAACATTCCATTTTTTGTGAATGGCTGCGCTATTCTTCAGCAACTGAATCCCATAAAATCATTCATTCTACATGTTTCGCACATGGCCTCTGGCTAAATTAGCTAGAGTTTCTCAAGTCGTATTTGATTTAGTTTCTAGCTGATAAACTACACAATGATTATGGAAAGGCAACACATCCATGCAGGGCATGAGGGTGGCTCATAGCTAACGATTCAAAGACAACCAGGCCAAACAAGTTTCACTTTCTGAAGCTCAACGTCCCCCCCTTTGGTTGATCAAGAGTATTATAAGCAGACATTTAATATTATGTGGTTCTTCGCAGAAAATGTCCAACAGTATTTTATCTGACTTGATACAATAAAGCTTGGTAGTTTATGGTAGTTAACAGTTGGTTGCTTAATTCCAATTTACTATTGTTCTTTTCCTGTATCTGAGGTTGTTTCTTATTGTGTCTGTGATGATTGGTAAGGAATGAAGCCTGTTATCAAGCAAAGTGTCTTTCTTCAACAGTTCTTGAAGAACTGTCACGAATTGTTGCATTTTTTGCTTGTATTTTCTGATCAATGAGCAGTGATGCACGTCTGTAGTTTTGTTTACTTCAGATAATGATAGAACTTTGTTCAGTGAGCATGAAATCTTTGAGTGATTTTTAAAAAAAAACACCCATTAATTTCAGTTGGAACATTTTAAGTATGTCTAGTTTGCCAGTCATTAAGGTTACTAGGTTCCCTTTGTCATTATTTCCTAAATAATCCATAAAATTCCAGTTAAATTACTGAAACCTTCTCAGTGAGGGAATGTGTCAGTTGATTTATACATAGTGTTTTACTTAGGTGCATAAATAGAAAAATCTCCCACACCGAGCAGCCAAACTTTGCCTCCAAATTCCTCAAAACTTGGTAAATATTAGTAAAAACTGTAATTTTATGGTCCCGAAATGTTTTCAGCATTCAAAAGAATAGGTCACATTTCCGGGGAAGTGCAGTTGCACACTCCTTGCCTTGATGCAATAATGATGAATTTATTAAATTTCCAACGCTTCTTGCATTGAACCGTTGGTAATTGAATAATTCTTAAATTGGTTATTAGTGTATTGTGAAAGTTCAACACATGACATCCATTTAAAATGATTTAAAATGCATGCGATGTTTTGAACTTCAATAGTTACAAAACCATTGATGATGTTTTTATAGACCAGCTTCTGATAAAGTTATACGAAGGCTGGACTACAATATAAGATTCTATGAACGAAAATGATCTAATTAATTAATTAGAAATGACATCTAAACCTTATCTAAATACCTTCTTCTGTAGCATTTACTACATAACATTCTACTTCCCAATGGAATTTCAAGAAAATTCAGTTCATTGCCGTCCATGCGATCTCATATTGTAGCAATCCTCTTTGACGCAAAGATATATGTCTTAATCATTAATGGCAACACAGCTTATTGGTAGCCTATTTGCTTAGTAAATTAATTCAATTAATTGTCCAATTCTTAATTGGAGACAGGCTGAAAGTTAACCAGCATTATAGTAATGCCACTGGTTGTGGAGAGAATTTATGTTTACATGACCAACTTAATTCGCGGACCTGAGTTGTGAAACCTCATTCTAAGGCATATAAAGCCAATCAGACAGCGACACAGAAAAAAACATATACTGAATTAAGAAGCTTCAAAAGACATCTGATAAACATCTCCGGACTAAATCAAAGTGATGGAGAGACTGGGGTTTTAAGTAAAGGTATGTCCTTCAGCCCCAGTAACAGCGTTGATCCTTTTAAATTAAAAGTGGACACATTCAGATTTTTTTGCTCTCTCCAGTTTAAAAATTTTTTCTTCTCTAGTCAGAGTGTATTGTCTAATGCTGATATAGTATTGAGAAATTCAGATACTGAGGTAACAACCTTGCCAATTAGAGAAGCTACACCTTTCAAGAAGAAATCACACTTTATTCCCCACTCTAATCTTAATCCATCCATTATTACATATAGCCACCTAGTTGAAAATGATTTGGCAGTTACCTGCAAAAGGTTTAAACAAAAGAAAATGAATCTGTCTGACTTTAAATTAAAATGCCTAAACGAACTAGAAATGAGAAAAGACATTGTTATTCGCTCTGCAGACAAAGGTGGTTCAATTGTTGTCATGAATGTTAAACAATATGATTACAATATTAAGTCCTATTTTATGGACAATGACTGCTACACCCCTCTAATTGGTAATCCCATTGATCAATTTAAAGCAGATATTGATCAGGTTTTGGAGGTAGGGTTGACAAGAGGGTGGATCACTGAAAAAGAAAAAGATTTTTTGACTGTACAACATCCCATTTATCCCGTGCTCTATGGGCTCTTGTGCTGCAGTCTCCTCACTTTAATTGATTTCACGCACAGGCGTTCTCTTATTTACCTTTTTAATTTTATTTATTTATTAGTTAGTTAGTTATTTCTTTATTTTCCCAATCCTGTTTTATCAAAGTCCTGTGGCGATCGTCGGGTGGCAATGGCAGTAGGATTGTCATTTCTGGAAACTCCTAGCCACAAATTGGCACGCTAGGTGGCGAATACATGATTCAGTCGTCTTGCTCAAGGATCTGAGATGGTTGAGCATTTTGGCAACTGTATTCACAGCTAAGCAGCCTTATTTAGGATCCACTCTGCTTACCCTTCTTAGCTAGGGAAGGGGCTCAAAAAGCTGCCTCAAAAATAGCCTGTCTTACCAACTCCTCGCTGGCTTACCGCGGTCAATGGTGTCACCATCTATGCCAGGGGTCACCAAACCTGTTCCTGGAGAGCTACCATCCTGTAGGTTTCTGCTCTATCTCCAATTTGGCACACCTGATTCAACTAATTAGCTACTTAATTGCCCAGCTCGTGATCTTGTTAAGTAGCTAATTACTTGAATCGGGTGTGCTGAATAGAAGGTAGAGCAGAAACCTACAGGATGGTAGCTCTCCAGGAACAGGGTTGGTGACCCCTGATCTATGCAGTCGAAAACAAAAACGAAAACTCCTAATTTTTGGTACTTGGAACATACGAACCTTGATGAATAACAAGAACAGCAAAAGACCAGAAAGACGCACTGCCATCATTGCACGCAAGTTGGCATGATTTTACATTGATATTGCCACCCTTGCTGAAACAAGAAGACCTGAGGAGGGTCAGCTGAGAGAGGAGGGGGATGGCTATACCTTCTTTTGAAAGGGCACTTCCCGCCAGGAGAGGACAATTCACGGTGTGGGCTTTGCCATCAAGGATGACCTTCTGTGCAGCTCATCAGACTTCCCAGTGGGCATAAATGAGCACCTTATGGCACTTATAGTGAACCTCAACAAAAATCAGTCAATGACCATAATTACTGCATATACCCCAACTCTAGATGCCAAAGGACCCGTGAAAGAGAAGTTCTTCTCTGAATTAGATTCCTTACTCTCAAACATCCCTAAGTAACAGAAGGTGGTATTGCTTGGCTACTTTAATGCCAGGGTTGGCTGGAACTCTGAAGTTTGGAGTCGCACAATTGGTAAAGAAGGTGTTGGGAATATGAATTCAAACAGCTTGCTGCTTCTCACCAAATGTAATGAACATGATTTTACTATCACCATCACGTTGTTCTGGCAGAAAAATAAATTCAAAACAACACCCTCACTTGAAACACTAGCATATGATTGATTACATGATCGTGAGTGCCCGTGATTGCAGCAACTTGCTTCTTACAAGATCTATGACTAGCGCTGATGATTGCTGGACGGACCATCGCTTGATCCATTCAATAATGGAGAGCAAGACTGCCCGCAGAAGGAGGCTTAACCACAAGCTCTGAGGACGTAAACTGAACATCACCTGCCTGAAGGACCCTGACAAACAGGAAGAGCTAGTAACCTCACCTCAAGATAAGATCTCTAAGGATCAGTATCCTGATGACATAGAAGAGCACTGGTCCACCCTGAAGACTGCTATCCTTGGCACTTGTGGCAACACAATCGGTTTCCAAAAGTGCATTTACCAAGACTGGTTTGACAAGAATGACTCTGAAATATGTTGTATGATAGATGAAAAGAGGGAAGCCTTCCAGGCTTTGCAAAGTAATACACAGGAAGGATTTCAACAAAAAGGAGTTCTCTAGGATAAGGGCATAGGTTCAGAGAAAGATCAGCGATTTAAAGAACAAGTGGTAGTGCATGAAAGCAGATAAGCTTCAGCGTCTCGCAGACACTGGTGCTACTCGCGCCATTTTTTGTGCGACTAGAGCTATCTATGGACCTTCCAGCTATGGTCCAAACCCTTCATGATCAAGAGATAGATCCAAACTCCTAATACATTGTGATGCCATCAACCAGCATTGGAGAGAGCATTTTTAGGACCTGCTAAACCAGAATTCCACAGTTGAGGAAGTGTTTGATCACATCCCACAATTGTCCATCACAGAAGAGCTAGTGACTACTCCTAACTTGGAGGAGTTACAAAAAGCCACCAGTCAGATGAAGAACAACAAAGCCACTGGACCTGATGATAAGCCCACTGAGGTATTTAAGTATGGAGGTCCTGCGCTAACCAATCAGTTGCATGCCCTGATGATCAAAATCTTGGAAAACGAGGTAATTCCCGCTGACCTGAGAGATGCCCTCATTGTCACCCTCTTCAAGGGAGAGGACAAGACCATCTGCAGAAACTATCGAGGGTTTTCTCTCCTAGCAATAACAGGCAAAATCCTTGCTTGAATACTTGCCAATCCTCTTGTCCCCAGGGCCGGATGCAGCCTGCCTTGACTGGGGGTGCCGTGAAAATTTCTGGGGGGTGTAATGGTACACAATGGTACACGGTATACAGAGGCGTAAACCCCCCCCCAAAACCCATCCCTCCACACACTTATACACTCAAGCAAACAATAAAAACTATGCCATTTCTTATTCAAAATGTTTAGTATTTGTTAATACATTTACATTTCCATTTAGCAGACACTATTATCCAAAGCAACTTACAAAATGATGAAAGCATTGCAAGCTTCAATGAAGAACCTCAAGTAAACAAAAGAATAGGAACACACCACCAGAAGAGGAGAGTGCTAAGTGTAAGTGCTAGTGAAGTCAAAGTGGAAGGAGAGAATTACAGAGAGAAACTAATTATTGATAGATTTTCTATGCTGCACCTATCACTTTTAATGCAAAACCCTGTTGTGTCAGCATGGTCATATTTGTTTTTAATCTGAAGCAACACCAAATTTGCCAGGGTTTCAATAATCTTATTTTGCCAATTATGAGAAGTATACTTTGCATTTTGAGGTATACTACTGGCGATCTCTCTAAGCTTAGCATCTTTTGTGAGTGTGTACTCAAACAGTTTCAGGAAAAGCCCAGCAGAGAAATCATCATTCAGAGACAGACGGCTCTCAGAGGTTCCACGGGGGGGCAACTCATTAACAGCAAGAAAGCTTACAGTCTCTCCTATGCTTTTAATGTAGTACTGTATCTATTCCTCTCAGTATGGTTTGGGCCTAACAGATGAGCAATAGTTCCTCCAGTTGCCGGTCTCTTTCTCATTTCTGCCCATGAGTATGAGGCTTGTACATGGCAATGGCTAGAGCAGTGCTTCTAAAACTCAGTCCTGGGGGACCGCTGTGTATGCAGGTTTTCATTCCAACCACAAATGCAACCATAGGATTTTAATGAGGTGTTACTTCTTCAATACCCTTTTAGGCAATATTGTCAAAAATAGTTATGCATTTCCCATGGCAGGCATAGAATTTATCTCATAATGTGAAGTTAGAGGGTAAAAAAAATCCAACAGAGGGTAAAAAAATCCAACTAATTAAAACAAATCAACAGCTTAATAGAATTTTAGGGTTGCATTTGTGGTTGCAATGAAAACCAGCATACAGTGGTCCCCTCAGGACTGAGTTTGAGAAGGACTGGGCAAGAGGCATGTTAACTGAATCCCCAGTCAGACTCTAATGCCATTTTCCAATTAGTGAAACCTCGTCTAGTGAACTTGATGTCTTTGTCATTTTTAGCTGCAAACTTTCGACTGGGGAAACAGAAAGATACATCTAGCTTTACTGGGTACTCTAACCATGGTCGAGAGCGGTACCAACTTGAGTTGAATGCTCGAGGATCTTGGCGAAAGATCCGCATGAGGAGCGTTTTTAACATTGGCTGTGTCCGAGCCCTGTCATTAAGACCATGCTCGCTGACTGTATCACCTGCAGTAGCATTATTCTCCGCACCATGAGAGGAAGAAAAGCTAACGCTTAGCGCACTCTGCCTGCTCTTGAGTAGGTCTTGCACTAGACGTGTCTAAGCTAGTAGATGCTTTAGTGATTATAAATTGATGCATCATTTTTTCTTTTTTCCTTTAAACAAACTCGTACGCAAATAGGAAAAAAGTGGTTGTGGATAACCAAGCTAACAGGACTAGCTTACCTATTTATGTTCACTGAAAGAGTATGTCGACGATGAAATATGAAGAGTACAAATAAAGGTATAAGCTTAAATTAAAGAATGGAATATTAGTGTTTAATGCTGGAAACTAATTGTACAATCAAAAGTTAATGAAATCGCTATCCAACATGCCTGACAACAACTCGAGGGGAGACGAGTGTGGTAAGAAACTTCTGTTTGATATCTGTTTTATCTGTGACTGTGGAGGTGGAGCTACAGACTTTGTTGCCAATATTCAACCAGCCAATCAGAAACATCGAGAAAATCCATTTGAAAAATTCCATTAAATGATTGAACGATCTTTAGATTTTGGCTGAAGCACAGTCAATGGGCTACAGTATACGTCAGTAAGTCAGGAGGAGCTGGGGGGACGCGGCAAAAATCTGGGGGGGCCTAGCCCAATCCTGCACCCCCCTGGATCCGGCCATGCTTGTCCCTATCTCTGTAGAGATACTTCCTGAGTCGCAGTTAGGTTTTAGACAATCTAGAGGCACGGTGGATATGATATTCACAGCTAGACAACTACAGGAGACATGTTGAGAACAAAACCGACCACTTTATATGGCATTTATAGATCTGTCAATGGCAGATCCCCTAACTCTACTACTATGCCATGGGTGCAGTCAATCTTCCTTGTACGGACAGACATGTCCTCACATAGAAGGAATCCAGCACAATTTAGCCTCTGTAAGGGATCCTGGCCTCATAGGGGGCCCTTGAAAACTGAATTTTTGATTTCTGCCCATAAAAAGTTTCGGTCACACTTTATTTGAAGTGTTGCTCATAAAGGCTTTATACAGCATCTATAATGCCTTCACAAATGAGACATAATGTCTTCATTAATCATACATAAGTAAATGTCATGCTTTGTAAAGGGTAAGATAACACATCCTTTTTCAGCATGTGATGCCAGATGTGAGAATGACAATGTCACTTACCTGACAATGTCACCCTTTATCATATTTAGCCACTAGCTAAGTGACATTGTCAGTTATATCACATCTGGCATCACATGCTGAAGAAGGATGTGTTATTTCACCCTACACAAAGCAAGACATTTGCTTATGTATGATTCATGAAGACATTATGTGTCATTTATGAAGGCATTACACATGCTGTATAAAGCCTTTATGAGCAACACTTCATCTAAAGTATGACCAAAGTTTCATGTTTGAGAGGCCAATATCTTGAAAATGAAAAGAGATGGATCTATTTTGACAAGAGATAATGAAAGCCTGGATCCAAATTACCCTGTATAGCAATTTTCAGCCCATACCTATGACTTGTTCCAAAGATACTGGCCTCCAAAATCCCAATAAATGAACATTCACGATTCGCAGGGGCAAAAAGGGGGCATGGCCCCCAGTATTTGGGGGGCCATATCTCGGAAACCCCCTGGAGTAGGACCCTAAAATTTTGCATGTGTTCATTATGTTACGTACAGGGACGTATGTGTGCCTAATTGTCATCTCACAGGTGATGCTGCTAATGAAGCTGCACAAGATTGGACCTGACCGGAACCTCGACGCCTTAAGAATCTGCGGAAGCAGTGTGCCGGCAGTCTTCCCTTCCTCGCCCCCAGAAATGCATCTGTTGTCTCCGTTGTTGTGCGTTAGTGTTGAGATTCTTGAAAGTGCAAACGTATATTTGTTGAACTTGTTACGAAACGATAATCTATATCTGATTGGTTGCAGTTGTTGTGTATAGCCTATACGTCATCCAGCCCTGCTTGTTGTAAAGAGCTGTAAGGAGTGGGTGCCATTTGTTTTGATTCCTTTTCTCCTGGTTATGTTAGGAAGTTAGGTAAGTTGATTTGTCCTTTTTGGTTTTTGTTTAGGAAAATTAGTTTGTTTTGTTTTCAGATTCTTTTGGCGTTGCCCACTCTGGAGCCTGTAACTCTCCGGGGTCGACATGTGTAAGCATTACAATAAATTCTTTATCTTTTTCGCACTTATGGTGTGTTTGCGTGTTCTGGAGACGGGAAAGGGGACGCTCACTCGAAGCTGTTACAGCTTTACCCTAGATGGGGGCTGTAACAATTATGAATATAGAAGTACTCCCAAAATAAATTTTCACCAAATCTGAGTCGGTGACCTGGGGACCCCTGGTTGACTTCATATGGAATGACCCATAAGTGTCTTGGAAGAAACCAGCTGTATGAGTACAGAAACTATGATTGTCTGCAACCAAATGCGCTAGGCAGGGCACATCCTATGCATGCCTAATCATTGCTTTCCTGAGCAGCTTCCGTTTTCCCGATGGCCAACAAACACACGGTGGCCAACGCAAGCGCTTTAAAGAGTCTTAAGTCTAACCTTAAGAGATGTGGCATTGACGCTGACAACTGGGAAGGTCTAGCTGTAGACCATCCTGTCTGGAGGCATTTGGTGGCTGAAGGCACTAAGCTTTACAAAGAGAGCCTTCGCTGAGATGCTAAGAAGAAAGAGAAAAGGAAAGGATGGCAATTCAGCAACAGCACCTCTATTTCTACGGGGACTACTACGGAATGTACATACTGTCACAGGATTCGCAAATCTAAGATTGGCCTCGTTAGTCATCTGCAGATCCACAAACAACAGGAGAACCATCCTACTCATTTGTGACTGATAGGCCTTGATGATGATGACTACGATGGGGGATACTTAGGATAGTGGGCCAGGCTGAGGATGGGCTTATGCAAATAAGCATATTGTTCTGACATCACATAATTATGGAAGTCCAAATGGCTTGTTTTATGAACACAGTGTCTGAACAGAAGCTGTGCGCATTTCTTTGTCGACTGAATACTTTGGTGCTCTTACTGTATTTATATAGTGCTTAGATCTGCTTTATGATAAAAAAAAAAAAGAAATGGAAATCTCGCGATACACAATATGGGACCTTAAGGTCATTTTTTTTTAGTTTCTGTGAAACAGAATTATGAAATGTGAAAATTTCTGGCCCCATTGTTGCATCATGAAACTTTAAAACTGTCCCTCCTCATTTACAACCTTAAAAAAAATCATCGTCAGATTAATCTAGCCTGTTTAGCATGACCTGATGTCACTCTCCCCATTTCTTTCATCCCAGTCTGTATTCATAAGCAGTACGCAGCAGTAGTGCAGAACTAGATCATGCTTCCTCATTCCAAATCAGCAAATTTGGGAATGATATTTGCTCCAGGGGTCACCAGGTGTATTTCAGTCTACTAATATTACTGGTGCCAAAAAGCAGATTGTCTCTATTTGAGCTCCAGGCACAATTTCTTTGAATAGAAGAAGATATAAAACTTTTAAAAATCTCATTCCTTCATTCAAATTTAGATGCCATGTTCATGTTCTTACCCCAAAAATATGCACCACTGAGTAGCTCCCTGGGGAATCCATGGAACCAGGAGGTCAAAACTGTTTCTTAAATTCAGCCACTTCCATAGTGTTCTAAAGTGATAAAGTGATTCTATATCAGCACTTATGCTGTGGCACTCTTTATAAATAAGGGGCCTGATTTTTCTGCAGATTCCTTGCATCTCATCACACAGAAATGCCATAAAGTACATAATTTCCTTGACACAGCCAAGGTGTATCGGAGTCCATATTGCTACCAAACAGGTTTAAGAGATAGAAATCTGCACTTCTCCCCTCAGCTGTGTGTCTTTAATTGTAGTCCCTAGTTTGCCAAACAGTAACAGGGTATGGTCACTGTTTTCTCCGAGGTGCAGAGCGAGTGAGAAGACGGTTGCCGTAGCAGCGGGAGTAAACAAACAAATGCGGTACCATGGAATGCACCAAAATATTTACGACCGAGTAACCCCGCTGCAGCCGTCATAGTCCAGCACCACGATCCAAGTGCTCTGCATATTAAGAATTGGTTTCAGCTGTGAAACAGCCTGCAGTTAGTACAGTTTACCCACAGCAACATACTTGTAATACTGGGCCACTCTCTGTCCTTCTCTGTCCAGCTCTGCTGTTTGTCTACGACACAGCAGAGCTGCTATCACTGCAAAAAAGTCTGTGATGTGACTTAAACTCTCCTTTTTTCCTCCTGGAGAACAAGCGTTTAAAGTTACTGTACTTTTTGCCAGACAAGTGAAATTTCTTCATCCCATAGGCAAATCTTGAAATAAGTAAAACTCTCACCTCATTGGCAATCCTCAGAGGTGGAAAATCCTATTTCAGCAAGTAAAAGTCCTGCCTAGTACTTTTTCCAGTCAAATGGATTTACTCATTCTTTCCCTAGAAGGTAGAACCTCATCTAGCAACTCTTTCGGTCTTATGTACTACCCCAATTCCGAAATAGTTGGGACGAAGTGTGAATTGTGAATAAAATCAAAATGCCATGACTTTCAGGTCACATGAGCCAATATGTTATTTACAATAGAACATAGATAACATTTCAAATGTTGAAACTGAGCCATTTTACATTTTTATCCACAAAATGAGCTTATTTCAAATTTTCTGGCTGCAACAGGTCTCAAAAAAGTTGGGACACAGGCAAAAAAAGGGCTGAAAAAGCAATTAATATATAAGAGAATCAGCTGAAAGAACATCTGGCAAGTAATTAAGTTAACTGGCATCAGGTGTGTAACATGATTAGCTGTAAAAGGGATGTCTTAGAGAGGCTGAGTCTCTCAGAAGTAAAGATGGCCAGAGGCTCTCCAAACTGTGAAGGTTTGCGTAAAAAAATTGTGGAATATTTTAAAAACAATGTTCCTCAATGTCAAATTGCAAAGGCTTTGAAGGTCTCATCACTGACAGTGCATAACATCATCAAAAGATTCAGAACAACTGGAAAAATCTCTGTGCGTAAGGGACAAGGCCGAAGACCTCTACTGGATGCCCGTGATCTTCGGGCTCTCAGACGCCACTGTATCACTCACCGGCATGATTTTATCATTGACATTACTAAATGGGCCCAGGAATACTTAAAGAAACCACTGTCTGTAAACACAGTCCGCCATGCCATCCACAGATGCCACCTAAAACTCTATCATGCAAAAAGGAAGCCATTGTTGAGCATGATCCAGAAGCACCGCCGTGTTCTGTGGGCCAAGGCTCATTTAAAATGGACTGTAGCAAAGCAACAAAGTGTCCTGTGGTCAGATGAGTCCAAGTCTAACATTCTTGCTGGAAATCATGGGCGTCGTGTCCTCCGGGCTAAAGAGGAGAAAGACCACCCCTCCTGTTATCAGCGTTCAGTTCAAAAGCCAGCATCTCTGATGGTATGGGGATGCATAAGTGGATATGATGTGGGACACTTGCATGTTTTAGAAAGCACCATGAATGCTGAAAGGAACATAAAGGTTTTAGAGCAACATATGCTCCCCTCCAGATGACATCTATTCCAGGGAAGGCCTTGTGTATTTCAGCAGGACAATGCAAAACCATGGACTGCAGCTATTACAACAGCATGGCTTCGCAGTAGAAGAGTCCGTGTGCTGAACTGGCCTGCCTGCAGTCCTGATATTTCACCGATTGAGAACATTTGGTGCATAATTAAACGAAAAGTCCGTCAAAGGAGACCCAAAATTCTCCAGCAGCTGGAAGCCTGTATTAAACAAGAGTAGGATCAAATTCAAATGGTTAAACTCAAGAAACTTGTCTCCTCGATGCCCAGACCCCTCCACTCTGTGTTAAAAAGAAGAGGGGATGCCACACCATGGTAAACAGGCCCCTGTCCCAACTTTTTTGGGGCCTGTAGCAGCCATCAAATTTGAAATGAGCTCATTTTGTGTAAAAAATTGTAACATTTCTCAGTTTCAACATTTGCTATGTTATCTCTGTTTCATTGTGAATAAAATACTGACTGGTGTGATTTGAAAGTCACTGCGTTTTGATTTTATTCACAATTTACACTTTGTCCCAACTATTTCGGAATTGGGGTTGTACAATGTTGTAAGAAATAAGTAGTGATAAAAATAATAATAATAATAATAAAGAATTTTCAAATATAGCCCCAGGAAAGTCCAAATCTAAGACAGAAATGCATAAGACTCTTTTTTGTTGGGACAGAATGAAATGCCTTCATTCATCACTTTGTGCGACTGTTTCACTCCTTCACTTAATATAATCATGGGTCAGTTTTTCCATTTGACCCATACAAGCCAGAAAGGAATTAATGAAACGAAATGGAAGTAGACTGGACACAATAAACAACTGAAATTTCAGATCAGTATGATCCTGCAAAACACACATTTTAATCTCATGTACAGTTGTGCTCAAAAGTTTGAATACCCTGGCTGAGTTTGTAAAATGAGTAACATTTTTTAAAGAAAACATGAATGGCCAGGCAAAACAAATTTCTTTTATTTCTTAATGGCTTCATATCCAACTGTAGGTCATGTAGAATGGCACAATCATCAGGCAAAAAAATGAAATGAATGCTGTTCAACAGTGTGCAAACCCTTAGTCCTTAAAACTGTGCATTGACCCCTTCAGCATCAATAAAAGCGTGCAGTATTTTTTGTTAGAACTTTGTCAATGAGGCCCCTAATTCTCTCAGGTGGTTTAGCCGCCCGTTCCTCCTTGCAAACTGCCTCCACCTCCTGCAAATTCTTTGGTCATCTTGCATGAACTGCACATATGAGATCTCCCCAAAGTGACTCACTGATATTGAGGTCAGGAGACTGTGATGGCCATTCCAGAACCTTCATCTTTCTCTTCTGTAATCACTGGAGGGTCAACTTGGCCTTGTGCTTTGGATCATTGTCATGCTGGAAAGTCCAAGTGCGTCCCATACGCAGCTTTCATGCTGAAGAATGCAAATTGTCTGCCAATATTTTCTAATAGCATGCTGCATTCATTTTGCCATCAATTTTCATGAGACTCCCTGTGCCTTTAGAGCTCACACGCCCCCAAAACATCAGAGAGCCACCACCATGCTTTACAGTGGGAATGGTGTTGACTGCTCTCGAAAAGCAGCGCTTACGGTTGTGACGATAAAGTTCTATGTTTGATCTCATCACTCCGAATGACAGTAATCCAGAAGTTGAGAGGTGTGTCAAGGTGTTGTCTGGCATAGGTGGGTTTTTTTTTGTGGGATTGGCGCAATAATGGCTTCCTTCTAGCAACTCGACCATGCAGCTCATTGTTGTTTAAGTACCTCCTAATTGCGCTCTTTAAAATGACCACACCATCTTTTCCCAGAGCAACCTGTATATCTCGAGGTAGCTTGTGACTTTTTCTTTGTGTCCTGAACAATTCTCTAGGCAGCTTGGGCTGAAATCTTTCTTGGTCTACCTGACCTTGGCTTGGTATTAACACATCCCCAAATTTTTCACCTCTCAATCACAGACTAAACAGTACTAACTGGCATTTTGAGGTCTTTGGATATCTTTTTATATGCTTTCCCATCTGTATAAAGTTGAACTACCTTAATACGAAAGTCCTTAGACAGTTCTTTTCCGCTCCACATGGCTCAGTGTCTAGCCAGGGGTGCGTTTCCCAAAATCACTGATGCTATCTTACAGTTGGGCCCATTGACTGTGATAGGACAAACTATGCATGTTGCTTAGTAAGCAACTACGCTTTTGGGAAACACGCCCCAGATCAGTGCATCCACTCAGGAGCTGACGAACTCAGTGACTATTCACAGACACTAGTTACAATGTAAAAAGCCACAGGAGTGGAACCCTTTATAGACTTTTAAACCTGAGTGTGTCACCTTGTGTCTATATAACAAGGTCAAACATTCAAGGGTATGCAAACTTATGATCAGGGCCGCTTGGGTGATTTCAGTTATCATTGTGATTTAAAAAGGAGCCAAACACCTTTGCGATGATAAATGACTTCACAAGATCACTATCCTTAAATAAAAGACATTTTTTGCATGATAAGTCATATTTTTAAAATAAATGGCAACATTTCACAAATTCGGCTAGGGTATGCAAACTTTTGAGCACAACTGTATCCTTTTAGAAATTAGGTCATTTTTAATTCAGTCCAGTCACACCAAATAATGACCATGCCGTCTCCTCTTTGAGGCAGTACATATCTTCTGTTAAATTTATGCAACTAATTTCACTCCTTAGCAACAGAGTTGTGTTATTGACACCTGGATATGATCCAACTTGTGTCACATCATACAAGTTCTGGGAAACATTTGTACCCCATTTGTTTATCAAGTTCTTGGCACCCATGCAGAAAGATACTCAGGGAGGATTCCGGCAGCATTGTTAGGGTTGCAAATTTGACAGGTAAGGAAATCGAGCTCCTGTAATGGCATCTTCAGGCTGACTACCTCCATCACCTATTCCCTTCACCTGTTAAAACAACAGTCCTGTAATGTAATTGTGCTATAAGCCCTGAGGCACTGCTGGACCTGAATTAAATAAGTGTTTGCACAACCCATATTCATTGTTTCCTAGGTTTGACGTCAATGTTCTGTAAGTCAGAGCTAAAGTATTATACCACTCCCTCCTTTTGTTATTAGATGTGCTGTGGCAACCTATGAGGACAGACCTTTAATTATTGAACAACATTTCATAGCTTATGGCAGATCAGCACTAAAGCAAAGACTGTAGAAAAGGATTGACTCCACTAGTCACTACTGAAGACTGTCTTCATTTCCAAGGTGAAGCAGCATTGTTGTCTGAGATTTGTTTCCATTGTAACAGTGCACCCGAATATGTTTTTTGAAATGAAAGCCACTCTGTTATGGGGCCAGGTGATACAACTCATGACAAAACTTATGGTGTCACCATACATAGAGGATGGTCCAGATTTTTTACTTCCTAGCAAATAAACAAATCACAGATATGACACACGACAATTTTTGTGAATTAGCTTAACATTCAGGTCTCATGAAACACACCTCAAACAAATTAGCTTAAATTATTTGACAACTACATTGTAATTAATGGCATATTTCTTTAATCATCAAGTAGAGGGAAAAAAAAATTGAATCACTCATTGCTCAGGAAATAAGTTTGGAATCACCTTGTATTTGGCATTTCCAAAAGAAATGCCAGCATGAATCTGAATAAGCTAATTAGTCTGCTGTTAAAGAGAGTGCTTGCAGATGCAATGGTTGTGCTGCGTGCACAGTTCAGATGCACGGAGGACAAGAAGACAAGGACTGCACTCAGGTGCAAGGATGGAATTGGTTGTATTTATTATGCCTACAAAACTAGTAACTAGTGCAATACAAAACAAAAATGGAAACAAGGTTCCTTTAACACTATAAGTAATACAGACTCTGGGCTTTAGCTGCAGTAACAATGTATTACAAATAGGAAAACAAAAGGAAACAAGGTTCCTTAATAAAGTGCTGCAATAAACATAAACAGCACTCAGCTTAAAGAGTTTAGGGTTTTGATACACAAATATGGTGAAAAAGTCTAAACAAGACTTACAATGCTGCATAGGCGTGGATTTATGAGACTTCACAATGAGACTGAGTGAAACTGGGTCTTAAATACACACTGCTACCACCCAGTGGCAATGAGAAACAGGTGTGAGAGATAATTGAATAATGAATGAAGCGCAGTCCGGGTCTTAGTAAACCGGTGACCTAGACGGCTGGAGGCATGGCCTTACAGCAGACCTTAACGAGGTGTTGGACTTGTCTAATTGAGAGTAAGCATGGTGCCAACAAGACAGCTGGCAATTGAAACAATGGAAAGGATTATAAAACTGCTCCAAGAAGAAAATTCAACATGGAAAATGGCAAATGATGTCAGTTGCTCCCAGTCATCTGTGTCTGAAAGCATAAACAAAATGGGAACTTAAGGTTATAAAAGCAAAACATGCAGGAAGGCTACAGAAGACGTCAAAGCATCAGGACAAAAAAAAAAAAAAAATCAAAGGATTATGCTGAGAAAATAGAAAGTGCTCAACAAAAAAAATGAAAATAGGCAGAAACAAGAGTCAATGTTTGTGACAGAACTGTAAGAAATTGGCTGAATGAAATGGGATTTACACACAGTACAGCCAAATGAAAACCGGCACGAACACCTAAACAGAAGAATTGAAGGTTGCAGTGGGCTAAAGTGAAGAAAAAATGGGGTGCAGATGATTGGATGAGGGTGATATTCAGTGATGAATCACGAATCTGCATTGGTCAAGGGAATTATGCTGGAACGTTTGTCTGTTGTCCTTTCAATGAAATGAAAAGAGATGACTGCTTGAAGAAAACAAGCAAATTTCCGTATTCAATAATGATGTGCGGTTGGATGTCAGGTAAAGGACTGGGGGGATGGCAATCATTACCTCAGCAGTCAATGGTTTACATTGAAATTTTGGTTGATTGTCTGATTCCATCAATAGAAAATAGGTCTGGTGAGGACGAAGTCATTTTTCAGGACGACAATGCATCATGCCACAGAGCAAAGAGTGTAAAAAGGCATAGCAACTCAATGACAGTCCAGATCTCAATCCAATTGAAAATTTATGGAGAAAATGAAAAAATTGTCCAAGACAAGGCCCCCTCCTGAAAAGCTGATCTGTCAGCTCCTATTTGAGAATGTTGAAACCAGCTTGATGAAGAATATTGTTTTTCATTAGTGAAGTTTATGCCTCAAAGAATTCAGCCTGTCATAAAAGCCCAAGGAGGAGCAATAAAGTACTAATTCTGATTTTCTGATCCATAATTTTTAACTCAACAATGAGTGATTCCTCATTTGTCCGCCCTACTTGATTATGAAACAAATGCCATTAATTAAAATAATTTTATCTACAAGTAATTTGAGGCGTGTTTCATGAAGCCTGCATGTTAAGCTTGTAAACCAAAATTGTTTTGTGTCATATCTGTGATTGTTTATTTGCTATGAACTTAAAAAAAGCTGGATAAACATCCTCTAAGTGTGGTGATACTATTATTTTTGCTAGGGGATGGCCCAAAATGTTCATATACAGTATATTCACAATGTATTTACAATTTTTGGGAAGGAGGATAAGCGTATGTAATGGTAAAATTTGATTTTCCTAATTTCAACATGCTTTGAAAAGAATGAAAACAAGAACAATAAAAAATTTAGGTACTGGCTCTGTTAGCCAGGTGACAATTCAATCAACTGACAGAACCTGTACTATTCGAGTCTCTTATCTGGGGTAGTGGATACCGTTTTCTGGCACAGTTAAGATAGGGTTATTGTGGCCATATTGCAGTATAAATAAGCCAAAATGAAAATGAACAGGAATGATTGTGTCTTTAAATGAAGAGAGCACATTTATCTGAAAGTTCTGTTAAGCCAGAAATGTACAATGCTGACTGTTGGCTGATGCTGTTGTTGGCCAAGCATCAGGATACAGTCTGCCTGGAGTATGTGTGTCAGCAGCTGTGACTTAGAGACTTTTAACTTGGTTGCCTCATAATCTCTTTGGAGAAATTCAAACGATACTGTGCATGTTTTAAATACTGTTGCTATAGCATTATCGGTTGCATGTATTAATTGTAATGCTGTATGATGATCTTATTGTTTATGATATTATACGTTGTTTATATTTTTATGATAATGTAATTACGTATGTTTGAGACCGAGGTCTCAATGGGTTTCCCTGTTTAAATAAAGGATTAAAAAAAATAAAATCTTGCCCTTGCAGAGGCAATCATCACCTCACTGAGAGCTCCTTAAGCAGCACTGTAAGCCACTTTACAGTGCAGTGGACTTTCATCGTGAGAATGGTGGAGCTGAAATAGAAGAACGGCAATGCTGGTACTGTATAGCGCCAACGGTGGCAGGTTCAAAATGGTAGGTAAAATATATGGGTTTGGAAAGCAAAGAAGCAAAATATATACAAACGAGGAAGAGATTGCTGGGCAGTGTGAACACTTCTTCTGAGAGTAGGGAATGATCGCTCCCGATCAGCGCTAAGAAGAGTTTGACATCTTGGGCCATAGTTGTTTGTCTGTCACCTATCCACTGGTTTGGTGTATTCCCTGTTCTAGCAACACCTTAAATCCAGGTTTAATCTGAAATTACCTGTGCTGCACACTCACCATTCCATGGTTTAGCCACTGTGGTATGAAGTTATCTAATAGTCTTGGGTACACCAGGTCTCTGTCGTAGAGGTAGAGGGCCCAGAACATGGTCACCACAAACTGCAGACAAGAAGGAAGAGGAACAATATCTATTTGAATATGGACATTGCATCTAAGTAAGTAACCTTTACGAATGCTTACAGGTTGCATATGTAACGATGAAAAGCTAGCCAATATTTTACTGATGTCATACTAAACTGTTATATTGCCTCTACGAGAATACAAATGGTACATAACCGTGATATACTGTATGCTTCTATTTATGATGACAAATGGAATCTGAGCTTTTAGAAGCAACCAGGTTTGTAAAAACATAGCCACTTACTGTGGCTTATTTTGGTGTCAGATTAGGAGCTCAAGGACTTAATAATCTTGAATTTATGATCAGTCTTGATATTTCTCACAAGTGTTTTCTACATGGAGCATTTAATATGGTGAAAATAAGGACGAGGCTGATATCAAGTAGTAATATGCATTGATAATGACCAACTGCGACTATCATTTCAAATGGCTCAGTACAACACAGCCCATGTTGCAAGGGCAAAGGGTCTATTCCGTGATTTTATCTCTGTGTGTTTATACGTTGCATATCCACAGAGCCAAATTTGTATGCAGTGGGTGAATTAATTTAAAGCTGTATTTATTTTCTTCCATTGAAAGTCCAGTGTCCTGTTGTCATGTCCTGCTCATTCTTCCAGAGTGCTGACATCCTCCCACATCACCACCATGACGGTTCCACCGCCCAAAGTCTTCCTCTCCCTCTGTTGTCATTCACCAAACAGGAAGTGAAACCCCAGGGTGAACTCTCTCCTTTACACACATCATAAATTCAATTCCCGTCTTCAGTTTGCACCAAAATACAGTGTAAACTGCTTGTCTGTGCTTTCCCTGAGGTGATTGAACCAGGTCTTGGATAAAACGTGGACCACTGAGGTCAGGGTGTCACAAGCTGACCTGTTTGTCTGTTTGTTTTTTTTAAGGAATGATGCCATTTTAACCTCCAAAGGAAAGATGTTGCACACACACTTTTTCCTATGAGCATGCTATAATTAATCCCTGGGAGCTTGCTACTTCTTTCCTCTACCGGTAGTCACTTCCAGCTATACGCTTATTTTATAAGAAGGACAGCAGTAAGCTAGAGAAAAGATCAAACGCTTTGCAAAAACAAGCAGGCTACTGTGGGGCATACAAGCTTTGAAAGTGCTATTTGAAGTTTCCAGCGTCACCAGGCCGCTTTCCACTAAGGAACTCCAGCTCTACCAGTAATCCCTTTGATCAAGACAGTTCCAACCACTCTCGACCTTGCCCAACCTATTTGCATTAAACAGCACAGTTGAAGGATGTGACATGTTCCTATTTCAGTTTGTATTCTGAGATTATTTAAGATTCCAGTCAGCCTCAGAGGACTGCAGCATTAACTATTAAATAAACAGGGTTTGCCAAGAGAGGAGAACTCTGAAAGGGCTGCATTGACTGAGTTGGTGCAAGATATTTAAGCACCATGAGACAAACATCATTTCTCTCCCCCTCCCTTGCTCTCCAGCTCTCTTTCTCTCTCTTCCATTTAGTGCAAGGTCAGCAAATTAAAAAAGCACCGCTCCGAACTCAAGGCAGAGCGTTTATTTTGATTTTCACTCTTGTTGAGCTAGGCACCCTCGTCCTGAAACCACAGCAGGTCCGCAGGCCCACCTCACTGGTCCAAACCATCTGGAGCGGAGAGATGGAATTACCTGGCAGCTCTGTGCGACTCAGGTACAGGATATCACAGGATATCTCTCCCATTGTGTGCACGTGCGCCAGTCTCTTCTTTCACAGTGTGAGTTTGGGGCAGGGGGGGAAGGAAGAGGAAGAGCCATGTGCCTTGCTTGCAAAGGAAATCTTCACGCATAACCCACAAGATGGAGAGCAGCAGGTGAGCAGAAGGAGCTAGCGCAGGTTGTGTGTTAGACTTCTGCTATATGTACACTCTTGGGGTGGAGATCCACGCTCTGTAAGCTGGGATAATATTGTTCTATTGAATGTGACGTTAAGACCTGTCTCAGATTTTCAGACGTGTCAACATTTAGTAGTGGTGCGAGGTCTCTCTTTTCTGCCTCAGTGATTGCAGCACACCCAAAATATTGAACCTTGGGCTACAGCTTGTTCGGTCAACTCTGGGGATACACCATACTGAAAAGCAAATTCCTTAGTCCATTCATATATGAGGTTTAAGTTACAAAAATATTATAGAAATGACTGTTGTGTAATCAATAGCTTGCTTGGTTTACCAACATTGGCACCAGCCAAGAAGTCAGCAAGAGTCCGTCTGATATTGCAGTCCTGCAATTAGCAGGCAGCTAGTGATGTCAATCCTCCAGTCATATTAGCTTGTGGCCCAAAAAGAAAAATGTTAACCAAGGAAAACGTGTACTTTCTTATTAAAGTTCAAACAACTGGCCCGTCCCTTTAAGGTTAATAATCAACCATCTATTTCAACAATTATGAAATCAAGCATCTTGGATTTTGGCCAACAAATTTCCCTTACCAATGTTTTCAAAATCCCCAAACATGAGCAAGAAGAAGAGAAAAGGCTATTTAAATATTTTCTGAGTATTTATCAGATGAAGATCTTGCGAATGCAAGGCAGAGAAAAGCAAGATAAACTACGGGCTTTTCCCATTACAAGGCTTAGCAATGGCTCACATAACAGCCAACTTTGAATTTGCAAAGCAAATTGACAAGAGATCTAAGACAATGCAAATTGGTTTCCCTTTTGACCATATGCAAAAGGAAATTGTAGCGTCTGCTCCAGGAACAGTTATAAACTGGGTTAGAATACAGATGGCAAATGCTCACACGGAAAGGTACCTCTGAATTCAACTGTAAGGTGTGAGAATCAGAAAGACGGAATTCGGCCCAAACTTCCTACAGCTCTCATTGCACATTTTTTTATCAGTACTCACTAAATGACAAGTTTTTTTGGGTTCAAGCTTCAATTTGACTGGCACATTTTCAAAACTGGGTGTGTTCATTGCTTTATGAGTGTACATGAATAACACTGACCTCTCTTTTCACTGCAAAGATTCATAAGCATAATCCATTTCTAAACATATCAGAGTGCAAATCGTAGAAAATAGAGCCATGAGCACTGTAGTCAAAAGCCTATATAAAGAAGAGGCATCCAGCAATCTTGCTTACACAGCCGACCAACAATGTTTGTATACATACCAACAGCAGCAGGTCCCTCTCGCTACCTTAATCTTTTGCACATATTTTGCACCAGTCCTGGTGAGCATCCCCATCTGCTTTCAGTATTACTTTCCGGTACATGAATGTATATTATCATGAAAAACTGACCTGTATTTACTAAACGTTGTCTTAGTATGCTGACATGGTTCCCACACAGCAAATTCCGGCTGAACTGCTGCTGAAATGCTTGGCAAGTGGGTCATGGTGTCATTTTCAAAGCCATGGTAGCCATATTTGAAATAAAATTGCAATGGTTTATATTACAGTGGGCTCCAAAAGCACTGGCAATGCACTAACAATACAAATAAATAAATAAATAAACCAACAATATAATTATAAAGGAACGGAATATACCAACGTGTGAAATACTTCACTTTATAAATGTTTTGATGGAAACAACCAAAATTATAACAATCATTTAATACAAACTAAATTTTAACAAAATCAAGGTTTCATAATTATCGGCACCCTTCATTTACAACTTAGTGCAACCACCTCTGGCAAGGAAGGACAACAGCATTTTCCCGCAATTTTAAGCAAGGTTAAGGCACACATTTGGGGGGATTTTGGACCATTCTTCTCTGCAGATCATTTTAAGATCCTTCACATTCTTGGGTTTGTGTTAATCGACTGCCTTCTTCAACTCAGCCCATAGGTTTTCATTTGGATTGGGGTCTGGCGACTGAGATGACCATCGCAGAAAGTTGATTTTGTTGCCACAGAACCATTTCTGCGTGGATCTCGAGGTATGCTTTGGGTCTTTGTCTTGTTGGAAAGTCCAGCTATGGCCAAGTCCCAGCCTCCTGGTGGAGGTAACCAGACTGTACGCCAAAATATCCTAAAACTTGGTGGAATTCATTAGGCCATTAATCTTAACCAGTGCCCCTGGACATCTTGAAATAAAACAGCCCCAAAACATGACTGACCCACGATCATATTTCTCTGTGGGTATGAGGTGCTTCTTCTTGTATGCATTTTTGTTTCGACGCCAAACATGTCGATGCTGTATCTGACCGAAATGTGCAATTTTGGTCTCATCTGACCAAAGCACCTTGTTCCAGTTATAATTTAAATTACGTTTGGTAAACCCCAAGCACTTGCTTCTGTGTCTTCTGGTCAGAAAAGGCTTTCTTCTAGCAACCCTTCCAAAGAGCTGGTGATTGTGGAGGTGGCGCCTGATGGTGGTTTTTGAAACCTGGTGACCCCAAGATACCACCAAGCCCTGCAATTCCTTCACAGTGATTATTGGAGATTTTGTAGCTCCCCTCACCATCCTCCTCAGTATCCTGGAGGGCAAAGTGCAGTTGCGTCCTCTACCCTTGAGGTTTTCAACAGTTCCATATCTTTGGAATTTTTAAATAAATGCCCTGACAGTCCTCAGCGGCATATTTAATTGTTTGTGATTCTTCTTGTAGCCATTACTAGATTTATGAAGGTCTATGACCATCTGCCTCTTATGAACTGACAGTCGTTTTGTTTGCTTCATGGTATTGGATGACAAAGGGATATTGCATGTGTGTGTTACCTCATTTTTATACCCTAGTGGAACATGAAATGATGTAATGGCTGAATATAGTTCCTTAACCCTAAAACTTAATAAGTGGAATTTAATACCTGGTTTAATTTTGGTAGATGTTATTTACAGTTATCTTTAAGGATGCCATTAATGTGAAATCCTCATTTGGAGGAAACTGATTTTTAAAGAGATCAATAAATGATTTTGGTTGGTTCCATTGGAACATTAATATTGTACTGTATTTCTCGCATGTTGGTATTCAGAGTTTTTCTATAAAAATATATTTTAGAATTTTTCAAAGTATTGTTTAAGCATTGCCAGTCAGGGGTGCCAGTAATTTTTGAGTCCACGGTTAACACTGGTACCCTCATTGTTAGGAAGATATGCAAAAAATGTCAGCTTCATCGGCCAAAGAATTTTAAAAGGGGAAGATTGTTATCCATATAATGAAAGAAATGATAAGCATATAATCAGAAATTATCGACAATTAGGTTTTTCAAGACGGCTACCTTGGTGCCCATATTAAAAATTATATCCCAATCTCTTAAAAGAATTCAATTGTTCTGACTGGTGAGAAGATGTCTAGTTTCTGCTTCCTTCCATAAGTAGATTTGGAGAAGTTTTCAGAAGCTACTTATGTAATTTAGGGCCATGGTCTGTTGTCATGGGTTAAATCATGATCAAAATGCACTGTACAGAAAAACCCAGAATATAGAATGTGTTCAGTCATGCTGACAAGAACCAAAATACTAAATTTCAGCTTGATCGGAGTAGAAATTATTGACAAATGGGTGAAAATGTTCAATATGGCTGCCGAAACTGATATTGCATCTAACCAAAACCTTCAATTTTGGCCTCATTTGACAACAGTAACTTGTGGTCAGATGGCTGTGGTCAAGTGTAGTCACATGAGAGAAACAAAAATTTTGAATTTATCTCAGTAATAGTAGTTTTAGTGCATTTCCAGTCATGGAAATGCCAACAATCCTTGAGTGCTCCACACATTTATCAATAAAATAACTTATAAGCAAGAAGTTTTCTGAAAAACTATTTCAGGGCAAGGGAGGCATCCACGGATTAAACGTCAGACCTGGGGTTCAAGGTCAAGAGAAAATGTAAGAGCAAGATCATGTTAGTTGGCAAAAACTGGAACCAACAGCCGAGTTATATTATCAGTCATTGTAATGTTCAATTAACAGTTTTTCCCTTCAATTAATCAATTAAATCTCATATAGATGTCTGGAAGTTGGTAAGAGAGTGATCTGTTCATGCTACCTTTGTGAATTCAATACTCGGAAACTTAAGTCACATTTTACATTCAAAGTGGACCTACCTTCCAACTACACTGATACATACAGATGTAAGCCCTTATAAGGCCCTCCTTTAGTAGTCCTCCAGGAATTTATGTGGGGCCCCTGAAATTGTCACCACCTTTTGCCCCACTTGTGACGGCTCAGACTGCCAATCAATTTTGATATTTGCTTTCTTCATCTTTTTTTTTTTTTTTGAAAATCACCCATCGAAATCAGAAAAGCTCACCACTCCCACTGGGAATGCCAGGACGGCCATCATCCAGTCCCGCAGGCTGATGAGCTTTCTCAGCTGCCTCTCCTGCTCCTGGCTCTCGCTGCCCTTCGTCAGCAGGCTGGACAGGTCTGTCAACACGCACACACCGAAGAAGACTGCCTGGATGACCTGTGCCAGATGACGCAAAGGGACCAGGTGAGGATCCCCTTAAACTTGACGTTTCAATGTATCTCTTTTTGAACTTAGTGATTTTAACACTTTCTTCAAAGAACAGTGGGCATCCTGCACAAAAATAAATGATTCTCCAGAAACCTCACTCTTATTACTTTGAGAAACGACTAAGGTAGTACTTAGGGGAAAAGTCATATCATATTCATTACACTGGAAGAAAAAAGAACATGCAGTTGAAAAAACTGGGCAAAAACTCAAAGCACTAGAAGACAAGTATGGTTGCACCCCATATAGAGTGAACCAAAATGAAACAGCAGTAACCAAATCTCAATTAACAGCATCACAAACAACAACAACAACAAAAACAACAAAACAGATTCCTTATACAAAGACTCAGACATGATCATTTCAAGTACAAAATCAAATCTGGCTAATCAACTCAAAAGAAACAAAGACAAATGCATTACTGCAATCATTAAGAGCTCAGCACGGAAGACCATGCTGACCATGCTGAGCAGCTACAAAAAGTACATTCCAGGAATTTTACACCAAATTGTGCAGTGCATCCATTAACTAAATCTATTAAATATCCGCTCCTTCTTTGACAGTATAGACATCCCTTAACTCAACAATGAGCTTGTTAAAATGCATAAAATACATCTCGTCTATCAGATGTATTTTATAAAGCACTGAATGCTAGAAATAAAGCTTCAGGATTTGATGGCTTCCCTGCTGAATTTTATGAGCACTTCTAGAAAAATACCTGAGGACTCATTTGTATAATGATAGTGATATAGATTTTTTTTTTTAATTCACAAATATTACCTCTCTTGAACATCGCCTTCAGTAATACTGAACCCTGAAAAAGTCACAACCTTACATTCCAACCACCACTCCCTATCACCAACAATGATCTAAAAATAATTAGGAAAGCTATAACCATTCAAATTATAAGAGAAACCGATGACAAATCCATCCAAATCAAACTGGTTTCATTAGAAGTTTTTGTCAAAGGTTAAGAGTTATCCAGTAAGAGTGCACATATACTACACTATGTATACTATTTGTTATATGATTAATGTAACAAAACAAAAACATCAATTATGGCTTCATTAGATGCAAAAAAAAAAAAAAAAAAAAGTAGTATGACGGAGCAAATTAGAAATCCCTGCATTAAAAACTCATAAAAATGGGCTTTGGAGAATCATTCATCCACTGTATAAAAATATTGTATAATTCACCAATGCCAACAGTTTTTACTTGGGGATAAACACTGTAGTGCTTCACACAGCAGAGATGGACTAGGCAAGGACGCCCACACTCACCGTCATTATTCACGTTTGGCCTGGCCAAGATCAACCTGAGGTGCGTTTCCCAAAAGCGTAGTTGCTAACTTACATTGTTGGAACCAATGAAAGTATATTGTCAGATTATGTATGCTGCTACCGTAGTTAGTGACTATGCTTTTGGAAAACACACCCCTGTAATAGGTAGACACGACTGCCAAAAATTCACTGACTCAATCTTGTGTTTAAATATATATGACTTTCTACATGGAAGTATCCCTCAATTGTTCCTGAAATATTTTTCAGTAATGACAAGAATTTAAAAAGTTACAGCAACACCAAGTCAACAGAACTGAGCAGAGTTTGGACACTACACAAATGCCGGACAGCCTACATAACACTGCATAAAAGAGGATTTTTAAAAATGAAAGAATTCAAAAGGCTTTCATGTATAATGAAAATTTACCATTTTTACACCATCAGTTATTATATAGAACCTGCAAAAACATATAAAGATGGTTACATTATTTGCTTTGGACGGTGTAGTGTCTGTACACCCTTCTAGATGTTTTCTTCCACAGGGTTTAATCTCTGAAAAATTCAGAATTATTTTCTAACCTTTTTTAAGAAAGAAATAATACTGTATGTAACAGCCATCATATTTTACCCTTTCATGTGTGATACTTAAAGATAATATATTGCAGTAATAACAACAATTACCAACCGAGTCAACCACACACTAAATCATTCAATTTCCTTCTTGTTGTTCAATACTGTATGTTCCAACATAACCATATCAATGATGTAATCATAATATTTTGCTTAGTAGCATTAGTTGATGCTAATTGCATCCAGTTGATAAGGGGTATGGACACAACAAGGGGTATCGACATGACAGAATAAACCCCAGAAGCCTGAGACTGAGCAGTTGCATGAATTATACTGATTTTGTGCCTTCCATTTTAAGTTGTAAGACACTTATACACAACAATCACAAGACAATCCGATCAGTTTTGCAATGTAGTATTGCACTTGGTAGTCTGAACACTACAGCATTTTGACACAACTCAGATATATTTTTCATAGCTAAGTGACAGAATGTTTTACATAATTATTCATGCTAAATTGCTTTTGTGTGATAACTCATTGACAGTCACATCAAAAAAGAAAAAAGAAAACAATTCACCAATCACAACAAATTTGTGCAGATAATATATCATTATGCCAAAAAACTCAAACTCCCTCACAGAGACAATCAAGCACATCAATTCATTCTATAACTGAAAAAAAAAAAAAGGAAAAAGAAAAATTGTGCCCCTATCCCTTTAACTGCCCGCTCAACATTTAGGTGAAGCAAACTTTGAGTCACTGTCTGAAGTTGAAAGAAGTGTTAAACTTAACTGATTGGATTTTTATTTTCAGCATAACATACCACAAACAAGTGTAAAAGATCTCTCAATCAGGTTAAGCTCGACACATCTTTCAATTAAATGCAGTGACTCAAAATGTGCTCTACCAAAAGGTCGAGCAGGCAGTTAAAGGGTTAAATGGGGATGACAGACACTTCCTCTTCACGCTCAGTTGCTCATAAGGCTGCGATATACCTCTTCTATAAACTCATATCCTTAGCAATTGATATCACCTCCTCCCATGTTTTCCACCCCTGTGAGGCCCTCTCTTTACAAACAGTCTGCTGTTACGTAGTTTTGGGTCTTCTGACCTTCTGTTTCCCAACAGGAGTCCAAAGTTAGGGCTGTGAAACAGTGGTGCTGCCTTGGTGTACGAAGCTCGCGCCCCAACCACTTCCACCTTCTTTTCTTGACCTCTACGCTCAGGTCTACGGACCCAGTTACTTCAATGAGCACACTGATCAATATAATATACGGTCAGAAAATGCCTTGACTCCTCTTCAAGCATTGATATGAAAATGAATGTAGCTTTTCGTTGTCCTCGGCGTTCATTTTCCATGTCTTGCACCCACAAAGGAGAACCGGCTTCACTAGTGTATTGAATAATTTCACTTTGGTTCTCTTGCTGAACTGTTTGGAGCTCCAGACCTTCCTAAACCTCCTGAAGAGGGTTTTGGCTTTACTCAGCCTGCATTCTATGTCTTATCGGTGCCTCCTTCGTTGCTTACTGTAGCTCCTAATTATATGAAATCCTTGAATTCTTTGTTGTTTTCACCACTCAAATACTTTATTAGCTTATTGCTGCAGTTCATCTTTAGGACTTGTGTTTTCGACTGGCTGATGTTAAGTACTTTTTTCTGGGCTATCTCTGTCAGACTGTCCATTTTCTTCTGTGTTTGATTTTGTGTTAGGATAGGAGAGCTAAGTCATCAGCAAAATCGAGATCTTCTAATTGATCCATAAATTTCCATCCTATTCCCATGTTGGTAGACTCTGTTGTCACATGCATTACTCAGTCGATTGCAAGGAGGAATAGAAAGCCCAACATAACGCAGCCTTGCTTAACACCTGTCTTAACTCGAACCCATGCTGATGTTTGGCTTTCATCGATAACAGCGCACTCAAAAGTCTTGGTAGAGGAGCTCGACGATATTTACAGTCTTCTCTGGAAAACCGTGTAGTATCATGATGTCTCATAGGCTGTTTCTGTGTATCGAGTCAAATGCCTCCTCAAAATGTATGAAGTGAGAAAAAGGGAGGCCTGCCATTCGCGTGCTTGCTCTAATATATTTTGCAGATATTCCTTCCTTGATGAGATCCACCTTGTTCTGGTCTTAATTTCACGTCTACTCCCCCTTTCATCCTTTCAATAAGTATCTTGCTTAGCACTTTGCTTGCAATAATCAACAGGGTTATGCCTTGTCAGTTTGTTCAGTCCCTTAGATTTACAGTAAAACTCGCAGGTAACGGATTCAATTGGACCAGCTCAAATTGTCCGTTATAAGCGAAATCCGCTATATGCATAAAACGGACAAAATCTGTTACACGCATAAAACAGATTATGTCCGCTATATGCGTAAAACAGATTATATCCGTTATATACATGCATGAATTTATATGTATGCTTTGCGTATTAAGATCGGAACAACATTCTGATGTGCACATACCTACTTGTCTTCATTTAGTCCATCTTTGCCCTAACACAATGCACTGTTATAAACTGATTGAATTTAACAGTTAAATTAATGCACTGTCTCCTTGTGCTTTGAATTGTAAGTAGAGTCCTGTGCGCATTTAACTGTGGTTTGCAGTGAACATACACGGAACCTCTTATAAACAGACTAAAATTACAATTAAAACTGGCAAAAAAGTTAAATTAACTGGCATAAAAGGTGCCAGTTTATAATAGTGAGGATGAAATTGCATGTTTCTCAAACTGGGATGGAAACCGCGCCAGTTTCAGTTTCCGCGAAGAGGAAAGCCGAACTTCATTCCGTTGCTCTGTTGCATCTGCGCATGTGCTTGGAGCAAACCAGCTTGTCCGGTACACACGAGTGCTTTTGAATGGAAATGCATTGTGATGGGACTGGACATTTTGTCCGATGTAAGCAAAAATCCGGTGTATCCGATGTTTATTTAATGGAAAAGCAATACAGAAAAATCAGGACTTGAGCTGTTGTCCGGTATGAGCAAGTTTCCGTTTTATACAAGGATGGTTTAGTTTAACAAATAATTCTTTCAGGCATTCATTGGGAGTAACCTCCTGCTTCCACATAACTTCTATTATTTTGTGTAACTTCTTGGTCGATGTTTGGATATCTGCCTTCAGCAGCTCAGTGTGAGGATACGCTCAGGAACCAGACGCGAGAACCAAGCAATGCAGTAGATGAGTTTATTAAGCGAGGGGGGAAACCCTCGCAGGGCAGAAGACAAAGGTACAAAGTCCACAATCCAAAAATCACAATCCAGGAGGGCAAAAACAGAATCATAAACCAGGGCAACAAACACAGTACTCGTGGTCAGGCAAAAATAGGTTCGGTACACAGGCACAGGTTTGTCAGAGAAGCAAAGCCAAAATCCAGAGGGCGAAATCCAAACCGTTACCAGGGCAGCAAACACAAAACTCGTAGTCGGGCAAAAAAAGGGTTCGAAAACAGATGCAGACAAAAGTACAAAAGAGCAGAGCCAAAAATCGTAAGTCGGGCGGTCCAGTCAGAAGATTAACACTATGAGTACAAGGCGAAAGATAGCAGCACAGGTAAACAAGAGGAAACGTTCTGACGGGGAACTGCAGTGAGAAGACAGCTTAAATACACTCAAGGGAAGTCACATGCTATGATTAGGATCAGGTGATGAGGATCAGACTAATTACAAAGGAGGGAACATGAGGAGAACCTAATCACATGAAATTGGCAAAAGCCAAAACGCGGACAGGGAACACGAGACAACCTATGACAAAACATACAGCTCCGGTTAGGGAGTTCTAATGTGCACAGATAATGAGAGGTAGGACAGAGTGGAGCAGGTGCAGAGGATCTGCTGAATTGCAGCAAAGACTAAGTGCAGGCAAGAGGCGGAGACTAGAACAGGGCGAGTGCTGAGAGCTTGTTAATCAATTAGTAAGTGCAGCTATACAATCCCTAGTGCTCGTTAGTAAGTTAGTATTATATACAATGTTAGTTTGGGTTAGTAACTTTAACGAAAAACAACAAACTGTTAGTATTGGTTAGTAATATAGAAAAGAGAGGCGAAGGAAGCAAACGAGATTGGAAGGAATGTTTGAAACCCAGAAACCATGAAATCACCTAAGCATGTGACACGAGGACTGGGGGGAGAAGCTGTACCTTAACAAGATACCAGACAGGGGAGACAAAGTGCAATGCAGGGCATGAATAAAGACATGGACCGAATCTAACAGAATAGTGGATTGGGAATGGCAAAAAACGAAAAACATGGCAAAGTACAAAAACGAAACCGAACATGGCAAAACCTAACAGACATAATCATAAACATAACAGGGAGTGGCAGAATCATAACAAACATGGCAGAATCATGACAGAACAGATTAGAATCATAACACTCAGCTACGATGTTGTCCGTACCACCAGACTTCCCATTCTTCATGGACTTTATTGGTTGTCTAACTTCATCTTCACCAATTAGTTGTGTACTGATGCCCTCGATCTCTGAGGTTTCGGTTGTGCCTATCTCTATTGGATCCAGTGATGATTCCATGTTAAGTGCTTATTCAAAGTGTTCTATCCATTTCTCTAATCTTAATAGATCGTTAATAGCGAAGTTACTACACAGCATTGCTGATAACTTTGGTGATGTCGTAAAGACTTTTCGTGTTATCCATCTTCACTGCTCTCAGGGTGTTCATCAGGTCATCAAGCCACTGTCTCTAATAAGCTCTAATGCTCCTCTTCACTTTCTTATCTTTGGTCGCTTACTTTGCCCGAAATTGTAGCTTTATGCTCTCTGAATGTACATTCTCCATCCTTATCTTCAGCTGCCTTCTTTCTTTGACTTTCTCCCATGACTGATTCTAGGGTTTGCTATTTCTCCTCTTCTTGCTCAACCTTTTCTGCTGTGCTGTTATATGCGTCCTTAAATCTAGTCAACCTTTTGTTAATATCGTGATTACCATCTACTGTTTCAAGGACAGCGAATCAATTACGTATGTAGCTCCAAGGAAAAGGCATTTCTCACTGCTTCATGCTGTATTTACTCACAACATATTTGGTCCTGATGTTCAAGGGTTTATAAATCCTCTTTAGCTCAAGTTTAACCTGCGTCTTGACTAGTTGGTGATTCGATGTAACATTGGCACCTCTCATTGCCCCTGTGTCTCAGACAGATCTTCTTAATTGCTGGTTAACCAATACATAGTCAATTTAGTTGTCCTTCTTCTTATCAGGCGACATCCAGGTGTTCTTATGAATATCTTAGTGTGGAAAATTTGTGCCAGTTATGACAAGGTTGTTCATCTCGCAAAGGTTGATTAACTTCTCTCTGTTACTATTGATTATCCCGGTTTAGTGTTTGCACATTGTATTCTCCTTGTTCAAATTTGAGGGCCTAACCTTTGTGTTCATATCGTCTGCTGTAAGTAAGAGGTCATGCTTGTTTACTTTGCTGATGGTACTTCGGAGTTGTGCATAAAACGCGTCTTTCTCTTCCTCATCCGCCTCCATAGTTGGTGCATAAACATAGATGATCGTGAGTTTGAACTTGGAATAAAATCTTGCCAGTACTATGCTCATTAATTGGTGACAATTCTAACAGGGCTGCCTCTGCTACCTTGGTCATCATTATCGTTACTCCACCACAGTGCATCCCATCGTCTCTCCTGGAATAGATTACTGATTCATCTGTTGACAGTTGTAACTTTCCAGCGTTCGTCCAGCAGCATTCGCTTATCCCCAAGATGTTGATGTTACAGTCCCTCATTACCTTTGCACCCTGTGGAGTATTTCCAATCGTGTTTATGGCGTGTACGTTCCAGTTTCCAATGTTGATAACTTGTTTGGGCTTCAATAGTGACTTGTTCGCTCCGTGGGCTTCAGAAGTGCTTTGATAATCTGTGAGGACAATATCTTCATCCTATGGTATTTGGCCAGCCACGTCCCTACGACCATAGATCACTTGATGTTTATCTTCAGTTTCCATAATAGCGGTGTTTTTACAGGGAGGGGTTTTAAGCCCCTCGGCCAAACACCGACGCCAAGGGCCAGGTGCTGCATTAGTCTGGCCTTTCCTCAGGACCCTGCACAGCGAGGTCGAACCTACCAAGAGTATGGAACCTGCTCAGCAAGGTCATATCTACCAGGAGCACTTAGCTCCAGCTAATATAACCCCCGGCTTCATCAAAGAGCATACAAACTCCCCCACTATGGTAAGGAACAGCACGCAGGGAGGGGATGACTGGCATACAGCAGCTCAAAATTCACCCCTCTCATCCACTGATGCTGGTACATTTCTGGGCAAAAACATTTTCACCAAGCCTTCAAGGTAGTTCAACCTTCACTTCATTAACAAGAACAACTGAAGATCAATAAAACCATTAAACAACCCTTCGACTTTCTGTTTTTGGCAGAAACAAAAATTTTAAAATGACCATGCTACATTACGTCAATTACCTATTCAAAATGATCCCTCCTGACCCATCGACTGAATGATTCAACTGAAACAACTCCGTGATTGATAACCAAATTACTGGAATAATAAAACACACTGGATTTAACATTCATCTTTTCAGAACCGTAAGAATTAATGACAACTGGAAGTACCCAACTTTCATAATTACTATCTAAAAAAAGGGATCAGCAGTTGCCTGTTCTCACTAGGACCGTTATCTTAAGTATGGCACTGCACTACTAAACACGGTTTATCTCATATGGGAATGCGACGAAGAACAAAGTCACAAATACATCCTGAGATGAGAAGTTGTCTTGGGAAAGCAAGGGATAATGTACAGCGAGTGGGTCGTTATAGTGAAATAAACCATGAAAGGGTCATGTTGGATCCCGACACAAAACAAAGGGGTCTTGAATTTTGAAATAATGACTTGCCCACTGAATAATATTCCGCTTATTACGTACATGGCTACTTAATGAGGAAATGGGCTTGTAGGCGATAATTGACACAAAATATTAATATAAAAGTCATTTTATTGATTTAAAAATGACTTTATCGCTTCTGCTGAAAAAAAGCCCGTTGGATTCTACGGTTGCATCCAAAGCAGTGGTCTGTAATTCAGAGCAGTGGTCTGCCATTCAGAAATAAAAGACTGTAGAATGCTGTAATTAGCAAATCAGAATTAAGTATTCAAAAAAGCTGTGTCATATAACTGTGATGTAAATTGAAAGAAAAATAAATTATATCCACGGCCTTTGGAAACCAATTGCCGTTTTTATTTCAGGAAAAAAGTTCTTGTTCAGTATATTATGGCCTACACAGTTTAAAATGGGTGAAACAGTTCATATTACAATTTAAAGCAAAACTGGTATATAACTGCAAATTTATTGAAGTATAATACGCAATTACATTGCTGAGGCACTGTTTATGTCAACTGTAAAAATGCGTTATTGCCACTTCAAGAAATGCAATACATTTACATTTCTGTGAAATAGGCTTGTCATTATATCTCCAAAAAAGCTCAGATATGGGCAATATATGCAATATAAAATCAATACGAGAACATTCTACCCCATGGAGGGTAATAGATTACAGAAATCTTCTCTCAGTGCAAATAAAAAAGTTTAAAAATCAGAGCAGACTTTGGCAACAATTCAATGAACACTTCTTCTTTTGCAATGTACCTTCCAGAATACATCAAAGAGATTGAATCTGATATCTCAACATAAAAAATGAAGTAATACTAAAAAGGCCGCGATACGGACTTTCTAATGATTGCTTTGATGACATCTACCACAACATTTAGAGCTGTGTCACAATTACTGCGCATGCTCAGAGCTTACATCCAAAGAAAGTGAATCTGCTTGACTGCACGTCATAACCTTATTCCATCCTTACCAATCTGTCTTCCTTTTGCATTGTATTTAAATATTTTAGACATGCATTAAGCATTCTACACTGAGGAGCTTTCTATGGAAATTTGAGGATCCAAATTGCTATTTTCAGCTTTAGCTAAGGGATATGAAGAATGTAAGCTGGTTGCCATCGCCAGTAATAACAGAAGAAGAAAAATACCTTCTCGATTTTGACTTTCAGCTGAACGGATTTACTTCATTCAAAGTTGTGAGCATGTGCAGTAATCGTGACAAAGCTCCTTTAATGACACAGTAGGATCCTTTATAATGGATATGAAGACAGTACAGAACACTGCCCTGAAAGCAGCTTTGACAAAAATGAGAGAAATACCGCGACATACATGAGAACACACATGCATGCGCAAGCACTGCCTCTCATGCATAAACACACATACATATATGCGTATTCATCCACACAAACACACACACACACTTGCAAGTATTCGCAGACAGACACACAAACACATACACACACACAGCAAAAAAAGAAAAAATGGACCTTTGAACTGAAAGTCGATTTTTGACTAAGGCAGCTAGCTCATTATTTGACTATCAGAACAATTCTTTAGAGCTTTACCAAAGACTTAAGCCTTTGATTTAAGGCACTTGTGCAATGAAGCACCTGTGCACCGTTACACATATCGAAAAAACAAAATCCCAAAGACTGACACTCTCCATATTCTCTGCAAAAATAGGTGAAAAAAAGGAACTGGTCCAACTGAAGGCCAGGAAAATCCCAAAAAACCAAGGTGACTGAGCGCATTCCTATAGTACAGGCCCTAAAGAGGACTCATCTCAAATCCCTCACATATTTGACAAAACGCAGGGTAAGAACTCCAGCGCAGTCCAGTAAATCCAGTTCACAGGTTTTATTGATATTGGTGGTCAAGCAATCCAGGGCCTCGTTTCCCAATAATGATCGATCATAGAGCTCCAGGATTCGTAGCGTGCTATCTCACAAAAGTTCCTCATTCGTTACACGCGTTTCCCAAAGCAGCATTTAGAGCAGGAGTGCATGCATTAAGTACATCTTATCTTCGCTGTGGCGCTGCCCACTTGAATGGTGCTGAGATGTTTGATGAACTGATTTTAGGCTATAGTCACAGATTTAACTGTAGCCCTTTGTGTTTCATGTGATGTAGTGAAAATACATAAAATATTAAGCATAAATTTAAAATATTACACAATAGAGGCATAAAGTAAAACTTGGGTGTTTTGATTGATCTATCTATTGTTCGAGGCAGATTTTGCCCTTAAGCACAAAATAAGAGCCAGCCTCAAAGGTATCATTGTTCTTCAAATGTAATATTTTGTCTAAATACTTTTATAGGCCATAGCCTAAATTTATGTACTTATTTTTTTACTTAACATCCTGTTATCCGTTGTTTCTTCATGTATTTCTTTATCTTATTTACTACTGTAGGGCTATTTATGATAATGTTCATCATTTTTATCTCTGTAATTGTTTTTTTTTTTAAGGTTGTTGTTTGTTTATTTATTTATTTTTAAATAAAAATTTGGCATCTCCAATCCCACCCGAATCTGGAATGCCCAATTCAAGAACTATGCACAAGGCTTGCTCGTATGCGACCCCTTGTTGCCAGCTCAGGAGAGAGAGAGACAGTTCGCGGTTCTCCTCCGAAGCACCTGCATCTTTACACTCATTGGTTGAAACTTTCGCAAGTTCAGAAGGAGGGCGGAGGATACTCGAACATGAGCATGCTTAGAATCTCATTGACGAGCACCCAGTTGGCCAACAGGAGGCGCTTGAACAACGAACAAGGCAACCATTTTAATTTCCCTTCCTGGCAGTCCCTTCCCAATTTGCATCCCTGCAGCGCTGTTCTGAAAAAGCTACCGACCACTGCCGGATGGTACGAACGGGGATCAAACCCGCGCCATGGTAGTCACTACTAGTCTGTAAATGCTACGCTTTAACCAAGTGAGCTAACCCGGCAGCTAGGCTGTTGTTTAACTGAACGATCACATTCAAATTCCATGGTCAAGAGGAAATTTATGGTCTCAGGCAAGGTAACCACTTGTTAAACATTCAAGCCTGATGCATATATAATTATTGCTGTTACTGTTTCTTCCTGATTGGGCCTCTGTTTTGATGACTTGGTGATTCCTTTGATCTAGTTTCTAGGTGGAAAAGTGGAACAGTTCTGGGAGACTTTTTAACATGGGCTCCAGAGCGAGAATAGTGCAGGCTACAGTCATTTTGCGCACAACAATCTGCTACGCATTTTCCGACTCATTGCCTGCTTTCGTTCAAGAAATTACACTCACCTTAACCAGGTATTTGACTGGTAACTATCCTATGCACAGTTCAGGATCTTCAGTTCTGACAAACACGCAGGTCATAGGATATCTGCACCCTGTAGTTACTTGCCAGTGCAGGTAATGCTGACATAAATACATTTAATCGTAATATTGCAAGCTGTACCAGCTGGAGCCATGTCAAAATCTACTCAGCTGGATGGCAATCCTATAAAGAGCCACATGCAGTACATTCATTTGCAATCTTCTGTATATCACTGTAAGTGTGGAAGAAGGTGAAGTATAATTTTTCATGGAGTCAGATCATTTTAATAAGCTTTAAATTATTCTTGATCCAGTTACAAAACGACATGCGTTCCTTCGCTTTTCAGATATTTCCATCTTTTGGTAGGCTACAGCTGAGAGGGAATTCTAAAGTTGGTGACCCCGGCGTGAAAAATGTTCAAACAAGCAATGAGATTTATAGGCCTACAATTGGAATTGTCATTTGTGGGAAAGCTACAAAAGTAAATAAGGTAATATTAACACCAGAAAAACAAGTATTTGTCACAAATGTGAATGTGTCCCCTGCCGCAAAGACAAAATGGATGTCTTCTTGCTACAATGTTATAAAAAATGAAAGGAATCCATCAATTGTGCTTGAAATAACACAACAAAAGCCTTATTACAAATGCATGGCACTGGGCTCCAATGGGAGCTGCGCATCCCTAATACAGACTTTGGTACCAAATATGAATGAACTCGGTGACATTGTTATTGAGATGTGTAGTTAACGATAGAATTAAGAATGATCACTTAGCCTATAATAACCTTGATAATTAAGTCAAGGTCGCCATACTTTATTGGCATCTGCATATCATCAGTGCAGGCCATGTTATAAAAAATGAGAGGAATGCACTAAATTGTTCTTGAGATATTGCACCATAAGTCCGCTTAGAAATGGTCAATCGCCTGTAATGACCTTAGAAAACTGGTGAAATTTTACTGGGGTCTGCACATCCCCATAACACAATGTGCTACCAAATTTGAAGAATTTCCATTGACTGGTTATTGAGACATTGCACTAACAAGATCAGGATGGACATACGGACAAACGGAGTGGAATACTATGTCCATAATTTATTGGCATCTTAATATCATCAACGGAAAATATGTTATTAATTGCTTATTTTCATATTGCCATGGTATTGGCCTGAGGGTCGCTGTAATACCGCGACCCAAAGGCCATACCAAGGCAATGCGAAAATAAGCCATTTATAATATTTTTATTAATTGGTTACGTATTTTGTGCCATCATGACAATATTATGACTATGAATTCTGAAGTACACGACTTCATTAAAGAGTTAAATGCTAGGTCCGCAACTGTCGTCTGCTTCTTTGAAGGGAGGGAATGCCACAGTTACCGCGACCGAAAGGCCAATACCAAGGCAATGCGAAAATAAGCAATTTATAATATTTTTATTAATTGGTTAAGTATGTTGTGCTATCATAACAATATTATGATCATGGCTTCTGAAGTACACGACTTCAAGACTCATTAAAGAGCTAAATGCTAGGTCCGCGAGACCGCGACTGTCGTCTGCTTCTCTGAAGAGAGCGAATGCCACAGTTGCCAATGGTTACTTGTGCACGTGCTGAACTCGGCCAATACAGGTCGGCCAAAACAAGATATATTGGCAGGCCATTTTTACTGTATGCGGGCAATAACATACATAACCAAATAATAAAACGTGATATCAAAAAATAGCGGAATGCGTTAAAACGTTCTTGAGATACCGCACCATAAGTGTGGTCAGAAGTGGTCAATCGCCCGCAGGGACCATCGTAACCTAAACATATACATCTTTCGTAACAATGCTTTTTAGGTACACTCCAAAAACGTGAAAAGCTTTGCAAGACAGATTCTATGATCAACTTGACTTTAATATCCTCTGGGAAATGAGGCCCAGGCTGGTAACAGGCAGTGGGATTTCAGTACAGATGGGTGGATCCAGACTCATAATCAGAAATACAGTCCATAAGCCAAAACTGGGAAGTAGATACACCAAAGCCAAATAAAGAGACTAACTGAAAGCCAAAAAGCCAAACAGGTAAGCAAACAGACACGAGGAGCTAGACAGAATTGTAAATCAAAAACCAAACCAAATTGTCACTGGGAAATCTCAGGAATAGTAAATGCTACAGATGGTAATTTCGCTCTCAAATTTGATTCATTTCACAAACGTTTGACGTTCCAGTGTTGACACAGATTCACAACTCTGTTTCAAAACTTTAGTCTTTGTAACTGAGTAGCGTCCGTCCCAGAAAAAAAGTCCTTATGCACTACAGGAAGGTTTGAATGACGTTTGAATCTAGTGTTATTGCTTGATGGAGACAGCTTCACATTGGCCTTATATTACCTCATGTTTCAATGTGTTAAATAGCGCTCGCCATCACAATTAGCAAAACACCAGCAGAATGACTATCTCTTCGAAGAAGGGTTCTCCAAGTTTTACACTTGTAGACTCTAAGCCAAGGCAAGTTGAAACTGATCTGACAACTTGTGGAGGCTGAACACCTGAATAAGACAGCTTATGTTGATTTTTCTATTAATTTGTCACCCATCTGTAGCTAGCTCATTTTGCTTAGGAGTCAAATGGCTTATTTGCTGTTGCCTTTTTCCCCACAAGAATTAATGGTCCATTGCCTGTGTTGTGATTGGCTCTTGTGAAAGGGGTGAGGTCAAGACGTGCAGAAATGTAAAATGAAAGGATTACGGAGCTAATTCTTGAACAATGATATATATGACCCCGGATCACAAAACCAGTCGTAAGTCGCACGAGCCCATTTTGCGCTACAGCCGTCTAATACATTTTACATTAAAATTATCTATTTTTCGATTTGTGCATTAAACTTTAGAGAAATAACTTAAGATACCATTCCAAAAGAGTATTTCGCAAAAATCCTACCATAGGTGCCTCCAAACTTGATTTTGGAGAAGTGGGTGGTGAAAATCTTTGTGTAATTAGCCCAAAAACAATGAAAAATGCGCCGACAAAAATCGCTTCTTGCGGCGCCAGTTGGGGATTCCCCAACATTGTTGATATCATTGCAAAGCGGGGAATTCCCTCTATTTGATTATTTATGAGATGACTACGTAGGTTCAAACGTGAACCAATAGTAGACGTCAGAACAAACCGCACTTGGCGTGAACAAAGACGGGCTTTCCCTAGAAACATAGTTTTTTTAAAACCGGGACTTTAACTTTTATTCTACTACATTTAAAAGATAAAAAGTATACTTTTACTTTATTACTTTGACACTGGCCACTTCGTTACTCGTTCCAAATTAAAATATGAATGTAATTCATCATTTAAGGATTATCTGGATGTGGCGTGTTCGAGAAGAACAGCGGTGCTCGGCAGGCTATTTTAAGCGGTTTGGGCAAATGTATCTTCTAGCAGCCATGGAGCTGTAAATTTGTACACCCAGTTCCAATATTTTTCCACTAGATGGCACCCCTGCAGCCTGTTGCACCACCAGATCGTAAGTTCTACCTTACATAATTGTACAAAGTCCACACTAAACCATACGTTGAACCTTGTTAGTTTGATACTACAGCTGTGTCAACGTTCGGTTGCACCACGGAAACTTAAGGTTCATCTTAACTATACTGCCTTAAGGTCCAAACTAAGCAAAATACTGTAAGAGAAAATGACGCTCTCACTGACAACGGCCAATCAGTGAGAAGCACTGTTTTAATGCAGCGTTTATCACTCTGTTGCTTCTCATGCTCTCTTATATTTGAGCATATTTTCCACGCAAGGGTAACAGCTAAAAAAAAGGAACCGTTAACAAATAATAAAAAAGTTAACAGGGAAAAGGCATTACAATTGAAAGGCAAATAAAGCAGGACAAAATAACGGTTAATTAGTAGCTTGGCATATAACTTAAAAAAAAGATAGTTTGAGTTCATTGTGTAATTGTTTAAAAGCTAATTTGTGTTTATTGTTCGTGTTTATTGTGGAATCTGGCACTGTGAGTTTATTTTTATGGAAAATGGAATCGTGAGCGTAAATCAAAGTCATCATAAATTTCTAAGGGGTGCAATCTACCGCGGAGACAGCGTTGCTGCTGCTAAACAGACAGCATAATTCGCTGCTCATCACCCAAGTTATTCCACCTTTCAAAACAATGCAGCGTGACGACCGCTATTTACTATGGAGTTTAAACCTACTAAGTGCGTGGTGTAAGATTTATGTTGAATCTTATGTCTACGCTGGAACTATTTCAGCTGGTACAACCGTTAAAATGTTAGTAATGCATAAACTATATCCTAAGTTAGAGCTTTTGTTCAAACTAAGTTACGTTAGAACTTACGCATAGCTGGTGCAACCCAGTACTGGTTCAGTTATTGAATAATCACAAGCAAGCCGATTTCGCTCCGATCCCTGTCTTTCAGGAGTTGCCTGAATTAAACTCCTCAGCTAAGCCTGATGAGCAAACTGCTCAATATTCTTGCCCATAGTATCTATCCAGCAGTTCAAAAAAAATCTCTCTTGCTACAGAAAAATTCGTTCTCTATAGCAACCACTTCAGCTACAGTGAGCCAATGATATCCCAATTAGTAGTTAAGAAAAATCAGTCTTCTGAAGCAAAAATTCGACATGGTATTGATACTATGTAATTCTGCTATCAATTATAGTGTTTTTTTAAACCGCCAGTGAACTTGAAGAAGAAGCAGAAGAAGTACATAAAGGAGAGACTGCCTGTGTTTTCTGAATACTGCATCTTTCATTCACCTGAAAATTGATTAAAGAACACGAGGAGAGAACAATGCGTGGTTTCCTTGCTTCTTTCTATGCGTAGGCTACTATGAAAAATACTTTGTACTTGTACTTGCACTTTTTAAAGGTGATAGTATGCTTAATGAATGGTGCAAGTTTCATTTAATTCTCTCTATTACAAATATTTGTTGCTAAGGAGTGAATATGACAATTTTTAAACTCAATTTTCTCCGTTTTCTGGAAATTTCGATTGCCCAAGTTTCCCATCTTCAAAATGCCATATCTCGGTCAATTTTTACCCGATCTTGACAAACTATACATTGCTGGAAAGCATTTTTAGTACTCTTTCAGAGTATGCATGAATCTCCATATGAAAAAATTTACCCATATGACTGGTTTTGTGGTCCGGGGTCACATATGGGCAATTTTTAAGTGAAACCAAGGGAAATAAAATGATTTTTTTTTTTTTTTTTTTTTTTAAAGGCAGAATTTGAAAAACAGCAAGAAACAGTACTGCAGGAGAAAGTCACTTTTACAAGTTTTCTGCTGATTTGTGCAGATGTACCAAGACCGTAATGAGTCGCGGTCCGTTCTCCTGTTGAGCTCAAAATTCCATCACGGCCACGGACATAAGAATGTTCAAGAACTGCCATCTGACATCACTTTATCTTTGGTCATCGTAGTTCTGTCTTAGTCACTTCATGTAGAAGTCTTTTTATATTGCGGGCATTAGTAGCACCTCCTCACTACGTCTTCCACAATCGTGGCCATTTTCCACAATACGATTGCATTGGAATGTTCACAAACCATCATGGCACTTACATGGCATAACTACGAAGTTGCAATGACATATAACGATCTGTGATAAGCGTGCAAAGCGTCACGATTTTTTGAAAATTGTGAAAATTGTGCACATCCTAAAATTGTGCCCATACTAACCCCATACTAAAATGAGACGATGGCTCGGTGGCGACTGTCCAGAAATTCCTCCGAGTGCATCTACGACACCCTAAAGAGTTCCCTATGACTTGCCCCTATCTGACATCAGCAAGAATTAAATAAACATCGGCGTATTAAATCATGAAGGTGGGAAGGGTTTTTTTTAATTGATGTTTTCTTGACAACCAAACATCTTTTTGTAGTCAGCTTCCAAAGGAAATATAATTTCCTAAAGATAATTAGTTTGCTTTTAAAATGCATGATGCTTGAGTCAAGATTCATGTTTAAGGATTTATTCAAACATTAAGTATTTAATAATAATCATTTAAAAAATCACAAAGAGATTGATTGTTCATCTGGAATATTTTGAAATTTTACTTTGTGATCTTCTAAACTAGTGATAAATCCAATATTTTGACAAGTGGCCAATTTTGAACCCTGCTGTTCATGATGAATCACACACTATCAAACACTACTTTGGAGTTCAGGTGGATCATCTCAAAATAGAAACATTGAAAATAACCAACACCTATTTCTTCACCAATATGTAGAGTAAAATAACCATGCAACATGAGTTTGGAATCACAGTGTTACTATGCATTGCATCATTTGTATTTACACGTCCCTGTGTAAGGCTTCTACAGTATTTGTGACCTTAAGCTCAAAAGTATTCTTGTATAATACCAAATAACTGAAGATGTAGCCTATTTCGTAGATCGAAAAAGACACAAATTCAGCCATTTCAGACCAATATATTTGATCACAGATATTTTTGTGCACCACAAAAGCAAATTTGCGCCATGGCTTGCTCTCAGATACTGTGAGACAGTGCCGGGTTGGTAATTTATGGGGATTAGAGGAGCAAATGAATTTCAAAGAGCTCACAACAAGGAGCTTCTTAAGCAGTGATGTGGTAATATTTGAAAGTAAATTATTTGTCACACCAAGGACATAATGGGCAGTAAAACATCAGGACAAGCCGTTTAAATGTAAAAGCCAATTGCATGTAAACAAAGTTTGAAAACCAGGGATATAGGAGGTGCAGAGAGTCACTCTTTTGTAACACCTTGGACAGAAATTGAAACATCTTAAATCGTTTCCCCATAATGACTTCATATGACATCTATATTTATATCAATGGACCTTTTACCTAGCCTCCCCATTAGTCGTCATTTGTAGTCATTATGGGGAGAGGGAGGAGTGAGTCTATGGGGAAAAGAGTTAAATACCACTGGGGTAGATAAGGCGGATGGTACCAATTCTTGGGGCTCATCACTTTGTGGGGTGTTGGTCACAATAGGGCAGAACACACACAAATCTGAGCAGGTAGAGGGGATGAGAGCAATATTATTTCAAGGAGACCAGAATGCCAAGCTTTGGCTCTGCATATCACTCTTAAGTGCACCTCTTTGTTGGAACAGGTAAATGCTCAATTGCTATTGGTACCCACTTCTTTAGGATTCATGCCAACACCTACCCTGACATCCGCTGAATTACAAATCTAGAAAACAGTGTACTACATGTCGAGCGAAACAGCAACACCATTACATTGCACCAAAATAAGTCATTTACACGGGGCATCCCATAAATACCTGTTCTTTAGCCTTAGATTTTTTTTTTGGAATCTATTTGGAAGCGCACAACGTATTTATCACACTTTTATTTTTCTAAATTGACAACAATAGACGAGCATGGAGACGCCGCTTTTTTACCTACCCACCCCACCCACCACAAAAATATATCAAAAAAATCCAAGGAGCTGAAAAGCATGACCTTAATTCCCATTAACTCACAGTTTATTTTTGCACTTGCAGCATTGTCTCTCAGGCTGAGAGCATTTCTTTCCTCAGGACACAGATGTCTATAAAACCCAGTGCCCTGAGAGAGAATTAGAAAAAACATTCCTGCCTGATCTTAGAGAGAGTACTGCTTTCTATTTTCCTTCTGGAGCCATCAACATTTGCCTGAAGCCATGGTGAAAATGACTGCTGTCCAGGTTTCCTTCTTTAAATGTTTCTGATTAAAATTCAATTCCATGGGTTTGAAAAACAGAGTTTGCATGACGAATTAACGCCAACAGTCGCGCATAAAACTGTTACTAGCTCCATATGCTTCCTTCCCCCTCTGGCATCAATAATACTGGTACTTAAAGGCAACCACAACAATGCCTGACCAGGAAAGCGGGTTGTAAACTTGACGCTTAACACCATTTGACGTCTTTAGCAAGGAACAGAAAACATGCCATTAAAAAAACCTGTTGAGATCGTTGGAATGCTAAAGTAAATGAACAGAATGAATCCAAACAGGTTTTTGGTAAAAAATCAAACAGGAGCTATTGAAAAACAGGAATTCCCATGAAAATGTAATTGACTTTTGGAGGCAATTAACAAATCTTAGATTCTTTGAGGTGTTTCAGTGGGAGACATGGTTTGAGCTGATTAGAATTACGTTACTTGCTTAAAAAATTCAAATGCCAAACTACAAGAAATACTCCAAAGTAAATACTTAATGCATTCTGGTTGAGGGTCATGAAACTAATAAAAAGCTACATATATCAGTAAAGCCATTCAATATATATGACAATGTAGTTCACTTCAATATAGTTAAGATTTTAGATTAGATTAATTTACAATTAGATTTTTTTTTACATTATTTTCTTCATAATACTACTCTTTCTGAGTGCAAAAAGAATTTCGATATTTTTTACATATGGCATTATCATCAAGATTACCTAAACAGTTGCATGATCACCAAAAATAAAATCAAACAAACAAACAAATAAATTGAGCTTACTTAAAAAATGTGGACATCAATTCCACATGATAAAAAGTTAAATCAACAAAATAATTTCATTTGGATTAAATTAATCATATCTGAACATTGCTTATTTGTGTAAATACTGTAAAGATAAAATCCATTTTATTTTGTAAAATGTGCAACCAGTCATTCCTTGGTTTTCAGTGTATATGTTACAGTAAATAAGAAAGATTTGTAATGTTTCCACCATATCAGAATTATTTTTTCAACAAGTAGCCAGCGCATTGCGACTGATCATTTTGGAAAAAGAGAAAATAGGGAGATAGGTATACTCTTTCAGACCAATGCCATGAGACTGACATAAACAGCACTATTTTGTATTAAAAAATAGAGATGTGCCCCATAATCTACAACTGTATATGTAACTGATCATAAAGATTTAATGTTAAAAATCATATGATCTCAACAGAGAAAATTTTTTAGTCCCAGTTCTGCTCTCCCCTCCAATGTAATTAAATTTAAACTTACAAAATTGCAGTAAAATCTCCCCATTCATTGTTCCAAAATAAATGTTTTAAAATGTGAGAAGTATAACATTTTCTTTGAGAATCACTTGTGTTTCAGCTGTCAGAACCTTTCTTTCAAAATCGTTTTAAAGTTAAAAGGTTGAATCAACAACTGTATCCCAGAAATTGGAACCACTTGTGTGAAGCCACAAATTCTTAAAATGGACATGCAGGCCTATATTATATCTTGCATGTTATTCATATATATTACATGTGAAAAAAAATGCTTTACAGATAAAAAAAATATATATATGGTACATGGAAACTTTATATTTGAAAATTATCAGCAGAACTCTCGAATCAACCACTTAATGTCAAGATTCAGCTGATGGACTGAGTGTTTCTTGATCAAAAAATACAATACCATTCAAAAGTTTGGAGTCCTTTAAAAAATGTCATGTTTTTTTCAAAAAACGCACATTGGATGTGACATTAATATTGTCTTCATTGCATTTCTGATCAATTTAATGTTATTTTAATGGGAAAATATGTGCTTTTCTTTCAAAAACAAAAATATTTCCGTTACTCCAAACTGTTGAAAGGTAATGCATGTCTGAATCAAAAACATTTCCTGCTTGGTATGAATTGCTTTACAGCTGCTCTTTGAATTCAGCTGAATGCCTTGAACAATTCAATAACCCATCCCCCTGTTCTTAAGTGACACTTACATGTAGATAACATGTACATCCAAGAGATCAGTCAGAGATCTGCTTGTGTGACAGGTTCAATCGACAGTACAATCTAAAGTATTGCAATATGCGACCGTCTCTTTTTATGAATATTTTGCTGTCTGTGTGCCCTATTCCCATAGCCATAACCAAGTTCAAAGCCATCAATCTGCTTACACACTGAACCAGGACAGCATAATTTCTTGCTCCCTGGTAAAATGTCACTGTTCAAGGAACATGATGCTAATTGACATGGTGCTATATAATCCTCTTGTAATCCAATATCACATTGAATATACCCACATGCTTTCAATGTAATCTGTTGATTGAATGGGCATTATCGTTCATTATCAGCACCATAGATATGGGCTAGTAGGGCCCCACTGGTCCTACTAGTTGGTTGAGTGGGTCGTTATCATCAATTGATATTGCTGGTCAATTAGACTAAGACGCGATGACTTCAGCAAAAGAGGAAAAGACACAATGTCAATAAGGAGCACAAAAGTTTGCAAAAGCAGGTTGAGTGTGCATGTAAAACAAAGAACTTTCCCACAGGAGAGTCAGCCTCTCCAGGATGTCCGAGCTCCTTACTCTATCCCTATGGGTCAGCCCAGCCACGCTGTGCTCATACCAGCCACTTGTATTCAAGATCTTGTTCTTTCGGTCACAACCCAAAGCGTGTGACCATAGGTGAGGGTTGGAACATAAATAGACCAGTAAATCGACAGCTTCGCCTTTGAGCTCAGCTTCTTCTTCACCACAATGGACCAATACAACGCCCACTTTACTGCAAATGCTGCACCCATCCTCCTCTCCAACTCCATCCTACCCTCACTTGTGAACAAGACCCCAAGATACTTAAACTCCTCCACTTGGGGTAACAACTCACCCCCCACTCGGAGGGGACAATCCACCTTTTTTCGGCTGAGAACCATGGCCTCGGATTTGGAGGTGCTGCTCCTCATTCCCTCTTCTTCACACTGAGCAGCCAACTCTTCCAGTATGCATTGGGGGTCACAACATTATGAAGCTAAAAGGACTACATCATCTGCGCACAGCAGAGATGCAATTCTGAGGCCACCAAACTGGACACTCTCAAACCCTTGACTGCGCCTTGAAACCCTGTCCATGAAAATTAGGAACAAAATAGACGACAAGGCACACCCTTAGTGGAGTCCAACATCAACAAAATGAGTCTGACTTATTGCCGGAAATGCGGACACAAATACTGCTTTGGTTGTACAGGGATCGGATGGCTCAAACTAATTGCCCTGCAGCCCCACACTTCCGTAGCACCCCCACAGAATACCTCATGGAACGTGGTCATAAGCCTTCTCCAAGTCCATGAAACACCTGTAGACTGGATGGACAAACTCCCATGACTCCTCCATTATCCGTGCAAGGTGTAAAAAGTGGCCCACTGTTTCACCGCCAGAACGGAACCTGCATTGTTCCACCTGAATCCGAGGTGCAACAATCAGGCGGAGTCTTCTTTCAAGTGCCCTGGCATAGGCATTCCCAGGGAGGCTGAGCAGTGTGATCCCCATATAGATGGAGCCCACTCTCCGATCCCCCTTTCTAAAAATGGGAACCACCACCCCAGTCTGCCAGTCCAAGGGTACTGTACCCGAGATCCACATGATGTTGAACAGGAGTATCAGTCATGACAGCCCAACAACATCCAGAGCCTTCAGCATCTCCGAGTGGATTTCATCCATTCATGGTGACTTTCCACTGCAGAGCTTTTCAACCACCTAATTGACTTCCATCAGGGAAACAGCCTAAGACTTACCCGAGTCTTCCGTCTCTGCCTCCTTCATGGAGGGCATGTCTGTCGGATTCAGGAGTTCCTCAAAGTGCTCCGTCCACTGCCAAACATCCCCAGTCGAGGTCGGCAGTTCCCCATCCCTGCTGAAAACAGCCTGTCTGACAGTTTGCCAGAACCTCTTTGAGACTACCCTAAAGCCCTTCTCCACAGCTTCATTGAACTCCTCCCACGCTTGACTTTTTACTTCTGTGACCACCAAGGCTGCAGTCCTTCTAGCCTGCTGATACCAGTCTGCCAAGCCACGAATCCCCTTTGCCAATCAGGCCTGAGAGGCTACCTTCTGCAGCGTGAAGGCCTCCCTCACCGCTGGTGTCATCCAACGGGTCCTTGGGTTGCTGGCACGACTAGCACCAACAACCTTCAGGCCACCGCTCACGGTTGCCACTTTCACAATGGGGACTTTGAACCGGGCCCACTCAGACTCCATGTCCCCAGTCTCCCCTGGGATGAGGGAAAAGTTCTTCCAGAGGAGTGAGTTTCAAATTGTCCAGACAGGGTCCTCCACCAAACATTCCCAGTCATCCCTCACAATGCGTTTAGATCTACCAGATCTTTTAATACTCTCCACTATGTTTTAGAAAAACGCAATCGCCATTCCCTGGCTCTGAACACTAACCTGAAGCTCTTATTTACCACGATTCCGTAAAACCTAACCTTAACTTTTTTAAAACCAAGATTGCCTTTCCCTAACCCTGGGACGTAACGGAAACGGAATGAAAAGCTCAAACCAAAATTGCCTTTCCCTAGCCCTGAAACCAAACCTTAACCTTTGAAAAACCACACTCACCTTTCTCTAACCCTGAAACCTAACGTTAACATTATGAAAAACACAATTTCCGAGTCACTTCTACGAGGCACAGTAGGACCCTACCAGCCTATGGCGCTGATCACAGATGATAACGCCCATTTCAGATTGACAGATAACATTTGAAACAGGTGTACCACTGCGTTTGAAGCTGTGGCACCCGGCTGACCTGGAAAGCACCATTCTGAGGATGTTCATCGTGTGCGTTAGTGTGAATTGATGGGCAAGAGGACACCAAGTAAAGCCAGCACCTCACGCAAAGCTTAAGGGGAGGTTGCTTTAATAAAGTGAGTTCTCAGGGCGAGTGAGCACACCATGCTCTCATGAACAACAGAAGTAAGGTGATTGATATCCACCTTTTGGCCATTAAATGATCAAAGCTGCAGTTGGCAGCACCCCCTCTTCCTCTGGGCACCTTTGCCGAGTCTCCAAAAGGGTTTAAGGGGAGGGGCTTTGGTTTTGGGGGAAGCTGCCCAGGAACATGATCTACATACAACTGAACTAGACAGACATACAGTCAAAACGAACCTGAGACATATGACCAATCACATGGGAGTAAGTACTACGGAGGAAGAAAAAGGTAATAATTGTACCACTTTGAAATAATATTTTGGGCAGGAACCAAACACCAGAAATCACACATACTGAAAACAGTGCTGTTCAAGCAACTTTAATGTCCTTGTTACTTGAAAAGCCATTACTGTCTGAAATCTAAAGATTCAAATCATGACTTGATCATATTAATGAATATCCATTTTCAAATAATATTGACAATGTTGCAATACAATATGAAGGGAATGCTAAAAAGGCATGTTAGGTTTTGTTTTTATAAACATATGCTGTCAGGTGGACACTGCAGTTCCAGAGTACTACAAAGTAAAACAGTAGACTATGAAGTTTTGTTTCATACAATTTTCGATAAGTGAATAATAACATGGGGGAAATGTTCACACTCTGAAGCCTTTATACTGCTGTCCAGAATATATAGCCTAAGTATTTTAATAAGAATCATTAATCTCTACATCTCTCTCCAGCCTTTTAACCCCCATAAGAATTACATTTTCGAAACAGAGTCAAAAGTATTAAAACCAATCAAAAATATTTGAATATCCTTGCCCCAACTTATAATGAGCGGTACACAGACTCATAAAGTTTGGGAAAAATAACTTGCAATTAGCTTTCAAGAAGTAGCAGATTTAATGTCCCGGTAGGGCAAGGCCCAGGTATCAAGGAGTGATTCAAGTGCTAAATGGAATGTTCTTCAGCCTGACATATCAACTGATCCTGGTACAGCCTTGACCAAGAAATAAGGCAAGCTCAATTACAAACATGAACTTCCTTGTGTGTGATTATATTTAATACATGGGCTGTTTGAATTGGCTCACTCATTGTAGCCTCCGGACGAATTTGGGCGGCTACTACGGATTCACGCGTGTCGTCTCTGCTGCCGCTGCCGCTGTGTCCACGTCCATAGACACTTTCTTGTGGACGCTCTACAGGCTGTAATTTTTGACCAATTACTTTCATATTTGGTATGGACAAATGTTGTATTTGACTTATGACACCTAGCGATTTTGGTTTCCATGGCGACAGTATTGGCCGAATAATATGCAAATTAGTGGCAAAACATACAGATTTCCTTGAGGACGCAGTACAGACTGCAATTTTTGACCAATTACTTTCATATTTGGTATCAAGATGTGTAACACTTCTCTTATGACATCCATCGATTTTGGTTGCCATGGCGACAGTATTGGCCGAATAATATGCAAATAAGTGGAAAAACATAGAGATTTCCTTGTGCACGCAGTACAGGTCGCAATTTTTGACCGATTACTTTCATATTTGGTATGGACATGTATTACACTTCAATTATGACACCTATCAATTTCAGTTGCCATGGCGTCAGCATTGCCTGCATAATATGCAAATTAGTGACAAAACAGAGATTTCCTTGTAGACGCAGTACAGGCTGCAATTTTTGACCGATTACTTTCGTATATGGTATGGACATGTGTTACACTTCACTTATAACACATAGCGATTTAGGTTGCCATGGCAATAGTATCGGCCAAATAATACGCAAATGAGCGACAAACCATCGAGATTTCCTTGTGGACGCAGTATAGGTTGCAATTTTTGACCGATTACTTTCATATTTGGTATGGGCATATGTTACAGATCACTTATGACACCTATTGATTTCGGTGGCCATGGTGATAGTCTTGGCTGCATAATAATATGGAAACTAGTGGCAAAACAGAGATTTCCTTGTGGACGCAGTACAGGCTGTAATTTTTGACCGATTACTTTCATATTCGGTATGGACATGTGTTACACTTCACTTATAACACCTAGCGATTTAGGCTGCTATGGCAACAGTATTGGCCAAATAATATGCAAATTAGTGATAAACCATAGATATTTCCTTGTGGATGCAGTATAGGCTGCAATTTTTGACTGATTATTTTCATATTTGGTATGGGCATATGTTACAGATCACTTATGACACCTATTGATTTCGGTTGCCATGGTGATAGTATTGGCTGCATAATAATATGCAAATTAGTGGCAAAATAGAGATGTCCTTGTGGACGCAGTACAGGCTGCAATTTTTGACCGATTACTTTCATATTTGGTATGGACATGTTACACTTCACTTCTGACAATTCTCGATTTTGCTTGCCATGGCAACAGTATTGGCCGAATAATGTGCAAATTTGCGCTGAAACATACACTCTTCCTTGTGGAAGCTGTACAGGCTGCAATTTTTAACTGATTACTTTCATATTTGGTATGGACATGCGATATACTTCACTTATAACACATATCAATTTTGGTTGCCCTGTGCGACAGTATTGGCCAAATAAATAAGCGCGCAAAAAAGGGGAGAAGCGGGCTTTCAGTGGCTACATCCATGCGGTCAAAGCCGACCGGACTGTCTAGTTCACTATTGATATTATATAGTGTTTGTCAAATAGTGAACTATTTGGGGAACGAGTGAAGTTACCCAAACAATTATTGCATTAAAGAAACTAACAGGAAATTTGTGGGTTACAGAAGTAGTCTCCTTTCTTCTTCTAGGATGCCGATTTATACTTGATGGCATTGCACTGTAGTATACATCAGACCAATGTAGTGACAACTGGCTGTTTATTACATTCAGAAGTGCATTTTGAATATTTTGTTGCGGACAATATAGTGAATCATGAAATTCACCATCAGGAATTCAGACACCATAAAAATGGCTGCCACACTACAATGCTGTGAAAACGTATTTTCCCCCTTTCCGATTTCAATTTATGCACATTTATCACACTAAAATGTTTCAGATCAGCAAATTGATTTTAATATTAGTCAGAGATAACTCAAGTAAAAGCAAAATGCACTTTTTAAATGATGATTTCATGTAATGAAGGAAAAAGCTATCCAACTCTTCCTGGAGCAATGACAAAAATTAATTGCCCCCGAGATACTAAATCAACCAATTAAATAAATGTGATTAATAATTGGGCTCAATTTCACTAGAATTTCACTAGACTCTCCCAGGCATGATTACTGCCAACCCTGTTGGATCGAAGCATCACTTAAATAGAACCTGTCTGGCAATGCAACATTGGCAAAAAGCAACACATGATGCTGCAATCCAATGAAATTTATGAAAAGATGAGACACAAAGTCATTGACTTCTACCAACCTGGAAAGAAAACAAAGGCATTTTTAAGGCTCTGGATCTCGAGAGAACCACAGTGAAGGTCATTATGCATAAATGGAGAAAACTTAGGACAGTGGTGAACCTTCCCAGAAGTGGCCAACCCACCAAAATTTCTCCAAGAGCTCATCATTGACTCATCCAGGAGGTCACAAAAGAACCCAGACATACACCAAAAGAACTTCAGTCCTCAATTTCCTCAGTTCCCTTATGAAAAATTACAGTACTATAGTTCCATGCTATAGTTATTCTATGGTATATGGATTGTGTTTTCGCCACCATAGCCTCATATTACTATAGTGATACTATAGTTATTCAAACTACAGCTGTGTGGACTATGACTATGATCATCATGGTACTGTTGACAGTGGTAATACTAAAGTTATAATGTGATGGCTATAGAACTACTCTAGTTATACTATGCAAACTGTAGTAATCCTGTAGTTATGCCAAAAAATACCATAGTATTACTAAGAAATATCTATAGGATACTTTCAGGGTTAGGTCAGTATTCATAACCTCACAATAAGAAAAAGACTATATAAAGATGGCATCCATGGGAGAGCTGCAAGTCGAAAACCACCGTCGACCAAAGACTCACATTTGCCAAAAAAAAAAAAAAAAACCATTGTGATGACCTCTAAGACTTTTGGGATAATATTCTATACGCTGATGAGTCAAAAACTGAACTTTTTGGAAGACATGGATCACATTACTTCAGGTGTAAAGTTAATACAGCAATCCACAATAAGAACATCATACCAACAGCCAAAGACATTGGTCATGCTGTGATGACCTGGGGCAAATATCCAGCTTCAAGACTTAGGTGACATGTCATAATTGATTAGCTGGATGATCTGAAATGTGTAAAAATTACAAATAAGCAAAAATCTAAGAAATCAGTAAGGGGGCAATACTTTTTCACAGCACTTTGTATGTAGACAATATAGTGAATAGTGAGCCATTTTCAACACAGCCATGCTCTGCTGTTCAGCAGCTGAAATCATTTCCCTAGTTCCATCCACCCATTCATTATCTTATCTACTCATTTATTGTCAATATTGCAGAAGGGCTAGAGCCTGTCCTAGCAACCTATGGGCAAGAAGCTGGAATCCATCCTCGACAGTTAGTGAATCCATCACAAGGCACACACACTATTCACTGGCACACTTTGAGCAATACAGGCTCCCCTTTTAGTCAAACATGCACTGTATATCCTTGGACTGCGTGAAGAAACCAGAGCACTCCCAGAAAACTCGTGCAAAGACAGGGAGAACATGCACAACTCCAGACCGGTAAGGCCCAGGCCATACTAAAGCTCACAGTATTCATACCGCGAGGCTACAGTGCTATCTGCACAACCGAGTGGACAGACTGATCAATTGCAATTGCATTTAAACTGTTGTAGTTACTAAAATGCATTTTAAAATTTATTTTAAACATTCATATTGTCCTCTTTCTAGAACTAAGTCACCACAGTTTACCCATTTAAAGTGTGTATTGCTGATGAAATATTAATAGATTGTGATATCAAGACATAGCTGCAAATGATGTACAGGTTTAATGGAAACCCAACTGAGTGGCATTTATTTGGTGTCATACTGAAAAGCTGAGTATTTCCAGGATAACAAATATGATTTTTGCAAAATATTTCCATTCGTGCTCAATCACTACATTCATCTTCTTTTGCTTCTGTTGGCTTATCAAAAGGGTCCCAGTTCTGTTAATTCTGTCTGCAATATATTTCCAACCCATCCTATGACATAAAAATTTGTCTTACTGGGTACTAAGTACAAGAAAAATAAAGTATTGATATCTGGAGGTTTTAAAATGCCCTCAGTGAAATATCATCACTTGCCAGCTTAATCTGTTACATTAGGAATCATAATTGCAGATTTGATTTGCTCCTCATAAATATTAAGGTCATCCTGTATTATCAGGACACAAGAGATGAGTTCAAACTGTGAGAAAATAGTCAGATGACAGTCAGCTACATTAGGTTATAAGCCTGAACTATTAGCTGAATAAGATGTGCCCCGCTAAGGTCAGGTTTTTATTGAATCTTTATTCCTTCTTGAATATTTTTCTTGAATTAGAAAAAAATTAATTGCATTATGTAATTTGGAGTTTATCCAAAAGTTGGAACACAGTACAAAGGAAAATGGAATATTGGCATGTGAGGTGGTGTATAGTGGTCAGGTGTATTGGGTGACCTCACGTAGATCTCGTCTCGCCGCGTAAAACTTGTCTCGCAACACAAACGCTGTTACCTTGCAATGTTATTGTGTAGAGAAATTAAGTATTGAAGGCTAGGGTCATGCAGACTTATGAACGTCTATAAACCAAACCTCATCTTAATGAAAAACAGGAATAAAGGAGAAAAGCATAGCTTTCTGTCGGACAAATAAATGTACGTTTATGAAAATCTCTGTTACGGTAAGTTATCCAGCCTGCATAACATCGAATACCCGGCTCATCTCCGTGACTGATTCATGGGGCGGTCCAAATAATAGCTTAACAATGAAGGCCACGACTTTCACCGGCCACTATAAAAGGGGGTCTGCAAATAGTGTGAGATGTGCTTAGCTGATGCTTGCACAGGTTACTCGAAACAGTCCTGTAAACAAAGGCATATCCCACGATTTAGGCTGTATAAACAAGAACAAATTAGGCCTGTCTGTTGGGTATGGGAATGGAAACATTGTCCCCTAGATATGAATAGACGCTCTACCAAGAGTGATCGCGGTATTACGCACTGAATGAGGACAACGAACACTTACCAGATCTATGAACGTTAAAAACTTCCAGCTACCGCCGTAAGTTTGATGAGCGGGCATGTCAATTGCTTTATAATTGCAGAGAATTGAGAAATACGACAAGAGAATCGCAACCCTCAAAACCTGGGAGGGAATGAGCGCCATGTTTCTTTGCTCGTTTTCTTCCTTGGCAGTATCCTCTTGACAGAATGATGCCGATATCTGGGTCTCTCTCAGTGCAGGGAGGTCGCTGCCGAGAGATGGGATGCAGAAAGGAGGTTGCGTAGGAGGTGTGCGCGTAGGAGCACGCGGAGAGGGAGGGAGATGATGTTGTCATGGCAACAGAAAATGTGGCAGCTTCTAGAATTGGAAACGTATCTTGCATTAGCATGCAAATAGCAGTTCATCACGTCCAAATTGTCGCTTTGCTGGTGTTTTCAGAAAATAACATTAAAGTACTCTATGAGGCCAAGCATGTGCTATGATAACTGCATTTCGCGGGTAATGACGTTTTACAAATAAGATTATTTACCCAAAACTGCGCATCCTCTGTGTTAATGCAGTCACAGCCATGGTTATCCTCATGATAGTCTTTAAAACTGCAGCTGTGTCTTTATGATTGCCATAGGTACTTTTATATGCATATTTCAGTCGACAATGAACAAGATTGGTATTAATGCAGTACCACAGAGGGATGGGTATCAGTAAAATCCCTTCGAGAAATTGTGTCTTAGGGAGTGAAAAATCAGAATTTGTTTGATTTTGTTTTAGGCTTAAAGAAGGCATTGGAAACATTTAAGACAATCAACTCTAACTTTCCACAGTGGCAGCACTGCAGATAATCACCAATTTTAAATATGATTTAATACACATACTTTTTATACACAAGATTTATACTACTCTTTGTCAAACAGCCAGATTTATTGCAGTGACTTTGACTCCACAGTGCATAGCTAGAAATGTTACAAGTTTACAGATTTGTCAACACTCAAAATCATTGCTGGGTCATGAGACTTTACAAACATAATCACTGGTACATAATGATACTGCATACAGTATTAGTGTGGTATTGCATGTATAAATATTTTATAGCTTGTGAGAGACAATACTGGAGACATAATAGGCCCATCAACTAACAGCATCATATAGGGTTGAAAACACAAAATACAGCTTTAATATGTTTTATTTATATGTTACGACAGACCCCTGTTTACCTTTTTGAGTCTTCAAAGCTGTCAGAAACAGATATAATTAATATATCAATGTGCAATAAATTCACTTTAAACAGACATTAAAATATGAACATCAAAGATCACAGTTTCTGTCTATTACCTGCAGATTCCAAATCTGGTCAGTGGTGTCAGATAGCTAACCTTAAATCAGGCAAGTTTCCAAAGGACGTTACGATTGCCGTGACCTGCATCACTGTTGGCGTGACGATTTCTATTTCACCTTTATGGAAGTGACCCAGTCAATGTAATTGACAACAGAGCTGATAAAGCAATTTGTCACTGAATATTCAACTTTCTATTTGCTGCTTACTGCTGTTGTGAGAGGGACTTCAAGCAGGAAATTTTTTAGGATGAAGACAGGTGCTTGATGGGTTTTCTCAATGCAGTCAGAAAAAAATTATGTTGTGACAGCTTTATTTTAAATACATTTTTGTTCTTCTATGCACTAAAATGCAGAGGTCGGCCAAAGGACAATAGTTCTTGAAAACATTTAGCTTGTGGTGGGTGTTAGCTTGAGTTTCCAGTGACGCAATGCTGCTCTTGTGGGCAGATTTTCTCTCAGCATGTGTCCTCACCCAGTACTGCGTTTGGTTCTGGCTTCTGACAGCGACAAGCAAGAGCCCATTTGCTACCATACACTGGCAGCCTCAAAGAACATTTCCCACTACATGCAGAAGTTTGGGCCGATAAACACTTTCACTGGGTGACACCTCGTGGTCGCCTCCTCCGTCAGTCAGTCTGATGATGACACTCTGCTGCCCACAAAAGAAAAATAAACTGACTTTTCTATGAGATTAATTACCAATATTTAAGACCACGAGACAATGGCTTCTACCAGAGGATTTTGAGTGGTTGGCTGAGGTTACGTTGGTGATATTAGCCCGTGCATCCTGTAAAGTCAACTTTCCCAGCGTATTCGTTGCCTGTGTGAGTTTATTCACCTGTCGAACCATCATTAATATGTGTATTCCTGGCCAGAGGTTGGGGAGGGTGGGGAATCTCTGCTTGCATTAGATGAGAAGCTGGCCTGTTCGTTCAATGATATTGAATTTTTGTTGAAAAAACTACAACCGCGAGGTGACATGGAGGTGCTGTGGGTGGCATTGTCGCCTTACAGCAAGAGGGTCATGGGTATGCATATCCCTCTTTGGATACTCTAGTTTTTTTTTCCCAAAGACCAAAGACATGCATGACATGGAAAGCTAATTGGATGCAATAAATTGCTCATAAATGTGAGTGAATAGTGTGTCATTCTGCAATGGATCAGCAAAACTGTTTATTCCTGGTTCCTGCCAATTTCCTGCCTCTGGTTGGGTACTACATGCATCAAAAGTACAATACGACATTCATGGCCACTCTTTATGGAAAATAGTAATAATAAAAAAATTCTCCTGTAAAAATGTGTTTAATGGAGTTGGGACCTTATTCGTTGCTTTTTAAAATAATGATATTGGTGTTGGATAAGCTTTTTTACTCACTGAACGAAATTATCATTTGAAGCTTGCATTTCCTTGTTTTCCTTGCCTTATATTATATTCTGTGGGAAGACTTTAGCCAGGGGAGTTCAATCTTATCCATAAAGGGCCGGTGTGGGTGCAGGTTTTTGTCCCAGCCAACAGTGCTACAGCACCTGATTCCACTAATTAACTAGTCGGGGGTTGAATCAGGACCTTGGTGGGTAGAATCAGGTGTGTTAGTGTTGGGCTCTAACAAAAACCAGCACCCACACCGGCCCTTTCTGGATAAGATTGGACACCCCTGCCTTAGACCGTTCAATGCAAAAAGTATGCACAAATAGAGGAAATTGGGGGGGGGAGAATATGTTTTTGCTAAGATGTGGAATGAAGGATATATTGGACTTTTGGCACAGAATGCTTGGTATATTCTGAGGAAACATAAGTTTTGGGCATGGCCACAGTCAGCTAAATCATGGAAACCATGGATATGCGTATTTCATTTGGTTATTTAAGGACGCCTACATGTCAAATTTCTCATCCATTATGCCAAGGCAAGTAAGCTGTTTTCATCATATGGAGCCTCAGAGTCGGCCTCAGTCAGTCACACTGATTTATTACTTCCACAGGGGAGTGAAAGTTGTTGTAGAGTGTGTATGGCTTTGTAGGGCATCAGCCTGGTGCCGTTGATTGCTTTCATACTCGTTTTCGGTATGTTTCAGGCCTAATTGTGTCCAAACAGACACATATTAGGTAAATTATACTTCTGTTATTGCTCTTGTCCAAGGCACTGGCCTCACACCTGAAGTTGCTTCCCAGTGGCCCCACTGTTGCAGCTTACTGCTCCCTCATGTCAAGGATGGATTTAAAGTGGGGGAAAAATTGCACCACGAGGTTCAATAAACTGGACTTAAAAAATGAAAAAAATATGTTCCTGTATAGTTCAGTTCGTATGGGCCAGGATTTGGTGTATTTTTCCACTTGGATACAATGTAGCCCAGCACAGAGCGCTCTGCCATAGTAACAGCGAAAGCACCTGTGCTTTTTACCTTGGCGGCGGCAGCCTGCGTGATCCAATGGGGATTTGTGCTGACATATCAGGAAGAAATCTGTTCCAGGCACGTCAGAGGTCCCACTCACGGCCCTTTCGGCCTCATGGTTCTGCATGCAATATGAGATTTCTGCTAGCTGGGGAGACCTTTAGCTGTATGCCATGCGAGGTGGACCAGGATTATTCTGTTCTCCTGCTATTAAAATCCCCTCTCGCCTTAAAGTGGATTGGCCGATCGGGATCCAATTTACCTGAGCCTTTGAATACGCTTCCCTACACTGCCCTCTTTGAGAACATTAGATTGGATTGGATCAGTGCCCAAAATGACATATACCTAATTAGTATGTGCTTCTGCTGTGCCTTAGGACTATTATATATAGACCCATGGGACAGATTTACGCAAGCTTTTTTGAGTTATCTTATTACAGTTAGTTAAAGTAATAATTGGCACATTCAAATGCGCAGTATTTTCCTGTGTACCAGCAGGGACCATATGTATTTGGCAAGAGCTAATTTTTACCCTGTGCATTTTATTGTATTGTTTATCAATGACATACCAGGCAAGGTATCAGCAGAAAAATGGTGACTGGATGAACCAAACAAATAGTTTAATGTTGACTCCTGGATGAACTGGTTAGCATTTCATGAAAGATAATTCCTAGCTTTCAACATTCCTTTCATTCCTTTACCACAGACTTAGCTCACAATTAGCACCCCCTGTACTAGCACTACTTATCCTTACATAATTCAAATGAGGCTCTCCCACAGTTTTCAAAGTTCCTCCAGAAACAAATGGCGCTACCCAAAACATAATGAAGAAAACAATGTTTTGATACAAAACCAAGATACAAACCTGGAGAGCCCCGTGACACAGGGAGGGGACCATATATCTGCTAGTTCTTTTTTGTTCACTCCCATCTGGCAGGTGTGCAGGAACACTGGTTCTCAGTGGTTTCAAAAGATTATTATTTGACAGCCGGACATCATTTTATTCTGGTCATTAGGAAGATTGGCTGTACTATTCGCTGCTGATTGTTACAGCAGGCCCTTTTGTTAAAGTATGATTCACTGCACAGGAAGAGAACCCATGACCAAAAGAGGTACCATTAAGCCGCTTTCACACTGGACGCGAAACGAATTTTTCGCGCGACAAATTACATTCAAAGTCAATGCAAAGACGCGAATGTCTTTGCACTGACTTTCAATGTAATCTGTCGTGCGAAAAAATTCTTTTCGCGTCCAGTGTGAAAGCGGCTTTAAAATGCCACAGCTGAGAAAACAGAAGGCGGCCATTTCATTTCAAACGCTTGCCCGCAGAAGACTCAATCGCAAAACATTATGCTATTAGCTCACCGTCAAGCTAAAAGCAACGGCGTCACTACATTTAATGAATTCAGGATGTTCTTACTTATGCTTGATTACTGTAGTAATTAAACCAATATATGGCTTGATTTGTCTTTATACTTTTCAGACCTCAGGATACCTTTTAAAAGATGCAATAGTCCATGTCTTCTAATTTTAAATGACCATTGCACTACAGTTTTTGTTAGACTTTTCAACATCTCACAGTTGCATCACACAAAGATTCTAAAGCACATTAAAATAGTTTAAGCGAAAAGGGAGACAGTAAAATGTTGTTTTCACTCAGCCTTTCAAGGTAACGCCCCAATGATGGAGAGATCTGACAGACAAATTGATGGACTGTGAGACAGTACCATCACACCCTCATCCTACAGATTAGAGCAGTGTTTCCCAACCCCGTTCCTGGAGTACCCCTGCCCCGCATATTTCAGATGTCTCCTTGATTTAACACACCCAGATCAGGTCATTAAGTGCTCCACTAATGAGCTGATCAGCTGAATCAAGTGTGTTAAATTAGGGAGACATCTGAAATATGCGGGGCAGGGGTACTCCAGGAACAGGGTTGGGAAACACTGGATTAGAGATTCAAAAACTCTTGGAGGACCACAAAGTAACCCCAATGTGCCTGCAATCGAATAGATGAAAATGTCTGCCTGTTAATATTTTATGTTCACATTGATTTAATTTTGAATTACTTCCTTTGTAATATTTAACATTTTAATTTCCTAATAAATGTAGTGCCCACAAAAGCACAAACTCCGCAACTGACTTTACAGTATCAGGTATGAACAGCATTGGACATCTCATTTTAGACTTGCCTTCCTGCAGTAGCATGTTTGCATTGTTACTAAAAACTAGATAATGGATAATGGGTCAAATATCCACCCATTATCTAACTGCCTTATTTCTGTGAAGTATCACTACCCACAGCACCACCATGCTGCTCTGGCATCAAATGTGAACAATTTTATTAAAATTGGTAGAGGATGAGGGGTCCTCAAGTAAAGGGTAATGATTTTAGAGGGATGGGGTAGGGAATGTGTACTGCATAATTAATGATAATATCCACATTAGCGACTTTGAGAAGAGATACTGTTTCACACTGATGTAGCCGCAGTCACATCACTAGTGTCTGTTTAGGAACTGCCACAGCAGTGAGGTCACTGCAGCCAGTTGGCAGGTCGGGAGAGGGAGAGGGTTGTGGTGAACTCTCTTTGGCAGTCTGTTGGTTTCATTTGGACGATTGCTGGGCATTTCTTGGGATGCAATGTGTATTTGCTGTAGCTACAGCAGAAAATGCGCTCCAGCCTCCCCTGTTGGCAGCTGCAAAGCCATGAGCCCAGTGGAAAGAATATGATGAATCTGACAGAAGGTGAATTAAAATCCACGTTTGGGCCGCCATGGGTCGATTTAAGTGGAGCACACTTACCCACCACTGCCCCCCTCCCCCTTCCCCGAGTTTCAGTCTGTTCCCATTCATGTTCACAAAAACGTCTCCCATTCCCGTCAAGTGGAGAATGACTCACAGGAAAAGCGTGGGACGACTGAGCAGAAAAGACATGGCAGAAATAACTAAACTAGCCAGACAGAAAAGAACTGAACTCAGTGAATGTAAGGATCTAGCTTTAACTTGCTGTCGAAAGAGGAACTATAAGTTGCATTTCAGGCCTGTGATATGAAACAAAATAATACAATGAGGTGCTTAATGAGCTTTGCACAATAAATTTTTTGGCATAAAAAAAAAAACTTGCGGAAGATTACATAGCATATTAGACTCATATGTACTTTGTTAAAGATGAATTACAGCATTTTATTGTGTGGGAGGATCAGAGTCCTGGAGATACTCTTGATGAGGTCAGTATTGAATCTCCCCTGCAGATAACATGCAATGTGTTCAACCCCAGATTCCCTATTATTGAAGCTATTATATTCCCTAACTCCACGGACATTGCTTGAACTCCATCCAACCTCTGTTCTCCCTGACTGTAGTTGTTAAAGCAATTTTGAACGATTAGAGTCTACTGAAGCAACAGCTTGCACTGGTGTTAGCATTACTCCAGTTCCTTAGTGAATGTTCAGTGGCTGTCTCAGGTAGATCAGCAGGTTCCTAATTTCAGTGTTAGGAATATGGAATCGGCTGTACAGTTAACCTTTGGCATCTGTGGGCTACTTCAATTAATTTAATTTCAAAATTGAAACATACTTCCCAAGAACAGGTTTTCCACATCACAAAAGACACATAAAAGCAGAGCCTCACCATACTGTCTTTGTTGGGAGTCGGAGGTCATGTAAGGTTCTCACAGCGAAGTGAAATCATTTTTGAAAGATGGCAATTTTATAAAAGATACATCAAAAACCAAGTTAAAATAGTGTGGTTGACTTTCACATGTTAGAACATATTGGATATAGCGGAATTGATGACAGATAAGTACACTTATTGTTGAGGGCTGTGTGTTAAACAGTGATAAATAGCTTGAAATAACATATCCCACAAAGTGTTTGATGGTGGAAAAATTTTGGAACAGGCGTTGTGTAAACATCCATTTAATTGGAAAAATATGTTGACCCTGCCGATGAGAAGAAGGGGGAAAAAAATAATGTCTGCCAAGTCCTGGGTGGAAAACGGCCTTCAGTGAGGCTTCAGTGGCTAACCACTGTCAGTTTCTTTTTTTTTTGTGCTTCGAAAGCTGTTGGATCCCATGGGTTTACAAAATAACTGTCAAAAGTCTGGTGAAAAGGTTCCATTGAACACAATTCGGTTTCAAACACAAGCGGTTAGCACATATGTGAAACAGAGGGGTGCTGTGCAGATCACATGTTACTGGTTATGGGTAACCACTCTCAGAAAAGCAACTGCAACCAGGAAAGCCAGGATCCCACACCTTATTCAGAGCTTCAAAGAGAACAGGACAACTCATACTGTCTCAATGAGTGCAATACTGTGTGGATGCAGTAACAGGTTTGGTGTTAAATCAACTCAACCGAGCATATTGGACTCGTAGGCTATGTAGTATCATAGTTCAAATTACAGTAGACATATTCTAAATAAATTAGAATTTTATCCGAGACAGTAACTGCGCCTGCTTCTATACAAATATTGCACTCCAAAAAAAGAAGGGACTAAATCAAAGTGGAAGAGAGTACATGTACATCTTATCTCATCATGCTGTGAAGAAAATAGGCCCAGAATCTCTGCAGATTTTCGAGATCTTAAAACCTGATGGATTTAGGATTATGGGGATGTGATGTTCTGATAAAGCTCCTGTTCACTTTTACTGCTTCTCCCTCATGCTGATGCTGCATTGAGCTGGAAGAGACTGTTAGCAGTGCAGATTTGTCCACATGTATTTTAGCTGCTCCTGGATTTGGCTTTGAAGTTCTAATAAGCAAAAACAGTGCTTTATGGGCAAATTCATGGAATGTACATGTTGTCAGTCAGGGGGCTGGCCTATATACCTGTGGCCAGCACATCTGACTGGGACTCCGAGTTTTAAGGTTCAAACTCCAGATAAATACAGATCAATTAGCAGTTGGGCCCTTGAACACGGCCCTTGACCCCACATTGCTCCAGGAGAGGTTGGCCCCTGCTTTGTCTTATCAACAGTATGTTGCTCTGGATAAAAATATCAGCAAAATAAACTGCAAGTATCTTATGCTTTTGGGTTTATTTATGACTCCTAGTCTTGGTGTCCTTCTCTCAGATGAAGGGAAAGATGTTTGACTGGGATGAAAGAATCTGATGAAAAAAAAACCTGGTCAGTCAATCTAGCAAAGCTGTTGTTTTTAAGAATGGCATTGCAAATGGGAGAAATTCAATAGAAATAATCAGTTTGCAAGGTACTGTTTATAAGGAAATTATTTCGGTATTCTCACATTGGGCTTTGGAAAGCAGTCTATAACAAAAGGCATTCAGTTTGAACAAGAAAAGTCATTTAAGGGGAGCTGGTCAAACCAGCCATCTAGGAGATATCTGAGCCATATCAAACAAACAAACAAACAAACAAACAAACAAAAAATTCTTGCTTCCATCAGTTTGAGGACATTTCCATTAATAGCAGTTCTCTGGTTAGTGGTTGTGCACAGAGTACAGGTCCATGTTAGTATCACAGTTCAACCACCAGGGGTCTTAGTTCAACACTCTATGCCGGTATATTAAAGAAAAAGAAGTCTGCTCTTTGACTTTGAAATTCGACCCCCCTTTATTCGGGTACACACCTTTTCCTGTTGGAGGCATCCATCTGCATCACCCCCCCGCCCCAAATGTGAGATTCATTATTTTCATGGGCACGTCAGTTTCTAAGCTGCCATTCATACAAAGAAAATGCAAAAATGACATTTTTCAGCTAATTTTCCTTATGAAAATAACCTTTAGTTATATTTCTTCGTAATACTATAGTTTTATGGCATAACTGGAGTATCACTATAGTTTGCATAGCATCACTAGAGCAACACGATAGCCATCACATTATAACTACAGTATTACCACAGTCAGCAGTGCTATGATATTACTATAGTCCACACAACTGTATTGCTGTAGTTTGAATAACGATAGTATCACTACAGTAATACTACACTATGGCGGCAAAAACACCATCCATTTACTATAGGATGACTACTGCTTGGAAATATAGTAATTTTTCATTATGGTAGACCCATATGTGAACTGTAAAATATTTTAATAAATATTACAATACATATAGTGTTATAAAATATTATAGTAATGTATATACATCATTGTACAGCACAATGGATAATTGCGCTGTAGAATTGTAAGTGTGCATCAAGGATTTGTGAATCTACAGTAACTACAGTAGCAGATATCCGGCATGAAGTTAGCTAGGGAACTTCTCAGCCTGAACAGATGTAATAATAGGCAGTCACTCATTGGCACAACATACCCAAGCAGTTCCAAACACCGCGCCACCAGACCTGCCTTATCCGCAACACAAGCTTTTGTCAAAGGTAGTATGTTCTTATGTAACATCCTGGCAGCTTATCCTGAGGGATGAAAAGGCAGTGACAAGGCCTTGAATGCGAGATTAGTCAGGGAGCTCTGAATGGTGCACTACAGGAAGGGGGGGGAAGGGAAGGGAAGATCGCCAGAGGGCAAAACTAGGTGTGGCGATGAGAGGAAACCACTGGGGTGAGTAAGCACTGTCAACCTGTCACCTGTTTATGTCACTGTCTCATAGAGGTGGCTGGTGAGGTCAGGCAAGTGTGTGCCTTTCAAATGGGCCAAGCCAAGTATACGCGTAGCGCTGAGGCTTTTTAGCATACCCCCTCACCGACTCTGGTAGATGAGAGCTTATGTTTCTCAAAAATAAGAAATAAATTGAACCCCCCTTATAGTTTTATGGATCTTCTGAGTATGCCTTGGCCTGAAATATATACAGTATACTGGGCATTTGCGGAAATCAGTGTAATTCAAACCCTGACCTCACCCAATCTACTAGGCCTTTCATAGGGTCGGGAGATCGCCCCCCCTCCCAATGCAGTCTAAATACCGGGGGCAATCAGACCTTCTGTAACCTGTTACTTTTTAATGCTATGCCATTCCAAACGGCCATGGTTTATACAGTGTTAAGCCCTATACAGTGCAGTGTTAAGCTCTTACCCTGGGAAAGGGACCTCATTTTACCTTTAAATTTGGTTTGCAAAGAAAATTTGTTTTAGGCAAACTGAGGAATTTAGCTTCATTATCAAATATAAATACCCTTGAAAGTAGCAGCTGGCACAATACAAGCTAAACGAATGACAAGCACTCTTTATATTTAAGTATTAGCAGCTTTCATGATTATGCTGCTCCAGCTGCTTGTCCATTGTCTTGAATAAAAACATCCAATATATAAATGATTATAATTATTTGAATTTGCCTGTCCTTTCCACTAGCGTTGAAAGATTTTATTGCTTGGGGGACTCATTCATCAATTCTGCAATATGACAACTACGTTTGTATGTTTATTTTACCGCGTGAGGTCTTTTCATATTAATTACCTTATGCTCATTGCTGGAGGTTGATTGACAGCTTTGAAAGCTGAGCCATGACAGTGGGAATGCCCTCAAGAGTGTATGGGGTTGATAACTTGCAAGCTGCATGCAGACACATGTCCTGCCTGTTCTCCATGGCAACTTCAGTAAACAGCGCGCGATTACCCAGTGAATTTCAGCCCTGAGCCTAAGTTAATGATGCTGCATTCTTTCAAATGAGGCTGATTATTTGTGCTGCATTAACTTGCTGCAGCCCCAGCCAAGCTCAGTGAAACCGACCAGCAGTATAGTCCTCCAACACTGATCAGCACTGCAGACGTCAAGCAACAAAACTGGAAGGAGGATAACTGAGTTTTCTGGATAACTGCACTGAATGAAACCTGGAGTACTCCCAAATCAGGAGCAGGGTGAGAAATGAAAATTAGTATTCCAGATTTTACTTAGTACAGTTTACCACTTAACTCAGAAATCCTGCTTTGTGAAGTACCATCTGATCTCATAAGAATCCACCTTGCAGATTAGAGTATTTTTCCTGATGTACAGGAAGGCTAGTCCCAGGTCACATTTGATGCGAGAGGGAACTCTTTACAGGGGCCGTAAACAAGATTAGGACTTATCCCCTTAACACTGTCCAGAACAGAAAAACAAGTTACAAGTACAGCTATTTCAAAAGCACTTATGTTGAAGCAGAGAAGCCACTTCCATCTATGTGCTGGTCCTCTGAGTGCAAACACAATATATCCATCATAGACTGACATTTAATCCAGTAGAAGTCACATGCAGTTTTGGTGGAATAAAATAAGAATACGACAACCTTTTTCACTGTGATCAATGCCAATCGTGGTTGTCCCAAAATGACATATGTAACTCTCTTGCAATACTTTGTCGTGGAAAGACATTACAAAGCATTTCAGACATTTATTACTTTATCGACATTTAGCTGGCACTAATCATACACAATTACATGCATATATTATACACTAATAATGACTAACAGCATACAGAATTATATATTATACCATGCAACATATCAATACATCCACATTTAGTCACACTGTTCACACTATGTTACTAAAACCCCAATTTGCTAATTAAAATAGACACTGGTGTCAAAAAGTAATCATTTTAAATAGACCAAGAGGAAATAGGGTTTAGTGCACAACTCCAGGGTAAAGCAACATTCTCAGGTAGTAAGCAAGCTAACTACTTCAGAGCAGCAAGCCCGGTTCCCTAATAATCTCACTTATTTTTATTCTCCACATGATCGTGCGCATAAATTCAATGTGAAGGAAATATTTACAAAAAGAAAGGACAAAAAGAAGAAAATAAAACAATATGTGACAATAATTTTGCAATGTGTGGCAATAATCCAATCGAAACCTCTGTTAACTCTCTCTCAACGGCAGTGCTAAATCCCAGTTAGATATAACTGGCAAGAAAGGTTATAAAACTTAGTGGGAAAGAATTTCTTATTACATTAGATTACTTTGGGTTATACGTCAAAAGAAAGCTGAGAATCGGCTCTTCCTGATGATACCTAAATTATGAAAATGTTCGGCTATCATCGGAATAGTTTTGCTCCTCGTAGCACATGATGTCTTTTAAAAAAAAATCCCTCGTTTACAATTGCTCACACACAGTGAACATTGTGTACGCATTGCGACCCATTGCGTTTTTCATTGCGTTTTCACTCATCATCACTCAAAAAACATCAAACAAAATGATGGAAAGTGACACCAAAATGGTATCTGTTCTGGATTCTGAGGAGAAGTTGGGCCTAAAAAGTAGCTCAGAAGAGTTTTCTGGTGGAAATTCTACGCAATGGAGTGAATTTTCGTCAGAAGATGAATAGCCCATGAAATCAAATGATAAAATATTTAAATGATCTACTTGTATACAGATTTCAATATAGAGCCTAAATACCACCTTAATAATGTAAAAAAAGTCTATTTGTTGGTAGTAGAAGCTTTCATCATAGGAAAATAAAATAAATCCAATGACGTCATCAAATTAGCATAAATTAATTCTACTTAACCTCTTAACTGTCACCTGCATTTTCTCACATTTGGCCGGGATTAGAATACCACATTTCAAATGCTCACTGCTCCCGCATACAATGGTTCTGTTACACAAAATACTGCGTGTCTGTTGTTGCTGTTATGAGTATTAACATAAAATATACGGCTTAATCTTCAATTTTGGGACAAACAACGTGGATATCTTGATTGCACAGGTTCTTAGCTTTCGAACAAGACCAAATGGAACGGATAATACATGGTTTGACCCTCACAACACAACTTTGATGATGAGGACTGACAAGTTTCATTGCACTGAAGTATGTGGTGTCTATGTTGAGAAATTGGTTTATTGCATTTGTTATGACTGACAGAGGGCAAAAAGGTGGGTAGAAATGAAATTCTGAGCATCTAAGCTTTCAAGTGGCATACTGTTTGCCTGGATTGGTTGAGGATTTAAGTCATAGTTTACAAATGAAGGATTCAAAATTTGTTTGAAAATTCCGTGGGACCCTAATTAGGGCCCAGTGAAAGCTGACAATACATAACGAAAGATATTGTAAATATAATGGAATAAGTATATGTTAAAAAGAAAATCTGGAAACTACATTGATGAAACCGAAATCGGCGATTTTTTGTCAGACATACCTGTTAGAAAACCGTTGCCATGGAAACGGCGAAGATTGTGGACTTGACTTATTGGTATAAAATTGTTCCCAGACAAGTTTTAGGAAAAGTCACAAAGTTTGGTGGTCCTAGCTCAAGCCGTTCAGAAATTAAATGATGTGAAAATTGGCGCGGGCATACCCCCCCAGTCTAGATAGGGCTAAACTTTCAATGATTCTCACTGATTTGCGGGAAAATCAGTAATCCTCGGCCTATCTTTGCTTGTGACGGACTAGGCCTTGCCTGGATGCTGCTTTTGTATCAAATCATGATTAAAATCACCTAGTGACATAAACCGTTTCAAATTGCATCATTACTCGATTTTTTACCATATTGCTAATCCAAAATTTCCCTCGTCCCAACTTTTTTTGGAATGTGTGGCCGACTCGAAAGGCAGGAATGAATGTTTATCTTCAAAGAAAATCATGATGACCAGACAAAACATCAAATATCATGTCTTCGTGCTATCCGCAATAAAATCAAGTCAAAGTAAATTTAGATATTGCTGCCTTCTGCATTTGTGTGCGCTTTCCATACCGTCCCAGCTTTTTCCAAGCCAGGACTATACAATCATGACTGATTTATATACTAATGAGCGCCATTTTACAAACAGAAAAGAATAAATTATGTATCTCTAGCTGGGTGTACAGTTTAATTTATCTACTATATATGGAGCCACTCTGGTGGGAAAGATTAGTATTTTCTAAGGGGCTCTTTCATTCCTTTTCAAGGGTGAGCAGGTGCTTTTCACAGCACACCTGTCCTTGAGACAGCGTAGAGCAGGCTAGAACACCTAGGTTCTCAGGCTCTCTCTGCAAACCTGCAATGGTATGACAGCCACAGACAAACTGATAGTAACAGGCAATGATCAAGGTGACTGTGCGGAACAGTGCAACACAAGAGAAAGAGAGCCATCATCTCGCTTTGTTCTTTCTGATCATTTCGGCACTGGCAGCATAGCTGCATCTTAAGAGCCCGACCAGGAAATCAGCACATCAGCAGTTCAGCCTCGCTGCATTCGTTGACAGTCCACACGAGTGCGCAGCGGCCCGGAGCTCACCAAAGCTCATTGTTGTGCACGGCGGACAGATCGATAGGGAGGTCCCACTGAGCGAGCGGCCTTGGCAGGATCGCCGAGTTGCGGCCATACTGCAATTGCTGTGATTGATGGAAGCTGAAGAGGACCTAGACCTGCCATTTAAGGGCAGTGAGCAATAACTGTCCTTACCTGACACTGCCAATTGTAGGACAGCACACCAGCGACTGCCAGAAAACTATGGCAACAATGGCTTGTGACAGGGGCAGTACACGTTTGCTTTCTAGATTAGGGTTTTGCGGCTCTAATTTATTACCTTGAAGGGCAATATTAACAATATCCAAGAGGACAAAAAAAAAACATTCCATGCGAGCCCAGTGTCATCCTGATGCATCATATCGTGACGCTGCCTGACTAAGTCTCGATATACGACACAAAAGGAGGCTTTTGGCGTCGTTATTTGATGCCAGTTTAAAACAAACCCTACACACTAACCCCTAACCCTTAACCTGAGCCCTGACCCTAAGCGTTAAATAATGATGCCAAAAGCCTTCTTTTGTGTTGTGTATCAACGCTTGGTCAGGCAGCGTCACCGTATGATGAGTCAGAATGAGAATGTGTTGTCCATTCCCTGTGTTCTGATAGCCTGGCCAACCTTTGCCAAATGAGGATGTGAATGTTTTGCCCCCCAATTTGAATGTGTCTTCCGTCCCACTGCACCAGTCAACATGTGTAGAATGAGTTTGGGATACAAATGGCATTCAGGGGTCCTAAAAGACTGGATCTCAAATCTGGGAGGAAAGAAACACATTCACAACATACAGCTTTAGCCTTCCTGCCACCATTAGCCCCAGAATTTCACACAGTATCAGCCAATGATTACTCCAGTTGATAGGAAAGCTACAGTATAAGGACAGAAACTGACCTGGAGCCAGAGAGTCAAACTCAGTCATATAGCCTTCTGTGGGCCACGTAGAGAGTCGTGAACGAAATCAAGGGCCAGACACAAAGTTATACTTTGGATAGGCTCATTATTATATCCCCGAAACATGGGTATATTATGGAATCATCGTTGCTACCACACCTCCAGATTCTTTGTGCCAGCACGATAACTCAAAAAGTATTCGGTGGATCAATTTCTATGCTGCCATGCATGTTATCAGGAAAAAGAACTGGATTGATTTTTGGTTTTGTATGTTTATAGAGGAGATTGTGAGGCTGGAGTTGGGGTGCAGAGAAGAGGGGGCACATGAAATGGGGGGTGTTTGTCGGGGGCGACAGCGTTGGTCTTGTTATAAAAAAAATGACTGTTAATGACCCAGACAGCAAACAACATTCTCTCACCTCAGAGGTTGTTCCTTTGAACATGTTTTCATAAAAAAAAAAAAAAAAAAAAAAAATCACTGCTAATGATTTTCAGATCTCATTCTGCTATTCAAAGCAACGTGGACCATGTGGTTAGTGATTATCATGAACTAGTTTGTCATATCCAAAACCTTTTTTTTTTTTTTTTTTTTTTTTTTTTTTTTAGAATTAATCGCATATATTACACTAAAGAAGGTCTACATAAATCATACTCTCTGGCATTGCATTTCCAGCTGAAATTTATCTCAGTGTTATTCAGGTGTAGGCTACAAATTCATCATAATGTAGAACAGGCGATCTTGCTCGACAGACAAGAAAATTGATACGTCAGTAAAGCCATTCTTATTGTGAAATAGCTGTTTTCGTTTTTAGAAAAATTGTATATAAAAAATTATATATAATTCTAATTAAACAGGAAAATAATAAACAAATGGAATCGACACATAACAGGAAATGCGTGGCTGCGGTGATGTCTATTCCCACGGGAAATATGACAGTAAATTTTGTTCTAGCAATGTGTTTCAGGAAAACGTCATGTGTTGCAGGTAACAGAATCATGGAGGCCGTAGTACTTTTCAGTATGGGGGAAATATCGTTGAAAAATAAAGAAAAATCCTCGAGTGCTGAATGTATGAACGAGAGGAAATAATTGCACATGTTGCTTCAGCTGATCGAGATCAACTGTGTGTCACCCCCTTGTCATGTCCTGGCCCTGGCGCTGAGGGAGATCCCAGAGTACGGAGCTCCCGGGAGGTGGCCCGAGCCTCCCTCTCTCTCCCTCTCTCCTTGACACTGCCGTGTTTCTCTAGTTCAGCCTCACTCTGGGACGCGCTGGGGGATCCGATGACGTCACGGACAAAACACTCGCACACTCTCGCTATTTCGCTCTCTCTCTCCCCCATTTCTATTCTGGGAAGTGCGGCTAGGAATAACCCCGTCTGTCTCTTGACCATAGGCTCCTTCGGTAGCGTCGGCTTCCCAAAACATTTCGCAACATTGAAATATTAAGATAGATTTTCTTCCGCATGTTGCAAAAACCGTAGCGTATAGGGAGAGCGCGATATTCTTTGTCGGAAGGAAGTTTATGTATCCCAGAAAATAGCATTGCTTCTTTTCCTCATGTCATTTGGCGATCTGGACTGCTCTTTCGTCAAATAACGATTGCAGCGTCAATTGAGAACTGGGAAAAATAGGTTGTCATCTTTTTTTCTTGGATTTAGTCGGGCGTTTTTGGATGGATGACACCTCGAATGTAACACGGTGAGTGAACTGACAACAAGCCTTTACATTAACGAGCGTTTGACATTTGACATAAGAAAACTGTGGTGTAGGATTGTGCGCTGGTTATTGGGGCATGTGGGGAATACCCAGCTGCTTGCATGCAGATTAGAACTGTTGCGTAATATCCTGAGGAATTTGCACAGCCGATGCATTGGGCAGTGCTTGTAAACTTAAATATTTGATTTGTGACCGGAAGCCTGATCCCCGATTCTTTCAATCAGACGCGGTTCGTCCGTTATTATCGTCACATCTTATTTTTGTCAGGACAGCGATTTATGCATTAACTGTCATGGTCTTTACTTACATGTACATGGCATGTTTGTGTGTGAGCGTGCGTGTGCGCGCGTATGTGTGAGAGAAGGAGGTGGGTGGGAGGGACGTTGGCCCGTTCCGGGAATGTTCCATGACGTATACACCGACAAGGAGGGGGGTTGCAAGGGGTTTGCAGACTTGCTACTGCAAGTGCTCGCCCGCAACGACGAGAACCTGACACTAAAGACAATTCCCTTGTCGGAGCATTAGAGGTACTCGTTAGATTTGATGATCTTATTTGTGCTGAGTAATTCGTGTACTATTCCGCTTAAAATCATTCATTTAGAAATTTCACATTTTATCGAGAGTTAATACTGTGCTATTACGAGAATGCGGATTTATACTGCCTTATTTCCATGTAAACGTGTTCCATTGTAAAAGGTATGATTTCCAGATGTAAACATCGTTATTGGGTACCATAAAAAGAAAACGTCTTGCACTGCATTACTGCATGACCTGAGCAGGAGAACGAACAGTAGCTTAAATAAAGGTGAACATTTTTTAAAAAATAAATATATTTAGAAATCATAACATTCATCACGGATGTCATGCAACCATACTGGCTCTCCCTGAACTTGTTGAGTGCAATGTCTCATGGTGATTGCCTCTGTGAACTAGAATCTCTGTTGAAACAGTGAGAAGTGTTCATTTTATCTGGTCTTGTTTTGTAATTTGAGATCTTTTCCATGCAGGTCATTTGAAAAAAAAAAAGTATATTTATATCTGATGTCTCTCATTTTAATGACAGTATTTCAATGGCTTCTTCTAAAGTGCCTGGCCCAGATGAACTTGCCACCCACCTCCTAGAGTGATAAATGACTGTAAAATATTTTTTCAATTGAAGATGAAAAAGGAAAGATAAATTCTATTGCAATTTCATTGAAAAAATGTTTTGCTTTAAAAACTTTTCGACTTCATATGATTGGCGAAGGGTTATAGGTATTTTTATTTTACGTAAAATGTCTGACTTAAAAGTACGACTAAAGCATGTTCCTTTGTATATGCTTTGCTGAAAGCACTTGTATTACATTGAGGTATTGTTCAGTTTTGTGCTTGTACATTAAATTTAATGCAAAATGTCTCAATGCATGTATTAAAATTTGCATATTTAGTTTACATTTTATCGTTTAGTCTAGGGTCTCAAACTACAGTCCTGGAGGGCCTCAGTGTCTTATGAGTTTTTGAGTTTCATTCATTCACCTGCTAATTTAGGGGTCGGAAGTAAGGTTCGTAGACTCTGTAGCCAATCAACGACTTAACTGAAGCACCTATGAGCTGGAACACACAAAAAACCAGGAAGCACAGTGGCCCACTGGGATTTGAGTTTGAGATACCTGAGTCACCTGATCCTGTGCTCTTTTTACATTGTAGAAAATAGTGCCTCGTGAACTCTGCTGCATTGTCTTCAGGTGCTCAAATGTGATGCTTATCGTAGTGAAGATAGCATTGTGTTGTGCTGCTGCCACTCCAAGCGGTTTGTTGTACGCGTTGCCGTCAATTGTAACAAAGGAATTACAGGAGGCGTTCTGGCCAAACTCCTGCTGCAGTTACTCTGAGCGTATGCACGACTTGACAGGGACAGGTAGATCACGCTGGCCGAGGCAACAGATTGGGAGATGAGTGGCGCCTTTTTGTCAGCCGTCTCATTGTTTGAAAGACATGGGATCTAAGTGTGAGAGAAGGAAATATTTGCTTGCGAGCCATTTTGTTTGCCTTGATGCAGAATGACAGCAACATCAAACCAGCTAATTAACCAAAAAGGAGCCGAGAACCATGACTAATTCAAAAGAAAAACATTAATGAGTAATAAATTGTGCAAGGAAGATTGTGAAGAGCCAAAACACAATTTTTTGTGGGTTAGAATAGCTACCTGGGTGAGAAGGCTTACTCATGGCATTGATACAAGATGGCAATGGCCAACTCAAATCAATGCTATGGAAAAATTAATGAGTATTTGAGGTGTTGAATCTCAAAATGTTTTTTTTCACATTGTTCTTCTGATTCATCTGCTCTGGTTACCTCAACTCTCAATTGAAGGTAACACAGACCTTAAAGTAGCATTGTGGTCACTAGCCCCATTCATGTGCCTCCGAGGGCTTGTTTTAACATTCTGACGTTCACTGGCCCAGCGGAGTCACATGCCGCGCCATTGACAAAACCTGCAAAAATGGAAATCGCCAGACACCACTTGTCTTCTACCGCTGCTAGCATCAAAACTTTCTTTTGTCTTACCTTGTGTCTGATATTGGCGTAACAACGACATATTAAAGATTTGTTCGGCACCAACCACTCATTGTAACTCCCTCTCGTTCCGAAAAATAAGTCTGGAAAAGGCAAAACTTCACCCCTGAAATCTAACTTCCTGCCCAGAATCTTTCACGGCACAGCCATGAAATTGTGACACGCGCGCCGATTGACTGGCGCTCAAAGTCAATTTGACTGCTGTCAAAAGTAAATTAGACTGTCGTCGGTTTTTACCAATTAGTCTTAGCAACTGTGGCTAATCAGGGGATGTAAACTGCAAGAGGTTAAGGTTATTAAGCATTTTTAAAGGTGAGGTTTCCGAAGATCAAATTAAAAATCAGAAGATTTCCCAAGTAAAAATGTCTGCCCCCTGGTATTGAAGTCAATTTGAAGACTCGCTGGTTTAAAAATGTGTCGCACTGGATCAGTGCCAAATTAATATTTATAAAACTATGTGTTTTAGACACTTCAAGTATTCTACTTTCCGCTGAAATGTACTTTGCCGAGGTGCTGTCTCCTCCCTATGCTGTCTTCTGTCTGTGTGATAGCAGGACTCCTTGCTCAGGGAATCCATGGCAGAAATCCTAACTCAGGTCATTAGCATGTTCACATGAGTTCTGGATGCAGGTCTCTTTAGCATGGCTTTATATCAATGGAAGAATTGCCTAATATTTCCTTCCAGCAATTAAATGTTAGCGCAGAGATTCTGTTGTTCAAAAACGCGTTCTCAAGGTTAGCATATGCTTACAAACTAAAGGATATTATATCATTTTACTCATCTTCTTGAGGAAGTCTGTTGGCAGAATTTCAGCATGGTAACGTGTGTTGTTTACGTATCATGAGCATGAAGGGAGAGTGACAGCATTTTCCTCGAATAGCGAATAAACGGTTATGGGAACGGTTGTCATGAGTTCATGCGTCAGTTTTGTACGCGCACATCTTGCTGACACGTGCTGTTTATGTCATCTGCATCCTTGCTAAGAAACTGTCGAACCACCTGTGGCCCAGTTTTATCATTTCTCCATTTTATTTTTTGTAAATATTCTTTCCAGTGAGTGCAGCAACAAAAAGAAACCGTTCAGAACCTTGCGCTTCCACGTAGAATCTAAAAGATACTTTTAAATGCTGCTCCTTCTTGTGAGGTGTTTGAGTGCATCGTAGCTTCCTGGGGAGGCGGGGGTGACGGTGGTTGTGGGGTGGGGTGGGGGGTTTATGCATACGATCGCACTCCTGCGCTTGATTGGATCCCTCCGGCCTCATTTAATAGGTAAAGTGATACGGCAGGGGTGATAAGGACTGTGAAAGAATCGTTCAATTATTCAACCATAACTGCACGCTGCGTTACTTCGCCAGCGGGCCCCTCGCTGTCAGCATCCTGAGGCGCGCTCGCCGTGCATCGGGGGGAAGCGACTGTAGGAGTGTAGGCCTGAGGTCTCGTGGAACAGCCTTAGGGGCAGGAACACTGCTGCTATTGCTGATGGGGTTCCTCCCAGGTGACTTTGTTGAGTGGCCATTATACAGCAAACAAAATTTGCTTGAGCTGTCCTCATATCTCCTCTGTTTGTTTAGAGGCCAGATACTGAAAGAGAGGCACTCTAACAAGCGAGTTTCAAGAGAATATGTGAACCGGCGGGGCGAAGACATGCTTCCATATGGTGCCCGATCCGACATCCAGGCGTCATAAAAACAGAAGCGACTCAAAGTCATTGCTGGCCAACTGGCAGTGCTTAAAAAACACTGGTGGACTGACATATGACAATTTACTGCTTTGTCATAACACATTTCCTGTTGCGTATTATATGTACTGTATGACGGCCAATCTTCTGTATGGTATGAAAAGTGATTTAGAAGGACATCAGCTATTCAATAAACTGCTTGGTTGGCTGGGTATTGTCACGAGCAAGCGAAGTAGCCATTCAAGAACTGAATTATGAAGGTCAGAGAGAACTAGACAAAACTGGCTAACTGGCACGGTCTCTGGCTGATGCGTATCTCCGCACTGGGTTGGCAGATGAAATGCAGTGTCTTGCATCAGCCGGGTCGGATCGGAGAAGGATAATAACGACGCTACGGGCACGGCTGGTGTCGGATGTGTAAAATCTTTGAGATATTAGCGATGTGGAGAGGAAGTGAGTGTGTGGAGGAGTTGGCATTGTTCTGCTCAGCGGGGCTGAGATGACTCAATCACGGTCATTGCCTGCGCCGAAGCCGGGGAGTAGCGCTCCAGCACAATGACATCCTCCTCGCCCGCCTCAGCTGCTCAACAGGAAGCACTCATGGCCTCCCCTTCTTCCTGCTTTCACAAACTAGTAGTCTCTCTCTCCTTCTCGCTCTCTCTCTCTCACACTGTTGGTTCTAAGCAGAATCAGCTGAGACCTACTTTAGCGCCCGCACTCCACTCTACAGCCACTGCCAGCACGTCGTTGCGGCGATTGATGTCTCCGCTGCCCTCAGCCAGCCAATCGGCGGGCAGGTGTTTATGGTGAAGAAATATGATCATTTTTTCATCTCTTTTCCCGCCCCCGTGTGCACTGGGTTAGAGTGAGAGAGCGAAAGAGATAGAGAGAGAGAGAGAGAGAGAAGGGGGGAGTTGTGAGGAAGGGAGGGCTGCAGACGGTAGATGGGAATAGCTCACTTTGCAGAGCGTGTCAGTGCCGCTCGGAAGAGCCTTCGTTTCGACCTGGATGCTGGGGCTGTGATGCCCTCCCTCCCTTTTCCAGCCCCCCTCCCCACCCTCGAAAGGCCCCCCGTGGCTGTCGGGATGCAGAGGATGCAATGTCAGGTGGGCTGGCTGCTGCGAGAGGAGGGGTTTAGGGTGTTAGGGGATGGGAGTTGGGGTGGCGGGGGGGGGGGGATGTTTGAGCTGGGTCTAGGAGGAGTGCGGTATAATATTTTGAGTGAGAGACTCTTATGGGCCTACACGGACCAGTGCTGAACCTCTCGCCTTCTCTGGCTGAATTTGCCACGATTTTGTCGGGGGGAGGTCGTCGAAGGATAAGTGTTGGGTGTGCGTGGTCCCGGGGGAGTGAGGGAGGGAGGGAGGGAGGGGGCGATTTGGGTAGGTGTTTTGTTCCCCCTGAAGGGCACTGAATAATCTTGGCCGATGTCTGATTGGCAAGTTCGCCCGCTGTGCCGTGTGTCCGTGTTTACAATGTAGAATAGAGCAGAAATGCTCAATGGCTGGACTCTCTGGAAGTCCGTTGAGATCAGAACCTGCATGTTAGCTTGTATGAGTGTGTGTAAAGGTGGATGTGTGAACTTATGTATGTGTGCATTCGTGTATATGCACGTGTCTGAGCTCGTGTGTGTTTGCTTGTGGGAGTGCAGATAAAAACAGTATATTGTATGCAGGTGTGTACATATGTGTGCATTTGTGTATGTGCACTTACATTTTATATGTGCGTGTAATTGAGCATGTGTTTGTGCGTGTGTGTGTGTGTCTGTGTGTACAAACTCATGTGTGTTTCCGTGTGTGCTGACCCTTCCTTCTCTCTCTGAAATGCAGGGTGCGTGAGGTGGGTGTGTGTGGAGATTAGTTGGGAACTGCACAGTGAAGAGGTCAGACAAACCCAAAAAAGGTACGTCCCTGGATTGTGATAGCTGCTCTTGTGCAAACAGAATTAGCTAAATTTCATGCAGTCTTGTGCAAGCATATGTTCTCCCTGCACCAAATGCTTTTGCAGAGAGGAAATGCAGTGCACGAGTATTCTCAGAAGTGGAGAGCTGCAAATGTAGGCCTTTTCATGCAAATTAAGCTGTAAAAAAAGTTCAGCTATAAAAGTTTTTTTTTTTTTTTTGCGGTCTGCAGGGCTCCCGCCCACATAAATACGATGTCTGTTTCAGTATTAATATGATTAAGCATGTCCAAATGAAATCATTTTATGTAATTCTGTTGGTTGTCATTGCTGAATACCATGGCAACTGGTTGACTGAACGCTAGCTCTGGCCAGTCCTTTTGTCAAAAATAAATATCGTGCTTGTGGAAGTTTAAGGTGTCAGTCAGTATATGTAGCATGTTGGTTTGAGTAAACTGTTACGTATTACTGAAGGCATAAAAATTCCTTGTTGGGAGAATGAACATGCTAATACTGAGGCTAATGCCTTTTGGGTGTTTGTGATGTTGAGGCCCTGCGAGTTTGATGGAAGGGTTTGGTACGTCGACACATTTGGCGCATTGTGCAATTTGCTGTTGCGCTCTCCAGGACAGTGCCCCGTGAGGGAGGTCAGAGCCTGCAGTTCGGTGCCCTTTGTGACTTGCGAAGCGCCGGGGAGGATAAGGGCAGCTTCTTCTGTGGCTAAGCTCTGTGACAACAATCTCAAAACAGACGCATATTAAAATAGAATGTTAAACACAGATAAGAATCAGGTCATCAAAGCCAAATCGCTCCCCGCACTTGTCGACTTCACCCCCCTTCACCCACAATCTCTCACTCCCCCCCACCAACCGTCTTGCCCGACAATGGAGGAGGAAGTGATCGAGCTAGCGTGTAAGATGCGTCTCGTTTGACCCTCAAGGGCTGCGATTGTGGTCTTGTGAGAGCAGGGATGTTTGTGGCACGGTGTTGCATGCGTGGGCGGACGTGGTGAGGAGGAGCAGTGTTGGGTGAAAATGTCACTTTGCTGAGCAACATTAAGGAGCGAGCTTGATGGACAGGTACGGCATTTGGGGGGGGGGGGTTGGTGTCAAGGCGTTGGAGCGCAAGGGCGAAGTCGCTGCTTCGTTTGAGCGACGCCTTTTGCCCGACAAGTTGATTCTGTGTAATACACAGAAGAGCGCTTCGAAGAGTTCAGTCGCGACGCGGTGAGTCAGGGCCGCGTTTCCATGGTGGAAGTGGAAAGCTCTGTCACGCGGTTCCTGCCTGCTAACGCTGTTTTAACAGCAGCCTTTTCAGTGGGGGAAAGGAACAATGGCCGCTCCTGTCAGTTTCTCATGAATTCAATAGCGTTGCACTATGTATACGAGGAGCCATTGTCTGGTTCTTTAGGTAGGTGGAAACATCATTCAGTAATTATCTGAGCCAGTGGTTTCCAGACCTCTCCATGGCTACTTTTTTCCAGATTATCGATGTGTCCTAACACTAGCGCACCAAGGATTTGACCTGTTCTAATGTGTGCTCAAGGTGGAACACACCAAACATCAGTATGTGACTGGAGTTACTCGAAGGGAGGTTTGGAAACTACTGCTACGTGCTATAACTCAATCATTAAAGGGAAACACAAGTGGACAAAGACTGTTTGGTTGCTGTTGCATTGGTTCAATGGAAGTAGAAACTGCTTATCGTGTGACTGAGGATACTGAGCCAGAATGGCGGCAACTGAGTGAGCTAAGGCCATCATGTGCATCCTACCAGGGTAATACGCTCGTAAAATCTTAATGCTAGTGTATAGGCAAGCAGAAAGATTCAGGATCCAGGCTGTAGGGGCATGGGGTTAGTGTTAGCAGGTCATTGGCTGACGGGGCTGAGAGGCATTGCGGATGGAGGCACGTTTTTCCCTCTCGATATGCCACATCGCAGACATGGTCGTGGAATATATTTTCCGTGCCTCGTGAGTTTAGGCATAAAGGTTGGTTTATTGTGTCTCTGATGGGCAACCTAAGATCAACCAGATATAACCCTGCCTCTCTTTCAAACCCTGAAAATCCAGCAATATGACTTGACATTAAATTTGGAAACGTTGATTGAAGCCATTCAGGTTCTAGTCACTGTGCTGAAGGACATCAGGAATCAGGATGCTGGAATATACCGCCAAAAATTGAGTATAAATCTACAGTGCTGCGGAAGCAGTATTTGCCCCCTTCCTGGTTTTTTCTAGTTTTACATATTTGTCACACTTAAATGTTCCATATCATCAAACGAAATGTAATAATATTAGACAAAGATAACCAGAGTAAACACAAAATGCAGTTTTTAAAGGACCTTTTCATTTATTGAAGGAAAAAGTCAGTCCAACTCTACCTGGCCCCATGTGAAAAAGTAATTGCTCCCTGAGTTATGAAATCAACTAAATAAATTAATTTGATTGATAAATGGCTTCAATTTCCCTTGACACACCCAGACCTATTTACTGCCAACCCTGCTGTATCTAAACATCACTTAAATAGAATCTGCCTGGCAACGTAATGTAGGCAAAAAGCAGCGCATGATGCCGTGATCTAAAAAAAATTTATGAAATGTTTGTTGATATCAACTAGTCTGGAAAGGGAAACAAGACCATTGCTATGGCTCTTGGAGTCCAATGAACCATGGTGAGAGCCATTGTCTACAAACAGTGAAAACTTGGATCAGAGGTGAACCTTCCCAGGAGCTGACTAAGAGCGCATCAATGACTCATCCAGGTCACAAGAGAATTTAAACATACATCTAAAGAACTGCAGGCCTCACTTTCTTCTTAAGGTCTGTGTTCACAATGCTACAGTAAGATAGAGACTGGGCAAAAATGGCATCCATGAGGGAGCTGCAAGATGAAAACCACTGCTGACCATAAAGAACACCAAGCCTTGTCTCGCATTTGTGAGAAAACATCTTGATGACCCCCAAGACTTTAGGGGATAACATTCTGAGGACTGATGAGTCAAAAATTGAATGTTTTGAAGACATTGGTCCCATTAAATCCAGCATAAAGCTAACACAGCATTTCACAATAAGAACATCATGGTCTGGGGCTGCTTTGCTGCTTCAGGACTTGGGGAACCTGCGATAGTTGATGTAACCATGAATTTTGCTCCCTACCAAAAAATCCTGGAGGAGAATGTCTGGCCATCTGTTTCTTACCTAAAACTCGAGTGCAGTTGAATCATGCTGCAGGGCAATAATCAGAAGCACCCGTGCAAGTCCTTCATGCTTAAAAGAAAGTGGAGTGAGTGGAGTGGCCTTGTCAAAGTTCTGACTTGACTGAACTGGTTCATGCTCAAAAATAATTCTGCAAAGAAGAGTGGGTCAAAATTCCTCCTCAGGGATGAAAAAATTTCATTGCCAGTTATTGCAAATGTTTGATTGCAATAGTTGCCACCAAGGGGCACAACCAGTTGTTAGATTTTGGGTGGAAATAATTTTTCCTCGTGGGTTATGTAGGTTTTGAATGAATATTTTACCCTCAAGAAATGAAAAGATAATTTCAAAGCTGCATTTTGTGTTTACTCAAGTTGTCCTTGTCTAGTATTAAAATTACTCTGATGATCTGAAACTTTTAACTATGCCAAATAAGCAAAAATAAAAGAAATTTGGTGAGGGGACTAATACTTTTTAACAGCACTATACCATGCAGTTAAGAAACACTGTATCTAGTTCAGTAAGTTAAGAGTTAGGTGCACTGTATTGGTTGGAAAATGGCGAGTCTAGTTGGGCTGAATGGCATGTCCTTCCCATTCTATTCTGCAATTTGCTCACTGCATTTATGTATATGTGCATCCAGGGTCATTTGTATTCTCAATTTTCATAGAACTTTCATATTTAAGTTCATGGGAAAGTATGTCTATTACATAATATGTTGGAAAAAAGAAATTTTCTTGTAATGCTACCATGACGATGTCAGTGGATTTGCTGTGATCAGAGCGGCTTGACTATGAAAACCTTAGAGGATTTGCCTTGGTAATGCAACCTGTGCAGTTGCCCGCAAATGGCCGTGGCCAACCTCTGACAGGCCGCTTCCTGGGCGGCCACGGCGGCAGTTGCGCTTCAGGGGCGACTTAACGTGCCATCTGCCGTGACCCCAGTGACAGCCTAGCCTTCGGCTCCTTCAATTTGGGGCTTGAATTCATGTGCCTGAAGGTCTGCAGAGAAGATGCCTCTAGCTTTGTGGCTCTGTGAAGCTGCAATGCAACCAGCAGATCCACGGAACCAGCTACGGACGGACCAGACAAAAGCGTGGAGCACTGCTATATATAGTCAGGACTGAGAACATGGATGCACTGTATCTGATGCATAGTTTCTGAGCCATACCAAAGGAGGTGGATTCATTTGTTAAAGGAAAACTGTCTCTCTGCCCAAATTACGATCACCAGGTAGTGCTTTCAAAAATGCTGAGCGCTTGTAAGGGTGCAAGTATGCTTATGAGTGTGCATGTTTGTTTACTTGTGTGTGTGTGTGTGTGTGTGTGTGTGTGTTAGTGTGACAGTGTGTTTGCGAGTGCGTATATGTGTATGTGTGTCTGCGTTGGCGGTCGCCTGTGTGTGTGTGTGTGTGTGTGTGTGTGTGTGTGTGTGTGCGTGTATAAGGTTTGTTCAACTGTGTCTGCATGTGCATATGTGTGCTCCTCTGTGTTTGCCTGCTCGTGTGTGTTTATATGTAGGTGGGCTTGTGTGCGTCTTTGTCAGCGTATGCAAATTCGTGTGCGCGTATGTGTTTGTGAGTAGCTTTTAAGGGAAAGGAAATTTGTTATCTTTCGAACTGAATGGCAGATTGTGTAACTGTGAAAGGTTATGTTTTCGAGTTAAAGCAAGTGTGATGTCAGAGCAAGCGCTTCGTTTGACTGCTGGCAAACCAAGCTGTCCCTGCTGGCCACATTAGCGCTGATGAGACACAGCAAGGCACATGCATACCACAGCCCTGAGATGACCAGACTGAGTGCCCAACGGCTCCTCAAATGGCTGTTCCCAGAGAACCGAGCAACGTGGGGGAACAGAGAGAGGGATGCCAGTGATTTTCAGGTCTGGGGATGCTTGTCAAACTGGGAGGGAAAACAGGCTTTTACTGTCTGAAAAGGAGGACTGTCCTAATGTACATCATTTTTACCCCTTAGCCTCGACTCAGGGGCAGAGGGGTATTGTCGTTACTTGCGATGTCTGTCTGTCCGTCTGTCCCGTAAACTTTTGCATTGCGCACGATAACTTGAAAAAGCCTTCGTCAATCAATGCCATTTTTGCTGTATTGCTTGGTCTTGTGTACCTACAGATGCCTATGGATTTTGACGGTGCTTGGATGTTCAGTATGGCCGCCCTAGCCACCATCTTGAATTTTGTATTCAGCACAATAACTTGAAAATGGCCTTCGTCAATCTACGCCATTTTTGCTCTGTTGCTTGGTCTTATGTACTTACAGAAGCCTATGACACCTTTGTCAATTTATATTCATTCCAAACAATCCAGGGGCTGAGGGGTAACGTCTGCTTTGCGGGGCTGTTTTTAAAGAAACACTCTCTGGAAATGACTGGTAGCAAGAGTACGGGTTTATGGTCGTAAGCAGTATTTAGCCTTTATAATGATGGGCTGTTTTGGAATGTGTTTAGGATGCCAGTGTTGTGCAACTCTGTTGCTTTCATTTACTGGCGATGATTGTAACATTAAGATGTTGTGATGAGAACGTTGTAATCGCGTATTTGTGATATTATTCTACCCATTAAGAGAGCTGCTTTTCCTTTGTCAGCCTGGGAAAAATAAATAAATAAATGAGAGAAAGAAAAAAAACATACAACTAGAAATACACATTCTGTTACTATGGGAACCCTTAGAACGGAGCTTTGTCCTTGAAGGAATAAGCTTGTGAATGTAACAGTATGATCAGGCGAAAGAACTGATTTTGGGAAACTGAAGTCCCAGCCCGAGGGAACCGAGAGGTATTCTGGCGAAAGGGTTGACGGGAATGAACAGTCACGTGACCTGAGTTATGGGGATGCTTGCTCGGTAATGACCGGACTGCGAGAAAACTGGGAGGTTAGTGTTCCTCTTCGCCTGGTTTGCATACTGACTCATATCTATCGATCGGGCGCATTAAGAATTTATACTGCGGCAAGTCCATTGTCCAGACGGATCAGTTACTGACACGAGTGGACGGCATGCGTACCATGTAATGATCTGCGCTAAATGCAGGCGGCAGACGCAGACAGTGGATGTGTAGAGGTAGCAGAAGGTGTGTTAATGAATTAATGGCTCAGGTCTGATGCAACCTGCCGAGCTTCACATCGACCGCGGCATCATCTTTCTGTCTTTAAATGATGGCTGCAGCATTTTTGCAGGTGTTTATCGTGATCTGCATATGCCCACGCACACACACACCCACACACGCGCATACTTGGGCAAACACACTTTGCAGGCACACACACACACACATGCACACACAAAACTTGCACACACTCATACACGTATCCACCCACCCGCCCACACACACGCACGCGCACACACACACACACACGCACATGCACATACGTTCGAACACAACTCAGAGCAGTAACATCATGCGTTCTGGCCTGTCTGCTCATCCACCCACACTTTCCACAGGGAACAAGTTACGTGCAGCGAGATGATAATTCACCAGTTTGTGTGATAGTGTGTTTTTGAACATGAGGGCTTCACAGCAAGGGGGGGCCTCTCCATCACAATTGACTCTCTCTCCGTCGCCCTCCCTCTCTCTCTCTCTTTCTATCTGCTTTACGCGCTCATTCACTTTCTCTTTCCCTCTCTCTCTTGCTCTCTATCCCACTCTTTGTCTCCTTCTCTGCCCCTCACTCCTCCATTCTCATAATTTTGCGTTTCCTGTTATTCTGTCTTGTGCTTTCTTTCCCTCTTCACCTTTATCTCCCTCTCTCCAAGGTTCTTGGTTTAATGCTGTTGTAATAACGCTCCATTTGAATAGGATGAATCGACATGACGACACGTGCAGAGGGGCTCTTCACTCTCACTTCCTGTTACAGCCCTGACCTCCAGCAGAGGACTGTGTCCGTAGTCAAAAGACATGGAAAACAGCGTATCGGTGCGGGAACTGGAGCCTGTGTCGGGGCGCAGAATAATCGAACACGGTTTCATTTCCTCTGTGCCCCATGCAAATGATGCGTCTAAAACTGACTCCCCCCCCCCCCATCCCCCCCCCCCTCGCTCACCCCCGACAGTTGTTTGCATTTCCTGTAGGGGGGGAAGCGTGCGCGCATTCACTTGGAGCCAATGAAAGAGGAAGCTCAATGAGGGTTTTGGTGTGTACAGGCAGGTGAACTGAACGCCCACCTTCCGCTTCTCACGCGTTCAGCTGAAACGTTTCTGGAGCCCAGGTGACTGACATCCGTCCTCTGACGCTATAGAGTGTCTGGTGTGGCTGTGACGGAGCCGTGCTCCTTATCGTGATATCCTGTTCTCGGTGGAACTGGTTGGAACAGCGATCCTTGTGTACCTATGCTACTATTTTATGGTTAGTGAGTTGAAATGAGAAATGAGATATGCAACAGTTCTATGAGGCTATTTGTATTTGTGTGAGAGGTGGCATCATTATGCTAGATTCATTGACCCTTGTCATGTGATATGTAATCCTACCATTAGAAAAAGTAGGTGGCTTTACAGGAGTGTGTGCTTTGTCATGCTGTTGTAGGCTAGCACTCTCAGTCACTTAGCTTCTGGGATAGCACTCGTAGCTCTCCAGCCACTGGCGGGAAGCCAGTCACGTACATCGCAAACAAAGCTACTCCTCATCGCACACCTGTTTTGCTCCGTGACACAGAGCTTTATCCATCATCCTAGTACCTTTCCAAACTAGGTCCCATTCACTACAGTGCAACATTCTGTGTTGCTTTTAGCCGGTGCACCAGCTTGTAGAAGTGATGACTAGCGGTAGTGTTCATTGAGTAATCCCTACTGAAAAGTACAGGAATGGCGTGCGAATGATGTGCACCTTAAAGAAAGCGTCCCCCGATTGTGCTGGGGACGAGGCGGAGGAGGACGGGAGAAAGGCGGCCGGCTACTATGGCGGAACAGGTGGCGAGTCCCGCTAATGCGCCAGTTGGTTAGCCGAAGCGCGCAGCTGTGCCGCGCTGGTGACTAAAGTGTTCTTCAGCACGCCCACACGCTCAAAAGAGCAAATGGCAGGAGTGTCGCTCGCCGCGCTGACGGAAGTCTGGGAGCGGGCGGGGGGGGGTCGTGGCGGCGGAAACAGAGGGGGGGGGTGAGAGCGGAGGGGATGCTGTGAGGTGATGAAGAGGCTTCGATTGGGCGAGAGAAGTACAGTGAGGAGTGTAGAATTGAAGTGGGTGGTGGGGGTGTTGACTGCCTGCTATAGCTGGAGATGTAGTATGTAGAGTGTAGTATGAAACTCTGCTCGAGATTTTTCACTTTAGCAGTAATTTGTGATCAGTTCAGTCCCCTCACTCAAATTAACTATGGTGCTGTGATTATCATTGCATTTATGGCCAGATAGTGCAGATTGTAGCCTAGTTGCCCCACGGCAAGAAGTTCAGGGGTTCAAATCCGGCCCAGGCCGTTACGCGAGGAGTTTGCATGCTCTTTCTGTCTTCACATGGGCTTCTTTTGGATATACCGGCACCCACCAGGAGTCCGAAGACTTTCATCTCAGGTTGAGTGGAGAATGTTAACTTACCCATAGGTACGAGAGTGTGACAAAATTGTGTGTGTGCCTCGAGAAAGGCTGGTAAACTGTCAAGGGTCAGCTTCTGCCACTCGCCCATTGGATGCAGGGATTGGCTCCAGCTCTTCCACAGCCCAGACCAGGAATAACGGATTACATATTACATGAGTGGGCAATGAATGGATGGTTATTTTTATTATTGTTATTATTATGACTATTATTATCATTGTTAACACTGAAGCTACAGTGTAGTATAATGGATAGTAGTGTTTGTAACCCAGAGGTTATAGATTTGTCTTTCAGTATTATAACATTGAGAATTCATGTATGTAAACAAGAAATTAGTCTGTTTGAGTCTCTCTGGAGAAGAACAGCTGCTGAATACCAAACGTAAATGATTATTTCATGATTACATCTATAAAACGATGTGCTAAGTGAAGTATCAGTTGTGGCGCCAATTTTTGGGGAACACGAGCCCCAGTCTCTGCCTGCTCTTGAAATGTTGCATCAGTTCCATCGACTGCCTCACATGAAGAAAGCGATCCAACTACTCGGCAAAGATGATTGCGGCTGTTTGGGGCTGATATCTCGCACGCCGACGTGACGCGTCACGGACCGCCTGTGGGGTCGTAATGAATGCGGAGGAGATTGATTGGAGCGATCTTGCGTCGGGATACTGGCACGGCCACCCCGGCTATTAATCTTGCTGCTCTGCCATTAAAGCCTCCGCACTGTTTCTCAAAGACCGTAATTCAACACAGACCATGCTGGGTTCTTCAGGAAGTGAGGCTGCGCAGCTGCTAATGTTAGCTGCTGCTGCTGCTTCTCCTCCAACTTAAATCGCCCAATGTTGACAACCTGCTTGCGGTTCAGATATTAGCTCTCTTTAGATTAATCAATGCTCACTCCCAGTCCCAGGCAGTGACGCACCTAATGCTTGCTATAATTCGAGGTACCGTTGCTAAATTGTTTTGGGGGAAAGATTCTTGCGGTAAGGGAGTGTAGTTATTTGCGGCAATAGCAATTTTGGTGAAGTCTAATGGTGTGCCATGATTTTAAAGTCACAGATTCAGATTTTTATTTCACTTATTACAAAAATTATTCCCAAGGGCTGCAATCACAAATGGTGGCAATATGAAAATATGTAGTACAAAAAAAAGTTTCAGTTGTGTTTCAGAAAAAAAATTGTGAAGCATTCCTCTGGGAGTCAAACGTGAGTCTTATGGCAATATGACAATATTCACCTCCACACCATTCTTCCCCCCCCCCCCAGTTCCCACAATTCATTTTGTTAGAATGAGAGTGCAGTGATTCTCCTCAGAAACAACGGCGTTTCAGAACATTTGGTACGAACGGATTAGCATGAGGTGGCTTTTCGGAGCGACATCCTTATTTAGAGATGACACACTTTGACGGATTTCGAAAGTAAGGATGTGCAAATGAATGGTGCTTGCGAACAGCTCACTCTGCTTAGGGCCCCCTGCCCAAACCGTGATAGTGACTGTACTGCCTGCCATCTGTCAGCGCAGAGTTGGTTTTGAGTTCCACTGCCTCTCTGTATAATATTGGCAGGCATGAGATCGAGCTTAGGGTGGCAGCAGAGGTATTTTCAACTGGAAGAAGATAGTTGTTGAAGGTGACCTGATAATTTCCCTCTTAGAGCCCAAGTTCTGTTGAGGGCCACTTTGAAAAATTCTATGAACAAATCTTATTTCTGTTGCTTCTGTTGCAAATACTGTATGTCTTTCTGTATTGAGCGGTAGCAGAGATGTTCTAAATATCAGGAGATGGCATACTGCATTGTTTCACAATGTAAAAATCTGAAATGCTAAAGATGGCAGCTCGTCAACGTAAGACACTGAAAGACAACGTAAGATTGTCTGCCAATCACACCCTCTGACTTTGCGCAACTGCACGACTTTGACATTCACAACAGACTATACAATTTGGCAGCTCAACAACAATGCAAGACGTCACTGTGGTTGGAGCATTTTGGATTAATGCCAAAGACCAAGCGGGAATTTTTTGTATCAAAATAAAAACGTATTTTTAACACCATTATTCGTTTTAACACTAATAGAATTTAATCAGTAGTAGGTCCCAATTGTACTGCAGATCATAGGTAAATTAGCAATAGATGCTCTGATTCATACTTGAATCCGTCACTATGCATCTTCTCCATAATCTAATGCAGCTCTCTCTACGACTGATAAGTGTAAATGATAAAAGCATGGTAGAGAACTTTAGTTCATGTCAGATATGTTTGTTGCATGAAGACCGAGTTAGCTAAGAACTGTGGTTTTTATACATAAATAAATAAATAATATTAAAGGCTCTGGCCAACAGCTTACGATCACTATGGCTACGACATAGAAGGTTGCCTCAAAGCTGAAGGTCGTGATTGTCCTGCTCTTTAGTGCTGTAGACAGCCATGCATACAAGTCTCGGTGAGTGAAAACTGTAATTTTTCTGTAGCTTTAATGTAATTCAGAACAAATTTTAATGCTCCATGTTGTTAACAGTCAAACAATGTCCACAAATATAGAAATCAAATGGCAATGCATATGCTAGAATGCTAAATATAGCCAACTGCCTACTCAAAGAGATAGGGCTCTGGTCTTGTTAGTCGCGATCCTGCTGCATGAGGGCATTTGAAAGATGGCGTCAGAATGCACCGTCTCTTTATATTTAGAACATCTCTGGGAGTTGCCTGTTTAGTGCATAAACGCATGTAAAACTATCAGGCATAAGCATTTTTTTTGCAGTAATTACTTGACAGGAAAGAACTGATAGTCAGCTTCCATAGAATAAATAGTTATTATTTTCAATAATGATAATAAAAATAATAGCGAGATTCTGCCAGCTAATGTACAGTGCTGTTTTAAAATTAAGATTATTCAGTTCATGGGACCGGGATGATGTAAATTACAGGTGATCAACAGCTCCACACTTATCCATCTGGATGATTTGAACACATCTGAGGCTTAGTCTGCTCCTGGTTTACACCCATGAGGTGGACTTTTTGAAGGTGAGAATTGCATTTAACTGCTCCTTTCTTAATCAGACACGAGTCTAACACATAAGCTGAAAAAAGGAATTGTGTAATTCCATCTAATTAAAAATATTTGTATAGGTTGGTGCAAATGCTTTCCTTTAAAAAGTTACTGCTATAGCAGCTAGGGTAATTTCTGTCTTATAGTTTTACCCTGAAAAGATAAATTATTAATCTGAAAGGTTATGCAATGGATGCTTAATGAAGACTGAAGAAAATACTGCTGGGACAGTCCAAGGAATCATGCAGGAGTGCTGCCCGCTTGCTCTTATGTTGCTCCTGATAGCACTTTATCAAGCCACGAGCAGTGCAGCAGATATTGACATATTTTGGATGTGATTGGCAGGATTTTTGTATTTTGAACAGAACTGCAGATTAGCCTCTAATGTCATAGATGATAAGGCTTTTGAACAGTTCCACTGGCTCACAGATTGTGTGCTGTTTGATAAAGACAATGGAACACATTGCCTGATCAGAGAAAGAGCAGGAGAAAGGAGAAACACGGCCTTATTTTATGTGCCGTTTTCAACGGGCTGCCAGTGATCGTTCAATAAATTTAGTGCAAGTTAGACCCCACCCCTAAACCAAGAGCCCAAGTTTTTGAGGATGTAGTACAACATAATTGGCTCTAACCCCCTCCTTTTGGACCAAGAAGTAGCACGGGAACATATTTATAACATGTGATGCTGGTTCGGGCATACTTGCACCCTTGCGCATGCGTACCCAAAATTCATACTACAGAGAAAAGGGACTTTATCAATGGACTGTCTATTGCGATCACAGCAAGCTATCAGCAATACACATAGGAACATAGCTCCGTTGTGGGCTCCTTGCATATCAATGACGAAACATGACAAAAATTGAGCAACCAACAAAATTTATGCATATGATGTTTAGCCTATATAATAGACCTATTTGTAGTGAAAATACTGAAGTGCACATTCCTGCCTAGCGCCCTCTTCCGTGCTACTACTGTTGAACTCTATTTTGAATAAAACTGAAAGTCAACTGCATAATTGCCAGCCTCCAGACTTCACAAAATGAGATTTACCAAAACAAGTCTACGTTTACCATTCACATCGCACTGCAAAGGAGCACATCCCTCATTGAATGTAGCTAGATAGCAAACCTCTGAAAGACCCAATGCACTGATATATCTATGCTAATCTGCTCATCATTTTGCATAGCCATCAAACATTTGGCAAATACTGTTTCAACAAAAAAGGTCTTTCCTTGCTTTGCAGATGTTGCCTTGCCAGCTAGCTCATAAAACTAAATGCTGTTGCAATTTGTTCAAAATCCAGAACAATGGAAGTGACTTCGCTGAATTCCAAGATAAGATTCAAATCTAATGTTAGATGACAAAATGTTAGTCCTACTTGCCTTAGATCATAGGTACGACCTGGCCTTATCAAGCCAGAGAATAGCAAGATGGCAACGAGCAGTTTTACCAAAATAAAGACTAAGCCAAAAAAGGTCTGTCAGCCTCTTCACTGTGCGACTGCACAAAGGTCTCAGTACCAAATCTCCTGCGAGGAAATTTCATGTTGCTCAGCTGACAAGGCTCCTCCTGTGGTGACACTGGTGGTGGCCTCTTGGTTAGCTTGAACATTATCTTCACAGCGAGCTGTGCTACTCTCCAGTGGTACTGGAGTTTGCAGAGGAGGCTCTGACGGAGTGCTTAGCCAGGTGATGTCATCATAACCAGCGTTGTTGTCGGGCTTAGGTTTTCATGTAATTTACTTGAATGTGCAGGATTTCGAAATAAAGGAGATAGTGGCTTTTGCGCTATTTTGACCAGTGTTAGCTTTGCATCACTTGTTTAATCCTTGCTAATCACACACACAGCACTCCAGAGACATGCCGTCTGAGTCGGCAGCGACTTCACGTTTTAACGCAGGATTACACTTGACCTATACTCGATTACGAACTGCACAATTAATTTACCAAATGATAAATACCAGTATCTTCCCAATAATATATTAGATGTGCTAACAACGAGGAGGTAACAAGGCAACAATTCACTCAAAATGCCGGAGTGCACTGTACTCTAAGATGAACTACATTTGACATGGAAACTGGATGTCAATAAAGTAGAGAGAGAGAGAGAGTGGATTTATGAACAGAACACAACACACCCATAATGTTTTTGAAAAAAGAAAAGAGCTTATTGACTATGTCATTTATTGAATGTTTCTAAATCATATTACGAATGCAATTCATAACAAGGGCACCTCCCTTCCCGCACCTGTGTGGCCTAGTATATAAAATTAAATGTAGACTGCGCACTGAAGTATTTCCGGGTCCAGCCCTCTTTACATTATCATATTTAGGCTGTTTTTTGGCTGAGATTTTGGTTGGATAGCTGGAATTTATAAAGGTGTTTGACAAGGATTTGATTAATTTTCCTTTCCTCTGACAGCTACTGTCTGTATAGGTGTCCCCTTTAAATAAAATCTTTATTCAGATCTTTTGCAGATCTTTGCTGCCTGTCCTGTGAAGTATGATGTCTCTTAGTTGGGAGACACAGCTAAACCCTTGGAAAGAACCCCTGTGGCTTCAAAACTCAGATCTGCCTTCTTTCACATGCTGACTGATTTCTATGCATCGACACTTGCACAATGTCAAAAATATGATATTTGCGAGAATGAACGTGCACTCTTTTTAATGTTTGTCATTATTCGATTTGCAGTGAGCACTAAGGTATGCAGTGATCATTTCAGCTAACAAGATGAGAACAATTATGAAAGTGAAGTATTTATTAATAAACCCCCCTCTTCTCTCCGTTCCCTTTGTCTATCATAGTTTTATAAATTCAGTGTTGTCACCACCGGAAAAATGAGGGATCTAGCTTGTCAAACATACTGTATGTCACATTGTATACTACACAGTAGGATCCTATTTCCATGACAGGCAAGAAAAAAGATAAATAATATTAGGTTGGCATTTGTTATCTTTATAAACATAAATCAGAAAATTATGATTAATGGTTCGCGGTACGGTTGAGTTTCCTTTGTGCGTTTCCAGAAGGCGTCATTTGTCTTGTTGCTTTCACCACTGACACGTTTGATGTCATTACAATTTCTTTCCTGTTTTGAACGTATTCTGGGCTCCATCACTGTCAGATGTGCAACCGAACAATTTGTAACGTGGGTGTTGTTTTACTGTTGCAGCTAAATTAAAGTATAAAAAGTTTCTTATTAGTGTGGACAGTGCTTTACACTTTGCTATTTTACAGTTTAGGAAAGGTGTACTCCACTCAAAACACAATATTGGCTGCATACAAATTCTCTTAAGAGCACAGAACCTTCTTTGCAAATGGACATGAACCAGAAATGGTTTGGCTGGTAGCCATGACAAGGAGCTCTGATTTGTCTGTTTCATGAAGGAAAGGAGGAAAATAGCTCCTTGGTTGCTTCCTTCCAGCAAGGAAACACAGAACCAACCTTGGAAGACGGGAAAGATTGAATATGGACTACGATCCTTTGCAGCTGTAGTGATTGGAAACGTCATTCTGTTCCAAAGTTTTCTGATAAATTGCAAAGCCGCCTTTACCGTCAAGCTCATGATGTATTGAAGGACAGGAAATCTGATTTGTCTCAGACATGTCCAAAGGTAACTATAAAATCTCCCTGTAACTATCCTTTTGACCCATGTGACATTTTCTGGCAAGGTCAAGGAAAAGTAGAGAGGACAGGAAAAAGGCTGCAAATTTAAGTAAATTTTGATACAGCCTTAAGCTCATCCCCATGGAGACCCCCAGGGTCAGCTGAGATAAAGGAACAGCCATGTGTAAATCTGTAGACCTTACTGTTAGTTTACATATGTGTGCAAACGGTTTATAGACCGTCAAACAGATTCATATTCGGTACTCATACATCTGTGCCCATGGTTTTGCAATCCTTGCCCATGGATTTGTGAATGGATTTGTATACCATGCGCGTGGATATATAAATCCATTTACAAATCCATGAGCATGGACTGCAAAACCATAGGCACAGATTACATAATTATGGGCATGGCTTATGATTCAGAGAGTAGGATTATGCATCTGAGAGCAGGGTTAATAAACCATGCGCACGGATTTGTAAACGTAGAGTACAGATTTATACATCGCTGTTTTGGTTCTCAGCTGACCCCAGGGGGGTTCCGTACATTCTTCATAATTTTTTGAATAAATAAACTACTCCAGACAGTTTTGCAAACTGTCGTTACCATATAGTTATCATCGATTACCATGTAGTAGCCTGTTAGCAGCTTTCTTGCAACAAGACTGGCCTCCAATAGCTATGTTGTCACGTTTGTCTTTAAAAATATATGATTTTGGCATTCAAAGTGCACAAATTACATAACAAACCATATTTAAACACTCAAAGCAGGCTATTTACCTGGCAGGTGTTTATTACATCCATTAAAAACACACAAAAAATACCGGATGCTGTCTTGATTTTACTTGTCTGAGCCACAGCCTGAGCTTGAGCCAGAGTCACAGTTGTGTGAATGGTCTTCTCAGGCTGTTGCCCTGGCAAAAAAAATTGAAACAGCTTTTGGCATATTTGAAACTTGTTTTAAAGGACATGATAAACACCTTCCAGGTAAATATCCTACTACGCGTGTATAAATATGGATTGTTCTGTGGCTGTTTTGCATAGAATGCCAGAATCGCGTTTTTCAAAGACAAAAGTGAAGACATGGCTACTGGAGACCATCTGGTTGCATGAAAGTTGCTAACAGACTAACAAAACTCACTCTAAATAGAAAGGATAGTTTGTAAAACTGTCTGGGGGAGTATGTTTCCTAATTAAAAAAAAAAAAAAAAAGAACGGGAATGAGCCCAAATCGTGTTTTTGGTGGAGTATCTCTTTAAAGAATTGTCCCAATGGAACTGCAAAGTTGTCTCTTCTTCAGTGTTACACCAGTTATCTCCATGGTGCTGCTACAAAGGTGATGAATCTTGCTCTGCAAATGCGCCGGGATTCAGCGAGGTGTTGCAGCTGCGTGCTGTCCGCCAGGCTTGCACAGTAACATGGCGTGTCTTATTTTGGCGGGTGTGAGGAGGTGCGAGCTGTACAGCGGCACCTCGGTGGTGCTTCCTGTAGCAAACGCTGCATTGATTTAACATCCTGGCTGTGCAGGCAATCTGTCAGCTGCCTCTATTGCCTTCGCGTTCGGAATGAGACGGTCCTTTAAAATGTTGTGATGGAATGAGGTGTTGTACCGTAATGGAATGGAAAGTGATGCAATGTGATGTAAGAAAATAAACCAAATAAACCTTGCCTTCAGGAAATGTTTGATAGATTGGTACTCAATAGCAGAACTTGCTCATCTGTTTTCCTAGTTGTGTAATGAAGCAGTTTAAGACAAAGCAAACAATAACAGAAAAGTAATCTGCAAATGATCCCATTCATTGCAATGGTTGAGCATAATGGTATGGGTTTTGGTGTTGTCTCTGAACAGTCCAGAACTCACACCAGTGAAGGTCTTTTTCTTACAAGGGAACAAATGATAATGAGGGAACAATTTCAATCAGTGATATCAACTTGTCTAAAGGCCCTTGACCTGGCAGGCGAGGAGTTAAGCTCTTGTCCTCCCTCCCCGTCACCTAACCTCTGTCAGTTTTGTCAAACCATGTCCGGTTTGGCTGCTTTGATTTAACATATATTTTGGGCACTGACCTTATCTGGCCATTCTACCTGTTGCTTGTGATGCCTCCTATCATCATGTGTATTGGCTTCTCATGATGATGACTGCTGGGCTTTTGCCCCGCAACTTGCATGCAGACTTATAGGTCTATGTCCAACACTTAGCGACTGGACCACCAGAATAGTTTCTTATAGGTAACAAAAATTTACACCTTTTTTGTCCATATTTATGATACATATAATGCATTCCAGTCAACAAACAAAACACTGAAGTCAATCTTTTAGCGCTGGATAATCTAAGTTGGATGTAGAATGTATGTATTATTTCCACACAGGCCCTGTGCAGTTGACTTGTCAACTATAGTGTTGCCCTACTGGTTTTTTCCTCCCAAAACAATCATGGACCTTTTAAGTATGCAACATCAGTTAATTTCAAGGTGTCTGTGTGCAAAAATAATAAAGCGCTGAATGGGTTTTCATGGTACGACCTGGGTTACCCTTTGAATGCCAGCCCTCCTGAATACTCCTCCCATACTCCTTGCTCTTAAGAGCCAGTGTCGGTAGCAGTCTGAGGGAAGTGCCAGTTAGCTAAGCCCTAGCAGAGACTTGCCTTTGGGGAATGGTGGGAGCATTACCGCAGATTGCGGCAGTAACCCCACTGCTTATCCTCCAGAGGAGCACCATGGCTCCTGGAAACTACAGTCTCTTTTCGCACCACTGTATAATTGGGGTCAATCACCAGCCCCCTGGAGTCCTGTTCACTGGAGGGGGTTTGTGTGGGCGCATATGGGGGGCAAGCTTCTCCCTAGCCTATTCCCAAGCCAGCCTGACAAATGGAGACCGCTTTTGGATCGTTTGGTTATGTCTATGGAAATGGTACCACATTTCTCAAAGAATTGCAACGAGGCCAACGATAACAACAACACAAAATGTTTATGTCTAAAAGGGGCCCCCCAGTTACATTTTTATAGCTTAGGTGTCTTGTGTATACCACCAAATGGAAAGCTGTAATTTAGATTCTCCTTAAATAGAGGCTTGGAGAGCTGCTCTGGCAAGTTTGCGGGATGTATAAATATTGAACCAGCAAATTCTGATCTACAAGACTGTAATCCTGCAAAAGGAATGCTTCATTTTTGCTCCAGTTTTTTTTTTTAGTTACAGTCATTTGTGTAGAAAATGTCTGAGGTTTCTTGGCCTGAGAGCATTTTTTCCACAGTGGAATAATCTCATACTCTGCTGGTCTTTCCAGGGCAATGGGTACCGAGCTCGGCGATGGGAAATTGAATAAAAGCAGGTCTCTTTGCACCTGGTTGCTGAGTGAGGAGCCCCGTGGAGATATGTTGAGATGGACGTTGGGAAGGAGATAGCAAGAGGCCGAGGTCTCGGTAACCGCGCGGGTTCAGTTGAAGTCCTCTGCGGCCTCCTGCCACATTAAATGCACTGGCCTGACTTTCCCATTCTCATTACCCCCCTCCTCCGCCGTAGCTTTGACACATGAATCCACAGGAAAGGAAAAACTTGCTTTTTTCTGTGTGGTTAGGCTGGTTCTTCCTGTTTTACATTATCTCTCCCATTTGCGCCTTCTCGTTTGATTATGCTTCTGGTCCAAAGCAGAATTTAAGCCTTGTTGGCTTTGCTGATAATGTTCAGTAGATATTGCAATTTTTTTTTTTGTCAGCAGTGCTAGTACCAACAAAAATGCGTTAGCTTGTTTGTTCAGATTATAAAATGTCCGAGCAAATATCGGGTGATGAGCCAATATTGCTTGAAATGAATATTTTATGCTGTTGAAGTTAGGTACTGGTTTGTATCCATGAGCTGGTTTATGTGATGCAATTCCTATCACTCACTAACCACCTGATACAAAGAACCACTCCAGGAATTCTCTTCCCTAATGCAGCTTTCCCTGAGGTACTGACTGGAGTAGGAGATCACTCTTGCACCATCTGCCTCCTGGCTGGGTGCACTTAACTGGCATGTGACCTTGTTGATACACACTATGTGTTGTACTTTAGCTGAAGAATCATATCTCTTTCTCTATCTCTACCCCCCTCCATCTCTCTGTCTTTCTCTCTCGCTGTGTCTGGAGTGTTTCTTTGTTTGCCTCTGAATGTTCCGTGGGTGATGATGTCACCACAGGCTCCAGCTGTTGCGTCAAAGCATCCGGCTGCCTCTTCACCCTCCCCGTTTGTCGGTCGGAATTGGGAAGGACCTAAAATTAGCAATTCCCCCTCGCTGTTTTTCTCTTCGCTCGTCATTTAATTAGCTGTTGCACACAGAGTGGCAGAACGAGACTTCAGCTTTAGATGGCTTATATAAGCATTATATAATTTTATGCATATTTTATGCCGATTCTGTGAATTGCACGCTTCCTTGGTGCCACTCTTTTCTAGAGGTTGTTCACTCAAGACAAAAGGAAAGTAGAGCGGGGTGTTATTACAATCTCTTGTTTCCTTTGCTATAATCAAGGGCTTCGCCAAACTGCTCGCTTGGCTACAGCGCTCTAATCGATTACAGGTTTATGTTCTTCAACATAGAAGCTCCTAATCACCTAAGACATGCAATGCCAATACTTGTAATTTATCGGAACTGCTTATGTAGAGGGCACAATGAGAAGACTGTTGCTCTCTGACTTAAATTTTTGTCTATTTCTTTATTGATAAGACTTGCATTTCTGTTGTTGTTATGGACACAGAAGCGTTAGTAATTGTCTGCTTGTTAGCATTGGCATCCTTTACTGCTAAGTCACTGAACAGTCACCATGAAATCACCATTATTTTCTTTTGCACCTTGTGGGAAATTAGCATTGTTAAGTGATACTTGTTTTACGTATGAAAGGTACACAGTAGTGACTTTCGCTGCGTCAGTGCAAAGATTACTCCTGTCAAAAGTTTGTACAATATGTGTTGTCGTCTCTTCAAATATTGATGGCATGTGGCAGAGTGTCAAGAATGTACTTCAGAACTAGCTGCCCTGCTTATCCCATTTACTTGCAGAGGCCAACTATGTGGATTGTAGCTCTCTGTTTTGATGTCGCACGATGTATCTCTGTGACAATGGTAAAAAAACATTAATAGGAAAAAAGAGTGAAAAATGACTGCTCTGGTAAGGCTTTGTTGGCTTGCTTTAGCGTCACTGTTTTCTCCATTGATCCACTATACTGGGATGACACTGTCGGTAGGTACTCGCCCCTGCTGACTAGGAGCACCCCAGAAGCTTTGAAGATGCTCTAAAAACGCATCTGTTCATAAAGATTTGACCCGTGTTAAAGTAGCTTAGGTCTCATTTTGAGATGCTCAACGTTCTTGGCGCCATCTGTGCATGGTTTTAGTAGAATCCATCGAAATAAAACGTTGTGACATCAGGCTTCCAGCAAAATCTGGTCACATGACATAAGGATCCATTTTGTTGCCATCCTGTTATTGGGCGCTATTTCAAAGTGAATTGGTGAACGATTGGTGAACGAGTTCAAAATTTTGAAAATACATCTTCAAAATTCATTAATATGATGAGTTTTTGCACCTATGGGCTCAGCAATGGTTTGAAGAAAGGCAACAGAAAGTACAGGTTCTCTGGTAATCCGGGAAGAACTAAAATGTGGGGTTTTCAGGGGTCTTCAGGGTAAAGTGTAGAAATAACCATACTAATGTAAAAACGAATAAATAAACATACTCAACATGATTTTAACCTCATAAAAAGTAGTATTTTGATAAAAATTTACATGGTTGCCATGGAAACGGCACTTTAACGACAAAATCTGAAAATAGTTTGTGGCACTGATATTTCAATAACCCACGGTCAGATTTTACTCAAATTAGTCTCATATGAAAGGTTTAAGATAGTTCTATGAAATGACATAGGATTTTTTTTGTTTGGAACATTTATTAATATTTGATGAGCTCTGTTATGTAACCATAACAAAAATCACTATCATCAACTTGCTTCATTTTCAAAATTAACCCTGTAAGATCTGGAAAGGGTGTTGGAGTTCGGCAAACGCTGATGCGTGGGGGAGCCCAGAGGCTGTAAGTGACAAATGGCTGATAAGCTCGGTTCGGAGCCATGCCAGATAGCAATAAAACTTTTTTGGACTTCCCTCATTATGAGTGGGCCCAGGATGCTCGCTCAGCCTGCATGTGGAAGGTGTTGATGGTCTTTCTGTGTCCTTGGTGTTACTCTGTACGGGGGGTAGTTGCAAAGCCCTGGCTGACACAATGCCCCTGTGGGAGTCATATTACTGTCCTCAGTCCTTTAATATAACTGGACCTTATCTGTTTAAAATAATCTAAACCTCTGGGAACTTCACAATATGCTTATATGTTCAATATACTGCTAAGAAATCACTTCTGTACTTATAACCCAATTTACCTATATAGTAATTAATCTTAAGACTTTTTCATGACAACTACATCATATTAGTACATATTCATATCATGTTTGGTCTTGTTATTCTCAGGGGAATCCAAGGAGTTGAATGGAGTATGTTTCATTCCCATTGAAATTATGGATCATTCCCCTTGGGAAACTCCTGAAAATTGGTCAGAATCCTCTTGAGTAATCACCCTATTCTTCTTTCTCTGCTAAATTGTTCTATTACATCCTCCAAATGGTGGAAACCCAAAAACCAGATTCGACCCCTCTTCCAGGTCGTTTATGGCCATGTCGCCTGGATCAAAGACGTGATTTGGCTTAAAGCAAAGACAGACAATCAATTCTGGGAAGATCGTGGCCGACTTCCCACACGTGCATCTCTATGCCGTGTGTAGTCCATACCATATAGTCAGGGAAGATCGTATCCGATCTCTCCCCGCGCACGTTAGTGCGTGAGTAGCCCTTTTAATTATGGAAGATCGTAATTCGAACTTCCCGCACGCTTGCTCCGTGTGTAGCCTTTTTCGCCAGGTATGGCTTCACTCTCATTTTCTAAATTGTTTGTAACTTGTAATTGGTTTAACTTTAATTTGTTTGATTTAAGCTCTTGCCTGCCTGGTGAATAAATTATTGTTATTCCTTTAAACTTGCGTGGTCTCTGTGACTCCTTATTCTTTTATTCCTTATGATTCCAGACTAGCTAGCTGATGTTTATAGGTAGTGATGGGTTTTAAGTTGGATTGTAAATTACGGTCTACTTATATGAAGGGTTTATGTAGTACCGGTTCTGGGGATTTGGCATTAAAGGGCACCCTTGAGCTTATAAGTCAGCGCCTGGCCGATCCACCTTAAGGAGCCCTTAGGTGTATATAAATTTGGGTTCATGATATGTTTATGGCAAGATGCTACTATCATGGTGATTTCTTCCATCCTCTAGAACTATCACCGAACTAAGATCCGGCAATTGCGCTAGGACCCGGGGGCATAAATTGAGTAACAGTGGTTTTCACGGAAGAGTCTGGTGGCGTAGCTGCCCCGAGATTCATGCATGTTTCAGTCCTTTATCTATTTTAAATTGCAGTCAGATTTTAAACGAGAGTAACATTGTAATCGTTATGCTTAGTTTGCCCTAATCACTGATATGTCTGATGTTTCGTTCAGTTTCTGCGAGTGTTCCAACGTGCACCTTGGATTATTCACAGCGCGGCATTAGGTTAGATGGTTCCGTGATTTCGGCATAGCCCCGTGTTTGAACGGAGAATTACTGAGAATCCTTCAGGTAAGTCTCAGGCCAGGTCCAAGGCGGGACGCAGACATGAAAGATTTAATTGACAAGTTCCATTGCCTCAGAACAGCGGGAATCCACACGCATAAGCCTTCGCTCCCGGCTCCTCCGTCGTTGGTTGAGCTGCGCAGGTTTTACAACCCCCTAGGGATGCAACTATCTAGGAAATCCTATGTCATTTAATAGATCTCCAACAGATACAACTTTAATCCAAATTTCAAGTCAATCAGATGAATATTAATGATTTTATGAATGCCACAAGGTTGAAAATCAGTCAAAATTGTGATTTTCCGTAATTTGCATTTAAAGTCACAAGTAACAATTGAGGCAGAGGAAAAAGATAGATTCTTGGTGTTTACTGGCATCTCACTGCATTCCTTTATTTATTTTATATGAAAATATTGAAAAATATTGAAATTTTCGAAAAAGATTGAAATTTTTACCCTGAAGACCCCTTAAGTCTCTTCCGAAGGATGGAAGCTGACGTTGTCATCGTTTCTTTGTTAGGCATGTCCCTCCTTGTCATGAATTGTATTGTCTTATCTTGGTTCCTGACAAAACTGCATTAAATAAATGCATTTTCCATACTTGGCAGTAGATGGTATGATGTTGCTCTCCAAGATTGGCAATATCAGAAAACTGGTATGGCTTGTCTCAAAAAGAGTGAACCATGAAATGCATTTAACCATCCATCAAACTGTCATGGTAGCCTCAGTGACTAATAGCAACTCACTTATAGTGACAGGCTTCGATAACTACACTTCCATGATTTGTCATAAAAAAGTGAACTAGCAAACATTGTCATTGGCTCGCTAGTATCTTTAAAGATTAGTTCAGATTTGTAAAGTGAGGGTATAAGAGGCACTTATCAGTGGTTAGTGTATGACCTACAGTGGATGGTGATCAGGACGTCCTCCGTTTGGGGAAGCAGGCAGGAATGCAAGCACAGAAGCCAAACAATGTACTGCTGTAAATAGGCCAGTAGTAAAACATATAGTCAACTAAAAAGGCCCTCCTAAAAAAATCATTATTAGTTTTAGTGTTTGCTTTATATAGAATATTTTCACCGCTCTACCTTGCCATCAGACAACCATATTTTGTGGAATTAGTGTTACATTTTCTCAACTGCAGAACTTCAGTATTCCTATTCCTTATGTTATATGCCTACGTTCTTTGTCAAATGATTGTTTCATGGATAAAAATTACCATAAAACTAACGTAATAATTATACGTGAAGGTGTATAAAGGGGTATTAGTTTCACACTGAGAGAAGATGGTTGAAATACAACAGAATGCTTAAGAAGAGTGAAATGTAGTTCACTGCTGCCCATTGATCAGCTTTTCAGTTTTCTCATGTCTGTACATTTTCCCCTTCTTCTGTATATTGATTCCATTGTGAACTAGATTATTGTTTCTCCCTCAAAATTAATAAGTTTCCCTTCTGAGAAAAGAACAGAAAAATCCCACGATTTCCATTGTGCGAAACTGCTCGGTATCTGCAGTGGAAACAAAATGGCAAGGACTCTTGAGTTGTCATGATTCTCTCAATCAAGGGGCTCTAGTTTTAATGTTTGGGTTTTCGGCGTTGTGTGTGCTTGCATTAGCATGTTTTGGGTAGGTGTAACTGTATAAGCTTTTGGCCACCCGGTCTGTTGACTCAGCTTCTCTTCTCTACTTTACTGCTGTCAGGTGAAGGCATAGAAATGCAAATACTCTTTGGCTTAGGTTTTGCGTTAAGTTTTGTGACAGTAGCTTAAAAGCACACAAATATCAATATGCGCTTGCAAGCATTGCCATCTTACATGGCGTCACATTAATTATTTTAATCAAAATAAAAATGTTTTTTTTAATGTCTTCTTGAGCAGTACTACTTTTTGAGTCTTGTGTTAGGTACATGCTGACCTTTTGTGGGAAATCAATTGCATTTGTAAACCGAGCATTTTAGCTTGAGGTTGATACAGTCTATGCCAATTCATACGAAATTAAAAACTCAAAACTAAATTGTTAATTCATATGCAAGCTCCAAGTACTATTTACTGAATAAAAAGTAACTACGCTGTTGCCGATGAGGTTGGAATAAAATATTTTTTACCTTTTTTCATGAAATGATTGTGACACTGTGATTTATTCTTGATAGATAAAGTGTCTGAATACAAAATTATTCCAACTTCATGGGCAACAGTGTATGTGGGCTGTACTTTAGTAGATGATTTTTTGCTGTGGTATGAACCTGAATTTCTCCAAAGAATAATGGAGACATCGCGAGAAAAGCTCTCTCTCTCTCTCTCTCTCTCTCTCTCTTCTCTCTCTCTCTCTCTGCATGTGGATGATTTCACTATTTGGCCTTTTCTTTCCTTGATGGAGTCAGCAGAATATTCTCACAAAATTTGTGAATCCTTCGAGAGTTAACTGAATAATCTAGTGAGTCGTTTTCCCTTCCCAAAAGAAGACTAATTCACAATGGGTGTTGACATCCAAGCATTGTGGGTCACAGTTACGCAACTGTTTGAGACCGCGAAGCCATGGAAAAATCTGTGTTTCGATGAAGTGTGCATAATTGAGAATGTCATGTAATGTATGAATACACTACTGTCACAAGACATGCACTGGCTGTGACCTAAGATTTTCAATGTGAACCACATGTGCATAAAAGTCAATCTACGAAGCCTAGGGTCATTGGTTAAACACCTACCTCATTCTGCAAAGTGGGACTGGTATTGGTCATTATGTCATGGAGTCCTTGCAAAATAATTTATCGTGACTGATTGTGAGAGTTTTACTCCCAAGACAATCCAATCAACCTTGGGTCTGGGATAGTATCCCATTGCTTCATTTTGGCAAGGGATTCTTGACAAAGAGGTGGTGTCTGCTTACATTTCTGCTATAAAATTTCTTATTACACTTTTGGGAAACCACTCCAGTATTGTAGTGTGGGAAGTCCTCAACGTTAAAAGCACGAATCACCGTATATCATTTTTTAATGTTTCTTATGCCTGTTTTTACTGGTTTGTCCGCTCATTCGTAAAACTGTATTGTCAAGATCTTGTTTGTGTCCTAATTCACAAAAGTATCAAACCTTTTGTCCGATTTTTGGGTCCTCTTGTTAAGCTTTGTATAGTTGGTAAATTGTGGCAATGACTTGTTACGGCTTTTGGTTATAACCATTAGTTGTAGAGCAGCAACCTGGAGTGAGGGATGCAGGATTGATAATACGTCGATTTTTGGCTGGGATATCATGAACCTTCACCTGTTGGCATATCGCCCTTATTCATGTTATGTGAGTTGTGTGTGCATTTTGGTCAGATAATATGTGGGGTTGCTCTAATAAGAAGAGTGAATCAGAGCTGCACTGATCAGAGCTGTGTGCAGGAGTAAGTGAAGATGTCAGGGAGCATGGAAAATCCAGTGGGCAGACTATTATATTTATAGACTGGAGCAGGCAGCTCGTCCTTCGCTGCACATCCAGTAACAGCCTCTCAAGGTTATTCCCCAGCCGCCCAATACAAATAATGAGACTTTGCCGACAAGGAGCCAGGTGGCACATGTTCAATTTGTTCTGGAGCGGAGCAGTTTGTCTCTGAAGTGAAGGTAAAAGGGATCTTCAATCTCAAATTTTGTCCAAACACGAAACCGTTTTCCGTGACAGCTCAGGGAACTTGCCTGGCAGCCACATCGTCACTCCTGCTGTTTTTTGTTTTTATCTTATTAATTAATTTATTTTTAATATTTACTTAGTTGTAATGCACCACCAGATAAATTCTCTTTGTAAAATGAGATTTCACATGCTTGGATTATGGATACAGAGCAATGCAAAAGACAACATTTTGCTGTGCCATGCCATAGACCCTTGATTGTAAAATATGCTACCTAGTTTTTCTAACAGGTAAAATTGTGTCATATAGGCTTTTACGCAGCTCTGATACTGGTGTTGTTCTGCAGGGTGTTCAGCATGATATAGTTTTTGGACCTCTGAAATTTATTATTTGCCTTACTACTGAAGAAGATATGAGGCAGAGTTTGATCCATCTTTTTGAATTTTTGTGTTGAATACAATGTATGTTTTAGCTTTTTCCGCCGCATTGGGCATCAGTTCCCTCTGCTCCCTCTGGGTGTCCAGCTGAGATCTGGGCATAGACAAATGCAAATTGGCTGCAAATGAAGTCTGATAAAATGGAGATCATAATAATCAGCTCAAAAGACCAAAAAATCAAGAGGTATAGTGTTTTAACCTGATAGTACTGCGTTCAATGAAAATTCCATTGTAGCGTTTGTGATGGCAGATTTCGGCTTGCCTTTTTTGTCATTACATAATGTAATTTAATGTGCATTTTGGCCCATTGGGAAAATTTTAGGGCAAATCACCTAATGGATTGGATGGATTTCTTGAAAACAGCTGTTTCTGATAACAGACCTGTCAAAGCTGATTTTGCAATGTGCTTAAAATGAGAAACAAATTGAAGTAATTGATGCATTGAATATTTTCTTGCATATTTCAAGCTGAAACAGCTCATGAGCAAGATTTTTCACATTTTTCTGGGTACACTGTTATGTATTTTTGAAAAGATCCAGGTACTGTGGCATTACCTAAATACTTCTTCAGGCAGTTTTCATTAACCTGAACGCCGGAGATACAAAATTTAGTTCTTTTGCCTGCTAGCCAGTAGCTTTTCACAAAAAAATAATATCTGGCAGAATAAATTTTGCAGACTAAAACACTCCATGATTTTAACGAGAGCCTATTCCATGCACAAAATTCATGCTCACCACCTGCTGAGTAGATTTAATCATTGCAAGATCTCTGAACTTGTTTATTTCTCTCTCTTTGGAAGTTCTGTGGGTCACTTTGGTGACCATGTGTTTGCCGCAGGGGTGGGTTTTGGTGGGGTTTGCAGAAAACTCAGAGTGGGACCTCTGTTTGGGAAGCCCCCAGTGCTTGTTCCCGGAGTCAAGCCAGCTGATCTGACTCGGGGCCAAGTCTAAAATTGGTACTGCTTATCTGAGCTATTGGAGTAAACGGACACTACTGCTGAGGGGAAGTGGCCTGTAGAGGGGACTGGCCACCTGCCTCTCAGACCGATCTCGCCTCAGTATCAGGGGAACAGGTGCCCCAATGGCTACATGAAACCCTGAAGAATGACGGGGGGCCGCAGAGGGGCTTCTGAGGAGACACTCCGCGTGGTTTTTTTGGAGCAGGATTTTGGGACAGGTGGGGGATGATCCATGCAGTGGAGGCATGGGGTGGGGGGTAGGTGGTGGTGTTGGTGTTTTGTAATGCTGCAGAGGGGTTCTACCGGCGTGCGGACCGTGGACTCTGCCTCGCGCTTCGATAAGCCTTTGCATCACGATAGCTCGAGTGTTTGTTTGTTTTCGGATGGCTGCTGGGTGACTTGCTTTTGCAGTAGGTAACCTTTGATCTGTCTGGCAAATTTACCCTCTCTGAGAGTTGGCTGAGATGTGAGGACTGCCTCTCTCCTGCATGGGATCGTATAGGGTCAAGAGACAAAACTCAACTTGACAATCAAAGCCCTCCTTATTGTTTTAAAATAACAGTGTCTGCCAGCAGAGGCCGTTCTTCTCATAATATTGTCGACAGATTTAATAAAGTGCTGTGACTGCAATGGTGGGAATCTGAATGTATGTTTCTACATTATGTGTTCATGAATGTTCATGCGTCATCGCATGGCATGCATAGGTGTGCGTGCGTACATGTGCGTGTGTGCGGATTTTGTGTTGTCGTCCCCGCACTGTGAAATATGGCTGTGCTGAAATGTGTCTCAGAGACACTAGCCCTTAGCAGAACAGGACTTGGATATCAGATACGCATGTCACAACTTTGAAAAGGAGACATGGGTCACCACCAGCAGGCAGCAAACAAACTGCTAGCTCTTTTGATTCATGAGTTATGACATCTTTGTAGTCAAACCCCTGTGTTTTAATGGGCCTGGTATTCCACTGGCTTCATTGACTGCCAGTTTACAGAAAGCTTTCCCATCTTGGATATAATTGCTTCATTACTGTTTTGTAATGGTAATAATGAAAACCACTGTAAGAGTATTTTATGAGGATGACATAATTTCTGACGCGTACACTGTGGGAATAGAATATATCCAGAAATGCTGAAATATTGATGCAAATATGTCGTAATGGATGAGCTAAATCTCCCTGATCAACAGTGGATTTGTTTGCAACAAGAGTTGTTCGTTCTAAAATTTATGGGCTGCAAAGCCTGGCATGGCTGCTTATGTGCTGTACAGGTTTAGCATAGCATATGTGAGGTGTCATGGCATTTGCAATGATGGTTCGACGTCTGCTGTTCTTAGAGTTAGAGTGAAAAGTTTTTTCTGATCTTGGTGCAATATGCACACAGTCCTGGAGTAACAACAAAGCTCCATAGTTGGCAACGACTTTCTCAGCACCTTTGGTTGGAGTGGTGGATTAGAAGAGCTTGCAGGAGTTATGAGTCTATTGACAGTTTTATTCCCCCCTCAACATTGTCAATTTGTGAAAAAATGTATATCAGGCAAATCAAATGCTTTACAAACCCTTACCAATCGATTACTACAGAAGAGAAACTAAACAAATAAAGGCATGAGTAATGCGGTGAGGTAAGTGGATTCGATTGTGAGGGTTGTGGGGATTGGAGTCTTCAGTCCCATTGCGCATGTCCATGCGCGTTGATGAGAAGAGCACTTAGCCCTGGCTGGAGGCCACACTCGTACCTCTGCTATTAGGCCCTTCTTTCAGCCCTAGTGCAGAGAGAAAGCTTTGTTCTGGCCCATTGTTTCCATCCAAGAGCAGCTCAGTAACTGCACGAGTGGACAGTACAAAGATGAATCTACCTTGCTAATCCCCTCTGCAGTCTTGAGCTCAATGCCAGGAGAGGCGCATCACCTGCCTTTCATGAAGCTCACTGGCCTTTGTGTCATTGCCCTACTTCTGTACGGATCTGCCTGGCTGCCAGGAGCCCTGTTTGTACTTCTCCTCCCAAACAAGTGGTGCAGACGGTACTTGGTTCTGTGGTGTGCGGGTGTGTTTTTGCTAGTCTACTGTAGTTCTTCTCATGCTAGAAAGCACATTTAACCATTCAAGACTTATCATCGGAAAAATGCCGAACTGAACATTCTAAACGCTGGTGTAACTATTACTACAAGCTATTGAAAGCTCCAGAGTTCTATTACACTTAGAATTTGAAGTATATTCTGAAAATGTTGGTTACATATTTACAACTCTGTGTACAAAAAAGTTGGGATACTATGTAAAATGTACATAAAAACAGAATGCAATGATTTCCAAATCATTTAAAGTCTATATTTAATTGAAAATAGTACCACATATTAGATGTTGAAACAGAAATTTTATTGTTTTTGAAAAATATCTGCTAATTTTGAGTTTTATGCCGTCAGCATGTTTCACAAAAGTTTGGAAGGGGACAACAAAAGATGGGAAAATTTGTATGATGCTAAAAAGAAAACACCTGGAGGATAATTTAAGAGCTAAAAGGTTAATCGGCAACAGGTCGGCAACATGATTGGGAGTAACAAGCATCCTAGAGAGACAGTCGTTCAGAAGTAAAGAAGGCGAGGACTCTCTGGAAGGCTGTGAATAAAAATTTATGAATAACATATCTTGGTATAAATTTCAAGGAATCTGGGATTTTATCATGTTAGGCACGTTGTACATAATATAATTAAAAGATTCAGTCTGGAGAACCTAGAGAAATCTCTGTATGCAAGGGAAAAGGTCAAAATCCAATATTGAATGGCCGTGATCTTCGGGCCCTCAAGCAGCACTCTATCAAAAAAAGACAGGATTTGGCTGTAGAAGTCACCGTATAGGCTCAGGAACTCAATGAAAACCGTTGTCAGTGAACACAGTGTGAAACTGCATCCATAAACACAAGTTCAACTCTACCATGTAAAGATGAAACCATATACAAATAAGATCTAGAAACGCTGTTGCTTTCTCTGGGCCCAAGCTCATTTAAGATCAACTGCAGGGTTCTGCCCAGGATGCTAGGAGTGCTGGACGAAAAATTTCTGTCATCTCTTAACCTGACAATCCGTGTTCCACGAGCTACGAAGCACAATACATATTATTCACGAATGATCTTGTCAGTGAGGGGCATAGGTTTAATCTGAGAGTTGGCGGCGATGGAGCGCGCTATGCGCGCGAGCTGGAAAAATTTTTGCCACAATTCGAATGCAGATATTGCCTCTCCGTCACCAGAGAGGGAGAGGCAATGGAGGTCTTTGATGTTCTCCATGGTGCATAGCGAGATGCTTCTAATTTTCATAGATAGATGCCATATTCATCAAAGTTTTTTTTCTATTTTGTGTTCAGATAGGCCTACTTTTGATTACATTTCTGAATATGACTGAACAACTGTAATTTATGTTTCAAACATTTCTAATGCAGCTTAACAAATCTGAACCATTCATAAAACTTTTAACAATTCATAAGTAGGTTAATTACATGATATGTTGTATCATTAATGACTACTACAATCATTATTTGGCAGTGGCGGAGCCAGAAATGGGAATGGAGAGGGTCATGGAACATCCGTTTAAAGCAATTATTCGTCCTGACCTGTTCTCAGTCATTTTCATAATTAACAAAAACTTCTCTCCGAGAACACTCCACACTGTCAGGTGCTGCTAGTTCTCCCTGTTTAGGTAAGACGACAATCATTATTGTGGACGCTTATTTGTGGCATTTAAATCAGCGTTATTCAAAATTGCATACCTGTCAACTTGCACGCATAGGCCTAAGGCTTGAGTCTCACGCTTTTTATATTTAATTGCTGAGTCCCACTTTTTATATCAACCCTCGCTGTACCGAGAGTGAGAGGCGATATTTCATTGGAAGGCGGGTCGGTCATTATTCAATCATGTGTATTTTAGAGATTCTCATGCAGAATTGAAATCTCTATGCATGGAAGTTTTTCTGTTTTCAAACGAAGAATTTAAACGATCATGAAGCGCAGATTACATCGACTGATGTGCGGAAAAGGTAGCGCGGAAGTTTCAGAGCAGTTTGTCTTTCGTAAAGCTTAGGCCTGTTACTAAGTAAATTATGTTTCTGTACTGAATTCGGCCCATTATTTCATCGCTGTTAGATCGCATATGGAGTGAAGCGTGTCTTCAATTGCCAGTGGATTATTACGATAATTTGAAAATGCATCAATAAAGGAAAATGATTGAGAACTAGCCAGGACGCGGCCAGGATGCCAGGGCGTGGGTCGAAAACAAAAGTTCGCTATTCTGACAATAATAGAAGGGGGGGAGCATATTTGGGGTCATTCATATATTGTTTCTAGCGGTTTTAATGGACGCTAGATGGGCTCATTTTAACTGATCTTTGAAAAAATAGTGCCGGTTGGGAAAAGCTGAGTGGTGGTCGGTGCATTCCGAGTGCTGGTCGAGGCCGACCAGCGTCGGCAGAACCCCGACCTGAGGCAAAGTGGAAAACTTTCCTGTGGTCTGATCAATCAAAATGTGAAATTCTTTTTGGAAATCATGGATGCTGCATCCTCTGGACTAAAGAGGAGCGGGGCCATCTGGCTTGTTATCAGCGCACAGTTCAAAAGGCAGCATCCATGATGGTATGGGGGCGCATTAGTGCACATGGCATGGGTAACTTGCACATCTGTGAAGACACCACTAATGCTGAATGATGTATACTGGTTTTGAAGTGAATTATACTGCCATCGAGACATCTTTTTCAGGGAAGCCCTTGCTTTTTTCTGCACACATTACAACAACAAGGCTCCATAGTAAAAGAGTTTGGGTGCTAAACTGGCAAGCCTGCAGTCCAGACCTGTCGCCCTCTGAAAATATTTTGCACATTATGAACAAAATACATATAACAAAGGAAACCACAATGTGTTGAGCCACTGAAATCCTACATCAAGCACGAATGGGAAAGCATTTTTCTTGCATAACTGCATCAGTTGGTGTTCTCTGTTCTGAAACACTTACAGATTGTTGTTAAAAGAAGAGATGATGCAACACAGTGGTAAGCATGCCCCCATCCCACCAGTCTTGAAATGTGTTGATGGCATCAAATTCAAAATGAGCAGATATTTTTCAGGAAACAATAAAATTTTTCAGATTGTATTTGACGTCACCAGATCTGTTTGGGAGCATGTCGGGGTCGCACAGATTTTAAGTAGGAAATATTAAACATGTTCAATATTTATGATCCAATATCTGGTGGTGTAGAGGGGATCCCTAACAACCACAGATGACGCAGTCTGTGGATTCTCTCGTAGGGAAGACCGATAGCCAATTAGGAGCTTAGCTGACTGAAGCTGAAGAAGTCATAAATGATCCGACTGTTCACACTACTGGCACGCTTTTCTCCCGTGACTGAGAGACTTCTGGTTTAGAGAGGCAGGATTCTTCAAAAGAATCTGTTTGTGTGTGGCATACGTGATTGTGCTGTCTACACCCCTGAGGACCATATATGTAAAATGCAGTTTTATTTTGTTATGTGTGGGGTTTCTCACATGTAAACATCTGTTTAGATTGGTTTTAAATTCCTGTGGGGACATCAACTCAGTCTCATGACCATTCTTGCATGTTCTGTGTCATCAGAGAACCTGGTGGTCTTCTACTTATGGATACATTTGTAGCTGGCATTTCACAGTGCCCCTGACTACTGGGGTGGTATTTAATGTTGGTGGAAGAAGGATGTGCAACATTTGGAGCGAACTAGATTGCTGTTAAAAAGCATTTGCCCCCTTCCTGATTTCCTCAATTTTTGCATATTGGTCACACGTAATTGTTTCCGATCTTAAAACGAATTTTAATATTATAAGATACCCTGAGTGAAAACATATTGTAGTTAAAGGAGCTGTGTCATGATTACTGCACATGCTCAGAACTTGCATCCTAAGAAAGTGAATCTGCTTGACTGCGAGTCATAATCTGATTCCATCCTTGCCAATTTGTCTTCATTTTACATTATATTTATATATTTTAGTTACTCCGACACTGTTTTTATATGAAGGAGCATTCTGTGGAAATTTGAGGATTTAAAGCGCTATTTTAAGCTTCAGCCAATGGATATGAAGAATGTAAGATGGTTGCCATCGCCAATAATCATATAAGAAGAAAAATACCTTCTTGATTCTGACTTGCAGTTCAGCGGATTTACTTTGTTTGAAGTTGTGAGCATGCGCAATAATCATGACACACCTCCTTTAATTAAATGTGGATTTCATTTATTGAAGGAAAAAAAGCTAGGTGAAAGGGCGTTCCTTGGCATGACACACAATGAAGTGACATAGTATGGACGGCTATGGAAATCAGCAAAAGTTTTGAATATTTTGCATTTACTTAGTTTATTGCCATCCTTGCAATGTCACATCAATGACCTAAATGTGTCCAATGGGCAATCACATTGCCATTACCGTTTCTTTATCATTATAGGCCATGTGTAGGTCTTGATTATTCAGTTAATAAATTGCATGATTGCTCTGTGGGCAAACTTTCAGGGGGACTGATTTTCAGGAATCATGCAATAATAGGTGAAGCGACTGAAGGCTCCCTAAATATCTGACGGCACTCCACTGGTGGTCGGCTTACTGAGGTTCCTCCAAGATCGCATTGACGACTCATCCAAGAGGTCACAAGGGAACCCAGACTAAGATCTAAAAAACTTCTGGCCTCACTTGCCTCAGTTAAGGTCAGTGTTCATTATTCCTTCTCAAGAAAGAGACTGGGCAAAAATAGCATCCTTGGGAAAGTGGCAAGCCGAAGACCACTGCTGACTCAAAGGAACACGAAGGCTTGTTTCACATTTGCCTAAAAACATCTTGATGATCCCCAAAGACTTGAGCCAATATTGTGAGGACTGATCAGTGAAAAGTGGAACTTTTTGGGGGACATGGGTCCCATTACATCTGGCACAAAGCTAACACAGCATTAAACAATAAGGACGTCATACCAACAATCTAACACTGAGGTAATGTGATGGTCAACGGCTGCTTTGCTGCTTCAGGGCCTGGGCGACTGGCTATAATTTATGGAATCATACATCTCGCTTTCTGCCGGACAATTCTGAAGGAGAAGGCCCGACCATCAGTTTATGACCAAAAACTCAAGGGCAGTTAGGTTATGCTGCAGGACAATGATCCAAAGGACATAAGCAAGTCCACCTCTGAATGGCTCAAAAAAAAATTTTTTTTTGGAGTGGCCTAGTCAAAGTCCTGCTTTGAATCTGATTGAGATGACCTTAAACCGATAGTTCATGCTCAAGAACCCTCCAATGCAGTTGAATTAAAACAATTCTGTGAAGAATAATGGGCCAGAATTTCTCCACAAAGATGTAAAAGACTCAGGGCCAGTTATTGCAAATGTTTGATTGCAGCTGTTGCTGCCAGGGATGTCACAACTAGTTATTAGATTTTGGTGGGGGAGCAGTTATTTTTTCACATTGGTGTTGTAGGTTTTGAATAACTCTTCACTTCAATAAATGAAATAATCATTTAAACACTGCAATTTGTGTTTGCTTGCATTGTCTTTGTTTTATATGAAAATTAGGTGGATGATCTGAAACATTTGAATATGACAAATAAACAAAAATCTGAGACAAAAAGTCGGTAAGGGGGCAGATACTCTTTCACAGCACTGTAGCTACTCAGTTAGGTGGAAGCTCAATTCATTGCAGCCAGGGTAATAAGCCCACTCTCAATTGTGGCAGTCCGGTTTACTGCTGTGTATATTGAAAGCTACAAGGCTCAAACCTAGTGGAAGCTAGAAGATTGAAGTTTTCACTGCACACACTATGTCAAGGCAGCCAGGACAGCCAAGTATGTTGCTGCTGGTCGCCCCCAGGCTGAGCTTTCCTCTGAGCTGGCAGTTCATCATCGAGTGGCAGACATGCTTCTCATTGTTGTTCGGTCGATTAGCAACTAGTGTTAATGCGGCGTATTTTCAGGGAGAGGAGGGTTGAAGCTACTATGGTCGCAATAAGCTCTGTTTAATTGCGGATTAGATAGGTGAGGAAACAGCTCACTTGGGATTGGATCTGTTTGGATCTGTTTAGAGCCACACAGGATATCATCAATACTTTGGTTCCAACATGAATGAGAAGAAACATCAAGATAATTTTCTCACAGGCTTACATAGGTTAGCCCAAGATCGGTGATGTTTTATTACTTCACTGCGTATCACTTAATTGGGTTCTGGATCCAGATTCAAACTCAAAATATTTTCCACTAGGGTTAAAACACACCATCCCTGGCAGTATAGGGCCTCAAGAAACAAAACTTGCTCTTCTAAGGGTTGAAAAAAATCAGTCTACATCTAGTCACTTCAAGCCAAGCGCATGTCGAAACCATGGATGAACACAAAATTATCAGACTCTCCCAAAATTCGGCAGCAGAAAAAAATAATAAAAAATACATAAAAAGAATTTCAACGGCTCGTTTGTGTTGCTGTTATTCTGAATATAATGGTTGTTTATATAGAGGTAGTCCTTTGCCAGAATAAGTAGATGAATTATTTATGTTTCCAACATGTTGTGGAGACAAAAGAACATCAGTGCATGGCAGAGGCTGGTCGACGCTGCACTCTGCAGCAGCTCAAACAGATGGCAGCCTTATCACAAGTAGTCCTTCAGTGAGTTTTCAGTGGCATTTACCAGCCAAAAGCAGAGTGGGTGAAATCCCTGGACCATGAGGATTTGGACAATCTAATATGTTAATTTCAAAAGTAATCCCCCAGTGAATGTGGTCTCAGACTCCCATCAGTAGTGGTTTCTGAGCCTGAGAAAGGAGGTAAGGGCAGGTCAAATATTTTTAGTCATTCACTTTGGATTCTATGGTCAGGGAAAAAATGACTATCCGGGCTAATAATAGATTTGTATATTCTTCTTGCATGGCGGCCTGAGTGACACAAAGTGATTTATCACGGTAACAGTAGACTGAATGCCTAAATTCGATCGTCTGTCTCAGGGCGACGAGCATTTGTATTGCGATTGTCCGCAGTGAACTGAATTCCTCTCTTGGCTGCTCTCGAGCCATGAGAGTTGTGCAGTGACTTGGCATTCTGTTCAGTTTGGGAGGGGAACCACTGTTTAAAAAAAGTTAAATGTTTCTTTCTTTCAGTTCCGCATAATGTACAAAAATGGGGCACCAGAGAATCTGCTGATAAATGTGATGCAAAGCCATTTAAAAAAAAACGATCTTGTTGCCCTCCAGTGTTCTGTGTACGTTTTTTTCCCCATTCACTCATTCATTAGGATGAAATAGAACATATTAGCATACATATTACCATAAAGTAAAATTAATATTCACTGCGGTGTGTTGAGATTTTGAGTTGGATACCTGAAGCACAGAGGGGGCTTTAGCAGAGCCCTGTACTGCGGGTGAAGACGGATTTTCTTCAAACTGGCTTTCCGTGCGCTAATGGAGCGTTGGCCGCATGTTGTAATAACGAATTGCCAATCAGATGACGGTGCAAAGAGCAGGGAACAGACCTGGACTTGCACATTTCTGAGAGGTTTTACGAATAATCTCTGGTGTGCTATTTATAGATGACGGGGAGGAGGGTGGGATGACTTGGGGGTGGGGTAGGGGGGCATTCGGTGTCGTTATGCCGGGCCCTCCCTGAACAATCCTCAGGTCATGGGCGGTGAGCTGTCATTCCCAGCCGGATTGTGATCGAAACGCACCCGACTGAGGGAACACAACAAGATTCCTCAGTCTGTCTGCCTTTCAGTCGACCCCTCTATTTGTGGTCATGTTTGCTTAGGGAGAATGTAAACTTAACTTGTGTGAGGGGGGGGCTCAGGAAGGAGGAAAAACCCTGCACCACCACTAAAGAGATTGCAGCTCATTTGCTGCCTGCACTGGGCTGCTGCAAGTGCCTCTAAATGTAGTCTGTTGTATAATCCCTCTGGGGGCCCTATTGCTATTTTTGTTCCTGGATATGCGTCACAACTGGGTATTTTCTCTGGTGACTAGCTTACATCAGTAGGTCTCCTAACATACGCTCTATCAGCCAGTGGCTTCTGATTGACGGGAGTTTCGCCTATTTGGCTTCGTTGCTGATCTCAGAGGATGGACAGGAAGAATTTTGTCTGAGAGGAATGCGGAAAATGCCTGCAGATGAGGGACGGTGGTGCTGGTGACACCAGGTTAGTAGACAGATGTTATTTTTCCCTCTCCCCTTCTCCTCTTGGTGTTGTTGCTGAAAGGTTATTTCCTCGTCGCTCTGTTTGTAAACTGACTGAGGGGCCAGGCTGGCCGGCCGTCCGTCACCGTTAGAGGCTTCCTGCGCGGGTCGGAGTGACGTACTGCAGCGCGGCAGTGCCGGGCTGTTTCCGCGGTTGTCTGTTAGAGTGGTGCCTCTCTCTTCGAGTGCCGCCCGGGGGGCTTGGTGCGCTGTCTTGCCTGTCAGAGGGACGGTCCTGCTCCCTGTTCCACGGGGCGTCTTTCCGAGCTTTGGCAGGAATTTCCGTAGCTGCCGATAAGGAGGGAAACATAACCTGCTTCTGCCTCTCTTGCACGGTTGTTTCCGGCAAGCAGGTGGCCCCCGTTGCTGTGCGTTTGGAGTTGCTGTGCCCTTACTGCCGCGGTTCCTGGAGTGACGGGAAGAGCGTTTCTGGTGCCTTGTTGTGTCTGAGCAGCCAGCGGGTGAGACATTTCTGCAGGAAACCTCGCTGGCTTCATGCCTCAGTTGAACCAGATTAGATAGGGTTCCTATTTCCCTAAATTTATGGAGGGACACCCCGGCGCTCTCCCACACGCTTCCCTGCACTACTCAGCCTTCTTGACCCCCCCCCATCCTGCATACTTGGAATTGCATTACCTAGGTTCCGTGAGAGAGATGTATACAGTATATACTGTACGCATGTCTGCATGTCTGTAAATATGTAAGTTGCACCTTTGTATGTATGTACTTATGTGTTGTATGCATGCATGTGTATGAGTACATTGCAGGACTATACAATATACTATCAAATTATTCTATGATTATCTTATTCATATTATGTTTTGCATGTTCTTTTCCATGTCTTAGCAATACAAATGACAACTGTGTTCATGAGGATATTTGAATTTTAGGACATGAGATTTCTGTGTTTTGGGTCTCACCCCACATTATCACAAGTAGAATAACTACTTGTTCGAAGGAAGGTCCCATTGATAAGACTGGGAAATCTCTGTTCCGGCCCTTCGAGTTCCACGCATGTCGGCAGCCTTCAGTTCAAAGGTGCGCATTGTTTCTGAGAAGCTTATCGTGCTGCCGCTATGCATTTATAATCCCCCCCACCCAGACCCCTCCGCCAGTCTCGCTAAGAAACCCAGGAGTGAAATTAGGACGACCTTGAAATGTGCTCCCTTTGCTCAGACTTTTATCACCTACCTACACCCCCCTCCCCCTCCCCACACACTGGCTAGCCGAGTCAGCTGTGCAGATCCTTTTTATTTACTTAATAATTTTTTTCTCCCTCTCTCTGCAAATTGGGGTATATTACCCCTGTTTGATAGCTGTGGAAAGAGGGCTTGTTTTCATGCCAAGTATGCCGAACCATTTTCCATTCACAAATTCTCAGACGATTCATAATGTTGAGTTGTCACCGCTTGCTGGGCCTCTGCGAGTTTCAGACGCTACCTTTTGGACTGCTCGGTGGGCATACTGCCCCTTTGCTCCCACTCTGTCTTCTTTTGTAAAGATTCTCTGCAAATATGAGAAAAATATAGGATTGAAATTGGGTATTTACTGTATCTTTGGTTTGTTTCCACGACGTGTGTGTAGCGAGTAGCTGCTTGGAGTGAATGTGCTAATGAGTTCTGGACTTAAGCTCTTCCTTGAGATTCAGCTCTTTCCTTTGACGATGTGTGGAGGAGAAAGGCAGACTCACACTCAGTGAGTCTTAGTACTCATTGTTACATTGTAATGCTGAGTAGGGGTTGTGTTAAGCCCGCAAATGGCGCTGTAGTTACAGCAGGGGTGTATCTTGCTCTATCAGTCACATTTCTTTCTGGTTAGTCTGGCCTGAAATTATGAGAAGGCTTTGATGCTACAGTCATTAATTGGTGTTTTCTGTTATTTGATTCCTTGTTTGGGTATATGTTTGTCCTTGTTTGTCTTTGGGCATGTGTATTGTATGTATATATGTGTTTTTGTACGTGTCTTAATGCCTGCAAATTATTTTCTTTCCTCTGTTCCTTATCATTGCTCACTAGTCTGTTCCACCATGTTGCGATGTATTCCACTTGCTTCACTTATGGGGGTTTACAGTGAGGGTTTTGAAATCTGCAGATTTTACGGGCCCATCTCAAATCCCCCTTGTTTCCATCGAGAGGGAAAAACAGGCGAAAGGGAGGTACTATGTCCGATTTTGAGCTGTCATGGTCAGGTACTCCCATCAAAATCTGTGCTGTGCGTGGGCTGCTGAATCATTTCTCCTCTTTTTTTTTCATTTTTCTCGCGGCTTCATTGGACCTCTGGGACTTCATCCCTGCAGGCTAAGCATAAAATTTGGCCAATAAAAATAGGGAACAGAGAGTCAAAAAAACAAAAAAAAAACCATTCTGTTAAAAAGAGCGACTCTAATATCCAGGTGGAGGAGGCATCCTGGTCACCAGGGGGACATTATCTTTCATTGCCATGTTATACCGTGCTCATACTCTGACGGGTGAGTAGTAGTCATAGCCTCTGAATCAGTCTCTTTCTCTCTTTCTATGCATGCTTTAGGCACTTCATTAGCTGCTGGGAACATTGGCATTTCCAAACAGTTGCTTGCTGATGGTGGAACACATACTGAGCTAAAACAAAGTGTTTTTGCAGTGTGTGCTCTGAAAAAGTATATTTTGTTTGTCCCAACCTTACATTGCCCCTTTTCTTTTTATAATTTGGACCATTTTGCAGTGGGCTATATGAACGAGAACGGTGAACTCTCACACTGGTGACATATACCAACCTTTCCCCTGCCCCTCACTGGTGGTGAGATTAGGCCCGTGTGATCTCTGACTATGCAAAGCTGCCTTTATAGACTATGTCAAAGGAGTGATTCCTCAAAGTGTGAGAGCTTTGAAGAATAATTGAAGAATTCTGACATCATAGTTCCAGAAGCCTGCATGCAGTGTGTCTGATGATTAAATGTTAGCACACGAGATCATGCCTAAGTGACATAGAATATTCTTAAAATGTTAGTGGAACATTTTGTCGATGTCATGTCAGTGGCACTGCATGGCAGCAACACTGCTAGAAGGTGTTGTCTCTGCTGACTACAGCCACACTATCAAGTTGCGCGGTTAAACAATGTGGTTGATGAGTATAGCTACTGTATCAAGATGTACAGTGAGGCAATTGTTTTGTTTTAGCTGAGAATAGCTACCCTAACATGGTGTCCAGTAAAGGCATTGGGTTGTTTTCCTGACTGTAGCTACAGTACGGTGTGCAGTGATGCGTCTAAGGTCTCCTTGAGGAAAGGTTGATCCCACCTGTGCTGTGGAAGATGAGTCCAGGTGCGCAGGTGTGAGAGGCTTTGCAGCAGGCCCTTGTTGTACAGATCCACTCGGCCTTCTCTGTCCCCTCTCTGGTCCTGTGGTTCGGGCTCTCACTGGGCTCTGTAGGGTCTAAGCCCTCACTGCCGTCTGTTTGCCGGCCGCTGGTGCCAGGGCCCTGGCAGAAGAAGGACCTGGCAGCTGGCAGCGCTTTTCGAGCCTCCTCCGCAGCAGGTAGCCACTCGCTAAGCTAAGCTGGCTTGGTCTGTTCCGTCAGAGCAGGAACAAGCCTCCTGTTCACAGCGGACACGTCAGAGCCTTGAAGAGAGGGAGAGGGAGAGGGGGAGAGATTGAGAGAGGGTGAATGAGAAACATTGGACATGGGCACATACTCCAGTGCTAAACAAACACAGGGACATTAGTATTATGTTTATATGTTTATTCTATGTTCGTTATAAGTTTCATGTTTTTGCTACATGTCATATCACAGGTGCATCATATCAATAAAACCAATATGAATTTGAATTTGAGGGGTGGGAGAGAGAGAGTCTTCTCCCCCGCCCGTCTTGCAGAAACATTCTGTTCCATGAGAGTGGGCTACATTTCCAATCGGTTCTAAGATCCATTTGACCCTTCCTGGACCAAAAGTGTTTTTGTGACAAAAAGAATGAGAAAAGTAAGATAAGAAGGCGGATTAAAGTCAATTTAAATGAAGATCCTCTTGGCCCAGACTGCATTCTTCTGAAGTCATGGTAGATACTGTCTTCTCTCTCCGAGTGCTAGCTGGTAATCAGAAACAAGGTCACTTGCTTATTGCCTGCAGGCCTCCCGTTCTTAATCTCTCTAGTGTGGTGGCATGAGGCGGCAGCCTCTGTCCAGGTTTGGAAATTCCATCCCTTTTTAGGTGGACCAGGCTGACGCAGGAAAGCTTGGTCGTCACAGGGCTTGGCCAGGGAGGCCTCTCGGCAGGCCTGCCTGCAAAGTAGAGACAGGCTGGCTATCGGTGCCAAGGCCAATGTGGGCAAGGCCTGCTGCCAGGCTGGGTGGGCATGGATCCGAACAGGAAACAAAGTAGCGGGCACAGGACCTGAAAACAGCGAGGCCTGGGGTGGCCCATTCTGCTGGCTGATGGGAGATTGGCGTTGGATGTGACGTAGTTGTGTTGATGGCGGACAGTAGATGTGGTTCAGGTTGAAGAAGGCCAGACCTGTGTTTTGGGGCTCTTTTTCCGTCAGCCCTCCCTTTTTGCCCAAAGCAGCACTCATCCCTGAGCCTGCCTTTTTCCACAGGGTTCCCAAATCGACAAAATCCACACGAACAGTGCACAGACTTTCCTTGACTGCAGTGAGGTGGATTGTGCTGTATGCGGTGAAAGCTATTTCTGCCCTAAATCAAAAGTGGCTCTCTGGCAGTGCTCATACCATGAGTTGACGTGCCCTGAATTTACCTCCCGCATCCCTTCCCAGTGGCTTAGTATGGACCAGGATTCAAAGCTCACTTCAGAAAACTGCGGTGTTCGGTTATGCGGTCTTAAGAGTGTTCTCGTTTTAAACTGCCGAAAATGAACAGTAGAAAGTCCGTCGACGGCAGGTATATTGAGAGGCCTGGGGGCACTGAAACCTTGGGTGCACGGATGCAATACCATGTGAATAATGAGACGGAGGAGAGGGAGGGAGAAAGGAGGAGAGGGGGGTTAGAGAGAGAGCTGAAGAGAGAGAGAGGCAGTACGAGGGAATGGTAAAAAAGCTTTGAACAGAGAGTCAGCTGCAGCGTGCGTCAGTGAGGCAGGCGTGAATGCTTTGCTGGATGGGGAGATATATTTTTAGCCCGGTGGGCCATTATGAGTTAGAGCTTCGAGCTATGCTTTGCAGCAGAAGAGCTGGACTGCTCAGACAAGAGTGAGGAATCTCTTTGGCTAGTGGGGAGACAATGAAGTGCTCTTCCTCAGAGCCTCTGTATCTGTGCAAAACAGTCCCAGTTGTCTATGCAATTACACCAAGCAGGGAATGGCATAGGTTTGATATGAAAGGACAGGTAAATGGGAGATGCTGACAAAGATCATCAGCTGCCGGCATACCTGAGGGGAATGCCTGGCATTTCCTGTACCTTTCTGGTGTGACATCACAAATACTGTGTGCGATTGGAAAACTCTTGTCTGAATGTTCTAATGCCAATGTTACAATTACCAGTAATTGACAGCTCATGAAGGGTGACTGAGAATTCAAAAAAAAAACAAAAAAACTAAAATGCCAGAATAAGCAGGAATTCACAATAGCTGGGACCACTTGGACGCCAGCATCCACAAGTGTTTGCATTCACACGTGCAGCCTCAGAAACACTTGACCTCCATGCCAAATTTCAGCATCATGGGGTGAAAGCTGAGGCCGCCGAAGGGTGGAGAAATTTTTGGGGACCAACAGACCGAATGACAGAGCAAGCTATAGAGCTCTCGTTTTAAATTTTAGTTCCCAGAAAAAAGCATTATTGTGAAGTGAGGACGAATAAATTATTACTTTTATTATATATATTGTTTTGAAGACATGTACACTGATCAGCCACAAGATTAAAACCACCTGCCTAATATAGTGAAGGTCCTCCTTGTGCTGCCAAAACAGCTCTATAAAACTGTCGTCACTTGAATTTCCAAACTCAGGGTTTCCCAACAGAACATTTCCGAGTATCACACTCCTTCCACCACTTCTTTCCACTGTGCATCCTCATGCCATCTCTTCCTTGGTAAATAATGCACTCGTACCCAGCTAATGATGTGAAAGAAAATGGGACTCACTGGATCAGGTGACCTCTGAAGCTCAGGTACCCATTGGGGGCACTTTCAGAGGTGGGTCGAGGTTTGAGTGGACATTTTGACTTATCTGTGATCTGGAAAGTGTAATACACAGAAGGGTATGATGCACTGTGTTGCGACACATTCCCTGTGTAAATATCATTAAAATTCTCAGCAACCTGTGCCACAGTTGCCCTTCTGTCAGTGTGGGCCAGATGGGATAGCCTTCATAGCCCTCATGCATTGATGAGCCTTGGGCACCCAAAACCCTGTTGCCGGTTCAAGGTTTGTCCCTCATTGGACCTCCGTCAGTAGTTACTCACATCTGCTGACAGGGAGCACTCCAGAAGTCTTGGCACTTCAGAAATACTCTAACCCACTCATCAGGCCATAAGGATTTGGCGCTTGTCAAAGTCCTTCAGTTCCCATTTCTCCCACATCCAACTTGTTGAATATGAGAATTGACTGTCCGCTTACCGTCTAAGATCTGTCTGCCAACTTCGAAATGTGCCGTTGTTATGAGATAATGGACATTATTTGCTGCATCAGTAAGTAGTTTTAATGTTTTGGCTCACTGGTGTATTTTTATGTTGGGATGACAGAAGGTCTGTGTTGTCCTGTCCAGTGCTTACAAAAACACTATATTACTGAAACGAATACCGGCACTTCTTCCAATGTGAAGACCTTAATAAAAAGAAGATGTAATAGTTGGGCTGGGTTACCATATTTGTATTTAGTTCATCTGTTTTGTCAGTCGCCATTGGTAACTGCTGAATGGGATAAATTAGATGTCAGAAACCATGCATTTTGGCAAGGCGGGAAATTTGCGATTTGTTGATAATTTATGAAATGTTGATGCTCTGTGCTCGTGCTCGGTGGGGAGCGTGGATTTAATCCTGTTGGAAACACAGATACGGGTCCTAGAGAACCTTGGAACGATGTGGGAGTTCTTTTTTCTGCTTATTTCACGCTTAGGGGGAAAATTTACTGATTTCTGGCGGCTGATAGATGTAGCTATGTTGCTTGTATTCTCATTTACTTTATATGAAAAAGAAACCAAGTTGTGTTTGGGAATTTGTACATTTGATATTTTTGACTTCAAGCCAATGTCTTTGTGATAGTGCAGCACTCAAACACCAGAGGTGTAAAATTCTTTAGACTCTGACTCAGAGCGAAACTGTGTTTGCATGAGAATCTGAGACAGAACGTAACAATATTCCTTTAGGTGCCGCCGAAGTGTGATGATGTGCTGTCGACAGGTTTGGTCAGTGGCTCACGTTGTGGATTTAGAATGACGAGTTGTTTTAAAGAATCTTGGAGCAGTCTGCCAGGAAGCCTGGCCTACAGAATCTTGTCTGAGTTTGACTTCCCTTCCATGAAACACTCAATAAATAAACAGCGCTGTGTGACCAGCCAGGATACTACAGCGGAATGGGCACGCACGCACATGTACGGGCTCGGAGATACAAAAGACACGCACGTGTATGCGCAGATGGGGCACGGACACATGCATGCATAAACACACGCACCCATATGCATAAACACACATACAGAAAACAGACACACTTATAAACAATCAGACAGACACACACACATAAAAAGACACACAAGCACAAAAAAGACACACAAACATGAACATAAAAGACACACAGACACGCATACGCGCACTCACACACACGCGCGTGCGTGCGCACACACACACACACGTACGCACACACACTCCCCTCCCTCCCAGACTTCCCGTTAAGGTCCTCCAGCAGATGTTGGGTATTCGTGCCTGGCCCAGAGAGCAAAAGGAATGTGGCAACCTCGTAACGCACCTCCGATTTTCCATTCCTGCTGTGTACACATCCCATTATCAATTTTATATGAAAGTAGGAAATTCCTTTAAAGAAGCGGTGCTCCAGCCCCGGGGGATGTGAGCCCAACTGTTTCTGCATTCCTGGCCTGGAAGCTCAGGCTTGGAAAGAGGCCCTCTGTCCAGACATCTAAAGGTGGCCCCCACCACGGCCACTTTAACCGTAATATAAAAACCTGCTGCTTCGGTTTGCCCCGACTTCTTTATCCCCCCGCTCTTCTAAAACCTGCTGCCAGTGCGTGACGCTCAAGGTGAAATGTCACCCCAAAAGATGAATGCGCGTATTTTCGTTGAGAGGAAAAAAGCCCGCCCACACCCGGCTTTTCGAGGCGGCTGTTAAAATTGATTTGCCCTTTGATCCACCGCTGAATTTTACTATTTATGTTAGGTGGTGCCACATAAAATAAAATGAAAATAAATAAATAAATTTTTAAAAAAAACTTGGCCAAATGAAAAATACAAAATCAAATTCGAGAGAAATAAAAGAGAAATTCCGAAGGGAATTCTGAAAGCCCAAGGGAAACTGTATATTTATATTGGTGCATTTTTTAGGAGGTGTTTCGGACTCACAGCTCTATGAACAAAATGTTCTTTACCTAGAAGGGAATGTGGAAACCGCAACAATGGACATTCAATTATATGGCTGCTCTTGGTCTTGGCCGTGATGGATGATCTTTCAGTGGCAGTCCCAGGAAGCAGACATAAATCCCCACAGCAGTAATGGAGGACTTGGAGGACTTACAATGCAGACAGTGTTCCACGCAGGCCGCTAGTATTGCTTTTTAGTGTGGCGAGATCGGATAAAGTGAGCACGGGCCATAGCAGTACATTTGCTTCCCAAAACCTATGCTGCATGCGGGTTCAGCACAAGCCAGTGCATCCAAGCCGGATTAGAAGCAATTTTGGCCTGGCTGTGCTGCCAGGCTAGAATTGGCTAAGATCTGGCCCCAAAAGTTCTTGGCTATCTTATATGGTCGTAAAAACATGTTAATAATTCAAAATTTTAAAGGTCCAATTATACACTGGGGAGGAGGGCCTTAAACCAAACTGTGCAGCGCCAAGTTAGTGCAGGGCCTCTGTCAACTTCCAGGGCTCGTAGCACAACTCCACATATACACTCCACATACACCCCTTAGTGTCCACGTCAGCGTTATCACACTAATGTACCACTTCCATATGAAGTTTTTTCCCAAAATGCAAAAAGTGCAAAAATTACAAAAATTGAGATAATACCATAAAGCGACAGCCCTGTGCTTCTTATGCATGGTGCAAAAATCTGTTTTTATAAATTCATACTCTAAGGTGTATTTTTTCATGGTCAAAGTTTGTGTTTTTCTATAAAATGCAATAGACACCAACACAGAAAGAGCAGACTTACTCAAAAAGAGTAAAATGGATATATTGCGTTTTGGAAACAAACTCTTCTTTATGAACGATGATGCAGTTCAGTTGCACAAATTTGGCTGATTCCAGTGTAATAGGACCTCACTTGACTCCAGAAGTGGTACTGGTGGTGATGTAGGAGTCCTGAAGAGGGATTTACTCACTCCTCGCAGAAGGTGTCCTCACCTTGTGGTTACTGGCTCGCTCCACCTCAAAGCCTTGACTTCAGTAGGGCCAGAAATTCTGCATCCAATCAGTCAGGAGTGCGTATCTCAGAAGCGTGGTTGCTTACTAAGATAGCAACTAACATAGTTCGCCCATTCACAATCTGTGGTTCCAACTATGTCAGTTATCATCTGTGCTTTTGGGAAACGCACCCCAGGAAGAGGCTGATTCCCAATTTAACCCCGGGAATAAAATAAGCTTGGGGTCCCTGATTGTGTCTTTTGTTTATTTGCCAATATTTTCTCCCGTGCCCCCATACCCATTTGACCTAATTTACTCAGCCGAAGGTTCTCATCTGCAAACAGACATGCAGCACACACGGACAATTAGAGATGTACACACTCACACATGCTGGTTTATACGCACTGTTATGCACAAGAACACACACGAAGATGCGAATGCACTCACATAACATGCACACGTGTGGGTGCATGCTCACGCATACATACTGTACATAAGCTCACATGCACTGGCAAACACAAACATATGCACACACTTTCGTATAAGCATACTTGCACACACACACACACACACACACACACACACACGCTCTGGATGATGAGTGGACTCCTGATGGGGAGCAGCGGTGACTCCGCTCTCCCTGGGGACGCTGGTCTGCAGAGCCTCTGAGTCCCTGTGAGGAGGCAGCTGCTGCCATTACGTAAGCACTGTCAGACTGCATCTCCTCACTCCTCAGCAGCGCTGCACACACAACGAGGAGAGCGCCCTTCCCTCTGTGTGTGCGGACCTTTTCTTAACCCTTTTCCAGAGTCAGTTTTCCAGAAAGTTTTGTTTTTCCTGTCAGTGTTCTCAAACTGTGTTGCTTTCACCACTTAATGATTGTTACACCAGCTAAGAAAGTTCAATATCAGCCATCTTTTTTCAAATAATTTTTGTACAGCTGGCTGCTAAAATACCGCACGGCCGCTCAACAGTTCTTATCGGTGAGCGAACAGAAACTGCCTCTCACCTCATCACATAATGAGCTATTTTATCCTTTGACCTGCAGCAGTGTTATAAATGTGAGTAATAAATGTTGCATCAGCTTGCGCCGCACCAGGGATCAGGGAATACAGTGAGGAGAAACCCCGGGGGTTTCTGTTATCATAAACTAAGGATGAACTGTAAATATGAAATTCTTATCTTTTTAACGCTGTGCTTTGCAACAGGCCCGGCGCTGATCTCTCAGATTGATTTACTTTAGCTTTTAATATTTTGGATTCTGGCTGTTTATTTCAGCCTTCTGGCTTCAAGTCAGCCATTAAGCAGCTTACACAAGTGCAATAAAACATTGTTGGTTTATTGGCTTAATGCACTATTCCCTCAAATTCTCTTCTCTCTCAACAATGGGTGTAGTTTATTAATCTATAAGTGTTATATGAGTTTGTATTATTATTATTTTTATTATTAATAATAATTTTTCAATATTATTATTATACTTTGTCACTCATTTTGTGAAGCCTTCTGTATATTAGCACTGTAGCTGACATTGCTGCCTTCCAAACACCTGTTTGCTCACATATTGAGCCAGGCTTATCACAAGATGGTCAGCGGGACTGAGACCCTGGCACTGCTGGGACCATAACCATAAATCTTGAGCCGAATAAAGCGGCGAGTCAGGAGCCATTCACCAGAGCGCTCGTCTCAAACGGAGGCTGCGAGACGTCGGCGGGGACGCGTCCTCTGTGCGCATCTCGCACCGCGTAAAATGCGTTAACATTTCGCGGGTCAGAACCGGCTTGGGAATATGAATGTGGCTTTAATGAGGGTGTCCAGCAGGATATGGTGCTTGGAGCTACAGCAATGTCTGATTCCGGTGTTCGGTAGCAGTGAAGTAGGGGCAAAATGAAACACCGTGAGACCGGATACTTGTTGTTGTTCCTATACAGAGGTTTTCCTGGTTGGTAATGAGCTGCGCTGTAGCTGTACAGTAAAAAGTCTGCCATGTTATTGTTGCATATTTTACATATTTCCCAGACAGAGGGGGGAGCAAAAAAGGAAATGAAGTCAATTAACTGTATTGTATCATTTTCAAAAATGAAATGAGATGGAAAACTGGTCATTGGGACCGAATCAGCACATAAGGATTAAATGCACTTACTGTATGCAGTTAGGATTTTTACCCTTTTGACTTAAAATATGATTTCAAATATACATGAATTGTGTTTACTTCATTGACAATTTTGTGACTTTAGCAGTTGGAATTATCTTTCAGTTATCTTCTTAAGTATCTCTGTTAAGAGGAATCCTGCTAACTGGATTTCTGTGAACATTTGTTTGTTCATTTCATGGAGTAATTTCTGCAGGCTGCACATTGTGAATTGCTGATAGAGGCCCTCTCGCTTAGGCTGTCTTAAAATCTGCCTGAGCTCATGACGGAGGCAGTTGGAACACCTGCGCTGGCGCTCGCAGAGGAAGCGGGCCCTTCGATACAGGGCTCGTTTGTGCGGTTGCCATCATGAGCTCGTTAATCAGATGAGGGGGTTTATAATTGGGCTCAAATCTGTTTTCCTTCCTACCGCCCTGCTTACCGCACATGCTTCAGAGTGCTCGGGAGTGCTGGCAGTGAACCCAGCTGAAAAGCACCGTGGAAGAAGTGCCTCATGGGAAATGCTGAAATATTACGAGGCGCGCCGGGCTGCAGGGGTTTGTCACGAGACGGAAAAACAATTATCCGCTGTGTTCACGATAAGCTTTGAAGAGTTATTTCTTCTCAGTTTACGGGAGAAAAATAAACGGAACTATCTAGTCCTGTCGGTACAGTCTCCGCTACGGTGTCGTATGTGAGTGGAAAATCCTGAGCAGGCCACCTCAAAGGGCCTTTCCTAATGAACTTTTCCACAGAACGGATTTGGCGTGTTATGACAGTCATGGAAAAAGAAAAAGAGTCACTTCTTTTTTTCCCCCCTTTCCTTGGCAGGGCTAAGTGACAGCTTATGACTTGGAAAAATTCATTTCAGAGGGAATGAAAGAGAGAAAAAGACACAAAAAAAAACCCAGAATACGTAGCGGACAGGGTATATGCCGTTTGCCCCGTGTTCCATGGGTAATGTCTGGTCATAGGAAGGATTTTTTTGGCCCAGTTTCTCTTTGTGTCAGGGAACATGTTGTTGTTGTTGTTGTTGAATGAACTGGGGTGGAATTTGAGTCACTTTCCCTCAGCGGAACTGTACGTTTCCACCTCTGCCTGTATGTTTATTGACGCCCCCTGGGCAAATGTCTCGTGCTCTGCTGGGCCAGGAAACCCCAGGCTGTACTGGGAGGTGTGAGCCCCTGTTGTTTCATAAACATGAGTGAAGTCCTTTTTTCCCTTTTGCCTCTTATCTCTCCTCAAGGGGGAAACTGATTGGGTACTTTCTGGTCTTTGCTCTTGATTGGTTCCCTGGGAGCATTCGGCTTTGCGACGGCACCTCTTGTGACCACTTCCTTGACACTGGCTGTTCGTTGCTAGCGTGCCCAGACACAGTGAAGTGCCTTTGCCGGTGGATATGGACCAGGGAGTAAAAATCGCATTATGGCCACAAATGGCTGTCTATCGGGGCCATATTTTCTCTTCATTGAAGAGCAGTACTCGATTCATTGCCCTCAAGAGTATAATAATATTTCTCATGGTCTTTCTAGCGTGAGTGTTCCCTCAGAGTCACAATAAGTAGTGATACAGAAAATGTCCTTCGCTACCCTCGTTTCAGTTTCTTCAAACCAAGGGGGATGATACATTTTGATCCAGAGACACAAGGGCTTCTTTGCTGCCTGCAGCTTTCATTCCTAAAATAGCTTTCATATTGAGAAAGCCTCTCACGTATTGATACAGCTGCTTTTTGTTTGGGGTGAATTGCAGTGATCTGTTCACTGTCTCTCAACCTCTCGTGTTTCCTGTTTCATTCTGGTTAAAGTGGAAGCGATGCAAACATTAGTCTTTTCAGTCGATGAAACTAATGTAAAAATAGTATAATGACTATATAAGTTCTGTTTGAAAATGTCCCGCATTGGTTTGAAAATCGTAAGAAATGTTTCAGGTGGTTGAATTGTTTGCATTCCTCGCTAAAAAGGGGAAGAGTGAGCATTTTTTTTTTTTTTTTTTTGCGATGGGGCACTCCACGATGAAAAAGTGGAATCTCTCCGGCCAAGTGTGTCGCTGCGCTCAGTTTGAAATGTGGGTGTGCTGCACATGCCGTCTCGGAAAAAGTCAACATCCGTTCTGGCGTAAGTAGTGCGGCTGGGTCCAATCCAGGTCCCGGTCCATCTGTGTGACCCCAGCAGGACTGTAGGGTCTGTCTGGGGCTGCGGGTATCCAGGGGGTCAGGCCTCGCCTGGCCTCTCCCCTCCGCTGATTGGGGGAAGGAAGGTTTCCTCCTCAGTTCTCCTGCCCCCCTCCTCGCTCCCTGGCTCCAGGGAAACGGCACACCCCATCTGAATTATTAACCAGGGGCCAGCTCTTCACTTCGAAAAATGGGGCCAATTCATTCCCATTCCTAGCTGTGCTCAAATATTAATTGGTGGAATAGCTGGTGTTGGCTTGTGGCGTCCCCCCTGGGCGTGTTCAGCCTGGAGGCTAACTGGAATGTTCCCCTTTAGGTCATTGAGGTTCAGATTCAGCCCCTAACAGCAAAGCGCCCTAAGAAGGCAATCTTGACAGGTATTTTAGTCATGCAGTGTACAGCATAATCACTTGGACTGTACCACATTTTTTGGTATTTTGGTTCTGTACTCCAACACTTTCAGTTTGAGAGGCACCTGATCTGACTGTTACCAGGCTACTGAATGGGCCTTATTCATCAATTATCAGAGCCATAGGTATGGGATATTAGGGCCCAGCTCTACCTACTAGTACCCCATGGGACTGCTTATTACATCATATGATGTGTCAACACTATGTCAGAGCCAAAGGTATGGGATATTAGGGCCCAGCTCTACCTACTATTACCCCACGGGACTGCTTATTACATCATATGATGTGTCAACACTATGGTTACAGTCTTGTTAAGGTTAGGGTTAGGGGTCTGATTGAGGTAAGGGTCAGAGTGCAGAGATTGTGGTTTTTCAAAGAGAGTCTTGACCTGCAGTTGAAAATGTTAAACTAGTTGAATGGGAATCTCCTATAGCAAACTGCTGTTCTGTTGAAGAAATCACCACCCAGACCTCCCCCCTACGTGGATTTGCAGTGGTCATAATTACTGCAGCTGCTAGCGGACATCTGTCGCTTGAATGTAAATGTGTGTCATCAATGCTAGCAATCGATATATGTGGAGTGGCGCCGTAGTACGTAGAGTAGTGCCATACTATCCTATAACTATGGCACTGATGACAGATAATAATGCTCATTCAATCGACTGATAACAGCCAAATTTGCTGTAAAAGGATAAAAGTACAATGAGATTGGAGAGCAGACTCTCAGCTGGATGAACCGTTTAAAAATGACAGCACCTTTTGTTCATGGTTCCTCCATTATAATGTACAATGTTATACAACAAATAAGTATTTGTTGATTCTTTAGAGATGTTTGGCAGGTGTAATTGTTTGTGTTGCTAGTGAACGCAGAAGAGATCATCATTGGGGTGTGAGAAAGACAGCAATTTTGATTTAAATTAAGTGTCCATTATAAGATAAGATATATTTTATTGAATCCCATGGGGTAATTTGTCCACTGTGTTTGACCCATCCTAGTTACTTAGGAGCAGTGGGCAGCCGACAGTGCAACACCCAGGGACCAGCTCCAGTTCTAAAGCCAGAGCCTTAGTCAGGGGCAATGGGAAGAGTGTTCCTATGCCGCATGCTTTTGAAGAGGGAAACTGGAGTACCCAGGGAAAAGAAAACCTCAGCATACACGGGGAGAACATACAAACTCCACGCCGAGAAGTGTGAGCCAGTGAGGAATTGAAATTGGAAACTTCTTATTGTGAGGCAACAGTGTTAACCTCTACACCACCATGCCACCATCAGGAACACTGCAAAAGCACTGGGGGGGGGAGGATTATATATATATATATGTATATTACTGGTGAACTCAATCATGTCAGAAGACCCAGAAGGCTGAGGAAGACCACTGTAGAGAATGATTGGCGAATTCTCTCAGTGATGAAGAAAACCCCAATGATAATGGCCTAGCAAATGTAAACCATTCTCCTGGAAGCAAGTGTAGAGGTGTCATATAGTCTACAACACAGAGATATAAAAAAAACTGGAGTGGACAATCCCGTCGTTTCCGTGGCAGCACGCCGCCGCCATCTTGTGTATGTATATCGGGGCAGACGTTAAATGGAAAATGCAGTATAACTTGCCTAAACCGTGCTCGTATAAAAAGAAAACTCGCTCATACGGGACAACAGCTGAAGTTCCGATTTTTCTGTAATGTCTTCCGATTAAATAAACATCGAATATACCGGATTTTAAAAAAGGCAGTGGATATTTTGCCGTGAACCGGTTTTACATATCTTCGGCTATTTGGTCGTGACCTCCGGTACACATGCTTAGTTGTATTATTTTTGGACTTAAAACACAGAAATCCATGGAGTATGTTTGGCCAACGTTAGTGTAAGAACTCGGTAGCTAGCGAACAACTAATCAGGCATGCGTTTCCCAAAAGCGTAGTTGGTAACTATGTTAGCAACTTACATAGTAGTTGGTCCATTCACAGTCAATGGGTCCAACTATGTAAGTTAGCATCAGTGATTTCGGGAAACGCATCCCAGCCTCGTCAATGCATAACTGACCTTGCTACACTGCTAATGCGAAATAATTGCGATTTACTGTTTTTTATTGATTTATATGCACAGCAAATAGGTAGCTGAGCAAGCAAACTAGCTTGCTAGCCTAGCATGCAAGCTAGTTTGTTTGTTTCTTAGTCAATGTTAGCTAGCAACCTTTATATTCGGTGCATATTAATGCCAGCTAGCGAGCTAAATGTTCGCGGTGCGACTCCAGCTTACCCAGTAAGCACATATACGTTGCCGCGATGTAATGAGAATGTGTAGGGAAGATGTCATATTTACGTCGTTTGGCTCATTGGCCCTACGTCGCCGAGACATCGGCATTTGTTGAAATGCATTTTACCTAATGCTGATGTCTTGGCAACGTAGGGCCAATGAGCAAACGACGTAAATATGACATCTTCCCTACACATTCTCATTACATCGCCAATACGTCGCGGCAACGTATATGTGCTTACTGGGTAGTTTGCGTAATAATGGCTATACACATTTTAAATGGACTTAAATGCATGAAATATAATGTCAGCTAGCTAACAAGAGAGCCTTTATGCCGACTTAGCTAGAAATATTTCATGAATGCGAGCTAGCTAACTAAATGGCGAAGTTATAACTATTCACTATTATCCATTGATTTCTGTGAGCAAGTCCAAAATTAATACAACTGCGCATGTGCACTGGAAGTCACGGCCAAATAGCCGTAGAAATGTATAACCGGTTCACGGCAAAATATCCACTGCGTTTAAAAAAATATTTTTTTAAATAAATATTGTTGTTTGATTACTATTCCTTATTCGTGTCCATTTTAAGTATGAAAGGATAAAAAAGAACACGGAAAACAAGTCTCTAATTTGTCGACAACCCATGTTTAGCCTACTGTTTACATGTGCCTCATTGGACATTTATACATACACACGATGGTGAAGCTATTCTGCCGTTTCTGCTTTTGTCCCCTACACGTCATCCACTCTAGTTTTCTTATGTCTCTGTGGTCTACAACACAGAGATATAAAAAAACTAGAGTGGAAACCATAGACAGTAAAAGAAGTGGACGGCGGGATGGCGCTATTTTCAACGGGAGAGTGTGAAGCTCAATTGAACGAGTTTTCAGTTGGGCACCATACCTACTGCGCAGGCTCGCAGTCAGCCCGCTGACGTAAACCAACGTCCTGAGAAGCGGTAACTCGTCTGGCAGATGTATCCTACACATAATTCCCAGCGAGCAAGCGATTGCGTCTGTCAGTATAGTCCGATTCCGTTCGATGTTATTATGTTTTGCGAATTATTACTTCATAGGTACTTCACTTCGTTAGCGATGTGGCTCAATCGTCTTCTGTCTATGATTCGTTATGGGCTTCTGGTCTAAACAGTACGGTTATTCGTCGCCAATGCGACAGAAAGTCGCCGGCATTTCATGTCACTTTTAGCCTAGCCTGGTGCCATCGGCTAAAAATGCTTACTATTAGACCATAACGCTACATGCGAAGTAAAGGCGTCTGCCCCAAAATATAGTTTCTCTGTAGAAAATATTATCGCTGACATGAAGGCTTATAATGAATTTAGCGTAAAGTTATTTGATGTCAGAAGTCAGGCAAAATGAATGGGGGTGAATGGAGAAGCTACAGCTAGTTGATCATCTGCTATCTTCTAGAGCGTTCAATTGAGCTTCAACTTCCGGGTGTATTCCTACCCCCTTGGTGGAAACGTCATTGGCTGGACCAAAGCGCACATGGCAGAATAGCTCCGCCATCTTGTGTATGTATAAATGTCCAATGAGGCACATGTAAACAGCAAACGTGGGTGACGACAAATGTTATTTTTTGAGCGGGGGGGACTTTTTTCCGTGTTCTTTTTTATCTTTTCATACTTAAAAAAAGACACGAATAAGGAATTGTAAATCAACAATATTAATGCTCCATTATTTGGCAAAGCTAAAGAATAAGCGCTACGATTGCCTTACCCTTTATATTATCGCTCAGTTAACTACGTTTTCGTTTCGTTCAAAGAAAAAGCGTTCACATTCAGCTGTGCCTGTGAGTCTGACTCAGGTCTATACCTGGAAGAAACTAGTCGTTGTATGCATATATGAATTTATATGTATGCTTTGTGTATTAAGATCGGAACAACTTCATTCTGAAGTGTTCATACCTACTTGTTGTCTTCATTTAGTCCGTCTTTGCCCTGACACAATGGATAACAGGATGATATTGTGTGTTGCCCCAACTTGGATCAATGTAGAAGTCTCAAAACTAAAGTACGTAAATGAAACTGCGCCAGTTTCAGTTTCCGAGAATACACTGTTCTTAATAAACGAATAAACTGAAGCCTTTTTTGACAGGTAATTTAACTGGCACCTTTTTGCTAGTTATTTTACAATAAGTTTACCACAAAGTTCAGTGCATTTTCAGTGTAAACCAGGTTAAATGCGTGCGGGACTCCACTTACAGTTAAAATGACAAGGAGACAATGCGTTAATTTAACGGTTAAATTCAGTCAGTTTATAACAGTGCAGCAAAGCCAAACTTGATTTCGTTGCTTTGTTGCGACTGCTTATGTGCATGGTGCCAACCAGCTTGTCCGGTATACACAGGTGCTTTTGAATGGAAATGCATTGTGACGGGACTGGACATTTTGTCCGATGTAAGCGAAAATCCGTTATATAAAATCCGTATTCGATGTTTATTTAATCGAAAAACATTACAGAAAAATCGGGACTTGAGCTATTGTCCGGGATGAGCGATTTTCCGTTTTAAACGAGGAGGGTTTAGGCGAGTTCTACTGTACTTTCCATTGAATGTCTGCCCTGACATACATACACAAGATGGCGGCCGTGTGCTGCCACAGAAACGAGGCGATTGTCCACTCTAGTTTTTGGGCTGGGCCGCGAATAGCGGCCAGGCCCCTATAAACGCGAATGTCGCTGAGTACCTGAGTGACTGACTGACTGACTGACTGAGTGATTAAGTTTAACGATTGGCTGGCCGGCGGGGAAGAAGTTCCGCAATTGGTTGGCCAGTGGGGATGAACTTCAAAGATTGGTTGGTCGACGACTGACTTCAGCGATTGGTCGGCCGGCGGGCAAGAACTTCAACGATTGGTTGGCCGACGACAAGCTGGCTGGCTGTCCGGGTGCTTGTCACTCATATCTCCTGCGGGGTAGCCTATACTACAAAGCAAGTCCAACATAAACTGGCTATATTTGAATGAGCCAGCTCAACAAACCCTGAACTCGCAATCAGAGATAATTGATACCACAACGGTGGTTGTAATCTTTCTTTGTTAATCACCTTTTTGTGCTTTTCAACACCGTACGCGCTTTCGACAAAAAAGCGTATCATACGTCATTTGTCCCTATATCCATTCACAAAATGACCGATCGCATGCTGTACGTTTCGTAAGGACATTATCCTTGATCCAGACTCAGTAACACTGCGGGTTGTATCCCCCCGCGGCACCAGGGGGCGCCGCCAGCGGCTTAATGGGAGACAAATATAGACAGGCTACATTTCAGTGAGCCGGCTCAACAAACCCTGAACTCGCGATCAGAGATATTTGGTACCACAACGGTGGTCGTAATCTTTCTTTGTTAATGGTGGTTTTGTGCTTTCAGCACTCTACTCTGCTCTCAACAAAAGTGCGTTTCATGCGGCAATTTACCCTATTTCCGTTCATAAAATGACTGATCGCGTTTTGTGTGTTTCACAAGCTATGTCTGATCCAGGATCAGTAACACTGCAGGTTGTCTCCCCCCGAGCCACCAGGGGGCGCCGCCAGCGGCTTAATGGGAGACCTATATGAAGTTTTACACTCATTGGTTGGACACTTGAAACACTGCATGCGCATACTCAGGTGGACACTTGGGAAATTATAATTGAGATTTATGTTAGTGCATTCATGTTGGTTGATGTATGCACTTGTTCGTTGAATGTAATGTAAGTGGTTGCTGGGTGATTAATAAAATCTTTAAAAAAAAAAAATTAAGAAAATCTTCTAGGATGAGTGGGTCATCATTATGGACAGTTACGAAGAATGTAAATGTATAAAAAACAGGAAAAAGCAACACTGTTGCTGCTAATAAGGCCAGAGAGGAATTCTGGCGGAAAATTGCTGACCGTAAGTCCTCTGATGAAGGACTAGTGGAAATCACATCAGTTTCTCAGCCAAATCAAACAAAATAAAATTAAATTATAGAATGAACTTTCTTATTTCTCGGCCAATTCTCACGATCTTGCTGTTAACTACAAGGCCTTTTCGAGAGCTTTCAATAGGTCATAAATTCATTTAAAATTAATTGCATTTCAATTTTTTTTGTCACATAGTTAACCATATTCATTCATCACCAATATCAAATAACGGTTTATGTAAACACATGGCAGCTCCTTCACTCGAACATGTTTATTGAGTGGTTTCACTCGAAACTGTGGATTCTTTGTCCATAACATGCCCTAAGACGAAACATGGGGGAAAAAAGGAATCTTTGAAGTTCGTTTTTACACCCTCACTATATAGGAACAGCCATGTGTTCACAAAAGTGACTTCCCGTTCCCGGTTAGCACAACTGTAGCAATAACTTTATTGTTCCATTACGATTCAGGAGCATGCATATATACTTAATCTGCTATCTACATCTGTTGCTGCTGTCTCTCTCAAATTCACATTCACAAAATCAATAACTGCTACCCTTACTCTATCTCTTTGTCTATTCAAATGTATAACTTGCTTTTGATATGTTTTCCTTGCTCAAGACCCCCCTCCCCCACCTCCCACTCCCACTACCTCACACACTCTCACTCACTCCCACTCCCTCACCCACACTCTCACTCTCACACTCTCCCACTCTCCTCACCCACTTTGTAAATAATTTATCAACTCCAGCTCATTACTAAACTTGCACTTCATATAATTGCGGGAGCTTTGCCCCATTCAGCACCCTTTTCTTGGGCCCACATTCTCATACAGCACTTGGCGGCCCAGCCATATACTAGGTTGCACCTAGTCTTGTTTTATATCTCTGTGGTCTACAATACATAGAAGAGTTGGGGAGACTGGGGTCCAGTGAGCCGTGGAGACCAATGAGCCATATCACATATTTGTAATCAGTAGATGTCACAGCTGCGTAAAATAGGCAAAAAAGGGATATGGCTCATTGGTCCCCGTGGCTTATCAGATCACAGTCTCCCCTACACCATCAGGATTACAGAGGGTACACTACAAAATGGAAGCCACTGACGTGAAACACCTAAAAGAACCGCAAGAGTGCTGGAACAAAGTCTTGTGAACATATGAGACTAAAATATGCATGTATCTGATGAAGAGAAGAAAAAGAGAAGAGAAAAATGGAAATGCCCTTGATCCATTGCACACCTCATCAATGAAACATGGAGGAGGCAGTGTTATGGCAGAGTCCTGTTTGGCTGCCAATGGAATGGGCTGCTGACTTGTCTCCATTTATGATGTGACTGCTAACAAAAGTATAAAAATTAATTCTTAAGTCTAAAGAAATAGTTTATCAGCTGAGATAAAATCAAATGCCTTCTAACTCACTGGACGGCACTACATCATCCAACAAGACTGATCTGAAACCTATTACTTCAGTAACCAAAGGGTTTTTGATGGCCGAAAAATAGAAAATCCTTTCCTTACCGAGTGGATTACAAGATCTGAATCTGTTTGAACATGCATGTTATATGCTGAAGAGGAGAGCAAAGGCAGAAAATCCACAAAACAAGCTCCTGTACTGGCCTGGCAGAGCATCATCAGTGGAGATACCCAGCATTTGGTGATGTCTATGTGTGACTGTCATTACATGTAAAGGACGTGACTAAATACTAAAAATGAATACTTTATTCTATATAATGTCAAACTGTCCAGTATTTTTGATGCCAGAAAATGGGGGATGGGAGGGGGTTGGGCGTGTACCAAAGGTGTCATGGTTTAGGCGTGCGCTTGTTTGTTGGACCTTTCTTTGTTCAATCGTCCGGGACGATATTGGATTTCTTTTCCATCGAATTCCTGGCCCAGCTGGCTGATTGAGCTGGGGCGGAGTTTACGGACTCTATATATATGGCCGGGGGTTCGCCACGCCTATCGCTAGAGTGTCTGTTTGTTTCTAGCACTTTGGCCGGAGAAAATCTCTAGTCAGATTTCCTAGTGATTTGTGATATTCCATTTATTGTTAGGAATTGCTTCTTTTAGAAATTTTCTCTCTTCTCTCTTGTTGTTTATTCTCTCTCGCACTGCTTCTGTGTTGCAGACTTTTATTCGTCCTTGGAAGCGAGAGCTTTTACCAGAGGTGTGTAACTCTTTTGTGTTTGTCTCTTATCTGGGCTGCTCTCAGTTCTTTCTCTCACTGGTTGCGGCACCTGGCGTCCCATCACTGCCCATTACAAAAGATTCTATAATTTCTGAATGGTTGGTCTAATATGGACAAAAACACACTCAAATTAAAACTATCGTGTAGAAGCTATATAACAAAAAATGTGTGACTGTCCAGTGAAGTACTATGCTCACAATATGCGGCGACTTTAAGTTTTGATAATCACCGATGTCTTCTTGTTTATAGAAAATAAAAACATTGCCAATTGAACAAAACAGTTTGACTCACTTGCCAATGGGTTTAGAAAATTTCTGTCAAGAAAGCAGTAGCATAAGACTAGCTAATATTTTCTACTTGAGAGGGGGAGAAGATAGTAATTTAAGTCTCATTACCTGATTAAATCACATTAATAAAGGCCTTTTTACGGTGTTGGCTCATGGAAGTATAGACTGCTCCAGGCCAGGATAAAGTCATACCTTCATCTCACAATCTACAGCGCGTTAAGAGCCCAAAGTGGAACGCCAGCTCTGCTGTAATGATGTCATTCTACAGGGCCCAGGAGCAGTCGCACAACATCAATAGTTCAACAGTTCAGTCCAGACGCTAATGATTGATGGATGATTTAATGTAGGGATTCAAGGGTTTGAGAGCTTTTCTATGCTATGTATTATAGTCAAACATACAGTGTCTTTCTGGATTCTGGACCCAATTGGTCTAGTAACCAAAACGGCATGGCTGGCAACCAAGATCTTGGTATGTCAGTGTTTTGCGTTTTTTTTTTTTGGTTTTAAGGATTCACTGCTAAAATAGAGTGCAGCCACTCCCATGCTTCTTATCAATGAGCAAAACAGAAACCACTTGTCGCTTCATCTGGTTTGCCCTATGACCTACAGTACAGGGAAGTTGTAAATCTATGTAATAAATCTTGCATTGGTTTGCATTATAGCAGGAACTGGGGAATACAGTATTGACAAAACCCCTGAGGGTTACAGCGTGCGATGCCTGTCGTATACTCTGAATGAACTGCAGAGACAAAACTCTGTATTTTTCGCTATGTATGGAGCAGTGAACATAACTCAGATTTATTTATTTTATTGTGAGAATTTGGAGTTGGATATCTGTTCATTTCAGCCGTTCGGTCTGAAATCTGCCATTTTCTTACATGCTGTATGTGGGATTCAAAATAGCCAACTCATAAGCTTAATATGCTATCTCTGTCTTCAGAATCTCATCTGTGCCGAATCACTATAATTTATGAACTCACTGAAAGTCAGTGTTTTGTTCTGTCAGAAAAACAGCCTGTGTTTGTAATGAATATTGTTAGGTGTTGTCTGCATTGTGAGAGGTTATGAAACTCAGCGTAGCACAATAGCTTGGAATCCGTCCAGCTCACTTGACAAAGCTTTTACTTTGCATGGATTTGGGTGCACTAAGATGGCCCTTGCATTTCCAGTTATTTGAGTAAGATTAAGGGTGGCACATGTAATTAATACCTGTCGTGTCAGCATGGCACCTACTTGAATAGGCGATAGCATACCTGCGCTCTTTCATAACCAGATCCTATCACGCGCGCTTCAGTAGTGAGTGCTTACTTAGTTTCACATCTTCAGCCCCCTGCCATCATCTCAGCCGCCGTGTTTAAATGGCCGACGCAGGTGGATGTGAGGAGAGGAGAGTGCCATAGGGCTGAGGTCAGAGGCTGTGTGAGCGAGGAATATGCGATTATTTTGGAGTGGCAGAGTGAGATGTTTGTTATTGTGTGATAATTTTGTTTAGATGATGGTCAGGGACGACCCGCGTTTACAGTGTAATTTTAAAAAAATACCGTTCTTGGCAAAAAAAAAAAAATGTTTTAGGCTTGTTTAAAAAAAATTTGAGTCTTATGCTTTCTCTCTCAAGTAGAATACTAGCATATTATAAGTTGACAGGTGATATTTTCTTTCCTCCTGGCATATCTTGAAATGAGCCAATAAATTTCTTTACTACATCAGCAGATGTTTCTTTGTCTTAATAGAAATAAATGGAAAGATGTCTAAATATGAGACAATTATTTTTGTTGTTATTGATTTTCATGGTATTTGTGAATTGGGGCTCTTGTTGGTTGCGCTAATCTTTTGACGGGCTGCTCATAAACCTTCTGTCCATATTCATAAAGCCCTGTATAAGCAGGATCACTGCTATCAGACTGGTTTCCATCACCTACCTTTTCAGCAAATCCAACATGAGTGTTCAAGAGAAGATGCTATTTCAGCTTTACATTTAGGGGTGTGGCTGAGGTCGAAGCGAATCCTGAAGGTATGCCTTATCCTCAGAGAGTCAGAGGAGCATGAAACTCCCATACTGGACCTGAGGTGTGTTTTTGATACTGCATAACCTTTATGATACCCAGTAATTTATAGCCTCCACTTCAACTGATAGAGTTGTGCTTTAGCACTTCTGAAATCCTGCTTAATTACCTCAGTGCCTCTTAGAATAATATAAAAAAGTGAATTAATTGAGGAGATGTGTGTATTTGCTCATCTGTGAATGTCTTTGAAAAACTGAGTGAGAGAGAGATAGAAAAGCTGGCACAACTTCAGCAGACTGGCCTTGATTGGTTTCGCCGTCTGACTCAGGGTTTGGTTGGGTTGTGTAAGGCGAGCGAGAAAGGCGACAGTCACGGTTTTGGAAGCCCTTGTTTTTCTGGAAGGACTGGGAAAGACGGTCAGAGGGAATGTGGGAGGATGGCCCACACAAACCCCTCTGAACTCCGTGACCCTTCTTGCCTAAGCCTCCCCCCCAACAGACCATCCCTCCCTCCCCTTCCCAGCAGCCCACTGTGAGAGGCAGCAGTAGGTGCAGTGGAAAGCAAGTTTGCGACCCGTTGCTGTGGCTGTTACTCCTCTTGACTCTTGCCCACTGACATTCACCTGCTGCTTTTGTTCGAGTTCCAGAGGATACCAGTCACTGACTGCGTCCAGCATAAGCGGGATGCGGAATTGTACAGTGACTGTTGAAGTCTCCATCAGCTATCTGCATTGGCTATTAGTAGTCATGTGGTTCATGTTTGCCCCTCCCCAAATCCTGTTTTCCAAACAGTTTAGAATATAGTATGCACCTGCTGTGCAGTACACCGTAAGCACGGACTGTTTCCCTGTTTCCTTCCCCTAGTGGAAGTTATTTATAAATAAACGTGGAAAGGCTCTGACATGAACGGGCTTGGTGCGGCTGGTGTGATAGTATCTGCTTTGTTTCTGTGAATTTCCTCAGAAAGCATACAAGAAAACGGCATGTCACATTTCCGCATATTCTGCATATACTGTGTACTTTTTCTTCATATTCTGCACTCTTGGAGAAAACAAGAGGGCCCAAGGGTGCTGGTCACATGACCTAACATTGCACGGCAAGGGCAGAAGCAGCTGCACTCCCGATTTTATATCCAGAAAAAAACCGCAGCGGCAGCCTGGAGATCCAAAGGCACGCTGAGCTGTTCTTCACATCTCTCCTTCTTCGCATCGGATGCAGCATTCCAGGTCTCCTCCAGAGTTATGTCTGGGTTTGGTCTCTGAAGATCTTAGCCATTGTTCTAAAAGGTGTGGGAGAGTTGGCCTCATCTCCCTCCATGGTATATCTAGTGAAATATTAGGATAATTCGAATAAAATGTGGCAGCACCAGTCAGGAAATCCACTCAGGCCATTTCCCGTACTCGCAAAGAGGTAACACAACTCTCCACCCTGGCCGGCCGGGGGGACGTTCACCAACAAAACAATAAAAAAGCTAGATGCTGATGTCATAACCGCAAGAATTTGCTGGATTCCACACTGATGTACTCATCTGTCAGCGCTGCTCTTTCCATTAGTCCGCTCACTCCAAAGTGTGTTGCGTGTGTCTCTGTTCAAGCGCAGCTGGAGAACGAGGATTGTAACACGATTTGTTTGTCGGTGAAATGTACAATAATAAAGTAAGTGGCTTTTTGCGGTGGATAATTTATGGGAAACCGCCAAAATCTATCCCCCCTCCCCCCATCAATTGCATCATTTTTCAAAACGTACTGTACGGTTTCCTTCCATAAATTTTTTAAGCCTCCCCATTAAATGTATGGTAATTGCATTGTCTTTATATGCGGCCTGAAGCCAGGGGCCTAATTAAAGAAAAAGGCATAAAAAAAGGCAGCGAGTTTTGGCGTATTTATTAAGTAGACTCATATTAATTATGTACGACTTTTGAAATGAGAAATATTAAAGAATGTTCCGGTACCTCATGAGCTCAAGGCTGCTGTCGACCCCTGCCCGGAATCTGGGGGATGGATGACGGCGCGGTCGCCCTTTTTTTGGTGTCTCTGAATTTGTACGTGAACACTTCTCAGGTTACTTCTCTCCCCTTTAATTATTTTAGATGTGGTCAAAAATACCCTTTAATTATTTGAGATGTGGTCAAAAATACTATGGGATGAGAACGCTCTTTAGTAGTATTGGTGGAAGAATTTCTATGGAAAAATAAAATAATATTTGATAAAAAAGAATTTAGTAAAAGCATTGCTTTTGACTTGACGAATCAACCGTTTGCAGTCTCTATGAGGGCTGCACAATGGACCAGGCTGTTTGAATACATGGCATGAGCTTGTTTGACCCACGTGGCTGATTCCCACGAGAGTAGCTGGCTGGGACGGGAGGAATGAGATGGGTTGAGGGCTTTTTTGTAGTGCCCAAAAAAATAATGTTTTTATGGAAACACCAGAGTTTGACCCACCAACTACCGCATGGTCTTGCCATGAAGTAAGCTATGAGGTGTTTAAGAGGGTTTACCCTGTTGAATACTTTTCCAGTGTAATGCTAAATGCTATGCTAGTGCATTTCACCATGAACAAAACAGCCTCGTGGCAGCCTCAATTAAGCGACCGAAGCACTGGATCGTTCTGCAACGATAAAATGTAAAGGCTCCAAATCATTAGCAAACAATCGATGTGTGGCTTTTCATTATTTTTTCAAAAGGTTGATGTCTTGAGATGTGTTTGCCAAATGCTTGAAATCTAGTGAAGTTCATTTTGAGGAAAACAAATCCTTACCCTCAACTCTTTTGGTATATCTCTACACACTGGCCTGGCGAGAGCAGATCAACGTCATCATTGCTCTTGCATTTGATGCGCTCATCGGTGAGTCCTCTTGTAAATTTGACATTTTTAGAGAGCAGTCAAAAGCCTTTAAGTATCAAAATGCTTCAGGCGAAGCCGCCACTTTTGCCATTTATGGCAAAATGCACTAACATTGCATAGAATATGGGAAAAAAGGCCTTCAACGAGGAGACTGCTTTACCTCCCCGTAGGCTCCCCCAATTGGCTGCTGTTGACGGCAAGTCGCAGGGAAGTGATGCATGTCTTGCTTGGACTGGCGAAGTGTCAAGCTCCAAGCAGGTGCATCTGGCAAGGCGTTTGTCTGTTCCCATGGTTTCCTGCTCGCCATGCGTGAGGGCGTTGAGCATTGAAGGACCAGCTGGCCCTCAGGTGCTCTTACTGCATGATACATTTAGCTTCCTGAGCCACTTCAAATGATCTCACTAACTTTCGTTTATTACCTTCCATGAAATTTTCATCACCGGAATAGTATGCAACTGGCTCTACTGCCAGTCTTCAGCAGCAGTACAAGCAGCCCATATATCTTCATGATAAGCGTCTGGCACACATAAAACACTGCACATTCAAACCTTTCCTCTAAACAGTGGAATACTGGACTGCTATATAATCTCTAACAGTAATACAGTACCACAATGTAATTTTTTTTTTTTTTGTACAGTATAAATATATCTGTTTGCATCATTCCTGTTGTTATGGCAATGTTAATGTAATCCAGGAGTGAATCAAGATGCGGTTTCTTAGTAAGTCTTTCCACTGCTTTAACTGAAATAATTGATCTTTTCCTCTCTGTTTGCCTAAAATATTCTTTGAGATGCAATCATATCAGAGCTTGACAGGGTTTTTGCTTTGATGGCAGACTTCTTCATAAGCACAACCTCTGCAGAATAGTGCATGTTTTATTGAAATACTTTCTTCTGTTTGTGGAATTATACGTCTTACTGTGCAATCATGCAAGTAGCGTGGCTGTGATCATGGTAAAGACATGATATAGTAGCTATCGTTGAAGTATATGAATTAGTGGCACTTTCAGATATTGTTTGCTAGTAACAGAAAAGCAATGTAATTATCTAAAGTAAAATGCTTCGAGTGATTTATCATATACAAGATTCATGCTGTGAGTAATAAGTTGATAAAATACCATTTTAACTGCCAGAATTTACACCGTTCAGGCGGTGGGTGATAAATATCTGTTAGATATTTGACTGAATTTTTTTTTCCAGTGGAAGGCCTTTGGGTAGACAGGAAAATTCCAAATTTTCAGGTTCCAAAAGTGAACGGTTTGGTTGCTAGGGCCTCCAGAAGGGTCACCCTCTGGAGGGCCAAAATTGAACTTTTAAGAAAAATAAGTTTTTGAGTTGAAATATCTCTGCGCCCTCAATAGCCCAGCTTCATTTTCTCTGATGTCAATCTGTGTTGGGAGGAGTTTTGGAAAATCATGAAATTTTGGTGGGCTGTTGAGGGCGCCACCTATGGGGGCGCTTGAAAACACCACTTTGAGCCCAAGTAGCACTTACGTTTGAGGCATTCCTTGCCTGCGCCCTCGCTAGCCCAAGATTTTTTCTGCATAATATGATTCTATAACAGTGCCTTGTGCTATTCCACTTGAAATTGTAGTGGGATGGTGAGGGCGCGGAATTATAGGTGGCGCTCAATTTGGTGAAAATGCAAAAATAGGGGTATTCTGCGGCTGTAGATCTCCATGCGGCCCCATCAGATTTGAATGAAATCTGTTTTATTTGATAGCCCTACATGTCCACTATATGTACCAAAAAGATTGAAGTGGGGTTCAACTGTATTAACCCCTTTTTGACCACCCCAGTAAGGCAAGGTTTCAAACGCGAATTAGTACAATATATGGTCTATGGATTGAATAAAGGGATGAAGGCAACAAGGCATGATGGAAAGGTAACCAACTGAAGGTGCACATATCTGGCCCTTGGCCAAGGGTTATTTCATTAGCTGGAGGGCCTGAAATAAAAATCTATTCATCCAATTAAGCAGCAGTGAGACTGGGACAGGAAAAGCTATACATGTAACTGCACACGTGAGTGGGCCCAGGACGGGGGATCAGATAGAACCCTCTGCTGAGCAGAAGGTGGAAAAGATCATCAAAAAGGAGTCACCACATTTTCTCATTCACATCTGTATGTATCAAGCTGTTGCACTGTGTACTTCCAGTTTCACCTGACAATGTGCACAATTTTTACTTTCTAAGTCTTGGCTCGTTTCATGTTTTCCGTCGTTATCTCCAAAAAATAACAGACTAGGGGGGAAAACCAAGTGTCTGACATCATACTTTCACCTGAGTTTTCTCTAACAAAGTAGGGATGATGGAGATAAAGAGTGATTTATTTTCCTGAAAGTAGCATGACAAAAGAAGTAAACAATTTTTTTTTTAATTTATTCATGAGCGGTGAAGCGTGCAATCTGTCCGGCCCCGCCTCCAATCTTCTAAACATTCCAAAGGAAGTCAGCAGAAGGCCAGACCCTATCCATTGGTTCAGAAGAGCACTTTAAATTGCTGATTGCTCCACTAGAAATCATCCATTGGCATTGAATTCAAACTGACACCTATGCTGACTTATGTACCGTAACAGTACTACATAGACAAGCGTATGGAATGGTCACGTCACACCTTTCAGAATGATGGTCAAAAAGGATTAAAACAGTCGAGCCCCCCATCACTCTTTCTGGTGCACATAGTGGATAAGTAGGGCTATCAAATAAAACAGATTTCATTCAGATCTGATGGGGGCGCATGGAGATCTACAGCCGCGGAATACCCCTATTTTTGCATTTTCACCGAATTGAGCGCCATCTATAATTCCGCGCCCTCACCATCCCATTACAATTTCAAGTGGAATAGTACAAGGCACTGTTATAAAATCATATCATGCATAAACAAGCTTGGGCTAATGAGGGCGCAAGCAAGGAATGCCTCAAACGTGACTGCTACTTTGGTCCAAGATGGCGTTTTCAAGCGCCCCCTATAGGTGGCGCCCTCAACAGCCCACCAAAATTTCATAATTTTCCAAAACTCCTCCTAATATAGACTGATAACAGTAAAAATGAAGCTGGGCTATTGAGGGCACACTGAGATATTTCAACTCAAAGCCTATTTTTCTTAAAAGTTCAATTTTGGCCCTCTGGAGGGTGACCCTTCTCGAGACCATAAAAACCAAACCGTCGACTTCTGGAACCTGAAAATCTGGAAATTTCCTATTTACTAATAGATCTTACACCAAAAGAAATTTCAGGCCATTTACTATCACACATATATCAACCCCTAATAGAAATCCGCCTGACCGTTATAAATTCTGGCAGTTAAATCAAAATGCATTTTTCCTGTCTAGGTTACAAATATTCCCTGGGCGTTAGCAGTGATGACCTGTGCATACTTATGTAGATCATAGTTGGTCCTTCATGGAGATTCTCCAATGATAGCAGGAAAAAAAATATTATGAATAATATTTGCTGAGGTCACAGCTACCATCAGCATTCTCAATCACAATCTGATTACTGGCTAATAATAACTTTCTTCCCCTGGAGCAAAACTGCATTCTCTGCAAGGAACAGGCATTCACGTCACTGGCTCAGAATGCCGGTATAGCAACTTGTCTAAAGCTACTGTCAAAAAAAGAACATTTTCTTCCCCCCAAAAAAAGTCCACTTCAGGAGATTTATTTCAGTACTTGGGTGATATGCCACATTTGTGTTTTATAGTTGGCAAAGATTTGTGTCGTCATGGTTGGTTCCAGGTTGCCCTCTGCACAGTGCTGTGAAAAGTATTTTCCCCGTTCTCAATTTCTTCTCTTTTTGCATATTTGTCACACTTAAATGTTTCAGATCGTCAAACTAATTACCTCCGCAATCGAGATTATGTTTTCATCCATTTGTTTATTATATCTGTTGATCGGTTCAGTTTGTCTGTTTGTCCGTCTGTTAGTTTGCAATTTCTAGCAAAAACATCTGGCCATATTTCTCATATTGTTGGCACTGGCATGGAGTTTAGGCCTATTGAAAATGACAGCTCTAGCCTCAAGGGCAAGGTCAAGGTCACCAATTAATGGCACCATGACCTTTGACCTTGAAGATTTCGGCATGTCCTCGCTCCATGAGCGATTTCATTTATTTGTTTGTGTGTCTGTTAACAGCATAACTCAAAAAATTATGAATGGTTTGGCACAAAATTTGGTAGGATGATAGGTGGTAGTCCAAGGATGAGTTGTTTCAATTTTGGAAGTGATCCGGAACATATTTTGGATTCTGGATACAGAAGACTTAAAATATATCTGTCCAACGCAGGTCTGTGTGATATATCTGACCGGATAACTCAAAAAAGTTACGAAGTGTTTGGCACAAAATTTGGCAGGATGATAGGTGAGGAGTTATTTAATTTTGGAAGTGATCCGAAACATATTCTGTAACCAAAAGAACAGATATGTGGCGTGGCAGAGGTATGTGCTCTATGGAGTGCCCTCTAGTTTTAATATTAGACAAAGATAATTCGAAACACAAAATGCAGTTTCTAAATGATAAGTCCATCTATTGAGGAAAAAAGGCTATTCAACTGTACCTGGCCCTTTGTAAAAAAAAAAAAAAAAAAGTCATTGCCCTTTTTGCTTCTAAGTCAAACAGTTTACCAAATTTAATTGATAATTGGGTTCAATTTTACTTGACACACCCTGGCATGGTAACTTCCATGCCCTTTTGAATCTAAACATCACTTAAATAGAACCTGCCCTGTAATGTGAAGTAAGCAAAGAGCAGAACGTGATGCTGCGATCTCAAGAAATTTCAGCACAGATGGGAAACAAAGCCTTTGACATTTATCAGTTTGGAGAGTATTACAAAGTCATTTCTAAGGCGCTGGGACTCCAAGGAACCACTGCAAGAACCATTATCAATGAATGGAGAAAACACGGATGAACTGTTCCTGAAGTGGTCGGCCTACCTAAATTCCTCCAAAAGTGCATCATTGACTCATCCAGGAGGTCACAAAAGAACCCAAACTAACATCAAAAAAACTGCAGGGCTCACTTGCCTCAGTTGAGGTCAGTGTTCAAGCTTCCACAATAAGAAAGAGACTGGGCAAAAATCCATGGGTTATGCAGCGAGAAAGTGATCTGAATCTCAGAAGTAAGTCCACCTCTGAATGGCACAAATCAAACAAAAAGTAGGTTTTGAAGTGGCCAAGTCAAAGTCCTGACTTGAATCCGATCAAGATGCTGTGGCATGACCCTAACACTGAAAAACCCTCCAATGTGGCTGAATTATAGCAATTCTGCAAAAAAGAACCGGCCAAAATTCCTCCACTGCCATGTGAAAGACTCTTTTCTGGTAATCACAAACATTTGATCGCAGTTCTTTACACCAAGGGTGGTACAACTCATCAGGCTGAGGGGGCAATTATTTTTTCACATGGGCGATCAATGTTTTGAATAACACTTTACCTTCAATAAATGAAATTATCATTTAAAAGCTGCATTTTGTGTTTACTCACGTCGTCTTTGTCTTATACTTGATGGATGATCTGAAACATTTAAATTTTACAAATACGCGAAAATTGAAGAAATACGGAAGGGGGCAAATACTTTCTCACAGCACTGTACCAAGTCTGCACGATGTCTAGTATGTCGGGGCACTACCTCTGTTCGGTACCTGTGAGTATTGGCTCCCGGTTCAGGTGGAAATAATGGTTGAATCTATTTCTTATTTCACACAAACTCATTCTTGTTTTCACTTCCACCTAGCAACATTCATAGTAAGTGATTGTCCTTAGGTATCTCCTTAAATGGAACAGCGAAGAGCTAAGGTTCTGATTCTCATTTTTGTATTCATGTGTCATGTATAATTCAGATCAGTTGCTCTTGGCGCACTAACATGCAACAGAGCGAAGCTTCTTCTTTGATACACTCCATGTTGCACCCTGCCAGTGCATGCGCATGGCTGAAAGACTAGAAAGTCTGTTTGAACCTCAGGGATCACTGAGGAATTATCTGAGAAATGTCAGGCGGGCAACACTATGTTACTATTTGCATTCCACTGTGGTGATTTCTCTTGGACTTGAGTGTATCGCCCAGTGCTGTGGTCATATATTTCTACTGTGAACTGCTTCAGCTTGCTGATGAGATGTTAAACTGTGATCCAAACTCACTGTGGATGACTCTGAATGATCCCTGAGCACTTATCACAAAAATGGAGGAGCGTTCCCCAGTGCCCTGGCTACATTTACAAAACATCTGGCTATCCAATCATCCCATGGGTGCCTAAATGTCCCCATGTTCTCCACTCTGGCCAATATTTGGAGAGATTTCTGTGTAAAAGAGCCACAAAAGGCACTTTTGCAATAATAATAATAATAATAATAATAATATACCATTGTTGATCTGTTGGAAAAAAGTAATAATTCCATGAATGATAAAAGATACATTTTTTAACTATCATTTGTCCATTTTCCCTTGTCTATATCCAGAATGTTTCAGATTAGCTGCACTTTGGTTTGGGCATCATTTTTTTTTTTTTTTTTTTTTGAGACCAAAGCAGTGCTGGTTTGAAATGTGCCAGTTTTCAACTGACCAATTGCTTGGCCTCATGTACTGCTGCTTCCAGCTTTCTTCAGATTTTCCCAAACCGCTCAGCCAGATTACTACACGCTCAACTCACTTCCTTGTGTCCTCAGCAATACAACCGAAGTTGATCGAACGAACAGTTGTCGAAAAAAATCGAAGGACATACATACTGAGACGTCTCCAATTATAGTATGTTGTGTTGCATTCAGCCGATGAATGTGTTTGAACAGATCACAATATCCCTTAGACAGGTCTGGAATAGCATGTTCCCCGGCTTGTTTGCCAGCTCTGTGTTGAAAATTGGTCTCGCTGCCGGGCAGTTAGTCTCTCGGGCGGATTTGGTTCATTGCGTGTAGTGTTCCTAACCTGGACTCTTCTGGCAGGCATGCAGACAGGCGGATGAGTGAAGTGAGAGAATGCCGGAGACACATGGACTAGCAGGATGCTCTTGGGACCCTTATGTAACATATCCTGAGCATCGCTCAACCGCAGGTCGAATCAGAACGCCCGCCTGCTCTGAGCTGTTTATAGACACTGCCGTCGAGTGACGATTACTCCCCCTCCCCCCCCCCACGATGCAGCACCTGTCATCGGGTGGAAATGTGCTCTCGCAAACTCGGCACAAGCATATCTTTACACTTTTTTGAAAAAGACATGGATGAATCATCAAGGGTGCTTGAAGTGCCAAGTTTGAGGAGGACTTGGAGCGAGATATCTGCTGTTTTTTTTTCTTTCTAGAATTTCTTATCACTGATATGTTTGCACTTCTCTTTAGTGTCTGCCTAATTATTGTAGCTTTTGTAATATGTCTGCGTGCTATTCCTCTGAATTTGAATTTGAGCAAAAGCTATCTTCTTCCATAAAATGTTATCTTATCTGGCTGTATGGATGGGCCCTAGTGACATTGCGGGTAGTGGAATTACTGTGCAATCCATACTTGTGTGGATAGTAACAGTTGTTCCTTTTTGGCTCAGAACTACAGCAGTTAATTGATTTATGGAAAATGGTAGAGGGTAATGAATATAAGGTTTAAGTAGAGGCTGTCAGATGTCATTTGGAGGTCTTTACATCCAAATCTCGGGAATCGTTTAGGAATTTTTGCAGTTTTTACACCGGTTGATGTCCTAGTACTAAAAGACTGTGCTGAATGTGTTATTTGAAGGGCGAGGTGAAAAGAGAGGTTCTTTGCTGCGACTTCAGTGGCCTGGGGCCTATGGGTTTTTGCGAATTTAATTTCTTTGAATTGTCAGTATGGAGAGATTATGGATTGCCTGTAGTTTGTCATCGGAACGTACTTGGGATGATTAAAGAAATCTTTGTGAGATTAGCCAGCCTAATTATAATTGTGTCTTGTACTTTTGCAGGATGATAAGATTTGTATAATTTGTCAGACGCCGTCATCATAGAGTAGAGGACCCATCTGTCCTGATGTTTGAGAGTAGGAGGAGTTAGAAGCTACCTGCATTGAGTCCGAGGACTGGGGGAACCGATGGGTCCTTTGTGGACGTTTTCCGGAAGGAAGAACGTGAATTTCGCAATTTGTTACCAGGCTTTTCACAGCACTGAAGGTCCCCTTCCTCCCTGATTCAGACAAAGAACAAAGCAACACATTCTGCTGATTGGAAAATCAAACTTTGAATGAGTCATACATGTTAAACAGAAAAGCAAAGGGCTTTTTTTTTAGCATTAGCAGCCTGAAAGAACCCCAGCGTCTGCTCTTGCTTCTGAACCAACAACGTACCATCACTCGATCATTAGAAAGTGCCGGAAATCTCTTCTATTTTCTTTAGAATCAAGAGGATGAATTTACCTGTTGCAGGAACCTTTGCAAAGGTGGTGGTGGTACCCCCAATACATTTAATGTGGAACAGAGAAGAATATGTCGAGTTGCTTTGAATTGCGATTTCTGGTGGTGATCTGTGGCTTTGCATCACTTTCAATGATCTCATTATGTACGACTGCAGGTCTTTTTATCCGAGGGCGCACTGAAGAGACTGATGTCCTTGGAAATGCTCTCTTAAATTACCTTTATTTATGTAAAATTGCTTTTGCGAAGAGCTCTGTTGTTTTGGCTGGTATTGCTTCCAGGTCTGATAAGCTTGCAGCAGGGGCCAATTCAGCTGCGAATGTCTCTTTACTATCGATTCAATTGATAAAATTTAATCAATTAAATCGACTTTAATTGATTAAGGATACTTGCACTACTGCAGTTTCTCTTCTCATGCTTATATGTTTTCCTTTCCTTTTCTCCCCAGTGTTCTGCATCACCTCAGAGCCAAGGTGTCCTTCTGATCTTTGATTGGGGCACCTCACCACACGGCCCGTGAGGACCCACTCGTGTCTCTAAACTCCCCAAGATATCGAGCCTGGCAGATCGTGCTGGTAAGTTGACGCCAACGCATGTCTTACGTTAGACCTCTTTCACTCAAGGGGGTGCTACTGTTCATAGTACTCACACATGTATTGTACTAAAAGGGAAGAAGTGGGTGGGATGTATTTGAGGGCTATTTTATCGCCCACTGTGGTAACAGATTGCAAATATAATGTAGGTCACTGCTGATAACATCTCATGTTGGGTGGTTGTGGTGAGCCAAAACAATTCCGACGTCTTTGGCAATTGAAAGCTTTCAAAGTATATCAGTTTATGAGTTTTTTTCAGTTGTATGTTATGGGCTCATTCATATTTACCTTATTTTGACTTGAAGGTGTTCAGCTGTTTGGAAAAGGTTGCACAGCTTTATTTTTCTTTGGCACTTTACCTCTAGCTAGCTGCAGTCAGAGGCATCATTGCAAGCCTTCACTTCATAGGGCCTCTGGCCCTCTAGAGATCTGCTGATATCGGAGGTTTCTGAGTCATTATTCAGGGATGTCATTGTCATTCCTGAACACGCAGTACCGATGTTACACCAGAAGGGAGCTCTGAATTAATGTGAACTGAAGAAAGCTGTGTTTCGTGTTAGAGCGGATGCTTAAAAGCTTATGCTGCATGACATTGCGTCGTTTTTTGATACAGAAATATCCCTCTCAGGAGATGTATCTTCACTCTACATCTTATTCTCAGTAGGATATATCACAACATACTCAAATAACGTTTTATAATTCAATTTCACACATTTGTACCACATTAACCACTTTAATATCCCGTGTGGTTAATGGCTTGAATTATTACATCATACTTAGGACTGCTTTGGCTGATTTAAACCTGGAAACTGAGTACTGCAAATCAAAATTTTACGAGATTCTCTGAGATCAGATTTTCCCCTCAAGCCACCATCATATTAGTTGCGATTGTTTGTTAACATATTAATACTGTACACTATGACATCTACTACTGCCAATCATAACTAAAGCTGTGAACCTTGGACGGCGACTACAGTTTTTTATTTGGTCTGCTGCAGATTTTGGAAACAGAGGCCATCAGTGGCAGATGTTTAAACGCTTCCATTCCAAAACCAGAGCTTGTCGTCTCCAAATGGTCTCCCACTTGTTTTGCACCCTCTATAGAATTTCTGCGGTAAAATACTTGGAACTCGTGAGGTATACTGTTCCATTGCGTTTGCCAAAAATTTACAACATATATTATCCTGTTAGGTAATATGTAGAATATACCCTGTTTGTGTCTGCGCGTGCTTGTAGTCATACAGCAGGTTTCTAAAAAAGCTCGCTTCCAGGCTTAACCACGTGCTAAAGCCTCTTCCAATGTGGACACAACTGAAATGTCCTTATGAAGAGGCTCCTTTCCGTAAGTTACATGGTTCTAAAAATTAACTACTGCTCACAAATTTTATGTTTGTATAAAGTTTGGAATGGTCCATGAAGTTCTAATGCTAGTGGAAAGAAAGAAAAAATACATAAAAGATTATAGCATCAATGAAACGTACAGTTGCAAGCGGGTTAAACCAGTGAGAGAGACAATTAATCAGTGGCTCTACAGCTGCTTCCTGACGGCTCTGCAAAATGTTGTGGAAAATTTAATGAAGGCTAGCTCAGTAATGGTTTCAAGCTAAGGCTGCGGAAAATATGACAGTCTTTCCATAGACAATTAAGACCAACGTTTTTTTTCCCTTTTTCCTTTCCCCCCCAATCTCTTTCAATCCTTTTACAGGGGGGATGTGATATGTGTTTCTTTCAGTTCTAAATGGAAACATGGTACAGTAAACAGCCGCAGCTGTGGGGTGGGAAAAGCCGGAGACTGGGCATTGTTTTGGACTTTTAGAGCAACATCCGAAATGCCCCCCTGATGCCCTGCAGCTGATCTAATGTGGCGGCAGGCGAACGCGTCGCGTGCGCATGCTTGTCACCACTCGGAAAATCCAAGCGTTGGAAGAGTACGCTGGAGTGCGCAAGAACGTGCTTTGCGACATTCCTCGAACGTCCCTACCCCTCAACCTGCCTGGTAAACTATATTTTCTGTTTGAGTTTTGAGGAGGTTTATCATTAGGAAAGGGCTTTGTTGATACTTTTTTCAATTAAATCAGCATCCGAGTATTAAAGCCCTTCAACGTTGTGACACCCCACCCCTCCCTAGCCCCCTCTTCTCCAAAAAGCGTGGAGACTGTAAGCATAGTGTCTGCGCTACAGATGAGCTAATGTCCATCCAGCCATGATTGATCCTCGTTATTCCTGGTTATTCAGAGTCTCTAGTCAGAATGGCATGCATGTTTTTGGACTGTGAGGGAAAACCGGAATACCTGGAGGAAACCCATGCTAAAATGTGGCGAACAAACTCAACATAGACTGCCCCTAGGCTGGTTTTGAACCCAAAATCTTCTTGCTGTAAAGCAATAGCACTGCCCACTGTGCTAATGTGCTGTGGCTTCACTTCTCAGCACCGACCTCAGCCACTAACTAAGCCCTGTGGAGTCCTGAAAAATCAGGCCTTTTGCAGAGGAGGGGGATAAAAATAAAGACCACAGACTGGTTGCCAGGGAAATGATGTCACCTTCTGTTCCTGAACATGGCTTTCCAGGGTCTGCCGGCGGGCCGTCCAGGCCTCATTCATCTTTGTACCGAGTCACTGTGGTGGGGGGGGAAGCACTAGATGAGGCTGTGTATCTCCCTTCAGTATACCCCACAAAGCTTCCCGCCCTTCCCGCCTCTCGTTGAACCATGGTGCTGGTTTTATGTCGAGGTCCCCTGGGGTTACTCATTCTGAATTCCAGCTTTGCCTTCGCCTTCTCCAGAGGAACGTGTCCCTGTCTCAATGCGCCCTGGATGAGCGCCAAAGGGATTCACATTTCTCATCGAGCGCCAGCAGGGGAATGGACATGCAGTCCAACAAAAGCATGAAAATGCACAAAGGCTGAAAAAACCTGACCCTGCAGTTTGGGATTTCTTACAAAGCATGGAACCTTCTAAAGAATAGGACTGTATAGTGAATACAAAATTTTATCTATAATGTGCTGGCATTTGTCCTTGTCAACAGTCACAGAATGAGGCATGACGTCATTTTGTTCGGTGTTAAAGTCCTGTTACAATCTCTACCTTTAGTTTGTGTGCTTTCTGTCTTCCTGGACAATGATACTTTAGTTTGGGCAGCTTATGTGCCTAAAAGCCACTGGGCACTAATACATTTGAACAGGTGTGTGGACTACTGGCACTTTTTGAACTGCTGGCTCTTCCATTTCAGATAGGGCTCGGTTCACTGTTCCATCGTTTTAAATGGCTGATGCCAAGGGGGCAGAGGGTGGCCGTGTTGCATAATAACAGCCTTTTATAATACAACTCTCTGGCATCATTATCCTGAAGCATTCATACTTCCTCCTCCCACATGAGAACTTATCACCCACACACCCAAGCCAGTCTCGAGCTAGATGGAGGATGTTTCCCACGCATACACTCTCTTTCCAAAACTATTACACGCACGTACATCTCTAGTGATATAAATACCTTCCTGCTCATCCTGTGTCTTCTGATGCATTTGGAATATAGGACAGAGTTTTAAGGCCAATCCTGCCATCCCTTGTGACGCTTTATGTAAGCATTGATTTGATTTGAAGACTAGCAACTATATTTTGTGTATGTTCTTAGTATATAGTATGTTTTGTTCATAGACCTACCCTATGATCTATATTTAAATGTGATGCACAGTACATGTATATATTTTTTGGATGATATCTATCTCACAATAATTTTCAATGCAAATATATTTGCTCATAGTGTAATTACAAAGTTTTTTTTAGTTTGGATAGGAGTATGATTCATATGTTCTGAATGGTTGCACATTGATTTTAGTATTTCTTAATGACTTCTGTTAATATACAGTATGAATGATGTGTACTATCTTGCTAGGCTCAATGTCACCTGGCCAGGTAGTATGATGGTATGTGATATACCTGTAGTCTAATATTGGCTCTCAAAGGTCTCAGTGAAAGGTAGTTATTAGGAGCCGCGATAGCGATGCTGGTTACTAGATGCAGTACTTACCAGCTGCAATAACAATGTTGGTATTGTTTTTAATTGATGTGTGTGTGTGTGTGTGTGTGTGTGCATGTGTGTGTCAACTACAGCAAAGGTACTCTTAAAACTACTGTAAAACTACTATGAAAGCTGTTTTGAGTATATTTGGCGGTGTTTTCATTTATGTGGGTGTGTCTGTTTGTAGACAATTCTTGTACACATGATAGCATCACAACTATTTAAGATGCAGTCACGAAACTTTACGGGTGAGTAGTTCGGATGAAAGGAAAGGCTGAGTTCCAAAATGGGTGTGGTTTGAGTACGCACTCAATGAACGCGTTATAATGAGGACTGCTATAATGAAAACAATATCAGCGTTGCGGTCGCGGCTGAAGTAATCTCAGATGGTCTCATGTTATAAAGGAGCTGTGCTTATATCTTATTAACTCAGAGTTAAATAAGTTGCTTCACCTGTCGTAGCAGCCCTTGCTTTTTTTTGCAAGGGCCATGTGTGCTGGATGTGCTTTATCACGAGACTCCTAATGAGCACGCCGTCTGACACTCCCGGGGGCTGACTCGCGAAGAGTACGAGCAAAAGCGTCCAAAAAAAAACCTGCTTACAGGGGCTGAAAACAACCCAGAAAGATGCCTTGTGTGCAAAATGGAGAACCAAAGTGATAGTCAGAGCAAGCAGCAAGAGAATTTCAAGTTTTCAGGAAAAGTATTTTTAGCTTGGAGGGTAATATTTAGAAATGTCTGCAGCTTCAACTTTTCCTTCATTTTGGTTTCTTCTGAGAAGCTGACATACAGAGAAGGAACTACTAATACGTTTTCTGAGAAACCAAGATTTTAGGACGCATACAATATGGTTATATCTACTTAAACTGAACTTTTTATGATGCAAATACTTTTGAACTAGCCTGACTCAAGGTTACAGTGTAAGAATCTGTTCAGCTTTAATAGAGGTTTGCTTATGTATGGTGCTGGGTGCGTTAATATAGAGCAGAATCTTATTTTTGGCTGCTGCAGTTGGAACAAGACCTTTTTGCGCTAATACACGCTTGCTATCTTTGAAAAGGATTTGAAAAAGATGGAAATTCAAAACCACCTTTTGGAAAAGCTCAAATAAATATTTATCACTATATTGTTTTTACAGTGAAATTGAAGTGGCTGTAAAGCTTTGCCCAGAGTACATTAAAAAAAAAACACAGAAGTGATAAAAATACATTATTTAGTCAACTGTTTTATACATTAAAATAACTGCTGTCCTTCTAGTTCTTGCAAAAATAGTATGAGGTGAGACAGAAGTTAAGGAGGATTCCACACAGTGCGATCTCTTTCTCTTCACAGTGAGATATGTAAGTACTTGGACAGTTACGCTTTTAGAGGGCTATAATGCCTGCACTGTCCAGGCTACTGCTGTAAATGCCTTGGTATAGTTATATACTCCGATGAGCGAAAACATTATGACCACTCACAGATATACTGAATAACATTAATAATCTTTCAATGACGGGGTATGTCAAGGTCATTGAACAGATTTGAAATGGTAAGTGAATAATTGGTTCCTGTTGTCATTGCGTGGGACATCAGGAGAACTTATGCCACCCTGACACTTGCACGATTTTTGTCCTCGCAATGCCGCGCAATGCGTCATGGCAAGGCATGCCATTTCGGTGGTACGCACCGGAGCCTTGTTTGCGCCCTGTTCGCGCACTGTACACGCATAAGTTACGCACTGTCTACGCAATGCGCGCCCAAAAATGCTTGTACACTTTGTGAGAAGTTCCTGCCATGCGCGAATGGTTCGTGACGTGCGCGAACTATGCGTGAGCTGGGCGTGCCATGATCACGTGAACAACTCGTGACAACACCCTAACACGGCACGTATTGACACACACCGTCGGCAGCGTTACAGAAGGACTATATTTTAGCACATAGTGGATTGTATCCTGCAGCATATGGGGCTGACCAGTCAGAGTTTTCCTTCTAACCCTTGTCCACCATTGAATGTGGATGCAAAGGGCATGTGAGCATCGGAACTGGACCTCAGAGCAATGTAATACAGTCAGCTGGTCCAATTAGTCCCAATCTCTTTTATATCATGTACAGTACTGTGCAAAATCTTGGGCACCCTGCACTTTTTTACATAGATTCTGTATTAGATGTTTACTTTTTGATTCCATATAAGAGTTCCTGAAGATAAAAAGCAAATTTGAAATTCCAAATGCTAATTTAAAGAAAAGTTTCATAAATTAATGCTTGTATTCCATTAAAAATAGTAGATACAGATATTGTAGTCTTGACAGAGCCTTGATGTCAACATCATCATGGCTGTTTGCAATCTCTTGGAGGGATAGATGCAAGTGAGATAGTCAGTCTGCAGAAGAACGGTGGCAAGTTCACCACTCTGTTTGGTACAAGCAAAAAGTCAATCATCTTATAAAACTACAGCACAATAGGACACTGTTCCAAATTTTTAGGCAAAGCGTAGTCACACACAGTATTGATTTGACTTAGTTTTTAATAGTTTAGAGCTCTGTTCAGTACATTTCTCAGTTATTAGAAACTTTTAATTTCATAATTTTTGCGAGCCTATTTGCCCTACAAAATCGCTTTAAATGTGCCTAAGGGAGCTTGTCAATATTCTGAACAGTGAACGCATTCATTTTTGAACGGACGCCTGTTCATTTTTGGATGCGTTCGTGGCTGCAAACCTGGTCACTGCGTTCAATAATGAACACCCTTCTGTTCATTTTCTGATGCGTTCATTTCCCGATGCCTGCCCAAGGCCTGATGCGTTCATCTAAAACTGAACGCCATTCATATAAAACTTAACTCCGTTCATTATAAAATGTTCGCAATCCAGGAATTTCTGTTTGTAGTCAACTGTTCTGAGTTTTTTATTGCAGATTTTGTCGCTGTATGTGACAGTTTATGCGGTTAACGCCATCTCCCCGTTTTCCGTCATTTACTATAGATAGATTTTATAGATAGAAATTATCGGTGTTACAGCTGGAGTCTTCTCTCTTTTTTATGCATCAGTTATATAAAATATTGTCGTCACTCATTTCTTTTTCTGAAATGTAGGCCTACATTTGACTGGCGACGTGGTACCAGAATTTGGAAAACGCAAAATGTGCATGTATGTTACCCTTTGCCCGCCGTCGTCTTCTTGTGTTTTTCTGTATGCCTATCTGATTTTTTCTACGTCAGCTAAAGTTACATAATGTAATAAAAAATATCACCCAAAGATAAAGATTTATAGCAAGATTTTAAGGGTGTCGAGAACAATAAATTTGCCATTATGACTGAAAATAATCAGCTATAGGGGAGACCAGGTCTAGTTGTTACACTTTTTCTTTTAACGGCTGTAGAATTGACTTTATAAGGTTTTTGTCATTAATATGCACTGTACAGATAGAAAGTTTATTAGACTACATGACTGATCTGCAGCAACCCCTATATTCTGTGCATGCGTGATGCTGGTGAGGAAAAAATAGCCCCCATCACCCGTAACAAACTACCCCATATATGGAGGAGTAGTTTGCTACAGGTTGTGGGGCATTTTGATACACTAAGAATTTGCTTATTAAGTGAGATGTGTTTCCCACTTAAGTAGGCAAGTTAAGGGAGATGCCTTACTTCTATTATCCCACGAAGCTACTGTAAGGATCCTCTTGAGTCATTCTCTAATGGCATTGCCACGTTTCGTTATTCGTTTGTAATTTCGAGGCATCTTTCTGAAATAAAAAGAGGTAGAAAGTCATTCAGTGAGGTAATTTGATCCCAGGTCTTCCCGGAGCTGCTGATTCATTTTGTTTTGTAAGAAACTATCCTATCTTTTGTATAGACTATGCTGATTTCTGTGATTTGGCGCTAACGTGTGTTAAGTGTGCTTTTAGATTATGGGCGCGGATATTCTTTTGTGAACGACGACTGAATATGGATGACGGTTTATATAAACGCTTGTACAGGCCTATTTTAAATTCTAAGTTCCTTAAAGTGAAATAGTTCTCATTGTCATTGTTAGGCTAGTTTTTTTTGTTTTTTTCATATACTGGGTATAATTCGCCTGATAAAGATCATTTGCCTATTTAGGTGATGCTTCAGGAATGGGATTGTATGCGACCTACTCCTGTTCTCTGAACAAAAACATATTCCGGTAATCTGAACAAAAACTTATTAAACTTAGTCGACTGAACAAATTAAGTATTAATCATGCACATCATCCAAAAGTCTTGTCACCGGTATTCCCGCGTGTCGCATGAATTCAGGTCTCACTCCGTGATCTCGTATCCCTGAACCAGCTAATCCCCATGGCATCACAAGACTAGGCTACTTAGTCGTTTATCTTGCAATCAAGCTTATTCATTAATTGAACTGATAACACCCTTATAATAAGGGTTATATTCATAAAGGGGGGGGGGGGATAAATATTTATTAACATTCAGACATGCTGTTTTTATAATAGGCTACTGTGCACATGCAGAGGTTTTACTTTGCTCATCTGCTTGTCTAGATCTGGACTTGTCGTCGGCAGCTCTCACAGAGCGGCGGTTTCACGTGTTGTGACTTCAGTCTGAAAAAAATACTGTACAATAAATTAGAACAATATATAATATGACAAATGGTAGCCTACGAAATCTGCGACAATCAATGGAACAAAATCTGAATATCATTGCAGAACTCATTGTGTACGTAGTGGGCTGTAACTTTGAACTTCGAAAGGTCCATGACGGCAGAACCATAAAGCCAGCCTAAAGTGTGGCATTTCTTTTTTTTTTTTTGGCTTGCGCGTTCACAGGTTTAAAATGAAAGGATTAATATCGCGGATAATTTTGCAATTTGATATGAGCAGGACTAAGTTATCCTAGTTCTTATACTCACAGAATAGTAGAATTAAACTTAGGCTGTCACGCAGATGATGTGATACAATGCGTAAACTATAATTTTAATGTACTTAATTTAATTTATTTACAAAGATGTGATACAATGCGTAAACTATAATTTTAATGTATTTAATTAAATTTATACAAATTGCCTAGCGGTCACATCATGATTTGGAATTCTAAAATGCTTTTTTATATAAGAAGGAAAAAGTGGCATACTGACACCACACGGAAGCAATGTTCATTCCAGTAAAGTATTCACACAGCAACACTTGAATGTTTTGGCTGACTGAACGTACCCCGGTACCATTGAATCACAATTTATCTCCGGTCTTGAGTGTGGAATGTGTTAAAGCATCTTATTCGAACTCGATGAAAAGTGTAAGTGTATAGCGCAAGATTGACGATCGGTAAAGATATAGGCCTAATCTCAAAACTGGTAGAATTTTTTAGTCAACGTGAAAACTGTCGTTTAATAGGCATGTACCTTACAATATTCGTCTAAATTCTACAGGATGGGAGACGGGGAATTTTTTTCTCGTAAGAAGGAAATATTTACGCATGTTGGTGTAAATTTTGCGAAGTGTAGAGCAGATTCATTTTGTAACGCGAGAGAGGGTAGCTGCGTTAATTTTTGGATGCCGTCCGGTCAAAAATGAACGCATGCTTGTTCATTTTTGAAAGCAAAATGAATGCATGCTCATTCATTTTTGAACACTCTGCCGTTCATTTTTTAGCTGAACACGAACGGAGACTTGTTCATATTTGAATGCCTGTTCAAATTTGAATGCGTTCAGAATATTGACAAGCTCCCTAAGACTTTTGCACAGTACTGGATTTTGGCTGGATACGTGCACACTATTTACTTGGGAAAAAGATGGCACCAGGATGCGGTGTGGGAGAGCACAAGCTCATGGGGAGAGTGTGTTGTTCTGGCAGGAAACACTGGGTTTGGGCAATCAAAAGGAAGTCAATTTCATGGAGCTGTTCTGTCAGCACGTGGAGCACCAACAGCACATTAGGCAGGTAGTCATAGTGTTTTGGCTCATCAGCCTGGATGCCATAGAAAGTACTAGCTAGAAACATTACTTTTGTATGAGATACAGTCTACTCTGTTGCAGGTTTCACCCTTATCTGTTGATTGATTCTGATGAAGCGATAAAATTAAAAAAGCTGTAAAAGTCTACATTACTGTAACTAATTGAATAGCTCTAACAAGGATCTAAACCAAAGTAGTTTAGAGAGCTGCAGTATATCTCACACGTAGTAACTGACAGAGAGGGAATTATGTTCTGGATCATTTGTTAGTTTTCCATTGCCTATAAAAGGGTAATGTGCTCCCTGAAGCTTGATAAAATTGGGTATGTTTTTCAGCATCTAGTAAAGGAGGTTGGTTTCTGTCAGGTATCATGGTGAGCTTTCATTGACCACTGGGTCCAATCCACGCCATGGCTTTGTTAGCATAAACTCTGTAATTACTGAATGGAAAGGATTACCAGTGTTTTCAATTATTCAAGCTCTGCCTTGGAATGGGACAGAGGACTGTGCACTTGTGTCTAAGAAGATAAGAAACGGCCTGTATTCGTCCGCTCTCGCAGTGTTTTCACCAGAAGTATGGAATCTAGGTGCAATATGATTGCCAACGCATGCCATCATACTTTGAGTCAGACAGACCATTCCTTCACTGATGTAACATTATTATTTATTTTATTTATTTATTTTCTTTGCCTTTTGACTTGAGTATGAATTCTTTCCAACTGCCTTCTTTGTCATCAGTGTGCTGATATTAACCTCTGCATTAATTTGTGCACACAGACTATTGCTGGTTGTATTAATGATCTAATTACAGTGCTTCATAGACTATTTTGAAGCTTAAATAAATAACACACATTTTTGTGTTACAAAGTTTTCTTTGAAAGAGGAGAAACTGGAAACATTTGAACTCAATACAAATAAGTGTTTATTGTTCAAATCTATTGCTAAACCTTGGCTGGTTTAAAAGCATTTGATAATCAGGGATTAAGAGCATGACTCAGAATGTTTACAGGTCATATTTTGGCAACACTAGTTCATTTTCCATGTCTGTTATGGCTTTATGTATAATTTGTTTAATTTCTTTTTACAATGTGTGACCCCCGCAATGAAAATCATGGAAGAAGTCATTACCTTTCATTTCAAATATATATGGAATTTTTCTCATGTGTGGAATTCTCGTATTCCGCTCTAAAATTAGACCAAATAGTTTTAGATTTTAGGACGGTGCCAGCCTCAATCCTTTTTGGAGAGATGTAGTGCAGACCATCTACTCACGCACAGACTCGCACAGTACCACCACAAATCCCCTCTCCAGGATCAGACTACAGAATGTGAGGAGTCTAATCCCTGAATTAAGTCAGAGAGTGTGTTTCTATTTTCAGAAAAAATTGACTTATCGAGGTTTGTGCTTTCCTAAACACAATGGAGACATTTGTCAGGCTGTAGGTTTGGTATAGTCCCAGGCCATAACAACTAACACATCCCTCTGACTTTCACTGAGTAGAACAACGACATGCAGGCCAAATGTACAGGTGCAAAAATGGCGCTTTCAACATCTAATCAGACTGCACTTCTTCACTGGAATAAATTTAACAATGGAGGTGTATCCTTACGCGCACGCTTGCGTGTGTGTATGTGTGCGTGTGGGCGTATGCGTGTGTTTTTTTTTTTCATGGTTACGGGTGGTTACCAATGTGCAAAATTACCCCATGGGGCTGAATATTCATGGAATTTTTAGACCTTACATAATTTTTCTGAGTCACCCAGATCTCTGGGTTTGTGCGGGTACTGAATGCTTTCCCTCTCCTTGTTAGATTTATGCCCTTGCACTCTCCGCAGTACACTTCCCACACATTTCCGTTCTGAGCTTGACTCGTACGGCGTAGCGCAACACAAGAAAGCCTTTGAACAGTTTCGTCCATTCTCAAAAAATATGATAGAGTTTGGCTGGATAAAAAAAAAAAAAATGACCTGATTTGAGTCATTCAGTACCTCTTTCATCATTCCTCCTGGGAGGTACACAACCTTCCCCAAATTTATAAAATAATAACTTAAAGCATGGATATGGAGTGTATTCTATTCATTGGGTTCATCCCTGCATCCAGGGTATAATGTCATAATAAGGTCATTTCACATTTATGAGCTACAACCTATCTTGTCAGGTTTTATGTAAAGACCAATGCAAGTGACCACAAGAACAGCCCTTGGTTTATCTATTGGTTGCTATCCACATTGCTGCAGGGGAGAAGCAGCCGAGGCAGGTTAATTAAGCCAAGGAGCCACCCGCTAGCATGGACTAAGGACTGTGCAGTAGCTGATCTGCCATTGTGTGTGACGTATGAAATTGTCTCTGTCCCCAGCTGTTTGCTCAATCACATTCTCTGACGTTCATGCTCTAGAATCCCTGGTCTCTGTAACACCAGCTGACCTCTGGCTGCATACGCAGAAGGAGAACGCCTTTGACTATAATGTTTTGAAGTTTGAAAATTACTCCCTTTTCCACATTTTATCATCTTGCTGACTGAAGGTAGTCATCCTTTGCGGCAAACTTCACCTCCTGAAAATGGCTAGACCTGTCATTCATTTCTGAGGTAGTGGAAAACCCATCTCTACGGTCCTGAAAGATTTCTTGTGCAGTTGAAAAAGTATGCAGCAAAATGTTGACATATATAGATTTGGTAACATCCAGTTGTCACGGTTTTCACTGTAAATTCCTATTGTATAGTCTGGGTCTGGGATTCCTGGCTTACTTGGTTGGACAAGGTTTGCTTGGTTGGATGAGAAAAGTTAATGAATGAGGGGTATATTTGTAAAATGATTCATTGAGGTGGACAGTTAGCCAGAAAAAACACATTATCTTGAAGGGAATCTCATAAAAGCACCGCTTCATCAAAGAAAACATTCTTTTTGAATGGCCATTCCAAGACTCATACCTCTGGGTTCCCACAATAGTCATGTCTAGACTTTGTCCATCCCAGTTGGACATTAATCCTGCAAACGAATAAACCAGAGATCAGTTTAATCACTTAGCCAAATGGGCAGTTCTTCTTGAACTTAAAGTCCTTAGACTAAGAAAAGTACCAGGACCTGTGTCAGAGTCTTGAGGTCCCATTGTCAGAAAACATAGGCCTTCAATTGTTTCCACTCTGTTTAACATTTTCCACATCCAGTTTTAGCATCATAAAATATTATTCATTAGTTAAAAGGAGTAATGCGCAATCCATTTCTTATTACAGTGACTGTGCATTGAGCTAATGAACTTTGTTGCCTTGTACACAATTTATCTAAATCAATAAAAGAGATATAAGCTTCATTTTTGCATTTCAAGTGTCATTGGGGGAATTTTTGTGCGTAGTGGCCTGCATTTTTGATAAATGAACTAAGCCACCAAAGAATATTTCGCCGTGCGTTCTGCTCTTCTTTTTGAAGGCTATCAAGGCAACACGTTATCCTATGTGGCTCATAATGAATGCATTTCAAAGTAAGCAAATATTTGCTCATTGGGAGGGTTATATTTGATTAGACTATTAGTTTACATATGTCTGTATGCATACATGTCCTGGAAAACCTAGCATCTCCATACCACTGGCGTATCTTATTGCTTCAGCATGTACTGTTTGTCTGCAGGCCAGCAGCTTACACTAACAAAAATGAACCAAAAGTTGAAGTATCAGGTGCTATAAATACCTGCGGTTTTCAGCTAGGCTATTTATAGGGCTGACTTAAGGTTCCATACATCAGCGTCACATTATTTCCTAACTTATGCTTTCGCAATGTGGCCTCTGTGGTTCTTCTACTGTAAGAGTTTCAATCCGAAAAAGTGACTTTTTGTGCAACCCTAATTGAAATGTTTTACCAAATATACCTTATTTGTGTTTGAGACTCTCATAATATTTTCATAATTTAAGTTTTATATAAATGAGCTCTTGTGTACATAAAAATGTTTAAATGATCGTCAGGGCTAACTCTTACTCGCTTCGTGGCTAACTCTTTTCAGTCTTATCTGGCCACCCACGTACATGTGTGATTGAACTGCACTTGCATTTCATGCACTATTTTTAGACCTATTGTGCCTTTTGAGGAACTGAGTGGGCCCATGTCTGATGATGACTTATGACATGAGACGAGTACTGCACCCACCACTATCAAAAATTCCCCGAAGAAAACATGGAGAATATCTTCAGCTGGCCTTAGTACCAAATTATATTTTGCTTTGAAATTAGCCTGTGAATTTCAGAATGAACTGGAATAAGAAACACATTTCCCGATTGAAAAATAATTCAGTAGAAGAAAATGTGCTTAGCACTGAGAAGGACGTGTACAATATCATACTGTATGTGCAATATTTTTGAACATGCAAAAGTATGACACTTTGCTTTTGTTTTCAAGGTGAAGAGGCTTGAGGAACCTGCAGGTGGCTGTCAGCTTGTATTTCAAAAAAGGAAGTGAGTACATCCTGTGAAGACACAGACATGTACCTTTATACTGTGCATTTATGGCTTTTTTTTGTCATTTAGTGACAGACATGTCATTCAGAAGCTGATATTTCAGTCAGTTTATTTATAAAATGGTCATCACAGAGAAAAAGATATTTTTAGTTAGAATATAATGCAATTGTTTGCTTATTAATTCCTGTATGTTGTTTTTTCTCTCTCTTGCATGTAACCGACAGATCAACCTGTTGAGAAGTGACACAACAAAATCCAGAGGAAATGAACTAGTGTTGAAATGACAGTTTTATAAATGTAAAAGCTCTATGTGACATTTTGAAAGAGGTCTAATGCTCACAAAAGAGGGGCCGTGCAATACAAAAAAAGTGCAACAACACAACAGAAATCAAAATGGAAGGAGCTGGTGTTTAAAACCCACCCTGCTGGACAAGCATTCGGCATGTCTGCTGACTCTACAGCAATTTAACAAACGTAACCTTTGATAACCCCTTCAGAAGATAAGAGGAACATGGAGCCACTTGACTCTGCTGCTGGACAAAAATGCACGAAGGAGCCCCGGGAGAAGGCCCTGCTACAAAGGAAGTGGGCCTCAGAGCCCACAGCTGGCACAAAAAGAAGCACTTTTGCGGACCCGGCGGGGAAAAGACACTCACACCGTGAAGAACTGCAAAGTGGCGCCAGTGGTGGCAGCCTTACTGGCTCAGTACAGAAGTATAGCTCTGGGAAACTGCTACCAACTGCAATTGGCCAGTCATCCCAAGAGACTCAATACCCACAGCTTTTCCCCAGCACTTTCCCCTACCAGTTACCACCGTCTTTTCCACAGCAGCCAATTCAGGAGAGGTGCCTGCCAGGAGCAAAGCCTCAGCCTGGCCTAGAGGCCCATCCCTGGCCATTTGCTAGCCAGCTGCCATCCTTTACAGCGGACGATGTGTTCCCAGCACATCCTCGTGGTCATGGTGGAGTCTTCCCTCGTCGGAAGTCTCCCAGTTTACCTGCCTCCTTCAGTCAATATTCCCAGACAGGGACTGAACAGCCGGAAGAAGTTCACAAAAAAGAGCAGAGACCCAAGAAGCCCGGGAAGTACATTTGTCCCTATTGTGGCAGGGCCTGTGCTAAGCCTAGTGTGCTGAAAAAGCATATTAGGTCACACACTGGTGAACGCCCTTATCCTTGTGTTCCTTGTGGGTTTTCATTTAAAACTAAGAGCAATTTGTATAAACACAGAAAGTCTCATGCCCATGCCATTAAAGCAGGACTTGTCCCATTTTCAGAATTAGCAGCTGCACGGCCAGATATGGATCAAGCCTCTCCACTGGGAGAAGCAGAGGTACAATCAGATGGTGAGCAGAGCACGGACACTGATGAGGAGTCAGCAGAGGCCTCCATGTTCATGGACAAGGGTAGCCCCATTTCCCAGATACCTTTTGAAGCTGAAAAATGCAAATTGGAGAAGGGTGGAGAGTCTGCCTATGCAGATGCCCCCGATGAGCAGGCTGCAGCCTCCATGAAAGTGCCTATCCTGATTGTCCCAAAACAGGCAGTTCCCCCCACGGCAATGGAGTGTCCCCAGTTCACAGAAACTGAAGCACCACCTATAAGTTCTGAGGTGGGCAGAGTGGACGAATCTCACACTGTCAAACAGAAGCTTGCATTGAGGCTGACTGATAAAAAAGGGCAGGACTCTGACCAGTCGCTGAATCTCCTGAGCCCCCACAGCAAAGGCAGCACAGATTCGGGCTACTTCTCAAGGTCCGAAAGTGCTGAACAGCAAATCAGCCCCCCTAATACAAACGCAAAGTCCTACGAGGAAATTATGTTTGGACGAACCTGGTATTACCGACCCAACTCCAGGTCCAGGCAGTCTGTGACAGTCGGGATGGCAACATTAGCTGGCCAAGAAACAAATCTAATTGGCTTAAAAGATAATTCTGGTGCCATGCTTGAAGTAGAAATGCAAAAGATATCTGAGGATCGTGGATCCCGTCATTTTGCGAAGAGCGAAAAAATAGGAAACACGATGAAACTAAATGCTGGTGTATTTTTCAGTGGAGACAGTGTAGAATCACAAATGATACCAGGTGGTGACCAAAAGCAGTATGCCTCTGCCTCTTGCCAAAGCAACACAGGCCTCCTTGAAGCTCCCTCTGATTCAGGGACACTGTTGAGGAGCAACTCAATGCCAACATCCTCTCCAACTAATCTCAATGTACCCCAAGGCCTAAGGGTGAGCCACTCTTTTGATGAGATGATGACACCGGATGATGTTTTTTATCCTGGATCAGCAGGTCTAAGGAGGCTCCGGAGACAAGCTGCTTTTGAACATTCAGTGCATGAGGGCCATGTAGAAATTGACAGCTATGGAAACATCTCTAAGAATACTGCTCCACCTTCTATGATAGCTGCAGAACGTGGACATCTGATGCCAGAGCTCAAAGGGTCTGCAGCTGAACTGTCCTGTCCTGAAGTACGACTGACTTATAGTGCATATGGTACAAAACAGGGGATAACGGAAACTGTCACAAGAAAGCGTCGTAAGGAAAAGAGTGTTGGGGATGAAGAGGATAGTCCGAGTCAGTGCGGTAGCGATCATAGTGGTTCAGTTGAAATGCTTTGCTCTACAGGAGATGACTCAAAACAAGCAAATCAAGAGGCATTACGGGCTTCATCTTCTGGGAAAGGACATTTGTATAGTGTGCATTGCCAATCAGAGAGCTTTGATGGTGGGGCTAGTATGTCTTCAGAAGATGTGGTGCTTGTCCCTGAATCTGACAGAAAGAATGCAGGGAATGTAATCTCTGTTATCCAGCACACAAATTCATTAAGTAGGCCTAGCTCTTTTGAAAAGTCAGAATCAATTGAAAGCCCATGTTACTCGCAGGAAAGGCTTTGTAGTCAATTTTCTGAGCAGTCAGATTCAGAACATATAGAGGAGGTGCAAAGTGCCGAGCCTCTTCTGAGAACCAGTAGCATGGAGCAGCAAACAAGTGACATTGAAACTGGATCTATATCATCCAACCAGCAGTATCACATACCCCACAAATTGGTACGTCAACCTAACATCCAAGTGCCTGAAATAAGAGTGACTGAAGAGCCAGACAAACCTGAGAAAGAACCCGAGGTGCAAGTGAAAGAACCTGAGAAACATGTGGAGGAATTCCAATGGCCACAGAGAAGTGAAACTCTATCTCAGCTTCCGGCAGAAAAGTTGCCTCCGAAGAAGAAACGGCTGCGACTGGCTGAAATGGAGCATTCATCTGGGGAGTCGAGTTTTGAGTCAACCTGCACTAGTCTCTCCAGGAGTCCCAGCCAAGAAAGTAACCTGTCTCACAGCTCAAGCTTCTCTATGTCCTTTGACAGGGAAGAAAGCATTAAGTCGGCCTCTCCAACTAAGCAGGATGATTTTGGAAAGCAGTCTGAGTTCTTAACGGTGCCAGGCAGTGGGCATTCTCACCAGCACCAGCACCAGATGCGACGTTCCTCTTCAGAACAAGCTCCATGTGCTTTACCTACAGAGGTACCGGAAGTGCGTAGTAAGTCATTTGATTATGGAAGTCTTTCCTCATCATCCAGACAAGGAGAGATCTATGCCAGTGCTTCAGGGATGAAGGAGAGGAGAAGGGGCTTTCTGGTACGACAGGCTTCACTGAGTGTCTATCCAGAGACTGTGGTGCCTGAGCATGGCTTGGAAATGAATGTCAAACAAGAACACTCAGACCACATACAGAGCAGTGTGCATCCTTCACATCCCGCTTGGCATGGCACACAAGGAACCCCTGTTGGTGGTGAAGTAGTACGACCAAAGAGGGGAATGCATCCTTTGTCACATCATCATCCACTGCAGCATAGCATTAGTGAGGACAGTCAACAAGAGGGCCTCCCACACATCCAAAAATCATCTCATTCATCAAGCCAACAGCTCTCAGATAGTGAGCGTCAACATGACCTTCTGAGCCATGAAATAACTCAGTATTCTTCGTTGCATAGTAGCATGGTGCAATCTCCCCTCCTGCCATTTCAACCAGGGTTATTCTGGCATCCTGACTCGTCACACCGGCACAAACAGCACCTTGCTTTCCAGTCACATCAGCTACAAAAAATGCATATCAGGCAGCCCATATTTCCTCAAGCTCACCAAAAATCTCACCAGTTTCTTCAGCAGATTCAGGAACAGAGCGAAGGAAAATCTGAGGATTCAGGCAATCAGTATCACCCTCGAGTAACCCCACGGCATCTTAGCCATATCTCATCAAAAGCGTTCTCCACAAGTTCAGTCCTTTTGCAGCAGGTTCAGCCAATCTTTGCCACACAGAATGCAGGATCACAACCATCTCAACCTGGTATGTTAGTTCCTGTTAGGATCCAGACTCACGTGCCATCTTATGGAAGTGTTACGTACACCAGCGTTTCACAGGTCTTAGTTTCTCATGCTCAAAGTACTTCTTCTACAAAAGTTATATGTACAGACAGTGCATCTCAAGGCTTGCATACCAGCACTAGTAAACATGGAGCAGGGTTTAATTTATCTCAGATATTAGGCCACCCTCCAGGACTTTTGCGGTATCCACTCTGGAAAGTACCCGAACCCTTGCCAGGTAGACTGAACACAGGAATCCCCCTTTCGCTTACTTCAGGAACAATCTCGACCACAGATGCTTCTTCAAATATTGGAGGAAGCAAACGTATGTTGTCCCCAGCAAGCAGTCTGGAGCTCTTTATTGAGACAAAACAACAAAAACGAGTCAAAGAGGAAAAAATGTATGGGCAGATTGTGAAGGAACTGAGTGCTGTCGAACTCAGCAACTCAAATGTGTCAAAAGACAATAGCAAGTCATCAAAGTCAGATCTCCTAAAGAATGAAGGTTCTGTTGACTACCATGAAGGCATGTCATCACCGCCTTTACTCGACTTTCCCTCATCGAAGACACCTTTGCGCACATCTGCATCTCATTTGCAAGACATACCGCCAGCTGAGAGCTTCACCCCGCCTCTGCAGATTGTGACAGACTCGTCAGATAAACCTGGATCCCCTGAAGCACTGGAGGTGGATGAATCTGCCCCTGAAGCGAGCTCAAGTCCGCAGTCTATGCTCTCCTCGAGTGACACTCAAGAGGAGATCAAGCAGGTCACGGGAAGCAAGATACCAGTGAACATGTTAGTCCAACTTGCTGCTAATCAAGGTGGTGGAGTTGTGGGAAGCACACTTCTGCTCACCGATTTTGCCGATTTTCAGCAGTTTTTCCAGTTTCCAAGTCTTCGCACAACAACTAGTGTCAGCTGGTGCTTCCTCAATTACACCAAGCCAAATTTTGCCCAGACCACCCCCGTTACATCTGTGTATGGCTCCTGGTCTATCAGTTCTTACAACCCAAACCCTCCCTGCCTGAATACCAAGACAACTCTTGCGTTGCTCCGCTCAAAGCAAAGGAAGAATGCAGAAACCTATACAATGGCTGCAATGTATCGACCGGGGACTGGAAAGCTTGTGTCATCACTCTCTTGGAAAGAGAAGTTTGAACAGGTGATACAAAGCAGCTTTCACCTTATTGTTTATTTTTGACATGCTGTATCCCTGTCACAAATTAAGTGAAGGGTCTTTTTATGGAAGTATGCTGAAGTGAATGTAATCTCTCCACAACAAGCAAACTTAATGTAAACTATATGAATATATGTTTAGAAATCTCATTTATTTCAAATGACATTAGTATTGTATTGAGGGCTGACTGCAATAAACAGTTATGTCCAGATGTTATATATTGGACATAACTGTTTATTGCAGTCAGCCCTCAGTATGTTTCTAACCAAGAGATTTGTGGTGTCCGAGGAATTTATTAGTTTTTTATTTATTTTTCAGGTGAAGCCAGAACTCATGCAGCTTGATGTCAGCAAATTTGAGAAGAAAATGAAGGGAACCAGTTCCAGGGACAGAGTTAAAGAAGATCATGGGGAAAAAGATATTTCTTCAAAGCCGGCTGAGCCCACCCGTATCAAAATCTTTGAAGGAGGGTGAGTGTGCCCAGTACACAGTATGCAACATTACACATTACAAATTCATTTTACAGTCTTTTGATTTCAGTACAGGTCCTACTAAAGATACCCAATTAAATTGTAATTCTACTGAGACGTGCAATAATTAGAATTTTGTGTAGAGAGGCAAGTCATGTTAATTCAAACGTTGATACACTTAGAATGTGAAGATATTGTGATTACATTCATTTTTAAATTGTGAATTGAATTTAAAAATGACGACCCAATATTATTTTGAGTGGCGAGTGTCTTGGGAACCAAAATTCAATCCAGCCATTGAGAATTTTCAAATTAAAAATGCATAAATTGTTGAATAGTGGCACATAAAGGTTCCTGACATCTCACTGAAATGGCAATACAGTGAGACTTGATTACGAGATTGTTGCTTGGGCAGTCCTAAACATGTATTCCTTGTAATGTTATTCCTTGTAATTCCATGTGGTTGAGCATGCAAGACTTTGGATTGAAAGGTTTTAAGTTCAAGTCCTTGCCACAGCTTTTGCGGTGTGTCCTTGGGCAAAAACACTTTGCTCCTACAGTACCTCACTCCACTCCGACGTATAATTGGGTACCCCCAAATGGTTGGGGAAACTGACTAAAATGCTGGGGGTTAACCTGCATTGGACTAGCATCCCATCCAAGGGGAGTGGCAATACTCCACGTCACTTCATGCTATAGAAAGTGGAGTTAAGAACAGGCCTAGTAAGCGACATTGGCTTGGGAAAGACTTTACTTTTTTAATCCAACAACTACAGATTAAAAAAACTATTGTAATACAATTCAATTGCAAACTCCTCCTTCACAGAGTTCATGTAATCTCTCTGAGGCATCTTTTTATTTTTAGGCTCTCTAAAATGCATTTGAGCTGTACTGTTTTGCAATCATTCAGCACTGCCAGCTAACAGACATAATAGGTATCACTCTGTACAGTTGAAAAAATTTATTAATAATAAAACTTTAAATGGACACATCTGTGAAAATGCTTGGTCCAGCACATATTTGAATTAAGTACTTGAATGATTTTGAGCGGCAGAGGCCTGATACCCACACTCACTTAAAATACCCTGGCCTGTTTGATTTATTTCAGATTGGTGCATTTGAACTATGCTCCCATGCGCCCTATACCTTCAAATATGGCTAGTAAGACAGCACTTATTTTCTTTTCAGGTACAAATCCAATGAAGACTATGTTTACGTAAGAGGCCGAGGCCGAGGGAAGTACATCTGCGAGGAGTGTGGGATTCGCTGTAAGAAACCAAGCATGCTGAAGAAACACATCCGTACTCACACAGATGTGAGACCTTACGTCTGCAAGTTCTGCAATTTCGCTTTTAAAACTAAAGGTGGGTTCATCTCTCTGGGAAAACGAACTTTCACAGGCTCCATAACATACATAAAATCAATAAATCTAACATTCAATAGGAGCCAATGAATAAATACAGTAATATTATGCAATAATTCAATTAGTTGAATGACAATTGGGGAAAGGTGAGTATAACAGCCTTTAATGGTTTTAAATCTGTATGATGAAATGTGGTAAATCGCTGCCGTTAAAAAGCCATTGATGGATGGAACAGTCCGATCTTTCGTGTCCAGTTCCAAGCTTTGGTCTTTGATTCTCCTCCACTCTGGTTTCAGGAAACCTGACCAAACACATGAAGTCAAAAGCCCATATGAAGAAGTGCCTGGAACTTGGTGTGTCGGTGACATCTGTGGATGACGCAGAGACGGAGGAAGCTGGTATGAATCAGGCATTTGACAAAAGGGACACATGCGGAGCCAGAGTGTGATAAACCTTAGGGTGTACATTATACATTGGTGTGGTTCTTGAGGGGCAATTAGCATAATGAGTACAAGCAGTTCCTTACCAGATTTTTACAAAATATCCAAATTAAAGAAACACTGCAATGATTTTCCTGCTTGGACTGCAGCACTTGTGAATGTTCTGTTTACACCAAAAAGGGCTGAAAGAAATCCAAGGACTTTATCCAATTTGAATGAATAGCGTTGAATTATAACAATCTGTGAACTGACTAGAAAAGGATAATTCTCTATTGCATCTCATTTCCCCACTAAGACCACAGCAGATATTTTTATTTGTCATAGCATAATTATGCCACCTCAGCTGGCACATGAATGGTACGAAGAAATAAGAAAGAAGAGGGGAGGATAACAAAGCGATGTTATTTTAATGATTTTTTTTCCAGACACTGCAGAGGAAGGACAGAGGGATTCTGGGAAGACGAGCCTGTCCGGTCGCATGGCAGAACACCAGTTCTCCGATGCCGATGACTCCGAGGGTGGGGAAGAGGATGGCGATGAGATTGATGATGACGATGAGGAGGACGATGATTACGAGGGCGACTCCACGCCAAAGACCCGCTCCAGAAGTACAAGCCCCCAGCCGTACGGGATGCCCTCACTATCCGTGACTGCAGTTGGTGCCTCCCAGGGTTCTCCCTCTGACTTCCTGGGCTCCGCCTCCAAGCCACCGCTCTTTAGCTACTTCACCAGCCTGCCTAGCATCCAGATCACTCAGATGATGGTTCCTGGTGAGAAGGCCGCCAATGCTCAGATGGCGGAGTACCAGAAGCTCCTGCAGGGGGCGCTGGGTGAAGACTACAAGAGCAGGCTGGATGTGCCCAGCTCTATGGATGAGGACTTTGGCCTGTCTCCAGAACACAGCTCCTCATCCTTTGACTTTTCCCCATCCCGCTTATCCTCTCCCGGGTGCGATTCTTCTCCGCTCAGGGAGTCCTCGCCCACTTCCCGCCGGTACCTGTCCCCCAGGAGGGACCTCTCGCCCCGAGGGCACCTCTCACCCAGACGGGAGGCGTCCCCTCTGAGGCACATCTCCCCGAAGAGGGACATCTTTAGGAGGGACCTGTCCCCGAGACGGGACCTATCTCCAAGAGGTCACCTTTCATCCATATCCCTGGGAAGGCCTGTTTCTCCTGGAAGGGACATCACCAACAGGAGGGATTTATCGCCCAGAAGTCGACACAGGGGCATGCTCAGGGCCGTGTCTCCCAGGAGGGGCTTGCATCACCACAGCGCCCCCTGGGCCTTAGGACAGTATCTACAGTCTGAGATGGTTCCTCATGGACAAAGGAGTAGGAGCCACAGTGAGATGGAGACGGTAAGTCCAACAGAATCCTTATCTTTTCACTGGAAACAATTCATAGGATTCTCTTCAATTCAAACGCCACCGTCTTTATTTGTGTATGATGTGTTTTTGAGGATGAAGTCAAGTCAAGTCACACTTATTCACGCAGCACATTTAAAAACAACAGAAGTTGACCCAAAGTGCTTTACAGTAGACGCAAATACACAAGCAACACCACTAGCAGGAATGTAAAAGCAAAATTAAAATTAATAGCAAGGCTAAAATCATAAAAAATAAATGAGTAAATCTAACTAATGAGTAAATACATTAAAGGAAAATAAATAAATGATGTATAAATAAAAATTAAAAATTAAAGAATCAAAGCCAGGCAAAATAAAAGGACAATAGTCAAGAGTTAAAGTGAACTAGACCAAGAAACGATGGGGCAGCCTCAAACTGAGCTAAAAGCCAGATTAAAAAGAGAGGTCTGAAATTTGGTCTTAAATTCTGAAATAAAACGATTAATTGAAGAGCCGGTTCTGAATGCGTAACGCAAGATTATCTCAGAGTCTGGGGTCAACAACCGAGAACACAGGACCGCCCCTTGTTTTGAATAGTGCGTGAGAAACTGACTGTAGAATGGCATTAGCAGGTCAGTAATATATTGAGGAGCCATTGAGGGGTTTAAAAACAAATAGTAAAATCTGAAAATGTATTTTATATTTTACGGGTAGCCAGTGCAGTTTGGCCTGAATGGGAGTAATACGTTCTCTTTGTTTGTGGCCGTTAAAAATCTGGCTGCTGTATTCTGAACCAGTTGCAGTCTTTCCAGGGTGGACTTTGTCGAACCTGTGTACTCAGAGTTGTAGTAATCCAAGCAACAAGTGATGAAGGTGTGGATAACTTTTACCGGTCTTTATGAGAACACATTTTAATTTTCCAATGGTTCTGAGCTGAAAGAAGCTGCCCTTTACAACACTACCAAATTGTTTATTCAAATTCTAGGAAGTGTCCAGGAAAACGCGTAGGTTTTTACCATAGCTATGTAACTTTGCCGGCAGAGGACCAAGAGCTTTATTCAAGCTAGTGACAGAGTTATCAGGGCCACATAAAATAACTTTGGTCATATTATCATTCAGTTGAAGGAAGTTTCTTGTCATCCAGCAATTAACGTCATCCAGACAATTGAAAAGTACTGTCTGAGAACAAACATTATCAGGAGTGACTGGTAAGTAAAACTGTAGGTCATCTGCATAGCAATGGAGGGAATATTGTAGTTTTCGAATATAGACCCAAGTGGCAGCATGTATAAAGAGAACAAAAGCGGCCCTAAGATTGAATCTTGAGGAATACCACATGTAATAGGAGAATTAAGGGATGGAAGAGCTATTTCCTATTTTGAGAGAAAATGTTCTTCCTCTCAAATAGGATGCAAGCCATTCTAGCACAGGACCTTGCAAACCAACTTCACCCTCTAAACATTTTAAGATGTTGTGATCTATTGTATCAAAGGCAGCACTAAGATTGAGCAAGACTAAAATGGCACAAGAATTAGAGTCTACAGTCAGGAGGATGTCATTGAGTGTTTTTACCTGATGTTAGAGAAAATCTAATTATTGTGTTAGTCTGACTATAACCGGACTTTTAGAATACATGTAAACATATTAGTCCGACTGGAATCGCACTAAATCAAATTTCTCATAGTTGGACTAACACGGCCAGATAATGTGGTTACTAGTCGCATTATTCCTCCATGTATACGCTTGAATCGAACTAAACTGGACTATGCGCTCTGTGCATGCTCCACGGCTTTGACCCAGAAGTCTTGTGGACTTGTAAGCACCAAACTGATTAGCAGCAACTCTGTGCTCTGCCCAACTAGCGTGTACAGAACAGTAGCAATCCTCATCTGCCAGGGTATTGGTGCTTGAACAGGGGGCCTGTTCACGCCTTAGGGGCTCAAAACCTCCTCCATTAATCCACATAATTTCTTGAATGACTTGCACAAAAATTCTCCTTCCTCTCCCCATCAGAAAACTCAAATGACTCTCCCCCACTAGTCTTTACTCCTGACCCACATCCAACATGCATGGGAAGCCTGGGGGTACATTTCCCGAAAGTACAGATGCTAACTTACATAGTTGGAACCACAGACTGTGAATGGATGAAATGTGTAGTTGCTAACTTAGTTAGCAACTACGCTTTTCGGAAACGCAGTCCGGAATAGTAGAGAGGGCACAAAGTAAAGCATACCGGCTTCATCGCCGAGCTCTGGCTAACGCCATAACCACCAGGGATAGCGTGCATCTCAGTTGTACAAAAAGCTTAGTGTATAGCCTGCATGAAATGTACAGAGCCGTGACTTAGCATACTACCAGTTTGCCGCCAGCTAACTTGTTTGTTGATTGTTTGGTCTTTGACGTAATAGGTCACCCAGGAAAAGGTCCAACACGAACAAGCTGAAAGGGGGCAAATTGCCACCTATCTTAACGAAGATGGGCACACTTCACTAAATAAATTGGTTTTCCCCACGTGCATGTATACTGGGAGAAGGACAGTAGTCAAATTAAATGGCCTAATCGAGCTATTACCGTAGCTCGACTTAACTGTGCATGTAAACATACTGATTGTGTACCTTCTCCAACGCTGACTCTGAACTATGTAGAGATTGAAATCCGGACTGGAATTTGTCAAGAACGTTGAATCTATTTAGATACGAAGAGACCTGAGAGAATACAACCTTTTCCAAAATCTAAGAAAGAAAAGGTAACTTGGAGATTGGCTTATAGTTCTTTACATCTTCATGGTCTAGGCTAGGCTTCTATGTAGCTCTCAAACTGACATACAGTACTGCACGGAGCCAAAACTCCCTACAATGAAAAGTCAATAAAATACCTTGTTTTCAAATCAAATACATACAGGAATTACTGCAGTAAGAACAAATTTGATGCTGTGAATACTGCGGAAAGGGTCTTTTGTATTTATACTTTTACTAATTAAGAATCCATGGGGAAGGAGAAGAAAGCATCATTCGTAGAGCACCAAAGAAGGGGAATATTTTGTATATTGTAACCATTCGTTTTGACTCCATCTGGCCTGTGTCCATGGTACTGTGGGATTTGAAACTGGGGGAAAAGTGCCTGCTATGTGAAGTTGGCTCCTTATGTGCTGCTTAATAAGCACCATTTCTTTCTTCCAAGCTTTGTTAAACCATGCTTTCCAGGAACCATGGTTTATATAATGCAAGAAACAGCTTTTGATACATACTTAAAATATTTATTCTTTCATTTTATCTTTCTTGGCTGTGGATTATTAGTTTCTACAGAATCTGTTAAAAATCTGTTTTATCACCTTTTAACAAATATTCCAAAATAAATTGTAGCATTTTATGTTTATCACAATCCCATCAAATTTCTGTCATACACCCCCATGCGCTTAACTTTTCAACAAACTATGTATTACTTGCACAATACAGCCAGGCATGTATTTAAGTCATTTCTGCTATTATGGGCCAGATGTAGCAAAAACCTTTCAGCACGTGCAAAACCACATTGCCAATGTTTGGCCAGGGTATTTAATTTGTTAATAGCGGAATAAAAATGTTCAGCACATGCTAAAAGTCCAAGTAAACCATGCCCCAATTGTCAAATACTCGCATTTCTTTATGGACTTTACATACAATATACATTTCTTTATGGACTATGCATACAATAGAGACACTGCAGAATATCACTTGAGAAAACCCAGCTTCACCAGCGTTCAATTATAATACAAGTTCTTATCAGATGAATTGTGTTTTAACCCCCCCAAAAAACCTGTGGGCCTGTATATGGGTCCGTCAAATGCTCTCACTGTATTTAAAGCCTACAGAACTATGGGCCGATTTTAAATTCTCGAGGCGATCTCAAGGTTTCCAAAGATCCTAAATATGTCCTGCTGAATTAGCAACCGGGAAATGTGCGTAAAACTATGTTTTAGATCTAGATATGTTCCATTTGATGTTAGCCTTGGCTATAAAAACATGGGGTCCTGGGTTTGAATATCTTTCAATATGAGTGTAAAGTAGCTTTGGTAAACTGCTGCAACCAGCAGTTATAGAATATGTATGTGACATTGTCCTACAATATGAAATATTGTATATAAATGCTTTTTCTAACTTTAAACCTAAGGGACATGAGTGAAAAATTAGAGTTTAAGGTATTAATGTTCAAATCCAAATCTATCAATCAACTTTCAGATGCATCCTCAGTAGTGCCGACTAAAGCTCTCTTCTCTTTGGTTTTAGGATCAGAGGAGGGGCTCTCCTCAGAGTACCTCCCATGTTCCCGGGGACTCCTTACACAGCAGCCAGGACCCCCACAGTTCTCACCAGGGCCTTTTCAGCCACCTCCCCCTCCACTCTCAGCAGCAGGTCCGCACCCCTTTCCCTATGATCCCCATCGGTGGAATCCAGATGGTCCACTCGCTGCCTGCCACCATAGCAGGGCTGGCCCACTCCACGCGTCTCCCCCTCCAAAAGAGCACTTCAGAAGAGTCCGGTACCAGCGAAGTGTCCTTCCATCTCCAGGAGGGCAGCAGCGGGAAAGGCCTGGAGGACCCGGCCCGGCTGCAGGAGAAGCCAGCCCCGTCCCAGGTGGTTCCGGCTGCACAGTTGACCCAGAAGCCCTCAGACGAAGCCCCAGACGTCCCGGGCACAGAGCGCACGCAGGATGAGAGCATACGGACATGCACGAAGGCCATTGCCTCCCTCAAAATTGCCTCGGAAGACCCTCACGAGAAGCCGGCGATGGCAGATGAACTTCGCCAGCCTCAACCTAGTCCTGTAGAGAGCCCGCCGATTCACGTTCAGCACTTTAGTAGCACTGAGATCAGGCAGTCGCTGGCTAGCGCCTTGATCGCCCCCCCAGACTCCATTGCTGAAAAAGACAAGCTCACCTCATCAAAGCCTGCGATACCAGGCCATTCTGCTCTCTATAGTGAGAGCGCCGAGGAGAGAATGTTAGGTCAACAGGGCCCAAGGGAAGTGCCAGCAAGCACAAAGAGGGCTAAAGATTCGACAAAAGAAGCCATGGACGACAGGTGAACAGTGATGCTATTTGAAAGGCATTACTTGAAATGCACACTCATATCCCCCCTCATATACACACATGCACTTATCCTTATTCTGACAGGCTTACCCCCTCTCATGAATTGTCATGTGTGCTCAAGTGCACACTTACATACTCATAAACAAGTCATAAAACAAGCAAATTCAATTAGACATTATGTAGTATGTATAGCATGCCTTTTGTAACCCGGTTTGCTATATAAAAAACATTTCTTATTTAAAGTTTCTGAAAAAATATGAATATAAATATACATATATATAATGTTAACTTATACATGAGCCTGACCAAAATTGCTTATGGACTTGTCCAGTCTGGTACTTTTAACTGTACAGATGAGTGTGTGCCTTTTCTTTCCTTTTTGCTTATATTATTATAAGCATATTACGCAGGAAGATGTGTAAATATATGGAGTTTGTGTATCGGCTTTGTAATAACTGTAATTTCCCTGCTCTTTTGGACACCCAAGTCTGAATGATGTGAAGTATCAATATATGTAAGGTTGCACTAAAACATATTTTTATATGAGTGAAATTCAATGGCTTTTGTGTACAGCAGCAATTCTATACTATTTATTGTACCATGTTTCATAAATTGTACATTTTTTCTTAATGTAGTGGATGCCTTTTTCTATGTAAAGCATGTTTTTTTGCTATTGCTTAATTAGATCTACAAATATGTATACTGTAAAATTGCTTTATGTATTGGCAGGGTATGTATGTCTGTATGTTCATATTGTGTGCATACATATACAGAAAGGTCGCTAAGTATTGGGACAGAAATTTAAAAAGCTGTAATTCCTACGGGGCTGACTCGATATATCTGACAGTCACTTTAATTTGAGAGTACTCATGTCATTATGAGTGACTGAGTCCTGTTGGATTAACAGCCCGTTTAATTTATTTCACTGTCCAAATACTTTTCGAGGTCACTGTGTATATATTTGCACACATAGCACATACATATGCACACGTAAAATATACTTAGTACATATATACAGTATATAGCTGCACTTTTGCATTAGATTTACACCCAAATAATGGTAGTTTGTTCTAAATGCTTGCAACTTTTTATCTTCTTGCTGGATTGGCTACAACTAATTGCAAGTTGTGATTTTTACGAAAGAGTAGAACCACCGTTGAGCATTAAGTGAATTGACATTGTGCACTCGTGCGTTTTGTTTCCTTTCTATAATAACTGAAGTAGTGGTAACATTTTAAAGGTATTTAATCTTCTGTGAATCATGTTGCTTGAAGTACTTGATTTCTGAAGTAGTACGAGAGACATTCCAGCTGGTATGTATTTGTAAGTCCCATAATTCTATTCACAATCATACATATTTGTACATGGAATGAGTTCATGGGGACAGTTGTATGTTCATCAAGTTTTTTTGTCTTTTTCTTTATAGCTTTTAGAGATATCCATAAACATAATGCACCTTATGTTTCCTAAATTCTAAGGGTAAAATCCCATAATATATCGGTTTTGGAAAAGAATTTCAGATTGTTTTAAACCTGTTTTTGTCATGGCAATCTAACTGAACCTGAACTGGAGTGTTGAGCCAGTGCACTCTTGTGTGTATATTTGTAATTGTATGTGTGTATAAAATCCATGTAATTTCCTCTTTGGGCAACTTTGTCACTAGTCCCTGGTATTCACTTAAATGTATTAACTTGTCTGTAAAATATACGGTATCAAAGCACAACTATTGTATAGAAACAAACAAAAAAAAGAGCAAAATCATAAACAAACAAAAAAAGGGTAACTTTGTGATGTTCAGTGGATAATAAAATATCATGTAAACCCTGTTTCGATAACAAATTACAGTACCAATGGGGAAAAACGGATTGTTGTTTTCGAATAAATACAGCTACAATAACATGCATGTTCCAAATGCTGTTATTTTTCCTTGTTTGCGAATTCAAATAATTTTTTATTTTTTTTTTTTTTTCATTTAGAAAACACATTGAAATACTTGCATTTTTGGCTCTGCAAGATTATTGTGTTTGGCAGCGCAGAATGCAACTTGTTTATGGATCGTTTGAATTCGACTGAGTTTCTCATTTTCTCTTCTTAGAAATATTCAAGGCCATTCATTGTGAATAGAAAAGGTTTTCAAAGTTAAGCATCTCTTTTGAACTGCTATGTCCTCTGAACACCGCTTCTCAGAATTAGCATCTTTCCTGGTCTACTCTTTTTTTTCCCCAAAATAAGCACACTAAATACAGTCTGAATTTCAGTATTATGAAAAGAAACAGTGGTTTTGAAATGTAAAGCATTTGTATCAACCACATTTTGATGAGCACATAAAAAATCTGCTGGACAGCCCATGTCTGCTAATTCCTTTTTTATCTGTGCCCATCATGGCCCATCACGGAATAGTTCTTGATATACAGTGGCTTTACATAAGAAGGTGGATTTATCCTCTTAGTTTTAATTAATTGAACCAGCTCTCATGCTCACACAGTGCATTTCATCTGAAGCAGTTTCTCTACATTCTCAATTTTCTGCTGCTGTTGATTTGAGTGCATTAATATAGCTGAGAGCTGCCCTTGCTGAATTTATTTTGAAAACTGTAATGAGATAATGTGCTTGATGCTGAAAATAGACACTTAAATATGAGCTGTCCTGTGGCTTCGGTGGAGTCCATAAGTATTTGGATGGTGAGACATGAGCTGACAGCTTTAGACTGCAACGTGGTGGAGTACGGAGCCAAAAAAGTGTCACCTTCAAAATACTAGGGGACGCTTCCTTATTTTCACCTTTCCCCCAACATAGAACAGTACAGGTGAAAGTTTCAGTCTCATTCTTCATTTCTATTGTGCCAGTTAAAAGTTCTTGGAAGTTCCCTTTCTAATTACTGGTGTCCGCTTACATTTCTGGGGACATGGCAGAATTCGCACCACAGTGGTTTGGCCACAACTTTCCATTTCAAGCTGTGTTACATTTCCACAGTAGACTGTATTCCAGACAAAGCACAGAAATACCATTCTTAAATACTGTGTAAACATCAGACCGATGCAAAAAATGTAAAGAACCAGAAAAGGACAATATGCTTTCTGAGCATTGTAGCGAAAACATTCATAGGAATGGAACACTACTGCTGCAAATTTGCTGTATTTTGTGAACGTACATTTACCTTATATGTTTACAGTATGGAAAATACAGCTACATATAAGTGCGCACGATATTTTGAAATGTGTGTACATGTTATTTTCCCATAGTATTATTCTTACAAAAACATTACGCCAGTTAGCAGTTAACACCCATTTCTTTTACTGCAGCTGCGTTCGTAGTTGATGTCCTTCCAGCCATCCAGACCTCTGTTGCTCCTCTGATATAGAGTACATCACTCCCCCCTGTGCTTGGCACAAGCCTGACAGGCCGATAGATATACGGCGCTGCTTTGTCCACTGGCGTCCTCGCACATCTCTAACTGGCAGATGCATCCTGCCTTAAGGACAAGGTATCTGTCACCCACATGCATGCCATCTTGGCTGCCCTTGTCCTGCCTTTTTGTGTCACGTCCCGTTTGATTAACTCTTGAGAAGAAAGGATGGCTCAGGGGTCAGTGTGGCCCTCTGCCCAACAAATGAGGATCAGCCCACCTGCCAGATTGGAAAAATGTGAAAACTGGTTTCAGTGAGTGCAACACTTGTATTTCTGTGACACATTCTCCTTTATTTCCTCCACTGATTCTATACACTGATCAGCCACAACATTAATACCACTGACAGGTGAACGGAATAACATTGATTACATACATCTCATTACAATGGCATCTGTGAAGCGGTGGCATATATTAGACAACTAATGATTAGTCAGTTCTTGAAGTTAATGTGTTTGAAGCGGGAAAAATGGATTAACACAAGGATCCAAGTGATTTTGACAAGGACCAAATTGCAATGGCTGGTCGAGTAGGTCAAAGCATCTCCCAAATGGTAGGTCTTGCGGGATGTTCCCGATATGCAATGTTTAGTACCTACTAAAAGTGGTCCAAAGAAGGGCAACCAATGAACGTACGACAGGGTCATGGGCGCCTAAGGCTCAATGATGTGTGTAGGAGTGAAGGCTAGCCCTTCTGATCTAAACCCACTGAAAAACTATGGAAGCACAAATTGTTGAAGAAGCTAATGCTGGGTATGATAGAGGGGCTTCAGAACACACAGTGCATTACATCTTTCTACATTTGGAGCAGCATTCATATGCAGACCCATGTCCGCTGTCAAAAGCACATAAAACGGGCACGTGAGCATTGGAACTGGACCACGTAGCAATGGAAGAAGGTGGTCTGGTCTGATGAAATCACATTTTCTTTTACATCCTGTACTGTAGATGGCTGGGTACATGAGCGTTTTAACCTGGGGAAGAGATGACACTAGGATGCACTGTAGGAAGAATGTAAGCAGGTGAAGGCGGTGTGATGCTCTGGGTAATGTTCTGCTAGGAAACCTTGTGTCCTGGCAATCATGTAGATGTTTCTTTGACTCATACCACCAACCTAAAAATTACTGCAGACTAGGGACACCCCCCTTCATGGCAACAGTATTCACTGACGGCAGTGGCCTCTTTCAACAGGAAAATACAACTAGCCACACTGCAAAAAATTGTTCAGGAATGGTTTGAGGAACATGACAATGAGCTCAAGGTGCTGATCCGCCGCCTCCAAATTTCCCAGATCTCAACCTGTTTGAGCATCTGGGATGCAGTGGAAAAACAAGTCTGATTCATGGAGGCTCCACTTCGCAACGTCCTGGACTTCAAGGATCTGTGGCTAAAGTCTTGGTGTCAGATACCGCGGAACACTTTCAGTGGTCTTGTGGACTCCATGCCTCGACAGGTCAGGACTGTTTTTGCGGCACAAGGGGGACCAACACAGTATTAGTCCAGTGGTTGTACTGTTATGGCTGATCGGTGTAGTGTTTCACTGGAAGGAGCTTCATGGACAGGTTTGTGACACAAGCATAATGTGTTGTGTCACAAATATATCCTTAGACCACCTTTCCAGTGGAAACCTATAATTAAAGCTTTACTTTAAATTTTAACACTTTGATCAGCGCGGATATCAGAAACATGAAAAAATTAATGAAGCAGATAAAAAACTAATTCCGCGTAACTGATTGTGATGTGATGTAGATGGTATTGATATGGGTTGATTGGCTTCATCTTTTCAAGGTTAAGTACTGTCATCTCAACATTGCAGCCTCTACAGATTGACTATGATAAAACTGCTGTTTTGGCTTTGAAAAAACATGGATGTATAAATATGAAATAAAGTCTGCATATGTATACATATTCAGTGGTCAATTTATTAGGTTCATCGTTCCAAAACTGTGTAGGACCCCCCCTTTGCCTTCAGGACAACCTGAATTAGTTGAATTCAATAAGCCGGAGACATTCTTCAGGGATTCTGGTCCATGCTCATATGATAGCATTATACAGTATACATTTATACAGCTAAGGGTATACAGCATTATACAGCTGTACATTTGTTAGCTGTGCATTCATGCTCATCGCCTGTTCTACCACATGCCAATGGGTGCTGCATTGATTGAGGTCCGGTGTCTGTGTGGAAACTATTGGCGTGCATGCAACTCATTGTCATGTTTGTGGAACCAGCTTAAGATGATCTGCAATTTGTGGCATAGCACACTATTCTGTTGAGAGTAGCCATTAGAAGATTAGTAGACTGTGGGCATAAAGGGATATATGTAGTCAGCAACAATTCTTAGGTGAGCATTGGCATTCAAATAATGCTCAACTGGTGTTAAGGCAAACAGGTTTAATGTATGGAAAGAAAATGTTCCCCACACCATTATGCTACCACAACCAGTCTGCACCATGTACACAAGGCAGGATGGATCTATGGATTCATGTTTTTTTGAGTCAAATTCTGACCCCACCATCTGCATTTCACAGCAGAAATTGAGATTCATCATACCAGGGAATGTTTTTGTTTTTTTCTTCTGTCCAGTTTTTGGTCAGCCTTTGCCCACAGTAGCCTTCCTGGTCTTGGCTGAGAGGAGCGAAACCTGTTGTGGTGTTCCGTTGCTGTCACCCTTAAATTTCAAGGTAGTACGGTATGTGTTGTGCATACAGGGATGCTCTCCTGCGTATAACTGTTGTAATGAGCAGTTATTTGTGTTACTGTCGCCTTACTGTCAGCTTGGACCAGTGGGGCTATTCTCCTCAAATGTCTCTCATTAACATGGCGGCTTTATTCACAGAATGACTGCTCATGGAGTGTTTTTGCATATCATTCCCACTAAACTTAAGGCTGCTGTCTGGACTGCTGTGTGAAAATCCTGAGAGTAAGACATTTCTGAGATACTCAAGCCAACCAGTCTGGCACAAATAATTATTCCATTGTCAAAATCATTTAGAACACATTTCTTCTCTATTCTGATGTTTAGCCTGAACAGCAACTTTGAACCTGATCATGCTTGCATACTTGGCTGATTGGATATTTGCAATAATGAGCTGGTGTACCTAATTATTTGGCCACTGTATGTGTGTTTGTGTGTGTTGTGTGTGTGTGTGTGTGTGTGTGTGTGTGTGTGTGTGTGTGTGTGTGTTGTGGCCAGGCTAATATTCTTAAACTGATTTTGTTTTCAAGTGCTGTAAATCTGAACAGACATTATTTTGTTCTCTGAACACATTCCCACTGTCCAGGTCAACTCATCAGTGTTTCTCATTTGATCTCACTACATAAAATTCAAATGCATCACTGAAAATACTCAGTTTGATATAATGAACTACACAGTGCATAGAATGTAATTTGCTTGTGTTGTACTAGGATATTCTTTATTGCCACATTTTTCAGGACATCAATGCATGATATGTTTTTATAACTTTAACATTTAAAATAAATTGCATTATTATTTTTTCTATGAATTATTTTACCAACTAACCCCCATTGGTAGTAAAATGTTCTGCTTTAAATTTGACCAGGAAATCCTCAGAGCTGAATGCTAATGATTTGTTGAATATTATACTTTAAAGATACTTATTGCTTCGTAGCAAATATGTTTTTCATGGAATTTGCTAAACCACAGCAAAAATTATGCTTCTGCATGACTTTGTTATACCGAGGGTCATTATCTGGTCAGAAAATGTTTTGTGCTTGAAGAATGGCAGGAATTGTCCTTCAGAACCATCTGATGTGACAAGGGCAATGAAACTTGAGTTTTACATCAGCATCATGGCGCCATCTGTTGGTAAGACAGTCTACTGTAATTTTGCCAGTAGAGAACCGAGATGTTACTTGCCCTACACAGTCCCAGTCTGAGGAGCCAGGACGATGTCTTATTTCTCTGGCAGTCAAATTGTGAATATTAGTGAAGAATACAGTTCCTTGAATCTCATGACTCTGTTCAGCATTACTTTCCACTGGATCTACGGTTTGTCTTCTTGTCTTCTACCAGAATTATACAACATTGTTTATTAGTTATATCAAATATAATAATATAGCTATGCTATTTTCATGCTAACAAAACACGCTGTGGAGAGGAGGCGTGCTGTTTTCTGGGTGTCCGTCCACGGGAGCGTCCGTCACACCATGTATCATATACGTGCCTTGTTTCGTGAAGGAGTGGAGGAATTTTCACCAGATTCGCATGGTAGCTGCCTTCAGAAGGTAGCTGAACTGATATGGTTCAGGAGTTCATTAGTTCAAAGGTCAAGGTCACATAAGGTCAGTTTTATGTGCGGGACAATGATTAAATTTTTGGGCATTTTGAAGCTGTGGCAGGGGGAGGCATAGCAATCAATGTTTTGGATTGAGTTGTACCTTACTACTGTCTTATGTTTAATCCAGTTTGCAGAGGCGGACATGAGGCACTTTTATGTAATTAATGAGGAAACTTGTGAACCCAGGTGCTACCCTTGCATATTGACAAACTTGGAATCAGAAACTGGGTGATATAAAAGATGTTTAAGAAATCATAAAAAAAGGTTAGAACAAACTGTTCAATAGACTCCCTTGCCAAAAATAAAATTTTAGGAGATGGTACTCTTCCAGAATAGTGTTATGTATGAGTATTTTGTGTACAGCACTGTATATCATTTGTAAATGGACATTTGTTAGACACTATTTAAATCCCCATTATGACTGGTCAGCGATTTGTTTATTTTGGTTATCATTTGGCACCCTCTGGTGGTATGACTGTAGAAAAACATGATCTGATGCAATGCCACTACTTTGTGAAGAAATAGACTAGTGCTTTCTAGAAGCTTCTGGCATCTTCCTGCCTGGAGGGGGCGTGATTACCCAAGGAATCCTGTAGATCTTTCCAGAATGTTGCTAGTCTATATAAATGCTGTGATTTTGGTCAGTGGAGGCAGAGTTTTTGTTTGGCATCAGAGTTACATAGTGGCATCAGAGTGTTATTATAAGATTACAATGGATTATTTGTAGGAGTTTTTTTTACTTAATAAGTGAAGAATAAATTTGTTTAAAGGGGACCTATTATGCCGATCCTTCATTTAATACACATTAGTAATGTTATAATGTTGGTTGTCCATACTCAACCTCTGAAAAGTTTCTAAACATAAAATACAGGGGTTTTGCCGTAATCCAAGAACGTGATTTCGTGAACGTGATTTCCTCTCTGAACAGCTCCTCCCAAGATCTTCGCGAGATCTGGGCAAAACCTGACGTCAGGTTGTGCCGTCCAATTCATACAGACCTAGCCAGAGCCAACCACGGCGCTGGACCTACCCACACCGGAAACTATTCTAGCCGGCACTAACAACGGCAGATAATACTATGCCTTAGTAGCATCTACACTTTTGGAAATACAAAAGAAGAACCGCAGATCATTTGAGGTGCAGTTTTGTCAGTATCTCTCCCAAAGCTGCTTGTCCGTTTACTTTTGGACGCGAAGAAAAACACCTATTTCTCTTCCAAAAGACGATGCCACCAGAAATCAGTGGGTAACTTTTTTTGTTTGCTGGCAGCAAACAGCCACGGCCAAAGGGAACGTTAGCTGCTTGTGCTCAGCATTTCTCCAAAGACAGCTTTGTTAATAAAGGATAATTCGACACAGGATGAGCGTTTCAGCTGCTTCTCAAACCTGAAGCAGTTGCATCGATCAACTGCTCGGAGCCACAAGCTGTAAGTAACGATATAACAGCAAATAATGTAAGTGAAGCTAACGTGTTACGGGTGGCTACTGGCTAGCAGGACCGCTAACGATGGTTAGCACTAACAACTGGCCTCAAGTGCAGGCTTTGTAAAATATCTGAAGATAAATCCTGGATCGGTCGCGACAGTCCGTGACTCACAGACACAGAAGCTGCACGTTGCTTTTACTGCATAAGCCAACCTGACGTGATAGCCAGTTGATTGTGGCTGTAGCACTGCGGCTAACGTAGCCAAGTTACTGTTGCTAATGTTTGTGTCCTAAATATGCAAGAGTGATATCAGGGGAAATTCTACAGAAGGTGTGTGAACATAAACCTCATTTGAAGCAAACGTTTTATACTTGTTTGTAATTTGAATGCTTGGTACAGCTGTCCATGGTAACGGAACTTGCTGTCTGTAAAACCAGTATTGCAAGGGTTTGTCTCTGTGGTTGTTATGACCGCTTGGTTACCAGCTACTGCATGTTAGTTCGCGTGCCATCCGTGCTAATTAAAAATTCTCCTGTTTAACTTATATGCAATAATTCTGATCGGTATGCTTGTGTTACTTCGGTGAGCATCAATGTGGCAGTTTCATCATAACATTGCCCGATTGTAGCCACTACAGTTGAAGCTAACCGGAAAGGTGCAGTTGGTTTTGCAGAGCGTTGGTTTTGCAGAGCTTGGGATACGTGTTTGGGTTTGTTTACGGCTGCTTGTGATCTCTTCACTTATCCATGACCGGGATCAGCCGAATACTTCACAAATGTCTGGGCAAGCTCTCTGGTGCTACTGAGAAAGCAATGCGAAACGCAGTAGCTCTACCGTGTCTGGTATGACAAATGATTTCTCTGCACTACCGTGACATAATTTCATCCCCCTTTAGAAGTTGTTGTGTCTAATAAAAAGCCGAAAAAGGCAGAGATTAAATAGGAAATTCTTTCCTGCAGAAGTGATCAATTCGCTAGCTCCACATAAGCAACTTGCCCGCGCTAATGGAACTTACGGTCTGTAAAACCTGTATCATGTTCATAACATAACCAAGCTCTCTCTAGCTGTCGCGTACTATCCTTAAAGCTGCTTTCACATCGGATGCGAAACAAATTTTTTGCGGGACAGATTAGCCTACATTCAAAGTCAATGCAAAGACACGAATACACGCGTTATGGGCGCGTTAAGCAGCTTTCACACCGGACGCGAAACTAATTTTTCGCCCGACAGGTTACATTCAAAGTCAATGCAAAGAGGTGAATACACGTGTTATGGGCGCGTTAAGCAGCTTTCACACCGGACGCGAAACTAATTTTTCGCGCGACAGGTTACATTCAAAGTCAATGCAAAGACGCGAATACGGGCACTTCAAGCCACTTTCACACCGGACACGAAACGAATTTTTCGCGCGAAAGATTACATTCAAAGTCATGACCGCTTATCAGCTACTGCATGTTAGTTCCTGTGCTCTGCTAATTAAAAATGCTCCTGGTTAACTTATATGCAGCAATTCTGATGGGTATGCTTATGTTACTTCGGTAAGCTTCAATGTGACAGTTTCATCATAACGTTGCCTGATTGTAGCCACCATAGTTGAAGCTAACCGGAGAGGTGCAGTTAGACCAGACGTAGGTTTTGCAAAGCTTGGGGTGCATTTTTTGGTGCTTGTGAAACGATTGCTTTACTTATCCATGAATGGGGTCTGCCTGATACTTCTCCAATATCTGGGTAAGCTCTCTGATGCTACCGGTGAAAGCAATAGGGAAGCGCACAGGCTATAACGTGTCCGGTATAACAAACGATTTCTCTGCATTGCCATCAATTGAATATTAAATTCTTTCCTGTAAAAGTTATCGATTCGCTAGCTCCACATAAGCAACGGTTCACGCAAACGGAACTTACGGTCTGTAAAACCTGGATTATGCTCATAACATAACCGAGCTCTCTCTAGCTGTAGCGTACTATCCATAATGCGCCCATTCTCCGCGAGGAAACGCTGGTCATTCCGATGCAGTAAGTAAACCATTACCACGGGCAATTTCCGAAAAGGCCGTTTAGCCTGGAGCTTTCGCCCCTCCGTCATATACCAGCGCAGAAGCTGTTCGTTTCTCCACGCTAACGACACACCACAGTTATGCACACAAACCAGCAGGTCCTTATAATACACACCAAAGCAGTCCATAAGCTGTTGGTCCACTTTTAGCTGCTCCTCACTCTCTCTGTTTCCCTCTAAACTCAGACCCACCGGATTTCTATGGTCTCTGGTCTACACTTGGGCATGCTGACCCGTTCTACAAATGTGTCTATATGGGGTGGATTCTAGCTTTCTCTGCATCCTAGCTATAGACTAGAAACACCAGTGTACTCACCACTGATGCCGTAACTGTAGCCGATAGCAAATTTGAGCTTGAGCTGCCATATTTTCGCACTGCGTCCTCCACTTTCGCCGTTGCGTTTATTAGAACAAGTTCATTTCATTAGATCTATATTCAAGTATAGCGTTAGATTGCGGAATTAGCCCGCCGCTTCCTTATCAGATGGCAGCCGTGTCTCATGTTTCACTCTGGGGAGACTGACCCGGAAAACTGCGTTCTACTGCCTCGTCCCGCCCAACTCCGCCCTCCACAGAGCTGGCCAGTCAGAAGAAAGTGGGCACACGGGGAGTGGGGGCCATAGCGGAAGAGCCACCCCAGTGAGGTGTTTCAGGCAGAGACTACAATGGACTACAAATGGGGTTTTTTAAGGATGGCAGTATGAGCTAAATAAGGACCCTGTTTTGGACTTTGAACGATCAGGAGTACTCTAGGGGAGTCCAAGATCAAAATATAACCTTGGAAATATAGCAAAATTGGTCCCCTTTAAGTTGTCATTGCTGGTTTTCTTTGTTGTGATTTTCAAGTCGTAACAATAGAAACAATGGACATCTTGGCATTCCCCACACTCTGGGCAGCTGTATAAGGCACATTATGTCAGTAAAGACAAAAGGCCTTGCTTTCTTTTTTCTGTGTGTGTGTGTGTGTGGGGGGAGGGTTTGTCTCACCTTGAAGACAGCCAACAATTTTGTCCACCACAGCAACCTCCTCCCATTGACACAGCAAAGGGATGCCACGGCATGATGTGATTCTGCCGACGCGTGACTTCTGACCTTGTTTCTTTTACACTATGCAGTCGCACTGCCAGTCACACACTGCCTATGCTGTTGGCAAAAAACAGTCAGATTATGATTTGCTTGAGTGGCTACATGTGCCTGGCAGACCAGAATTGGACACTAAGGTAGGGGTGCAGAAATTCAACATTTTCTCAAAACCAATTACTTGTCCCATTACTTAAAAGAGTACTTGCAAAACCATTTTGTGGTTTTTTTTTATGTGGTCTAGTCCACTAAAGTTGCGCATTCGAATCAATGTGGGCAGCATTAGGCTTGTTGTTCACTGGGCTATTTATGAACCTATTTTGAAATTAACATATCATATCATGACCCACTGCGCAAAGACACGTCTGAGTGATGTCTTTTCTAAGTCATTTTTGCACGTCCAATTTCAGTCCCCTGAAGGTGCAGATTGTGATGCCAGGCGACGTCTTTTTCCCAACGTCTGCCGAACGCCTAGTATTGATGTCCACAAGACATCTATATAAAGCCTAATTGTAGTCCAAATATGGTCGTTGTGGATGTCTTTTCCACGTCAAGTTTAATCTCATTTTAGACATGGTTTGAATATTGCTTCTAGACTCTTTCCATAACTGTGGTCCCATTTCAGAAGGTAGCATACTGTTCCAGTTCATTTTCCCCATAGCTTCATTTGATTGTCTCAGCAGCAGATAACTGAAAATGCGGAGGTGCAATGCATTTCCAATTCAAACTTGCTGCTGAGCCAAATGAAGCTACAAGAAAATGAACTGGTACAGGAAACAGGTCCACCTCCTGGAAACATGGGACTACAGTTATTTTTTTATTTAACCAGGGAAGTCCCATTGAGATTGAAATCTCTTTTTCAAGGGAGCCCTGGGGGTTTTAGGTGGGGAGGAAGAGGGCAATTTGCACAGCCAATTGGATCAGGGGATGATTAGGTGGCAGGTCGAAAGAGCCAGGTTGGGACTTTAGCCATGACACCGGGGAACCCCCTACTCTTATCGAAGAGTGTCATAGGATCTTTAATGACCACAGTGAGTCAAGACCTCGGTTTAACGTCTCATCCGAAAGACAGCATCTTCTTCAATACAGTGTCCCCGTCACTGCACTGGGGCATTGGGGATTATTCCGCCAGAGGGAAGATCGCCACCTACTGGCCCACCAACACTTCTTCCAGCAGCAACTTGATTTTCCTCGGTGGTCTCCCATCCAAGTACTGACCAAGCCCACACCTGCTTAGCTTCAGCCACGTGGCTGGAGCAGATCGAATAGTGGTATGGCTGCTGGCAAGACCCTTACAAATAAATCACAATTCAATCCCCCACTCATTTATTTACATCTTTATTTTTGTTCATCAAACATCATGGCTGTTCAAGTTATCAGTACTCAGAAATTATAATTCATGTGTACTGTACATTCTTCAAGTAAATTTAAAGCAACACTAAGGAACTTTCATTTTTGGTTGAGTTTGGCGGTGCCTGTGGACCAAAGCGGTAGTGTTTTGCCTGAAGGAAGACCACATTTAAAAAGTAACTTTTCAACCTTCATATCATATTTTCAGAACTTTTGTGATGGTACATCGACTTACAACAGGTTGAATGACACCTCTGTCATGGCCTGAGGGCGTCTGTATCACTTTCACTGGCACTATGCAGTTTCGAGGTGGATGGTAGGAACCCCTCCACACAAAAAACTACAAATGTGCTGACTGCTTTACGGCATACGTCACTTTCCCCTTTCCTCATTTGTTAAAGAGACGGAAGTCAATGTGAACGCCTATGTGGGATTACCACTATCATGGCAGAAGCAGCAAGAAAACCAAAGAAATTAAAAGTTTTGTCTGAGAAGACTAAAAAACGAAATAGAGAGATAAACAGAATCAAAGCCCAGACAAGGATCAATATTGGCCAGGCTTTCACTCGCTGGCGTGAACTCAAAAACGAGGAGGGATGTCCGACCGATGCTGCCTTGGCCCTGTTACTGCTGGACTAGTAAGTAACTTTACACATCGTTTTCTCTTTACAACGTTACAGAACTTTTGAGTTTTTGGTGTGGCTGGTCGTGTCACTGTGGAGCTGCAAACTATCAAGCTGGTGGCTATTTATTGCTACCACGCAAATTTCCGAAAGTTAACATTAGCATTATCATTGTTATTTGAGCATTGCAAGCGATGACTGCAAACCGCAAATATAAATGTTTTAGTAAAATATGTAGCATCCTCCTGTGGAAAGTACCAAAGATGGAAGATAAGTCATACTGAATCATTGTGGGATTATCGCCTCAGTTTGTATGTACTTGACCAAGTAGGTTCTGATGATCGTTAGGTAATAGTTTCAGAGACAAACGGGATTCTTGTTGTGTTTTTTGTCGAGTTGAGTACAGTGATTGCAAAAGAAGTCTATCAAATGCGTTGCCGCGTCAAACTGCATTGCTTGCTGTAAATAATCAGTAAAACAAAACCCATGTGCATTGAGTTATGACTTTTCATCGTCCTGCTTATGAGGGTGGTGGGGGGATACAGTACTAAAACAAAGTATAACATATTTTCAACATCGTCATATGATATTGTTTAGCCACAGTTAGATACATTACCTCATCGCTATTCATCCCTCAAGCAGCCGCTGGAAACAGAAACGTAGTTTGGGGCCGTCTTCTGTTAATTTCCAAAACAACTGCACGCGACCGGAAGATCAGGATGTTTACGACGCTTTGCGCTGGTGCTCATGGGAAATGTGGTCTTCCTTCAGACAAAACACTACCGCTTTGGTCCACAGGCACCGCCAAACTCAACCAAAAATGAAAGTTCCTTAGTGTTGCTTTAAGGCAACGAATTTCCGAGCGATCTGAACTTAGGCTACTATTTGTCTATTCATTTTCATTAATCATGTTGATAACAACATTTTGTTGATATTTGTCATAAATAAAAAAAAAATTACATTCATCATCATGTCAATTTCTTGCACCTTTCTTAGACGTCCACATGACGTCGAAAAAAGTGACCTAGCCCGACGTCCGAATGTTGAACTGCATATTGACATCCAAGTGGGGTCATGATTAGACGTCCAAATACCGAACCTAGTTTGTACGTTGTGTACGCATCCATAATTGGTCTTGGACCGATGGACGCAATATAGACATGATCTGCACGTCCATACGACGTCCAATGTTTAGTGGGGAGTGGCGAGAACAGGCCGTTCAGCCGAACTAGGCTCGCCAGTTTCTTATTACTATGGTGAATCTATCACTTCAGATACTCAATGACTCAATGGTATCTCGCACTAAATCAAGTCTGCTCTTGAAAATTCCCAAGGTTTCTGCCGCAAAAATATAGTCAGGCAAGCTATTCCATGCTGAGATTACTCTCTGGGAGAAAAAATTTCCTAATATCAGTGCAAAAATTACTCTTAGCCAACTTCCATTTGTGACCTTGAGTTCTACTGACAAAACTTGGCCTAAGTAATCCCACATAAGTCACTTTGTTAATCCCTTTAACATATTACAGAACTCAATCAGATCACCCCTCTGTCTCCTTATCCTAGAACTAAAGAGATGAAGGATGTTCAGCCTCTTCTCATGGCTTTCATCTTTTATACTTGGAATTAGCTTAGTGGCTCTTCTCTGAACTTTTTCTAGAGCCTCTATATTTTCCTTAAAGTATGGTCCCCAGAACTGTAAACAATCAAGGCCCTTAACAAACATTCCAGAGGTTGATTAGTAGAATCAGGTGTGTAGCAGCTTGGTTGGTATGAAAGCCTGCACCCACAGTGTCTCTTTCTGGAGAAGGTTCCCTACCCCTGGCATACAACAATGTTGAATGCTTTGTGGTTCACAAAATCATTGAAGCGTGACCACAAGCGCAGACTACGCTTTGCTCAGTGGAGTAAAAACAAGGCCTGGGAGATAGAGAACCTATACAATGTACAACAGTTTATGAAAACATCTAAATGACTTTTCTGAGAAATATGTTGTATATAATAAAAATGACTTGAATACACCACCGTTAACTGATCTTATCACAATTACAGGTGATCCTGAAAGTGTTATTATATCCTAATAAATTAACATACAACTATATACTATATATAGTAACAATCTATATTTGTCTAATCTAATTTGTGTTTCAGATGTATTGTAGTTATGATCCAGAACGATCCGGAAGGCCAATGTCTCATCAATCATGAACATATACTCTAAGACTCTTAATTTGGATAAATATCTATATCAAGCATTCCATGTTTATTATTTAGTGACCTATTTTGACACCCAAATGAGATAGTAATCATTTCTAAATACAGGGATGGTTCCAATTTTTGCAATCTGGATCCATGTTACCGGTCTGCAATTTAACAACACTCACATATTATTTAGCCAACTATATGAGGCAACTTTTGTGAAAATATCTTAGGTGTGTTTTCATAGGAACCTGGCTGTTTTTCAAGATGAACTTTACGTTTTGCATCAATTTTGGTCAAGACAGATGCATTTTTCAATGGAAAATTGTCTGAAACTTCTTCAGTTTTTCACACATATACTAATGTTTGGTATCAAAATGTCTGTCATGTTGTTGTGTAGCCATTAAAAATCATCTGGTTTTTCAGAACAATCATTTATGGGTTAAAATATGGACTTTTCGAGGCCTTGCCCCACAAAAATCTTGAAATCACTAAATAGGACACAGTTCACTTCCTGTATGCATATTTCACATTTCAAATCTATTTTCTGGACAGTCCCACAAGTAGGTACATATATCCAGAAGATGGTTCAAATTGGGCTGTGGGCAAATTTGTCTATACCCTGCAAAACCTCCTTTATACTTCCCTAGCTTAAAAACCATATTCCTGGCCATCATAATGCTTGAGTTATTGGGCTTTCTATGATACTAGATAAAAACAAACTAGCAAAAATGGGCTCTTTTCTATGTTTTTGTTAATGAACTCTGGACCATTCCCAAAGTGGACAAGAGTATTTGGTGGAATGATGGATAGGGGATCGGGGTGAAGGCAATGTTGTATGGACTTGGTCTGTGATTGTGCGAACATTGGGAGCCCCAGGTGGTGAGACTCAGGGTGGCGCTCGCGTCTCTCGTCGGAGTCCTAGTAGGCTCCTAAGCTCCTCGGGGTCCCAGGTGGTGGCTGTTTGTTGCTTCCTTCTTGGAGAGGGGAAGGGAGGGAGGGACGTAGAATCGAGACGAGCGGGGATTGTGGGAATGAAGGCGGTATATATAGGCGTGCGGACAAATAGGAAGGCGCATTGGGAGTGGTCTTGTTCATTAACCTTTGTTATTGGAAACACCCTTTAATGAACTCTGGACCACTCCCAAAGTGGAGGAGAGTATTTGGTGGAATGATGGATAGGGGATCGGGGCGAAGGCGATGTTGTATGGACTTGGTCTGTGATTGTGCAAACATTGGGAGCCCTAGGTGGCGAGACTCAGGGTGGGGCTCGCGTCTCTCATCGAAGTCCATGTTGTGAAGCCCCCAAAAGGAGCTAATGAATCGACAATAAATGGGGTCTATGTACGTCGTCGATAGTAGTATTTGGCCGAAATATTGGATATAATTCAATTCGATTCAATTCCGTTTATTTGATAGTAGTATTTGTCACAAAAATAAATTGGATATAATTCAATTCGAAAAATTCAATTCCGTTTATTTGTATCTGCTAATTTACATAGATAGATTTTGTCACAAAGGATGCTTTACAAACGATCTTTCTCTTTGAGAGATTAAATAAATGAAATGGGCATCCAGTGCCCAGCCTATTCCCTGCACAAAGCAAATGAGGCAAAACTCCCAGTAGGGAAAAAATCCTCGATCAATGGAGGAATCCATTGACTAGTGGTGAAAAAAAAACAAATCCCCAGTTCCGGATCTAGATATGAAAGAAATCTCAGGAGGAACTAAGATTGAAAATGGATTATAGAGGAAAATTTGGGGAAGCCCATCCAGTAGTTTCTGTCAGACAGACAGATCAGGGCGACGGACAAACAAATAAATAAATAAAATAGTAAAATAAAGCATTAATATAATAAATGGCAATAGATATAAATAAATAAAGCCCATTTAAACAGGGATGTCTGTAGCTCCAGGAAGTGGCATGTCGAAGATGGTGTAAATCTAATTCGAACATGGCGTGTTGGTCGTGAATAATGGGTCTTGGGGACAAGCGTGGTTATTGTATCTTGGGGTGACGTAGTTTGATATTGGCTCGGACGGACTGAGGGCAGAGTCTAGGTGGAATAAGAATATCGGCTGAGAAATGCCGAACTGATCTGTTTAACTACTCTTTCTCTTGAACGTGAGACAGTCGGTGGAGTAGGATGAGATGTCGTTCAGGCTGGCTTGGCGAGGGGGATTATAATTAGTGGAGAGCGGAGCGAACTCGGAGCATCTCAAAAACTGAAGAAGACTAGTTGGAACATGGCTTCTAGAGTGGAATCTGTGGGAGGAGAGTGGTACCCTGAGTGCAGCATCTGGATGCAGTGAGAGAGGAGGTCTGCCGTTAGGGAGTAAACGTTTGGCCGGAGCGAGAGGTTCTCGTTTACGTAAACCTTTAGTAGTGACTGCATGTGAATGTGGGAAATTGACGGGCACGGATAACCAGTGGCTGGATTGACAAAGAGGTTGATGCTGCTAAGATAGACTTGTATTGAGGCCAGTCGAACGTGATGTATGGAGTGGATGTATGAAATGAAGTTCGTGATAGAAACTACATCGAGGGAATCGAAAATCTTGGGGCAGCTTTTGCATCCGAAAGTGAGACGAACGGCGAGGTAGTAGCACCTCTTCCAGGAAACGCCAAAAAAAAAATCCCCAAAAAGGTGGGTCAAGTGGGACGACCTTAAAAGCGTTTGTGATATCGGCTTTAGCCAACCAGGCGCCGTGACCGGCGAGGCAGATGAGTGGTGAGGTGAAGGACAGTCAGTAAAGGGTAAAACACTTTTTTTTAAACATTATTTTTTTGGGAACTTTTTCCTTTATTTGACAGTTGTACAGAGACAGGAAAGTTTGGGGAGAAGAATGGGGGAAGACATGCAGCAAATGACCTGAGCTGGAATCGAACCCAGGTCGCTGCAAGAAGGACTCAGCCTCTATGGTACGCGCGCTTAGACCGATGAGCCACCGGGGCGCCCCAAGGGTAAAACACTTTTAAAACTTCCCGCAAGCCGCACTAGTGTCCCCCGGTTCAAAATGTTTTCTTCATGCTTCTGCAACTACTGGTTTTGCACTTCCCTTAGTATTTTTTTTCCTTCTACCGCCCCCTGTCTTAGCGGCGAATACTGCAACGGGGAATGCGCCACGTATAAATGCCTCCGCGCTCTGTTGAGGTGCGCGCGCAATCCGCGAACGGAGCCGGGCGAAGGTATAACTGAGACTTAAGGTGTATACGCGTGCAGTATCCGTGGATGTTTGTCGACGAGGCAAAGTGCACCCACAGCCGAAGCGTTAGCTAAGCGCTAGAGAGCTGCGCCACTGCGAGTGGCCGTGAGGTGGATAGGCGTAGTATCCGTGAATCAAAGTGTACTGAAAACTGAAGCGCTAGTGAGCTGCACCACTGCGAGTGGCCGTGGGTTGGATACGCGCAGTATCCGTGAATATTTGCTGATGAGGCAAAGAACGTCAGCATTTGTAATGGTTTAACAATTTTAGAATAAACATGGCAATCATTCAACAGCACCATAAATGTATGAGTTTTAATTTGCGAAGAACGTGACGTGCATATATAGCAAGAGTTGCTGGGACTAATAGGTAGAAGCAACGAAAGTCTGCTTTATTTTGAAAGCCTTGTTAAACATTGCACTATTACGGAATTATATGGCGTTTCCTGCCGCACATCGCTGACCACGAAGTTATCGATATGTCTATGATTTTTGTGCTGAAGTAACTCGAGGAACAACACAGATGTGGGTCACTCCATACTAAACTGTACAATTCACTGTGTTGTATAAGAATGGCCAATAAATTTTTTTCTAGGAGAATTTCATGATTTGCATTGTTCATATTTATGCACTCCCGGATTGAAGATATACATAAGAAAAAAACAGAGTCATCGGTCCAACAACACAGCAGAAAAAGTGGTGTCCTGATGTCAGCCAAGGCATTGTGAAAGCCATATTTTATTACAAAATTTGGCAGCCAGCTTCATGAAATGCTCATGACATGTCTGTCGATACTTCGAAAGAAAGTGAAATGAAATATTGCAGAGAAATACCCATAATAACGGTTTCAATTGTCTGCACTAAATTGTCGGGACTTCGCATCAAAATTTCTGATCAGAAATGCAATTTGAAATGACTGTCGTGAAAAGGCGTGAAACCAGTCGGCGGTTTCCTGCACTAAATTGTGGGACTACGTCTGATCAGACCTGTGGGTTAATTTGCATAATGTATGCAAATGGCGTAAAGATGACCTCGGCAAATAAAGGTACTCACTTCCTGCATCAAAATTTCACAAGGCGTCAGACAATCATATATACCATGCTTTAAAAAATGATGATTGAAAAAAGAAAAATTTTCCGTGTCCTAATATCGTATTACAACCATAGCAACATAAAGAAATATGCGTAGATCGTGTCCTGTGCATAGACTGTATAAAAAGACGGATGCAGCGCCCGGGTCTAAAAAGTGAGGCCGATGCGGAAATCTCAAAAAATTTAATTATATTTAATGGCCAGCAGATGGCGATGTCGGTGGCTGCAGTAAGAAGTTCAATGCTACTGAAGTATATGAGAAAATAACCCTACTTTGCCACCTGATTTATTATTTCATTTTTATTCTTTGAAATGCCTTCTTGTGAATAAAATAATATATTCCTTTGGTGATTTAGAGCAACAGGTAACCAGTTACAAAATTTTAACAATGCTTTGCACTGAAGCCTGTGTCTCTCTAAGCAGCGGTCACGTAACATCTGGCAATACAGAAATACAGTATGGACTGCGGCAAACTCCGAATTAAACTTTCAAACTGAAATAATGCTTGAGTTTATATGTTCAGTGATACTGTTATTGCCATCGATGTTTAATCATTTTTAAAGGGCAAAGTAATATATTTGATCGCTATGATCTTGTACTGGATTGATATCAGATATTAAACAAGCAGGGAAAAGCGACAAAATAAGCGTTGGCCATCCACCTTAAAATGCCGAAACGTTGTGCAGCAATAGGTTGCAATAATAGGAACAAGCTATCCATCTTCTCTTTTCCGAAGAAAGTAGACAGGCAAGGAATAAATTAGCAACTGTCGTATTACATACCAGCTTCATAGGCTTAACCTAGCTGATGCAATCATGCCCTTCAAGCTATACCTAATGCCAATTACAGTGAAATACGTTATGTAATTTGAGTATTATTTAATTTAGCCTTCATTATACCGGGGAATCCCACTGAAATAAACAAAATGTAAATATGGCCAAACATTATCCTGTTCAAAACCTAACAACCAGTCCAAGAGTAAATGCAAGCAAGCCACAATCTAATTTTTAAGCTCATGTCAAATAACATTCACGAATGCCGTAGCTGGCTAGTTAACTCATATGCGTAATGCTGAGTACAGCCGTTAGTTGTGTTGTAAAATGCCTGATGTAGCAAAGTAAAAGGAAATATACACGCAACATGCAGATATAAGATAGATACTTGTATATCCCAACGTTTAATTGCTCGCCTACATAGCTACCGCTTCTGACAACAGGATGCGACGGATAAGCTGGTCAGCATTCATTCTGCAAATGGTACCGCGCTATTGGTGGTTCTCGCCAAAAGGTCACCCAATCAGCCAAGAGCAGAAAACATGAATATTTATATATCCAGTTCATTAGTGACATAAGGACTAAACGCTGGCCTATACGACTGAGGCCAGACTATATCAGTGAGTGACCGTTGGGAGCGATCAGCACTTGATATAGATGGATTCCAGGCAAGACAAGTAAGTGGTATGGTAAAAGTCCGTACAGCGAGATGGAGAACGAGTGTATCATAATCGTCACGTTCTCTCCTCCGATAAGGAAAGTACTGGCGGATTGTGTTTCGGTAGGGTGAGATGGTAGAGAGCCAACTCAGTTCGCGGGAGGTGGCTAGTGTGTGCTGAAACGGAGGTGAGGGGAAACTGCGAGTGGCCGAAGTAGTTGATGGGAGGGGCAACCCCATCTGAGTTTATTTAGTTATGTTTTTTCTCTCTCTTCATTTATTGTCTCCTATCATTTTTGTGCTATTTTTTTCTGTTATTTTGGAGTCTCTTATTATTATATTATTTGGTCTTGCTTAACCTGAGGCAGAGTTTCCTTGACAAAGTATATTTGTATTCTTGCCTTGTTTGTTTGTTTATATTCCAATAAAAAAAAAAGTTGATGGGAGGGGCGGACCTGTAGGAGGAGGCGCAGAATTAGTGACTTGGGAAATGGGGGGGGCGGGGAAAGAGGCTGAAGGAACCCAGAAGCCGGGTTTTGTTCGGCGTAAAGATGGGGGGGGGAGATGCATGTGCACAGGGCAAAAGTGCAGCCTGCGAACACAGGGACGGAAAAAAGGGGACGAAAAGAGACCGAAGAGGTCGTAAACGGAGGGAGCAGGCACGGGGGGCTGGTTTGCAGAAGGAGTGACATTCGCCGAATCTGGAGCTGGAGGCCATCGCCAAGCGTGATGATGTGGCGCTGGGGACGTTGATAGCGGAACCCGGTAGTGCTGTGTGGTCTGCATACATCTGGTCTGCACATGGGGAGGATCAGCTGCGTTGGCGTTGGAGTCGGTGAATAATTTTTGTGGGCTGGCCTTGTTGTGGGAGCGGTGGAGGGGGATTTTCTTCTGCTTGAGTGGCCGATATGGTCTGGCGACGGTTGCAGGTGGAGCCTGGGATGAGCTCGAAGTGCGAGCCATGGTAAGCCTTGCAGGGGAGCCGCGGGCTCTCGCTTCTGAGCGCTGCTGTTGAGGAGAGGCGTAGCTACTGCAAGACGGTGGTCTGGAATTGCTACAACGCGGAGCCCTTGGTCGTCATCGCGGGGGGAGCGTGGTTCGGAATGCGAGCACCCCGGTTGGGGTGAGCGGGTGACGCTTTGTGGTGGAGGTATGAAGATGGCAGAGCGCAGGCGGGTGCGTGGAGGAGAAGCGGGAGTTGCAGGAACGGATTGGGAAGATTCCTCTGGAGCCTTAGAGTCTTGGAATTATTCTGCGTCCGAGGGACTCTGCGGGATTTCGCCTTGCTTCAGGTAAGCAAACTCTTGCTGTGCGCTTGGCTGTCTGGTTTGCAAGTAAATGACGTAGAATCGAGATGAGCGGGGATTGTGGGAATGAAGGCGGTATAGGCGTGCGGACGAATAGGAAGGCGCATTGGGAGTGATCTTGTTCATTAACTTTTGTTATCGGGAACACCCTATAAACTGCGCTAAGATTTGAATGGTTAAAGATTTCAATGTAATTTTTTCGATAATATTTTGAGGACATGGATGTGCTCCAGATTGGTGTAATTTCCTCTATACCTGCTGTTGCCCATCAACAAAAAAATCTCCAAAATTTGAATTTGATTTTGGAATTTTGATTTTTAGACATTTTCTTTGCATAAGTGGATGAAAATCAATGTTAGAAACTGGACTTAGGTGGGAAATGTAGGCTATTGGTGGTCTTTTGGTCATTTCCTAAATCAGAATTTCTTATCATTACACGCTTATGTATTAGTCTCAGTAATTCAGTAAATAAATTGTTTGATTGTTAATCAGTGATCTTAAATGGGAATGGCTTAAGATCAATAATCATGCGTAATAGGTGAGAGGCTTCTATACCCCTGGTGGCACGCAACTGAAAAACCCATGATGCCAATATTACCAGGAGTTGGGGTTGAAGAGGTCAAAACATACAAGAAGCATGACAGCTTTTTAAATAACTGATAGGCTACACAACACAGGGAACTTATTGGATTAAAATGTAGAAAAAATAAAGGACAATAAATGATTATCAATAATCATTTTTTTTGTGACCGGTTGTGATTAATTTGATGAGTACTTGTTTACCGGAGTACTCGTTCGCACCTCTACCAGACAGCAATCACAAATTTTACCCAGCTTCACCCCGATTATCTCCAGTGAGGCTTAGTAAATGGTGCTCCACTTGTGCGTCATGTTTCTTCTATCGACCTGGAACTCTAACATTAGAGGCAGCATTATTGAAATCACAATTCATGAGTGATGCCCGATTCTATTAAACCTCCTATCATATGAATAACCTGCAAGGTTCCAGGAGCACAATTTACCAATAGACTGGCACAGTGTTAACTGATTGAAAGATGGCTTGAGTGCCGAGGACTTTCCATGAAAGGGAAGCAAGAGGAGCCAACTGACAAAAGAGGGGGAGTGACAATAGCCATGACCATGATAACATTCTCTTTAATGCCACTGATCACAAATTTTATAGTGACAAGTGACATATATATTTGCAATCAAATATATGTTTAATACATTTAAATTGAGACAGTCTGAAATGCTTAACCTACCAAAAATGCCTGGTAGACACTCCAAACTGCACACATTAATAGTTATTCCATAATGCAAAATATGTACAAAACCTTGAGAATGTATTAGAAGTGAAATATTTTATTAGCACTTCTTTATCCACTTCTGCTTAACATGCTAAAATATAGTTAGAATGATGACCAGAGTCTGGACACCTTCCAAGGTTTCCCTTCTCTGTCAGCTATCCAAAAGCTTGAGAATGTAGCCAGAATGGAAAACTAAATGTTTTCTTTTGGGCACGTCTGCTTAGAAGGGAACGTGTGCTCTGGGCCTTTTGGTTCATCCTGCCAGTGCTTAACCTCAGTTTCAGTAGCATGAAGCGATTAGGAGTGTTGCTACTCCCCCTTGATGGGATGCTCATCCATCAAAGGTTGCCCTGGCAATTTGCCGGTACCCAATTATACACCTGGGTGGGGGAAGGCACTGTGGGAGTGAAGTGTTTTGCCTGAGAAAACACCACAAAAGCAGTGGCAAGGACTCAAACTCAGGACCTTATGGTCTCAAGTCAAGCACACTTAACCACTCTGCTTACTTACTGGATTTTGGGGAAAAAACAAAAAAGAACATCTCAGCTTGTCTATCGGTTTGGAAAATTGTTATTCCTCACACTCCAGTTTTATAATTGGCACTGTGATTATGCCAGTGTTCTGTGTTGCAGTTATCAGCATCATAATAATTATGCTCCTTCCATATGTGGGCAAACCAGGAGTGCCCCACTTTAGACAGAATAGGTCTATTAATCAAACTCTATTAATGTACATTCTCCCCTGCAAATTGCAGATGATTCATCGCATTCAGTTTCTGCCGCGCTCCTCTTTCAGAAAAAGACCCTGTACTCCTCCCACACACTGCAGTCGAGAATAGCACATAAGAAACTGGAAAACATGCGCTGATGTACAAAAGAAATGCATATTGCTAGTGTGAGCAGAAAAAGCTTTGCGGACCTATTTGCAGTACAGCATAACCAGGCGAGTTACACGTCATGATCCAAGGAATCGCTGCATTGAAACTATGCATTGTGTTAATTTCTTAATCTATTTTGACCAAAGTTCATGTTCTCTGCATCATTCAATGCAAATGAGTGCTGATATAGTGCATCAGCCAAAACAATAAGGTGCAGATTATTTAAGTAGCTTACAAACTTACAACGTACTTTGGAATCAGCGATTCTCATGGTTGAGGATTGTCCTCTCTACTCTAATAGTAAACAGATGGTGCACTGTCATGCTGAGAAGGTGCTTCATCCAAAGGAGATTCTGCCCCTACATCACTGCAAATTCCCACCTTGCGATGCAACTCTCATTTAATTCACTGCTGGCTGGCTCCTCAATTCCCATTTCTAGGTCAAACGATCCTGGGTGGAATATGAGGAGATGGACAACACAGAAAAGCTCTGTGTGTGTGTGTCAGCTCTGAAAATCCCGCTTCACAGACTTCATTCCCAAACATTTGGTAAATAGAGGTGTATCAGTTCTGAAATTGATGGGATTGGGATGTGAGGGACATGTGGAGACATATCAATAATTATCAGCTTTTTTCATGCGAATGGACTTCCAGTGGAATGGTGAAACTTCGCCCAGCTCAAAAAGTGTCCATTTCCATGCAATCGAGTCAGCTCACCAGAAAAGAATATAAAAACTGAGGAGCTTATTTTCTGCTTTACATCTGCAGCTCTCACCGATCAACATTACCAGCATCACTTGGGTGATAATTAGATTTGGGTGTTGAAATTGTACGTCTTTGAACAAAGTCCACAGGTCTATTTCCAGAGATGCGTTACCCAGTGTGAACCTGCAGTATCACTGATGTCAGACATCTTAGGAGCAAGGTTAACTAGATGAGAAATAAAATGGAACAAGCATGGTACAGTGAGCACATTTGACATGGGGGGGACCAAGCCCAAATAGATAAAGAGAACATATGGGGAGAAATCTGCTTTTCATAATATCATGGCCAATCTAAGCCACATTTGGCAGCGGTATGGTGGGGGAGAGAGAAGTCGTCTGTGGGAGAGGTGCACAGCTCAAATATTACTGACGCACTTTGTCCAGGGGAGCATCCTGATCTGGCTATAGGATGCCTGTACTCTGTTATTTTTAGTCAGCAATGTCGTCACTGAGTCATACTGAGGGGCGAAGCGAAAAGCATCTGCTCACCGCGGGCCTGGTCTCTGACTTAATAATGCAGAAAACCTGGTGATCGACTTACGCAGTTTCTGTAAAAATCTCCTCTAGATGTTCATCTAAAATAATAATAAGTGCAAATTCTTACACTTAGAGTATACTACCACTGATTATAATGCTGTTGTAAAACCAACGGTAATAATTTGACCACTAATACTACTTTTTCTATCAGCATCGATTAATTGACGCTACAGAAACACAATGAAATCTGATTTAAGTAATTTATTGTGCAATAAAAATCTGTTCTGCTGATGCATCTCATGTGCCGAATATTATATTTGGATGAGCTGCTTTGTAAATATAATAAATTCAACTAGAAAAATTAAATCTGCTTACTTGAAAAAAAAAATTCATACAAAATACACAGAAATATTATGAATTAATTAGGTTAGCTAAATCAAGGACCAGCCTTCACACTAAGCCTTTCCAAATGCCCCTGTAGTAATCTTCACCTTAATTTAGGATTTTTAAGCTCTTGCAGAGAGAAGCCCATTTCATTCTGTGTTCTAATGCAGTTTTGTGCGGTGTACACACAGGACTGTTCTGTGGGGTAACCTGTCAGAGATTCACATCAACAAAGGTCATGAAAAGAAGCAGAAGGATACACAACAATATATTTTTCCTCTTCTCATTGTTGTAGCTAGATTTGAGGCAGCCACTTGAGTCAGGGTTTGCTTCCCTCTTCAGTTAAAAACATATATTTTCAAAGGTAGACTTTTTTATTCTTCAGGGGGAAAAAAACAAACAAAATACAGATCTGCAAACATCCATCCATCCATTATCTAAACCACTTTTTCCTCTGTAGGGTTGCTGAGGAGCTGGAGCCTATTCCAACTAATCATGGGCAAAAGGCAGGGACAGACCTTGGAAAGATCGCCAATCCATCACATATCGCAGAGTGCACACGCAATTCAGTCACGCGCTTATACCTATGAGCAATTGAAGACCTGTGTGCAAGAAGTACCTAAGTCACTAAATAACACTTTTGTAATTTTGGGGGTCAAAGTTTTCAAAACATGTTGCATATATATCTGCAAGATGTTTTGAAAATTTGACCCCCAAAATCACAAGTGTTATTTAGTGACTTAGGTACTTCTTGCACACAGGTCTTCAACTTAGAGTCACCTATTAGCATGACATGCATGTTTTTGGACTGTGGGAGTACACAGAAGTACCTGGTGGAAACCTACGCAAACATGGGGACAACATGTAAACACTACAGGGGAAAGTCCTAGAGCAAAATCAAAGTCCTACCCAGTGCATTACCACGCTGCCCGATTTCTTGACAAATATTAATAAATCTGGGGAGTAAACCTGTTTAAGATCGAGAAAAAGAAAGAAAATGGAGAGGAACAAGGCATTATCATTGTATTGAACTGTGGCCTGCTATCTTCTGTCATGAAGCATTTGTACATTTACAAACATGGCATTAGAGCCAGCACAATCCTTCACTGGTTACTTTTGAGAGGGCCCATTTTCTGCTCTGCATAAGTTCTTTTAATTTAATAATAAACTGAAACTGGCTTCTGCAGACACCATCGGCCCGACTAAATTACTAAAAAGTCAATGTTTACAGAGCATGTAACCATTTCTATGTCAATAACATCTGACTTATAATGCACATTGAGAGACATAAAATGGGACTTATCTTGCACAGATGTACGTATAATATTATTTAATGGAGTTTATAAATATCTCAGAATACATGTGTGCTGTCCTCTTTTAGGTGTAGGAAAGTCAGCAAGACAGCACACTAACCTCTGTTCAGTAACATGAAGATGTGTTCTGGTTCTTTTATGTAACTTCAATGCACACTCTTCACGTTGAGCTGAATACAGAGTGAACTAAGAATAAAACATAACACCATGTAACAACATCTAAATGTAATTCAGAAAAAAAAAACAATAAAAATATCAATAATCAATTAAATGACAGAAATACAAATTATTTTGTACATAAATACAAATTATAGTCACTACAGTATGATGATTGCTGTTAGGGCATACTGAAGGTACAAGTGGTGACCAGTAGATGGACACATTTCTCTGTTAACAGTAGTTTTCCAGCTCAAACTGATTGCCAGGCCCAACAGTGTGTCAACTTTGGCAATTCAGGACTCAGTCAGTTTGATTTCCAATGTTATCCACATTGCCAAAGCAAAACTCATTTTAAAATGAATTAGATGGACAGAATTTTTTTTATCATAACCGCAAGATCCCTCAGATCTACATGAAGAACAAATTCTACACATTCTTCAAGTATACTGCCCAACAATGGGTTAACATATAGGTTATAGGTTAACATATACAGATACTGCATTCTTCCATTGTAGGGCAGTATACTGTGAATGAAAATATCCTGTTACATTATACAACGTAAATATGCATAAACATTAATAACATGACATTGAATAAGACACAGTACCATAAATTAATGGAAGTTGTATTCTGTGTCTATAATGAAAAACATACACTTGAAGACTGCTTCGTTTATTCTGACAGCTCTTCAGTTCTTAGATGAAGTGTCAGCATCCTCAGTCACTCTGTGGAATTTAGTGCGCAGATTATAGTTATTATGTGTTTCATTTCCAGGTGCAGAACTCATATAGTGCCCTTGGAAACCTAAAATAGTCTCTGTAAATACTTAGCTTTAGAACTGGAAAATATGCTAAAATGAAGCATGAGTTCAGCCAGATGAGACCATCTGTGAGCCAAACATTTTCAAGTGATACATCAGTGCTGATGCTGTTATTGGATTTATGGACTTCTTATTTCTTTTCATGCTTGCATATCCTTGACTTTGATCATGCATCAGGCACTGCATCAATCTTTCTGCAAATCTTTGATTATGGTGCACGTGATGTAGCATCAAATATTATTTCTTCATTTTTGTAAGTTTTGCAACTTCACTATAACAATAACATAAAAAATAATAATATACTCAGAGGCAATGAAAACGCAACACCAGTTTGGATTCAAATAATTTTGTGACTCAAATTTATTTTCTTATTTCAACAATTCAAATATGTTGGGTGGGTTGACTTTGATGAATTAAATGTGTTAATGGGATGATTTGGGCAATAATAAACAGATGAATTAAAACATAACGAGCACAAGTTGAAAATGAAAAATCACAACAAGACTGAACGGAACACACATTTAAAAATGAACTCAAAAGAACAGTCAGTATCGGGTGTGACCCCCACGAACATCCACACAGGCAGTACAACGTCTGCTCATGGACCTGACTAAGTGTCTTAGGTTGTCTCGGGGAAGTTGTCGCCACTCTGCCTGTAGTGCATTCTGGAGTTCCTGCCTGGTTTGAGGTCTGGGTACTCTTGATGAAAGAGCTCGTCCCAGTTGGACGTACTACACCCAAAACGTACTGATGCTGGACGTACTACACCCAAAACGGTGAGCCACTTGCCGGGCACTTACTCCCGCCTCTAGCATACCCAGGGCCCTGTTCCGTTGTTCAGTCGACAGAAGTGGCATTATGACACTTAAAAATGTTTTTTGTGTGGCTTTTATCATGCCTTTATATAGGGAAGACAACCCCTCCTCCATTTCAACCACTGTACTTGCACAACTCCTGTTGTACCCAATATGGATTGATGAGAGTCCAACTCACACTTTTGAGTTATATGATCATCATTCATGTGTAACGAGGTACACATTGTGACCCCAATGGTCACTTAAGAACTCAAATTGGACTACCTGAGCTATAATAAACCAAAATTTAGAGAGTTGCGTTTTCATTGCCTCTGAGTATAATTACAGCTGTAAGCAGCAGGCAATGGGGCCAAGTAATTGTTGAGAAGTGCTGGAAGCAATGGAGGATGAAGAGGGTAAATGAGATGATGGCAAGAAGAGGAAGGAGATTTGTAATACTGAAATAGCAATGTTTGTTTTTTTTTTCAAAATCTCTTTGCGCTTGGAATTTATGGAGCTTGTTTTATCACAATGAATGTTACAAGTCAGTTGGAAGACTTGCAAACATGTCTTTATAGTGCTACACAGAGCTCAAACCAGCAAACTATTATACCATAGACCGATTTTTGAAGGGCAGATAGACAAACTGCTTTGTGGGTCAACAGCCGCATATTAGTGTGGGAATCAAACTGACATAATAAAGGTCAAATTTTATGGGAAAATAATGTGAAACTTGGCAGAAATACTCAAAACATAACAAAAGTTTTTGTGTATTATTAACATGGAAAATGATTATTCTCTTTTTGAAAACCTGCCTAACTAAGCCCAAACACAAATAAACTCAACTTACCAACTACTTACAACAGCTGAAATTTGGAGTAAATACTCAAACATAAAAATTGGCTTAAAATGTACTGAACTGAACTCGAATCCCAATCAAGGCAAAATGTAATTAATCAGTTATTTTCCATAAAAGCAATCGAATGTAGTTGGAGGATTTGCAGTTGCACCACTGAGGAAACCATTTAATACCAGGACACATTTTGAAAAAATGCACCAACTGGGCGAGACAGGTTAATTTAGAACATGTTTGTTATGTGGAGATTCAGCATAACAAATCCCACGTGTCAGATGAAAGGCTTGTGACTGAATCTTTATGGCAGCCTTCAGGGTTTAAACCTGCAACTGTTGGTAGCAAAGGCAGGCTTCTAATGGGATACGCCACCTGGGAAGACATCTAGTTGAGCTGGTTGGCGAGAGGTTTGTCAGTCAGTGCTTCCCGAACTTGGCACTGGGGCTCTCGTATGCATGCTGGTTTTTGTTCTAAACACAGTTGCTATTGTAGGAATTTTTACAAGCTCTTAATTTGTCGTGACTTGGTGCATTTATATTTAGAGCAGTTATTCATCCTCTTAAGCCACAATTTAACAAATATTGGACATGCCATGAAGAATAAGTGTTTAATATACATATTGTGATAGAGCCAACTGCATAGAATGAGGGGAACATATTATTAATCAATGTAAACCATCAGTGGGTTCCTAATTGGGGAAAACTGCAGAGACATGGTCACAAAAACAGACAATTTATTCAGCAAGCAAATGACAGTCACACCTGTTTTGCAAGAGCCCTAAAAACCACCTTTAATGTCTGAATAGGAAACAGATGAATTTGGCACTGGTCTGGTTTAAAAATTAAAATAACCCTTAATTTGTTTAAAAAAAAAATTTCCATTGTACACAGATTTCTTGTCATTGCACCTATCACCAACATGATCACCAGGTGGCACTTTCACATTTTAAAAATTTGGGTATTCCACTTTCAAATACAATCATAACTTATATGGCATATTGAAGCAGTTATCCACGATATTCTTTCAAAAATGGGTATTTTTCCTCAAAAATGCTCAATTTGGTACCTGGCTTGTCCACTTCTTGGTGGCACTGTAGCCATATCAATAAATATTGTGAGCTCGAACTCCGGGATTTTCCGTTACACGCATATGGGCACCATTCTGCCAAATGCAATTCTGAGATGTCAACTCCACTAAGTATCTCAAAGGTTCCATTTTCTCAGAATGTGGCTCTTAATTGTGTCTCTGAGTCAGAAAACCATATGAAAAATGACAACCATATGCCATTTACACATCTTTTTCTTTGGGGGGGCGAGGGGGGGTTTCCTTGTATTAGACAGTATACAGTAAAGAGACACGTCAAAGGTGAGACAAGAGTGGGGATGACATGCAGCAAACAGGCTCGAGCCGGAATCGAGCCCGAGCGGCCGCGAGAAGGACTCAGCCTTTTGTGGTGCGCGTGCTTAGACTGATGTGCCATGGGAGCGCCCCACCATTTACACATCTGTAAAATGCTTGGGAGGGTCGCCAAAAAGACCGTTTCTAATGTCATCTAGAAAGAAACTTTTGTGCCAACAGTTTGCCATATGGTACCAGAACTTCTGGTGGAACCTAGCTCCATGGCCAGATGAGTCGAAACTAGAGCTCTTTGGCAACAAACACCAGGGATGGGCTTGACATAAAAACAGGCAAAGAAACTCTGTTAAGAAGCCCATTCCTGCTATGATGTATGAGGGTGGTTCTTTGATGCAGTGGGGATGTTTTTCTTCTAAAGGTCCCAGGCAACTTGTTAGGATTCAAGGATTCCATCATGTACCGCATATATCAAATTAAAACCTGACTGCCACCCCCAGACAGCTTAAATTTGGCCATGGTTGGATCTTCCAACAGATTGACCATCCAAAGTATGCATACAAATCAACACCTAAATGGTTCACCAACCACAGAATCAAGATTTCTCCACGGCCTCCCCATTTTTCTGACCTAAACCAAATTTAAAAAAAGAAAAAAAAAACACCAGTGGGACAGGCTGAAGGGGAGAGTCCATAAATGTAGACCAAGAATTTGAAGGATCTGGAGAGATTCTTCATGGAGAAATTGTCAGATGCTTTGCGATGTCTACTCCAACTTCATTGTACACTAGAAGATGACTCAGAACGCTTATCTTGGCAGAGGGAGACTGTATGAAGTATTAATTTAAGGGGATCCAATAATTACGCCATATATTTTACAAAAAATGTTTGTTTCATGATTATAATGAATTTTTCTTTTCAGTAATTATACTTGAACAAAAGGCTTTAGTGCTGTTAAAATTTTGAATTAAGTATCAAAAGGATAAACAATTAGAGCCACTTTTGTTCATATTCTCTAGTATTCATAAATGTACTGGAGAAGACGTCTATCATTTAATTACTCAATTTCGAATATTGCTTGCCTACTTCATAAGTCTCACACAATTTGCCTATTTGTTGACAAAAGTAATGACTGAAAATAACGCAGAAGTTGTATGAGGTAATGAGACAATATACAGGGGCTATCCTATTTAAATGACCCTGCCAAAATGAAGCAATCGTTAAACAAGGCTTCAAATGTCATTGGTGGCATCATTGTTTAAAGACAACAAAGCATCGATAAGAAGCTTCAGTGGAAAATTCCCTCTATGCTTCAAAGCACTGGTATTAAACACAATATCAATATTACATCAAACTGTAGAGGTTTGACCTGCTTTAGCTACCTTTTCTTGATGTCTTTAATGCCGTCGACTTTGACACCATTCTGGTCAGTGCGTTTAAATATTACACCTTCCAACTGTCTGCTGAGAGGGTTGAATGTTTATGTTGTTTATTATATCCATCTCCCAGTTGTCTTCTTACCCCACTTATGAACCTTAAGACCTGATTTGTGTCCTTATCTCAAAGGATAATTGCTCATATTTTTTGTCTGGTCTAAAGGTCATATTTTATAGCTCCTCGCAAATCGTCTGCATTGTAAAAATATTCGGAGCCAAGAACCTTGTAATCATTACTATGCTTTGGTTCCATTTTACCCATTCAAATGGGACAGTTCTATGGAGCACCAGTGTACTAAAATAAAATGGAAAACTGTAAAGCAATTCTTCTGTCACACATGACTGAATGAACTGTATGCCCCACTGTAGCAACTCCTGCTATTTTGTTAGGAGAACCAAGTGGTCATTCACCTTTCTAATTTATAATGAGAAGCACCAGCTTCTTTTCACTACAGTAATGCTTTTACCACAGGACAGACCACATTGAAATAAATGAGAGCTATCTAAATTTGAAGCTAAACAGCAGGTCTCACATACATCTTGTAAAAGCCCGAGGCATCATATCATATGAGGGAGTTAATGTGAGAATGAGTCCAGGAATCCTGGCAGACTTTTTTTTATAAAATACACTTAATTATAAAAGCTTAATTTCCCCCAACATGACATCATCAAGAGCTTAAAAACAGATTCTTCCATATCACCCATGACTTCTTGGAATGAGCTGGTTCGTTAATTGCATGTGGCAAATTAAGGCTTTTTATTCCATTTTAAATTATGTAACATGAGTTTTTTTTCTTTTTTTTTTACATTGGGAACCAAGTTCGATTTCACGTTCTGCAATAAAATGTAAATAGACCTGTCTCTGGTACCAAGAAGTGCATTAAATCTTATATCTACATTTTCTCATCTTATTACATGAAAAAAAAAGGTTACATAATCCAAGATGCAATGAGAACACAATGCTTCTGGAGTTAAATATAACCAAAAAACGTGCTCTCACGTAAGTAAGGACACTGCAGTCCCAATATTAGGAGATAATGTGTTCACTGAGGAAGGGCCAAGTGGGTGTGGTTCACCCCCTTTGTTCAGAGTCAATGGAATGATTCCAGTCTGGCATTGAAAAAGGTGACCAGCTTGAAATGTGAGAAGATTGTCAAAAGCCAGAAATTCTGTTCTTGAGTATCACCCTTAAATTACATGGGCTCATTGCTCCACCTTAAACCAGCCCTCCACAGCTTTCATCTTCCAGGTGCCTAATTATCATTTCCAGGGAGGCGAGTCAATTTTCCCTTGTTAGTTTTGCAGTTATGAGTATTAGCAAATGAAGCATAACATTTACAGGCATACAAAACAGTGTCAGTAGTGAACTATAGAATTGCTATATACTTTAACATTTAAGATAGCTAAAATTGTTTGCTTTAAATTGACCTTTTTAAGTATTGAATCAAATACACAATCAGTCATTCATTTTATTATTTTGCAGTTTGCGGTCTATATTTCTTTGCTCATCATTTTATCAGAAAAATAACAACCTTATATTTGACCAAAGAAAGGTGATGTTTTAATATTTTTTACAATGCTCAGTTAAGTAATATCACTTTGATATTGCAATGATGACACAAAAAAGTTGCAATTAATTATTATCTGCACAGATTAATATGTTTCAGTGGCAACAATTCTTTTAACCTTGACTAATGTAGTGCGTAACTTCTCATTTCCTAAACAAGCATTTTGGAAGATGTATCCCATGGTCGTGGAAAAGATGTTACTGTATTTCTGGAGGGGCAAATGATTGGCCAGCATCAAGCAAAGAAAACAGGTAATGAAATTGTTGATATCCCTGGAATTTGGTGAATTACTGTTCAGTGCATTATTAAAACCTGGAAAAGTAGTAGTGAACCATCAACTTCCCAGAAGAAATGGGTCAGGAAAAATTATTGTGATCGGAGATCACTAAAACACTTTGTGAAGTCTCATCGAAAAAAAAACAACAACAATAGAACTTATGGCGATGTTTAATTTTGGAAGTAGGAGCATTTCTGCATGCTTATGTGACAAATAATTGCAGGATTAGGACTAAACAGCTGTGTGACCACAAGAAAGCCTCTTGTTAGTGAGGTTAATTGTAAAAAAATGACTTCAATTTGCAAGGGAATGTAAAGATTGGACTGTGGAGCAATGGAAATAAGCCATGTGGTCTGATTAGTCGTGATTTACCCTATGCCAGACTGGTGGATGCATCAGAGTAAGGAAGGAAGCCTGATAAGCAATGCACCTGTCATGAACAGCACCCACTGTACAAGCCTCTGAAGGCAGTGTTATGACCTGGGGTTGCTTTTATTAGTCAGCTCTAGGGTCAGCAACATAGCAATAAAATGAAGTCGGTGAATTACCAGGTTATCCCATCAATCGATTTTTTAAATCCCTGGAAGCACAGGTATATTCCAGGATGACAATGCCAAGATTCATCAGCTTCAAATTGTGATGAGTGGATCAACGAGCATGAGGAATCATTTCCACACATGAATTACCCACCACAGAGTCCAGACCATGACCAATTGAAAGTCTTGCAAATGTGCCGGAGAAGGCTTTACTTTGCTTTGACACTCCCATTGTCCATTCAAAATCACAGCCAAAAATTCATGCAACTGCAGTAAAAATAAATGTAATGTTGCACAAGACTGTCAAAGCAATGCCGTGACGAATTTGCACTGTGATCAAAGCTGAAAGTGGTCCAAAAAAAGAGTGACTTTTTTGAGCCAGTCAGTGTTGTTACATTACTTATGCTGCGAATGCATATGAATCTGGTGGAATTGTGTCATCTGTCATGTCCTTTACCGAATGACATTAATTTATTTACAAGAAGTTAATGTCAATTGAACATTCTGCTTATACTTCTACGACTCAGCTTCCTTGAGTTGCCACTGTGATAGAGATATTTTATTTTTATGGAACTTGTGGTTTGTTTATGTGTGTGTGTGTGTGTGTGTGTGTATGCATCTGTGTTTGGTGGGGTTGGGGGATGGGTTACCATTGCATTCATTGTTAAAGCCTATGGTGTTTTTCTTTTCTTAAACCCTCTACCTCTTTATCTAGAATCAAATGTCTAATTGCAGTAGCCAAAGGCTATGTGACCAAATATGTTGTTTAGTGTTCCTGGAAGTCTTTACTTACCTTTCGTGGAGGTTAGACTAAGCCTAATCTAAGCTAATGAGAGGTCAAAAGGGAGCCTGAATGTGACCAAGGGTGAGAAATAGGATCCCTGCAGTAGACCTTTCAATATACCAGATACACTTTTCCTGATTCATTTTTAGCTCTGTAAAAAAGCATATTGCCAATAGTCTAAATCAATGCATATGGAAGACAGAAATGTAGACACTGCAGGCTCTTATTATAGATCGCAAGAGGCATGTACAGTCTGTCCCCCCCCCCCAACAATATGGAAACAACGCTGTGTGTTCCAAGTGTAGTTGGTCCTTGGGAAAACGTCTTCCATAAAATATAATTTATTACTTGAATGTTTGAATGTTGAAAGGTAGGAATGTAATAATCTTGGTTATGATGAATTTTGAATGAAAATGAGATGCTCTATCCATGGGCTCTTCTCCAGTTAAGCAATTAAGAAAATAATATGGCAGACCGATGTTAATCGAGTTTTTTGTTTTTATTAAAATATTAGTTGATCACAATGGGTGATGATTGGTTGGGGATAAAATGGAGCTTGACAGTTTGCCCGGCAAAAGAACAAAAATGGGGGGCTGGGGGTGTTTTCTCCTTAGGCTAATTAATTTTTTATTTTTTTTGTAGCTTTTTTTTGTCTGAAACACAATGCAGCAGCTTTGTCTGCCATGTGGCATTTCAGCAGTGTTTTATTCCCGACTCATAGATATTTGGCATCCATTTGATCTCTGTGGACCAGTTCCACCCTTCAGTTCAGGAGTGAGGGCCAGAACACCTTCCCTCAAAGATTATGACTTAGCAGGATCACATGAGCTCATAAAACATCTCTTCTTTGCCCGTGCTTCAGAAAGATTCCCTTTATATATTCAAGCAGATCTTCGGCTGGATCTCGACAGAGACGCGTTCTACTGACACGTGTCATTTCCTTTGCTGGACTTGAGGATTGGCAGATGCTCTCCATGTGGGGTTCCCACAATACGTAGGGAATTCCTGGGATAATCTTAGCCACTGGAGCTAACTTTGGGGAGAGTGTGCTAAGGACTGAGGTGTCTGAAGTTTTGGTCCCTCTGCAGGAAGAGTGACTACATTGTTCATTGTGAGGTACTTGGGCTGCATTCCTCATTGCTTCTCTCTACTGGATATTACTGCCTCACACCAAGGGAGATATTTTTTTTCACTGGCTTTGATTGCTACCTATGTTTGTTTGAATTGAGCCATCCTCGTCATGGATCTTTTTGCTTCCTATTTCTTGGCAAATATGTTGGTTCTAATTTTGGAGCAAGAAGGTAAACATCATTGATCCTCTTTTTTATCATGTGGTCAGAATTGTCACTCTTTGTTCTGGTGTCTTGAGAGTTGGAATGATGTGAGCTGGAGTCACAAGTTTTTTTAATTAAATTTGCAGGTGAGACAGTACTTCTTATTATGGGAGGAGAAAATGTATTTATATTTTACTTTTTCGTTCCACTGGATTGATATATTTTGTTGTCTCCTTGTGTTTTTGCCATATTAAAATCTTTATAAATTGGACGTTGCAGTAAGTTTTCAAGCACAATTTATTCTGTATTCATGAACAATTAATTTTATCGATGTAATGCACATTTCAGTTGTTTTGAAATGTTTGATAAGTCATGCTGCATTTTTTGCAATGCAACTTTTAAACTTCTTTTTAAAATTGTGGTCTCAGTAACAATTTCATAAGACTGAAAGAAAAAACCTGAAATGGATTAAACATTAACTGTTCAGGACATGACAGTTACCATCATAAATATTTCTGGATTACATGACAAAATTCTATTCATTTAAATATTCAATAAGTAAAGAGTATTGCGGAGTTTGGATATTTCAATTAACTTCAACTCACTATATTTTTCACATAGTTACAATATACAGTACCAGTCAAAAGTTTGGATATACCCACATTTTTCTTACCATACATTGCTTGTTAAATAAAGAAAGAGGCTCCCTTTATTTTGCAAAAAAAGATCTAATTCTTAAATCCATCAAACTAGCCAGCATTTGTTGTCATATTTGGGGAGCATACTCACATTTTTTTTTTTACCCACAAGGACAGTCATATGGCTATAATGAGTTTGCAGCTGCACAGCTGTCTAACTTCCCAAAGATGTGCTGCACTTGTGGTGAGCTTTTCATGGGCCTTTTTACTCATTAAGTCCCAAAACAGCTTGACTTTAATTCAACTGTTGAAAAATGAAAGGAGCTTGTTTTTCTGTTTGCTTTGCAAAATATGGCCTCTTTGAGAATTACAAAATTTTGGACACTATTCAAACAAATAAATGATCCTCTTGTAACTTCTGACTATTCTAACTTCTCACAAGGTTCTATTTGAGGTTATATAGAGAAGTTAAGCCATTTAAATTTCTCTAAAAACGGAGTGCTGTGACATTAGTAAAAGTGTGTCTAAACTTTTGACTGGTACTGTGTACCCAATGGTTATTATTTTAAGTGGTATGAAAGAATTTTACGGCTATTTTTATTGAAAGGCTGAGGGGACACATTAAAATTTCTTAATTTTTTTATCAATGAAAGCATGTTTCTCGTAATAAAAAAAAAAAGGAATTTTTCTGAGGAAACCATCAGCTATGCAGAAACTTATTCTCAGAGTAGAGTTTGGATGACTTTAGCAAAGCGACTAAATAGGCAAGCTGCTGGGGTGATTTAATTTAGGTGAATTTAGAGTAGGTTCAGTGCAACACCCATTACATTACCAGTTTACCCTGAGCTACAAAAAGTTGACATCTGTACTAAGTCACTGCACAGAAAAACTTTAACATAAAAAATAACACATAGTATAAGGAGACTTATGACTTTCATCTTGCTCACTTTGAGAGGCTCAAGTTTCCTGCAAGCGATAAAATGCATGTGCATGCAGGTTCATTTAGTTTATGATTACAATGACATATTGGCAATGTAATTAGCATTCAGTGTACTTTTTTTAACAGAGATATAATAAAAGTTGTCAGCTATAATGTTATCAAGGAATAAAAACTCGCTCTGAAAAAGATCCCAGGAACCCCCAGGTTGAACTAATAATTTGAAAGCTTGAAACATCAGGTAAATGTGTTAGTGGGGCACTGAACATCAGCTGCTACCCCATAAACGTCAGCACAGGATTACTTCTTTGGCAGCAACCTAGACAGCACCCTTACTCCCGGTGAATACTAACCAACAAATTTCAGCCATAGGGTGCCATCCATTCATAAAGGGAACTGCTCTCCTTTACAGACAATAACAGCTACGTGAAGTTCCTTGAGTCTGTCCTCCTGATTTGATTTTGTATCAAACAGCATGAATCTGCATTTTAAGGAGATTCATTCTTTCAGAAGCTTTTTGAAATTAATATCTGATTTACTTCCAGAGGGATCAGAATATTCTCACCCTCCTAAGTGATCACATCAAGGATGGTCTCTTGGTCTTCAGTTGGAATTGTTAGAATTCTGCTTACTCGAATTTTACATCTTTCAGTCATGAGATGATTTTTTCTTGCTTTACCATAACATTGCTTTAACATATTCTTGGACAGATCATTTCTGTATAAAGAGACATAATTCTCCTTCAACACGACTCATAGTACTCCACCACAAGCACCTGTAGCAGCAATACTGGATCCTGACACAAACACGAGAGATTTTTCATTTGTATATGTATTCTTGGCTTATTTTTGGCCTAATCTTGTACTGCTGAGTAAAAATTGAAGCCATGTTTCAGGTGGTTGAACACGACCCTCTCCCACCTGCTTTTTCATGATGAGAAACTTTATGAAATTAAAGTTATTATCTGTTTATTAAAATGCCTGGCTGTCTGGCTTGGTTACAGTCATCTGTTTTTGCCTCCATGCTTCAGTCCAATAAAAAGGACTCTGTCATCCTGGAAATACCTGTTTCTTGTATTATATATTTCGCATAATTGGTAAAACGAGACAGCAGAGGGTTCAAATTTATAATGTGCAAGATGATTCAGTTGAATATTACTGTCTTTATTTGGTTCATTCCAATGACTTTTGAGTTTTTAAAACAGCATATGCATCAGTTTTATGGATAGCCTTGTGTTCAGATACAGATTTGTGTGCACATGTAGCAGGGGTTTGAGGAACATCAATGACGGTAATACTGAATGCATTGATTACTACGATCTCTGTTTCAGGTTACTGTCTCTCAGTCGTTTCTGATAGCACAGCATCAGATAGACCCTCAGAGGTAGAACAAGCAGAAAGAGTGGCCCATCGTGAGAAACGATGCTCCTGCGAGAACTTGAGGGACAAAGAGTGTGTGTTCTTCTGTCACATTGGGATTGTCTGGGTAAATACACCACGGTGAGTCTAGTGCACTCATACATTTTTCAATCCGCAACTGCCAGAAAGAACATTTTCAAGGTCCCCTATTATGCCACCAGGTGCCCAGCTAATTAGCCATTATGAGCCAGTTCAAAGTCTCCCCTACCTGACATCGCAAGGGGGAGTGACCACCCAGAATAATGAAATCTGAATGACTGCTTGGCTGAAGGTGATCAGTTCTTCTTGCCTCTACTTGGTTACTTCCCTGTGTGATTTCAAGAGGGAAAAGATTTTGAAATGGCTTGTAATAACTAATTAGCTATGCAATAAATTCACTAACTAATTTGAATCAATTTCACTGGACGCATCCAAGCCTGATACTGCTGGCCCCATTGAATTTAAAAATCACTTAAATAGAACCTGTTTGGCATTGTGAACTAGGCGAAAAGCAGCACAAGATGCTGTGATCTATAGAGATCCTAGAAAAGATGACAAAGTCATTAACATCTATTAGTCTAGAAAGGGTTAAAAAGCCATTTCTAAGGCTCTAGGACCACAGTGAGAGCCATTATTTACAAATGGAGAGAACTTGACACAATGGTGAACCTCCCGGGGCTGAAAAAAATGCCTCCACAGTGCATTGATGACTTATCCAGGTCGCCAAAGAAACCAGATCAACATCTTAAGAACTGCTGGACCACACTTGTCTCAGTTATGAATACTGCTCATGTTCCAAAAGAGAAAATAAAAGTGAATTTGCAAAAATGGCATCAATAGGAGAGCTGCAAGATGAAAACCATGCTGACCCAAAAGACCACCAAGGCTTGTCGCACATTTGCCAAAAAAAACATCATTTTGATCCCCAAGACTTTTGGGATAATATTCAGTGGACTGATGAGACGAAAGTGGAATTTTTTGCAGACATAGGTCCAGTTTGTAAAGCTTCCACAAAAATAAGAACATCACCCCAGCACTGAGAATTTTTGTGGCAGTGTGACGGACAGGAGCTGCTTTGTTGCCTCAGAACCTGGGTGACTTTCCATAATTGATGGAGTCATGAATTCTGCTCTCTTCCAGAAAATCCTAGAGGAAAATGTCAGGCCATCAGTTTCTGACCTTATGGTCACACCGTGGCATCTCAATCGGATTCAAGTCAGAACTTTGAATTGGACACTCCAAAACCTTCATTTTGTTTCTTTTTAGCTGTAGTCTTTGTTGTTGCATTTTTCATTTCAAAATAAGCCACGTTCTCAATTGGGGACCAATCGGGGCTGTCGGCGAGCCGTTCTAGTACCCACCACCCTTTTCTTATACAGCCATACCTTATTAATGCATGTAGAATTCAGCGTTGCATTGGCTTGTTGAAATATTCATGGGAATCCTTGGAAGAGATGCATTTTGAAGGCAGCATCCCAGTGTACTTTTCAGCATTTACAGAGGTGCAACTTACCCTTGTCAAGCGCACCGAAATAACCCCATACCACGCCAGATGATGGCTTTTGGACTTGCTGCTGAAAACTGTCAGGATGGTCCTTTTATCTTTAGTGCATCATCCATTTCTTCCAGAATAAAATACTGAAATATTGATTTCTGTGACCATAATACATGTGTCCACTATGTGATGGGCCATTGCAAATGCCTCTAAGCCCAGAAAAATTGATGGTCTTTCAGGTTTATGTGATTCTTCCTTTTAGCACTGTGGAAGTTGTACAAGGCAATTGTGGGTGTAACTACTTATTGTTGCACTTCACCAAGATTGGCCAAAGCAATCCTGAGCCCATATGATGATATCACTTATAGATAAATCATAGTTTTTGATGCAGTGCCTTTTATGTAATTGGAGATCACAAGCACTCAACTTCGACTTGCGCTCTTGCCCTTAACGCACATAAATTCCTCCTGATTCATTGAATATTTTAATAATGTTATGCACCATAGGGAGTGACATATCCAAATCCCTTCATATCTTTCTTTGAGGAGCATTGATGGGGGCGCCCCGGTGGCTCATCGGTCTAAGCGTGCGCACCATAAAGGCTGTGGCCTTCCTGCGGCAACCCAGCTCGATTCCGGCTCGGGTCATTTGCCGCATGTCTTCCCCACTCTTCTCCCCAACTTTCCTGTCTCTCTCCATTGTGTGACTATCAAATAAAGGAGAAAATGCCAAAAAAAATCTTTAAAAAAAAAAAAAACATTGATTTTAAACCTTTCTATAATTTGCTCATGGATTTGTCTGCAAATTGGTTACCCTTGGCCCACCTTTGCGACTAAAAGAATAGGCTTTTCATGGACGCCACTTTTGCACCAAATTATGATTACAATTACCTGCTGACATCAGTTGTTTCAAATGAAATTAAGTTTTTTTTTAACTTCATTACCAGTCCTACATTGCCCCCTTCTCAACTTTTTTTTGTATTGAGCTGTAGGTCTATATGGTAGGAATGGAGGTATATTTTCAAATAAAATAAAGGTGACCAGACAATACATAAATACCTTGTTTTCATACTGCCTGCAACAAAATAGAAGTCAAAGTAAGTTTAGAAATCACATCTTTTTTGTTTTTAATGGGCAATTTCCTCACCGTCCCCACTTTTTCAAAGATGGAGCTGAACTTTATTGATAACTATGCACCATTCATATTATTTTCAAAAGTGTCAAACTCCAGCACGTGAAATCTTTGCCACAAACTGCAAAGGATACAATGGAGTTCAGTATGCAATACTTATATTTGCACTGCAAATACTTATATTAAAAAAAAAACTTATATAAAAGGATACAATGAGGACATGACTATGATTTATTTTAACTCTGCTAATAAAAAACAGAGGGAGCAAAGCTGAGATCCAGAGAGCCACACTGATGTGTTTTATCAATGGCCTGAAAAGGCAGGCTTAAGAGATGAAAACACTGGAAGTGCAAAGAGTCAGCTTTCAATAACAGATCACCTGCTCAGTGTGATAAGCAGATGTGAGGGAAAGCAAACTGCTGCCTAACTGGGCTGACAGAAAGCTGGGAGTAAAATGATGCTCCTTGTATCCAGATTTAGTGGGATATCACCACTGAAAATTCAAGTTTACACCAACATAAGCTGGTGAAGCTGATATTAATGATGTTTTGTTTCTTTTAGCCAGTAAACCAGCTGTTGTAGAGCAGGTCAGCCCATTGCTGGCAAGTCAATGAGTTTAGCCCTCAACTTAATCCACGAGTTTATCAAGATTTGACAAGGTTCTCTAATCTCCAGACCAACTTTAAAACACAGGCTGAATGTAATTATTTAAAGTGAAAACTGGATTTTCTTCTGAACAACGTGTTGAAAACTCAGCCAAATGACCTATCCTGGTTCCCGAGATCAAGGGTTTTAAAGCCAGTAAATTTATCTGTTCAGCTCCGCCTCGCGAGAGCAGCATATAAATTTCTTTGACTGGGTTTGATGTCACCCCATGCGCACTCCAGTTCGAGCTTCTTTCCAATCAATAGCAGACTACAACAACAATTTGAGTGATTAAGAGTCAGATATCAACCATTTAGAGCATTCTTGTGATTCTTCTTTATTTGAGGACACATAGAGTGAAGCAGAGGGCACAGTTAGTGCTATACTCTACCAGTTTGAAACTTATTTGAACACAAAATTCAACCACAGCAAAATGAACAATTGTCATCACATGATGATGTATCCCCCCAGCCCCCACAATCTAATCTCAGAAATCCCAAAATATCACCAGGCACCAGTCTAGGACCTGATTAATAAGCACATCAAGTTTCCTTAAAGTGCTTGCTCATCCAAAAAATAAGATTTGGACCGCAAAATATTTAATGTAAACAAATCCTTTATGCATTGGTCATTTCAAATTCGAATCAGCCGTTTCAAATTTATTTACATTTTAATCACTGCAAATCACAATCATCTCAAAAATAATTTTTCTTCGGCCATCTTTGGCGATGATGTTCCGGGAGGAACCTAGCCAGTGGCAGACAATGGCATTGGACTCAGGGATTTGTAATTATGGATTATTTCCTAATTAAAATTCCGAATATCTGCCTTGTTTAAGGCTGCAACAATGAGGCCGATGCAAGCTGAGAGCACTGCTTCTGGAGGTGATTTCGAGTTTTTTTCCGACACAGACCTTTTAAATGCGCATAAAAATGATATGATTCACACACAACATTAAAATAATGAAAAACCATAACAGCTGCACTTTAATTTAGCATTCCCTTACTTTCCATATCTAACGCAACACATGCCAAACTACAGTTTACTCAACTATGCCTGTATTCTGTGTTCCTTCCTGCAGGAACTAGAGCTGTCGAAAAAAGAAAAAAAATTACCTAGTGTAGGGCGCGCTTCCGATTTTGTCCGATGACAACGTCGCTGGTACATTGCTTCCTTTGTTTTTTTGGGCTAATAATGCCGGACGTTATACTCACTTTCTGATATCACTAAACTTGCTGTGAATATTCAAGAACCATTTCAGGTGTGCCACCTATTGATAGAATAGTGTAACTGGGTGCATAAATAGATTAACTGTAACATAAAAATTTTGTACATAGTTCTCTCTGCAGCAAAACACACTTCTCAAGACCTGATTGAAACGTCATGATAGCTTCTGGCCATTTTTTTCATCAATTGGTGATGTCACCAAATGAATTTTCGCACCAAACAGATAATTTGGCACGCCCGTGAATCAAGTGGGTTACGCCCACAAGGCTACACAGGTATTTGTGTCTTAAGCCATTGACTGTATAAAAAGATGGACGAAGCAACTGTGACGTCACTCATTGGTTTCAGCATACCATTTAGGAACCCTCGATTTTGGCAATTTGAACAGCGCCATTTTGTCATTTTGAAACCAGACGTGATTCCTATTGGACGAGAGCGCGAATTGAAGATCCAAGGAGGAGCATGGCTCTGGATCTGACCATATCGGACAAGGTCTAGAGGATAGCCACGCCCCTAAAGCATATTCTGTCTTTATCCTTTATTCTAGTCTGTTTGGGACCATAATTTACAAAAATGAACATCATGATATTTTGAAGGAGACTTGAAACTTGTGATAGATACCATAAAATGATGTGGAAAATCATTATTGAAATAATGAATCAGGTGGGAAAGTAGGGTCATTTTCTCATAGACTTCTATAGCATTGAACTTCTTTCTGCAACCACTGACGTCGCCATCTACTGGCCATTAAATAGAATGCAATTTTTAGAGATATCCGCATCAGTCTCACTTTTCAGACCCGGGTGCTGCGTCCAGCTTTTTATACAGTCTATTTCTAAAGCTCGTTTACACTCTAGAGTGGAAATCCATTTATGGTAAGGGGCATGACATTTCCGACCCATGCGCAAAGCGGTTGACCAATCACAAGTGAGTGATCAAGTTGACAAATCACCGCACACTGGGGTTTTCGGGAGGGCGGGGCCAGGACTTCAACAGAGCATTTCACCAACAGGTATTGTAGAAATGGCCAGCATGAGAAAACTGAAGTGGTTTTTTTTTTTTTTTTTTTGAACAGTGACACATTTAAACCTTTTTTAATATACTTCAAGAATACAAGAATGACAAATGAAAAGTCACTTAATAGGTGCACTTTAAGACTAATAGAAAGCTGGCCCCACTGTGACTGTCTAACACTGTTCAGGAGACAGTTCCCGGGGCCGGGCATAAACATAATCCATAATGTATGTTACAGTTTAAAAAGGTGACATGTTAGCGGCGCAAAAGCAGGCTGTCTCGTTGACTTTGCTGTGTAAGTTCAAAAACTCAATATCTACAACCAGGACCATTATAGCAATATAACTTACATCATGTAAGTTTGCTAATCAATTAGAGAAACCCTGGCATAGCTGTTTAATGGTATGTTTCCCGAAAGCTTAGTTGCTAACGATGTTAACGACTTAACACCGATTCAAACTAGCGAGGTAGCTATGTCCCAGCTGGTTTCCAAGCTAACTGGTTCCCTTGCACGTGCACACATCACACCCGGCGGCAAGGGGGGGCATTGGGGGTCCAGGCCCACCCACTGAGTCACCTGTGCCCGCCCTGACAATAGTCCCGTACATGGAAAAAAAAAAACGTGATAGACGAATCTTAACACTAAAACAAATAATTAGAATTAAATGTGTCAAATAAATAATTATGCCTAGTACATATGTAAAATTAACAGTAAAGCCATCAGACTCCCTGAGAGAAAGAAAAATGAGAGAGCGAGAGAGGCATTGTCCGCCGACTGGACTAAAGGGCTCCTTGTCATTTTCGGTGATGAGACTGGTTAAAGTTGAGGTTACGGTCATTCTTAGGTTTAGCCAATCAGAGGCAGAGTAGGAGTGTGTCTCCCCTGGAACTCTGGAGGGGAAAAAAATTTTAAAAAGCATTGCGTCGCTAAGTTAGACGTCACGTCAATGTTTTAGGAAGATTTCGCTTGGTCGAGAAATGTCGCCTACCGCTCTACTTGTGGTAAGTCGCCATTTGGCTACTTTATTTATTTTAGACCCGGCTAGGTATTGTAAAACATTAGAAACTCGACCTCACTGCGCCCCCATTCCTCTGTCTGTCTGTCTGGAGATTCGGACTTTGAGCGAGCCGAGTCAAGAAAAGGAGTCTGGTAGCCTTACTGTTAGCCTACAAATAGGCCTAGCCTGTAGTCTGTAATTTTGAATTTTATAGTGTTTTTATGAACTGAACTGTTTCATTACAATGTTGCTTGTGAGTGCAAAACACGATTCGATAGGCTATAATGTGGGCTTTTGTATTACTGCAAATGTCAAAGCATGGAGTAGGCTGAGCCTAATTATTTTGAGTATATTTTTGCGTTTGTTTCAATGTTGTGTGAGGAGTATATAGCTTAGGTTTATGGTTTGATACGGCTGTTCTATTGCGTACTTTATGTGAATGGATCACATAGCTAGTGGTAATTTACGGTGTGCAGTAGGCTGCTGCATCGGCCGGCCCCTTGTTCCAACTTTAAGTGTTTTCTCTGCTGTGCGGATATTGTTGCCTACATCGTTTAGCAGAGTTACATAAATGGAGAGAGACCTTCCGAAGATATATCCATTTCAGTCTTTGTTTTTGTGCGAGTCAGTGTTTTTAAGGAGTGAGAGAAACTAGTCTTTTAGTTGCCTTTTCGCATAGGATTTCGGCCGTCGTCCAGTTCAGCACCGCGGACAATGCCAAGAACGCTTGTTACAAAATAATTTTGCTACTGACAATGAATGAAATGAAGCTTTATTTGTTAAATATCCTTCAAAAAGTAAAAAAAAAAATAATAACGGCTTTCCACTATGATTTTACTCATAATGTTGAAAAATGCGGCTGCCCTGCTCCAACACTGGTGTGCATTCTCTTTCCTAAATGGGAAAAGTAAATTGGAACCAGTTTTGTGATATCATACATTTTATGGGGAGATTACTGAAAGACATTTATACCTCCAACCGCATGTCACTGAAAATCCGGAAATAAACATTAATTTGCTCATGGATTGATCGGAAATGTTGACATTTGTCCCTAGTAACATTTTGTGCCTTGGCTTTACAATGGAATTAATGATAACACATAGGTCCCATGTTGGGAGGATTTAAATGGTGGTCCATAACACCACCAACAACAACAACAACCAGAAAAGTCATTATTTCAAAGGGAGACCTCATTCATATGCACTCTGTTGTAGATAATTCCAAATGATGAACGTATGGGTTTGACAAAGGGTTGTCAACAACAGACTCAGATTGGCCCCAAATCAAACAATCACCAAATCAAAAAAAAAAAAAATATAAGCACAAACATTAAGCACGAAGTTATCCTTAGCAATGGGATCAACTGCAGGGCCCGCTCTTGATAGGAGTTCTTGTTGGAGTTTACCCAAGTACTTAATTAGAGCTACTCTGAGCAGCTTTGTGAATCACTTTGAAGAAGTAGCTCTTAAAAAACTTTCTGCCTCTTAGGAGTGCTTTCAGTGTTAAATTAGATTATTTGTGAATGCGGCCCCTGATTTCCCTCAAACAAGGATATACAAGTCTTGGCTGGGACGCCAGATAATTGCCCAAAATCTGCAAACAATTCAGGCTCAAGAAGCCAGGTAAAGTGAGCAGACAATGTAATCAAATGCTCTAGTTGATCAATTTAGTGCAGAGTAATGACAAAAACCAGAGGGCTGTTGGAGTCTCCAGGGTCCAAATTTGTAGACGCTTGTCTTTGAACCTCTGGCCTTGTCAGCTCCAAATATGAGTCATAAGACACTAGTCAAAGATTTCTTTTGGGCTATATTAACAGAGAGTACCAATTTCCTGTACAATTATTTTTCGCATTACACGAACATTTCTCTGAACATTTTTTTTTCCATGGCAAAATTAATCAATGCATGGAACATGAGCATCACTACACATATATATCATGCTATGATTTAAAAAAGGAACACAAAAAAAAATTTGGCTTGGTCTCTCTGGTTCAGTGTGTTCTGTGTTTCCAGCCAGGTGGTGCCATACGGAGAGGGCTCATTCCCTGCCCGGATGAAAAGAAACGTTGAGCGGTGTGTTTGTGCAAACACCAGCGATTCTGGATGCCTGCAGTTCTGTAGAGCATCAAAGCTAAGACAAGAGTAAGTCACCTCATTTTCTGCCCATAGCCAGCTGCTCATTGAAGGTAGAAAAAAAAAAAAAAAAGAATAAGAGGACCTAACCCTGGGAAAAAATATTAGATTCCTCAGTTAAATATTCATATATTCTCACTGGGTGAGATCTGGCTTTTAAAATATACATTTAATTTTTTTTGCCATGTTGCAGCGACATTTCAAAAGTATTTTTCAAAATTTTTAAAAGTACTTTTGTATTTTATTGAATACAAAATATTTGCCAAGTGTTAGCTAGGAGGTTAAGCTTGGAATGTGAAATTTAAATTCCAAAATTAACTGAATCTTGTTCTTTTTCTTAGACAAGTTGGACTGACACGCATTGAAAAAATGTTTCCAGCAAAGTCAAGAGAAAAATATGATAAGAAGATGGAACAAATGAAAAGGAAATCAATTTCCACTCAAAAGACTTAAGGACAAGTCAAAGGATTAAAAAGATGAGTGATTCTACAGACAGATCTAATTTGTGATGATGCAGTAAGGGTGTATAGGAAAGGCCAATGTTTAAGTGTTTATAAGACTTTACACACTGATGCACATGGCCACATGCAACTTCTTGTCATGTTACATGACAGATTATGATGCAGTTCCAGAGGGGATGTGTCTCTTTGTTGCTGAAATTATAAACGAGGGTTTCATTAAGCTATGATGACCCTCAAAACTTTATTTTTGTATAAAATCATTTGTATCCTCTGTTGTAAGTTGTTGTTAAGCATTCTAAATGTTATGAATTCTAATTTCAGAACTACTGCCAAAAAACATTGACACATGCTTATTTTTTCATTCACCAAGATACTGCATAAAATACGTTTACAGACTGAATGTAATTTTGTAAATAACCACCTGAAAATAAAATGTAGAAGTCCCAAAATTAGACATGGAACTGAAGGCTCTTCTTAATATCTGGACACAGATATTCATGTCTAGAATTAGACAGTACCCTCCAGGGACCCATTAAATAAATATAAAGGTCTGTATTTGTAATTAAATACAACCCCATTTCCAAAAAAAAAGTTGGGACGCAGTGTAAAATGTAATTTTAAAAAGAGTGCAATTATTTTCAAATCATTTGAACCTTATATTTATTTGAAAATAGCACAAAGACAATATGTCAGAAGTTGAAACTGAGATTTTTTATTGTGTTTGGAAAATCTGCTCATTTTGAATTTGATGCCAGCAACACATTTCAAAAAAGTTGGCACAGGGGCATGTTTACCACTGTGTTGCATCACGTCTTCTTCAGTCAACACTCTGTGTTTGGGAAGTAAGGAGACCAAATGCTGTAGTTTTGAAAGCAAAATGTTTCCCCATTCTTGCTGTATGTAGGATTTCAGCTGCTCAATACTCCTGGACTGGAGTCTGGACTGAAGGCCAGTATGTGGACAGTTGGCTGCTCAACTGTTCCATGGCAAGGACTGTGTAATTGCCTTACTATTTCATTCACAAGAAACAGATAAAAGGTTTGGAGTGAATTACTAGTGTGGTATTAGCATTTGGAATTTGTTGCTCGTCAATCTCGACATGATGTCCAAAAAGCTATCACTGAGAGTGAAGCAAGCCATCATAAGGCAGAAAAATAAAAACAAGCCCATCAGAATACAAAAAACAAAAAACAAGGTTTGGACATTGGCACATTTTTTAAAAACAGGCAGGTAACCTCAGGAATACCAAAGTCTCAAAAGACGACAGAATATTACTGTGTTGGATGATATAACAATTCTTTCTCTGGTCGGTAAGAATCCCTTTACAACACTTTTCCAAATCAAGTACACTCACCAAGAGTTTGGCATGTCTGTCAATGTCAACAACTGAGAGAAAACTTCACCGGAGAAAAAAACAATCTTTACTACAAGATGTAAACCTCTGATGAGCCTCAAAATCAAGAAGTTAGCATACATACAGCAACCAAAAAAATCTGTTCTGTAACACCATCTTATCGACAGATGAGACAAAGATCAACTTGTACTAGAGTGATAAATGGACAGGAGTATGGAGAACTGCACTCGATCCGATGCATACCACCTCATCTGTGAAGAGTGCTCATTTGAGGGTGTTTATAGCTTCTCATGGTACTGGTGCCCTTGTTTCATGATTTGACTGCTGACAATAGCAATAGGATGAATTCCAAATTTTAAAGGACTATACTATCCATTCAGATTTAGCCAAATGCTTCAAAACTCATTGGACAATGCTGGTGAAAAATAAACCAAAGCATACTGGGAAAGCAATCCAAGGGGTTCTAACGGTAAAGAAGTTGAATATTTTTCAATTGCCAAGTCCATTTCCTTACCTGAATCTAATTGAGCAATGGTTCCTTTACTCGGTCCTGGGGCCCTCCTGCTTACGCTTGTTTTTGTTCCAACCACATTTGCAATCGGAAAATTGTAATAAGCTGAAAAATTCCATATCTACATTTTGATATCAGAAACTACTACATAAAAAGAGGGGGAAAAAATCAAAGAATCAACAATATCAGGCAAACAAATTTTTGTGTTATGTTCATGTTATTAAATTGAAACAAATTCATTGGAGAGAACTCTTTTCAAATGTTCAGCAATTTGGAGATTTATGATTTTCTCAGAGTCTAATTTGATCTGTTTAAAAATTTTGTTAACTGAAATTGTTTGCAATACAGAAAAATAAGCATAATATTTTCAAAGGACTTTTATTCCTCATAGCACAAATTGATATTTTGGTCAAATGTACCGTAAGACCTTGAAAATACCTTAATTAATAAATTAATGACTGCTTTAAACTTGAAATACACCTAATTTAGTCTAATTAAACAGCTTATTAAAAGCCTAAAAATACAATTTTGATTGAAACAAAGCCTGGCGTACACAGGGGGACCCGGAACTGAGTCTTGGAACCACTGCAATGGAGCTTGCGTTTCACATGGCAAAAAAAAAGGCTAATCACCCCAAGAACAGGCAGGAACTTAAGACGGCTGCAGCGAAGGCCTGGTACAGCATCTCCACAGAAGAAACCAGTGCCTAGTGATGTCTGTGGGTTCCAGACTTCAGGCAGAAAGGAACGGAGAGGATTAGCAGCCGTAAAGATTCAGCAACCAAGAATTAAAAACACATTTTAAAAAATTGTGTTTGATTAGTTTGTCTGATTACTTTTTAGCATCAATAATAAGGTTGTAATTCCTACAAGGTTCATACAATACTTTAGGCAAACCACTTAAATTTAAGCTCAAAGTTCACCCTTCAAGCACAGCTTGATTGATTCATTTCAAATTCATCATGGTGGTGTTCAGTGCAAATTATATCACTGCCCAATACATATGGACCTGACACGCTCCAATGGCCTAGTGGAAAACCACTGGAAACCACCCTATCATCCTACCGTCACCCTCATCAATCAGCAACCGAAAAGACATGGAAGAGTGAAAATCCAAAGAGGCACCAGAGCACATTCCAAGACAAAACATGCAACCCATAATCCACTGGAAGACAACAGCCAATGCATGCATCCACCCACCCCCCAGCCAACATCAAGGAATCTATGACTATATATAATCTTTCAATGCAACACCAACAGCTCCTCTCCCCTACCTCAGAAGCACTCTGGCCAAGTCCATGACTTTATTAATAATTAAGTATTGCTGGCCAATGTTGGCTCGAGTAAAAATTTGACATGGTGCGTTACCTGAAGCCAATTAATAAAACTTGAAAATACGTCACTGGTTTAGCTAGCTAACTAGCTACCGAACAAGCTACCCAGCTAGCGAGCCAAATAATCGCTATTCACTGATCTATATTTATTTCTATGCACCATATGCTAGTTAGCTAATTAATTATACTGAGCTGTGAGCTAAGCTAATTTAGCCAACCAGCTACCTAGCTATGCCATTATTGACAAAACGTAGCAAACAACATCAGCAAGGCCGCTGCTGACATAACATTAGCCATAACTTTTCTGAGGCAGAACAAAAAGACAGCAAGACAGTAAGTGTTAACCTGCAATCCCCACTACATCCAGAGCATTGTTCTGCATTATGACGCAACAAAGACTGTAATGCTAGCTAGGAAGTGATTGAACGCACATGCCAACCGTAAGCCTCCCTCCGACAGCAGCCAACCGGCCAGCAATAGGAGGCCTCACCCTAAATTTGGCCATAGCCCCCCCGACCACCAACTACTGCCCCCCCAGCTGAAGATCAGCTGGAGAGCAGTGAACCAACAGCAACTCACCAGACCCCCAAGGCTCAAATGACCCACAACCCAAAGCAGAGCAACAAGATTTTATTCTTATGATAACAGCGCATAAGCATTGTTGTGGTTTTCATTTAGACTTTTCATATTATAAGGTTCCCCCATCCTCAAACAATTGGAGAGAGACAGATTCTTCAGACAATTAGGCTTTATTGAGGCATATTGATAAATATAAAACTGAGTTCTTTTTGCACAAGAAAAACTGACATCTTGCTTATCACACCCAGTTTTTATACCTTCATCACAGATAATATCTTCCAAACATGGTCTTTCCGCATTTTCATTCTCGCTACAAGGACTGGCAAACCAAAACACTGCCAACTTCCCTTGAGAATTTCAACCAAAAGATAAGCATGCATAACCCTAAAAAGGAGTGGAATATTACAGTCAAGAGAGGAAAAATACAACCAAAGGTAGAGGATACATATGGATGCATAAATGAGTCTACTGAAAAACCTAATCGCAACTAATGATTTTACTGAACAAATATTGATCAAGCCTACAGAAATCAAATACATCACCTGATTATGTTTTCGAATCAACTAAACAGAAGCCTGCTTACTAATCAAAGCTACAAAAGCCTGCTGCTTATGTGTGTGTGAGCTGCTCATGCATGTGTGAATTGAATTGCATGTATATGTGTGTGTGTGTGTGTGAACTGCTTGTATGTGTGTGTGTGTGTGCACTGCTTGTATGTGTGTGTGTATGTGTGTGTGTTACTGCTGCATACATAATCTCTTTATTGATTATGATTATTGATTATGGTTATTCATTTACTGATGCATATGATGAGAAATATTGAAATATGATTCTCAACAGCATTCCACCCCAAATGTGACACCAGAGGAAAATGGCCTCTACAGGGAGATAGCCTACATTAACAAAATCTACCCATTGAAACAATACTGATATTACATAATGAAGTATATGTCTCCACAACTGCAGTTACACCTTTGAATACATATTTTCAGGCCAGTGCATTGGTTCCTCCTACTAATAGAGAAGGAGGGAGAACAAAAGAAAAAAATTTGAGTAGGATGAAGTGCATGTGTGTGTGAGAGAGAGAGCACGTGCGATCGTGTGTGTATGTGTGCAACAAGTGTTCAGCAGTTTGTTGGAATTAATGTGGAGGGGTTGCATAAGTGTCAAGTGCCCAGAGCAGTGGAGAAGCCCCCCGGCTGCTGAGGTAGCCCATAGCCCTAAGGAAAACCACAAACACACCACCATGCTGCTTCATGGAAGCCACAGGAACAGGAGGGCAACAGAGGCCCTGAGGAGAGCGCCACACCAAAAGAGGCAGAGAGAATTTCATAAAGAGGACAGGACACAGGTGAACCCCGGCCCAGACCCAAGCCACCCCCCCACACCCACAGGAGCGAGTCTATCTAGCGCTCAAATTCCCAGCCCCCCCATACGGAGAAGATGCCAGCAGCCAACCGGGAGCCCCCCAGGGAGCAGTGGGCAACAACCACGAGCACCTCCACTTCCCCAACTCCACCCCCCCCAGAGCCCAAGGCACTCAGCACCGGAGCCGTGAGAGGATGCACGGACAGGCCATGAGCCCCAGACATGCACCCCCACAACCCAGCACACCCTGCCCCAATCACCCAGGCAGCGACCCCACCAGGCAGAAAGCACATCCCCAATCCTCCCAACAACCCCAGCCAGCCATAAACCCACCTCAGATGCGGCATCACCCACCCCGGGCCAGAGAGACACAGAACAGGAGCGACACTGGCAGGCAAGACCCATTCCCACCCATCACATGGCCCAACGCAACTCACCAAAGGCAACCAGGGGCCCACAGTGGCAAACCTAAGTCCCCCGGGATCCATCAGCTCCCCCCCTCAGCAAAGGCAGATACCACAGTCATAACAGGCCCAGCCAGGCACCCGCCCATCATCAACTGGAACCGCCACAGCTCCTCCCCAGCCATCCAGCCTGCACACCTGCCCCGCCACTGGAAAGTGCACAGGTGTGTCCATGTCTTACATGTGTTTGAAGACACACCGAGCCCAACCACACAGGCCAGCTTTGCTTGAATTATTTGATAAAGTGCTTTGCCATAAATGACCCCTAGAAAGTGTCTGTCTTTCATTTGATCCATTGCAAGCCTAAACGCACAAGAAAACGAACCATTGCACATAATGTTTGCATGCATGCACACCAGTGGCAGCCGGTGAGCTGTACATAGAGCATGTACAGAGCATCCCTGAAAAACAATGATTGGTCTTGACCTGTCCTCAGTCATTTCTTTAAATTAACATTACATGAACTTTAAAAACACTCAGGTGTGGCCAGATCTTGAGTGTTCTAAAGAAACGTAGTAACAAAAAGCAGATTATGAGAAAAAGACAGGAAACTGTATCTCTCGGGGGATAAGCTCTTGTCCGACAAGGAAATCGAGAGGGATTGTTGAATTGCAGCATTGTTCGTTGCTCAAGCGCCTCATGTTGACCAGCCGGGTGCTCGTCAATAAAATTCTAAGCTTGTTCATGTTTGGGTCCTCTGCCCTCGTCCTGAACTTGGAGTAGTGTCCGGCTATGAGTGTAAATATAAGCAGCGGCTGAGAGGCGCGGGTTTCGGAGGAGAGCCGCAAACTGTCGCACTCTCCCGAGATGGCAACAAAATTTTTTATTTTCCTTTATTACAGGGAAGTCCCACTGAGACCGAGGTCTCTTAGTCAGGTGAGCCCTGAATACAATAAAACAATTACAGTGTGGGTTAACACACAGAGCATAGTAAAATTCACACAATTACATACAACAACTGCAGAATAAAGAAAAACAAACTTTCAAATACAGTTAAAAATAAAAAGAAAATTAAAAAAAATAAAATAAGTAAGACATTGAAGTGCAAAGGACAGAGAACAAGTCCAAAGTTAGAACTAAAGGCAAGTACATCTGGCCTCCTCAAGTAACATCTCCCACAGTTGATTCTTGAAGGATTCATATGGAATGAGACTATCAAGCTTCAGAGAGTCTTGGCATCTATTCCAGACATAAGGTGCAAATAAGCTAAAAGCAGGACAGCCCAAATTTGTCCTAGTCCTGGGTGATTCTAACAAAATCAACCCTTGCGATCTGACATGCTGGCTTCGGATTTTGAAGGACAAAAGCCTAGTAAGATATGAAGGAAGTTTGCCAAGCAATGCTTTATAAATAAATAAAATACAATGGAGCTTCCTTCTAAAATAAAGGGAAAACCACCCAACAGAACTATATAACACACAGTGATGAGTGCGGAAACAATCTCCAGTGATAAAACGCAGAGCGCTGTGATAAATAGCGTCCAGAGGTCTTAAAGTACTATCAGAGGCATGCATGTACAGAATATCCCCATAGTCAAATAAAGGTAAGATTGTTGCCTGGACAATCCTCTTCCTACTGTCTAAAGAAAAACAAGACCTATTTCTGTAAAGAAACCCAATTTTTGTTATGATTTTCTTGTACAAGTTAGACACATGAGTTTTAAAGGAAAAGTCATGATCCAGCCAGATACCCAAATACTTGTAAGACTTAACTTGCTCAATTTTAGCACTAGTCACCGAGAAAATTGAGTCATTTGGCATAATTGCATTCCGAACAGAAAAAAACATGAACTTAGTTTTATCCGTATTTAAAACAAGTTTCAGATCTGCCAAAGCATGTTGAATAAGATTAAAAGCCGATTGCAGGTAGATAAGAGCCTGGGCACACATTGGTGCAGAGGAGTGCAACACAGTATCGTCTGCATAAAAATGAACCTTGCAATTTGCAATGTTATTAATATAAATTGTAAATAAAATCGGTCCAAGTATGGATCCTTGGGGTACTCCTTTCGTCACTTTTAAAAATTGAGACTTTGCATCCCCAAGCAAAATAGCTTGTGTTCTATTAGAGAGATAGTCCTGGAACCACAAGCAGGCATCACAATCAAGACCAATGGAAGACAACTTTTTTAATAAAATAAAATGGTCTACAGTATCGAAAGCTTTTGCTAAATCAATAAATAGGGCTGCACATTTTTGTTTATTATCCACAGCTGATATCAAATCATTTATAACTACTGAGGCTGCTGTGATGGTGCTATGACCAGGCCTGAAGCCAGATTGTTGTGAAGTTAAAATGTTGTTGAAAGTTAAAAAGCTGCACAGTTGTTGCTTAATGAGAGATTCTATAATCTTAGCCAGGCAAGGTAATTTTGAGATAGGTCGGTAGCTGTTCACAGAACTGGGATCACCACCCTTAAATAATGGAAAAACATGAGCAGCTTTCCATACACTGAGAATAGTCCCCGTCGTTACTGACAAGTTAAAAATATTAGCTATTGAATGCGCAATCATTGGGGCTGCAAAACGCAAAAGACTCGGAACTAGATGATCCTCTCCAGTGGAATTATTTACGATTCGTTTCAATTCTTGTAGGACCTCATTCACTTGAAATTCCCTAAATGGAAACAATACTCTCGGTTTTGGAGAATTTGTGAATGAACTAGAGCTGAGGTCAGACATATCCCCTGAAGAGGACTGATTAATAAAATTTTCAAAAAAGTTTCTGGCCGCTATAAAATGTTGGTTAAAAAGATCACAGATTTTGTGTTTATCAGTTATAGGACCAGAATCAGTGTGGATAGAGTGTGGTATAGATGAAGACGGATAACAATTCAGGTACTTCACAATTTTCCAAAATTTGCAGGATTACCCTGACTTTTGGCCATTGACGAGATAAAATAATCAGATTTCGCCTTTTTAATCAGTGAGCAGCATTTATTTCTTAATTTTCTAAAAACCTGCCAGTCAGACAGTGCCTGGGTTTCCCTAGCTTTACCCCATGCAAATACCCCATGCAAATTAAAGAAGAAAAAAAAATGTGGTGAAGTAACTAATGCAGCTAGCTTACTCAAATAAAACCCCTGGCAAAAATTATGGAATTGACACACATAGAGGATGTTCATCCAACTTTTTTGACTTCATAGCAAATAAAAAAATTACAGATATGACACAAAATTATTTTTGTTTATTCAGGCTTCATGACAAACCTCAAACAAATTAGATTAAATTGTTTTTATTATTGGCTTTTTTTTTCATAATGATGTATGGAATCACAGAATCACTTAGCTCATTTGGTTATATGATTAATAGATAAATAATGATTCTTGAAGCAGTGCCATCTGAGTGATCAGAGATCATGGATAATCAGCTTAGGCTTGCACCCTTGCATCTCATGCGCAGAAATTCTTTCAGATTCCCTAATATTTTAATTATGCTATTTACTATAGACTGTGATATATAATATCCAAATCCCTTCCTAACTTACTTTGAAGAACATTTAAACCTTTCAATGATTTTCTCATACAAACTGGCCCTTCTTTGCTTCTGAAGTACTAGGCCTCTCGTGTATGCTGCTTTTGTACCAAATCTCACCTGCTGACATTAGTTCTTTCAAATCGCATCATTATTCAAATATAGCCAGTCCTTATATCAACACTTCTATTGGGGATGAGTGAGGTTAATGGCCCCAAGTCTATTGCATTTCTGAGCAGAGTGAAGGGCCTGGATCATCCTTTAGACGTAAAATTGGGGAAATAATTCGTGGCTGATCTTGATCGTTACCAATCTTTGCTGTATAGAATAATTGAAGTTGTTTATTTTTCTTCCACTTTTTAAAAACATTTATTTCCAAATCAAGAGCTGATGGGCTAGTCCAGTCAGCCTGAAACTCTTTCTTCGGATGCTCCAAGGCAGAAGGCAAAGAAATGTACAAGTCTTGTGGTACACTATGCATTAATGGCTAGAATACTCACAGAGTCTGGAGTCTGTGAACTGTTACGCATACAGGCACTTTAGCCGCCCAAATATTTCGTCACAAATTAAAAAAAACACAGATCAGTAGAAGATGCTGCAAAGGCTTTTAATGTACGGTATAAACACACGGCAACCTGAAACGAGGGCACAGATTAGAACAATGGTCACAAAGAGTTCAAGGCCTGAAACCAGGTGGTCAAGACAAATAGCTTGGCCTGCAGGACAAGTCATCCACTAGGGGGCCATGGTTGTATAGGTGAGGGGTTTGTCTCTGCTCCGCCAGAAAGCAGAAAGAGGCTGTTCCTAGTAAAGTGCACAAGTTGCGTTAGATCGCACTGAAGACATAGAGCTAGGCTTGAGATAAAGAGCAGGCTAGGAAACTTCAGACAAGCAGAAAAATCCAGTGAAGCAAGATGCTTATTCAGTAACTTATATGCACACACGACACCTATCAATGAGAGGATATGGAACTCAAAAGATAACCAGGGGAGCAGGAAGTGAAACGATACAATAATTAATCAATTAAGGCAAACAATACCTCAAACTGACGGACTGCTGCAAAGGGGAGAACAATTCTGCCCAACCATGGCAAAAGGAAGCAAGTATCATACATTTCTCTGTAACTTGCTTCCTTTTGCCATAGTTGGGCAGAACAAGTGTGACAATTAGGATGTGATGCGGTCAGGGATTACTTTAGGCTTGAGAAATAAGAACTGGAGAAGGGCAACATTCAGAGATGGAGGGTTTGCTGTACATGCAAAGGGAGATTCACACACAAAAGCAATGATCGTTAGGAAGAAAGCTAATGTACCTTTTCTGAGTACCTTAACTAAAGAAAACAGGGGATAAAGTACATTAAAATTGTACCCTGTTGTAAAAAGAGTAGCTGAAGTCTTACTGTTAACTGTAACCCAAAAAGTGTCAAATAAGGATCATAGGAAGGTGAGATGCAGACAACAGGGGAAACGTCTTGGCTATATTGGATGCGACTGGTATCCATGACCCAACAGTTGAAAAGAAACTGACAGGGACTCACAATGCAAAATACACAAGCCACCAAATTCGAGATGAAATTTTGGATACTTTAACAGAAATGGTATACACCTCTATGATAAAAGAGGTCAAGGAAAGTGAGGTCTGTGCCCTTGATCTAGATGAAACTAGAGACACAAAAAAGAAGGAACAGATCTCTTTAGTCCTTGGCTATTATTACAGGGGAGCTGAAAAAGAATGCATCTTGCACTATGAAGCTGCAAATAGCCTTGATACTACAGGAATCACATAGAAAATAAACCAGGCTCTTAAAAGATATGGCCTTGAGCACAGAAGTAACCTGATTGGGCAAGCATATGATGGTTATTCTGTCATGAGTGGCAACCCATGATGGCGTTCAGTCTCAAATGAAGCAGGAGGCAAAGCCGATCTTTAATGTCAGTTGCAGTGCTCATAGAATTAATCTGGTTCTTGTTAAGACAGTCAAAGCAGCCCAGAAATTTGGATGCTTCTTTGAATTTTTGTGGAGCCGACTGTATATGTATTTATATATGGCTCTTATGTTCACAGCAAGTGACTTAAAATACAGAAGGAAATGTAGGCGGACCTGCTGGCATCTGGCTTGCTCTATGGTACATAATAGACTATCTGCTATTATCTGTGCCCTTTAGAAAATAGCTGCAAGGACACTTTTCATGTCAGAATATTGTACCCCATCCTTGATCACAAGCTGAGTAAGCTAAGTATACAATTCTCAAAACCAAATTGTGAAATAATGTTGGGTATTCAGACCTAAATCCAACATTTTCCATATTTTGCTGAGAGGTGGCAATATTTTTGTTTGCCTCTATTTATGAATACATATTTGAAGACCTCAGCTCTCAGATTTGAGGTTCCAAAAATGAATTGAAACCTAGAGAGCAATGTGAAATCTGACATATAGAGGCTCTAGCATAGTAGATCTACCCACAGTCAATGAACCTATAGAGAGGTATTTCATGAGTGACTCAGATTATGCAAAATTGCTATTGCTGTACTTGTGAGGACTGCTGTCTGTGGATGCAGCTTTTACACACTCAAGCTGGTTAAAAAATCTAGAGATCTACCATGGATAATTATAGACTGGGCAATCTGGGAGCTTTGTGGAAATCAAGACAAGCAAAGTTGTTTGACTTTCACAATGTCGTGAATCGCTTTGCCACAGACCATAATAATTGTGCAATGCAACTTTTAATAGCTGAATGTGTGACTCCCATGTCAGATGTGTTTGTTTCAAACAGAGGGTTTTAGAATGGAATACATTATTTGGGCCTGAGCACTGCGTAGTGTGAAAGCCCTATCGTAATACAATGAATTATTATTTTTCCTAAAAATGAATCACATTTTTGAGGAGCTGATGGTGGCTGAAATATCACAAAACATTGCAAATGCATCAGAAATGGAGAAGAATTTTATATTTTATGGGTTTTAAATGGCTTTATAGCACCCTGACCAAATTTTAATGAAGATTCTCTTCCAGTATGTTTTACCAAGATGAAAGATATTTGATAGCAGCAGAATTACATGAAAACGGGCTGTTCAATGCCATGGTATTCATGTAGCTCTGTAGCTAGCAAACTGGCTGGCTATTACAGACAAGAAATGAAGGTATGCGCAAGTAAAGTCAGTGCAGTACACTTCAACTGAGCTGGAAACACAAAAGTAAGCTAGCTAGCGCGTTAAACTTGGAAGCAACTTGCAGTCTTACTGGATTGTTCAGGACTGCAGAAATTTAGATGTTGTTCTGGGTTCTTTTATGACCTCCTGGATGAGTCGTCGATGCGGTCTCGGAGTAATTTCTGTTGGCTGGCCACTCCTGAGATAGTTTTCTCCCTGTGTGGATAATGGCTCTCACCTTGGTTCGCTGGAGTCCCAAAGCCTTAGAAATAGCTTTGTAATCCTTTCCAGACTTATAGATGTCAATGACTTTGTTTCTCATCCATTCTTGAATTTTTTGAGATTGCGGCATGATGTGTTGCTTTTTTTGAGATCTTTTAGCCTACTTCACTTTGTCAGACAGGTTCTATTTAAGTGATTTCTTGATTCAAGAGGTCTGGCAGTGATCAGGCCACGGGTGTGGCTAGTGAAAATGAACGAAAAAAATGTAAAATGTGGTTAATCACAGTTAATTCATGATTTAATGGGGGGGCAATTTCTTTTTCACATAGGACCAGGTAGGTTTGGATAGCTTTTTTTTCCCTCAATAAATGAAATCATCATTGAAAAACTGCATTTTATATTTATTCGGGTTATCTTTATCAAATTTGTTTCATGATCTGAAACATTTCAGTGTGACAAATATGCAAAAGAATAAGAAATCAAGAATGAGGCAAATACTTTTTCACAGCACTGTAAATAAATCATTTTACTCCCTGTAAAGGAATACACAAAATACCTGCATGTTTTCACAATTTTATTGAGCATTCACAAGTTCACATCCCCAGTCAGTTGACCACATATTCGATGAAGGTTATAGCACTTTCATGGCATGTTACGGCACAGTGTGCGTGCATGTCTGTGTTAGCCAGTGCATAGAGAAGTGCTCCGCTTGTGATTATTTTACATCTAGGGTTCACTGCTGCATTTCCACCTCATTTGTAATACATCACAATAGCTACAGTCCTATACAAACAGACTGAAAAATGCCTAGAAATATGCCAAGCATATAATCACATTAAATAACTTCCAATAAGCTTCACTGCAAGCACATATTATGGATGGAAAGCTGGCCGGCGAGACAAATTCATTGCCTAGCAATGACTCTGAAAAAAACAACTGACTAAAAAATTTAACCATTGTCTTCATTAGCCATATTAACTCCTCATCTTTTGTGTTTTAAATAAAGGACCCTAATATACATTAATATTTAGCATTCAATATTACTAATACGCTAGGCCTCTCTATTAGGTTACCCTGTACAAACACATAAGCACTGTACAAAAGCTACAAACGTTGATTAAGCGATAAATAACGGCAAACACAGAAGAAAGCATTTTTATGGCGTACAAGGATCAAAGGCATTGACACAAATATCCCAATGTGTTCAAATGTAAAAGAATAATTTTATCAAAAGGCCTATTGCTTATTTGATCAATTTGTTTATTTCTATTCAACAATAACTACAGAAAGAACCATACTTGGTCCGATGTAATCTTTGTAACAAACATATTTACCCCAGTAGTGTAATAGGAAATGTAAACTGATAGAGCTATTTAGTCCCAGAAATTTTTTAATGCCAAGTGGCAGTAAAGTGAAAATTCTTCACATCTTTTGGAGTTTTTTGGTATATTTTTGGAGGGTAGGGGAGGGTGTCATTTCAAGAATTTATATTGCTTTAATTAGCTTTGCATGACAAATTTGAATTTGAGAGGACTACAGTGCATAATCACAATGTACAAGATAAAACTGTATATTGGCATTGTGAAAATTTCTTTGAGAGCAAAACAGTTCTGCATGTATCAGGTATAATGCAGAAGTCACGTGTCACATGCCATACTCATGAATTATGGTTTTTGAGATTTTTCAGTGTTATGTCAAGTTCTGATGCTAACTTAAATTTGGCAGTGTTTTAATGGTATCCGATTGCATTCTAGCACTTTCAGTATTCATCATGTTTCTCTCATGTATTAAAACTTTTTTAAACGTTTTTAATTTCTGCAGTAATGACCATAATCTTATTATGACACTTGGGATCTTGCAAAAAACTTTTTAACTTTTTATCTTTATATTATATTAATTATATTACTGGATATATAATTAATTGTTTTGCAGCTTACTCTTTTTTTTTTTAAACAATTTTCTGAATCATTAACCCTTAAAGTGCTTAATTTCTACTCACCCTATCCCTCCAAAAGTTAACCATTCATTACTTACTTGACAAATGACCCTCAGAAGGACTCACAGGTACCTGTGAACCCTTCTGAAGGTCATTGCCAACTAATTTTCCGACTAAAAATGGACGAAATAGTTGACCTTTAGAAAGCTGAAATCTGAAATTTTGCTTCATATATTTTGTGCCTTGTGTGACTATAGCAGTGATTGGCACTTTAAGGGTTAATTAACTTCAGAATTTTCATGTCAATATTTGAAGTTGAAAGTAATGAATTTCTCATTTATTAATTTGTTGAATGATAAGTAAATTTCCAACTTAACCTATAAAAAAAAGTGGTGTGGATTACCTTCCTGTTGTAACTGCGCATGCCCATTGAATTCATAATATTTGTTTCTTCATGTATGATATATATATATATTACTGAACTAAACTGTGGATAATAAATACTTTCTTGCGGAGGCCTCAGAAAATTATCAAAATTACATATTTTTTCCTTAGCTGGAATGCAAAATATGCAACATTTTTTATGGGTTCTGGAAAATGAAGGCATCACAGGTTTTCATCAATAAAATTCCTATTCCTACACCTACTCTGCCAGCCCAGATGAATCAGATGAGAAGAAATTTGCATTCTGTTTCATCTCACTTTTTCTCTCTTTTTTTTATGTTCTTCAAGCAAACTCTTAAACTGCCAATTATATTTTGCTAATTATATTTTGGCTGCATGTTATTCCCAAACTTATCTACAGTCATGACTGGCAAGTTTCATTTTAGGGTTCTTCTATGGCATAAATAAATACAATAATAATTTTAAAAGGTTTTTTTCTGTCATGACACACACAGGAAGGAAAACCTGAATATGGTTGCTTTATTTAAGAGCCATTCCAGGAGAGATTGACATTCGGTGCGCAGTTGACCCCCCTGGAATTGAATGAAACTTGGCACGTGTAGATATGGGTGTCTCACAGAAAAAGCCGAATTTTTAGGTCTGTATTTCACTTTGCCTGCCGATAGCGCCACCTGGAAGCCACTTAAGTGGTTCGGTTTTGCTGTTGACACCACATTTTACATCAACGATCATGACTTAAGGGTACACAGTACCAAATATGTTATACTTCTATCATGATCTGTGACACTTCAAGTCTGGTTAGACTTTAGCACCACATCAGCGCCAAGCTGGGTAACTACATTATCGAGCCAGAATTATTTGAGAAATAAGAATAAAAATTGAAAATGGGAATGGAATAAAATAATACCCAGACATATACCAAACTAGAATGCTTTATTATGTGTTTACACACAACAAGACTATCATTTTCAGTGAATAGTACTTTGGCATCTTGCTGTGTTTGTGCAATGGACGGCCAGAAAGATGGTTGAAATTCATTTTTGGTGCATGTTTGCGGTATATTTTCTCTGTAACCCAGATTTTTACTGTGAGGGTAAATGCTGTTTGTTGTGCTTTTGGAACTCTATTTTCAGGAATGCCAAGCATTTCTTTGGTAGTATCCACGCTTTCAAGCTAGACAGAGCCAAAGTTGGAGGAAAACTCAAAATGCTCAATTTCATTGCAGATTGTGCCTATGTTTGGGTGGCATTATTTTGTTTACCCAGCAAGATCTAGATCTGAAATTCACTGGATACATAGTACCTTTGGGGCACATTACAAAATGAGTAAAATCTCAATGGTAGTATTTTCAGTGTAGATGATTTTAAACATCAAAAGTTGGAAAAATTCGCCTCCAGGGGGCACTGTACGCTGGATGCAAGTACTGGCCATCCCCAGCAATGTACCAAAGAAATTGTTTTTGAATTGTGATGCACACAGCTAGTTTTCTCTGAATATGAAGAGTTTAGCTTGGTACTATGCTGGGTAGATAGCTATCTGACCAAAGGTGGTGCTCTAAAAAACTAATGTTCTTCCGACCTAACATTCCATATTCCAAGACATATACCAAAGTTCTGTCTTTTGACATATATAAAGTACATGCACAGTTATAGATAAAATTTGTAATCTCTTTGGTATTAAGCTGGGTTGGTTGTAAATTGGAAAAGAATGTTGGCGGCGATTGTAGCATTGTGTCAACATGCAAGACTTTTACCAGTAGTCAGTACAGTGTACAGTTTTGTAGTGTTGGTTTCAGAAAATAACAAATTCTCTGCATTTTTGCATTACTATTAGAATCGGAGAGCAGGCTTCAGTGTTAATACTAGGATTTCCCTAGGGTATGGTGCTTGGGTATGAAAAAGGGCACAGCAGTCGTGTCTAGCAAGTGGTTATCCTGATAAAGGGCACAGAGGTCCTAGCAAGCAAGCAGCACCCTGCCAAGAAAAGGGCAGTTCATTTGTACAGGTAACTTTCAGGCCTTCATTCCTAACACCTGCCCATGATGCCTAGCCTACGAGATGCCCGATGGTTGGGAGGGCGGGGTTTCTTTTACAGACTTCCCATTTCCGTGCATACCAAGCCATGGGTGTTGACGTAACTATTGCGCCATATAGGCTGCAGCCCGCTATTTAATTCAGAGATAGACAAGCTCACTATCAATGGCCTGTAAGCAGCCCTGTAGAGACCCAGGATGCAGGGTAGTAGGGCTTGCCTCAAGCTCGACTGGCTCCTTGGGTAACATGGACCCGGATCCAATGAAGAAGGCCATGGATGGCTGCTCAAGGCCAAGGCCAAGGCCAAGGAGCACCTCAGGTGCGCACCATCAACTGCCGCCAACCCACAATCGAATTCCAAAAACAGATTGATGGATAGAGCTAGTCACATGCTGTGTTGACATCATTTTGCTTTGGATTACATGAAAAGTATAAAACAAAAAAAGGTATAAAAAAGTATAAAGTAGAAAAGACATTCTGTCTTCATGTACACGGTTGTGTGACGAAGATTTTTTTTTTATAGTTCAAATTATGGACTTTTATGTCAGTGTACGTAAACTGTTAACGCATGTCTGCATATGTACTTAGGGTGGTACGCCTTTTACATTAGTTCTTTTATTGGCATTTAAAAATTTTGGACTGGTCACGTTTTATAACGTGCTGTATGTTTCTGACTGCGCTGTACCTGTACTTGGTAATAGCCTATGTATTGTGTGTTTGATAATGCTCACAGTCACCACCAGTTTACAACCAAACAAGCTTTATGCCAAAGGGATTACAAATTTTAAGTATAACTATGTATGTGCTTCGAATATTTCAAAAGACAGAACTTTGTTATATGTCTGGGAATATGGAATGTTAGGTCGGTGGAACATTAGCTCTTTAGAGTGGCACCTTTGGTCGGAAAGCTATCTACCCAGCATAGTACCAAACCAAGCTCTTCACTTTCTGAGAAATCTAGCTGTGTATATCACAGTTCAAAAAAAATTTCTTTGGTGCATTGCTGGGGATGGCCAGTACTTGCATCCAGCCTACAGTGCCCCCTGGAGGCAAATTTTTCTGACTTTTGATGTTTAAAAGGATCTACACTGAAAATACTACCATTGAGATTTTACTCATGCTGTAATGTATCCCAAAGGGACTATGTATCCAGAGAATTTCAGATCTCTATTTTGCTGGGTATATAAAATAATGCCGTGTAAACATAGGCACAATCTGCTATGAAACGGTCCATTTTGAGTTTTCCTCCAACTTTGGCTCCATCTAGCTTGAAAGTGTAGATACTACCAAAGAAATTCTTGATATTCCTGAAAACAGAGCTCCAAAAGCACAACAAACAGCATTTATCATCATGGAACATATCTGGGTTACAGAGAAAATATACCGCAAACATGCACCAAAATCAATTTCGACCATCTTTCCGGCCATCCATTGCACTAACCCAGCAAGATACCAGGGAATATTAACCGAAAATGATAGTTTTGTTGTGAGTAAACACATAATAAAGCATTCTTGATTGGTATATGTCTGGGATATTATTTTATTTCCATTCCCATTTTCACTTTTTACCGTGATTTCTCAAATAATTCTGGCTCAATAACATAGTTACCCAGCTTGGCGCTGATGTGGTGCTAATGTCTATCCAGACTTGAAGTGTCACAGGTCATGATAAAAGTATAACACATCTGGTACTGTGTACCCTTAAGTCATAATAATTGATGTAAAATATGGTGTCAAAAGCAAAACTGAGCCACTTTAGTGGTTTCCAGGTGGCCCCACCAGCAGACTTCTTGAGATACGGACCTAAAAATGTGGCTTTTTCTGTGAGACTACCATATCTACATATCTGCCAAGTTTCATTCAATTCCAGGGGGGTCAACTCCACAACTTCTTCAAAAAGTGCCATTTTCTCACGGAATGGCTCTTAAAATGTGGATATGTCCAGTGTACCTTACAGCTTTATGAAATCTGACTGAGTGGATTTCTTCATTAATTTTGTGCAACCTGCACTCAAAATAAAGAGCAAGACTTATGGGAGGGATCATCAAATCATTGTCTCTGAGGGCTAAGAATGGCTGATTTTCTACCCATTTGTTACCTGGGAGTCAGGTATAAACACAGTTTGGCTACTCAGAAGCAGTAATTGCTCAGTTAATTTACCTGGGATAATAGAAAACCAGGGCTGGGAAGAAAAAGAAAAAACTTACCCAGTTTTTGGGACATAAAACAATGACCATAACGTAATATGTTTCGGTGCGTCATGGGTCAGTCTGCTGCATTGAAATACCTCAGATCAGATACTTCGAAGAAACAGCATTGCATGATATACAGCAATTCACCTCATTTGAATGCGTCACATAGAAGCAATGCACCCACAGGCAGAAGCTAAAAACACTATGAACAATAACAATTGCAATAATTTGACCATTTTTTCAACGTAAAAATATTTATGCAATATGTATGTGTTTACTTTTCACAGGGTCATGACAACACACACTTCTTGCCAGCAAAAAAGCAAGGTTGAGAAAGTTAACCAAAAAAAGGTAGGCAGGGCGAGATGGGTTCATTTGCGAGACAAGACGTACTGTAGCTATATGACTTTCATATTTGCAACAGTCTTCATGAATTCCACATGCCCCACTCCCTAATTTTGTAAATAGCTTCTTCTTTTTTTGACAACAAATGATGTTTATTCCTCATATCTCCTGTATAGGAAGCTGATCTTCAACAAAAGAAAGACAAATCTTAAAAATAATATTAAAAATAAAATAATAAAAATAAACTATATGCAAAAGCAATCAGAAAAGAAATGACAGTTATATTTACAGAACATTTGATAATTAACCAGTTTAAATTCAACATCACAGTATGTAAATGATAAGCTCAAACTACTTCCTCATATGACTTTATGTATTGTGTTTCATTTTTCCCTGTCTGATGTTGCATTGGTTATTTTGGCGTTGCAAAGTAGTCCTATGTTTCAATTTCTCAGGATTTTGTGTTACAAGCTAATCTTGGAAGATCTTGGAAGACTCAGACATTATCAGACTGTTCATGGTCAACGCAGTGTACTGAAGGAGTCTAGAACTTGGTGCTATGGCTGAAGCTGTCGGACATGATGATGTTCTTGTAGAAGTTGTCGGAACGGACTGAGCAGTAGCCCTTCACCTTGTCGATGACCTGATGAACAGGGATGATAGAGGAGGAGGCGTCCCCATCAACGGGTGAGAATTTGGGGCTTATTTGGCTGGCGTAACCTTTACCTGGGCAAAGACAAAGATTGTGTTAGATGATAAAAGCGAGCGCAGGAAGAATGAACAGGAATGGCATTAGAAATGGGTGAATCTACATTTGGCAGTCAATTGAGGACTTAAAAAAAAAAAAACAATCTAAGTGTTTTGCCTCTCAACATGAAGCAAAATGATTGGTTCTTTTTTTTTTTTTTTGAAAGCACCTTCCATTTTTTATGTCAAGGCAATCATTTGGCTCTAGGAATACTTCATCGTGGCTCAGTGTCAGCACCAGAACTGGAATTTGGGGGGGGCACAGACACATCCCTTTAAAACAATTATTAGTCTTGACTAGTTCTCAATCATTTTCTAAATTAAAAATGCTTTCACTCCGAAAACACTCCACACTATCAGGCGTTGCTAGTTATCCCCGTTAAAGCAAGGCAACAATAATTCATTTAGATGCGTACTTTGGTGCATTTAAATCAGCATTATTGAAAATTGCACAAAGGCATTTCAAATGCTCTTTTATTCCATTTAAATAAACAATTGTGAGGCGCAGGTATGATCACCTGATGTCCCGATAAAGTAGCGCAGAAGTTCCAGAGCAGTTTGTCCTTCGTAAAGCATAGGCCTGTTTATAAGCAAAATATTTTTCTGTACTGAATTTAGCCCATTATTTCGTCGCTGTCAGATCGCATGGGGAGAAAAGCCGTGTCTTCAATTGCCAGTGGACTATGACTATAATTGGAAAATGTATCAATAAAGGAAAATGATTGACAACTAGCCAAGACTAATTGTTGTTAAAAAGGGATGTATCTATGCCCCCCCAAAGTCCAGTTCCAGTGCCGACACTGTCGTGGCTGGAACATTTGACAAGAGAAGGTTCAATATGAAGTTATTTGCTTTTGCAGAAAAAAAAAATACACACTTCCAGTCAAAAATTCTTCGAAACTTCACTCATGTTTTTGTTGTTCATGTTTTGGCAAAATATAATCAGTTATGAAAATGTAAATAACCTCAAATGATAAAAGGTAGGACGCAAATATGAAGCGTGGGAGAGGAGCTTTTACTTCGAGGGATATTTGTCCAAATTTTGGACGTAAAAGAAAGTCATTTTTGGTTAAACAAACAGGAAAACAAATTACAACCCCAAATCAGAAAAAAACTGGGACAGCATGTTAAATAGAAATTGAAACTGAAAGCAGTGATTTTTAAATTATCTTTGATCTGCATTACACTGAAAACAATTCAACAGCACATTATGGGTCTTACTTTAAGAGCCATTCCACGAGAAATTGACATTTGGTGCGCAGTTGACCCCCCTGGAACTGAATGAAACTTGGCACATAGGTAGATACGGGTGTCTCACGGACAAAGCCAAATTTTTAGGTCCATATCTCACTTTGCCTGCCGGTAGCGCCACTTGGAAGCCATTAAAGTGGCTTAGTTTTTCTGTCAACACCACATTTTACATCAACGATCATGACTTAAGGATACACAGTACCAAATATGTTATACTTTTATCATGACCTTAGACACTTCAAGCCTGGATAGACATCAGCACCACATCAGCGCCAAACTCGGTAACTACGTAATTGAGCCAGAATTATTTGAGAAATAACAGTAAAAATTGAAAATGGGAATAAAATAATATCCCAGATATATACCAATCTAGAATGCTTTAGTATGTGTTTACTCACAACAAGACTATCATTTTCAGTGAATAGTATCTTGGTATCTTGCTGGGTTAGTGCAATGGACGGCCGGAAAGATGGTTGAAATTGATTTTGGTGCATGTTTGCAGAATATTTTCTCAGTAACCCAGATATGTACTGTGGTGGTAAATGCCATTTGTTGTGCTTTTTGGAACTCTATTTTCAGGAATACCAAGCATTTCTTTTGGTAGTATCTACACTTTCAAAGACAGAGCCAAAGTTGGAGAAAAACTCAAAAGCACCATTTCATAGCAGATTGTGCCTGTGTTTAGGTGGCATTATTTTGTTTACCCAGCAAGATAGAGATCTGAAATTCTCTGGATACACAGTCCCTTTGGGGTACATTACAGCATTTGTAAGATCTCAATGGTTGTATTTTCAGTGTAGTTGATATTCAACATCAAAAGTTATAAAATTTCACCCTCAGGGGGCGCTGTATGCTGGATACAAGTACTGGCCATCCCCAGCAATGTACCAAAGAATTTTTTTTTTAAATTTTGATGCACCCAGCTAGTTCTCTGAGAAAATGAAGAGTTTGGTTTAGTACTATGCTGGGTAGATAGCTTTCTGACTAAAGGCGGCGCTCTAAAGAGCTAATGTTCTACCGACCTAATATTCCGTATTCCCAGATATATACCCAAGTTCTGCCTTTTGACATACATGAAGTACATGCACAGTTATACATAAAATTTGTAATTCCTTTGGCATAAAAGTCTATTGATTGTAAACTGGTAGTGATTGTGAGCGTTACAAACACACAATGCATGTGTTTTTACCAAGTACAGCCCAGTCAGAAATGTACGGCAAGTTATAAAACATGACCAGTCCAAAAATAAAAAAAAATAAATTCCAAAAAACAACTAATGTAAAAGGAGTATCAGCATAAGTATGTATACAGACATGCATCAACAGTATACGTACACTTGTTACTGAGAAAATATTCTGCAAACATGCACCAAAATCAATTTCAACCATCTTTCCGGCCATCCACTGCACTAACCCAGCAAGATACCAAGGTACTATTCACTGAAAATGATAGTCTTGTTGTGAGTAAACACATAATAAAGCATTCTAGATTGGTTTATGTCTGGGTTATTACTTTATTCCATTTTATTTCCATTTTCAATTTTTATTGTCATTTTTCAAATAATTCTGGCTCAATAACATAGTTACCCAGCTTGGCACTGATGTGGTTCTGATGTCTAACCAGATTTGAAGTGTCAAAGGTCATGATAAAAGTATAACATATTTGGTACTGTGTACGCTTAAGTCATATAAAATGTGGTGTCAACAGCAAAACTGAGCCACTTTTGTGGCTTCCAGGTGGCGCTACCAGCAGGCAAAGTGAGATACAGACCTAAATATTTGGCTTTTTCTGCGAGACACCCGTATCCACCTATGTGCCAAGTTTCATTCAATTCCAGGGCAGTCAACTCCTCAACTTCTTCAAAAAGTGCCATTTTCTCGCGGAATGGCTCTTAACAAGTGCATGGTCTGAAGTGCAGGTGCATTTAGGGCGTGTCAAAAGCCATTTCCGCTAGTTTTTAATGGCGAGTTATCTGGGTACAAAGTAAAGCTCATGGTTCAAAAGGGTTGTACTTAATCTCTTAATTAAGCCCATGGTGTTATGGGTGTAACGTGAAATACATCAGTCAGAGTATTATCCCAAATTCCCTTTAAAAGCCAGATGCCTTGAAAATTGGCGAATTGCTTTTTAAGGGCGAATTTGCCAAATTGGAAAAACACTTCTCTGCAGAGGAATTGGGTCTGCTGTGCACCTAGTGAAAGCGCACAAGCAAACCATTGCTGAAAGTATGGACCTGATCACTGTGATCTCCAAAAATGTTAATATGAAATATATATATTTTAAACATTATATAACATTGCTTTAATAATATTCAGATGTTAAAAATCATCATAGTGGATTAGGTTCTCCTAAGATTCAAATAACCCGCATCTGAGCATTCTCTAATGGGGCACATCGATTGCACAAACCATTATGTCATGTATTTTTCATTTTTCAAATATCTGGATAATAATCTTTCACACTGTAATCATTTTTTATAGTAAGAAATAAGCGGGGTGTATGCGCGTCTTGCACTTGCCTACAAAGGCGCATAATACGATCCTATAATTAGCCCTTAAAATAGCCGTTCAAAACTGACAATTTACTCCAGACCTGGTTTTTGTTGGTAAATCACGCAATCACTTTCTGCCTCAAGATAGCAACACGCCATCGTAGTGCCTGACCACACCTCATTTTCAGCCCAACACGCCCATTTGGTGCAAATACATCCGCTATTTAAGCAGACTGAGCACTGGCTGGAAACCTGTAGAAGAATGTTTTATATTTCTTTTTCCCATCTCTGACTGCTCAAAAATGGAAGTATGAAAACTTCTGACTGGAAGTGTACATCATAATAGCAAATAAATACATAGGTAGACACACCCACACACAATCATATACACTGTATATTTGCGAGCATATTATATACATTATTGCAGGTAAAGTCTGTCACCAAATTTTACTTAAACATTTTATGACAATTTAGGTGTGAACAAGTTATCATTTAAAATATTCTTTTAAAAAAGACAATTCATTTACAATGAAAGTTCAGGGTTTTTTGTGTTCAAATTGTGTGTGTGTGTGTGTGTAGCCATCTAGTGATACATGCACTTTCAAACTCCAAAGAAAGTCACCACCCAAAACCAGCAGCAGAAGAATTCCCTTTCATTCCATCATTTTAATTTTCAATTTTTAGTTTGTTTGCCATGGTTTGGGTGTCCATGAAAGCCTGCTCTGACAGCAGGCAGATTTACACAGACGTGGAAGTCTTATCCCTGATACATATGCCCGAGAGCAGAGACCTCTAATTTTTGAACCAAAAAGGAGAAGCTTGTCTTTGCCTTGCCTGAAAAAAAATTAGCTGAGTTTTTTCTTTTTGACATAGTCATATATGTATGTGAAGATAGAAACAATTTTCATAGCATGGACCATCTCATTTACTTGTGTAAATGCTATAACAATGTAAACCATTCCATGGAACATTGTAATTGATTTGTTCTGTTGCTTCTAAGCAATCCATTATTTATACACATACAACAATTGATCAAATACTTTGAACTTGAATGTGCAGCAGTTCTACAGCATTCAAAGTTCTAAATTTAAGTACTTTAGCCAGGTCTGGAGACATGTACCTCATACAGTAAACTGTACAGAAAATACCTATCTTAAAAAAAAAACTCCCCTAAAATGCAAGCTGCTTGAATTAGTTCCAGGATATCAGGAAAGTTTCAACAAAGAACTCACTGTAAGTGTTCATATTACATTGTCATATTATTTTTCCTATGAGAGACAGTATCTAATATGTGGGCCGAATGTGTAACATTCAATGACTTCCCCAGTCCGACCACCTACAGAAATTCCTAAGAGCTTTATTGAGCCCCTGCAAGGCCAAAAACAATTATATTTTCCAAGAGGGTTATGCTTTACTTGTGGTTTGTGGGTATGTTCGAATGTTTATTAGCAACATTATGGAAAAAGTTGAGGACAGATTTTTATGAAATTTTTATCAGAAGTGTGTATTTGCCAATCCTTGAGGTGATTTCATTTTTGGAGTTATCCAAATCGAAATCCAGATCCTGGAACTTTTAAGATGATTCTTCACCATAGACCAGTTCGGCTTAAGCGAGATTTGGGTCATGCGCATACTCTTTGAAGACTATGTATGGCAGAAGATGCACAAATTCGCTTTCCCTGTGGTGAAAGGCAGCTAACAGCGTGGATTTGGACTATAATCAGGAAGAATTTTTGTTCCTAAGGAACATTTTAGGGTGTGCAGCATTCATTTTGTGTCCGGATGGCCCGATTAAGAATTCTGTTTTCAACCTGCACCAATATCGAATGAAATCGGTACTTCTTCAGCTCACCTTGATGTTTGGGTACCCAGAGAAACATTCGGGTGTGAAAAAACGTCATGCATAAATCCAGTCAAGGAAATTTAGAGTTTAGTTTCTAGTGCTGCTATTCGTGGTAGAAGAATATGACAGCAGCAGCCATGTTACTGATGACACACTGAGTTGCTAGGCCATGTGCAGTATATGCATTTGCGATATTAAATATTAATATTAAATTCTAAACCCACTTCTCACTTATAAAACCCCCCAAAATATATGGTTGCCCCTTTCGGTATGTCTGGGCCTTGTATTTTGCATGTGTACCTGCACGCTTATCCATGTTGAGAGGAAGTTAGGATCATGTGTGCTTGCCAGTTGTTTTGAACAGTGCAAATTCGTCGCAGGAACACTGTAGCTTTTAGCTGACTTATGGCGTGGACCCAATCATCATGGTGTTAATGACATTAATTCTCGTCCACAACACTAACTGGCAAGCAAATTCAACTTTGTTGGCTATACTGTATATAACAAGTAATTATGTAATCAAAATCATAAAGAAACCAAATGATTATTGCAAGCATGTCAACCTAGTTTTCGGACATTTAAAAGTGACCCAATTACCATGGTAGTTCAGAGAGAAAGGACTGTAAATGGGGATGGTTAGCCTGTCATGTGCAAACGTTTGTTTTGACAACAGACATTTTTCAATTATTGCTTCAACTAATTCTCCCTTTTTGAGCTTTGAGTGTGGTACATCCAAATCTTTGCATATCTGTCTCAATTCATGAACCCTGAGTTGAGAGATTGCTCTCCTCTTGCTGACTGCAGGTTTGTTAATGATCTCCAGCTTTTCTTCTGCCATACAAAATTTTCAGTGCTCTTGCGTTCTCCAAATCTCGCTGTTTCACGCCCTTAAACCGAAAGGGTCCATTGCAGGATTGGAATAATTAATGGCATACAATGTAAAATCCACTAGATGCTAGTAAAGTTCCAAATGCCTTGGCAGAGGTATGCGCCCTCTGAGTGAGCTTGGCTACTTTGTTTTTATTATTTTGCAGTCAGTGATATCATATGAAAGCATATAGCTGACAATATTAAAATTGAGACTGCATTTTCATTGTAAGATTTGGGATCCTAAAGTCCTCACTAGGAATAAATAAAGATCTAAAAAAGGACCAAAGCCAAAAAAAACTGGAAGTATTATCATCCAAAACTGCGGAGAAACGGATGTACATTAGTGCACGCTCTGTTAACCCTGTGTTGAAATAATGGTAATCGGCCCAAGCCAAGAAAACCCAAGCCAAGAAGCCAATGAAAACCTGCAAGTGCAAACTATCCAGTCACCGCACTATGGTTTGGTATCTAATTGTACATCTTTGACAACAGTTTATGACAGCTTACCAGTGAAAACAGACTTCAGCAGCACTAACACTACAACAGTACAAAAAATGAATTAAAATCTATTAAAATGCATTTTGTGCATACGGTGACTGACATATTGGCACTGTGATGCAAGCTTTGTCATTTACTGTGGGATATCTGCAAGCAGAAGCAAGCAGAAAACAGCAGCTCACCACGATGGAATTAGTCATATGGGCGAATGCAACATTTAGACCTTTCAAAAAATCAAGGCAGTCAATTATTGTTATTATTTTTTTTTAAATAAAGGGTCCATGTTCAGTATCTTATATAGTTATGTACAAGCTGATAATATAGCATAAACATTTGTTCCAATGAACACCAGGATTTAATTTAAGTAAGGGACAACCCCTGTACTGCTAACTATAACCTTTGCTATGTATTTTTTGTTTTTAGAAGTATTAAGGTGAATCCATCACCTTTAAGGCAGACGCAATTAAATATCAAGGTTTGAAAACTGTGAAGTTTATGAAAGACTACAGCCTTGAGCTTTAAATGGTCTAAAAGTTTCTCTTAACATCCTGTGGGACAGGCCAACCACACAAAATGCAAAAAAGCATGGATTCAAGCTAGCTGTGATATAGTTTACCTCTGGAAGGTTCAGCTTGCCATTATTGGTGGACATTATCTATACCACAAACATAAATACATGGATCAGAAAGATATTGAACCACTTCAGTTTGGCAAAAAAAAGAAAATCATGCCAACATGACATGACAGCAGGTCTTCGGACAGAAGCACATCATAAATTATATTCAATCAATGTAGAAATGTTTCACTGCACACAAAAGCACTTTGTTTCAAAATTGAGAACACTAAATACCATGCCACATGAAACAGGAAACTATGCACACACTGGTATTAATCTTCCAAATGAAGTCCGAAAAAAAGCGAGGCACTCCACAGTGAGCCAAATAAATGCATATTTCAAAGCCAATGTTCATCATGTTTAAACTAAGTAACAAACTAGTACCTGAAAATGTAGTTTTGGTTCAATTAATCTATTTCTGGTTCAAAAAGTTATTATTCAAGGAACCAATCAGTGGAGTAAAATTGAGGATTATTGTATATTTTGTATGACATACTGAATATGACTGTGTCGAGTTGCACTGAATTATGTGACACGAATTCAATGAAAACATGAAAAAGTAGACCAAAAAATAGAATAATGTAAATATAATTGTTTTCATGCACAAGAGAGAAATATCATCCCATTATCCATTACAGAAGATAACATTCTGGTCTAAGAAAATAGGATGTGAGGATGGCCAATACGTAATGTATGTAAGAGACAATATGTATGCAAGGGACCGTGACGACCAGCCGCACACTGATGCACACTCACTCCGTTTAACTCTGTACCTGTGTTGCTGCTCCGCTTTGCAAATGGGTTTAGCGTTGCTTTGGCTTTGGATGTCCAGTTAGCAGTGCTTGAACCAAAAGAGCTTGAGGAGAGGGACTTCCCTATGTTGTCAGAGCTGACCTTCTTTGTGTTGTTGGTAGCGGTCTTGCTCCAGTCTGCAAAGTGACATCCCAATTATTGCGAAGACAAAATATGTATGTTTTATTTGATTATTTATACATAACTTAGAGAAATCTCACAAGCCAAATATTGAGATCAGGTCTCAGGTGAACTCTGTCCAGCATTATTCATGATCTTGATGTGAAAAACAACAGACTTGCTTTCCAAAAAGAGGGTACGTATGTTCACCTGAATTTTCTGCCAAACGGAATTTTCCACAGCACAAATATCTCCTCCATTGTTTTTGAACATTTTCCTTCATTGCACAGTGAAATATGAAGATAAATAACCCTATTTGGAGAGTGAAAAGTGAGATGTCAACAATATACACAAACAAGTGTGTCAACCAGCAAATGCTAAAGTACAATTCAATAATTGAGAAGTTTTATATTGATTCATGTGAGACCTCTTTCGGCATTGAGGTTGCACTGCATAGCTGTGGCACATATTACGATTGCTCAACTTCTCAGACAATAGAGTACATTGTTTTGATCTTGAGTCAGCAGACGTGGTCCTGGGTATTCAAAAGCTCCACTTTTTTTGTTATTCTACATAATTGATTACACAATTAGTTAAATTCACCAAGTCACTTAAGTCTGCATAAAGAGATGATTTTAAAGTGATAACAAAAATCGAGTTTCAGACTCCTGGTTTGACTCAATGACAAAACAAGCAGTAAAGACAAATTTTCCACAAATGAAAATCTATTGCAACAGGATTTCACGGCTAGTGATTTTTTTTTTTCTGCATCATCCACTCTCAGTTACCATGAAAGACCGATGGAGCAAGCATACCTTGCAAGGAGTTGAAAATGGCGAAGAGGTACATGAAGGCCAGGTTGACGGGGCCCCATGCAAAGAATGCAAAGCCCCAGGTCATGCCCAACAGGAAGGTGAGGCTGACCATGCTACGCAGATTGCGCAGAACCTCCTCCCGCATGGTTCGATTGCTGCGCTTGCCGTTGCGGCCACAGATCTGCATCATCACCACAATGAACATGGCCACGTTCAAGAGGAATATGACGCAGAAGTAGCCCACGCAAGCAATATAGAACACCAACTGGTTCCGAATCCAGCAGCTGTTGGAGAGAGATGTGGAATATCAGGACCTCCGGGGTAACCAGGATGTATGGCTGAGAGGTGTTCACTACTTTAGTCACTAAAATGGTGGTTACTAATGTCCATAGTGATTGGTGGACTTCTCTCTGAAAAGTGACGCTTGGCAGCAATGTCCCTCCTGATTTCTAAAACTAAAATTTTCTATTTTCTACTTCTAAATAAGTTTTTGGATTGTAAGACTCACTGCGAGAATAAAACACTCAGTTGCAGTGAGAGAGTGCTTTTGTCTCATTATGCGTATTAAAATCAAATATTTTCTCCCAAGTAGAAAGGATTAATTTGTTTTAATTATGCTCAGCTAGACAAGTTAGACTCAGATTTCAATTCTTGCATTTTCTCCCAAGTATTCACTTGTTTAAATTATGTTTAGCGACACCGTTGAAACTCATTGACAAAAAGCAAGAATAAGTAAGTATTGTAAGAATTGTTTAATCATATTTATATGCAGCAAGGAATACATTATACTGGACTCACAATTCCGAAGAGCCTTGGCTATTCTCCTCCTTTCCATAGTACTCCTTTCCATAGAACTTCCTGTCTATGGCTACCACAGTAGATATGATTGCGGCAGGAATACCTAAACAGAAGCAAATCGTGCTGAGAATTCATTTCATATTTTATCTGTTAAAGAAATACTTTATTCTACAGAGGAACTTTTGCACAAAAGCTACAACATTTGGTCAGTAATAATGAGAAAATGCCAAAAAAAAGAAAGTGAAACTATTAAAGGGGACCTATTTTGCTATTTTTCCAAGTTTATATTTTGGTCTTTGACTCCCCTAGAGTACTCCTGATCGCACAAAGTAAAAAAAGGGTATTTATTTCGCTCATACTGCCATCCTCAAAAAACTGCATTTGTAGTACATTGTAGTCTCTGCCTGAAACGCCTCACTGGGGTGGCTCTTCCGCTTATGGCCCCCACTCCCCGTGTGCCCACTTTTTCTGACTGGCCAGCTCTGTGGAGGGCAGAGTTGGGCGGGACGAGGCTGCAGAACGCAGTTTTCCGTGTCCGGCTCCCCAGAGTGAAACCTGAGACACGTCTGCAATCTGATAAGGAAGCGGCGGGCAATCTAACGTTATACTTGAATATAGATCTAATGACATGATCTTGTTCTAACAAAACGAGCGGCGAAAGTGGAGGACGAGTGTGAATATCTCTCAGCGCAAGCTCAAATTTGCTATCGGCTACAGTTTGCTACAGCAACAGTTGGTGAGTACCGCGGTTTTTCTAGTCCTAGCTAGGATGCAGGGGAAGCTAGAATCCACCCCATATAGACACATTTGTAGAACGGGTCGACATGCCCAAGTGTAGACCGGAGACCGTAGAACCGTGGGTCTGAGTTTAGAGGGAAACATGGACAGTGAGGAGCAGCTAAAAGTGGACCAACAGCTTATGGACTGCTTCGGTGTGTATTAGGACCTGCTGGGTCGTGGTGCATAGCTGTGGTGTGTTGTTAGCGTGGAGCAACGAACAGCTTCGCGCTGGTATATGACGGAGGGGCGAAAGCTCCAGGCTAAACGGCCTTTTCGGAAATTGCCCGTGGTAATGGTTTACTTATTGCTTCGGAATGACAAGCGTTTCCTGGCAGAGAATGGGCGTGTTATGGATTGTGTGCGAGAGCAAGCTAGAGCTCCGGTATTGTTATGAGCATAATACAGGTTTTACAGACCGTAAGTTCCGTCTACGTGAACCGTTGCTTATGAGGAGCTAGCGAATCGATCACTTTTACAAGAAATAATTAAATATTCAGTCGCCGATTTAATACTCAATCGACAGCAATGCAGAGAAATCGTTTGTGATACCATACACGTTATAGCCTGTGCTTTTCCCTATTGCTTTCACCAGTAGCACCAGAGAGCTTGCTCAGACATTGGGGATGTATCAGGCTGACCCCGATCATGGATAAGTAAAGCGATCGTTTCACGAGCACCCAAAAACTCACCCCAAGCTTTGCAAAACCTACGTCTGGTCTAACTGCAGCCCAACTCGGCAGACACATACAGCACCTCTCCGGTTAGCTTCAACTGTAGTGGCTACAATCAGGCAACGTTATGATGAAACTGCCACATTGATGTTTACCGAAGTAACGCAAGCATACCGATCAGAATCGCTGCATATAAGTTAACCAGGAGCGTTTTTAATTAGCAGAGCAGGGGAACTAACATGCAGTAGCTGATAAGTGGCCATGACTTTGAATGTAATCTGTCGCGCGAAAAAAATTCGTTTTCGTCCGGTGTGAAAGCGGCTTGACATGCCCGTATTCGCGTCTTTGCATTGACTTTGAATGTAATCTGTCGCGCGAAAAATTTGTTTCGTGTCCGATGTGAAAGCAGCTTTATGGATAGTACGTGACAGCTAGAGAGAGCTCGGTTATGTTAGGAACATAATACAGGTTTTGCAAACCGTGACGTCCGTTAGGGCGGACAAGTTGCTTATGTGGAGCTAGCGAATCGATCACTTCTACAGGAAAGAATTACCTATTTAATCTCCGCCTTTTTTTCGGCTTTTTTATTAGCCACAACAATTTCTAAAGGGGGATGAAATTATGTCAAGGTAGTGCAGAGAAATCATTTGTAAACCGGTAGAGCTTCTGCGTTTCGCATTGCTTTCATGGTAGCACCAGAGAGCTTGCTCAGACATTTGTGAAGTATCCTGCTGATCCCGGTCATGGATAAGTGAAGCGATCACTAACTGTAGAGCCTACAGTTGGGCAACTTTATGATGAAACTTGATGCTTACCGAAGTACCACAAGCATACCGATCAGAATTACTGCATATAAGTTAACCAGGAGCATTTTTAATTAGCACGACACGCAAACTAACAAGCAGTAGCTGGTGACCGAGCGGTCATAACCACAGAGACAAACCCTTGCAATACAGGTTTTACAGACAGCAAGTTCTGTTACTGTGAACAGTTGTACCAAGCATCCAAATTACAAACAAGTATTAAAAGTTAGCTTCAAATGAGGTTTATGTTCACACACCTTCTGTAGAATCTCCCCTGATATCACTCTTGCATATTTAGGACACAAGCATTAGCAACAGTAACTTGGCTATGTTAGCTGCTGTGTTACAGTCACAATCAACTGGCTATCACGTCAGGTTGGCTTATGCAGTAAAAGCAACTTACAGCTTCTGTGTCTGTGAGTCCTGGACAGTCGCGACCGATACAGGCTTTATCTTCAGATATTTTACCAAGCCTGCCTTTGAGGCCAGTTGTTAGTGCTAACTATCGCTAGCGGTCCTGCTAGCCACCCGTAACACGTTAGCTTCACTTACATTATTTGCTGTTAATGGTTACTTACAGCTTGTGGCTCCGAGCGCTTGATCGATGCAGCTGCTTCAGGTTTGAGAAGCAGCTGAAACGCTTATCCTGTGTCGAATTATCCTTTATTGACAAAGCTGTCTTTGGTGAAATGCTGAGCACAAACAGCTAACGCTCCATTTGGCCATGGCTGTTTGCTGCCAGCAAACAAAAAAAGCTACCCACTGATTTCTGGTGGCATCGTCTTTTCGAAGAGAAATATTTGTTTTTCTTCGCTTCCAAAAGCTCAAATGATCTGCGGTTCTTCTTTTGTATTTCCAAAAGTGTCAACGCTACTGAGGCATAGTATGATCTGCCGTTGTTAGTGCCTGCTAGAATAGTTTCCGGTGTGGGCAGGTCCAGCGCCATGATTGGCTCTGGCTAGGTCTGTACTAATTGGATGGCACAACGTGACGTCAGGTTTTACCCAGATCTCATGAAGATCTCGGGAGGAGCTGTTCAGAGAGGAAATCACGCTCACGAAATCACGTTCTTGGATTACGGCAAAACCCCTGTATCTTATGTTTAGAAACTTTTCAGAGGTTGAGCATGGACAACCATCATTATAACATTACTAATATGTATTAAAAGAAGGATCAGCATAATAGGTCCCCTTTAAAAGCCTGAAAATTCCCAGAAGAATGAAATTCTACCCATTTCAGGACCAGAATTTAAAATGTGAGCAATGACATAGAATGAGGAACTTGTGTGTTGACCTTCACTGAAAACAATGATGAATTCTGAGGGTTTGTGTACAACGTAGTTTGTTTGCCTATATTCCTTCAAGAAATTGTCAATGATACCACTTTCTTGGATTGTGAAGGAGTACGGCCCAAATTGTTGGAGCTGTACAGTAGAAAGGCAAGATCAGACAGACTCCACAAATGATTCCGAAAGAGAGCATTTAAATAGAAGGCCAATTTAGCTTTCATTCCACAATTGATACTAGTCCTTAATAAATTGCTACATGTAAAATTCAGTCCTTTCCAAGGCAAAAGTCAAGTTAACTAGTATCAATGAGGCATCAAGATATCTTGCCATCTTATTTAGACTAGTAAAAAAAAAGAAGAAAATCTACTGAAATCTAAGAAGAAAAGGTTTGGTGAGTTCCTCATTACACGCCATATTTCTGTCTTGGCCAAAGAGTTGACTCTGAATTATGCAATGAGACACTGCTCATTTGAAAGAAAATAGAGATTAATCAAACTATAAAAATCTTTAAACAAGGTAATAAGCAACCTATAAGTAAAATATTGTTTTTGTCATTAGAGTGTCATTTCATATTTCATTTTCTTTACGACTATATTTGTAAGAATAACCCGTTTGTTAGTTGTCTGCTCTACAAGTGGTTAAACATTCCACACAGTTGTTTTCAAAACAATAGTATTGCGTTAAAAAATGTGAATAGAGTGCAAATACTTTTTTAAAAGCCTTCAGTTCCATATTTCAAACGTAGTGGAAACATTACACATTCAATTCCAAATCAAAGCATTTTCAATTCCAAATCAAAGCTGCATTTTTAATGTCACCCCACAAGTTTTCAATGGGGCTGAGGTCAGGGGATTGAGCTGACCGCTCCATCACCTCAATCCTGTTCGTCTGGAACCAAGATGTTGCTCGCTAACTTTTATGTTTGAGGTTGTTGTCTTGCTGAAACACCCATTTCAGGGGCATTTTCTATCGGCATATGGCAATATAATCTCTTCAAGATTTCAAACTGATCCATAATCCCTGATATACGATAAATAGGCCCAACACCATAATATGAAAAACATCCCCATATTATGATTTTTGCACCACCATGCTTCACTGTCTTCACAGTGAACTGTGGCTTGAATTCAGTACCCGGGGGTCGTTTGACATACTGTGGACGACCACTAGATCCAAAACGAACGATATTACTCTCATCAGTCCGCGGAATGTTACGCCATTTCTCATTTTAGCTGAGCACCCTATAGTTTGCTGCATTTCTTTATACATTTTTCCCCTCTCCAATCAACTTTTTAATCAAATTACGGTGTTCCTCCAAACAAAAGGCCAATTTTACTTTGCAAGTCAGAAGAAAATATATTTTATAAAAATGTGTGAAACATTTGCTTCCCTTCTTCCTTAATAAAGGACAATTAATGACACCTGTTTGTTCACAGAATGAATAAATTCTCTAATTAAACTCCATACTGCTATTATTTTGAACACGCCCCTTTCAATGAATGAGTCCATTTCTCTGAACAAGCAGCGTGCATGTCATGATAAATGGGCCTGTTTTTTTGTATTACACTACTACATCAACAAGTAAATTATTTGCCATCCAACAGTGGTTCATCAGGTTCTTGATGTTGCACTGCTATTTTTTTAACACAACTGTACATTTCTATTATTATACAAAGTTTGTACAAATGCATTTGGGAAAAATATGATTGCATATACTAACTGCATATTAAGTATGCACACTGTTGTTAAAATCAACATAAAAACATCATGAATAAAAACTGAGTAAGTGCCTATTCACATTACACAGATTTCAATTAGCCCAACTTCACTCCCAAAGTGTCATACATCACTGTATGTTTAGATGCCATGGGTGTCAATATACAATGAAACAGAGAGTCCTCTTGCAGCACTTTTGGCCACCATAGGTATCCCATAGACTTCAATACTAAGCTGAAATTGTCAATATTTCACAACAGTAGCAAAACTGGCAAGAAAATACGTCGGCCAAGATTGAACCCACAATGGCTTATTACAGGGCTATAGCACAAACGAGTGCACCACCAACTACCCTAGTTGCATTGACTAAAAAATAAATGTAACCACCATCACAATCAAATTTCTATTCCCTTTCTCAAATCCCAATCTTGGATCAGTGTCACGAGAGCCATCAGGATGGCATACACTGTATGTGAAATTGGGATGAGAAAGTGTTGGAATCATTCATTTTAGTACAGTGACATTGGTAGTTGCAAACAGGGACAATGGCATCAACGAGATTTTGATTAGGCAAGACCTACCCCATCCAACGATGCAGAACTTGAGGATGTACCTCCGGATGTAGGTGTTGAAGACCTTGACCAGGGCGATGTACATGTGGACGGACTCCAAGCCCATCCAGGTGAAGGACGTGAGGAGAAAATAGTGCAGGAATGCAGCCACAGCGATGCAGAGGCCCTCCATCTCAAAGGATGCCAGCCACCCATCCAGAAGAAAGAGCATGTTGAGCAACAGGAGCGAGGTGCTGAGATTCATTAAGATCTTTGATGGATAGTCCCTGCGGATTTTCCTGTGAAAAGTCACATATGCCCAGTTGAGAAGAAATGAAAAACCCAAAAATTGTTGTCAAAAACTTGCAGTCGCATCATTCTGCTGAACTAAGTGCGATATTTGTTTTTGCTGTTTAGTTTCTTGGGTGGTGACGGCACTGGCTCGAGCCTTCTATCCCATTTATATTCTTGGATTAATTGATGCTACAATTTAAATCACAGAGACAGACCTTGTGATTCAAGAGAATTTTACATCAGTCAGCCTCCAGCAGGGTCACTTATAAAGTTCACTAACAGGTCAGCATTTTGAAACCATAGTGCGGCAGATAAAAAAAAAAAAAAATCTGGGGGTTGCAGTGAGGGTGTGGAGAATGGATTGTGGTGCATAGGCCTCAGAAATAAAATTGCAGCTCAATGCATAGCTCTTGAAGACCTACACAATATAAACCAAATAGCACGGAAAAATGTAACGGTTTGGCCTGATCTTGGCTCACTCTATCTGTCAGGCTGCAAATAAGTACTGCACTAAAACTGATTTGCAGCAAAGTTAATGTCCCCCAATCAACCATGCCAAAATGATGGAGAATGCATGATCCCAAGAATTTCTTGTGAGGATGGTCGTAACTACAGATCACCATACAAACACTTTCTTGTCCATAGACACCAAACACTTTGAACAGAACATCAACTACTCGGTGATTATCTGGCCATATGTGTCCAAAATCATCAGAAATCTTCCGAGTTTCGCTTGCTGTCCCTGCAACTGAATTCAATTGTTGCCAAGTTATTTCAAGCCTGTAAATTGTCCTTTCATCCATTTTCTCCTCTAAGATCAACTTTTGCACTTATAAGGAAGATATCTTAGTTTGATTACTTATAGCTAGTGAAATTTAAGAGGCAGGTCTATGGGCAATATGCATCATCAAATGACTGGAGAAATAGGCACTTTTTCTGGGATTATAGCCAACACAGGCACCAGGTGTTTCCCAGCAAACTTTACACAAAAGAAGACAATACTAAGCCTGATGCCAAATCAAGTAGGTTAACGCAAATAGTAACATTCATAATGTTTTCAGCATGTTCTCTGCAAAAACCTGATATGCCCAATGGCTATTTACGTTGTAAAAGTGAGCTAAACTGGAACTAATATGTTTGTGTTACAGATGGTTTATAACATTGTTTATATTTATAAGATGGTACCAGTATTTCTTGGCCAACCACAAAACGATTCATTGTGATATAACTAAGATTTTAAGGTGTTCTACTGCCAGGATGCTTTTAATATTCTGACCTAAGGAAATTATGGTGGGCCATGCCCAATCCGGCCCACCTGCGACACCATCCCTCGCCTTCACCAGAGTTTTCTTTGGCTGACTGCCATAAAAACTAGAAGCACAACTGTAGGAAAATAAACCGTGGGACTTGTCTGCTACAGCCCTCCTTCTATCATAGGCTCTCTTTCTTCACTGATACCCAATTTAGTCTAATGCATGTCACTTCAGTTGCTTTGAACTCAAGAATTCAGATGAGAATTTGATACATCAAAATTAATAGTCCGATAAATCAGTCAAACAGAAATAATTTATGAATAGTTGTTGAAATCCAGTTAATCAGCTGTATTGGCCATGAGTGTGAGCAATGCCTCAGAGACTTACTCAAAGGCAATATAGGTGAGAAGTGTGGCAGCAGAGAAGATGGCGGAGATGCCACAGCCAATGTATGTGATGAAGGTGAGGATCTTGGTGTTCTCTGCATCAATTTTATGAGCAGTTCCTGAGATGTCCTAAAAACAAGAAAAGATACAAGAACATTTATGACAGGTATGGTACTCGGGTTAAGGCCGCAAGAACCAAAATGGCCATTAGACAATATCTTACAATATCGATGACTGTAAAACGTGATTTCTATTACTATGTTGCTTAATAACACAAAAAAGTGTGGTGAGACAGTTTTGTGAAATTTATGGATTGCCAATGGAGGAATTGAATTTCACTTGTCAGGCTTAAAGTCATTTAAAGTAATATCCTTAAAGAAAAAACACTTGCTCACACTATTTGCTGTGTATTATAATCCTTCCAATTTATTACATATTGAAATCCGATATGAAAAATAACAAAAAAAATCCCTCTTTGTATTGGTTAAGCGAGTCTTACATGAGATTGAAGTCTTGCCCCTTACTTGTGCCTAACCTTCGGTCTAAATTTCCTCCAAATGAATGCTCGGTATTCTGTTATTCTGCTTTACAGCTTGTCTTGTCAGGGCGAGGCAGTGGATTCCCAGCTCTTACCATTAAAATGCCGAAGTGTGTGAGGTGGTCACAGAGGCAGACAGTCTTGTACTCGTTGGACTCAGGGCTGACTCTGCAGCCAGCACTGTTCCAGCCTCCAGTGCCATCTGGTGGGTACAAACAGGAGGCGGTTAAACTTCTCTGAAAGTGCTCAAGTGGCAGCATGCAACATTCATAATGCTGATAAATACACTGCTTGTCCAAAAAAAAAGTCGCCATTTGGCTATAAATAAACAAATACTGTGACTGGATCATTATTGCTGCAATTAATTTTTCAGGCGGCAGTAATTATTTTAACCCTCACTGATGAAGCGCGTGGCTTCTCTTTTTTAAAAAATTCATGTTGGAAGATGTATCCATTAGTGGCAGAGAAGATGTTACAGTATTTCAGAAGGCACGAATTATTGGCCTGCATCTAGCAAAGAAAACAATGAATGAGGAAAACAAATGAGCCATCATTCTCACACACAAATTAGCCACAAAGCCTGACCTTTACCATACTGAAAGTTATTGAGCTTGCTGGAGAGGACTACAAAGTGGTTCAACAATCTCGTTGTCAAAGCAAGATCTTGAGCCAAAAATTAATGCAAGTTTGATCGGAAATAAACGTTCTAACGTTGCATATGGTTGTAAAAACAAAGACATGACGAATATACACTGTAATCAAAGCTGCATAGGTTCAAACAAAATATTATACATAGTGTACCAGTGTTTTTTTTTGGACGGGCAGTGTATATATATATACACATATATATGTAAAACATTTTGGCTTAAGGGCTTAAAAAGGGCTTGAGTAAGCCACCCATCTTTTTAATGAAACCTGAATGTAAAAAAAATCTTCCATATGCACTTACTTTGTAAGGAAAAATCCCAAAACACACAAACAGGCTTTGGATTTGACTGGAAAAAAAAATCAACAGAGAGGATTTTATTGCCTGCTTTTCTTCATTGAATTATTCCAGAACAAACCTTACAGCTTAAGATTCATTTCCTAATATTAATCACCTATTTCAGTCAGATACATTTAAAATTATAGATATTATGGTGAGATAGATATGAAACATTAAAATGTTAACATAAGGTTAAGAAAGAGTACTTGAATTATAATTCTGGAGAGAGACTATAAGTTTGCAAATTCATAGAATGAATCTTCTTACCTGGTTTTGCAAGTGTACAATTTCTATTCGCACGGGATCCTGAAGATTTTTGATGGTCTGATTCCCAACACTACTAGCTACCACATAGCTTCTTAAGTCCAGTCCATTAGAAGTTTGATCCTGGAGTGAAAAGGGAAAAAAAATTATTTTGGTACTGCCATTATTTTCAAATGTAATTGATTTTCAGAAAGTTTTCTTTTCATGTGAAGTCACTGCAGAGAACCTCATTCAAATGCAAGTGGGCAAATAAAAAAAGTTTTGTTCGTAATGAAGATCGGAAGCTGTGCATTTTGAATTCTGCAAGTGCGTATGCCAGCTAAAGCATGCAGGTGCAAGAGGATGCTTGAATGAAAATGCGTGTGTGTGTGTGTTTGTGCGTGCGTGTGTGTGTGTGTGTGTGTATGTATGCAGGGCTGGGGCAAGTCACCTGAAAAAGCCCAATCTTGCTGAAGAACATGAAAGTTAACCGGGAGATCAGTTCCACATCTGCATCACTGAGGTTGCTCAATAAGGTGTTTGGAAGTGTGACTGCAGCCAGGGGATTCTGCTGTTCAGCCTCAAAATCAATCTGCAGTGGAAGATAAACCACATGGCTTTTCAGCTCTAACTCTTATCAAGGGCCATTTTTACGACCTTCTGAAAGACAATTATAAAGCTGTATTCTAGAGCTTTCGAGAATATGCTGTATGCACGCACAAGCATCTCTGACTGAAGCCCATGGTCCTGACATCCCAGAAAGTCTTATGCGGTATATCTTATCATCTGGTGCATTGTAATATTTAAATTGTTAAAAACCACTGTTAGGTTTTGATACACATCACAAGTTATCCACAAACTATTTCTGTTTGTCTTAAACAAGTGCTGGACACAGTACACAGGTAGAGAGCCAATGAGACAAAATTTGTTGTGTTCATAAATGGAAAAAAAAAAAAAGATTTCGGATAAAGGTAACATAAAATGTTTGGAGAGTCAACGACAGTTCAGCCTCTCAGAAAACATACAACATACTAGCCTTTTGAGAAACCTAAAAGGCATTGCCAACTCGCAAATATCTCTGATACACCAAGCAGACGTGTAAGGCATCAAAATGCCATTCCAGCTCTCAAAACAAGGCGAAACATGGCAAGAGAGAGCCAAAAGAACATGAGATGAAGGGAAAAAGCCATCAGGGAAATAAACAGAGGAAACACTAGCTTAAATATTATTTCTGTAAATTAACTTTTGATGAAACTTTTTGGAACACTTATATAATTGGAAATAAAATACCATGGGGGGGACCACAAAAAAAACAATTAAGCGGTGAAAAGGGAAAAAAAACTCTCTTTATTGAGATGGACAAATATACAACCTTTCATTCATTTTAAATAGCATAAACAAGTTTCATTTCATTGTCGCCTCAACCCAAAGCAACTCTTTCCATATGTGGTTACTGCTCCAATAGCTTTCCAGGAAAAAGTCTTTACTTCTTGGCTGCCAAATGGTGTAACATCCCAGTATATTTGTCTAATGCTGGCTGTAAAATCCTTTCTCCCTTTTCCTTTAATTCATGTCCAAACCACTTTTAGCTATTCTGGATATTGTCCACATTAACATTTCCACGTCGAAAATATCACAGAAATATTTGACAGCTCCACTGCTCTTTTTTCTACTGACAGTACATGTACCAATCGTGTTATACTGCAGTGTGCATTGATGATTATACACCACCACTTTCATCTTAAAGGGGTCCCAATATATTATGTTTCCATAATCTTTGATGAAAATATGCAACCCCAATTCCAAAAAAAATTGGTATTCTGTGTAAAATGTAAATAAAAACAGAATGCATTGATTTGCAAATCTCATAAATTGACATTTTATTCACAGTAGAACATAGACAACATATCAGATGTTGAAAGTGAGACATTTTTTGCCATTTCATGACATTTAAAATTAATAAAAAATTTATAAAATCTAATCGCAAAAAAAAAAAATCAACAGCAGAACTCATGGCTATGTTTAACTGTGAAAGTAAGAGCATTTCCACACGCATGATGCAGTAAGAACTTGCAGGATTGGGATTTAACGGCTGTGTGGCCACAAGGAAGCTACTTGTTAGTGAGGCTAATCAGAAAAAATGACTTCAAATTACTGAGGAGCATAAAGATTTGACTGTGGAGCAATGGAAAAAGGTCATGTCGTCCAGATTTAGCCTATTCCAGAGAGATGGGCATTTCAGGGTAAGAAAGGAAGCCCATGAGGCAATGTACCCATCATCCATTTCGCCCACTGCACAAATCTCTGGAGGAAGTGTTATGATCTGGGCTTGCATCAGTTGGTCAAGTCTGCGATCGGCAACGTCATGCAGCAATAAAGTGAATTCAGCAGACTGCCGGAACGTACTGAATGACCAATAGATTTTTTAATCCGTGACGGCACAGGCATATTCCAGGATGACAATGCCAAGCTTCACCAGACTCAAATTGTAACAGCATGGTTCAGCCAGTACGAGGAATCATTTTCACACATTAATTGGCCGCAGCAGTCCTGACCTTAACCAACTGAATGTCTTTGGGGATGAATGAAGTGGTTTGACCCTTCTGTCATGAACACAAGACCTTGGCAAAAAATCAATGCAACTTTGGTTGGAAATAAATGTCATAACATCATATAACATTGCCAATCACAGCAAAAGGCGGTCCAACAAAATATTAGAGAGTGAGACTTTTTTGGCCAGGCAGTGTATATTATTGAATGCACCTTTCAGTCCATTTTTTTTTTTAGTTTTTTGCTCTATACAGGAAAGGGAGATTTAGCACTACTGTACCTGAACATCAGTTTCATTAGAGGGAAGGAACGCACTGAAGGATGTCCCATCATACTCGCTGGTGTTCAAAGCAGAGATTCCCAGAGCCAGGTTTTCAGAGGAGATACTCAGAGATGGCCCGTCAAACACAATCTTCTGGACCATCTCATCTACGGTCTTCAGGGCTCTTTCCCATGGGAGATAAGGGAAGTTCAGATGTTGAATAAAATAAAAAGTAAAGCATACCAAAGAGAAGCGTTCTACGTTGTAGTTTGTGAGTGATCAATGAGGCGTGGGGGTCAGGTAGTGTGGGGAGTGGACTTACAGTTCTGAAGTGGCTGCTAATGCTACATCAGAGCTTGTCATCACATTGGAGAAGACGGTCACCATAGTTGTAGCCAGGGACGCATTGATTTTAGCAACGTTGACAACCTCTTTCAGCTTGGTGACAACCTTCGAAACGTCTTTGGTCGACAGTTCCTTCTGTGTTATATCAGCTAGCTGTGTGACCACTTCTGCAGCATTTTCTATAGAAAGAGAGATATCAATTGCAACTATATAGCTGGCAATTAATGGAAAGCTATAACAGGCTATTGCACCGTAAGTGAAAAAAAAAAAAGAAAATTAAGCATGATCTAGATGTGGACCCAATCAGCTGTTGTTCACAAAAATATGTTGAAGACAAAAGTATTGGTATTTCATGTTCACACTTAATTTGCAAAACTTAGCAAACATTTGTATTTACTCTAACTAAATATTTTGGGAAGTAAAAAATGAACATCTATGCATTTTACGTTTGCAGTGTCAGGGACAATGTTAATTGCGACTGGTAGTTGTCGAGAAATTTTTACTACATTCCACTGCTGTGAATTGGCGTTTCGAAAGGATTTTAAAGGAACATACCTGCAGATACCTCAATGCCGTCTAAATCAGTACAATTAGTAAAATCAGGAGTGTCCCAGAATGAAGAGTAGTTCAGCAAGTTTATCACACTGCAAAGAAACATACAGCACTAATAGTAACCTCAGTTTGGCTTGAATATAAACAGAGAACCTATCGGAAGTTGGGATTGATCATTAGAGTTCTATTGTTAACATAACCAGTTGTCTGAGCAAAAGGGGGTGCAGCAATACTCAGTACTTCAAACAATGTCCTCCTTATTAAATACATTTGAATTGGTGAATTCAATAGAGGCCCAACTCCATATTCAAAATGTGTTGAATTCACCGATTCATTTATCATGCAAATTCTAGCTTATGTTTAATGTTGCATTATTTGATATTCCAGGATGGGATGAAGTATATATCTTATAAACATCAGTTTTCATGAAATTTCAAATTACTGTATTTTTTAAGGCTAGAGTGCAGTTTTCAACTCAAATTAAAAAAGAAAAACAGAGGAAGAACTGCAGTTTAGGAGGACCATCTTCATTTACATACAGCTAGAAAATGAAAATGACAAGTTCAAAATTTTCTATCTCATGTCTGGGCTTTGTAATCCCCAATACTTCTTTTCTTTTCCCATATACATTTTGGCCTGACTAAAATTTCCACAGGCTGGGAGCGATTAATGGTAATCCTAGGAGACTCACCATGTTCTGGAGGCATTCAATGCTTTGTTAGGGAAGCAGGGAACAAACTGGGTTACAGTTGGTCTACTTTCAGGCCAGTTGTAATGTGTGGGATTTTCTTCTGCCTTACAGTTTTCTGAAGAAACAATGATTGACACACATAGACACCTATGACTTACTTTGTCCACACTTATAAATCATGTACCTCAACAAAATTTGGGGAATCCTCGGCGTTCCATGACAATAAAGTTTTGTTCTAATTGCATGACATGATGCACCTTCAGGAAAAAAAGGTGACAAAACAAACCCCCCTAGGAGTTTTCAATCTTCACATATATGATGGAGGATTCCCTATTGATTTGATGATTCCTCTAAGATAAAAGCCAAAGAAACAATTTCTTTCTGAGGGTGTAATTTTGGGCAAATGAGCACTGCAAAAGAGTTCGAAGGAGTTTCAACAAGGGCCAAGTTGAAAAGATCCATACCCACAGCCTGGACGACGATGGCATCCAGCTCAAGGCCACTTCCTATTGTCAGATTTTTCATGCGCAACCAGTCCTCGATTACCGCTTCTTCCAATGGGCTCTCAGAGGTGAATCTGTAAACCAGGAGGACTAGGCAGGTGTACCTGTAGGTTGCAGAAACAATATTGAAAAATGACCCAAAGAACCCAAACAGTAAATTTTAGTTCCAAGACCAGGCATGCTAGACTGAAATAATTTGAACTCTAATGCAGAAACAATGCTGATGGTTAATGTGCATGGTGTATTTATTTATATTTTAACCCTATGAAGAGCTACTAGAGATAACAATCACTACTGGTAACTGAATATGATGGAGTTCTGGAATGCTGACAAGGAATTCTGGGGCAACAATTATGTTAAAAAATTTACTGTGCAAAGGGTAAAGCATGGTCATTAAAACCTCTCTTTAGAAATGGATGTGTGACACATCACATAAAATATCTTAGTCATTGTTATTATAAGGAATGACTAATCTGCACAGGCTTACCGTTTACTGGCATCGAAAGCGTCATCAACATCAGAAATCTGAATGCTGAAAAAATCATTCACATACAAGCAATTACACATTTTTAATTGTAGGCAAACTGAGGCATGCACAAAATAAACATGACATGCATGATCTTCACATGCAAAACACTGAAAATTATTTCTTACCTGACATTAGCGACGTACATGCTGTATGTCCAGTTTTGAAATGTTTGATTAAGCTGTGATAAAATTAAATTTGAAAATTAGTATATTTTACACTCTCATCAGCTATCTTAATTTCTCTCATCAGCAATCTGAATTTGTCATTAACTATGGAAAACTGTGCTAAAATACTTACCCAAAGCACAGCAGTCCGCTCTACCTCCATTTCATTCATTTGTGCCTGGTTGTCATTGACAACAAATGAAAGCCGGTAGTAGAGAGCCTCTGTGGACAGAAGACAGATCATTAATTAAGACCAGTATTTACCAGGCTCATGACATGTTACTGTACTTCTTACGGGAGGGGGGATCAGTACATCACAAATACATTTCCTGTGTAGCATAGCAGGAGGTAATCCCTAAAATGACTTAATTTGAAATTATGTGATGTGATGTTTGCATTATGCAACAAATTAAATGCTTATGTCGTAGAGAATATATAGCCACAGCTATGTAGCCATGTATAGAGACCTAATCATCATAGAGTAAAAGTATTTCATCACAAAGTACTGCCTGTAGAAAAAGAACTGTGAAATTTAAGAGCATAATTAAATATCACCAGTCTTATCTTCTGCTATGCCACACAGTGATCACAAGATGGCTCCCGAGGAACATTTTCTGTTAGTGCCAAACTACAATAAATCTCTATCCTCGTTCCAAGACTGTTCTTAGGAGACTTTCAAGTGCATAAATTCACTCTGCTCATATCATTACATATTACATCATTACATATCATTGCATGACGTGTCTTCTAATGTTTTGTCTGGAGCAAAATGTGTTGACACAACATGAGAAAATGTCGTTTCAACACAACCATCTGGACTATAAAGCCAAACATTGAAAGTTTAGGTGAACCAGATTAAGAAAAAATTTGACCTTTGAAATTTAAGACAGAAATCAGCCCTGGTAAACAGGATAGAAAGTCTCCTGAGAAACTTGAACACTGTAACATGAAATCACAAGTGGGTGTAGTACCCAGTTTTGTAGGAGACAGCTTCAAAGTCTGCAGAGCACTGAAAAGCTAAAGCCTTGATTGGAAAATTGCACTCCATGTTAGATTCTTATTGTCCCGCAATCAGCAATCCCTTTCAATCAGTTCACCAAAGATGACAGACAGATTTCCACCAGAAACTACAACATCCTATCATCACTACTTGTCAAAGCAAAGAATCTACAATGAAGAAGTGATTTTTGGCTTGTTCTACATCTACAGTGTTGTCACAAAACATACTGTTCCCCGTTGAAAGTCCACACAGACATGAAATATGAAAGTGAGCTTTACACTGGCACACTTTGAGCTCAAGGATGACGGATGAGATCCCATTCGTGGTGGCTGTTGCGGGCAGACTGGCCATTGCTACATTGACTCCTCTGGGTGGAGTGAAAAGAGGAGTCGGGCCCTTTGTAGGGATAAAAGTCTGGTCTATTGTAGCTGTATTTGGCGAATGAGACAGATGTGCCTCCGGGTGGTTTGAGGTGGTAACGGCCGCAGTTGAGGTTTTCCAGGTCTTAGTGCCTGTGGAGGAATCCGTTGTAGAAAACGGGTGGCTAGAAGCAGACACTAGTCTGTCATTTGGGTACGCTTCCATCAGTTTACCATCTGAAAATTCCTCAGATCCATTAAGGGGAGGCTCCATTTGGGCTCCATGCCCAGTTTCCAGGAGGGCAGTAGGCCTGGATGGTTCTTTATGCTGTCCAGTAGGATGACTAGGCCACTGTTGGCTGCCATAGTGCCCAGAAGTGTGCATTAATGCTATCGTTGGTTGATTAGACTGTGTAGCACCTGAGGCTTCTCCCATCATGCCCTTAGCACTGAAGAACGTCAGATCCAAAATGGGGGTGAAGACAGACCTAAATTCCTCTTCATCTGAATGAGGAGGTTGTGTCACTGCATGGTCAGAGGACTGTCTAAGGGATGTCACACTCAAACTGCTCAGATAAATAGTTCCTGAAGGCTGAGGGAGAAAGGACTCACTGTGTTCTGAAAAGCTGACATGTTGCATATGGAGCACAGTGGGGGAGGCGTTTAGCAAAGAGGGGAGTGGTTTTGTCTCTGAGAGGTTAGTGAAGTCATTATCATTAGCTTGTGACAGACCCTGCCACATGCTTTGAGCTTGACTGCCCAGCGTGCCTGAATAGCTGGGTTCTAAGAGATGGGTCACGGATAGAGACCCCCACTGGGAACCATTCAAATGGAAGAAATCCATTTTTCCTTCTGTCAAATAACTCTCCAACCCGTGTGATTTTTCCTCCTCTCCATCCACTGAGGAATTATCCGCCAATTGTGAGAATAGGCTGTCATGCAGAAAGCCTGTTTGGGAAAAGGAAACAGGTATGCTAAACGTGGGCAATATATCAATTTGTCCCTCCATTGTTTCGGGTATTGCATTGAAGGGCTGAACGGAAGGTAATTTGTCAGCAGGGGCTGCAGTAGCCCCGTGTGATACTTCAGTGATATCACTGACAGAAATATGACCTGGAAGTGTCAACCATCTGTTATCAGAGTCTGAAGGACGGCTGTAGTGTCCTTTTAAGCTGCTAAATAGGGTTTTGGAGGAACCGTTTACCTGGGAGAGCTCCAAAGCCAAAGAGGAGTCTAATCTAGATCCCACAGGTGTGTCTGACATTATTACTGCAGTATTACTGCTCTGAGCCGTGGGCATTGTATCAAAATGAAGGGTAGACTGGCTGTCCTTAAAATGAGGTCTCGCCGTTGACGTGAATTGTTCTGTGAGTGACAGCAACGGCAAGTCCCTGTAGTCTTTGTGAGAAGATGAATGGCGAACCTCAGCTGAACTGCGTGTTAAAGCCAGAAAGAAATCACTGAGGTGTGACAAGGACAATGGAGGAAGCGTTAGAGCCTCCGTCATTAATAAGTCACTTTGCATCTCGATAGCTGGTGTCACAATCGCCTCTGGGCTTCTCCAGTGGGCTGCGTCAGCTTGAGAAGGCGGAATATGTGCTGAATCACTGAAAGGACCCCTTTCCAATTCTGAGCTTCTGATGGTGGGGAATAAGGAGGCAACCTCTGACACAGCAGGGAGGAAGCTGTCCAAATGCTCTGAGGAATCAGTGCCCTGGACTGACAACTGTCCCTCGAAAGAACTGGCTAAAGGCACGTCTGTTTGCGTTTCTGTTTCCTCAGTTTTGTTGGACAACCCAACATGGTCATCCAGCACGGACGGGATCGAGGGAGTGCTAAATAGCCATGGGTCCAAAGATGATGGCTCTTGATCAATGTCAGCATTTGTTTCCAGTGTGATTTCACCAAATCTGTTTGGCTCCGGCAGGTATGTCTGGGCACCTGCCCCATTTGGAACTCCATAAAATACGGGCATCGGTACCAAGGGAGCGGGTGGGCGTCGTACAGAGTCTCCTGCCAGCGGGTTCCTGCCCAAATAGGCTTCTGGCAGATCATTCAAAGGCATTTCAATCTCCTCCAGGCCCACATCATCAAAGCTCATAGCATTCAGAGAGTCAGCCAGGAAGGCGTCATCATCAACTAAACTTTCATCAAGAGAGTAGGGTAATTGAAAATCAAAAAGGCTGAAAGACTCCTCCCCAAGTCCTATGTCATAGATGAAAGGCTCCATACCAGATGAGTATTCAAGAGATTCGGTCCAGTTGATGGTGCTGTTCTCTGTGCTCACCTCCAGGGCCCAGTGAGGTGCCAGGGGCTTGTTCTTTCGATTATTGTGCGACGCCGCGTGGAAAGACTCCACATGCTCGCTCCCATTTTGGGTGCCAGCTGGTTGCCATGGATGTACCACCACTGATTGAATGTCACCCTCGGACATCAGGTCTGCTTTCCCAGAGACTGAAATTGATGTGGTCACCTTTGGCTGCGGGGACGTATTTGGCATGGATATCATTGGTGGCACAGCGGGAGGCTTCGTTAGGTAGATCACGGGCCTTCTGGGACCCCGGGTGAGAGTCTCAGGTTTCCGTCTCACAGGCCAGATCAGGGGCGTGGAAATCATGCCAAGGGAGGTTTTGGAGCTTCGTGGACCAGCAATGACAAGTGGTCGGGTGTGCGGGGTGGTAGACAGGTCTGCGGCTGCTTCTCCCAGTCGAAGAATCAGCCGCAGGGAGGCCATATTGTTCGCTGTTCGATAAAAATCGGTCATTGTGATAAGAGGGAGTCAAAGCAAGTTAACATTCTGCTTTCAAGTGTCATTTCATTTGTTCCTCTATAAGCACTTAAATGCATTTAACCTGTTAACTGTCACTGGCCCCTAATTTTCGAACAAATTTTGAATCCTTCATTTGTAAATCCTCAACCAATCCAGGCAAACGATATACCATTTGAAAGCTTAGACGCTCAGGATTTCATTTCTACCCACCTTTTTGCCCTACGTCAGTCATAACAAATACAGTAAATCAATTTCCCCACATAGACACCACATACTTGAGTGCAATGAAACTTGTCAGTCCTCATCATCAAAGTTGTGTCGTGACGGTCAAACCATGTATTATCCGTTCCATTTGGTCTTGTTCGAAAGCTAAGAACCTGTGCAATCAAGATATCCACGTTGTTTGTCCCAAAATTGAAGATTAAGCCGTATATTTTATGTAAATACTCATAACAGCAACAACAGACACGCAGTATTTTGTGTAATAGAACCATTGTATGTGGGAGCAGTGAGCATTTGAAATGTGGTATACCAATCCAGGCCAAATGTGAGAAAATGCGGGTGACAGTTAAGAGGTTAAAATTATAAATGAAACACAATACCTATAATGCATTTTAAAATATCTCCACACATCTTTATTAGTCCTTCACAAGTTTTCACTGTTACCCCGAGAAAGTGTTCCTCTAGAATAATTATTTATACTGTATAAATAACTGCATTTTGCAGGTACAGAATAGCAGATTTGTGATCAAATTTCCTTTCGAATTATGAAAACCATATGTCCAAAGACTGACATGCACTCAAATACTTTCTCAAATCCTACTGCAAATAGGAAAAAAAAAAAAACTTTATACTTACAGTCAGGCCCATAAGTTTTTGGACAGTGACACTATTTTAATCACTTTAGCTCTGTAGCCACTACAATGGATTTTGAATGAAACAATTAAGAGCTTGATATGTTGGTTCCCAGCTTTAATGTAATAGTTTTGTCAAAAACATTTTGCCAACCAAGTAAGGAATTATGGCCATTTTTATTCATCGCCTAAAAATTTTGGGGGCTCATAGGTAGTAGGATAAACTGTCATCCTACTTGAAAATTAGGGTAACTCTGTCTGAATCCTTTTTTCTCCTCAGTGGGTTGGCCAGTCAGTCTCAGAACTGCACATGGGCAATGAGAATTGGCATAGGCAGGGACTGACAAAGCCAATTTTCAAATTTACGCTGTTTACGAGCAGATTTATCGTGTTTATGAGCAAGTCAGCAAGGAGTTGTGGAGCGTGCATCCCCAGAAGTCTGCAAGTCTTTGTAGTGCACGTAGCTCCAGGTGTGGACCAGTAATCATACATTAAATTGCCATATTTAATACTTAGAAGCTAATCCCTTGCAAATCTTCCCGGGTGAAGCTCTGCCAGGCCTCTACGGCAGCAGTTTTCAGTTTCTGGTTTCTTTTTTGGGTGTTTTGCCAAGTTCAGCGCATGCTCAGCTTCAAATTCAGATCAGGTGACTTGACTTGGCCTTTGTAGAATATTCCACTGCTTTGCCTTCAAAAAGTCTTGGGTTGCGTTCATAGCAGTGACATGCCATTGGAGGTAAGTTAGGTGAAATCCTTACATTTTCACAGACAATTACTCATCCTGTTTCCATTTTCTGCACTTTGTTTGATTAGTAATCAAACAATTGATTGACTAATTTTCTAAAAGTAATTTGCAGAATGACTGCCCAGGTCATATATCTTCAGCATTATTGCTCATTACAAGAGAACTTGAAATGCTCACAAGACTGCAGATTTGCTTATGTTTGTCACCAATACTGTAGGCTAACAATGAGCTGACATTATGCCATTTCAAATGAATGTTAAGACTGTTCTTGTCATGTTCAATGCATGATCAATACTTTTAAAATGATCTTTTCGACTTTAATGCACTTCAGATGTTTGAATAAGTCAGGTCCTGCACGGGTTGAACCGTTACCTGCAATTATTTCAAAATAAACTTTAAATCTGACACAATCCATTAACCCTTTAAGGCCTAATGCAAAAATCCCAGCAGAGAATCATGCTGCCATGTTTACCATAGTAACCTGTATTTGGGCTGAAGCACAGCTTCTCAGCTTTCAGGAACAGTTGGAATTTTTTTTTCTATTGCGCAAAACTTACAGTAATTACGGTACTTTCAAAATTACGCGCATATCTGTGTCGGCAACGACGCGTTCTTAAAATGCGCACATGCTGTCCCGGTTTAAATGGGTTAATACAACACCTGAAATCCGTCCATTCGCATCAAATATCTAGTACACATCCATGAATTTCACTGAAATGCATATATCAAAATTTAGTTTAGCTAACAAACAAAGCCACCTGAAAATATGGCACTTTTAACAAGCAGCAAAGCAACGGATGCCACTGTTGTCACCGTCGATGATTAAGTAGAATTTCTCCCATAAATCCAACTCGGCATTTGAGGTTGAGATGTTAACAATTTGATGTTCACTAGAAGTTATTTTTGTTCTTATGTTGATCTATTTCTTGCCAAGCATCAGTCAAGCAGAAAATGAGCAAGTTAATTTCACTCCTGCCAGATATTATTCATGAGGTTAAGGTTGTGTTTTTTCTCATTCATTTTAATTTCTCTGGGTGTGCTCCACCCGCACGTAAGTATTTTTTACCCGCAACCATGAATTTAAACTTTTTTTTTGTTTGTTTGCTCATTTTACGCGCATATTCAAATGCAACCCTGGGATTCACTGTATATGATGATTTTTACATCTGGAAATGATTAAAACAATTTTGAACAATATTTAAAAATACTTATTATTAACACTTTCAAAGATTACTGTCATCAGGTGTCCATACTTTCAGCAATGGTTTGCGTATGTGCTTTCACTCTGCGCACGAGCAGACCCCTTTCTCTGCAGAGAAGCGTTTTTTCCTGCTACTTGTATAAATGCCCATAACAGCAATTATGGGCATTTATGTGGGGGACGCAATGGCGCAGTGGTTAACTGTGCTTGACTTGGGATTGAAAGGTCCTGAGTTCAAGTCCTTGCCATGGCTTTCGCAGTGTGTTCTTGGGCAAAAAGACTTCATTCTCACAGCGCCTCACTTTAACCAGATGTATAATTGGGTAATACCCAATTGTCAGGGAAACCTGGCAAAGAGCTGATGGAAGAGCGTTCTGTCGAGGGGCAGTAGCGATACTCCTGGTGGCTTCATGCTACAGAAACTGGAGTTAAGCGCCAGCATGATGAGCCACATGGGCTCGTGACAGACTTTGCCTATGAGCATTTATCTCCCTTTCTCCACATACTTTACCTCTCATCATTCCGGTAAAAGTTTCTTATTTGTCCATAGGATGTTGTTTCAGAACTATACAAGCTTTTTGATGACTTTTGCTAAACTTCCTGTTTTTAGTCATACTGGTGGTTTTCATTTTGCAGTAAACTCTCTGTATTTAGTCTGATGTAGTCTTCTCTTGATTGTTGACTTTGCCAGAACATGCCATCCTCTTGAAGGGTGCCCTTGATATGACAGAGTTTTTCTTTAGTGGGGAAATAACTCCTCTGTCATCCACCACAGCTGTCATCCATGGCCCACTGGCCCTTTGGTGTCCCTGAGCTCACTGAGGCATTCTGCCTTGAGAAGGGTATACCAAATAGTTGATTTGGACACTGCTAATTTTTTTTTTTTTTTTGTTTTGTTTCTCTGATGGGTTTGCTTTGTTTTTATGCCTAATGAAGACTAATTTCACTGCAAGTGACTGCTCTTTGGATTTAATATTAAGGGCTAAATGCAACAGATTGCAAATGCAAATGCCACATTTGAAATTAGCTCTGGACTTGTTTACTTTTAAATGACATAATGAGGAAATAACACACATGGAAAAGCTGAGCATTGAATAGTTCAATGACTGATCAATCAGTTTTTCAAGGGGCGGGAATGTATGTTTAGTGCTGTAATTCCCATACTATTCAACCTATTTCGGGATAAATACCATCAAATTAAAACTGAATATCTGCACTTTGAGCTTATATTCATTATCAGATTTCTCCTTGAATATGCTGTGGTGAACAGCAAAAACAAAAATCACTTTGTTGCAGTCCACATACTTATGGGCCAGACTGTATGTAGCCATGACCTCATTTAAATATTATGTTTACCCTTAAAATACATTTGGAATTTCTTAATTGTGACAATTAAATAATTAAAAGTGATGATAAGACTTCAAGGTACTGTAATAGTAAAATATAGTATGGCATAGTAATATAGTAGGAAAAATAAATTGAAAAACAAACAAACAACTGACTCTGGCAACTGCATTAATCACTCAACAAGGCTTTCTTTGCCCGGTGTGAACTTAGCTGAAAATATGTAAATTGTAGAAACAGCTGAGGTTTCAAAGATTGTCAGTGACATGGTTATAAAGAACCTTGAAAGCCATCAGAAAAAGAAGCTGAAAAGAGGGTCACAAGACATGTTAATCAAACTGGTACAAGATTCATGCACCTTTTCAGGTAGCCACTGAAAAGGCTGCACACATCCACAGGGATGTTCCAATTAGGGCCCACATCCAGGATTGCATTAAGCTCATTCTCCAAACACAATAGACCGCCAAAAAAATCAATTTCCCGAGAGGTCAGATGAGTTGAGAGAAAACAAATCCATCTTACGATTGGCAGGGCTGGTGAGTAGACTTGTGTTAGGAGTGATGGCTGCTGATGGAGTAATCAAATGTGTAGCTGTTGACAAGGATGTCAAAAGTGAAAGAAACAGTTTGAAAGCCAAAATAAGTATTCTTCAAGTAAGTCATGAAGTGAGTATAGTTAAGGTGAAAATGATCATACATGGTCTCATTTCTGTTCACGAAGATACAAATAAATATGTGTGTAATTTATTAAGGCCATGGTAGATTTTAGGAAATGTAATCATTGGACATTTTTGTCTATGTGACTTAACTGTAGCTTATGCCTTGGTGCCTTTGTTGAGACTTCTCATCCGGGGCTCTTGAAGAGGATATTGGTATGTTTTTTGTGGTGGGAGATGATGCGGATGCTTTCTGAGCTGGTAATATGAACACCAGATGTAAGGCAAATGGCATTCAGAGAAAGAATAGGATTCATTAATTTCTTTATATCCCAACGTTATCAATATTAAGTATGTTGTCAATGTAGCCCATTGGAAAACTGTGTCATTTCTTCATAACATTTTAATAACAGGCTTATAAATTAGTCTTGATTATTCAGTAAATAAATTGTGACAATCCAGTGATTTTAAACAGGAACAGCTTGGAAGCAATTACGTGATTTAGGGTCTGAGGCTCTGGGCACGTAGAAATAAAGTCGAAACAAGAAAACAATTTAGATTTTTACAATTATTTTATTTTTATAATTATTCCTTTTGCCTTGGAAGATCTAGCTTTTGGGTTCAAATCCAGGCTCAGTTCTTCTCGATTGTTGTCTTATAGCAAAATAAATAACACGTGAGACAAAGCAGTCAGTGATACACTGCTATATGGACGAAGACTTTCTGAAGACCGCACTCAATGTATCAACTAAGCGCAGTGACTTCATAACTATAGCATCCGCCTCATGATTGGTTGCCCCATGCTCAAGCCTGGATCAGGTGATATCACAAGCTTTGAGAATGGTGGTTGCTACTCCACCCCTGACACTTGGAACCAAAACAAAGTGTGATTTTTGATGTTGATGCTATAAAAACTCAAAGATGCGTCCGTCAAATAAACACATGCAAAGTGACATCTGTCAAACTAACGTGCGCAAGTTAATATGGGAATAACAGCTTTTACGAAGTCTATTGACTCCAGTGTACCACTGTAAGTCATGAATACATGTTCTCGTAATATTTTTAACCAATTCACTAAGATTCATCTATAGCAGGTGGTTATAAGAAGATTGAAACTTAACTGTGAAGTTATGAGTGTGATGGTTCAAGAAGAACCCTGATTTTTGAAGACCCATGCAATCTTTTCTGCCTTGATTTGGAATCATTCTTTTTGGTCATTTGCAAACATGATACATTCTGCATCAGTGTAAGAAGAAAACATCTATCTATGGTGTATCAATCAGAAATAAGAGAAAAGTGTTATAATTTTGTCTGTCAAAAATAACATATGCAAGGGCCTTCACTTCAATGGAAAACTGAAATTTACGAAGTTAATGACCAATGGCTTATCTTCTGCTTTTTATTTTTCATAAGCTATACAGTGCTGTGAATAAGTATTTGCCCCTTCCTGATTTCTTTCTCTTTTTTTTTTTTTGCATATTTGTCACACTTAAATGTTTCAGATCATCAAACAAATTTTAATATTTGACAAAGATAACCAAAGTAAATACAAAATGCAGTTTTATCTTGGCCCTATGTGAGAAAGTAATTTCCCCTGCCCCCACCCCCCCTTGTTAAATCATATATTAACTCTGATTAACCACATTTTTTAGTTGAATTTCACTAGCCACACCCGGGCCTGTTTACTGCCAGGCCTGTTGAATCAAGAAATCACTTAAACAGAACCTGTCTGACAAAGTGAAGTAGGCTAAAAGATCTCAAAAAGCAACACATCATGCCGTGGTCTAAAGAAATTCAAGAACAGATGAGAAACAAAGTCATTGACATCTATCAGTCTGGAAAGGGTTACAAAGCCATTTCTAAGGCTTTGGGACTCCAGCGAACCACAGTGACAGCCATTATCCACAAATGGAGAAAACTTGGAACGGTGGTGAACCTTCCCAGGAGTGGCCGGCCTACCAAAATTACTCCAAGAGCACATCAACGACACATCCAGGAGGTTACAAAAGAACCCAGAACAACATCTAAATAACTGCATGCCTCACTTGCCTCAGTAAAAGTCAGTGTTCACGATTTAACAATAAGAAAGAGACTGGCAACCATGGGAGAGCTCCAAGGCGAAAACCACTGCTGACCAAAAAAAACACAAAGGCTCGTCTCACATTTGCCAAAAAACATCTTGGCGATCCCGAAGACTTTCGGGAAAATATTCTGTGGACTGACAAGACAAAAGTTGAACTTTTTGGAAGGTGTGCGTCCCATTACATCTGGCGTAAAACCAGGCACGAAGCCAGGGGGTTGCTTGCAGTTGCTACAGCAACACCAAAATATGGCCCAGCAACCGCAAAGCAACCCCAAGGCTGAAAACTAAAAGTTTTTTTAATAGTGTTATGAAAAAAAGGTAATAATTTAATGAAACATTTCATGTGTTTTTGTTATAACTAAAAATAAAAGGCAAAATATAAAACGATGAGACTCGCGAGAACTAGCCAATCAGGGGTCACGTTAATGTAACGTTGTTAGCTAGGAAAGAAGCGGGATCGTTGGAAACGCAGACTCATAACAGCAAAGTGCCAATATGGATCGATATCTGCTGAAGCGTAAGGCAAATTGAGTTTAAACGTTTGTATATTGTTCAAGTAAATATGATTATGTGCGTTTTGACGTTAGATGACCGAGAAATATGGGTTTAAAGTATGTGTAATGACGATAGTAAGTATGGGCAGAAGATGTCTCGCAGACCTTTTATTTTTGAAATAAATCTGTCAAAATTGAAGCCATCCGATCTCCAAATGCATGTTAATTTGGGAGCAACTGAAGGAGACGGTCTGCATCGCAAATCTAAGGTAACATTACCCTGGCTAACTGGTTAGCTGGCTAACTTAGTGTTGTGATTGCCATTTATTATTGTTGGCCAAAGGTAACGGGAAGCCAGCTAGGTTATAATGAAGCTTCCTATGGGTTAGCTAGTTATATTTCATGAACAGAGGTGTATAGTAAAGAAGTACATGTACTTACATGTACTTACTTAAAGTTAGAGTACTTTAAGTAGTTTTTTTGAGGATTTGTACTTCACGTTTTTTTTTTAAACCAGGACTTTTACTTTAAGATAAAAAGTATACTTTCACGTCATTACTTTGACACTGGCCACTTCGTTACTCGTTACAAATTAAAATATGAATGTAATTCATCATTTAAGGATTATCTGGATTTGGCCTCAGAAGAACAACGGTGCTCGGCAGGGTATCTTTGTGCAGATGTGTCTGCCAGCGGACATGGAGCTGCAAATATATGCACGCAGTCACAATATTGCATCACTAGATGGCACACCAGGATCAGTTATTGAATATTCACAAGCAAACCGAGCTGGAACAATGTTGACGAGTTCAGTCCCATCCCTGTTTTTCAGGAGTTGCCTGAATAAAAGTCATCAGCTAAGCCTGATGTGCAAACTGCGCGGTATACTTGCTCATAGTATCTATCCAGCAGTTCAAAAAAAAATTTCTCTTGGTACAGAAATAATCGTCCTCTGTTGCAACCACTTCAGCAAGAGTGAGTCAATGGTATCCCAATTACCTCCTTGGCAGAGGTCTGCGCTCTCTGAGTGCTTTTCTAGTTGTTAAATGGTTTGTAGGCTAGGGCTATTTTGTGCATTTCTCACTGCCGTGAAAAAGCGGTACATATACCAGCAGTTAAATTATCAACAACGAACTTCAAATTGATTTTGACAGGCCTAGGCCCACACCATAATGTTTATCTGTTTCATGGTGCGCGCATATCTCCCAGACGGCCCTGATTCGAATGAGTAGGCCACTAATGGCATCCATATCCTTCTTTATGCTGTTTAATTGGCATTGTAGCAAATTGACAAGCAACTCCGTACAGTTGTATAGCAACTACTAAGCAACTGCAGTGAAAAATTTCTGGCTACGCCCATGTGTAAAATTAACACAGCATTTCATAAAAAGAACATCATGCCAACAGTCAAACATGGTGGTGTTAGTGTGATGGTCTGGGGCTGCTTTGCTGCCTCAGGACCTGGACGACTTGCCGTAATTGATGGAACCATGAATTCTGCTCTCTACCAGAAAATCCTGAATATGAATTTCCGACCATCAGCTTGTGACCTCAAGCTCAAGCGCACTTGGGTTATGCAGCAGGACAATGATCCAAAACACACCAGCAAGTCCACCTCTGAATCGCTTAAAAAAAAACAAAATGAAGATTTTGGAGTGGCCAGTCAAGGTCCAGACTTAAATCCAATTGAGATGCTATGGCATGACCTTAAGCAGGCCGTTCATGCTCGAAAACCCTCCAATGTGGCTAAATTAAAGCAATTCTGCAAAGAAGAGTGGGCAAAAATTCCTCCACAGCGATGTGAAAGACTCACTGCCAGTTATGGCAAATGCTTGATTGCAGTTGTTGTCGCTGAAGGAGACACAACCAGTTATTAGGTTTAGGAGGCAATTTCTTTTTCACATAGGGCCAGGTAGGTTTGGATAGCTTTTTCCCTCAATAAATGAAATCATCATTTAAAAACTGCATTTTGTATTTATTCAGGCTGTCTTTGTCTAATATTGAAATATGTTTGATGATCTGAAACATTTAAGTGTGACAAATATGCAAAAAAAAAAAAAAAAAAAATCAGGAAGGGGGCACACATTTTCACAGCACTGTATATGTGTACTATCATTTGAAGTAAATTGGAGACAAAATTAAAAAAGTTTAAAAATTTACCACTGAGTTAAATATTTGTAACACCTTAGCATATTACCACAGTAGTTAAATGACATTAGACACCTCATTTGGTTTATGGATATGGGACTAAGTAGTCATGAAAAAGTATAATATTGAGGGAAAATTTCTTTTCCAAGATTAAATATATTGGTTAATACACCTCCAATACAATATATTAGCGGATACTTTCTTTATACAATCCCAATTCCGAAATAGTTGGGACAAAGTGTAAATTGTGCATAAAATCAAAACGCAATGACTTTCAAATCACACCAGCCTGTATTTTACTCACAATAGAACAGCGATAACATAGCAAATGTTGAAACTGAGAAATTTTACAATTTTATCCACAAAATGAGCTCATTTCAAATTTGATGGCTGCTACATGTCTCAAAAAAGTTGGGACAGGGGCCTGTTTACCATGGTGTAGCGTCCCCTCTTCTTTTTAACACAGAGTGGAGGCGTCTGGGCATTGAGGAGACAAGTTTCTTGAGTTTAGCCATTGGAATTTGATCCCACTTTTGTTTAATACAGGCTTCCAGCTGCTGGAGTGTTTTGGGTCTCCTTTGATGGACTTTTCGTTTAATTATGTGTTGTGTTCCAGGGTCCTGGGCCTTTGGCCAGGACAGTATTTTTGGGTTTTAACAGTTGTCTCAGGATTTCACTTTTCATAGTTCATGTTTATTGTTCATGTGTTTACTTTTCCATGTTTTGTTTTGCCAGGTCTGCCCAGCCACTCCTGCGCTTGTCTGCGTTCCGCCCCATGTCTTTGTTTTCGCACACTTCTGAGCTCTGGTTGGCTTTTGGTATTTCCCCCTTCCTTCTGTGCTGTGCTGGATTCAGGGCTGCCTAAGCTTAATTGGCAATTAACTGTTTTTAAGTTACTAACATTTACTAACAGTCATGGGAGGTGTAATTCTTAGACAGGCACATTACTAATACTACTAATTTAGATAGGGAGTTTATTGTCATGATTCCTGCTTTGCTATTTCAAGATCTTGCTGTGCTTTTCTGTTAACATTCATGCTTCCTTCCAATCTGCATGCTTCATTGGTACTTAAGCTGAGCACGCTCATTTTCTTAATGAGCAAGTCATGTCAGCCTATCATTGTCCTTGTCTCATGATCTCGCCTTGCCCCTTGTTTCTTCTCCAGGTGTTGCCCCTCATGTGTGCTGATTTTCCTCCCTTTATCTGGAGTCGGTGGAAGTTGGCTGGCAGACAGAGTCTCGAGTTTCACGCGCTTGTGTTTAGTGTATCAGTGCAGTGTTACGTCTTTTAGCCAAGCCAAGTCTTGTTTGTATTATAGCCTGATTATTCTTTTCTGTTTGTGGTTTTTTCCCTGGAGGTTCCAGTGGTTTTTGTTTTTTGTCATTTGGACCTTTTTAGTTGTCAGCTCTGTGAAGCTTACCTTAGTTGGATTTTGCAACCCTTTGGGCCAAGTTTTCTGTTGGCCCTCGTGCCTGTTTTCTTTTGTTTAAATAAACTTCCTGTTCCCCTGCATCTCGCATCTGGTGTCTCACTGATCTCGCATCATTATGCGCCATATGTTCTCAATCAGTGAAAGATCAGGACTGCAGGCAGGCCAGTTCAGCACACAAACTCTTCTACTACGAAGCCATGCTGTTGTAATAGCTGCAGTATGTGGTTTTGCATTGTCCTGCTGAAATACACAAGGCCTTCCCTGGAATAGATGTCATCTGGAGGGGAGCATATGTTGCTCTCAAACCTTAATATACCTTTCAGCATTCATGATGCTTTTTGAAACATGCAAGTGTCCCACATCATATCCACTTATGCATCCCCATACCATCAGAGATGCTGGCTTTTGAACTGAACGCTGATAACAGGAGGGGTGGTCTTTCTGCTCTTTAGCCCAGAAGACACGACGCCCATGATTTCCAACAAGAATGTCAAATTTTGACTCGTCTGACCACAGGACACTTTGCTACAGTCCATTCTAAATGAGCCTTGGCCCACAGAACACGGTGGTGCTTCTGGATCATGCTCAGCAATGGCTTCCTTTTTGCATGATAGAGTTTTAGGTGGCATCTGTGGATGGCACGGCAGACTGTGTTTACAGACAGTGGTTTCTTGAAGTATTCCTGGGCCCATTTAGTAATGTCAATGACAGAATCATGCCGGTGAGTGATGCAGTGGCGTCTGAGGGCCCGAAGATCGCGGGCATCCAGTAAAGGTCTTCGGCCTTGTCCCTTACGCACAGAGATTTTTCCCGTTTCTCTGAATCTTTTGATGATGTTATGCACTGTTGATGATGAGACCTTCAAAGCCTTTGCAATTTGACATTGAGGAACATTGTTTTTAAAGTATTCCACAATTTTCTTACGCAAGCCTTCACAGGTTGGAGAGCCTCTGGCCATCTTTACTTCTGAGAGACTCAGCCTCTCTGAGACATTCCTTTTATAACCAATCATGTTACACACCTGATGCCAGTTAACTTACTTACTTGCTAAATGTTCCTTCAGCTGATTCTCTTACAGTGCCGGACAAAAGTCTTGTCACTTATCCAAGTTGAAGGAACAACAAATAATAACCTGACTTGTAGTTGATCAACTGGAATCAAAAATGGCTTATATGAAAGGCAAAGCCCTCTAGATTATACGAAATATACCAAAACAGAGTTTTGTGTCATTCATTGAGTTTTATAATTTAATTTGTACAGAACGGTCAGATTTTGCTTGGACAAAAGTCTTGTCGCATTGAAAAAAAATGTGGAAATTATACATACACTTTATTTTGAATACACAAATATGCCACTATAATATCAGAACATAAAGTCATGGTGCCTTGAAAAAAAAGAATTAATATTGCGTATGACTCCCATGAGCTTGGAGGACTGCATCCATACGTCTTGGCAATGACTGAAATAACTTGATGATGAAATCATCTGGAATGGCAAAGAAAGCAGTCTTGCAGGACTCCCAGAGTTCATCAAGATTCTATGGTTTCATCTTCCAAGCCTCCTCCTTCATCTTACCCCTGAAATGCTCAATAATTGTTCATGTCAGGTGACTGGGTTGGCCAATCCTGGAGTACCTTCACCTTCTTCGCTTTCAGGAACTGTGACATGGAGGCAGAAGTATGAGAAGGAGCAGCAGTATAAGTAGGGCAGCAAGAACTTCTTGATATTTCAGGCTGTTGATGTTGCCATCCACTCTGCAGATCTTTCTCACACCCCCCATACTGGATGTAACAACAAACCATGATTTTTTCCTCCACCAAACATGATTGTTTTCTGGGAGAATCTTGGGTCCATGAGGGTTCCAACAGGTCTTGTACGGCGACTGGGATGCAGTTCAATGGATGATTCACCAGAAAAATAAACTTTCAGCCACTTTTCCAGGGTCAATCCTTTCTGCGAGCTGTGGGCCTTGGCAAATGCAATGCAGGTTTTATGTTTTCTGTTTAATGCAGGCTTCTGTGTACTAATTCAGCTATGAAAACCACTTTGAGAGAGAATTTGACAAACTCTTCTTGTAGATACCAGGATTTTTGGTGACATTTCCTCATGTAGCTTCGCTGTAGTTGAAGAAGGGCTGGCCTTGTACAGTTGAAGCAACAAATGGTCCTTTCAAACAGTTGTCATACTGGGGTCTGTCTGACCTGCGCTTGCCATGAACGTCACCAGTTTCTTCAAATCTTTTTCTCATCCCCTCCACTTGACATTTGGATACATTAAAGATTTCTGACACCTCAGCAGCAGACTCAGTCTTCAGGCTCTTGATGATCAGCACTTTGGTCTGTGGTTGAATCTTTGGTATGTTGTCAGAGGTCTAGTCGCACCTCATATTAAAGTCTGGTGTGCTGGGGTTATTTCTATACACATCTGGGAATGTGTTAATTACAGTATTTGTCATAGGTAAAACTCTAATCTGCGATTTGTTGCATCATCTGAAGAGACGACAAGACTTTTGTCCCAGCAAAAACAGATGTTATGGGCTTAGCCAAGCTGTGAACATCAGAACACTTTTTGACGGTTTCATTTTGCACGAAATTATTAATGTGAAAGCCCTTGACATTAAAATGGACCATTTATTGTAACAATTGATCGATTAGAAATAAAGTTATATGGTATTTTTAGTTACTATGTCCTTATGCGACAAGACTTTTGTCAAGCACTGTATATATTAATTGCTTTTCAGCCGTTTTTTGCCTGTGTCCCAACTTTTTTGAGACCTGTTGCAGCCAGAAAATTTGAAATAAGCTCATTTTGTGGATAAAAATGTAAAATGTCTCAGTTTCCACATTTGAAATGTTATCTGTGTTCTATTGTAAATAACATATTGGCTCATGTGATCTGAAAGTCATTGCATTATGATTTTATTCACAATTTACACTTTGTTCCAACTATTTCAGAATTGGGGTTGTACTTGGAAGCATTGATAAGGCTGCATGGTTTCCAACCCAACTTTCCCAGCAGCAGTTTTATTTCTAGTCTATAACGGGCGAGAATGTGTTTTGTCAAACAAAACCTAGCATGGATAAAACCAGAAGTCTATTAGTCCTAGAAGTGAACAACGGTAAATTAATTTGGGTAAACGGCACTGACAACCCGCAGCCAATTATAAGACATAATGTGATGTCTTATCCCATGATCTACATGGTAAATTCACGAAATCCGTCACTTTGTGCAGAGAAGCCCACCGTCGGAGAAATTTGTTAATTGTCCATTAATTCCACATGGCTTCATTAACATAAAACACGCTGAATTTTGGGAGATAAATTTACGCTGGTTTCCTTCAGGAAAAAATCCAATGATTCCATGCGTCTTATAGCTGGACTGGTTTATGCACAGCCTGCACTGCATTTGCGGAGAGCGATTCGGTTCGAACATGATCGCCTCCCCTGACAGTTTCCAGTTTCACCGCTAGAGGCGCTCAAACTCACCTGATATGATATTAACGGACAAATGCCGTCTACGGCACTCAATGAGTCCTTGCACACTTCCAGGAGTAATAGACTCCTGATAAAACATATGCATTATGAGTAGCCATTTTGAAAATATCATTTAAAATGCCACAATGCATTTCGGGATATTATCTGTCAGACCTTTTTTTTTTTTTTTTTTTTGCCTTTTTGACAGAAACATAATTGTCCCTTTGTAATTATGTATATAAGCCCTAGGAGAGATGTCTTACCAGGGGCTGTGGTGGAGGATGTTGACATGTTTGTTGTGGTGGCAGACGATGCGGAGGTTTTCTGTGCTAATCATATGAACAACAGATAACAGGCGGATGGCTTTAAAGTGAGAACATATTTAAACAACATTCCACACTGTGGTTGCGGCTTATGAGTAGAGGAATACAAAATGTATAATGTTGAGGGATAATTTCTTTTTAAAGGTTAAATATATTGGTTAATTTGAATATTTCCCCCAAAAATAGCACAATTCCATTCAACAAGAAAAATCCCCAAGAATTCTTGCTTGAATCCTAGTGCCTCCATGAAAAAAAAAAAAAAAACCTCCAAACTTATAAACATGAATGAATGTAAAAGGCCATAATATACTATTTTGTGGAATGTGTTCCTTGAGTTTTTGAGTTCTTACCAGCCGCTGAGGTGGAGGATATAGACATGCTCGTTGTGGTGGTTGATGATGTGAAAGTTGTCTGAGCTGGTAATATGAACAGCAGATTAAAGGTGGATGGCTTTAAATTGTGAAAATTTTGAAAAGATACTCCACACTGTGGAGCCAGAAAAATGAAATTGGGAATATGCAGCAGTAAATATTATAATGATGAGAGACTGTACTTTTTTAAAGGGTAAATTGTCTAAATTGACAAATAATTGTCTGTCCTTTAAAAATAGCACAATTCCATCTGCCAAGACAAAAAGGGCACAAGAACTCTTTCTTCAATCCCAGTAGCTACTTTATGCATAAAGTAACATAAAAGGCCATAATGCATTTTGGGCAATAAGTTCCTTGAGTATATTTGTGTTCTTACCAGGGGCCGAAGTGGAGGATATAGGCATGTTAGTTGTGGTGGGTGATGATATGGAAGTTGTCTGAGCTGGTAATATGAACATCAGATTTAAGGTGGTTTTAAATCGAGAAAATATTGAAATGATATTCCACACTGAGGAGTTACCTTATCAAAATGGGAATACACAACAGTAAATGTTATATTTATGACAGCGCATTTCTAAAGGGTAAAGATAATGGTACATTTTATTTCCTTTGGAAATACCACAATACCATTTGCCAAGACATAAAGGCACTAGAACTCTCTCTTAAATCCCAGTTTCTACATGTAAAAATCTTCTTCATGCATATCCAAACATAAGAGGCCATAATGCATTTTGGTTGATGTATTCCTTGAATATTTTTATGTTCTTACCAGTGGCTGTGGTGGAGGATATAGGCATGTCATTTGTGGCGATCGGCGATGTGGGAGTTGTCTGAGCTGATAATATGAACCGTAGATGTCAGGCAAATAGTATTTAATCATGAAAATGATTAAATGATATGCCATACTGTTGAGTTTGCTGATCAAAATAGGAATATGCAGTAGGAAACATGATAATGATGGAGGTACATTTTTAAAAGGTAATATATTGGTTAATTATTATATTTCCTTTAAAAATTGCAGAATTCCATTTCCTAAGACATAAAGGCACAACTTGAAAAAGCTACTGCAGGCATATAGGAACATTAATTGCCCTTTTACATTTTGGGTAATGTATTCCATGAGCATTTTCATGTTCTTACCAGGGGCTGTGGAGGAGGATATAGGCATGCTAGTTGTTGTGGTCGTTGTTGTGGAAGTTGTCTGAGCTGGCAATATGAACCCCAGACGTAAGGCAAATAGTTCTCAATCATGAACATGTTGAAATAATATTCCACTCTATTTGAAATGATATTGAACACTATGGAGTTGGGTTTTGAAAATAGTAATACGCAACAGCCAACATAATAATGATGAGAGACAGTGCTTTTGTAGAGGTTAATATATTGGTTAATATGAGAAACCCCACTCTTGTAGTTATAACAAAGTACTTATCTTGAAAGATTAAACCTTACCATCTGTAGTTAGACTGGTAATAGCCATGCTAGTGGTGATTGCAGGTGATGTGGTGGTAGATTGTGCTGGAGGTACAATGACAGTGAAAGTAAGCAGAATGGTTAGCCGAAGTAAAAAAAAAATGCAAACAGTCCAAGCCATGCTGTGAATGACATTCATGCATAAAGATGAAAAAGCCTGGATCAGGTGATATCACAAGCTTTGAGAATGGTGGTTGCTACTCCACCCCTGACACTAGGAACCAAAACAAAGTGTGATGGTAATAATGGTAATAATTAAAAAAATGGTAATAATTTAATGAAACCTTTCATGTGTTTTTGTTATAACTAAAAATAAAAGGCAAAATATAAAACGATGAGACTCGCGAGAACTAGCCAATCAGGGGTCACGTTAATGTAACGTTGTTAGCCAGGAAAGAAGCGGGACCGTTGGAAACGCAGACTCACAACAGCAAAGTGCCAATATGGATCGATATCTGCTGAAGCGTAAGGCAAATTGAGCTTAAACGTTTGTATGTTGTTCAAGTAAATATGATTATGTGTGTTTTGACGTTAGATGGCCGAGAAATATGGGTTTAAAGTATGTGTAATGACGATAGTAAGTATGGGCAGAAGATGTCTCACAGACCTTTTATTTTTGAAATAAATCTGTCAAAATTGAAGCCATCCGATCTCCAAATGCATGTTAATTTGGGAGCGACTGAAGGATACCGTCTGCATCGCAAATCTAAGGTAACGTTACCCTGGCTAACTGGTTAGCTGGCTAACTTAGTGTTGTGATTGCCGTTTATTATTGTTGGCCAAAGGTAACGGGAAGCCAGCTAGGTTATAATGAAGCTTCCTATGGGTTAGCTAGTTATATTTCATGAACAGAGGTGTATAGTAAAGAAGTACATGTACTTCGTTAGAGTACTTTAAGTAGTTTTTTTGAGGATTTGTACTTCACGTTTTTTTTTTTAAACCAGGACTTTTACTTTAAGATAAAAAGTATACTTTCACGTCATTACTTTGACACTGGCCACTACGTTACTCGTTAGAAATTAAAATATGAATGTTATTCATCATTTAAGGATTATCTGGATTTGGCCTCAGAAGAACAACGGTGCTCGGCAGGGTATCTTTGTGCAGATGTGTCCGCCAGCGGACATGGAGCTGCAAATATATGCACACAGTCACAATATTGCATCACTAGATGGCACACCAGGATCAGTTATTGAATATTCACAAGCAAATCGAGCTGGAACAATATTGACAAGTTCAGTCCCATCCCTGTTTTTTTTTTTCAGGAGTTGCCTGAATAAAAGTCCTCAGCTAAGCCTGATGTGCAAACTGTACAGTATACTTGCCCACAATATCTATCCAGCAGTTCAAAAAAAAATTTCTCTTGGTACAGAAATAATCGTTGTCCTCTGTAGCAAACCACAGTGAGTCAGTGGTATCCCAATTACCTCCTTGGCAGAGGTCTGCGCTCTCTGAGTGCTTTTCTAGTTGTTAAATGGTTTGTAGGCTAGGGCTATTATGTGCATTTCTCACTGCCGTGAAAAAGCGGTATATATACCAGCAGTTAAATTATCAACAACGAACTTCAAATTGATTTTGACAGGCCTAGGCCCACACCATAATGAGTATCTGTTTCATGGTGCGCGCATATCTCCCAGACGGCCCTGATTCGAATGAGTAGGCCACTAATGACATCCATATCCTTATTTATGCTGTTTAATTGGCAATGTAGCAAATTGACAAGCAACTCCGTACAGTTGTATAGCAACGACGAAGCAACTGCAGTGAAAAATTTCTGGCGACGCCCATGTGTAAAACTAACACAACATTTCATAAAAAGAACATCATGCCAACAGTCAAACATGGTGGTGGTAGTGTGATGGTCTGGGGCTGCTTTGCTGCCTCAGGACCTAGACGACTTGCCGTAATTGATGGAACCATGAATTCTAGTTTCACCGCTAGAGGCGCTCAAACTCACCTGATATGATATTAACCCTTTCACTACCGCTTACTGGGAATAAGACAACCCTTGCTTATCAGTAATTTTTTGTGCTATCGCAGCATGATATTGCATGTGGATTTTCACCCCCTTTTTCGAACTGAAAATGCCAGAAATGGACAATTTCATGTAGAGAAAACATGTTCAAAAGACATTTAACTTTCCATTGACACATATCTTTGCTTAGTTTTTCCAAAATTAAAAACAGAAAATGAGGTTAAAAACCGTTTTTCGGTTTGTCAAGACACGACAATTTCTCCTCTATGGGATTTATGTACAAACGGAGATACATGCGCATTTCTGTACAAACAGAGATACACGTGCATTTGTGTACAAACGAAGATACACGTGCTGCAGCACGCACTGCCTGCAATAACATGTGTAAAATAAAAACATTACGCGTTGCTGAATACCCCTCGGCCCGGACAAGATTTACTGCCTCAAGTTCACAGCGCTAAGGTCAAAGGTGAAATCCAGCAAAAAACGTGACGTTGCACATCTATGTGTCACAGTGAGTTACCATACCAAATTTGGTGAAGCTGCGATCAGTAGTTGCTGAGTACTGACCTGTACAAGATTTCCTGCCTCAAGGTCACAGCACTAAGGTGAAAGGTCAAATCCAGCAAAAAACATGACGTTGAACATCAATGTGTCGCAGTGAGTTACCATACCAAATTTGGTGAAGCTGCGATCAGTAGTTTCTGAGTGCTGACCGTGCATAAGATTTCCTGCCTGAAGGTCACAGCACAAAGGTCAAAGGTGAAATCCAGCAAAAAACATGATGCTGCACATCCACTTGGCACAGTGAGTTACCATACCAAATTTGGTGAAGCTGCGATAATTAGTTGCCGAGTACTGACCCTGGACAAGATTTCCAGGGTCAAGGTTACAGAGCTAAGGTCAAAGGTCAAATCCAGCAAAAAACCTGACACTGCACATCTATGGGTCATAATGAGATATCATACCAAATTTGGTGAAGCTCTGAGAATGAATTGCCGAGTACTGACCCGGAAAATATTTTCAGGGTCATTTTTACAGCGCTAAGGTCAAAGGTCAAATCCAGCAAAAAACCTGACGTTGCACATCTATGGGTCATAGTGAGTTATCAGACCAAATTTGGTGAAGCTGCGATCATTAGTTGCTGAGTACTGGCCTGGACAATGTCAACCAGACAAGATTTCCAGGGACAAGGTCACAGCGCTAAGGTCAAAGGTCAAATCCAGCTAAAAACCTGACGTTGCATATCTATGGGTCATCATGAGTTACCATACCAAATTTGGTGAAGCTGTGATGATTAATTGCCGAGTACTGACCCGGACAAGATTTCCAGGGTCAAGGTCACAGTGCTAAGGTCAAAGGTCAAATCCAGCCAAAAACCTGACGTTGCACATCTATGGGTCATAGTGAGTTACCATACTAAATTTGGTGAAGCTACGGTCTTTAGTTGCTGAGTACTGGCCCGGACAAAATTATGGATGGACGACGGACGACAGACAGACACGCAGGTGACGACAATACCCCTCTGGCCAGAGTCGGCCGAGGGGTAATAAAACTGTGCATAACCGGAGGATTGCGAATTACGGGAAGCCTGATGACATCACTGATGTGTTGTGGGATACCAGACTCGTCTAAAGGGGTGTTTTGTTGCGGAGCTTTGACAGTTTTTGTGAGGGACTTTCTCTAGGCGCAAAATAGCGACAATGGTAAGTAATGCGGGATGGGTGCTGTCGCGGAAATGCGACAATGGTAATGAAAGGGTTAACGGACAAATGCCGTCCACGGCACTCAATGAGTCCTTGCACACTTCCAGGAGTAATAGACTCCTGATAAAACATATGCATTATGAGTAGCCATTTTGAAAACATCATTTAAAATGCCACAATGCATTTCGGGATATTATCTGTCAGACCTTTTTTTTTTTTTTGCCTTTTGACAGAAACATAATTGTCCCTTTGTAATTATGTATTTAAGCCTTAGGAGAGATGTCTTACCAGGGGCTGTGTTAGAGAATGTTGACATGTTTGTTGTGGTGGCAGACGATGCGGAGGTTTTCTGTGCTAATCATATGAACAACAGATAACAGGCGGATGGCTTTAAAGTGAGAACATATTTAAACAACATTCCACACTGTGGTTGCGGCTTATGAGTAGAGGAATACAAAATGTATAATGTTGAGGGTTAATTTCTTTTTTAAAGGTTAAATATATTGGTTAATTTGAATATTTCCCCAAAAATGGCACAATTCCATTCGACAAGAAAAATCCCCAAGAATTCTTGCTTGAATCCAAGTGCCTCCATGGAAAAAAGAAAAAAAAAAAAACCTCCAAACTTATAAACATGAATGAATGTAAAAGGCCATATTATGCTATTTTGTGGAATGTGTTCCTTGAGTTTTTGAGTTCTTACCAGCCGCTGAGGTGGAGGATATAGACATGCTTTCGTTGTGGTGGTTGATGATGTGAAAGTTGTCTGAGCTGGTAATATGAACAGCAGATTAAAGGTGGATGGCTTTAAATTGTGAAAATTTTGAAAAGATACTCCACACTGTGGAGCCAGAAAATGAAATTGGGAATATGCAGCAGTAAATATTATAATGATGAGAGACTGTACTTTTTAAAGGGTAAATTGTCTAAATTGACAAATAATTGTCTGTCCTTTAAAATAGCACAATTCCATCTGCCAAGACAAAAAAGGCACAAGAACTCTTTCTTCAATCCCAGTGGCTACTTTATGCATAAACAAACATAAAAGGCCATAATGCATTTTGGGCAATAAGTTCCTTGAGTATATTTGTGTTCTTACCAGGGGCGAAGTGGAGGATATAGGCATGTTAGTTGTGGTGGGTGATGATATGGAAGTTGTCTGAGCTGGTAATATGAACATCAGATTTAAGGTGGTTTTAAATCGAGAAAATATTGAAATGATATTCCACACTGAGGAGTTACCTTATCAAAATGGGAATACACAACAGTAAATGTTATATTTATGACAGCGCATTTCTAAAGGGTAAAGATAATGGTACATTTTATTTCCTTTAGAAATACCACAATACCATTCTTGAAGACATAAAGGCACTAGAACTCTCTCTTAAATCCCAGTTTCTACATGTAAAAATCTTCTTCATGCATATCCAAACATAAGAGGCCATAATGCATTTTGGTTGATGCATTCCTTGAGTATTTTTATGTTCTTACCAGTGGCTGTGGTGGAGGATATAGGCATGTCATTTGTGGCGATCGGCGATGTGGGAGTTGTCTGAGCTGATAATATGAACCGTAGATGTCAGGCAAATAGTATTTAATCATGAAAATGATTAAATGATATGCCATACTGTTGAGTTTGCTGATTGAAATGGGAATATGCAGCAGGAAACATGATAATGATAGAGGTACATTTTTAAAAGGTAATATATTGGTTAATTATTATATTTCTTTTAAAAACAGCAGAATTCCATTTCCTAAGACATAAAGGCACAACTTGAAAAAGCTACTGCAGGCATATAGGAACATTAATTGCCTTTTTACATTTTGGGTAATATATTACATGAGCATTTTCATGTTCTTACCAGGGGCTGTGGAGGAGGATATAGGCATGCTAGTTGTTGTGGTCGTTGTTGTGGAAGTTGTCTGAGCTGGCAATATGAACCCCAGATATAAGGCATATAGTTCTCAATCATGAACATGTTGAAATAATATTCCACTCTATTTGAAATGATATTGAACACTATGGAGTTGGGTTTTGAAAATAGTAATACGCAACAGCCAATATTATAATGATGAGAGACAGTGCTTTTGTAGAGGTTAATATATTGGTTAATATGAGAAACCCCACTCTTGTAGTTATAACAAAGTACTTATCTTGAAAGATTAAACCTTACCATCTGTAGTTAGACTGGTAATAGCCATGCTAGTGGTGATTGCAGGTGATGTGGTGGTAGATTGTGCTGGAGGTACAATGACAGTGAAAGTAAGCAGAATGGTTAGCCGAAGAAAAAAAAAAATGCAAACAGTCCAAGCCATGCTGTGAATGACATTCATGCATAAAGATGAAAAAGCCTGGATCAGGTGATATCACAAGCTTTGAGAATGGTGGTTGCTACTCCACCCCTGACACTAGGAACCAAAACAAAGTGTGATGGTAATAATGGTAATAATTAAAAAAATGGTAATAATTTAATGAAACCTTTCATGTGTTTTTGTTATAACTAAAAATAAAAGGCAAGATATAAAACGATGAGACTCGCGAGAACTAGCCAATCAGGGGTCACGTTAATGTAACGTTGTTAGCCAGGAAAGAAGCGGGACCCTTGGAAACGCAGACTCACAACAGCAAAGTGCCAATATGGATCGATATCTGCTGAAGCGTAAGGCAAATTGAGCTTAAACGTTTGTATGTTGTTCAAGTAAATATGATTATGTGTGTTTTGACGTTAGATGGCCGAGAAATATGGGTTTAAAGTATGTGTAATGAGGATAGTAAGTATGGGCAGAAGATGTCTCACAGACCTTTTATTTTTGAAATAAATCTGTCAAAATTGAAGCCATCCGATCTCCAAATGCATGTTAATTTGGGAGCGACTGAAGGATACCGTCTGCATCGCAAATCTAAGGTAACGTTACCCTGGCTAACTGGTTAGCTGGCTAACTTAGTGTTGTGATTGCCGTTTATTATTGTTGGCCAAAGGTAACGGGAAGCCAGCTAGGTTATAATGAAGCTTCCTATGGGTTAGCTAGTTATATTTCATGAACAGAGGTGTATAGTAAAGAAGTACATGTACTTCGTTAGAGTACTTTAAGTAGTTTTTTTTGAGGATTTGTACTTCACGTTTTTTTTTTTAAACCAGGACTTTTACTTTAAGATAAAAAGTATACTTTCACGTCATTACTTTGACACTGGCCACTACGTTACTCGTTAGAAATTAAAATATGAATGTTATTCATCATTTAAGGATTATCTGGATTTGGCCTCAGAAGAACAACGGTGCTCGGCAGGGTATCTTTGTGCAGATATGTCCGCCAGCGGACATGGAGCTGCAAATATATGCACACAGTCACAATATTGCATCACTAGATGGCACACCAGGATCAGTTATTGAATATTCACAAGCAAACCGAGCTGGAACAATATTGACAAGTTCAGTCCCATCCCTGTTTTTCAGGAGTTGCCTGAATAAAAGTCCTCAGCTAAGCCTGATGTGCAAACTGTACAGTATACTTGCCCACAATATCTATCCAGCAGTTCAAAAAAAAATTTCTCTTGGTACAGAAATAATCGTTGTCCTCTGTAGCAAACCACAGTGAGTCAGTGGTATCCCAATTACGTCCTTGGCAGAGGTCTGCGCTCTCTGAGTGCTTTTCTAGTTGTTAAATGGTTGGTAGGCTAGGGCTATTATGTGCATTTCTCACTGCCGTGAAAAAGCGGTATATATACCAGCAGTTAAATTATCAACAACGAACTTCAAATTGATTTTGACAGGCCTAGGCCCACACCATAATGAGTATCTGTTTCATGGTGCGCGCATATCTCCCAGACGGCCCTGATTCGAATGAGTAGGCCACTAATGACATCCATATCCTTATTTATGCTGTTTAATTGGCAATGTAGCAAACTGACAAGCAACTCCGTACAGTTGTATAGCAACGACGAAGCAACTGCAGTGAAAAATTTCTGGCGACGCCCATGTGTAAAACTAACACAACATTTCATAAAAAGAACATCATGCCAACAGTCAAACATGGTGGTGGTAGTGTGATGGTCTGGGGCTGCTTTGCTGCCTCAGGACCTAGACGACTTGTCGTAATTGATGGAACCATGAATTCTAGTTTCACCGCTAGAGGCGCTCAAACTCACCTGATATGATATTAACCCTTTCACTACCGCTTACTGGGAATAAGACAACCCTTGCTTACCGTAAATTTTTGTGCTATCGCAGCATGATATTGCTTGTGGATTTTCACCCCCTTTTTCGAACTGAAAATGCCAGAAATGGACAATTTCATGTAGAGAAAACATGTTCAAAAGACATTTAACTTTCCATTGACACATATCTTTGCTTAGTTTTTCCAAAATTAAAAACAGAAAATGAGGATAAAAACCGTTTTTCGGTTTGTCAAGACACGACAATTTCTCCTCTATGGGATTTATGTACAAACGGAGATACACGCGCATTTCTGTACAAACAGAGATACACGTGCATTTGTGTACAAACGAAGATACACGTGCTGCAGCACGCACTGCCTGCAATAACATGTGTAAAATAAAAACATTACGCGTTGCTGAATACCCCTCGCCCCGGACAAGATTTACTGCCTCAAGTTCACAGCGCTAAGGTCAAAGGTGAAATCCAGCAAAAAACGTGACGTTGCACATCTATGTGTCACAGTGAGTTACCATACCAAATTTGGTGAAGCTGCGATCAGTAGTTGCTGAGTACTGACCTGTACAAGATTTCCTGCCTCAAGGTCACAGCACTAAGGTGAAAGGTCAAATCCAGCAAAAAACATGACGTTGAACATCAATGTGTCGCAGTGAGTTACCATACCAAATTTGGTGAAGCTGCGATCAGTAGTTTCTGAGTGCTGACCCGTACAAGATTTCCTGCCTGAAGGTCACAGCACAAAGGTCAAAGGTGAAATCCAGCAAAAAACATGATGCTGCACATCCACTTGGCACAGTGAGTTACCATACCAAATTTGGTGAAGCTGCGATAATTAGTTGCCGAGTACTGACCCTGGACAAGATTTCCAGGGTCAAGGTTACAGAGCTAAGGTCAAAGGTCAAATCCAGCAAAAAACCTGACACTGCACATCTATGGGTCATAATGAGATATCATACCAAATTTGGTGAAGCTCTGAGAATGAATTGCCGAGTACTGACCCGGAAAATATTTTCAGGGTCATGGCCACAGCGCTAAGGTCAAAGGTCAAATCCAGCAAAAAACCTGACGTTGCACATCTATGGGTCATAGTGAGTTATCAGACCAAATTTGGTGAAGCTGCGATCATTAGTTGCTGAGTACTGGCCTGGACAATGTCAACCAGACAAGATTTCCAGGGACAAGGTCACAGCGCTAAGGTCAAAGGTCAAATCCAGCTAAAAACCTGACGTTGCATATCTATGGGTCATCATGAGTTATCATACCAAATTTGGTGAAGCTGTGATGATTAATTGCCGAGTACTGACCCGGACAAGATTTCCAGGGTCAAGGTCACAGTGCTAAGGTCAAAGGTCAAATCCAGCCAAAAACCTGACGTTGCATATCTATGGGTCATCATGAGTTATCATACCAAATTTGGTGAAGCTGTGATGATTAATTGCCGAGTACTGACCCGGACAAGATTTCCAGGGTCAAGGTCACAGTGCTAAGGTCAAAGGTCAAATCCAGCCAAAAACCTGACGTTGCACATCTATGGGTCATAATGAGTCACCATACTAAATTTGGTGAAGCTACGATCTTTAGTTGCTGAGTACTGGCCCGGACAAAATTATGGATGGACGACGGACGACAGACAGACACGCAGGTGACGACAATACCCCTCTGGCCAGAGTCGGCCGAGGGGTAATAAAACTGTGCATAACCGGAGGATTGCGAATTACGGGAAGCCTGATGACATCACTGATGTGTTGTGGGATACCAGACTCGTCTAAAGGGGTGTTTTGTTGCGGAGCTTTGACAGTTTTTGTAAGGGACTTTCTCTAGGCGCAAAATAGCGACAATGGTAAGTAATGCGGGATGGGTGCTGTCATGAAATGCGACAATGGTAATGAAAGGGTTAACGGACAAATGCCGTCCACGGCACTCAATGAGTCCTTGCACACTTCCAGGAGTAATAGACTCCTGATAAAACATATGCATTATGAGTAGCCATTTTGAAAATATCATTTAAAATGCCACAATGCATTTCGGGATATTATCTGTCAGACCTTTTTTTTTTTTTTGCCTTTTGACAGAAACATAATTGTCCCTTTGTAATTATGTATTTAAGCCTTAGGAGAGATGTCTTACCAGGGGCTGTGTTAGAGAATGTTGACATGTTTGTTGTGGTGGCAGACGATGCGGAGGTTTTCTGTGCTAATCATATGAACAACAGATAACAGGCGGATGGCTTTAAAGTGAGAACATATTTAAACAACATTCCACACTGTGGTTGCGGCTTATGAGTAGAGGAATACAAAATGTATAATGTTGAGGGTTAATTTCTTTTTAAAGGTTAAATATATTGGTTAATTTGAATATTTCCCCCAAAAATGGCACAATTCCATTCGACAAGAAAAATCCCCAAGAATTCTTGCTTGAATCCAAGTGCCTCCATGGAAAAAAAAAAAAAAAAAAAAACCTCCAAACTTATAAACATGAATGAATGTAAAAGGCCATAATATGCTATTTTGTGGAATGTGTTCCTTGAGTTTTTGAGTTCTTACCAGCCGCTGAGGTGGAGGATATAGACATGCTCGTTGTGGTGGTTGATGATATGAAAGTTGTCTGAGCTGGTAATATGAACAGCAGATTAAAGGTGGATGGCTTTAAATTGTGAAAATTTTGAAAAGATACTCCACACTGTGGAGCCAGAAAATGAAATTGGGAATATGCAGCAGTAAATATTATAATGATGAGAGACTGTACTTTTTTAAAGGGTAAATTGTCTAAATTGACAAATAATTGTCTGTCCTTTAAAATAGCACAATTCCATCTGCCAAGACAAAAAAGGCACAAGAACTCTTTCTTCAATCCCAGTGGCTACTTTATGCATAAACAAACATAAAAGGCCATAATGCATTTTGGGCAATAAGTTCCTTGAGTATATTTGTGTTCTTACCAGGGGCCGAAGTGGAGGATATAGGCATGTTAGTTGTGGTGGGTGATGATATGGAAGTTGTCTGAGCTGGTAATATGAACATCAGATTTAAGGTGGTTTTAAATCGAGAAAATATTGAAATGATATTCCACACTGAGGAGTTACCTTATCAAAATGGGAATACACAACAGTAAATGTTATATTTATGACAGCGCATTTCTAAAGGGTAAAGATAATGGTACATTTTATTTCCTTTAGAAATACCACAATACCATTTGCGAAGACATAAAGGCACTAGAACTCTCTCTTAAATCCCAGTTTCTACATGTAAAAATCTTCTTCATGCATATCCAAACATAAGAGGCCATAATGCATTTTGGTTGATGCATTCCTTGAGTATTTTTATGTTCTTACCAGTGGCTGTGGTGGAGGATATAGGCATGTCATTTGTGGCGATCGGCGATGTGGGAGTTGTCTGAGCTGATAATATGAACCGTAGATGTCAGGCAAATAGTATTTAATCATGAAAATGATTAAATGATATGCCATACTGTTGAGTTTGCTGATTGAAATGGGAATATGCAGCAGGAAACATGATAATGATAGAGGTACATTTTTAAAAGGTAATATATTGGTTAATTATTATATTTCTTTTAAAAATAGCAGAATTCCATTTCCTAAGACATAAAGGCACAACTTGAAAAAGCTACTGCAGGCATATAGGAACATTAATTGCCTTTTTACATTTTGGGTAATATATTACATGAGCATTTTCATGTTCTTACCAGGGGCTGTGGAGGAGGATATAGGCATGCTAGTTGTTGTGGTCGTTGTTGTGGAAGTTGTCTGAGCTGGCAATATGAACCCCAGATATAAGGCATATAGTTCTCAATCATGAACATGTTGAAATAATATTCCACTCTATTTGAAATGATATTGAACACTATGGAGTTGGGTTTTGAAAATAGTAATACGCAACAGCCAACATTATAATGATGAGAGACAGTGCTTTTGTAGAGGTTAATATATTGGTTAATATGAGAAACCCCACTCTTGTAGTTATAACAAAGTACTTATCTTGAAAGATTAAACCTTACCATCTGTAGATAGACTGGTAATAGCCATGCTAGTGGTGATTGCAGGTGATGTGGTGGTAGATTGTGCTGGAGGTACAATGACAGTGAAAGTAAGCAGAATGGTTAGCCGAAGAAAAAAAATAAATGCAAACAGTCCAAGCCATGCTGTGAATGACATTAATGCATAAAGATGAAAAATGCATTTCCGAAGTATTCCAAAATAAAAGCACTGGCAGTAATAAGCCTAATTCAGTGCCAAATGTTATTTGTCAAGTTGTAGAGAGAATTTCAAACATAAGTGAGCTGCTTGCAGAAGAAGCAGCACATTAATCAAACCCCACATATGAATACTTTATAGAGCCACCTTTTCAGCTTCATGTCTTTCTCTCGAATGTCTGGCAGCTTTGCACATTTTTGGGGTGAGATTTTTGCTGATTCTTTTTTGCCAGTTTACTTCAGAGTGCCCAGATTGGTTAGATGATGCTTATGAACCACAGTTTTTAAACAATGGCATAGACTCTCAATGCAGCACATTTTTTTTCTCGTTCCCATCCATTCATTCATTCTTTCAGTTGGAGTTTCAGTGCTTTAAATAGCCCCAGAATAGAACTTCACTGTCATCATTTGTAATGCAGTAAAATTTCAGCTCAACAGAATACTCAAAACACTCTTGTGATGCACTGCATGCATGCAAAGTGCAGAATAAGAAAACGGACATTTATGAGACTAATGGTTGATGTTACAAATGAAGAATCTTGCAAGTAAGAATAGTTCATTCTTGGGCCAGGCTACTTTATGCCATGTTTGTAATCAATAATATTTTTTTGTTCAAAGGTCATACTGCCTAAGTTACATGGACCATAACACTGAGGAATATTATAGGAACCTTGATCTGTTACCTGGATAAGGTTCCAAATCAAAGTAATATTTTACAATTTTTTTATTTAATAATTAGTAGTTTATTTAATAATTAATCATTACACAAATCGTTAGCCTCATAGCATAATTGTCCATCTCATTTTTTCTTTTTTTTTATTACTCAAGAGAATGGATTTTATTTTATTTTTTAAAGGTTTTTAGAAAATAGGAAAAGAACACATTTTTTTCGCCAACATGAAAGGACAGGCAGCCGATATCTCAATTTGGCAAATATGACTTAGGCAATTATGCTATGAAGCTAATGAAATGTAAATGTAAACCGCAAGTCAGTATCACTAGCCTCAAATGAAGTTACATATTTAAGTTGACTGTTAATGGTTTAAATAAAAATTTTAGCGTTTTATTACAGTGCGTCAGTTATACTTCCATGAAGTTAAATAGGCTATCTGGGATGTCCAGACTGATTACTAGTGTTGTATGACTCTAAATAGAAAAAATTGTGATGGGATTACTTGCTGGATTAGTATCAGGCATGTTAGTGGAGACAGAAGATACTGGAGAAGAATTCAATATTGTTGCTTTTGGGAATAGAGAGAGGTTAAAGATACATTAATGTGAGTTCAAACAATGCAATGTAGGAGCAGTGCTCCTCATCAGCATAGCAAAAGCTTTATGCATTCAGACAAAACAATTGGCCTACAGTTAAAGTAAGTTTTCTCTTATGCTCACAGCGCTCCTGGAAATCCATCAGTTTCCTCAATTGAGGAAAAATCAAAATAAAAACGAAATACCATGGAAGAAAAGCCACAGAGTTCAGCTCTCAAAATCAGATGAAAGACATTCCTTTAGATCAGAAAACACAAGTCATGACTGCTGTAGAAGGCTCTGTATAGCACTGTGGTATCAGCATAGCTCAGTTTCACTCTTGCGACCTACAGTATACGGTATGTTCTATTTCAATATGGAACTCAGGGAAAACAGATTATATGCTCAGTTTTTTCCACACTGTCTGGTTTGTGGTTAGAGTGTCTCATCTTCGAGTACTTAACGACAGAATCTAGCCGGACTCTGTGTTCCAGGGACTGTAGTTTTGTGAGTGAGGCCATTTTGTTGAATCTTGACCAGTGGACCATGAGCAACAGAGGACACAGGAGGCATTTGTAAGTGGAGCACAAAGAAGCTAAACTCTCTTTGAGCACATAGTTCAGTCTATTTTGTCCCACTTTATTTCCTGTTATTTTAGATACAAACCATCTGCCTCAGAACGACAGATCTATCTTTCTTTGCTGCTTAGGGGCATGCACAGATATTCAGAGCAATTATGTGGGAGGAAATTCTGGCATCAAGGGAATCAGTGGTAGTTCTTGTACTGAATGATAAAATTAAGTGTACTGGTGCTTTGTAGATGGACATAGAGAGACCTTGTTTGACATTCTCAAAATTGATTATACTGATGATTACTGTACATTTATGAAGTCCCTGGTTGTCAGAGTAAACGATATACGTAGTAATTGTGATTTACAGTAGGTAGTAATCGACAATCTGGTAGGAGCTTATTTATTCAAGATCCAACACCCTCTGCAATTTCTACTGCACTCACGACTCGCATAAATTCACAATCCCTGCTCAGATTCCCATTCTACACTAGACTCCGAAAATCATTTCAAAGGGATATGCTAAATGTGTAATACAGATACAAAATGTTGTAAATTCATCTTCAGTCGATTATCTTACCCACTAAACTGAATGGCCATTGGCAATTCAAATACTTTCTTCTTTATTCAAGAAACTGAGTAAAAATAAAGGGCTTTTCTGGGACTATATAGTTTTCTCTGACTCAGAGGCACAGTAAAGTTTGAGGCAATTAATGGAAATATTTTCCCTAATGTTTTGGGAATGTTCAGATTTTACATGATTAGCCGGAAAACAGTCTTCACCAATGATTTCTTATTATCTCAGGAGAACAAAATGATGTACATAGTTTCCATGAGGTGTCATTGAATATCTGATTCATTGTTCTGTTGGTACAAAAAGCTCTCAGGTATCCTCTTTTACAGGGGCTGGGAACAAAGCAGTCAATTGCACTGAGTATTGTATAAATTATAAATATTGATCTTGCACTCGGACACCCAATTTCTTCAGACTTTATAACCATCTTGCAAAAAAACTGTTCAAAGAGAGGAGCATTTCTTACTACCGTCATAATAATAATAGAAAGAAAAATCAAGGTATAGTGAGCACCATAATTCATTGGAGAGTGATACATTTTTTGTTATTTTGGTTTTGTTGGTCAAATTAATCACCGGATCTGAGTACAATTGAACACGCATTTTATTCACTGACAAGAAGGTTGAAAGCAAATCGTCCCTGAAACAAGCATTTGTTTTGTGTGCAATAGCTTTTGATGCACCCAAATGTAGGGGGGGGGCTTATGTCCAAAAGGTGCTATAATTTCTCAGTGGTTAATTCAATAAAGATTAAAACACTCTCTCATTAAAGCTGGCAATATGCACTTCAACCTCGTCACACAAATAAAAAAAAAAATCTGTTGCTGTCCAGTGAATTATGGTGCTCATTGTAAGTGCATCACAAAGTCTTACTTTGCTTTGGGGGCAGGTTAAGAAAAACTGATATGGGCTGTGGAGGAATGGTCTCTGGTTTCTTCATCATGACCTTCACACACTGCAGTACAGTTTCTGTTCAAGAATTTTGGCCCCCCCCAAAAAAAATTCCAGTGATATCACATCAGCGGTCAACCTACATAAGGACTGGTCAATTAATTTGACTGATATTTGGAAATTTGGAGGCCATCAGCATCAGCTGATGCCCGGGTCCATGTGGTCAATTAAAAATGACAGCGACCCCTTGAGACAATTCTGACACCTGGGCTGCAGACAGAATGACAGGAAATTATAAGTACACCTGAGAGAAAACGTTAAGACCTAATGCCTAAGTTTCAAAGCTTACAGTATTTACCTGCGCCCAACCCTCGTGTGAATTCCTTGGGTGTCTCTTCGCAATTCAGCAGCTTGTGTGTCTATTAAGTGTGCGTGTGCTGTGATTGGTTTAAATCTTGTGCAACTCTCTCCCTCTGCTGAATCTCATTATGCAATCGTGCGTTTACCAATGGCACAAGTATTTAAAGGAGCTGTGTCATGATAACGCGCATGCTCAGAACTTCGAAAACTATTCGGCCGATCAAGAAATTTCTTGCTCTATGATGTTTATCATGGTTTTCAAACCATCCTACGGTCTTCATATCCTTTGGCTAAAGCGCTAAAATAGCGCTTTGAATCCTCGAATCTCCAAAGAAAACTCCTTGATTTAAAAAGCATAATGTCTGAGTTATTAAAATAAATAAATACAATGCAAAACGACGACAGATTAGCAACAATGGAATCAGATTTTGACTTGCAGGTGGGCGGATTCATTTTGTTTGATTTCTTGTTAGTTTTCAAAGTTCTAAGTATGCACAGTTATCGTGACACAGTTCCTTTAAGCCCTCTAGTTCAAATGCAAGTGGTTGGATTGTAAACTCGCTTTCATGCAAGTTATCCTAGTCAATGTTTAGTTCAAAAACTCTTTCATGTTTGTCTAATGCAACTAGTACTTTAGTGACAACCATTTCCCTAGAAGTCATTCTAATCATTTAGTTGATTTGAACAACCTTACAATCTTAATCAGGGATCAGGATTAGGACCTTGCGCTAGTTAACTCACTTCAGGTCTGTTTCTGTTCTTCTATTCAAGTTACTAAGAACAAGCACCCAATCTTAATCGAGTCCAAGACTGGGACCACGTTCAGGTGAACCCATCCAGTTTGCTCTCCTGGTCCAGTATGTTAGGAACAAGCTTCCAATCCTGAACTGTAGCCAGGACGTGGACCACATTCCCCTTCAGCAACCTCTCCATCCTCTGAAGCAGTTCAGTGCTGGCAGAGCCTGTGTAACACCGGGCAGCATCCTGGAAGCCCGGCTGGCGAGAGCAGCTCATGCTTAGTCTATTACAACTGTGCTGAACTGTCTATCCTCCTTAGGGTTCCATCCCCGCTATCTGATATTGGGGTTCTGCCCCCAGTCTCTACTGTTTAGCTCTCAATAAACTACCCTTGGATTGTGCTTCTGACCCCACGCTTCATTCCTGGTCTGGACCAAAACAACTGGCTTATGCTCAGACCTCATTAACATTTGAAGCTAAACAATGGAAGACCACAATGGAAAAATGATCAGAGTCACATTTTCACCTTGTGGAGAAATGATGAATTAAAAATTCAAAACGATCTTAGAAACAAAGCCCTGAAAAAATAATGCAAAAAATATAAAATATATAAAATGTTATAATAATATATAATATTATTTTATACTATTATAAATATTATTATAATATATTAAATATACAAAAATGCTAAATTTGGACTCTGATTGTTTTTCCTTTGTGGTCTTCAATTTTGATCTGCGTTTCTAACCCTGAAGCTAAAGAAAAAAGCTACGACCAGCTTAGGCAACTGGCTGATGAAGCAAATAATGGCAAACCATCATATTGGCTACAACTTACTGCGCATAGCTACTGTGATGATGATTAAAATAATACAATTGGTTCACCTATTATACTGCTTCTAAGCTTTCAGCAAGTTTTACATTAGGTCTCTAAGTTCTTCAATGTCATTTTTTCATCCTACTTCCCTAATTAGCTCTTGCCTTAGACCTGCGCAATGAGGGTAATTGGAAAAAAATGCTTGGGGAGGACATTCTCATGAGATGTTGCACCTATAAAGCAATTAAGCCAGATAAAGGGAAGCTAGCTAAGCAACTATGGCTAGCTTTCCACATTTTGTATGCTAAGATCATGCCACCAGCTGGGAACCAAGGCTATACATAGTAATTACTAGTTGAGTACTTTAGCAAATGTTTCACTGTGCACATCTCACAATTGCACTTGGTGATACTATAGATGTACACTTTTGTGATGAACATTCACGTACATTTCCACAGTAAACATCAAACTGCCTTTGTGAATCCCAAAGTTTTTCTCATCTTTAATAATCGCAAAGCTGTAACCAGCTATAATGCATATTAGCCTATATTGTGCACTCCATTTTACATCAGCCATTCATTTAATTTTTTCAGGAATTTACTTAAATACAGCTCAGACACAATGTGGAGAAAACATTATATAATTAGATTGCACTACCAAATGGCAGTGGATAGCTTCAGCATTCTGTAGATTAAAGCTGTTAAATAATTGCACATTTTCATTAAGCAAGAAAGTTTCATATCAAGTTTCATTTGTTGGTCATCATAAAATTTATGTAAAAATATATGTTTAAAAATTGAATGAACACTTTTCCACACCCATACTATAATTTTACTTTCCCAAAAATGGAAATTATGGAGAATGGGGAGATATTCGGTGAAATTCCAACCATCCGTAATGACGCAATAGTGGAAGTTAGTTGTATGAGCCTAACAGTTAAAGGCTTCCAGCATTACTTCTGAAAATGGTAGGAACACTGGAACAAGTCCGTAAACTTTTAAGGGGGCAAGTCATTCTGATGTACTGTATGTATATTATTATCTTGACTAAAAGTGAAGTCATAACCTTTTAATCAAATCCCATAAGGCACACGCAAATACGTATGTTTATGTCAAATAGGTTAAACATGTTAAAATGATGTTATCTGAGCTCTTTGCTGCTGGATTTTGATATGTAAATTGCAGCAAGATTATAATTTATGAACTGAAACAGACTACATATGGAATGTAATCGCAGAGATATACCAAAGAGATTCTGCTCATTTTGAATGATGAGTAGGAAACCATTTTGAAAGCTTAGGAGCACTGTTGATTTTTCAGGTTAAACTGAGAGAACTCAGCATCACCCTGAACCAGAGATAAATCTTAGTTCTCCAGGATCCAGGGGTAACAGTAGGATTTAGGCCTCTATTTTTTGATATCTGCTTTCAGTTTAAAGACAGACTGACAACATTGCTTGAATAGCGACTTCAAGTCTATCCTTGAAAGCTTATACACTCGAAAACTTGAAGAGCCTTTTTTCCCTTTGAGGACAGGACTTCTAAAGCAAAAAAGAACAAAACACAAACCTCATATGGGTTATCAAGTTACACCAGGAGCCCCAAATCTTTAATGCATTAGCATCTTGTGCTTACACCCAAATAATGGAGGTTAGTAGTCAGTAAAAGGAGTGTCCAAACGGACGGAGCAGCAGTGAAACCCTTAACAAACAGCACAGTTTTACATTTAAATACACAAGACCTCTCTATTGTGAATGAAGAAGTTTTTGAACTTCAAATTTTAAACCTGCCAAAATTGCAATAATGAGTAACTAACGTCATAGCAGATATTGCGACATTTGTACATGCATGTCTGGGGAAGCTTCTTGTCCTACCTGGACAGCCCATTCCCGAGGAAGCACAGCTTGAGGGGGAGGATGGTGTAGGTATGGCTGTACCTTAAAAACAGATGAGGTAAAAATATTTAACAACTGAATATGATGTCAAATTCACTTAATATTACATTCATTCCAGTGGAGAAAGGGCAAGTGAGACACAATGCTAATGTGCCAAATAAATCATTTTAAACTATGCTAGTGCAGTGCCCCTTCAAAATGTGCCTGAGGCCAATTCCTGCCCTCCGGTATTGCCTCATGCAGCTTTCTCAAGAACCACTCAGCTAAACAACTTCACACTTTACAGTGTGCTTCCTTTGGTCCTCATCAATACACCTGCCAAGAGTGTAGTCGATTGGTTGTATGGTTGTCAAACTCAAAGGACAGAATAAAAGCATACAGTCTGACAAAAACTCCTTCCATTTTAGTTGGGTGTAGATTACTGAGAAAACCAAAACTCCAACTAGAGTTTTTCCTATTACCCATGGCTGTAGTGCTGTACTGATCATTAAAAGAGACTCTCAAGGCAACAACAAAAAAATTGCCTTAGCACTACTGTGGGCAAAGTAATTGCATGTGAAGTCAGGCAGTGGTCTAGCGTGAACATCTCAGATTTCCTTTGAACCTCACACATATGAACAATTCAAGGACAACTTCGAGATTTTGCCAGGTAATTTAGCCAATGGTCAGCCAAATTCACAGCCTTGATTTCAAAGGAAAGAAACAAGACACTAAAAATTTAGGATATTAATAACAACAGTATATTTCTACAATGTACCAAAGTTTGGAATGGTGCTGACTGGACTAAGTTATGCCATGGCAGAGGAGGAGACCCTACTCAGAGAAAAAAAAAAAAACCCATTTAAAAATACAGAAGCCCCAAGAGACCATACAGTCATACATTTTACTTACTCCTTTTTTCTGTCATGGCATGCTAATTTCACATATCTTGAGTTCCTAATGTCATTATCTCAAAATGACAAATGCGGTTTTCCCAAGATAACGAGATAAGTTTCTCAAGATTTCGAGATAACAAAATTTATGCAGTCCATGGTTATCCCAAGATCTCAAGAAAACTAAATGATAAATAAAATCATAGCAGGAAAACAAACAGAAACAGGCTTACCGGCAATATTAGTGCTCAGGGCATCCATCAGTCAGCATGGAATGACATGTCACGAGTGATTAAAATTTCGAGAAACAATTACCCTATCATATTCAATTTGTAATCTCAAAAGAAAACATTGTTTTCTCAAGATTTCAAATGAATTATGCCATTATCCTGGGAAAACAAAGTTTTGTGATTTCAAGATCTCGAGAAATGATCTTGTTATCTCAGGAAAACAGCCTTTGATATTTCCACACAATGACAAATAACTTGAGATCTTAAGATAACAAATTAAAATAATGCGTTATCATGGGAAAACAGAGTAAATAAAATGCATGACTGTGCGGCTTCTTAAGGCTTCCGCATTAAACATTTTCATGTCAGCATGTTGCAAAATTTATGTTTTGATTATTAATACTTGAAAAACAAAATACATAATCAGTATACATTTATTTTCAACTCGAAAGCTAGTCAATCCATAGGTATAATTGCAGCAAGTCAAAAAATACATATCACAACTAAAAATTTGCGGTTGTGTTTTTTTCTATTTATGGAAACCCTAATGTTCCTAAAATCATGTCAGAGCATGCTGAATTCTATCCGGTTTCACTTAGAGCAGGGATGCTCTAGACAAAATGGTAGGTGTTGCTTGAATAATTCCCTCACAGTGGAATTCTTGACATGGCCAAAATTAAAAGTGATTGTTAAAACCATTACCCTTCCCCCACCCCAGGGGCCATAAATCATGATCCAAGGGTCAGAAGGGCTAAACACTTCATACGTAATCCCTATTATGATTGATTTACATATAGTATATGTGAAGAAAATCTAAGATGATGGAGTTGGACCACTGCCTGACTTCGCAATGAATTACCATAAATAAGAATGACTGAGTACAGGGAGAGTTTGATGGTTTTTTGGGGTATAGGGAGGGCATGGGCACAAGAGGGTCAGGAGTAAGCTGAGGATCATGACATAAAACCAAAATACCAGACTTTAGGGTATACACACATTACTGACTATTTACTGACTATTTTTACAATAACTCATCTGACATTTTACAGTGAAATACTTATGAAAACATAGCTCTTTTGTTCAGGAACATACACCATATCTAAATAAAAATAAATGGTAAAACAAATAAAGGTAATAACAGGGAGTTTCTGAATTTGAACATTTCCAGGTTACCGGCAAAGGAATAGATACTGTAAATAAGACAGTAATTTGATGTTTCTCCATCATTGCCCTTTTGCAGAAAAGGACGAAAGGCTGTCATCTTGTTTCCTGTTTCAGAAGGAGTGCCCAGGAATGAGACCTTTATTCTAGGTATCATTAACTCCTTTTTTTGCTTTTTGTGCATCCTGCAATGCAGGCTATCCAACCAGTGCTTTATGATTCTTTAAATTAAGATTAAGAAAATGAAGATTAGCATGTATCCACAATTTTGAATAACTGAAATGCAATTTCGAGTTTTATTGCTTGTCTTACCTTCACAAGGAGAACTGGCCACACCTAATGGTGTTGAGTGTTTTCATAGTAATGTTAATAAAAGAAAGTGATGAAAACAGATTAAGCCATATCTTCAGTTTATAGGGATGTTTCGAGCCTCCAAATTTTTCAGCTCACCAGCCACCACTGGCATATGCACTTAAACTCTTTAATCGACGTATGAGAAACATGGTTGGTGCCTTTCATTAGTGCTACATCGTAGAAGCTGTCTGCAACGCGCTCACACATGATGGCTGCATTTCCTATATGAGTTGGCAGCACTATGCCAGAAGAAGCCACTGTGTGTGATGTCACGATGGCAAAACGTTCTCCACAGGCCTAATGACCGCAGGGGTGGAAAATAACTCCCCACTACGACGTTGAGAGGGGTGTAGACAAGTTCCTCTGGAGTGTATCCACAAAGACCACATGCCTGGCATTAAATGAACAGATAAAGAGAGATTCGCTACTCTCCACTTTGTCCTACAGTATAACAGCAGTGTAAGGGAGCCCCAGGCATGGATTTTCTAACTCATAAATATCACGCGAAGATTAAAATGCATCTCTAGGGGTGATGAGGTAGATCTGAAAATGCAGTTAGTTAAAGCATTCAGCATGTGTGCATCTCATAGCCTGCCTCAATTCCTGTATCGAAGGGCTGTAATAGACAGCACTGGCACAATGACTTCCTTGCTGGCCTTTACAGCTGTGGACTCCTGCTCAGCGGGCAAGAAAGTGCGTGAAGAACGAACAAAAATGGTAAAAATGCTTCATGCAATTCAAAATTACAATAAAATTAATTAGTTCAATTTCATGTTATCAAATGCCAACGAACAGCTCAATAACTTTAGAGGCTGAAGACCAGCTCAATATTGTTGTTTTTTTTTCTATGCTTGTGGCTGTGTTCACCTCTTGAAACAGACCATTTTACTGACTCCTGCCTGTGCACTGTTTATCCTGACAGAAAATTATGGCATTGCCAGAAGCAACTGAGACCATCTGCCTGACTTTGGCCTCTTTGAAGCAGCAGAGATGAACAAATAGTTCCTCTCAGATTCCATTTTATTTGCTGTAATCAGGAAAAAAGAGGGACCCGTTCTGAAACATGCCAAAGAAATCCCCTATCGAATGTCAACGCACGGCCCTTTCACAGAGCGATAAAAACCATGGCTTACAACAACCATGCCCTGTTGTAATAAAAAGTCGAGGACTTGAACCCTTTTTCCTTGCGGCACCATGATGCACACACTGTCATATCTACATGCATGTCTTAAACGGGCATTATATTGCAAGCAATTCCGTGAAGCAAGCAGGTTGTTAGAAGCACTCACCACTAGATGGCACAGCTGTTGTTAAATGTGTGCAATTTGGGAAACAGACTGCAAAAAGAAGATTAAAAATTAGTAGACTTAACCAGAAAACAGTTTAAGCAATTAATTCAGTGTTGCACCAGCCAAAGTAATGCATTTTAAAACATTAATTGAATATATTAAGGCCAAGTAATTAAAGAATTAAGAATACTAGCAATGCAGCTGACAAATGTTACATCAAAAGGATTAAAACAAGAAGTAGTACAAAAAAAAAACAAAAAATGAGTAAAATTAATGAATGAATTAAAAACAGACACTAGTGGCATTTTAGAAAGAATGGCCAAATTATCATGATTTGCATGTGGATGTTTTGCAGATGCTGTTTAATCTACTGATTTTTTAGAAAACAAAATAATTTTCCCGTTCACAATATTTTATTCTCATCACAGGCTTACAAAGCAAAACTGGTAAAAGCATCTCGCAATAATCAGGTATATTTTTTCTGGTTTACTGGCAAAATTAGGATACGTATTACCTAACAAAGTATTCTTAGGTTATACCAGGCAACTATATGTGTGCAACCATAGAATACCACAAATGCAGCATTTGCAGGCACTAAAATCAAAGCACTAAGTTTCTAACTAAAAGAAATGTAACTGATATACTGGCCATTAAAAATATATCTTCTTCTAATATAATATAATTCCATACTATATTTTCTTATTTTTATTTGTCAATGACATATTTGTGATTTACAGAAACCAATTCTAAGCTCAACAACAACAACAAAAAAAAGAAATTGTAAAAAACTGATTCACAAATAATTCATTTTGAGAAAAGCTGGAAGCAGTACAGTTTTAAATCGCAACTCCACCTCCTCAGATTACATAGAGAATTCTTGCCACTATCACGGCATAAAACACTATTTTATGACTGCGAAGAATTCGGTGAGAATAAAGAGGCAAAATGTCAGAGCAGGAAAAGCCTCAAGATTTGCCTGTGAAATAAATGAATGGTTGTGTGCTACTGCTTAACATCCCACTTATCGGCCTAGATTCAAGTTCCTTTAGCTTTCATTTTCAAACAAATGCCCATGATAGTTATTGGCCTCACACACAGCTTTGTCCACCCACTAAAATAAAGAGGTCTTTCTCTGAGAGTACACTCATGAGCTAACATTTCACAATCAGGTTAGTGAATTAGTAAAGCTTTCCTCAGCAACACGTAAAAACATATGAATGCATCTTATTAGCGTTTGCATTTGGTAAGAAGCCATTGTCTCTATAAATATAATTCTTATTTCATATTTTATCGTGCCCGTACAGAACTGTTTGACCATCATAACTCATTCATCCCTCCAGGGCAAAAAGGTTAATTCTGCTGAGTTGCTGTCTTCTTCTCTTTCGATGATTGATAGCAGGGAACAGAAGCTAATGGAATGCCAGACTCAGTGGGATAACAGATCTATTTGATCAGCAGCCTCATTATGCTGAGGAACTGACTGAAATAATGAAACTGTTTTCTCACAACTGCCAAGCACCTTCTGATTCATACAATTTGGACAAAACTCAAAACCATTGTCGTATCATGCTGCTTCAACAGTCACACATCATGGGCTTTAAGGAACATTCCCCAGTGATCTGAAATCAAACTTTTGACATTACCTACCTAGGTAGAATATTCCAAATGCAAGTAATGCAGCTTGTCAGAAAAAAATGTAACCTGTTGTATCTATGACCAGCTAAATCACATGCAGCGTTGTATCAGGATGCAGCAAGGGAGAAGTGGAAAGGGACTTACTGCAGCTCAGTGAGCTGTCCGTCTGAACGTGAGATGAGGGAATGTCCCAGAACTTGTTATCCCAGTCGAGGACGTTGCCCACCGTGTCGCAAGTGAGATCGGTGAGCTGAGTTCGGCTCATGGCATAATCCCACAGGCGGAAGTTGTACAAGTCACCGTCAAAGCTTTTGCTACCATCTCCAAAACGGAAAGTACCCCCGCCATCAAGCGTCTCCGTTTTGGAATCTGAGCAAGAAGTAGTTCTGTAGCCATTGGAGTACATGATCACTCGCCCCGATGTGCTGGTCCAGGTAAAGCAAAAGGGCCTCATGGAGGACGTGAAGTCATCCTCATCTAGAATTTTCTCTAGGTCACACTCCACTGAGTTGATATTCAAGGTCATGTCTTCTTCCATTCCCAAAGCGAGAATGTCACGATCTTCGCTGCTCACGTAAGAGAATATCTTCTCTCGTTTTTTTGGTTTTTTGTTTAAAGCGATCTCAAAGCAGATGGTGAACTGATGAAGAGTCGGGATGGTAACGAGGGACGAGGCCTGCACAACTTCCTTTCTACTCTCATATATCTTCACCTTTTGGTTCCTCAGTGCCACTGCAACTGTACAGGCATCAAAAGAGGACAGTCAGGTACAATAGGATTATGCAGCTGCACAGTAGGGATTAAAATGACCATTAGATGTTATCATATTGTGGAAGACTCTCTCACCTACCCATAATCATATACTTACAAGCTCTTTTTGATTACATACTTTTCATTCAAAGACATGAGGACTGTTATGTTTTCCTGCAATAATGTACATTCAAGAAAACCAGAACAATGCATTGTATTGACATTTTGCAGAGTATCAACGTGTTGAAAGGTCGGTTATCACATGGTAAAACACGTAACAGTCCAGAATCTTTTCTGCAGACTGTATGGGAGACATGCAGCAAAGTTATGCTTCTAAGGATCATCTTATTTCCATCCTTTTGCAGTTGTTATTGCATGCAACATACTTACACCAGATTTGATAAGCAATACATCCTCTCATGACATTTCCTAATGTTTTTTTTTTTTTCAATAATCTATAAATAATTAAAATTATTCAGCAGTTCAATGTGACTACTCCCAATTTTCCCCTGGTCTTGAGACTTCATCTTTAAGTAATACACTGTAGACACTCCAGTATTGCAGTAGTCAACAGCAGAAGTATTTGTATCTTCTGACAGGATTCTTCATTTCAGCTAAAATGCTGGTTGCATGACAGTTGCCTTCAGCTATAACATCTATTGAGCGACAGCCAAGAAACAGGAAAAAAAATCCACTTGACTTTCAAGCAGCATAACAGTTTGGCAGGCTTAAGACTGTCATTGTACAGTGCTGCTCGTGATCTTCGTGGTGTTGAGCTAATTGTTCCCTAGGCCCACTACAATTATGCAATCGGAGCTTGTGATCATAGCTGGTGACGTTGGGCTAGCAAGTAAAGGTTCTGTTGCCATTGTACTCCAAGATCCAGTCAGATATATCTGACACTGCAGACTTATCCTACAAGGATAGTGATCGCAAGGAGCTGAAGACAGGCATTTTCAACTTGAGAGAATTCTCATTTTGAGAAGCCCTTAATAATTTAGTCACAAACAGAATCAGTTATCAAACATGGTTTGCTGGTCCCTTCCGAACCAATTTAGCAGGTAAGGGAGTTAAACAGAACATTAAAAAAAAGATAAAACAAATGATTGCATCCTGCAATTAGATTATTCAATCATGTTCTCATATTACCTTCATCAATTTCTTTGTATTCTTTATTGAATTGTGAGCTCAAATGCACTATGCATTTTTAATCTGTGGACATAATATATGGCCATAATGATATCCCTCCAGGGTGCACAAGAATAAGAACTTAACTGGCTTCTGGAGATAATTTCAGCTTTTAATGCAATATAAATAAATTCACAGTGGTTGTCATGATCATTTGTACAAAAATAGCTGCCTGAAGACTTGATTTCTTGGCTAGATCAACATTTCACAACTCAAAGAGCTGATCGTTTTCCTGTAAGACACTGAGCTGCTCACAGCATGCTGCCTGTTATTCTGCCCAATAGGAGTTTCTGTAAAAGTGTTGTCCACGTTAAAACTTTGGACATACTGAGTACAATTTCCACCACATTATTTGGAGATGGACCTAGTTGAATTAGGCCTCTAAATGAGCTTGGAAGATTTTTAGCTTAAAGGAACCCCCATAGATTTTGAAACAGTTGTAAGAATTAGGATTTGACAGGGTTGGTTAATGAAATTGGCTTTCTTTGAAGGTAGGATTTACGGGTATTGACCAGATGTGGCCACAGGCAATGTGATACAAGCACTTCCTTTCAAACAGCGCCTTGAAAAGACATCTCTTCCTAAGAAATTGGTTCCAGTCCTTCATGTTTCAACTTCTTCTTATGAAAAAAAAAAAAAACTTGAAGTCAGAAATTTACACCTTAGTCAATTGCATTTAAACTCAGTTTTTTACAAATCCTGACATTAAACATTCCCTGTTTCCAGTCAGACAGAATTACTACTTAATTTTAAGAATATACAGTATCAGAATAATAGTTGAGAGAATTACTTATTTCAGATGTTATTTCTTTCATCACATTCCCTGTGGGCCAGAAGTTTACATACACTTTGAGTCTTTGGTAGTATTGCCTTCAAATTGTTTAACTTGCGGCAAATGTTTTGGGAAGCCTTCCACAAGCTTTTTACAATAGGTTCCTGGAGTTTTGGCCATGCCTCTTGACAGACCTGGTGTAACCTAGTCAGATTGCACAAGCTCTTTCAGTTCTGCCCGCAAATGTTGTACTGGACTGAAGTCAGTGTTTTCTGATGGCCACTCCAATACCCTGACTTTTTGTGCTTAAACCTTTTTGCCTTAACGTTGGAAGTTTGCTTGGGGCCATTGTCCATTTGGAAGACCCATTCATGACTAAGCATTAACTTCCTGGCTGATGTCTTGAGATATTGCTTTAATACAGTATATCCTAATAATTTCCCTTCCTTGTGATACCATCTATTTTATGAACTGCACCAGTCCCACCCATATGAAAACATCCCCACTATATGACGCTGCCACCCCCGTGCTTCATGGTTGGGATGGTGTTTTTTTTGCTTGAAAGCCTCCCCTTTTTTTTCTTTTTCCCTCCAAAAATAGCGTTGGTCAATTTGGCTGAACAGTTACATTTTGGTCTCATCAGACCAGGGGACATATTTCAAAAAACTAAGATCTCAGTCCCCACATGCTGCTGTAAACTATATTCTGGATTTTCTACGGTGACTTTGGAGCAGTGGCTTCTTCCTTGCTGAGCTGCCTTTCAGGTTATTTCGATATTGAACGTTTTACTGTGGGCATAAATAATTTGGTACCTGGTTCCTCCGGCATCTTCAGAAGGTCCTTTGTTATTTTTCTGGGATTGATTTGTACTCTTTGCGCCAAAGTACGTTCATCTCTACGACACAAAATGTGTATCCCTCCTGAGTAGTATGATGGCTGCATGGTTCCATGGGTGTTTCTACTTGCATACTATTGTTTGTACAGATGAATGAGGTACCTTCAGGAATTTTGAAAATACTCCAAAGCATGAACCAGATTTGCGGAGGCACACAACTTTTTTTCAAAGATCTTTTGATTTCTCCATGATATCAAGCAAAAGGCAGTGAGTTTGCAGGTAGGTCTTAAAATATATTCATGGACATTCACCCTGCAATTTACTGAAATGATGTCATTGAACCTTGCAGAAGCTTCTAAAGCTGTGGCATAGTTTTCTAAAATTTTCCAAACTATTTAAAGGTACAGATCACAAAGTGTATGTAAACTTTTGATACACTGGAATTGTGATATGTCAAATTATAAGTGAAATAATCAGTCTGTACTCAATTGTTAGAAAAATGTATTGTTTCTTGCACCAAGTAGATGTCTTATCTGACTTGCCACGACAATAATTTGTTCTTGAGAAATAAGCAGAGTGATTCAAAAATGAGTTTTAATGTCTTCAACCTAAGTGTATGTAAACTTTGGACCTCAGCTGTACCTACACATCGTTGGTGGTTACAGTTAGTTACAGGAGTCATCATCAGTTGGAGACAAAAGCACTATCTGTCATTACCTATTTGATGGTAAAGAGACATAGAAACTTACTTTTTTTAACCTTATCAACCTTATTAACCTTATCAAAGAGCAAACACTTTGAAAGTTTTCATGTAATTTTTTCGAATGGAGAATTCATTTTATTTGTACTGTTTGCTTGAATTAAAATAGTAAAGAGACCTATCTTTATTACTGGAACTTTTATCTGGTTTACAAAATCATTCTCAGAGCATCGAGGAGCAGATAGAAAGGCCTGATGGTCTTAAGCAAATCAGAATGAGAGTAGAATGAGCCAACGAGCAACAGCAGCCATTTTACTGAGAAAACAATGGAAAGCTTGATGTGATCATTAGTGAAAGTGATGGTGATAGTAATGTGATGCTTTGTGCTGAGAGATTACTTTTTTCATTTATGTGGAGGACTGCCTTCTTTTGTTGCAGCATTTTGGGCATTTCACTAAATAAACAAGTAAACAAAAATATTTCCTAACAACCCTCTCCCAGAGCTCCTTAAATAGTAAGGGGTTTTAAATTAAAAACCTGGTAAAAGTACGAGGCATAATGAATATAACAACAACAAATAACAACAAAAACAATAACAAGAAGAAAAATAATATTGATAATAATAGTAAGAAACATGGAAATGATATTAAAGTGCCCAGGTTGCAACATACCTTGCCTATAAGTGACATTGAAGCCCTTCTTTTGGATGCTAAAGTCTGCGTTAAACGACAACTCCATTACATTTCCGGTGGAATTGAGGGTGAGCCCGTCCGCGGTGATGCCACAGAACTTGACATCACTGCTACCGGTGCTCACGATGACCCGGTCGTAGATGCAGCCCAAAGCCTCCTCCAACTCAAAGTCCACAAAGGTTAACTGCACAATGAATCCCGCAGGGGCCTGCAACTTCCACTTGCAGGCCAAACTTTTTGGGTAGTCGCCAGGGTAACAGGGGGACGTGAAGGATCCCAAGGGAGCAGTGAGGACCTGATTGCAGTCGACCTGACAGCTCAGCACTGCTGAGCCAAAACAGCACATTTCACCTCGTGAATTGGAGACTGGTATGGGGGGGGTTTAAGCATACAGGACAGTGAGGACAGCACAAGGCGAAAATAGCCATCGTGACAGTGCAAAGGGAGATCGCGAGATTAGACAGAGGGTGTCAGTGAACCATTTACTGGAAAGGTCAGAGAGCACAATTAGCCCGGGACAGCAAGGTTTGCAGGTAGCGAAAGGTATCCGATTGCGTTAGATTAAGTGCTTTCACAACAATAAGGCATTTTACAGTTTCAGAGAAAAAATGTATATAAAGTGAAGAATTATACATATGTACAGAGCTTAATGTGAGAAGCAATTTTCGGAGAAAAAGGTCAGTATTATAAAACCTCCTCCTAAATTTTAAAGGTAACCTGAAGCATCGTTGACAAGTAGTTTTAATGACCTGGAGAACAGTCCACACAGAAAACAATGAGTCCTGTTGATCCAGGCCAGCATCAGGTCGGAGCCAAAACCACTGAAAGCCCTGGAGTGGATCGGAGAAATCCCAATGCTGAACAGCAATTATGTTGTCAGAGGGCATTCTTGATTGATATCCAACCAAAATTACTGGCCAGTTCATGTTTTAAAATTTATGAACAAAAAAAAAATGCACACAACGCTGGAACATTGATTTGAAAGGGTGAGTTTACTAGCCTGTAATCATTTAATATGAACAAATCACTTGAATCGCGTTTTTCGCCAAAACCTTATTTCTCAAATGTAGCAAAGCTTGACCCTGGGGCAATGCCTTTTTTTGCCTGATGATAAGAAACTTTTGACAACTTGGAAAATTCTTTATTACGAGTGAATAATGATTGTTTCAAGGGAGTGATATGCAATGATATTCGTATAGTTGGCTTTTTGATTAGGTTTTGTATCTAGTCTCAGGCAACACATGCACTGGAAGAATGAAGAAACAGCAAAATCATTTCAAACACAAAGAATCAGACTAAAGACCACATAAGGGCAGGAAAAATTTATGCCCAGTCAACCTGAGAAAGATGGGGTCATCCTTCTAATCCGAGACCCTCCCTAAATATCTGTCCTCTGGGGAGAAACCTCTATTTGAGTGTTTTGTTTTCCCTCAATAAAGTTTTTTTTTTTTTTTTCAGGCCTTCTGGAGTCACAGCGAGGATTTAGCCAGGCACAGAGCTACCTGTCTTTTAAAGGGGCATTTTAAGATATAGACTGGTTTAGACTGGTTTAGACTGGCGCAAGTTTTTAAGTTGTCTGATTTGTTTTTTATCCATCAATACCTGTCTAAATTTCAAAATGCCTTTCGAAAAGATGAGTTGAGCAGTGCCTGGCTAAACACGTGAGTCAAGGCTTGATATTGCCCAACTATTCTTATTTCAGGTTTTTCGATCACATCTTTACGACAGTGTTATCATAAAAGTGAAATTGAATCACACTGAGCAAGATAAGACTCCAACTTCTGAGAGCTTTGTGTTCTATGCTGGGGAATAAAAACAAGGTTACTTATTGCTAACTGAAAAAAAAAAAAAATCTCTTACTGTTTATGTTATGAGCCAGAATACTCTGTCAGTGGAAACTCTAATAACTGGAAAATTTGCTCTCTGTAAAATGGGCAGATGCACAAGTGATCTGGTTTCAAACTCATGGAATGAGGTGTGTTTATATCAGTAAATTTAGTCCCTGCTGCTACAGGGTGTTCATACAAAATACTTCTTCAGCGATTTGCTGTTGAGACACGAACACACACTTAGGAGTCAAAGGACTGATATTCTTGCTAGTACAAAATTCATTCTTCAAAGAGAAAACAAATAATGGATGAGCACCCTTTGGAAACATTCCTCTTCATGTACAATCAGCATTCATTTCAGGTACTCTCATGCATACTGCATGAAGGATCAGCCATAGACCTTGAACGGCATTTTGCTGGACTAGCCATGCATGTCCCTCAGTAACCTAAGGAAACTATCAAATTCCAGCCATTGTGTCTTTCTGTGAGAGCCTAATTTTTCATGAATGGAAAGTAGACAGAAATAGTGCAACAGCAGTGACATTGTTGCGTATTTTTGAAAAAAAAAATCACTGTAAGGCGACAGCTTTTTAATTGTATAAGCTCTCCCTCTTTTGATACTGTAGACAAAGTTACTTAAGCTTGTAAGGCAGCCCGGGATTCGTGAACATTTGGTAGTTGTGAAAAATTAATTTGGCGGCACCAAAATGGTGGTTACACCTACTCTGACGTCTATGATGTCTCAGACTGCTATGCAACTGAGAGAGAAGTATAGAATCCACGCAAAATACAACTGCTTACATTCTGCTTCATTCTAGTTACATAATGGGTGCAAGCATTGAATGCTAAACTGCACTAACACTGCACACATACTGTGCAAGAATTTACCAGTAAAGTTTTCATTCCCTTTATTAAGTGATTATTAAATCAATTATAACAATGGAAAATGGCATGGAAAAGGCTGCAAGACCATTGTCACCAAGCACGCTCAAAGAAATACTGTTTGATCAATTGCATTGCAGTTGATGATGTCTCTGAACTTACAAATATGAGACTACCTTTGCTTAACAAATTATAATGTGAATACAGTCCAGTGAAGAAGTATTTGCCCCCTTTCCAATTTCCTTTGTTTTTGCATATTTGTCACACAGTGCATTGAAAGTATTCACACCCTTTCACTTTTTTTCCCCATTTGTAATGTTGGAAGCTTATGGTTACAATTGTTTACATTAATTTTTCCCTCATCAGTCTACCCTCAAAACCCCATAATGACAATCAAAAACTGAATTTTTTGAAATTTCCAACAGTGCCTGACCCTATATGAAAAATAGTTGCTCCCTCAGTTAGTAAATCAACCAATTAAACAAATTTCACTATAGACGCATCCAGACATGATCACTGCCAGCCCTGTTGAATCTGATCATCAGTGAAATGGAACTTGTCCGCCAATGTGAAGTAGACAAAAAGAAGCACATCATGCAGCCAGGTAAACAAATTTAAGAACAGATAAGTAGCGAAGTTGAGTTCTATCAGCCTTGAAAGGGTTACAAAACCATTTCAAAGGTTCTGGAACTCCAGCAAAGTGCAGTGAGAGCCATAATCTACACATGGAAAAAAAATTTCAACAGCTGTGAACCTTCCCTGGAGTGGATGGCTAACTTAAATTCCTCCCAGTGCATCGACGACTCATCCAGGAAGTCACATGAGAATATAGGATGACATCTAAATAACTGCCAGTCACATTTGCCGTTGTAAAGGTTACTGTTCACAATTTCACAATAAGGCTGAGACTGGGCTCTCCATGGGAGAGCTACAAGTTGAAAACCACTGCTGACAAAAAAAAAGCTCGTCTTAAATTAGCTAAAAACATCTTGATGACCCCTCAAGATTTTGGGGATAATATGCTGAGAACTGATGAGCCAAAAATGGAACTTTTTGGAAGACACAGGTTCTATTACATCGGGTGTGAAGCTAATACAGCATTCCACAATAAAAAAAAAAATAATACTGTTGTGTATGAGTATTTTATGTAAAGCACTGTATATCATTTGTAGATGGAGATTTGTTACATGCTGTTTTTGCTGCCTTGCTGGTCAGCTATTTATTTTGTTCATCAGCACCCTCTGGTGGTGTGTCTGTAGCAAAACATGATCTGATGTAATATCACTTCTTTGAAATAGACTAGTGCTTTCTAGAGGCTTCTGGCATCTTCCTGCCTGGAGGGGGCGGGATTACCCAGGAATCCTGTAGATCTTTCCAGAATGTTGCTAGTCTATATAAATGCTGTGAATTTGGTCACCAGAGGCAGAGTTTTTGTTTTGGCAACAGAGTTACATTGTGGCATTAGAGTGTTATTAGAGGATTGAAGAGTGGATTATTTGTAGAGGTTTTTTTTTTTATCAGCGAAGAATAAATTTGTTTTAAGTTGTCATTGCTGGTTTTCTTTGTTGTGATTTTCAAGTCATAACAATACCAATAGTGAAAAACAGAAATAAGGAAAAAAATTTAGGACACAAATCAGGTTGTCCCACCCAAATTTTCAGTTGTCCTGTATATTGTCAATTGTATTAAAATATATAGTATTAAAAATAATAATAATAATAGAAAAAATAACCTTCATTATTTATTTAACCGCTATGATTTTTTCTTTTCAATATACTGGAGTAATTTTGATTAAACACTAAATATGCATATGATTATTTGACCTTCATAAAATGAGCAAATTCAACATAAATGAAGCTGTTGATTGTTCCATTTTCAATCGAAGCCACCCTACGTCATTTATCATTACATTGGGGTTGTTTGTGCCACAAGTTATTGTTTGCTGGATCGCCCAAGCCTATATTGACCTGTGTGATCCATTGTTGTCAGATTGGGCGATTTTCAATTGGATTGTGTGAGCAAAAAAGACAAATTTATTAAATTCATTCTGGCGCCCTTTTTCAGTGAAGAAAATACAGAGGTTACTGGTGAGCCCCTTAGGCAATTCTGAAGTGCTCGTTTTAGCAAACAAGTTAATTTGCGCGTGCTTGAAATCCTGCTCAAAAACATGATATTTGTTTTGTTTACAGAATTGGGGGCAAATTGAAACTCCACTTAAGCAGTTAATTCTATGGTCATTTACAATATCTAGCAAGCTAATTTGCCTTAGATTGCTGGAATCATCGTTTTCTCCCCTCGAGAGTTTGCTATCAAATAACTAGTGACTTGGTATTCTGAACCATTAGGCTAGATGCCTATACATTGTTGATTTTCTAAACTGCTGTAATTATTTTGATTTTGGCAGGCTAACTTTAGTAAAGATTCTGTCTTCTCTCTTTCCCTCGTATGAGTTTGCGCTTGTGTGAGTAAATGTAATGTTACTAGCTAGGCTGTAGGTTTTAGCAAAGCCTTTTTGAGGCCTATTTACTAACTTAAAAGCTCAAGAAATTGCTGCATGCATTTGCTGAGAATATAAGCTTATCTTAAGGCTAACTGTTAAAGGTTAATATGACGTGCTTAAATGATAAATAAATTAATAAACAGCAAAAATTTTGTTAATGTTATTTTGCATGGGTTTTTGTACAGGTGGGCAGACTTTGAATCAGTTTTGGGCTGGAAACCTTAAAACCCTTCTGGCAACACTGGCACGATCTATCTCTAGGTCATTGTTTGCCACTGCAAATTATAAAAAATTAATAATAAAAAGTATCATGTTCTCGCGTGTAGGATATGTGGAAAACTTATACACAAAAGACCTCAAATATGACCAAAATATGACCTAAATGGGCGCACCGATGGCAGAGGGAGGTAAACAAACTTTCATAATACAACTGCCAGGATTATTGGTTGTCCAACCGGACAACATCATAGGTAGACTAGGTTGTCCAAGTCTATTTCAGGTTGTCTAGATGACCGGATTACCGCTTATTTTGAATACTGCCACAAATTCTTCTTTCTACCAGAGGATCCTGATTGAGAATGTCCGGCTATCAGTTCGCAACCAAATGCTCAAGTGCAGTTGGATTATGTAGACAGACAATGATCCGAAACACGAAACACAAGCGAGTCCACCACCAAATGGCTGAAAAGAAACACATTGAAGGTTTTGGAGTAGCCTAGTGAAAGTCCGGACTTGAATCCAATTGAGATGATGAGGCATGACCTTAAGCAGGCAATTAATGCTTCAAAGCCAATCTGGCCAAATTAAAGGAATACTGCAGAGTGGACCAAAATTCCTCCACAGCCATGTAAAAGACTCATTGGCAGTTTTTACAAACATTTGATTGCAGTTGTTGCTGGCAAGGGTTACACAACCAGTCACTAGGTTTAGGAGGGCAATTATTTTTTCACATGGGTGATGTAGGTTTTGAATAACTTTTTACCTTCAATAAATGAAAAGATCATTTAAAAGTTGCTTTGTGTTTACTCAACTTGTCTTCGTCTGATATTAAAATTAGTTAAATGATCTGTATCATATTAATATGACAAGTAAGCAAATATAGAATAAATCAGGAAGGGGGAAAATACTTTTTCATAGCACTGTAAGCCTTGATAGATACACAGCGCAAGCAAAAGAAGTCAACTGAGGGGTAATCCCCCCCATATTTATGCTTATCATGCATGCGATGGAGCCTCCTATAGGCGCACACAGCCTCAGGCTAGCACTATGAGTCAGATATATAAGACTGTAACCACATCCTGGACTGAGGCAAAAATTCTCTAGCACCCACTTGCCCATTCAAAATGAGAAATATGGGTTTCCTTCCCATTTCTCAAAGGCCTTGCTCCCCAAGTGCTACTGTAGTGATAGTGTTCGGAAATCCTTTTGATTCACTGAAAGCAATTCAGAGGAGGATGTAAGCTTGAAAGCCACTTTCAACTTCCTCTCAATTTTGTGCAACTGAAAGACAATTTTGGGAGCACTTTCACAACTCTTCACAGAATGCATATTCTTGCAGAAAATTTCAGTGTGGAGTTTACCATTGAGACCCGGGTATAAGAGCAGGACAATATGAATAATGGTTTTTTGCAAGTTGCCAATGAGAGCAATTCCATACCAGGATTCTAGGAGTTTTAAAGAGAAAACAACTTAAAGCAAAATGTTAAGCTTGCAATGGCTTGAATGACAGTTTTTTTATCTTTGCTGTGTTAGTCAGGATATTCTTGGCGAAAAAATTTGTGTTTTTTGATCTCACAATGACATAATAGGCAGTTTAATAGTTTTATAGTTCCCCCCCAGATTTTTGCCGCGCCTCCCCAACTCCTCCTGACTTACTGACGGATATTTCAACCCATTGACCGTATGCTTCAGCCAACATCTAAAGATCGTTCAATCATTTAATAGCATTTTTCAAATGGATTCCTTTGATGTTTCTGATTGGCTGGTTGAATATTGGCAACGTGATCTATAGCTCCACCTCAGCAATGACTAATAAAACTGATATCAATCGGAAGTTTCTTACCACTCTTGTTTCGTATAGAATAATTATCAGAGTGTTGGACAGCGATCTCATTAACTTTAAATTGTACAATTAGTCTCTATTAATAAATTCTAATATACCATACCTTAATTTCAGTTTAAACCTTTATTTGTACTATTTTAATATTTCAGTTAACTTAAATAGGTAAGCAAGTAGTTAGCTTGGTTATCCACAACCACTTTTTCTTATTTGTGTACGAGTTTGTTCAGAGGGAAAAAGAAAAATCATGTGTAGATTTATAATTACCAAAGCATCTACTAGCTCAGACACGTTGAGTGCAAGACCTACTCAAGAGCAGGCACAGTGCGCTAGCGTTAGCTTTTCTTCTTCTTCTGATGCGGTGAATAATGTTATTGTGGGTGATACAGTCAGCGAGCATGGTCTTAATGACAGCGATCCAAGGCAGCCAGTGTTAAGGACGTACCTCATGCGGATGGTCCACCAAGCTCCTCGGGCTTTCAAACCAAGTTGGGACCGCTTTCGACCATGGTTGCAGTACTCAGTAAAGCAAGATGCATGCTTTTGTTTCCCCTGTTGAAAGTTTGCGGCTAAAAATTACAAAGATATTACGCTCAGTAGGCGAGGTTTCGGTATTAAAGTCTGACAGGGGATTCAATTAACATGTCTCTAGCCTGGTGGTTCTCAAACTCGGTCCTGGGGGAGCACTGACCATTGTGTGTGCTGATTTTCATTGCAACCACAATTGCAATCCCAGAATTCTTTTAAGTTGTTTATTTGTCTCAATTAGTTGGATTTTTTCTTTTTTTACCCTCTTACTTCACAATATGTGAGAGATGCAATGCCAGCCAAGGGAAATAAAAGCCCCATGTCCATATTGTGTTTATAATGCTGCAGTACAAGTAATCGCACAAAGTCGAATACATTTACTGATCCAAGTCATAAAAAAGTAAATAATTGAGCTGTATAGGTTGCTTCACACAAGCTTAAAGTTCTTGAACTTTTTTCAGAATATAAACACAAAACAGGTGCGAGTCAATGCCAATTGCTCTGCCATCTAACTCCTCATTATCAAATGAATGGTTCAATTTAGTGACCATGCATCGATAATTCTAATCAAGAGCCTACTGATATTTTGAAAGTTATTGGTAAAGTTGTTTAAATTATTATTTTTCTGCAGTTTCACATACAGCATAATGAGAATATGAAACTTGAATTGTTCATAGCATACATAACTTTTTTAACAAAATTGCTTAAAAGGGGAGTGAAGAAAAATTAACAACTCATTAAAATTCTAAGGTTGCATTTGTGGTTGCAATGAAAACCTGCATAAACAGTGGTTCCCCAGGTCCAAGTTTGAGAACCACTGCTCTAGCCATTGCCATGTACAAGCCTAATACTCATGGGCAGAAATGAGGAAGAGACCGGCAACTGGAGAAACCATGGCTCACTTGTTAGGCCCAAACCGGACCAAGAGGAATAGATACTACATTTAAAGCATAGGAGAGACTGTATGGTTTCTTGCTGTTAATGAGTTGCTCCTCCACAGAACCTTTGAGCTAAGATTAGAGAGATAGCCAGTAGTATACCTCGAAATGCAAAGTATACCGCTCATAATTTGCAAAATGAGATTATTGAAACCCAACCAAATTTGGTGTTGCTTTAGATTAAAAACAAATATGACCACGCTGACACAAAAGGGTTTTGCACTAGAAGTGATGGGACATGGGATAGGTGTGTAATGTGGAAAAAAAAAAAAAGCCACTAGATGGAAGTATTGACATTTTTTTTTTTGTTAAGCCCAGTCTGGAGTTAGGTTTGGGGCATGTCCTGGGCATGCATCAGAGGGGGCTGGAAAAGAGTATATAAGGAGAAAAATTGAGAAAGTGAAAAGGGAGTAGGAGAAATTGCAAGGAGAAATTGTGGAAGGATACATTTGACCAGACCTGTCACTCTTTTCAAGACCTGTGAAGCTTTTTGTGGATTTTGCCTGTGTTGGAGCATTTTCCTGTCCCAGGATATCTCAACATAGCCGCGTCATCTCAATAACCAAGGGACTGTAAATATCTCATTTTTTCTTTATTTCAATCTTGGTCAGTAGAGTAGATTGTAGATTAGTTCAAAGTGTTTGTTTAATTAAAACTGTTAAAGTTTTAAAATTTTGTCTGTCATCCCTTGCTGTCCACTACGCCATAACAAATTGGGGGGTCGTCCAGGAAAGACCATTGTGTGAGTCATTTATTGAAAATCTAAAATTTCAAATTGTGAAATTGTTTTTTGAATTTTCCTAGATATATATTGACAGATCAACAGCAATGGATGATTTCTTGGCATCACCAACCGTAGAGGTTTTGAAGTCTTTTAAAAAGACAGAACTGCTAGAAATATGCAGACAGTTAGAGCTGACAGATGTAAAACCAGCCATGCGAAAAGCAAGACTGGCTAGAGAGATTGTTGAATATTACATTGATGAAAATGTGTTTGCACCAGGAGATCTGGAACAGTTTCCAGTGGAAAATCCAAATGTAGAAATGGAACTTAAATTAAAAATGCTGGAGACTGAAAGAGAGGAAAGAGCATTCGAGAGAGCAGAAAGAGAGAAAGAAAAGCAGTTTGAGAGAGAGAAAGAGGAAAGAGCAGAAAGAGAGAGACAGAGACAGAGAGATTTCGATTTACAGAAGTTAGACAAAGAAGAAAGGCTCCAAATGGAGCTACTAAAAATCAAAATGGAAGTTGAAAACAAATTTCATGCTAGCCAGGAGGTAAAGCTGGTGCCTCCATTCTCGGAAAAGGTGGTTGATAAGTATCTCCAGTGCTTCGAGAAGGTAGCTAAGAGTTGTCAGTGGCCAAAGGAACACTGGCCTCTGATGTTGCAAACTGTCCTCAAGGGTAAAGCTCAACAAGCCTATTCGGCTTTGTCTGCAGATGATTCCTCGGATTATGAGGTTGTCAAAAAGGTTATTTTGACAGCTTACGAGTTGGTTCCAGAGGCTTACCGACAGAAATTCAGAGGTCTGAAGAAATCTGACAATCAGACTTATGTGGAATTTGCTAACGAGAAGAGGGTTTGCTTTGAGCGCTGGTGTACTTCTATGGAGGTCAAGGATGATTGCAACTCACTAAAAGAGATGGTGTTAGTTGAAGAATTCAAGAACTGTGTCAAGGATGATATTGAGACCTACCTTAACGAGAAGCAAGCACTAAATTTGCAATCAGCTGCCAAGTTTGCAGACGAATATGTTCTCACACATAAGTCCAAATTTCAGTCTAGCAGTAACAATAGATGGTCCCAATTTCAGAAGAAAGGTAACGGTGATACCCAAGATTCCTCACCCAAAGACAAAGACAAATCTAGTGATGGTGCTCAGAAATCCAGTCAAAGGTCTGATCAAAGTGTGAAAGCTGACAGTGACAAAAGTGGTCTAGTTTGCAATTATTGCAAGAAATCTGGTCATGTTACAACTAACTGTTGGTTCCTTAAAGCTAAGAAAGAAAAAAGAAAAGGATACCAAACCCAATGCCTTTGTGAAGACAAGGTTGAAACCCCTGTAGTAGATGACCGATCTGCTAAATTGCCTGCTCCTTGTGAGGCTAAGAAGCCTGATACTGCTGACTTTGTGAGGGAGGAATTTCTTCCATTTGTGTCAGAGGGATTTGTGGCTCTGAATGAGCATCCTCCTCCTGTACCCATATATATCCTAAGGGATACCGGAGCTTCTCAGTCTCTTTTGTTGATGGACTCCTTGGAGTTACGTGATGAGACCGCTTCTGGGGATTTCATACTTGTACAAGGTATTGAAGGGAGGACTTTTTCTGTACCCCTGCGCTCTGTATTCTTGAAGTCAGATTTAGTTACAGGACAGGTAAAGGTGGGACTTATGTCAAGTCTACCTATCAAGGGTGTTTCTCTGTTGCTAGGCAATGACCTGGCTGGGGGCAATGTAGTTCCCCCTGTTCATCTTACTTCACAGCCGAGCACTGAAGATGGCGATGAAGACCCATCTCTGTATCCTTCCTGGGCAGTGACCCGTGCTATGGCCAAGAAGGCTCAAGAAGAAGATGATGCGGTGCCGTCCAGCACATTGAATAGTCATGACTCAGGTGGTTCGCCTCATGACTCTGTTCAGCCTACTATGGTTTCTCTGTTTGAGGACTTATCAGACACTTTTATCAGTTCTCTGTTCAGCCAGCCAGATGGGTCTGGTGATTCTGATGTGTCTGGAGACTTGTCTCTGTCCAGAAAGCGGTTGATTCAGGAGCAAACCAATGATCCTGAAATTTGTGTTTTTAAAGAAGAGCCCTTCCTGATGAAGAAATAGACGCAGTTCCAGTTGGGTATTATCTCAAGGATGGAGTGTTGATGCGGAAGTGGCGCCCTCCTGATATCCCTGCCAATGCAGATTGGGCAGTGGTCAAGCAAATTGTTGTTCTGAAGGTCTACAGGAATGAGATCTTAACAATGGCTCATAGTTTGCCTTTAGGAGGTCATCTTGGTGTTAACAAGACTGTTGACAAGATCATGAAACACTTCTTCTGGCCTGGACTTCAGAAAGATGTTTCCAACTTTTGCAAAACCTGCCACGCTTGTCAGGTAGTTGGAAAACACCAGTTAGACCCACCTGTAGCTCCATTGCAGCCTATCCCAGCATTTGGGGAGCCCTTCTCCAAGGTCATCGTTGATTGTGTTGGTCCATTACCCAAGACTAGATCTGGAAATCAGTACTTGTTGACAATCATGTGTGCATCTACCCGATTCCTGAAGCCATACCTCTACGCAACATCAAGGCAACTGCAATCTCGAAGGCTTTGATAAAGTTCTTCATGTTGTTTGGCCTTCCCAGGGAAATTCAGTCAGATCAAGGTAGCAATTTCACTTCGGATTGTTTCAACAGGTTGTGTATGAACTAGGTGCGAAGCAGATTCTTTCCAGTGCCTATCATCCAGAGAGTCAGGGTGCCTTAGAGCGGTTTCATTCCACTCTCAAGACAATGATGAGGACTTATTGTTATGACCATGAGAAAGACTGGGATGAAGGTGTTCATTTGCTGTTGTTTGCAGCTAGAGAAGCAGTGCAGGAGTCTACTGGATTCAGTCCGTTTGAGCTAGTGTTTGGCCATGAAGTGAGAGGACCTTTGCTATTGTTGAGTGAACAATGGCAAGAGAAAGAGCCGCATATCAGTCTGTTAGACTATGTTAGCATGCTCAAGGAAAGACTGCGTGCAGCTTGTGACCTAGCCAAAGAGAACTTGAAATCAAGTCAGGAAAAAATGAAAACTTGGTATGATCATAAGGCTAGAAGCCGTGAGTTTAAACCAGGAGCCAAGGTCCTTGTGTTGTTTCCCTTGCAGTCCAATCCATTGTAGGCTAGATTTCATGGTCCTTATGAAATTCTGACAAAACTCAATGATCTCAATTACATTGTGAAGACTCCAGATAGGAGAAAGCCAAAACAGTTGTGTCACATTAACATGCTGAAGCCTTATCATGATAGGAATGCTGGGGTTGCAGCTGTCACTTCAGATCCTCCTATGGCCGAGACTTGTGAAGATGAGGGGGAGTTTCAAGATGATGAACCTAGAATTAAAGCTGAAGTTCTTTCATGTGAATTGTCAAATTCTGAAGTGTTGCAAAACCTTGATGAAAAACTCCAGCACTTAGAACCCTCACAGAAAGATCAGTTTGAGAGGTTGATCAAGAAATATAAAGATCTTTTTCCTGATGTTCCAAAGAGAGTTTCTATAACCTCTCATGATGTAAACGTTGGTGATGCCAAACCAATAAAACAGCATCCGTACCGGATGAATCCTGAAAAGAGAAAGATTGCTGAGAAAGAGGTTGAGTACATGTTAGAACATGATATTATCAGACCCTCTAACTCAGATTGGAGTTCACCCTGTGTTCTAGTTCCAAAACCTGATGGAAGTACTAGATTCTGTACAGATTATCGCAAAGTCAATGCTGTAACTAGAACTGATGTGTTTCCAATACCTAGGATTGATGATTGTATCGATAGAGTAGGGCAAGCAAAGTTTCTGACCAAGATTGATTTATTGAAGGGTTATTGGTGTGTGCCTTTAACTGAGAGGGCGAAGAGCATCTCTGCTTTTGCCACACCATCTGGGTTATACCAGTATGAAGTCCTACCCTTTGGCATGAAAAATGCCCCAGCCACGTTTCAAAGGATGATACAGTCTACAATCGCCGGATTGCCACACACGGGTGCGTACATCGACGACCTGATCACATGGAGTGACTCCTGGGAAGAACATCTGAAAGATGTAGAGATGTTGTTCCAGCGCTTGACCCAGGCTAACCTGACTGTTAACCTGAACAAGAGTGACTTTGGTTGTGCTACTGTCATGTGTCTTGGCTACATCATAGGCCAGGGTAAGGTGGCACCCATAAATGCTAAAGTCCAAGCCATCATGGACTTTCCAGTTCCTGACAACAAAAAAGCTTTGTGCCGCTTCCTTGGAATGATCGGGTACTACCGCAAGTTCTGCAAGAACTTTGCTGAGATTGCTCTCAGTCTCACCAACCAACTGAAGAAAGGCGTAAAGTTCACTTGGGATGAAGCATGCCAAAGAGCCTTCGATCGCCTGAAGTCTCTGCTGTGTCACTTCTCCATGCTCAAATCTCCTGACTTCAACAAACCGTTCTCCATGACGGTCGATGCTAGCGACCAAGCTTGTGGATCTGTGCTCCTACAGAGAAGTGACTCTGATGACATTGAGCATCCCGTGGCATACTTCTCCAGGAAGTTCAGTCGCCACCAAATGAACTATTCCACAATTGAGAAGGAGCTGTTGGCTCTGGTTCTATCCTTACAACACTTTGAGGTTTATGTTTGTACAGGGCAAAAGCCAATGATTGAATGTTTTTGAGTAAGATAAAAAACAAGAATCGGAGATTGTTGAATTGGAGTTTGATTTTACAGGAGTTTGACTTGGAAATTAAGCATGTAAAGGGTACGGACAATGTAATTGCTGATTGCTTATCCCATGTTTGAGTATGTGTATATATATATCACATGTGTTTATTAGCATATTGTATTATATGTATATATATACCAGTGTCTACTTAACCATTTCTGTATTGAAAAGAAAAATTTTGCCTTTATGAGTCAAAATTTTTCCCTTTTGGAATGGAGGTGTAATGTGGAAAAAAAAAAAGCCACTAGATGGCAGTATTGACATTTTTTTGTTAAGCCCAGTCTGGAGCTAGGTTTGGGGCATGTCCTGGGCATGCCTCAGAGGGGGCTGGAAAAGAGTATATAAGGAGAAAAATTGAGAGAGTGAAAAGGGAGTAGGAGAAATTGCAAGGAGAAATTGTGGAAGGATACATTTGACCAGACCTGTCACTCTTTTTGAGACCTGTGAAGCTTTTTGTGGATTTTTGCCTGTGTTGGAGCATTTTCCTGTCCCAGGACATCTCAACATAGCCGCGTCATCTCAATAACCAAGGGACTGTAAATATCTCATTTTTTCTTTATTTCAATCTTGGTCAGTAGAGTAGATTGTAGATTAGTTCAAAGTGTTTGTTTAATTAAATCTGTTAAAGTTTTAAAATTTTGTCTGTCATCCCTTGCTGTCCGCTACGCCATAACAAATTGGGGCCATAACAGGTGCAACATAAAAATCTATCAATAATGATTCGTTTTTTCTGTAATTCTCTCCCTCCACTTTGACTTCACTGCTAATAGCACTTACACTTAGCACTCTCCTCTTCTGGCGGTCTGTAGCTACTCTTTTGTTTACTTGTGTTTCTTCATTGTAGCTTGCAATGTATTATGTTTTAAATGTATTATCAAATACTAAACATTTTGAATAAGAAATGCCATAGCATTTTTTTTTTTTTTTTAAGTGTATTAGTGTGTAGTGGGGTGGGGGGTTCTCAGTATACCCGCCACAAGAAACTACACCTCCACTGCATACCATTATACTCCCCAGAAATTTTCACTGCAACCCCAGTCAAAGCTGGCTGCATCCGGCCCTGCCTTGCATATTATCCACGATGAGCATTGTATTTAATTAATAAAAGGGTCGATTTTATTGAATTATTTATTTTCAAACAGAATTTATATCTTACTATGTCCTGTACTCGGACAGAACTAATGCATATGCATGGCTTAGATGGCACCGATCAAGCAGAACTGAATGGAAGGCACTATGGTATGCATAGTGCATTCAGACTCCACAGTTACTTTCCATGCCCAAATGCGTAAGCTGGCTACTTGGACCACATGAGACAAACAGAACAGCGCACCAGTTTAAGGATATTATCTTTGAATCCTACTAGTACATGCCATATATTTTGATGTTTTTTGTACATGGAACTACACTGCAGTTGGCTATGAATTCTAAAACTCAAACAATGACTGCCAATTATGAGGTACCAGAGAAATTACCTTTGAACATCTATAACTTTTCCTGCAAGCTGATGCAATTTTAAGTCTATGTTACTTGTCAAGGTGTTTACTTTCTGTTTTGAAATTTAATTCATAACTCTTGCTTAATTAGTGATTTTACGTACACCAAGAGCAAGAGTCACCAAATGTATACTGTCAGGAAAATTGCAGCAATTTATGGTCAGAATTAGGGTCATACTGTGAATTGTCCTCTTGAATTCTTGCTTGAGGTTGTTCAGTCAACGCAGCAAACAGACATTACTCTTAAGAAAGCTCATAGTTGACATATTGACTGATTAAGTATTGACTGCTAATTATTTAAATCCATAAATTTGCATCTGCATTTCAGTGTTATTTTGAAGCTTTGATGTGCATCACATATTCCATATTCAGCCTTTCAAAAGCAATTCCATTCATGTTTCTTCAGTAACCTTTCATGAAATATATTCACAAAACAAACAGAGCTTTGAAAAGACATCTCACTGTTACTACCATAGATAATGGGCCACTATACTTACTTAAATGGTCCATTTTCCCGTGCATGAAATATGTTAATGACATTCCGTGGAAAAATAATCAGCAGCAGACCACATAATTTAACAAAACCATCATTGTAAAAATGGCACTGGTTTATAAATGAACAGTACAGTTTAGATTGCTTATATGACTCTCTTTTTTTAGTGTAATGTCTGGAGCATTTTACAAACTATGCAATTACATAAAATCCTGGAGGGATTTCATGTGTATGAGCGAACTAACCTAAAGAGCAACATTAATGGTTGGCTGGAGGCGAGGGGATTAATGAGAGAACACAGAAATTATGGTTTATTTTTCCTTGGGGAAATGCTTTGAAATGTGTATTTGTAACAGTAACTCATAAAACTAATAGATGCTAATTTGCTTGGCTCAGATGAAAACATAATTTAAGCTGAGAACTCGGTTGGATCAAAGTTTGATGTATTTGAGCATGTTTGTGGGCAAGAGTGAAATCACTGTTAGAAGAAATCATGCCACTGGAATCGCCTGCTGTTTTTCAAAGTGCCCACAGTTGTCAGCCTGGGCTTCATTGGCATGGAAAACAAACAGCACACCAAATGATGCCCCGGGGGACAAGCCTAACTCAGTGTTCTGGCATATGTTTGCAATGATTCTTATTTACTGCTAGCCCACGTCTGGGTTCAATCCATAGGGACGCCATTCACTGTTTTGTCCGAGCTCCATATTGGTATCCTTCACTTGCATTACTCCAGGGACTTACTTATCAAGCAGAGAAATCCAGAATGACTACTAATGGGCAGCAACAAAGGCATGTCCATGCAGCATAAGGCTGACTTGTTGATATGCAGTATGGTCTACCAGATATTGAATCACCAGGAAAATAATGAATATTATCAGAAGTAAGGAATTTACATTTTTAATTTATCGAAACACATACCGAGATAAAATCAATACTTTTCCTTTGATATATTTAACAAAATAAAATTGAAATTGACTTTTTTCCAGCACAAACATCGTCAATTCTGATGATTGATAAACCTCCTTTTAAAGAAAAAATCTTTGTCTTCTAATTGTCTGACACAAAGAAAAATGCTATTGGAATCCAGCCTTCGGTCCAAGACAAGCAAATAACTGCAAAATAGCTGCTTGAGAGGTTAAACAATGCCGTAGAAAAGCCTTAAATTTGAGGAGCATGACTACTATAAATGAGTTGATAGAATGAGCCCCCACACACACACACACACACACACACACTCCTCGCACCCCATAGCCCAGGTAATGGTTTGGTCAGATGTTTGTTTCAGAAGCTGGCAGCAGTGGGACAGTGCCATGAAATGGAATGCTAAACACGCCAGACTGGCTCAGGTAATCACCGTCATCGAAACCACATATTGAAATATGTCACTTTCAGGGGCGATGACATCCAAAAGGGGCTTTGATCTGCTTCTCTGTACACCTGCTTGGCAGCTCACCTGTGCTTGCCCGGCCCTTGGCCATGCATCTTTCAAGAGTGATTTAATTGTATGCATCACACAGGGGTTTGAACCACAGAGAAGCCTGTCTTTTAGCATGAGGGGGGGATACATTAATATTCTGGAAAAAAAGGAGGGGGAAATTACAACCTGCTGTCTTGCAGTGACCTTTCTGCATGACTGGTAGTAAATATAGGTTACGTTGCTCGTGTTTGTAGCGGATTGGAATTTCGGAACGAGTTGGGCCGCGAAGGGATTTTTACATCCCTCCGCGGCCCAACGAGTTCCGAAATTCCCCAGACGCTAAAAACACGAGCATGGTAAACTATGTATTATATGCGCCATTTTTTGTATTCATTTGTGAGACAAAATAAGTTCTAATTCAACATTTATTAATTTTTTTACAGGAATATAGTTTTTTACACGATTATACTATTTTTTACACGTATTCTCAGCTTCGAAACCGCCCGAGGTGCCACGGAAACGTCCGACTTTAAAGTAGTTCTGACCATTTCAGCCCTGTATACGGCGAAACATTAATGGCACGGGTGTACTGGTACTGTCAGCGAGACACGCGCATATAATACTATCCAATATGGTATTAATATCAAGATAATTCCTGCCCTATATCCAAATCTTTTGATTACTGTCATCCTGATCCAACTGATTTCATCATTATATTTATTATATACTTCCTTATGAATACAGGGAATCTGCACTTGTGATAAAAGCACGAGGCACGAGGCTGTATCAGCCCACGGGCAAAATCCTGTATCACCCGTATCTGCCCATAGGCAAAATCCCATATCAGAGTATATGATAAATAGAACATGATATGGGCATTTTCATATCACACTGTGTATTAACCCTCGACCAGTATTAGCCCTCAAGCTAAAGCTAATGATAATTCTCTTTTTATGTTGTATGATAATATGGATTGGAGGATAATTCTGGAAAAAAGGAGGGGGAAATTACAAGCACCTGCTTTCTTGCAGTGACCTTTCTGCATGACTGGTAATAATATCCAATATGATATTAATATCAAGATTATTCCTGTCCTGTATCCAAATTTTTTGATTACCATTATCCAAAATCCTATGATTTCATCATTATATATGATTATACGGAGTGGAGGAAGGGAGAATTCCTCACCTCCTCCTCCCTCTGTCTCGGTTACTGGTTTCCCCCACTTCCCCCTTCCATTGGTATCATTTTAATTTCCCCCCAGATACTACTGTAGGTCATTCATTGGTTTTCCCCTCCATTCATTTTTCTTTGACCAATTAATGTGAGCTCTGTACTGTAAAGAACAGCCCAATTAGTTCTGGTATAAATTTGAAAGTGCTCAATCCGGAGGCCATTTTTCCTGGTTCCAGGGGGCCACAGACATCAGCAGTCTCTTTGTAGTCGTTGCTCAATTATTTCCATACAAATTGAACATCAAAATAAATTGGATAAAAGACTATCGGCTTAATCATTTAGTTCCATGACAAGAATTATAATATTCAAGTGCACATATCATGGAAAGTTTGTTTGCAGGGGCATCACTGGGCATGTTTCAATAGTGTACATTTTACATTAAATCATCAGTGCTGGAGACAGTATACCAGACTAGACATTCTGAAGAGGTTTAGCCCCCCTACCCATATACCCATTGCAAAGTCCTGTTTCGTTGAACCAAAAAACAACAATTCTAAATGACGTAAATAAGGCAATTTGACAAAAATTATTTGTCATAAAGTAAACTTAAATTATGATGCGATAATTTAAATTGAACCCGTGTTTGGAATTATGTTCTATTCTGTTCCATCTTCTTCAACTCTGCCAATCCCATTAATCAAATGCAGCTGCTTGATTCAAACCCGTGGAATTTTTGGCCTATTTTAAATTCTAGTAGAGATTTCAAGGCTTCCAGAGACCCCAAATTTGTCTTGATGAATTGCAGGGAAATGAGTTGAAAATTATGCGCAAGATCCAGATATTTTCTATCTGATGTAATGCTGTGGGCATGAAAACATGGCATCCTGGGTTTGATTATTTCACCCAGTGTGATGTAACTTCAGAGCTTCAGTGAAGGACAGTAACCCGCAGACAGAATATGCCTAACAGACTGTCCTGCAATATGGAAAAAAAAATTCTTTTTCTCACTTTGTACCTGCTAAGAGGAAATTCGAGCAAAAATCAGTGTTTTAGGGGGTTAACTACCTCTTTTCGCCTTTTGCGATTTTACTTTTTCCGAATTTCACATCTCTCACAGGCCAAGTAATATCTGCCAGAGCTGGAAAAGTCTAAAGTTGAATCGACCAGCCAATGTGAGCAAGTACAAAGAGCTACAGTGAAGCGTGCAGAGAGTCAAAAAAAAAAAAAAAAAAACTGATTTAGTGGCTGAGCCTCAGGGAATTGAGTTACATCTTGAAATTGCCCTGCTATTCCTCTGCATTTACATTTAAGCTGTAATTCGCACAACCCGCAGCCATGACTGTGTTGCGTATATCGTAAAAATAACTATTTTTATTTTATTTTATTTATTTAACCCATATTCTACCAGGTAGTCCCATTGAGATCAATGATCTCTTTTTCAAGGGTGACCTGGCCAAAATGGCAGCATAAGGTATTACAGACAACATGACAATAACAAAAAAAACATACAATGTACACACTAAGATGTTGACAACTTCAAGCTCCGATGGTCGTAAAAAGATATTGAGCTATTGAGTTACAAAAGCTTATAGCACCCATTACATGCTACTGTTAAGTCTTTAATGTAGTCATTACACAGGACTGTATGACTGCATTGTATGAACAGTCCAAAGAAGAGTAAGTACATATCCATTAATACAAACTCTTAAACTGACCCGATATCCCAGCAGACTATACAAATTAACCTATTGCACTGTACATTACCCAAAATCCACTGAATAAAGTCAATACTTATTTGAGCTAGTTTGGCCATTATATAATTCACTTTAGTGGGATGCATGACATGCACTTTGGGTGGGGTCTCTGGCCAATGGAGCTCAAAAGGGGCAGAAACTCTGCTATACGTTGTTACTACTTCATAATTAAAGGTAAAAGACTGCACAAGAGATGACCCAGAGATGTTTCTTGATCTGACCTGGACTCTTGCAAGAAAAAAAAAAGAACAGACCAAAAAAAAAAAAAAAAAACATAATTTCTTTCTTTGAGTCAGAATGACTGTAAGATCACAGTTATTTTCACCAATGTAAAATCTAGGTTTTTGTGTGTTTTGGGGTGGAATGTAATTAAAATTCAAAATGTCACCCGTTATTGTCGTCATGTCTGGGCTCACACTGTCATGCTAGTGAGTGGAGTCTACTTCAACTTTGAAAAATTCGATGCCATAAGTACAATACCGCAGAACCGTAATGGTCATTCAATAATTAACACACTACGTGGTACTATTTATCCTAAATATGAAACTTCAGTTTGAGGGATGATGAGTGATATTGAATTAACACAAACCTATTAGGTTTTAGATTTAATAAATAATGTTTTACAATGGAGCATTTTTATGAATGTTAGGGTCAAAGAAGCAAAACGAAGAAGCAGAGAGCAGCATGGATGTAATGGGTAGGGAAGCAGAAAGCATGCTGGTACAAATGGGAAAGGATTCATTTTCAAGATGACAGCAGTTGCAATGACAGCAATAAAATAAACAGCAACATAAATCAAAATATCATATATACGTTTTCTTCTTGAACAGTCAAACTCAGCAAAATAAGATTGGAACTCAAAGGAATACTCCTTACCTAATGTTGGGAAGCACACCTGAAGAAAGACAACCAGAAGCACATTCCGGAACTTCCATCTCCACCATCTATCACTGATGCAAGTCATCCTGCAAATGAACGTCTTCAAAAATGAATTGTCATCCAGAAACACGTGTACAGTATATGGCATTTAATTTTTTTTTTCTTGATTTTGAAAGAATTGGTCAAAGCAAAACATAATATTGATTTGTTCAAAGGAAGGTTTCATTGATCATTGTACCTTTACTGGCATAAAAATAAATCTGCCCCTCAGTACACAGAATACAGTGTACTCGTACAGTATATCCAGCACAGTATACTTAAACTGCAATACACTGAGTGTATACCAATTGTGTCCTATTTGTGTTTGATATTTCTGCTGTTACAGCATTCAAATGCACACAGCTTTCAAATGCATTGAATGAAACCTCCTAACCTAAGACTGGCTACAATACTGACATCAATACTGTGATTATACAATGTTAATTTGTTTTTCCTCATCAGTTGTAATCATTTACAAAATAAAGGACTATAGTTGTTGGATGAAAAAAAAATCAACTCAAAATACATAAAACAGTTCCAATAGGATAAATCATCCACTAGCTTTCCTCAAGTGGTTGTAACTTTACCATGGAAGAAGGAAGATGGCAGGTGAGACACTTTTAGCCCTAGGGTCAAAATCCTTCAATTTTTAGTAAAATTTTGGTGACTCTGATAACACTTGAGAAGAATTACTTGAGGAAGTTGTTCCCAGCTTCTATGAAAAAAGCCATTGAGTGGTAAATTGAATTAATCAACAAGCATCAATTTACATCACACCAAAAGTACCTTTTGACTTTTTTCAAACTTTCAAAGTGCTCAAATCAGAAAATGTTGATCAGTCGTTACTTACAAATGGAAAACAATAAGAATATTGCAACACAATTTTCTGTTGAACACTGCCCAGTAGTGTGCCTAAACCGTATAGGATACAATGAAAATGTAACATTGCAACACAGTTAATGAGATTGACTGAGTCTGCTTGGTGAAAGAAAGCTTTGCTATCTAGGGGCAGATACTGTACATGCTTAGCTTTGTTAAATTCCATCTTAGATGAAAGCATTCAACTTCTAAATAATTTGAATTGAAACGGTTGAAAAATCCAGCTTTACAAGGGTAGATGGTCATAGCTGTAATGAACCATACATTGAGTCAGACTTGAGTCTGAGAGAGATCATCCTGAGCTTCTTTAGATCCTGTATTTTGGGTTAAGCCATAGATACTGTCTTTAATCTTCACAATGAAATAATGTCAATTCAGCTACACTGCCCGTCCAAAAAGTCACCATTTGGATTTAAATAAGCAAATACTCAAGAGCCTATGATTGACACAATATTGCAGTGATGAATATGTTTCAGCTGGCAGTAATTCTTTCAATCTTGACAAATTCAGTACATAACTTCTAATTTCTTGAAAAACCATGTTGGAAGCCTTGTCTCATGGTCCTTGATGTTGCTGTATTTCAAGAGGGACAAATTATTGGCCAGCATCAAGTAAAGAAAACAGCTGAATAGATTACTAAAATCACTAGAATTGGGTCAGGAACTGTCCAGCAATTTATTAACACCTGGAAGGATAGTGGCGAACTGTCAACTTTGTGGAAGAAATGGGTTGGAGATCATGACTGATCCTGATCAGGGATCAAGAAAATGCTTGGTGAAATCTCATCATAAAAAAATAACAGTAGAACTCATGGCTATGTTTAATTATGAAGGTAAGATCATTTCCACGAGCATGATGCAACAAGAACTCGGAGGAGTGGGACTAAACAGCTGCGTGACCACAAGAAATCCTCGTGTTAGTGAAGCTTATTGGTAAAAAATTATTTCAGTTTGCAAGGGAGCATAAAGATTGGACTGAGGAGCGATGGAAAAAGGTCATGTGGTCAAATGAGTCCTGATTTACCCTTTTCCAGAGTGATGGGCTTGTTGGGGTAAGAAAGGAAGCCCAAGAAGTGATGCACCCATCATGCATAGTGCCCGCTGTGCAAGCCTCTGGAGGCAGTGTTATGATTTGGGGTTCCTTAAATTGGTCAGGTCTAGGCTCAGCACTGTTCTCCAGCAGTAAAATGCAGTCACCAGACTGCATAACCAGGTTATCCCATCAATGAATTTTTGAACATCTGACGGCACAGGCATATTCCAGGATGACAATGCCGAGATTCCTCAAACTCAAACTGTGAAAGAGGGGTTCCTTAAGCACGAGGAATCATTTTCACACATGGATTGGCCACCTCAGGGTCTGGACCTTAACCTATTGAAAGTCTTTGGGATGTGCTGGAGCAGGCTTAACAGTGTTGTTAGAAAAAAATGTAATATTGTATAAGGTTGTTAAAACAATACCACAATGAATGTACACCATGATCAAAGTTAAAGGAGGCCTACAAAATATTGTAGGGTGCAACTTTTTTTTTTTTCACAGGCAGAATATGAAAGAGTACATTTTGATTCTTTGGGACAAAATATATACTGTTCAGTGTTGGCTTAACTCTGAAAACTGAACAAAATTTTAGCTGATCTATTCAGAGTAGTGAATAAATGCAACATATTTTTTTTTTATTAAATTTTCCCCTTTTTCTTATCAATGTTAAATGACTGTCAGCAGGCATTGTGCTCCAATGCAATACAAGGAACATGTCCCGCTAGAAACCTCAACTGATGTCAGAACAGTATATGAGCTGGAGGCCAAGGCTGAGCCAGAATTTACCTTGCAGCAGTGGCGGTGCTAGAACTGGGAAATGAGGGGGCACAGACATATCCCTTTATGACAACAATTAGTCCTGGCTAGTTCTCAATCATTTTTCTTTATTGAAGCGTTTTCCAATTAATCGTAATTGGCAACTGAAGACACGGTTTCTCTCCATATTCATCTAACAGCGATGAATTCATGGGCTAAATTCAGTACAGAAAAATTATTTACTTATTAATAGGCCAATGTTTCGCATTGATTGAACTGGTCCACGTTCCAATGAAATATCACCTTTCACTCTTGGTATTGCATGGGTTGATAAAAGAAAAAAGTGGCACTTGGCAGTTAAATAAGCTATAAAAAGCGTGCAGCTCAAGCTATTTGCGTGAGAGTCGACAGGTATGCAATTTTGAATAACATTGATTTAAATACAGCAAATATGCGTCCAGATGAATGATTGTCGTCTTACCTAATCAAGAACAAGCAGCACCTGTTAAATGTGGAGTGCTCTCAGAGTGAACCTTTTGTTGATTATGAAAATGACTGAGAACAGGTCAGGACTAATAATTGTTTTAAATGGATCAAGAAAACCACAAAGCGCTTGTGTGAGTAGCAAACCAGTGATATAGAAAAATTGGTGCTCTTGGGTTTCCAGGAAAAAGATATCTCAGTCCAGAAAAAATGATGAGATCCAGGCACTCAATCTTTTCGAAGTATTGCATATAAAAAGCCTTAATTCTCACATGGCTGAACAATTAAAAATTGCCGACATGTTTTGACCTCAATATGCGGTCTTCATCAGGGCATAATTAGGTACACAGGTACGTCAGATATTTATACTCTCCAAATGACCACCAGGGGGCATTGTTGCAAATAACATGCAACTAATTAAAAAATAACAAATACACATATCTCAACTATAAAACATACACATAGAAAGACGTGAAATGTAGCTCACATATATAACAATATAAGTGCGATGATAAATCGAACATTGGACAGAGCAAAATTAATTTTTCTTCCACCACAGCGATAAACATTAAAACTGCAGTGATACACATTAAACGTATAATCAAAGCCAATTGGGCCATTATTGACAGTGATCCTGTTCTTGGACAAGTGTTTCCTGAACCCCCAGTGGTGTCTTTTAAACATGCTCCCACGTTGAGAGACAAACTAGTTCACAGCTTTCTGCCTCCTGAGAGGAAAGAGACCTGGCTCAAGAGACCAATTGGCACCTACAAATGTATGCATTGTCCACACTGTGAAAACATCTTACAAACCAAAATGTTTACCAACTTTAAAACAAAGAGAATATACAACATCAAAGAGTTTATAAATTACAACACTACCTTTGTGGTGTACCACTTGAATTGTACTTGTGCACTCGGTGTTTTCTATGTGGGACATACCAAACATTGATTACGCGACTGCCTTGCTGAACATAAATAGGCTATTAGAACGGGCAACTTGGATTATCCTATGGCCAAACATTTTATGGATGTTCATAATAGTGAGGATACTCTATTACGCATCGTAGGAATTGAGCATATCAAACCACCGATTAGAGGTGGTGATCGTATTCGTAAGCTTGATCAAAAAGAAAAATTTTGGATCCACTGTTTAGATGCCTTAAAATATCCAGGCCTTAATGACTCGATTGATTATGCCTGTTTTTGGTAATGCATCATTCTTCGTGTATGTTATCTTTTACCACCTACATTCAGCATTACTATTGGAGATGTTTTACTCTTTTACTCTTTGATGAATGTATACTATGGAGAATATACATGCCTGTTGTTTAGTCCTGAAGCCCCATATATATGGGCATGTGGTGGAAGAAAAATAAATTTTGCTATGTCCAATGTTCGAATAACCATCTGCATCGCACTTATATTGTTATATATGTGAGCCACATTTCATGTCTTTCTATTTGTATGTTGTATAGTTGAGATATGTGCATTTGTTATTTTTTAATTAGTCGCATGTTATTGGCAACAATGCCCCCTGGTGGTCATTTGGAGAGTATAAATACCTGACGTACCTGTCTACCTAATAATGCCCTGATGAAGACCGCCTACTGAGGTTGAAACATGTCGGCAATTTTTAAGTGTTCAGCCATGTGAGAATAAAGGCTTTTTATCTGCATTACTTTGAAAAGTTTGAGTGCCTGGATCTCATCTTTTTTTCTGGACTGTTTTAAATGGATGTTTTGTGCACCCCAATTCTCAGTTCTGGCTCCGCCACTGTACTGAATTTAGCTAATGATTTCATCGCTGTTAGATCGCATATGGAGAGAAACTGTGTCTTCAGTTGCCAATTACGATAATTGGAAAACGCGTCAATAAAGGAAAATGATTGAGAATTAGCCAGGACTAATTGTTGTCATAAAGGGATGTTTCTGTGCCCCCCAATTCCCAGTTCTAGCTCCGCCACTTCCTTGCAGCACAGGGACCAACAAAAGATAACCTCTGTGGAACTTGATGTTCATTGAATCAGCACTGAGAAAAACCAAAATGCGGCTAAGCTGGAAAACCAAAGTCAGTAATCTTTGTAAGAATAGAGACAACATGATTCCAGAAAAGAAAGCGCTCACGACATGACCAGATATGGTGTATATACAGAACTGGGGACGGTCAAATGATCTGAAACACTGCTATAGATACCAGCTTTGTAAAGCTCATAATGTATTTTTTGTTGACACTGGTTCAGATCAGAATTGGTTCAAATATGTGGTGATTTCTTGAGCAGTTGTCCTCTGGTTATTTGCAGCCATCTTATCAAGTAGCCATTTATCCCTTTTGGAGAGTTCTGAGTCGGGACTTTGTTATACCACTGTTTTTGGTGTTGGCACAAGTTGTCATAATTTATGACACCTGAGTAATTCTGCCATTTTTGTGACCAGAGCAGCTGCAATTTGAGCACCAAATATTTTAAGGGTGCTTCCGGGTGCTTCCACTCCACAATAGATGCCCCGGGTGCCTTAGGGACATTATATACAGCACAAATCTCTAAAACTGAAATCATTCCTTGGGTCACTTTTGAGAAAGTGAGCCATTTCCATAGTGGATGTATACATGAAGAGTCCATATGCCAGCAGGGCAGAATGCAATCTCTGGTAAATTATAGGTGTGTTTTAATTCCTGCAATGTAAGCAAGCCAACTGAGCCAAACAAGCCTCTGAAAACATGAATATTGCTTTTCAACCAATTTCTGTAAAAAATAAAAAAGAAAAAGAAAATAAAGAGTTGGTTGTCTGTAAAATGGAAAAATTACACCAGAGGGGAGTGTGATAATATAATTTTCTTAAACACCCATATGACATTTTAAATTTCCACTGATACAGTTAACAGGACAGGACCAAATTGAGTCTAGAGTTTGTTCAAGGAACATTCTAAAAACAAGACGTACACAGTTGGACCGGTGTTACCTTTCCACCTGGGTATTAGTATTAAGCCATATTCTATAACCAGAGATAAAAGGAAAGACCTTGTGATAGAATCTTAAAGTTTGTACAGACAGATGGCCTGCTGCTGCTGGTTTGTTGCAAATTTGATCGTGGAGTAACAAAATTCCAAACTTTCCCAACTTTCTGTGTATTTTCAAACAAAGAAGGATTAAACTGTGATCAATAAGGTTTTAAGAGTAGCATTTAAAGACAGGGTAGGCAACTTTGTATGAACCAGCAAGCATATGGCAGATTGGGAATTTAGCAAGTAGAAAAAAATGCCACCTTGTCTGAGTCGTGTCTCTAAACCCACTTTCCCAAAAGACATATGCAACCTAACTGACAATAGAAGAACAGAAAATACTTTTTTCACACCATTGCATATTCTGAATGTTTATTTTGCATTTACAGTGCATCTCACCCATAATGTTTCCCTTGAATCAACTGTAAGTTTACTACCTTGCTAACTAGTTAGCTACCTAACAATTCTATGAAAGTTCATTGGTGACATATTGACGTGCCGGAAATCTTAACAGAATTCAAGGTGTGTTGTCCACTGATTCACATGTGAGAGTTTCCAGGATGAGGACAATTGGCTCTGATCCTGAATATAATATACCCCAGAATGCAACACATCAGGTCAAAGAGGTGCCTGGGGTGAAGGGCATGCAGTAGGCAGGGCTATCTACCTATCGACTTGCTAAGACTTTTAAGAGTTCAATAATCTGAGCTGGAGCCATCAACTTGCTTTTGTGAGAGTAGTACACTCACCATTGTTAACAACATATCTCTTAACTGGAATTACAACCAAAATCAGAACAACTTAAGATGGTATGTTAACTTAAAATTAAAGCTGAAAGCAGTAACTCAGTAATTATCTCTGACCTGTTTATTAAAAACAACCAATAACTGATGTTGCACCGTAGGAAGTTCATTTATTCTTCCAAATAAACAATTATTTTGATTATGATCCTTGCAACATCCAGTATTTCCAAAAAAAAGTTGGGAGAGTAAATTATTTACCACTTTGCAATGTTGCCATTCCTGTTCACAACACTTTACGAGTTACAACTCAATGCAAAGCGATGATTGCTGTGCCCCTGCCGGCAATAGCTTCATACGCTGTAAAAATGGATCTTTGTCCCTCCACATACAAATGATCCTACGTGAACTTGACCTTTGACCCAATGACATCCTAATCCTATTTAGTTTAGATGCCCTCTGTGAGGAGGTAGCATGTTTGATTTGAAGAAAATTCCTCAACTCCTTCAGTAGACAAAGAGCAGAGAAAATATTTTCTGAGGGACGGTATGACAGACACAAGCAGGAATGGACAGCATTTTAATTAATTTTCAGGCACTGAAGACACCAAGTGATTAAGTGTTTCAGGTACAATTTTGTCTCATTCTTCCAGCAAACAAGCCTTAAGGTGCACAGAAATATAGGGTCTTTGTTGCATTTCACATTTCAAAATGCACTATATATTCTCTTTTGGGTATATTTTAGAATTCCAGGCAGGCCAGTCAAGCACCCAAACCCTCTTTTTATGCGGCCATGCCTTTGCAATCTGTGCAGGATGCAATTTTGCGTTATCTTGTTGAAATATGCATGGACATCTCAGGAAAAGATTTCATCTTAAACTAAGCATGTTCCTCGAAAACTTTTGTATTTTAGTGTACTTTTCAGCATTTGTGGTGCCTTCACGAAAGTGCAAGTTACCCTTGCCAAGGGTATTTACACAACCCCATACCATGACAGAGCATAGCTTCTGACATGCTGCTGGTAACAGTCTGGATGGTCCTTTTCTTCTTTGGTCCAGAGCACAGGGCATCCATTTCTTCCAAAAAGGATCAAAAATATAGATTTGTCTGACCACAATACATGTTTCTATCATGTGATTGTCCATTGGAGATGCCTCCAAGCCCAGAGAGGTTGATGGAACTACCTGACCCAAAGCGTTAGACCTCCTTTTTGCTAATTTTTTTCACAGTAAAGTTTTAAATGGCATTTGTGGCTGCAACTATGTATTGCAGTGTTCGACAAAGGTTCGCTAAAGCAATCCTGATTTGATGTGGTTATATCAATTATAGATAAATGACAATTCTTGATGTTGTGCCATTTGACTGATCAGAAATCACGGGTATTCAGCTTTGGCTGGCGGCCTTGTTATAACCTAAAATATCGCAAGAAGCAGCAAGGGTTCCTTGGATTTGCCAACTTCTGCCAGTGATTCACTCGAGAGTACTACATTGCTGCTGCTCCCCTAGGCATGCTGGTGTCCACCAAAATTCCCTTCGTCTGGACCCCTCAGGCGGCCTCCTCCTTTAACCATCCTAAGGGGCCATTCACCATCGCTCCCATCCTCAAGCTTCCGGATTCCCAGCGCCACGTCAACTTTTATAGAGTTGGGGATGTATATTCCAGGCTGGCTTAGAACCAAACTGGGGCTAACACAAGCCATATTTAGTAATCCCATAGCTAAAATAATATGTGTTTCAGGATCAATATTACTGCTGGATTTGTTCCAAAATACATGCTTTGAGAGAGAATGTTTTCTGCCATAGATGGCCATCCCACAATGGTTCCTCACATTCCAGACCTGCAGTCCATTGACTACACCAGATGTTTCAAAATGTCATCAGTTGAACAAAAATAGTGAAGACTTGCATGATCAGCATATGGTTCTAGACATTTTTGTTTAAGTGAATCAGGAGGAGGTACTGAATATCATTTCTTTACCAATATGTTGAGCCATAATATAGAGGAAACTAAGAAGAATAACTCTAAAACATGATTAAAATAACACACCGCATATAAATACACAAGTTTGAATAAATGTCTGAGGCCACAGAGGTAACTGAAAAATATGTTTGAATAAAAAATGAATTTAAATTCAAAATAGCTTAAAGACAGTATGTCTTATTTGCAATATTTAATAGTTTTGTGACTGTGAATTATCTATTGCACATGTGAATATTATGCTGACCAACACGCTGTAATTCAGCATATGCTGCAATGTGATGTCAGTAATCAATTATGTTTATTATTATGAGAGTGAATGTGTATGATGTATGCATTTGTACAAAAAGTACAGCCAATATTTTAGCTTTAACATCTCCTGATAAGTTAAAGTAGCTAAAATTGTGCTGATCATAATGGATTGACTTCTCATTAAAGTCAGAGCAAATACATATTCCCTAAATGACACATTTCATCCTCTATTTCATCAGGCTGAGGAAAGCCACAATATGGTTCAGGCAATGAAAGTCATTTACTGAAATGGAAAAAATGTATTTTGACAAAAATAATATCTGTTATTGTGATGACAAAGTAATTAATGTTAAACTCAACAGCTCCAGTTCTGGAGAACTTCTCATTTTCCACTTTACTTCATTTATTCCCCAACAACTGCTTCATTATCTGCTTATTTGCTTTAATTGGGACCATCTCAAAGCCTCGTGGGAATGACACAGCATACAAATTTGAGGTTTAAAATACACAGGAAAATACCCCACAGCTGCAGTTGAATATACTCCAGGGTCATTCAAGTCATTACATAGTAGACTGGGATGGTTAATTACATTATCTTAAGCTGATGGTGACATAATGACTCCCATCTGAACCCTGGCACCTAAAAGTAAAGATGTGCTGCATCCTTGATGGTTACGCAGAGTACAGAACATCCATTCCCAGTCTTCAAATAATAATCACGAACAAAATATTTACAGCCTTAGAACACCCGGACACACATGCGTGTTGGCCTTACAAATAACACACATGTGGCAGGACCTTGTGGTATTTTAATTTTGATTACACCAATCATGAATATTGCCAATGCTCGTCATTTATGGTGGCTACTTTATCTGGCAAGATATCATACATTTCAATGAAAAGCACTCCTCTTTGATTGTTGGAGAAGCATTGGCAGACAACAAAAGACAGTATTGAAAAGGGTCATTTATACTTAATGACTAAAGTATTACATTTCATTAAGGCACCATAACTAGGCCTTCTCAGTGTTTGTACATGGATAACTATCAGCACACTGGAAATAATGAATGCATTATTTTGCCATTTAAATGAGCAATACAGATCTTTCTGTCCTCCCTTTAATCGATAATTATTAGGACAATTTGAAGATTGCAAATGATGAATGCTTTCTTTTTATCTATGAGCGTTAACATATGAAGATTGGCCAACAATACAACATTTGATTCCAGCCTTACATATTTATGGAACTGGGTTGTTCATTAACCTCCACTATTATTGTAAATTTATGCGATGCAATGACGCAAAAATGGCGGGCTCCAAGCCCCTTTGCCCAAAATATGTAAATAGAAATACAGTAGGCCCAGTGTGGGGTCAGCTCAGTGAGCACTTAACGGACGACATAAAGAACTCGATTCATTAAAGGACAAGAAAGGAACTATCAGGCATGAAAGTCTTCATTGCTGCATGTTCATGCCTATACAGAAGAAAAACGGAGCAAAAATGACATTAGCGTCCACATTTAAGAGGAAATGCCCAGAGCGGGTGCTATATTTTTTCTGTGTTTATAAGACAGTAACTTTTAATGAGGATTAAGCAATTATTAAAGCTGTAAGACGACATGCTACTTTACAGACGGCTGGACGCTCTCGATAACTCCGCTGCACTGTTAAAACATAAAACCACTTTATCGTTTTTCCCGTTTGTTGGTATGACCCACTCTGAAGTGGTCAACATGGCATCATCGCTAAAACGACACGACTGCTGTGATTGGGGGCATAGGGCAGGTCATTTAACCTTTTTTTTTTTTTTTTTAATCATGTTGTATCTACTACAGCTTGCTTCTTTTCTCCCATTGGTAGATGTGAGCAGAAATTAAAACAATTAGAACGACTCAGTCAATAACTACCGACGTAATTAACGGAGTTCAATTTATGTATTTATTTTTATTATTTTTTACAGTTTCACTGACACACTGGATATCTAGGCCTGAATTCAATTTGCAAGGCGATTATTAATTTTTTTTTAAATTATATTTCTTCCATTCCTACGCTTTCTAAGGTTTAGATGCATACCACTAAACCAACAGTCTGCTCTAATGTATGATATTCATACGGCAGATAAAAGCTGGCAATTGTTCAGGATAGCTGCAACTTGATCATACGGTAGTGGCTCATACTTGAAGATTCTGGTGTATACTAGCATCAAAACCCACACAGCGAGTCAGTAAAGGTGAGACAGATATTTTTCGATTTAAAAACTTGAAACATCCTGCACACGCAGTCGGCGACTCTTAAAAGTTCCCAGTCTGTCCCAATTTCATACGCAATTTGTCAATGACAGTCTAACTGATCAAAATCCCAACAAGTACAAACTGGACAAATGGAACTTTAGCCCATGTCATGAAAAAATGTATTTATAGAATCAATTCATACAGGGCAGAAAATGTACAACTGAATAGAATAATTGTGGGGAATTAATTATAGGCCAACTATAATAGGGTGCTGGAAATCTAAGGGCCTGATAGCGGACAGCCGCAGTTAAAACTTTCACCACCGCAAGAATCTAAAATCAATAGCCCTATGATGCAGTCAGCAATTCGACTTCAACAACAGGTAATGTACAAAACTGAGCAGTGTAGCCTGATATTAAACATTTATTTTCACTCGCAAGCCCTATGTAGGCAACGCTCCAGAGGTTACACTGAAACTTCCACTGATGCTGCGTGGATTCAGCGACATATAGCCTAACTTCAGGCGATCTGATAGCTCAACAAATGAATTGTCGGCTACAGGCTAGACATCACGAAGGGCTAAAAGCTTAACAAAAAAACAACGCCAAAGGCAAAGAGGCACTGTTCTTTACCAATATGTTGAGCCATAATATAGAGGAAACTAAGAAGAATAACTCTAAAACATGATTAAAATAACACACGCGTATAAATACACAAGTTTGAATAAATGTCTGAGGCCACAGAGGTAACTGAAAAATATGTTTGAATAAAAAATGAATTTAAATTCAAAATAGCTTAAAGACAGTATGTCTTATTTGCAATATTTAATAGTTTTGTGACTGTGAATTATCTATTGCACGTGAATATTATGCTGACCAACACGCTGTAATGCAGCATATGCTGCAATGTGATGTCAGTAATCAATTATGTTTATCATTATGAGAGTGAATGTGTATGATGTATGCATTTGTACAAAAAGTACAGCCAATATTTTAGCTTTAACATCTCCTGATAAGTTAAAGTAGCTAAAATTGTGCTGATCATAATGGATTGACTTCTCATTAAAGTCAGAGCAAATACATATCCCCTAGGTGACACATTTCATCCTCTATTTCATCAGGCTGAGGAAAGCCACAATATGGTTCAGACAATGAAAGTCATTTACTGAAATGGAAAAAATGTATTTTGACAAAAATAATATCTGTTATTGTGATGACAACGTAATTAATGTTAAACTCAACAGCTCCAGTTCTGGAGAACTTCTCATTTTCCACTTTACTTCATTTATTCCCCAACAACTGCTTCATTATCTGCTTATTTGCTTTAATTGGGACCATCTCAAAGCCTCGTGGGAATGACACAGCATACAAATTTGAGGTTTAAAATACAAAGGAAAATACCCCCACAGCTGCAGTTGAATATACTCCAGGGTCATTCAAGTCATTACATAGTAGACTGGGATGGTTAATTACATTATCTTAAGCTGATGGTGACATAATGACTCCCATCTGAACCCTGGCACCCTGAAGTAAAGATGTGCTGCATCCTTGATGGTTACGCAGAGTACAGAACATCCATTCCCAGTCTTCAAATAATAATCACGAACAAATATTTACAGGCTTAGAACACCCGGACACACATGCGTGTTGGCCTTACAAATAACACATGTGGCAGGACCTTGTGGTATTTTAATTTTGATTACACCAATCATGAATATTGCCAATGCTCGTCATTTATGGTAGGCTACTTTATCTGGCAAGATATCATACATTTCAATGAAAAGCACTCCTCTTTGATTGTTGGAGAAGCATTGGCAGACAACAAAGACAGTATTGAAAAGGGTCATTTATACTTAATGACTAAAGTATTACATTTCATTAAGGCACCATAACTAGGCCTTCTCAGTGTTTGTACATGGATAACTATCAGCACACTGGAAATAATGAATGCATTATTTTGCCATTTAAATGAGCAATACAGATCTTTCTGTCCTCCCTTTAATCGATAATTATTAGGACAATTTGAAGATTGCAAATGATGAATGCTTTCTTTTTATCTATGAGCGTTAACATATGAAGATTGGCCAACAATACAACATTTGATTCCAGCCTTACATATTTATGGAACTGGGTTGTTCATTAACCTCCACTATTATTGTAAATTTATGCGATGCAATGACGCAAAAATGGCGGGCTCCAAGCCCCTTTGCCCAAAATATGTAAATAGAAATACAGCAGGCCCAGTGTGGGGTCAGCTCAGTGAGCACTTAACGGACGACATAAAGAACTCGATTCATTAAAGGACAAGAAAGGAACTATCAGGCATGAAAGTCTTCATTGCTGCATGTTCATGCCTATACAGAAGAAAAACGGAGCAAAAATGACATTAGCGTCCATACTTAAGAGGAAATGCCCAGAGCGGGTACTTTATTTTTTCTGTGTTTATAAGACAGTAACTTTTAATGAGGATTAAGCAATTGTTAAAGCTGTAAGACGACATGCTACCACAGACGGCTGGACGCTCTCTGATAACTCCGCTGCACTGTTAAAAACATAAAACCACTTTATCGTTTTCCCGTTTGTTGGTATGACCCACTCTGAAGTGGTCAACATGGCATCATCGCTAAAACGACACGACTGCTGTGATTGGGGACATAGGGCAGGTCATTTAACCTTTTTTTTTTTTTTTAAATCATGTTGTATCTACTACAGCTTGCTTCTTTTCTCCCATTGGTAGATGTGAGCAGAAATTAAAACAATTAGAACGACTCAGTCAATAACTACCGACGTAATTAACGGAGTTCAATTTATGTATTTATTTTTATTATTTTTTACAGTTTCACTGACACACTGGATATCTAGGCCTGAATTCAATTTGCAAGGCGATTATTAATTTAAAATTAATTAAATTATATTTCTTCCATTCCTACGCTTTCTAAGGTTTAGATGTATACCACTAAACCAACAGTCTGCTCTAATGTACGATATTCATACGGCAGATAAAAGCTGGCAATTGTTCAGGATAGCTGCAACTTGATCATACGGTAATGGCTCATACTTGAAGATTCTGGTGTATACTAGCATCAAAACCCACACAGCGAGTCAGTAAAGGTGAGACAGATATTTTTCGATTTAAAAAACTTGAAACATCCCTACACGCAGTCGGCGACTCTTAAAAGTTCCCAGTCTGTCCCAATTTCATACGCAATTTGTCAATGACAGTCTAACTGATCAAAATCCCAACAAGTACAAACTGGACAAATGGAACTTTAGCCCATGTCATGAAAAATGTATTTATAGAATCAATTCATACAGGGCAGAAATGTAGCTACAACTGAATAGAATAATTGTAGGAATTAATTATAGGCCAACTATAATAGGGTGCTGGAAATCTAAGGGCCTGATAGCGGACAGCCGCAGTTAAAACTTTCACCACCGCAAGAATCTAAAATCAATAGCCTATGATGCAGTCAGCAATTCGACTTCAACAACAGGTAATGTACAAAAACTGAGCAGTGTAGCCTGATATTAAACATTTATTTTCACTCGCAAGCCCTATGTAGGCAACGCTCCAGAGGTTACACTGAAACTTCCACTGATGCTGCGTGGATTCAGCGACATATAGCCTAACTTCAGGCGATCTGATAGCTCAACAAATGAATTGTCGGCTACAGGCTAGACATCACGAAGGGCTAAAGCTTAACAAAAAAACAACGCCAAAGGCAAAGAGGCACTGTAATTTATTAAAGTAAAACAAAAAGCCTTTTCAACTTACCTTATTTTTATAGATGTGGGAGTCGATCTCTTTGAAGAATCATTATCTCTTTCTCTCGAAGTCCGAGAAAAGTTTGCGGCTTCTATTTAACTTTGGAAACTGCAGACTCAATCGCCGTCACGCAGCCAAAAGGTTTTATATTCCGTGACTTCTTTTGCAAAATCCCTCTACTGAGGAATAGCCCAAGTCATCGTTATTTCTCCCCATTTAGAAAAGAATTATGACAGTTCTGTGATGAACCTGTTCCCGCCAGATAAGATGCTCATCGCAACAGCAGACGAATGGTCATTACAGAACGGGAGGCTGTTCAGCACAGCTGGAGGCTGTTCTCTTTCGGGCGCCCCACCCAACAATAACAGCAGTGAAAATCCCATGGGGTTGAGAAATGACCTCAATCAAAATCGTGAATAACACAACTCTTGTTTCTCCAGTGTCGCTATTATTGTTAAAATCATTAAATCATTTCATTTTTAAGGATACAGGCTACATCAGGATAGGCCATGTGGTTATGACCAGTACTAGCTACTGGTCGAGTATTGTCCAAGAAATTGGAAAGATAATTAATTGTAACAATAATGTATTTATACATAGGCCTATCAGCCAGTTGGTCCCCAGGCGCTGCACTGTGGCTGCCCACTGCTCCTTACCGTAGGATGGGTCAAATGCAGATGACAAATTACCCCATTGTGTTCTATAAAAGTGTATCAATCAAAGGTTTATCTTCTCACTGGAAAGACAAATTGATCCTCTTCCAAAGATGCAATATGCAAAAATAGAACCATTGAGTCAATCGATTGAAAAGAAATATGCAATTTTACATTGTTTTTCTTACCACAGCAGCACATAATGGCCAAGTGGAATCAAATTTGTTGCACCTCTCTATTGTGCAACCATTTGGCCAATCAAAGTAATTTGCATTAAGACAGCCCTTTCACACATCCTTAACAACAATATAAAGTTTAATGACTGATGACACTTAAAATGAGTATACGGGCCAAATAAATTTAATTGGCTGATATCAGCCATCTTGTCTGAACTATCATTTAGTTTATCCAGGTTTTCATGGCCACCTTCACCATTATGAAGCACAGAAAATTTAAAGTTGCTTGCACAACTGGTTTAAGTGTTATGACCATGTTTGCTATAGTGCCACCTGCCAATGGATTTCCACAAAATTCAGTGTGAACAAGTTGCATGGCCTGTAGATGAGTGATCGCAACTTTGGTGATGATTGGTCATTGCATTAAGGAGTTATAGCTCTTTATATCAATATAGGCCATGTCCTAGTGTAAACTGATCTCACTGCTTAGCAGGAGATAAAAATGAAAGGGTTCACAAACAACTCAAAATGGGAGAAAGTTTGCAAATAATTTGCATATACGCAAATGGGTGGGGCTTATATAGGTTGATTCATCTTGACCCACAGAATCTAACAAAAGAAGAATTTGGTCTCTGATTCACAGTTCAGAAGATATAGCCTGAAACGCCTTATACATCTCTATAGGGCCACCTATGGACCGATTTGCACCAATCAAACAATTTATAATCTGTGCATCCATTTGTGCCTCCCCACCAAATTTCACATTGATCCCTTCAATGGTTTGGCAGAAGATAAAAGTAAACACAGACGCCGATGCTGCTGCTTATAGCATAAGCTCCCTTTGGTCCGTTGGACCACGTGAGCTAAAAAGGCAAATAACGAGCCAAACTTGCATTGTGTGAAGGGGGAAAAAGTCACACACTCACCAATGAAATTAGGTGCCTATTGATCCACTGCCGTCTTTAATTTGGTCAAATATCCTTCTCGCTAAGGTTTCCAATAAAGCACATTTTTTTACCCTATAGGCCTATGCATGACATACAGCAATAGCCGTTTTGAACAATTTAACTGAAATAATCCCAGTATTCATAGAGGGTCCCTCAGGACTTAAGTTGGGAAGAACTGACAAAAAGCTAAATTTGGGACTACAACCAACTGGTCACATTCGAAAACATTGAAAATTAACATGGGTAAGAGAGGCTACTGTCATTTGCTTTCAGTGTCAGTAACAGAGCTGTAGATCTTCCATGAATATTATTCTTGGTCGGAAGGCTTGGAAAATTGCATTCATATGCAGGTCGACAAAAAGTTAAATCTGACTAATATCATTAGCCTGTACATTCAATTAAAATGATTCTTGGACCAATGCCTGCAGTTGACCAACTTTATCTGTTGGTGTGCCAAGAGAGAAAGCATAAGAAGTCGCAAAATGCTGAAAAATTCTGTCTCATGCCCACTGAACTATGGATTTTTTTGTTTGGAACATTTATGAATATTTAATGAGCTCTGTTATGTAACCATAACAAAAACCGCTATCATCAACTCCCTGCATCATCAAAATTAACCCCCTAGGGATGCACCCATCTAGAAAATCCTACATCATTTCATAGATCTCCAACAGATGAAACTTCAGTCCAAATTTCAAGTCAGTAAGATGAATATTAATGATTTTATGAATGCCACAAGGTTGAAAATCAGTCAAAATTGTGATTTTCAGGAATTTGCATTTGAAGTCACGAGTTACAATTGGAAAAACATAGATTGGTGTTTACTGGCATCTCACTGCATTCATTTATTTTACGTAAAAATCAAAAATATAGAAATTTTCAAAAAAAAAAAAAAAAAAAAAAAGAAATTTGAAATTTTACCCTGAAGACCCTTTAACAAGTGAGGTAACAAGGACATGAGAAAAAAAAACAATTCTAAAGCCTTGTAGATACCTTACAATTTTTTTTGATGCAATTTCGCATACGTGGTCATTTTAGGCTAAGATTTGGAGTGGTAATGGCAATATATACTTTGTTTCAGTTAACCCCACTACTAATGCAAATTTAACACACCATGGGGCAAGTTGTACCAAAGAAGGCCAAACTGTCACAAAAAGGATGTTACTTCGTGTGACAGCAAGAATTAAGAAATGTAAATTAATCATGTATTCACACGCCAAATTTAGGCCTTATGATGGAGAAATAACCCATTTTTCTGAATGTCAGAAGAATCTTTCAATCATCATTTTTAAGTTTTCAACTCAATAAGCCCTAAATAAACATCCAAGCATTGATTTAAATCTAGATGAAGATCAGGTTAATAAAACAGCCAAATTAAGACAAGTGTCCACTTTTTTTGTCAAAGAATACAAAGTAACATTGTTATTAGCTGCCCCACTGGCAAGGTATCTTAGCCATTTAATTTCTTTCCAAGGCAAGTCACGAGGTTGAGGATTACAAAGGCATGATTACTTCATGCAACTCAGAATTTCTACAGGCATTTCTTTCATGTTTCTTTCATTGAGGGCATGCACGTCAAATTCAGACAACATATTTCGTGCTTCTCCTCCTCTTTATCTTTAAAAATATTTCTCCCACTCATAACAAACCCTCTGGACAAGAAATTCATCCACTATGATGTCACATTCACAGGAAGAATACCCAATAAGGCCAAATCCATTAGCCGCTCTCTCGGAGTACTTCATGAATGCCAATGAGTCAGAAATTATCATCAGTAACAGATCTGCAAGCCGTGAAGAGTTAATGACATTGAGAAGGAACACCACGGAAGGCCAAGTTAATTCAGTTTAACTAGATAAATAATGTAAATGCGTTGGCCAGAACCAATGTACCTGCTGCTGAATAGGAGGCGATGAAAGACAAATCTACCTCAATGAGCGTGTTTATTCAAACTGCCGACTAGACTTGCCACCAATGCAAACAATTCTGTCTGCGAGCGACATAATGAAACAGCCATCTCCTGTGTGTAGATGCACAAACACATAATACGGTGTCTTCTCCTCCACTTCCTTTCATAAAGCAAACTCTCAGATGGTTCGGGTACTGATCGCCCAGATGGCTCTTAATTGAAGAAAAAGCATTTGAATGTGAAATTTGAAAAACTCATTTATAGCAGGCATCTTTAATGTATAACTACTAAAGTGACCACAACTGGCACACATGGTGATTAAATCCCCTCATTTACATGTCATGATGTCATGTTGAGCATCCAGCTGGTGGTACACTCTTGTTAATTGCAAAAGATTTTCCATTTTCACCTCGAGCCAAAAAAAAAAAAAAAAAAAAAAAAAAAAAAAACAAGGCCCACAATTTATAGAAATCCACAAAGCAGGGGAAATGTACAGATCCCATGAGTCAGGTGATTTCTGTAATTTCTCCGGCCAGATTTTAGCATGAAGTAACAATTATTTGAAGTAACTCAAAGTAAATAGAAATCCATATCCATAAAATTGGAAATATACTCTTTTTAACCCAGCCCACTGTCCAATACTATGAAATAGTACAGTTAAAAAAAGCTTTAAAGATGCATCAAAAGAAAAAAAAAAAACTATTTAACTCAAGCAATTAGTATTCATTAAATATTTTAATTTCCAAATGTGTTCATCCAAGAGTAATGACTTGGCATAGTCCTGTCACCACCACACAGCAAGAAAAGTTCAGCGAGAACCAAAGTAAGAAGTAGCTGATTTTTATTTAAACCAATATAAGCTATTGTCAGGGTCAGAATATGAGTAAGCCTAAATGTCTACCAAGGCATGTCTTAAAAATATACAAACAAGTTGAGGAGCCTTTTAATAACATCATGAACCCATGAATAAATGTGAGCCAAGATTCAATCAAACTATAGAGTGACTTTTTTTGTACAGCTATGGATTAAATTACAATGTGGTGTAGCCAATACGTTCTGATGAACCTTAGCACTCAGTTGCCTGGTTCTCCTCTGTGGTAATGGACAACCGAGCGAAGGCTACACTGGGTAGCCAACATAAACCAGAGACACAGATGCTATTGTTGTTTACAGTGATTTTGTGGGCTTCAACAGAATTGCTTTCTTCTGGTACAGCTGAGGCGGGAGTTATGGTCGTTTAGTTCTGGCGGCCAGATGAACTATACTGCGGCTGCTGGGACAATGGCTTCATTCTTTGCCGGTGGTGAGCAACTTGAGAGCCTTCTGCAGATTCTGGATAGCCGTGCTCACATCTTCATACTGCAGAGCACTGCCTGCATATTTGCAGTACTTCTGAGCCCTGGCAAAGTCGTCTGGAGTAAGCCGGACGTCACCTGTGGGGATAAACACAGAAGGAGAATGATGACCGATTCATATTTGTAAATTAATGAAAAAAGCACTAAAAATAAGAATGAAGAACAATTTGCATTGTGAAACATAGTCATTAATTCCTTCAATCAATCCTTCGTGAGAGAGTCCTTCCACAATCATTCCTAGCATTTAGCGCAAATATACACTGAATTTTACTCTATTCTGAGGCTAGTAGCGCAAGGAGGAATCTTGGCAGTAAAGAGATACTGCTAGGGGCTAAGAATCCTGTAAAATTAAACTGTAAACAGACGTGTGACTCCATCTTGGGAAATTCATTCATGCCTCAGTGGGCATATTTTTGGGGGCATTGTAGCCAATATACACTATATGGGCTCAAAATTAATGAGGTGGTGTGTCTCTACTGAGACAATATGGAGTCTATAAGGATGGTTTTAATCCGCAATTCAATTACCCACCCATTTGGCACAATTATTTTCTGCATTTTCTTATTTCACAGCTTACCACGGCCAGACCATACAGGGCAAAGGAAGTAACAATTTTTAACTGGACAAAAGCTATAGCCTTTGTCAGACATTTTATTGGGTAATTCTTTTTTTTTTTTTTTTCCCAAGTTTCCCAATGTACCATTCATTGTTACCCCTCACTGTCTTCACAGCAATTAGAATTATCCTGCAACAGGCATGATACATTGCAAACGATATTGTGTGTTAAGACTGTATGTTTGCATCATTGATTTTACTAGTCTTCTCCCTCCTGTTTTCATTATTGACTGCCTTATGTCAACATTGCTGTGATGTTTGTTTTATTGTTTATTTCATAGTAAAATCCCAATTCTGAAATAGTTGGGACGAAGTGTAAATTATAAAATCAAAATGCAATGACTTTCAGATCACATGAGCCAGTATGTTATTTACAATAGAACATAGCTAACATTTCAAATGTTGAAACGGAGACATTTCACATTTTTATCCACAAAATAAACCTATTTCAAATTTTTTGGCTGCAACAGGTCTCAAAAAAGTTGGGACACAGGCAAAAAAGGGCTGAAAAAGCAATTAATATATAAGAGAATCAGCTGAAAGAAAATTTAGCAAGTAATCAAGTTAACTGGCATCAGGTGTGTAACATGATTGGCTATAAAAGGGATGTCTTAGAGAGGCTGAGTCTCTCAGAAGTAAAGATGGCCAGAGGCTCTCCAACCTGTGAAGGCTTGCGTAAAAAAGTTGTGGAATACTTTAAAAACAATGTTCCTCAACGTCAAATTGCAAAGGCTCTGAAGGTCTTATCATCGACAGTGCATAAGATCATAAAAAGATTCAGAGAAACTGGAAAAATCTCTGTGCTTAAGGGACAAGGCCGAAGCCCTTTACTGGATGCCCGTGATCTCCGGGCCCTCAGACGCCGCTGCATCACTCGCCGGCATGATTCTGTCATTGGCATTACTAAATGGGCCCAGGAATACTTCAGGAAACCACTGTCTTTAAACAAAGTCAGCCGTGCCATCCATAGATGCCACCTAAAACTCTATCATGCAAAAAGGAAGCCATTGTTGAGCATGATCCAGAAGCGCCACCATGTTCTGTGGGCCAAGGCTCATTTAAAATGGACTGTAGCAAAGTGGCAAAGTGTCCTGTGGTCAGACGAGTCCAAATTTTCTTGTTGGAAATCATGGGCATCGTGTCCTCCGGGCTAAAGAGCAGAAAGACCAGCCCTCCTGTTATCAGCGTTCAGTTCAAAAGCCAGCGCATCTGATGGTATGGGGATGCATTAGTGCATATGGCGTGGGACACTTGCATGTTTTAAAAAGCACCATGAATGCTGAAAGGTACATAAAGGTTTTAGAGCAACATATGCTCCCCTCCAGACGACATCTATTCCAGGGAAGGCCTTGTGTATTTCAGCAGGACAATGCATAACCACATACTGCCGCTATTACAACAGCATGGCTTCGTAGTAGAAGAGTCCGTGTGCTGAACTGGCCTGCCTGCAGTCCTGATCTTTCACCGATTGAGAACATTTGTTGCATAATTAAACGAAAAACTCGTCAAAAGAGACCCAAAACTCTCCAGCAGCTGGATGCCTGTATTAACCCTTTACTCCCTGATACCGCCTACAGTCGTGATAATTTAGGTCGCTGTGCAGGCGAGTCCCGACTACAGGCGTGATAAACACATCGCTTCTCGTAATCCCGACTACAGTCGTGGTATTTTAGTAGCCATATTGTCTTAGGGCACCAGGGGTCAGTGGCTGCTAGGGCAGCAGTCTAAGATAGCTACTAGGGAGTAAAGAGTTAAACAAGAGTGGGATCAAATTCCAATGGTTACACTCAAGAAACATGTCTCCTCAATGCCCAGACGCCTCCACTCTGTGTTAAAAAGAAGAGGGGATGCTACACCTCGATAAACAGGCCCCTGTGCCAACTTTTTTGAGACCTGTAGCAGCCATCAAATTTGAAATGAGCTCATTTCGTGGATAAAATTGTAAATTTCTCAGTTTCAACATTTGCTATGTTATCTCTGTTCTATTGTGAATAAAATACTGGCTGGTGTGATTTGAAAGTCAATGTGTTTTGAGTTTATTCACAATTTACACTCTGTCCCAACTATTTCAGAATTGGGGTTGTAGAAGAACAATAAAAATAAGAAAAAATATCTACAGTGTGTATGTTAGATGTATACCACGAAAAATCAATTTCAAAGCGCGAAAAAAAAAAAAGCCCACATTGAAATGTAACAATTATATGGAAGTTAAACCCAATTCTTATCCAATACTTACCTCTACTGTAATGCAGTGGCAGATAAAATGTAGTTCAATGGACACATTTTGCTTAATGTTTTACTGTTATAACTATAAGTACTGAGCATCTATAAAATATGAAGATGTTCACTAAATTACATAACCCACTCACATGCTCTCACGCTAGGAGATGCACTTGCGGGTCCCCGCAAGAAATGTATGTCTACCACAAGTCCTCCAAATTACAGGGTATACGGAGTTTGGGTAGATCCTTAGCACTTTCTTAACAGAAGACAGATGTTGGTAGCCAGTCAGTAATTTTATAACGGTGGACTTCGCAATTTACCACCACAAAACTGTATTTTTTTTTTTTTTAATGTACAGCACCATGAAGCTATGCACAGGAGAGAGCCAGACAACACATCCCACAAAATCCTCAAAAACCAGATAGATAATTCCAACCGTTCGACAAAACAGGTCTTGGACTTCTCATTTTAAAAATAAAATTGACATCTGGTGCTCATTTTTATTTTGGTTAGCCAAAAAAAAAAGGAAACAATTACACTAATAATCACACAACCCAGACATTTGAATACATTTTCTATGGAAGACTGCTTCAAAATTATATTGACACAGAGCAACCAAAAAAATAAGCTCAGTATTTTCAAAACTAGTTGCATATTTATGTTTCTGAATGCATGAGGGAACACTGCTTCCACCTAGATATAGTGTTTTTAGGTGTGACAGGAGTAAGAGAGGGGGTGGGGTAGTGATGTTTGTAAAATCCTCACTCACTGTGAATGTTTTATTATCCTCCTCTTTTTCAGAGTAGTTTGAGTGTCTAGTTATTAAAATAGGTTTGGGTCCTGCAAGTTTTATACCAGCAGGTGTGTATCGCCCACAGAGCGCTCATTCTTCCTCCATAATCAATCTGTCTAATATCTTGTCTGCTGATGCCCACACTGAATTAGTTGTTGCGGTTGATTTCAACATAGATTGGTTATCACCGTCCTCAAACAATTTTAAAGAAGTCTGCGATGGCCTGATTCTGACATAACTTATTTTGGAGCCTACGTGACCAAATTTTAAAGATTTATCTCGGTCAACTTTGATTGATCTCATTTTAACTAATAGACCGCATAAGTACGCTCTGAGCAGCGTCTTTCCATTGGATTTTAGTGGTCACTGCCCAGTAGCATGTATTAGAGACATGAAAACTTCAAAAACTCCGCCATGTTTTATTACTATAATAAATTTTAAACATTTCTGTGAACAGGGCTTCCTGCAAGATACATTCTGGAGTGACTTAAGCACTGAAGGTTTTATTCCAGACCCTGTGTGGAATGTGTTTAATCGTGTTGTGGATAAGCATGCTCCGGTTAAAAGATTCAGGATAAAAAATAGAAGTAATCCTTGGTTTTCGAATACTTTAACCACTGAACTATGTGTCAGGGATGAGGCATGGATTAAAGCTAGGGAAACCCAGGCACTCTCTGATTGGCAGGTTTTCAAAACTAAGAAATAAATGCTGCTTACTGATAAAAAAAAGGCAAAATCTGAACATTTTATCTCGTCATTGGCAAAAAGTCAGGGAAATCCTGCAAAATTTGGGAAAATTGTCAAGTCCCTGAATCATGGTCCTTCTTCATCATTACCACACACTATCCACACTGATTCTGGACCTATTACTGATGCGATTTTTTTTCAATCAATATTTTATAACGGCTGGAAACCTTTTTGAAAATTTTAATAATCAGTCCTGTACAGGAGGTATGTCTGACCTCAGCTCTAGGTCACTCACAAATTCTCTAAAACCTAGAGTACTTTTTTCATCAGGGAATTTAAAGTGAATGAGGTCCTATTAGAATTAAAACACATAGATGTAAATAATCCCAATGGAGAGGATCACCTAGTCCCAAGTCTTTTGCGTCTCACAGCCCCAATTATTGCACATTCAATAACATTTTTAACTTGTCATGATCTGCGACTGTTCCCAGTGTACGGAAAGCGGCTCATGTTTTTCCATTGTTGAAGGGTGGCAACCCCAGTTCAGTAAACAGCTATCGGCCCATCTCAAAATTGCCTTGCTTGGCTAAGATTTTAGAATCTCCTGTTAAGCAACAACTTTGCAGCTTTTTAACTTTCAACAACATTTTAAGTTCACAGCAATCTGGCTTCAGGCCTGGACATAGCACCATTACGTCAGCTTCATTGGTTATAAATGATTTAGTAACAGCTGTGGATAATAAATAAAAATGTGCAGACCTATTTACTGATCTAGCAAAAGCTTTTGATACAGTAGACCATATAATCTTATTAAAAAAGTTGTCCTCCATTGGACTTGTTTATATAGCCTGCTCGTAGTTCCAGGACTACCTCTCAAATAGAACACAAGCCATTATGAACGGGGATGTGAAGTCTCAATTTTTAAAGGTGGAGAAAGGAGTACCCCAAGGATCCATACTTGGACTAATTTTATTCTAAATTTATATAAATGATATTGCTAGTAATATAGCAAATTGCAAGGCTCATTTTTATGCTGATGACACAGTGCTTTACTCCTCTACACCAACGTGCACCCAGGCCCTCGTACACTAACAGCCTGCTTTTAACGTTATACAGCAAGCTCTAGCTGGTCTTAAACTTGTTTTAAATACTGATAAAACTAAGCTCATGATCTTTTCTGCACGGAATAGAATTGTGCCAAATGCCACCATTTTCTCATTGTCTGGTGCTCAAATTGAGCAGTTTCAGTCCTGCAAATATTTAGGTATCCGGCTGGATCATGACTTCTCTTTAAAAACACATGTAGTCAACTTGTCCAAAAAAATTGGGTTTCTTTACAGAAATAGATCCTGTTTTCATTAGCCAGCAGGAAGAGGATTGTCCAGGTGACAATCTTACCCATATTTGACTATGGGGATGTCCTTTACATGCATGCCTCTAACTGTACCTTAAGACCCTTGAATGCAATTTATCATAGCGCACTGCGCTTCATCACAGGTGGTAGTTTCCGAACTCATCACTGTGCTTTATACACTTCAGTAGGGTGGTTTTCCCTTCACTTTAGAAGGAAGCTATGTTGTACTTTATTCATTTATAAAGCATTGCTAGGCAAACTTCCTTCTGATCTTTCTAGGCTTTTGTCCTTTAAAATAACAAGACAGCAGATCCGATCACGAGAGTGGATTATTTTAGAGGCACCCAGGACCAGAACAAATTTGGGCTGTACCAGTTTCAGTGCATTTTCACCTTGTTTGTGGAATAATTGTCAGGATATGCTGAAGCTAGATTGCCTTGTCCCGTTCAAGTCCTACAAGAAATTAGTTTTGGATATGATAGTAATAGAGGCCAGATGCACTTGCTTTTAGTTTTAATGTATGCCAGGTATTCTCAGTCCTATGTCTGTATTTGTTTTTATTCCCAATTACTTTTAATAATATTTAGAAAAAAAAAGTTTTGCCTTTTATCTGCATTTGCTATATGTGAATTTTGTATAATTTTAACTGTATTTGTTTGTGGCTAAATTCGCATTGTAAATGTATATTTTGTAATCAGGGCTCCTCTGCAAAAAAGACCTCGGTCTCATTGGGACTTACCTGCAATAAAGATAACAGAAACAAAATCAAAATGTATACATCTTGTTACTATAACAGCTACTGCATTCAATTACCGGTAATGACCATCAAATCATATATTTGTTATCTCACACCTCAAACGGTTAAAAACCAGCAGACCGAGACTAATTATAGAGAGCAAGGCTACTGGGTCCCATTATACTTAACTTGACACAGGCCTGTGCTCCGCATACCTAAAATATACTGTATATTATTACCATTGGTAATCCAATGATATTCTCCCTATTATTGTCTTCAGACTGACAGCATTTGGATTTTGTAGGCGGTTGCATTCCGCCCCCCACCGAAATCTGTTTTCCATCAACCTTTTATGAGGAGACCCACAGTGTGCCCACGGCCCCCTGAGCCTCCTCCCTCATAGCCCACAGCTGGAGTAGGAGCTTTACATCCGTCAATGGAAAATACAGACTGAAATGATGGCGGAGGACAAGGGGAGGAACAATATGCACAGATGAGACTGGGACAGATAGAGACAAGTGTGACTGAAAGTAAATATGGGTAGAGATGGGAGGATAAATACAGAAAGGAATTAGATGATGACAGCTGGAGTGAGAGAGGAAAAGAGTGAGCGTGAAGGAGAGCACATTCCCTGTTCTCAAGCCTGACCTGTGGCAGTGGTATTGGTTGGCCACAGGCATTGGCTAAATATTATGGCAACACTGAATTGCATCTCTGGGGGTTAGGAGGCAAACCATAATATGCAGTTAGTTAAAGTGTCCAGATGTGCGCATCTTGGCACACGTAGTCATGAGAACTCACCCTCTTGGCTAGTGTTCAGCAGCGATGGGTCGACAGTAGGGACGCACCGGGGGGCAGGCACAGGCTTGACGGGATCTATACGCACCAAAATCCAGAAGTGAAGCATACGTTAGCCCGCACCGCCTCACATTCCACAGCCAGCCACACAGTCAAACTCAGGAGGCATGAATGCATAATGTGACAGGGCAATCCAGCCAACTTGATCCTTGAAAGTTGATGGTATATTCTACTATTGTAGCTATCATTCGACCAAGGTGGTCAGGGTGTTAACAAGGACAGTTGGGTACACTCATGTGTGGAACACAGGTGTTGATTTTTTTTAGGCCTATCAGAGTCAGGCTAATGCAGAGAAGAAGTAGTTCCATCAAAAGTATGACATCGGATTAAAGTTGTGTTCTGTGTTCGCATGTTTGTGTGTGAGGGGCAATAACACTGGCCAAACAGGCCCCTTTTAAAGCTCTGAGTTATGGTTAAATATGTCGGTTCCATTTTTCGAAGCACAAAAAGGGCAATTCAGGGGGAAACCATAAATATGATTAAGCTGATCCATACAGTGGTCAGGCTGTACCTCTGATCTAGAGAACTATCCAGCTGTTATAATGGGAATCCAACAAACCTCATAAAGTTTCTGTAATTTACACCTTACCCAATGAGCTTTATTAGCTGAACAGCATAGGTCTGGGCCCAAAAAACTAAAGTGGGGGACAAAAAGGTTTTTTTCATTAGCTTTGCGTGCTTTTCTTGATTCAATTAGGGAAAAATACCCCCGGGGTCAATTTTTGTAGATTAGTCATTTCCGTAGTTTCTGGAATGTGCTAATCACAGGGCACAGACACAGTAACGGAAACACACTGTATCAGAGGTGCTGGCCTCCACCTTTCTCTGTTCTTAGAGAGGTACAACAAAAGGAAAAAAACAGGAAACTACTTGGGGTAAGGCAGGCCTGGAGCAGGACAAATTCACACTGCTTAAGCCATTGAGCAAAGTGTGATAAATCAACATCACTGATGCAATGAAAATTTCAATAACAGTCATTATTTAGAGAAAAAGGAAGGCGGGAGACGTGTAAATTAACTTGAGAATGAAGCGCCAGAACTGTGATGTTAATGAGATTTTTTTTCAGCAATTGTTTGTTTTATGAGTACAATGCTCTTAATATTTTTGTGGTTCTGAATCCAAAAAAGTCACGGAGTAAATACAGCCACCAGCATATTGCAATATCCATTCATACAATAGCCTGCCAAGGAAAATTTACTGAACCCATTTCTTATGCATATATTACCTGCCAAAGAACACAAGACTGGGAGAAAGGTTATGTTTACCCAGCGTGTATTTGATCTATTTGGTTAGGAAAGTGGGTGCAGCAACATTTTCTGCCAGCATGCTACTGATACTTCATTTAATTTACATTTGAGCCACAACCAGTCATTAATCAAGCGTCGTCAAAATGTGTGCTTTACCAAACAACCAAAAAAGCAGAGACAAGAGATACATTCAAGGTAAGTCACACATTTGGGTGATATACTTTTTCAACTATATACTTTCATACATCTCACAAGAGCCTTGATAATTGAAGCAATTACAAAACAACTGCATACGTCATTATTGGTCCTGAAACACGGTAAAGTAGTGAAACAAATGACAATACCGGGCAGAAAAAACAGGAAGCAGGAAGCATTTCAAATCCATCATGAGACGAATTATACTCTCTCCTGTCGGGCGTCATTGGCAAGAGGGAATGGGTACCTGTTGGCGGAGGAACTTCAGCGGGTGTGTTAGCGGGAGCATGGGCGCCAGGAGGGATCTGGATGTTGTTGAAATTGGCGTGCGGCATGGTCCCCGTACCTCCCACCGGACCGGTCGAATGGGTAGGAGCGGGAGGCTGGTATGACATGGAAGATGTCCCACCTTCAGTGCCAAATTCATCATCTGTGGAAAAAACAAAGGCATTTATAACATCTATAGATTATCTAACAGCATATTCAATAAACAAATCACTCAAGCACTCAAACGCAAAGGCGATCAAACATCAAGGCAGATCCTTTCCACATCAAAGCAACATATTAAAGCGGATCACGTTTCATCACTTGGCACACTTCATCAACATCTGATAAGACCTGCAGCCGGAGCCGTGGCTAAAAATAAAAAACAAGCCCTATAAAAGCCATTTCCATAGATTAGATCGGCACTTCCTGTAGTCACATCCAGAGCTTCGCACATTGAGAATACTGACTGAAAGAGTTGCACTTTCACAGTGCAACTGACCATTGGGAAGTTAGCTAAATTAGTATGCCATGTGCTCTGACTTCACCTCCACCTGCAAAGAGTAATAAACAATACCTTCAACACTGGGCTCAGCCAACCCATGCAAAATGTACTACAAGTATACGTACATAAGTGTTACCAATACTAAAGGTATGACGATATATTAAATAGAACAGTTTGCATTTTACATTTTCCCACTGGAGGCTTTGGACTAAATTTTACAGCAGAACTGATAAACATCTCTCCCCAGAGAAGAAGCCCGAGTACTCCAAAAATATAAGCAACAAATCGAAAAGCATAAGAAATTATCGCAATATATTGTGAGAATAATAGGTTCATGTAAATTGTCAAGCAATAAATATGGTTTGATTGGCTTTTTTCATTACAAAAACCAAGACATCCATATTACCTGCGCTCAGGGGCTGTGCTGATTAAATCTACTGAAGTCATTTCACTTAGTCGGCACATTGTCGATAGGTAATGAGTGAGATGAGTCTAACTAAGACAGGAAAGCAAATACTTGCAAGCAGTGGCAAAGGGTTTGTCAAACATTGGCCTATTTAAACAAATTCACAATATAACACCGTATTTACATCCCGGAGTAACAGTTTAAAAAAAAAAAAAAAACAATACATTTACAAGGAATCTTAGTAAGGAGGCAAAATGCAAATCACTGCACTGAGAGGCTCCACCTGTCCCAGAACGTGATGAGCAATCCCTCTGCTAACAGAGACCGTCACAGGTCTTCTCTTTCTTCTGGTTCAGGAAACACACTTTCAGAACTGCAAGGCTTACACCACTCTAAAGAAGGAATGAGTCATCAAGGGCCTCTCGATTCCCCTGATTTTACCCTTGATGTAAAGTGGACTTTCAGAAAACTTTATAATTGGCTGTCAACTTTTACTTTCAAAGCAAAAGGACAGTTTCCTGGCCAGGCGGATTACATTAATCAATCACATGTCCAACTGTCTAAAATCAGTGTTTCATAATTTACATATGAAGACACAAATTAGTCTGGGAAATAATATTTCAATTAAGCTGTACATCAATGCAGCCTTATGCAGAGCTAAAGCTCAAGAGAACAATTTGCTGTATTTGAGGTCTGGAAAAGAAGCATTCTTTCCATGAAATATTGTCAGACATCTAATTATCGCATAATAACAAGGACTATTAACTTCGTAACTTCACGCATATAGGCAGAAAATTATTCAGAATGAAATTCCTCACACACGCGACACCAAGTAATTTTTTTTTTTTTGTCACATACTTTATAGCCCAAAATGAGTTGGGAAGGGAGCAATTTAAGACTAGTAATGAGGCAAAAATTTGAATTAATAATGATCCGATTTGAAAAGACTGATGTCAACAGATGATTGTTATCATGCTTTAAGACAAAAGCTGCTTCCAGGAAAGGCCTAGTCCTACAGGAACAAAGACAGGCAGAGGATTGCCAATTTTCACACAAGTGCATGGGAAAATCACTGAAAGATTTAAGAACATTGGTCCTCAAAGAAAAATATAAGGGGTTTTGGATATTTCACCATCTATGGTGCATAACTTTCAAGTTTTGAGGAATCTGGAGGAATTTTTGAGTATAAAGTCGTGCAGGGACGCAAGCCTAAGATGAATACCTGAGATTTCACAAAGACAGCAATGCATCAAGAACCATCATTTTCTAAAACCTCATGGGCCCAGAATTACTTTGGCAAACCTCTGACAAGTCTCTCAACACGCAGTTACAGTACATCCACAAATGCCATTTAAAACTTTGCAGAGCAAAAAGGAAGCTTCATGTTATCAGAGTCCAGAAGCCAGGTCAACTTCCTGACCTGTCCCGAATAATAGAACGTCTGGCACATTTTAAAATGCAAAATGCGTCAACGAAGTCCCCGTACTATTGCATACATTAAGACATATTTGCATGCAAAACAGGACAGGATTACACCCAAAACACTTAATCACTTGGTGTCTTTCATCCCCAAATATTTAGTTGTGGTGAAAAGAATTGGCAACATTACAGAGTGGTTACTACTTCACTGTCCCAACTTTTTAAGTCGGGACAGTAAAGTATTTACAACTTCGTAAAATCGCAATAAGTTTTATTTTCAGAAATAAAAATAATAATAATGTGGTGAAACTTCAAATAATGTGCTGTTGAATTGTCTTCATCATAATACAGGTCAAAGATAATTTACAAATCACTGATTTCTGTTAGGAACTGGGCAGATGGGGAGCAAATTGGAGGATTAACAATGAGCCACTAGGGCGCATACAGTATAATGTGGATGAGGAGAACCCATTGTGATTAAAAATTTGGCTTCCTGGAAGAGACACCAGGGAGGAAAACTAGAATTTTGAGCCAGAGGTTAGCGTGACCCCTTCTAGTAAGATGATCCAGCCCCAACTGAGCCAAAACCCACGACCTAGATACACAGCAAAATCAGTGGCAAAATTTGAATGCACTACAAGAATAACAAGACAATCAATCAACTAAGAGGGGCAACCTGCAAGATTGCTGAAGCAGTAGAAGAACAAATTAAGCAGACAGTTTTTAGTTTTAATTTTAATTTAGCATAACGTCCCAACCATTTGGCATTGCATGTCTAGAGAAATATAAGAACTTCTTTAATAGTCAAACATGTTTGCTTTACAATATTTCCAATTGTTACCTGAAAAGTGCAGTCTTCACTTTGGAAAACACTGGGAGTTCATCAAACCGCATGATTGAAAGAAAATTAAAATACTGGAACAAAAATAGCGTAAATTTCCACGTTTCATTTCTCCATCACATTCCAGTTTTAGAACAATTTTGTCCCAACTAAGTAAATATTTATGTTTGCTCTGATTACAGCCAATTTTACAAAAGAACTTGCGCAAAATTAGATAACATGAGTGGGACAGAATCAAATATTTTTTCAAGTGTAGCAAAAAATAAATAACTATAAGTGGGCGTTTCAGACTGCACCTCAAAACCATCTTGATCATCGGTATGACAGCTGTTATAAAGCTGGAGAACAAGAAAATACTTAATCAATCCCAAAGAACGTGCCAAAACAGGCATTTTTTCCAGTATCTTAAACATGCAACTGTGCAACAGGAAAATGGCCCTTTCCCAGTGGATTCAACTTCCAGTGTCATTACCAGCTTTATCTGAGCTGATCTGCACAGAGAGAGTAATGTCCTTCACGGCAAGGATGATCAAGAAAATCTATTCAGAATTTCAGACAGATGACAAATCAAAGGGAAAAAGCTGAAGTAGACAGGCTGGTCGCCCACGTCCGGATGGGTGTACCCCCAAGTTTACACATTGGTCAGCCTCAACCAATCTCTGCTCGAGGTACTTGGCCTTTACTGGAGGCTCTTTTAATACTATAACACGATTAGCTCACCTGTTTTGCATCACCTTATTATTGAAACTTGTCTCATTATTGGTCCTGAACTATCCCTGCACCAACTTTTGTGAAGTCCAACACAGTCATCGGATTTGAAATAAGCATCTATCATCAATAACCAATTGAATTCACAAGTTAAAGCATCATACGCTTTGTTGCAGTGTTTTCAATATAGTACAGGGCGTATGGACTTTTAAAATTCACTCATTATTTTAAATTTTATTTACGATTTCCATAATGTGTCATCTTTCTTTTCTGTCCCCTCCCCCAAAGGGGTGTTATTTTTGGCAACATTTGTTTGTTTGCTTGTTTGTGTCGCAGTTTAGTGCAAAAATGGTTCGATCAAATTGCATGAAATTATCAGGAGAGGTGTGCAATAGTATAAGGATCACCTGATTAAATTTTGGATTCAACTGGGTCAAGGCCAAGGTAACTGAAAAACCAAGACACTTATATCATCTCCTTCAGGCAGCGAACTGGGATTGCTGGAATTTGGTGTGTACATTAAACATACTACCAAGTCTCTTTTTGTCCAAGGACATGAATATTTTAAAATAAATTACAAGGATTTAAAACAACAGTTAGTTACAGGTGCAAATTAAGATCAGATCACTCAGTGATTAAGAATTCATGTCTTGATGGCATTATGAAACTAAAACCTGCTTAATACATATCTTTTGGGAGAACCGACATTTTTAATGCATTACAGACAGTCTGAAATACTGACTGACTGCATGTTTTAGAAAATCATCGCAGATAATTTGTGACAGAAATGAAGGCACTGCACTGTAAGAGATAGTAAACATGACCTGATTTAAAAGCCGTAGACCCAACTTAAATTCTGTTTAAGTTCTGAACGAACAAGAACCCCATGGCCTACAAGGTATGTATACCATGGACATTTTATCACTGAAATACAGGAAGCAGTACTGCTAAGCGAGATATTACTGACATGTGGTTATAATTTTTCAGTCCTTTCCATCAGTTCCCCATCCTCAGAGTTCAACTGGAGATCCATCACATGAGCATAAAGCAGGTTTTTCATCAAACAAATGCTTCCCAGGAAAGATATGACATCAGGCTAGTGCAGAACAAATCTCTGGGAATGAACTGGCACTCTTAAGGAGAACAAGGCACTCAACGGCTCAAAAGTCTGGAGTCATTGTCACCTAATTGGTTCTTGCCATTTCATTCAATGGAAGTGTCTGAATAAGATTAAATTATGAAACAAAAATCTAAGTTTTATGACGTTTCATGGAGAATTTAAACCATTCGGGGGAGATTTAATATGATACATACCAGTTACTCATTTCTGGAATTTCTCATAAAAGTGAGATTTAGTCTCTGCTTTGCACACTTTTGGCACTTGGGATGTTAAATTTCCTCACTCATCATTCTCAATATTTCGATAAGGCCTGGAATGTTTGACACAGTGGTGACCTATGAGATGGGCTCACAACACAAAATTTACAATCCATGTGATCCTCCAAAAGCTTAAAGGCGTTTAAACAGGTTCATAATTTCCTTTCCTGGGATGAGCTGTCTGGCTAGAACACAGCATTTCTTCTGCTTTATCAATGCAAAAATCACATGATTCCAAACTTCTGATATGAGCAGTAGTGTATACCAGGCAAAAAAAAAAAAAAAAAAAAAAAGCATTATTTTCATGTCACTTGAAAAAGGTTTAAATGTACCATTTGTTTTATAGCAGTACAGAGCTAATACATTGTGTACAGTAATGTGATATTCCTATCATTTGTAGTGAATCAATGCATGACTGTAAGAACCACAGGTTTAAAAAAAAAAATAAATGAAGGAAAAATGGAAAAATAACAGCAGGAGCTATTAACTCCAGTATGCAGTTACCAAAGGAAATCTCTGGGGGTGATAGTTCAAACTGGTGCAATGTATTAATTAGACAATTTCTACAATAGGGCCGGCTCAATGTTCTGCATGAAGAAATCATTGATTTCGTATCATGTTTAAATACTCCGCATGTAAAACCGCACTTGGTTTAAAAAAATCAATCACAGACCCCTGAGTCCTCCAAACCTACATGTTGCTTTCATAGCATGCTAATAAATGAGGGGGGAGGGAGGTTTTTCAAAAGTTTCCACAGTCTGATGGCAGCATTACAACACCAGCCAGCCCTCTGAAAATATGAGCTTCCTGGATCTTTCCAATGCAAAGTGAGAACTAGCGTTTCCCCGCGCCCCCATCAGAAGTTAGTCAGAAGCAGAGTTCAGAACTACAGATGAGGCTGTAGGAAAATATGTTGAACAGGGAAGCTGCTTCATATCGGCTTGCCTCTGCAGACACATTGCTTTTATCCCATTCCTTTCCCCTTGCTCATCATTTTCTCCTTCTAGAAAACGGAAAAGTCAAGCAAGTTAATCGCGAGACAATGATTTTATTGTGGGTCTCAGAAAGAGCAGGATTTATAACCGAAGCGTTTCAGGAACACTGGAAAACTTGCATCAGGTTGACTTGACTAGCATTTAGCCTCTTGGCCAGCGAGGGGGAAAAAAGATTCAAGTGTACCGAGGATCAAATGACAAGTGCCGATTAGTAAATTAGTGAAGGTTGAAAGTAGTCTGAAGCTGGTTTCTTCAAATAATCGAAGAATCTTAAAAAAATCTCGAAACAGAGCCTTCCTTTCGAACTGATAAAGATAAAGGAGATGCATTAAAAAGCAATCACCATTTTCTAAACTAAGAGAAATACCGTAAGCTTCCTATGATAATACTCCTAAAAAACAGCCTTGAGGTGTACAGCTCAATCTTAATTGCGCGTTATGACCAGATAACTTACAAACTGAAACCTCTAATAGCAAATATTTTAAGTTAACCGGCCAAACAAAGCAAGAGCCCTGTGGGCATCGGTGCGACAGCTGAATTCAACTTGCTATTATTCAACATGCTATTGCTATACTACTGCAAGGAGGCCAGCTGCAGCAATGCTGACCCTGCAGGGTTATGAGTGTAACGTGCTGTCATACGCAATTTCGAATGAAGGCTCAACATGGTGGCGATGAAACCTAATGCAATAGCACTACGACAGTCAGAAATGTCCAGACACACTATTGCTATTAAATAATGACCCACCCAACAGCATGGGTTAATGACTTGCGACGTAAGATCTAATGTCAATTAACTGCAAGAATCTCCTTTTGTGAAATTGACCGTCTTAGGCCTCTCAGTTGAGGTTCTTTACAGCAAAGACTTGACCACCCTTTTCCCAAGTATCAGCCCCTTTTCTAAGTGCTTGCTTTAAGGATATGAGGAAACACTGAGATATTGTGATAAGATCCCAATGTGCGAACACAATAAGGGGGGAGACTGCAATATCAGCTTTTCCTGCCAAAGCTACTCATTGGTGGGAATAACTAAACATGATGTCACCACTCCAAAAGGGAGGCCCAGACCTGCTCTCGAGATGGCTTGTTCAACAAGAAGCAGACAAATCACTGGAGAAGGAAAGTGAAGATTGTTGCGAAACCGAATGCAACATGGTCAAAATGGCTTCAGCGAGAAAACGAGTGAGACAATAGCTTGATTCATGGGTGCTACTCCGTACTCATACAGTACATCTGCTGGGGGTCTGCAAAGCAGAATGTCCCAGGAGACGATATGCAAGATGACTTCATCTCTGATATGAATCGGTCAGGTCATTCAAAGCACACCCAGCAGATGTTTCAGGACAGCAAAGCATGTAAACATGGTAACAATCATGGAAAAACGTTCATTTGACCTGGCAACGTCAAGACTGGTGATCAGAGATCAGTTTTCCCCGGAACATAGCCTAACTTTGTCCATTATTGCATGTTAAACAAAAGTGATCCTTGATTAGTTTTCTTACTTTTAAAAAGCGTCACGGTTATGACTCCGTCTTCTCCACCCCATACTCCAACTTGCCAAAGTGTTACGTATGATGCTCAATCTACTAATTTAACTGCCCGTTTTACAAAATAAATTAATCTTCACATTGTTGTTCAGGGTTTAATGCACTGGATAAATGACGAGGTGCTTTTTTTTTCAAATAAGTGATTAAATTCTTGACAGTTTTCACACCAATAACGCAGGTTGTTAATCCCGCTCCCTGATTCGACAAGATAAGGCAGTAAAAAGGCGTGTAAAACGCTATCAGTTCGAGTGTGGCTGGAGCCCACAGATCTCGACTTCTGAAGAGCCAATCCAGATAAGGCACACAATGCAGTAAACCCAGCTAGACCAGACTGCGCCGGCGCTAACAGGGAGGATGCTGGCTCAGTGCGGTCCGAGAAAAAGAAAGGTCTGGCCAAGTGTACTCTGTGAACGGGAGCCACGGCACGCTCGGGCCGCTGATAGAATATCAGCCCTCACCATATGCTTCCCCCTCCATTCCAATAGGCCCCGACTGCGGGGTTTCGCCGTTCTTCAGACAGTTGTGGATGTAGGTCGCCTTCCATCTCGCATACTTCCTGTGTTGGACGTTCTGCAAACAGAAAGAGGGGGGGGGGGGGGGAATAATTACAAAAATAATAACGATAGCAATGTTGAATTAAATACATGCACAGGGCACACAATGTACAATGAGGGAATAAATTTGTAACTCCTGTGTTTAGACCATCTTTATTATGAGTCTAGCTACTGGTGCCAGTTAAAAAACAGATGTGCACAAGACCAGTTCTGATATGAAAGTAATGGGTTTAAATTATTTTTCCCCTAAATATTGCACTCAGGAGTCCACTCTTTTTTTTTTTTTTTTTTTTTTTTTTAACAAGGGTTACCATGCTAAGCCCCAATAACCAAACGAGAAAAGAATTTGCGATCGACAAACATGTTTTCAATGCCTTGAAAGGAGTACATTAATACATTCAGACAAATACAACAATGCACGGAAGGAAATAACTTTTGCAGAAGAAGAAAAAGACAAGCGTAACAGTATTTTCTATTACTTTTAATTCATTAATTTATTTTTCAAATGCCAAGGATCGTAAAAATCAAATAAAATTAACGTAGAGGCCAGTTACTGGAACATGGGTCTACAGCCAGACCTTCAAAACTACTACTAAAAGTGGCAAAACGTGTTGATGGCAGCTCATAGTTTTTGACAGAGCGCACTGTTCCAGTTCATTCTGCTCCTCCCCTGACTTCAATCTCTAACGGATATGGGCCAGGCACCAAGCTGAACTTATCACTTTCCTAGGGTTTAACAAACCCTGGCCAGCCTTTCAGTTCCCGCTAGATGCAGATCTCACGCAGAGAAAGGGGCACTCGTGCTTCAAACACCGATTACATGCACATCATTATTCCACATTTTTAAAACTCAAGTACTCCCATTTGGATTTAACCTTCTAAAAACACAAATCAAATGAAGCCCCATTTCCAAATACTAGATCTAAATGAAACAGGTTGTTAATCTTATCCAGAATATGAAAAACATGGGAACACCTCATTCTACTGAGGGCTCAACTTTTGAGCTTTCGCAAACAGCAACATGAGGCGGTAACACTTTTCACAATGTAGTTTGTGGCAAAAGGCGTATTTATAATTTTAGCCCAGTGTGGCAGTTTTGTTGTGTGCAATAAAGACATCTGTGTTACAATGGGTTGAATGGTGCATTAGGGGGTGCATCAATGAATGCAGCCGGCCGGCACTGTGCAAGGTTTGAGTCCAAGAACTAAGACCACCTTTCACCACAAAAGCAGTAGCTTCATGGTAGTTTCATAAGAATGAAAAAATTCAGTGGAACTGTTCACAATATCAACGCATACTGTCCATATCGCTTCCTCTCTTCTATTCGCTTTTGTTTTGTACCCTTCAAACATTGCCAACAGCTGGTGGTGGGGTCTAATGAAAAGAGTTTTTTTTTTTTTTTTTTTTTTTTTAAACATGAGAATTTTTTATTTCCCCAGTAGAAATAAACTGTAATCGCCTTTAGTCGTGCCCTTATTTCAATACAACGAGTAACGTTCTCTATACATATCAAATGGCCCACATCCTTTCATCCAAAACGCACTGCCTAGTGAAATGACCTCTATCCGTCCAAACAAGTATTTGTTTCCTCATGAGAACAGCATTCCTAGCAAAGCCTATCAAAGTTCACCTGACACAATGAAATTCCCAGTCCACTATGGCACCAATGCGCTGGTTTGAAAAGGAATGACAGCAGCTGAGCTTACTAGCTTTAAACCCCCACTACAACCACAGGTAATTAATTTGTCTTAAACCAAAAGCTTTGACAAAAACGCAACAGTTGTGTCATCGTCTTGCGTTATGAAATTATCAGAAAGGAGTTTGACATCCCCTGTTTTGATCTGTGCTACCGTAAGAACTTGCACTTCCCAACTTAGTTCAGGTCATCAAATTAGGGCCCTTTCTGTTAAATTCTGTCTGTACATGTAGATTCACAGCTTGGTCAGTTTGTTTAAACTGATAGTGGCAGAAAAACAGTAGGTCCAGAACCACCATATCTGGAAGGACAATGAGAGAAACGTCTTAATTTCAGCATGAAAAACCAGATTACAGTAATAAGAAATCAAACTGAATAGCCAGTATACAGTTTATAGACCCCTTTTGGGTCATATCTTTGAATTTGATTGCAAAATTGAGTCGATTAGGACACTGTGTCCCAGGCTTAAGCTCTAGGCCTCGTAACCCCCCACCAGAATTTTACGCATGTAAAGTGCGATACAATTAATGGCAAATCTTAACAGAATACCACAGGTAAGATGACACTTCAGTGTTATATCGCATTCCAACAAGTGCCATTAATAATTGCCAAAATGTACCAAATGTACCAAACAAGAGCAACGCAACGCGTGGCATATGCCCCCAACTGAAACAGTTGAAGAACATGTACAGAAAGCGAGCGTTAGGCATCATCTGCTACGTATGACCATTCAGGTCACCAAAAAGCAAAAACACTAAAGGATGTCAAGATGCCTGCCATGGCGGCCAATTGGTAGGTGGAGCAAGCTGAAAATCGATAGGCATTATCCCCTATGTAGGACCATTCACCCCACCAAAAATCATAAACCTTCGTGGAGCGGTGTTCACGTTAGAGTGCGACAAACTATTTCAAGATGGCTGCTGTGGCAGCCATATTGGTTGGCTGAGCGAGCTGAAAATCGATAGGCCTCATTCCCTATGTAGGACCATTCACCCCAACAAAAATCATAAACCTTTGTGGAGCGGTGTTCACGTTAGAGCGCAACAAAGGATTTCAAGATGGCTGCTGTGGCGGCCATATTGGTTGGGGGAGCGAGCTCAGAATCAATAGGCATTATCCCCTATGTATGACCATTCACCCCACCAAAAATTGTAAACCTCCGTCGAGTGGTATTCACGTTAGAGCGCGACAAAGGAAAAGTTTACGACTGGACGCCCGGACGGACGGACGAACGGAAGGGGTGAAAACATAATGCCCCCGACCGACTCTTTCAAGGTCGGGGGCGTAAAAAACTGGAGAATTCATGCAAATGATATATCGTGACAAGAACTCAGTTCTTTGGGTGGTAGTTAACCTGGTTGTGGTTCCTTTTCAGAATTTTATTAATTTTATTGCAGCTTGTCCTACAGTAGGATTAAATTATTTTAGCAGGTGACTTGAACGTCAGTGTCAACGTCCAGCCTGGCTTGCTTGCTGATTAAAGCTCAAGAGATTTTTTATTTCGGAGCAGAATGAGTCATGCTCAACGCATAATTTTGGCCGCACAGTGAATCTTGCTTTCACACTGCAGTTGAACAAACAAGACCTAATGATAAAGTTCTTCAGTATTTCTGATCATTGTCATTAATTTTTTCATGTCAATCTCCATTATTCAGCATGTCAAAAAATGCATATCTTGCCCTTGCAAACTTTTTACAGCACTTGTCTAGACCCAAGTGGAAAGTTGGAAACTCAAATCAGACAATTTCAACAACAGAATTGTTCACAAATTTCAATAATGCCCATCTATACTTTGTATCTCTAGATACAATTGCTGAGTTTAAATCAAGGCGAATACCTGCAGCCAACTTCTCCCCTTAGATAACTGATTTTATTTGCAGCTTAAAAAAGAGACTGCAGGCAGATTGAAAAAAAATAGAAGAATGCAAAGCTACAAGCGCAGTAGCCACAGATGAAACTTAATCATTTATAATCAAACACTTAGATACGAGGGAAAAATACTTCTCAAGTTGATTTCCGCCGATTCTAGGATTCTTATTAACAAAATCGATCACCTAGTAAACCCTAGAGCTGCTTCTGTTTCAATTTCCTCCTTTGTGAAGAGCGGTAAGTTTTTTATTTTATCCCTATTCTGCAGAGAAAGTGCAGGATCAGACCCAAGATATCTTTGGCAGCACCATACCTCACCCACATATTTTTTTACGCCTATTTAACTTACAGACCTTATTGATATTTTGTCCCACATGAAACCCTCCATCAGTCCCTCAGATATTATTCCACCAAGGCTTCATAAAATTTATAAGAAGCTGTTCAACCTTCTCTTGATTTTCAATATCTCCACCTCCTCTAGCTGTGTTTCTAAAGCCCTTAAGATGGTGAGTGACTACCCTCTTCAGAATCAACAAAACCTGTCTGAATCAGCTATGAACAATTATGAGCTCAATCTAAAAAATGCCCTTTATTTTAAAAAATCCTCAAAAAAAAGTGGCTGAGTTAAGGTTCACTGAGGAAAAGAAATTTAAAAATTTCTGTATAGGGCCGAGGTATGGACGTCAGCACAGCAGAGAAACCGTTCTTCAAAGGGTTCCAAATGACATTTGAGGCATGCCAGTGCTGGTACTGCTTGATGTAACTGCTGCATTCGACAACAGTGATTAAGAAGCAGAGTGGTTGTAAATGGAGCTGCGCTAGAGTGGTTTTCATTCTACCTGCCCAAAAGCAAGTTATCTGCGACTATTGGGGACATGGTCTCCTCCACAGCAGCTTCTCCCAGTGGTGTTCCACAGGGCTCATTCTTTGGCCAAATCTATTCTCCCTTCCTATGGAACTCTTAGGCCATATCAACCACCAGCTGCCATAAAAATGATACTCAGCTTGATAGATACATCAGTTGCAGCAAACGATTATAATAAGTTGGCTTATTTTCCAGGATGGTATCATTAATGTTAATAACTAGATGTACCAGAATTTCCTCCAGGAAATCACTAAATTATCTGAAATTCATGTCACTGGCCCCATAATGCTTTTTTCAAAAATCTCACATTCAAGCAACCTGAGCCCACAAACTTACACACAGTGTATTAAATATGTATGCAGAAATGTGGGAGACAATCCGCCCACACTGAAATTTTGACCAAGACAAAAAATGCTAGTCATACCGTGCCTCTATCACCTACGAAACATTTCCAAAAAAGATGTCTTTTCAATAGAGGATGCTGAGAGAAAAACAGACACACATCATCAAAATTAGATGACCGCAAGTCCTTACTTTCTGGTATAGGTCAAAAATGTCTAGGCCACATTCAGACCGTACAAAATTCTGTCACTTGAGTCTTAACATTGCATGAGATGGCACCACTTCATATTGCTCAGTTGCTAATCCCTTACTCTTCTAAAAGGCTGCACAGGTCTTCACACCGGGGACTTCTGGCTCCTCCTAAGTCGAAGTTAAAATCAAGATGTAGTGGCACATAAACAGTCTACGCACACTGACTCTGGAACTGCCTTCCCTCTCAATTTAGACCAGCTAAATCAGTCTCAGCTTTTAAATCTAATCTCACAACGCATTTGCTGTAAATGAATTGGCCTTTCCAAAACAATGATTTCATTATATTTGATATTCATTTTATGAATATATTTTATATTCAATTTCATTACTTTTTATGAATTTTTATTTCAACTTATTTTCTTATTTACCTTTATTTAACCTAGATGTCTCATTGAGATTCAGAATCTCTCTTGCAAGAAGAGACCTGGCCCAGGCAGCAATGTCTAATTTTTCTACTTACAACCTTTATTTTGATGGACTCCATTTCATGCATTCTACCCTTTGTTTTTAGTCCCCATTTAAAGTACACCATGTTCACCACAAGGCGCACTTTAAATAAACTTGCTATGTATTATTATTATTATTATTATTATTATAGTACAATTTTACCTCACCCTCTATTCCTGTAAAAATTTTATTGTGTCCTCTTAACGCTAACTCATTTCTATAATTAAAAAAAAAAATTTTAAAAAAAATCACTTGGCTTTCCGCGTTAGCCATTTCAATCAAATTACAATTGCCATTATTTTTCCAGCGCAAACAGCTTCATCTGAGTTACTGTATATGTGTGCCATTAAGGGATGTACAGGTATCTTGTCTACAAGAACAGAATGTCAGACCACAGGCCCTGATGGGAGGAAAAGGCCTGATGGCGGGTGTGATTACAGCTCAGAGGAGAATTAAAAGCTCGGGATGAACCCAACAATGCCCTCTCCATCAAGATCGCTTAATTCATGCAGAAAAGTCGAGCTCTCTAAAGTCTAGTGCTAAAATACTCCTCTTTTCTGTAAGAAATTCAATGCCTCTCAATTCACCATGGCATACCCTGAGAAAGGCAGAGCAATGAGAGGGGGATTCTGAGGGCCCATTGTCCGGGTTAGTGTTACAGCGGACCGGTGCAGTTAAAAAACGCTGCCTAATAGGCATTCTGCAGCAAGGAAATGCCTGCCCCTTTAGGGACTGAAGGACGCTCAATGAAACATTGTTCGTCTTCTGACACAGGTCAGTTCCCTTCTAAGACATCTGAAGGAATTGGAGAGCCAACAGAGATAGACTACTAAGATGCTATGGTTTGAAGGAGTTAAAAATAAACTAGTTTGCTCTGAGCTTTATTAAAATTCTTCATCATCTGGGTTGCTGCAAAGGATTTTGGGCCCCGAGTAAAGACAGGAAATCCAATCACTACGATTTTTAAAGCCCCCCACCATCAGTCAGGGCCCTTGAAATTGTCCAACTTTCCAACCCATGTGGCGCCCCTCATCAGTAACTCGGAGGAAAGCAAAAAAGTCAAAGGGAAGTCATTTTTACACTGTTCTTTAATGTGCAAGTAATAATATTACAAAAAGACAAACCGGCGTAGATCACAAAGGCATTCCCATTATGCCCTCTTGATATGCTCACAGCGAATTCCCAGTCATACACTGCCCGCCAATAATAAATAAATGAATAAAATAAAAATAAGTAAATAAAAATAAAACAAGGGCAACGCAAAGCGTAGCATCCCCTCGCCGGGTACAAATGTTGCACATGTACATGTGTATATACGTCAGAACAAGTTACTCTCATTAGACTGTACTATATTACTAGGCAAGGAAGTTATTAATACTCGGGGATTGGATGTACAGAAAGTTTACTACTTTATGGAATGGCCCATGAGAAGATCTGAAAATAAACGATGTTAATTGGTATGAAGATTGAATAAAAGAATGTGAATAAAATGGGGGATTTAAAGAAGAAGATTACAGCATATATGAGAAGGGGACAAAATTAGAGTGAAAAGTTAAAACATAATATGAACTTATCCTTGAACTTTCAAAGGTTAGTACTGTATAATATTTGAAACAGTCTAATGGCATTAAAGAAATCTTGGACGTGATTAAGAGGCAGCATTCATGACAACAAAATGATAAGGTCCAATAGGACAGTCATCACGTTATACTGTTAAATCTTCTGGCAACCATTTTTGCATATTTAATGAGCTATGACCTTTGACCGACATACTCTGAAATCGAACTTAGGCTGCATTTTCATACCACGTGCCTTCATATCAAATTTCATTAAAATCGGTCAAACATTACTCAAGTTATCGAACGGAAAACAATTTCGCATATTGAATGAGCTATGACCTTTGACCTTTGAACTACATACTCCGAAATCAAACTTGGCCTGTATTTTGATATAAAGTACCTTCACATCAAATTGCATGAAAATCCGTCAAACATTACTCAAGTTATCGAATGGAAACAATTTTAACATATTTAAAGAGCTATGACCTTTGAACTATATACGCCGAAATCGAACTTGGCCTGCATTTTGATATATAGCACCTTCACATCAAATTTCATTAAAATCCGTCAAATATTACTCAAGTTATTGAACGGAAACCATTTTTGCATATTTAATGAGCTGTGACATTTGACCTTTGACCTACATACTCCGAAATCGAGCTTAGCCTGTGTTTTGATATAAAGTACCTTCACATCAAATGTCATTAAAATCCGTCACACATTACTCAAGTTATCCAACGGAAACCATTTTCACATATTTAATGAGCTATGACCTTTGACCTACATACTCTGAAATCGAACTTAGCCTGTATTTTGATACCAACTACCTTCCTATCAAATTTCATTAAAATCCGTCAAACATTACTAAAGTTATTGAACGGAAACCAGATTTGTTACGGAAGGACGGACGGACGGACGGACGGCGGCGTTACTATACCCCCCTCCGACTAATTCGTCGGCGAGGGGATAATATAAATTTCCATTTGAAATTAAGTAAGCAAATACTTAAAAGCCCATGACTGAATTATTATTGCATGTTTTATATGTTTCAGCTGGCAAAAAATCCATTAACCATGAGTGATGCACTGTGCAGCTCCTCATTTCTTAAACAAACACGTCGGAAGACGTATCCCATGGTCATAAAAAATCTGTTTCAATAGAGGTAAGCTACTGGCCTGCATCAAGCAAAGAGAACAACTGAGAAATCACTACTGGAACTGGGTTGAGAATTGTCCAACCCATTATTAAATCCTGGAAAGATAGTCATGAACCATCAACTTTGCGGAAGAAACTGGTTGGAAAAAATAATGAATGTCCCAGATTGGAGGTCACTAAAATACCTGAAGAAGTCTCATTGTAAAAAATTGACAGAAGAACTCATGGCTATGTTTAATTGAGAAAGTAAGAGCATTTTTTTTTCACTGGACTCAAACTGAGAAAGAGTGGTTTAGCAAGTGTGACAAATCATTCGCATACATGAATTGCCCACCACTGAGTCCTGACCTCGAACAGTTGAATATCGTTGGGATGTGCTGAAGAAAGCCATACAAGACAATAAAAGATCTTGTCCAAAAATAATTGCAAGTCTGATTGGAGACAAATGGTGAAACATTGCATAAAAATGTGAAAAACAATGCCGCAATGAACATGCATCGTGTTCCATGCTACAGGTGGTCCAAAAACTATAGAAGTATGCAATTTTTTTTTTGGCCAGGCAGTGTACTTTTAAGACGCTTGCCACACGTGACGTGATGTAAGCCACAGTTTCACAATGCATTCTCCTCTTTGATATCTTTTTTCCTCCATTCTGCAGCTCTCAGTCATGAACAGAAGGCCTGCAATTTTTCTCAGATCACCCAGCTGAGCATATGAATTGGACGGCAGCGACTCACCTCCTCCGTTAACTCGCCAAAAACGGTGAGAACATCCAAGAGGAGACTGGCTGTGTAGAAGGACTTGATCATATTCCTGAGAAGAGAGTAGAAAGAGGCGGTCAAAACATCAGCTACACACACAAGTAGGGATCACTTATGAACAAAAACCTTTCTTCTGCTAGCCTGACAAATATTACATTCAGCAGGGCACTATGTCTTTCAAAAAAACAACGGCCGTGAGTAAAAACAGAATTACTATGACAATAAACAATAAGAATGGTCATAAAATGAGGTTTAACGAAAACTTTTTAAAATTTTAAACCTAGGTGTTGTCTTGTCCAACAGAGAAATATAATGTAAAAATGACATGTACTAAGAGAATGTAGAGTTCACACCATTTCAATCACGCTTCCACACCTTGAAGGGTTAATCTGTGACTAACTTCAATGGTAAATCTAAAATAGACATGTCAAAAACAAGCCACCAGGTGACCTGGTAGCACCATCTTTGAACAAAACATAACCAGAGCTCGGCAAACACAAGACTGAAAACAAGTGAATGTTAATAAACCTTCAGACAGCGTCCACTAGAGAGCTAATCCTGTTCAATTGTTTCTAAGCTTTGAGAGTGCAACTCTGACAGGAAGGTAAACATATTACCAAGTCTGAAACGTGTATTCAAGGTTTGTTCCCATAAATGTTTAGCTGCGCACCTCCTGAGATTACACAATGTAACACTTATTGCTTGTTTATACAGGTCCACAGTAGTTTCTTGCTGGTCATTCTATCACTCGCATGCTCAAGCAGGAGATTAATACGCTTCCCGTCACCCAGGCTTCCACAAAGCATGTTTTTGAAATGATTTCCTCATGAGGCCGAAACCGCATTTTTCACTTTGGAACACGTTCTCGTTAGCCCTCACGTAGGCCAAGAGAAGGTCACGACACTTTTCAAACACTCGTGTTATTCAAAAAAAACCACACTTTTCAGATGCTAATGTAAAATGTCAGAAATATATTCTAATTCAATGGAAACATATTCTCAGATTCACAGACCATTACCAAGCAAGCACCCAACTTCATATCCAACAGCTACAAGTATAGCCACACAGCCTCTGCACACCAGTCCAGGAAAAGATTCATCATGGATAACCAGGCGCACCTTAGCCCATGTATTTTTATGACCCAAATTTATTAGGTTTCACAGAGAGTGAGGTGTTCCTGCACTGCAGACCACTGTAACAGTATATAGTGAGAATGACCTCACTTGGACATTGGTGCCTAGTCCTCATCAAGAACTTTCCGAGGTGAACTTCAAAGTGCTGTTGCCTGACGTTGTGGCCTGTCATTTATGGTGATTTTGCCACCCAATTTTTTTAAATCAGGGCAAAAGAAATACACTTGACTATCAGACAGATTTAAATAAAAGTCTCACAACTTTGTCTACTGAAAAGAGAGGAAGGAAGTGGGCCATTGGGTACCCTATTTCGGGAGAAGAGAGCATTTAGCATAATGAACCTTCATAATGAGATGCTTAACTTGGGCTCAGAAACTACAGGTTGGATGGAACTGCAAAGGTCAAAACTTGTTGCTCAGCTCTTGGTCTCACAAGTTTCTATTTCACTAAACTCCAGGGTACAATGGAGGGGACCGAATTTCCGACTCCAAATAAATACAAGTAACCTGAGGCAAATGCAATTCGGATCCTCCACAAAAAATTTGTGAAGACACCACGACATTTACATTATATGGCGGCGAACAGAATTTCTATACATTTCATTTCCCCCCTGCCAGTCTTTCCAATTTTTCTACAGTCTTACCACAAAATTTTCTCGACAACTGACAGGTCATGCAAGGGTAAGTAAGGGCGTAGCTTGCAAAGAAGGATGAAATGGAAGCCAATAAGTTAGAATATGCACTGTGTGATTTACATTGGAATACTAGTTTATTCCAGGTAGTGGGGCTCTTGTAGGAACAGTACAGATACTGGCTCATAATCTGTAGAAAGTGTTCTCCCAAATGCTTATTTTGCCTAGTGTGTTAACCACTTGTTTCCCGTATATTTACATTACCACAACTCACGCCTGCCCAATCTCTTATCAGTTGGCTTATCGAACTTGCCCGGAAACGTGAGTACTCGTATTACTGCCGACCGGCTCGAGTCTGGGAGTCGTGTCTTATCACGTTGCTCGCTTGCATCTAAACGCACAGAACTGTTATCATGAATGCTTTTTGCTTTGCGTCTAAACGCAGACAATGGTCTGAGTTCATGTGACATTATGATTGGTCTTGGGTGATATAAGAAGTAACGTGCATACATTCCATTACTTTCAGTTTGTAAATTTTATTTTGTTCATTTTCACCGTGATCACATTGTGACAGCCAAACGAACTGATGCTGGTCCTGCTGTGGCAGGACAAAAAGCTAGTGAAGATGCTGTCAACCCGCGGGCCACGTGCACATGAAACAGTGAAGAGGAATCGTCAGGGTGAGCGAATAGTGAAACCACGTTGTATGGTTGATGACAACTACGGTATGAGCGGAGTTGATCGCAGTGATCAACTGGCTAGTTCACACCCGTCGACAGCAAAAAAGTTGAGAATGTGTGAATCTTTTTTAGTTTGCGCCAAGAACGGTGTAAGGAAAGGGTCACGCTACATGTGCGTGAGTTATGAGATTCCATTATGCGTCGTACTATGCCTCCAAACTTACCATACTGTCAAGAATTTTTTATGCAAGTTTTTTTTTCATGTCGCCGTCATTCTGCCACCTCGCAATCTGTTTCTTTGTTAGTAAAAGATGCATATAGCGTAATTGATTGCATCCTTATCGTACTGTATATCGCATGAACTCAAGTCAGTGTCTGGATGGTTTAGATGATAAACGGCACAGTTCTTATCACCCATTACGCCAACGACAATCAGTGAAAATAATTCAGCCAGCGCGCATGGCAGCATTCACTGCTGCCCTGTTAAACATTACTCGCATGAGCTATCGTTCATAGACGGATCCGGGACTCAAGCCCGGCGACTGTTCGCGAGTAAACACGGCTCCGAGCGCTAAGTGGTTAATCGATCATACATCCAATCCATGCTCTTAGATCTCTGTGAGAAATGAATGCAGTTGGAAGTAAGCTTTTCATTTGAGAAGAGATTACATGAAAGGGAAGAGAACAAGCTTATGAGTTATTCAGGCACCATATGTAATAGAGGAAAACAGTTGGGAAGTTGGTTACTCAGCAATTCAGTCAGAGTGGGAGGAATTCAAAAATTCATTTTTAATAAACAATCAAACATATATACAGGAAGCCAAGCGGCGATATTTCAGATTCCATTCTGCATGTCTAGTTATAGTCTTAATTCAGAGATCATCATCAAGACAATTACAGATAAAAGCACAAGAAACACAAGGTGAAAAAGCTCAATACTGCAGTCCAAAAACACCTTTATTCCTCCAGGACTGGGAAGAAATGCCGAACAACAGAAATGGTGATGCCACATTGATGAAGTACCGCTAAAATCTGGCTACCTCCCAGGCGACGATTATAACGACATTAGAGTCAGTCCACTTGCACCATAAATGCTTGGTTTTAACACAGAAGCCAGCCAATGGTTCTAACTTGCAATCCAGTGCACCAGACCAGCACTGATGTAATGAGTGAGGAAAAGTGTGATAAAAGCTTTTCATAGAGGATCTTAAGAGTATGGATGCTTCGTAACGCAAAGCAATATGGGAATATGCAATGGTACTTCATATGAATTTTTTAAATAAAAGGCAACAAGGGCCTTACAAACAATAGAATGTTTATTTATTTCAAATTCTTTTTTTTGTTTAATTGGTTAAGTCCACCAAGAAAACATTTTCTTTGGTAACAATGATCTGGCCAGTTAATTTATTGAAAAGGGGGTAAAAATAAAAATCTTACTTGTGAAACCGTCCCGATCGGTCCTCGTTGTCAGCATACAGGAACATTTTCAAGGCATAGTTTTCAATGTGGGCATTTCCAACTACCTCCTGGGTTATGGACTCATTGTTGGCCAGCTCACTCTTCATCTAAAACAGAAATTGTGCCAATTTATATAGAGTCAGCCCAGGTTACACATATGGGGAAAAAAAAAAAAAAAAAAAAGATTTAACACTGCTGCTGTAACATTCAATAATCCCATGTATCAGGTATCCCAGGTATCAGAAATGGGCCAGGTCATGCGGTAACAGAGTAACAAAATTGGTGTGTTTCGTATCATAGCTCCAGAGCTAAGTAAGATAGAGCTACAATTTAAATGGCTTTGTGTAGGTCTTCCCTAATACTTCAAACAACAAAATAGCTAATTTTGTTCATTTGATTTTTTTTGGGGTGAAAATGGCAAAAAACTGGTCGGCAACGGAGTTACAAATTTGTAACTCGGTTACCAATCAGTTTCTGTAGTTTTCATCCAAAATAAGTCAAATGAACAAAATTAGCTATTTTGTTGTTTGAAGTATTAGGGAAGACCTAATGGCCATAATGTTTCTGTAATGCTGCAGATGTGTTCTCACAGCATTTAGAGACTAACCGTCTAAAAAATTTCCAGAATGCAAAGCATTCATATACCCAGATATTGGTAAACAATACATTGTGTGATTGACAATTAGATATGACCCGAATCACTAACCATCCCAGGTTTGGGGTTGGCAGCTATGCACCTAGTTGCATAGCATACTACTTAAGAAAAAAATAGGTGGTGAGGCTTTGATCTCTTCCGCACAGAATATTCATACATTCATCACATCTACGGGCAATTATTCACACCTATCAGTAATTTAGTCTCCAATTAGCTTGACATGCATGTCTATGAACTGTGGGAGGAGACCAAAGTACCCAGAGGAAACCCAGGCGAACATGGAGAGAAGATGCAGACTCCACACAGAAAGGCTCCAGGCTGGATTTGAACCCACAATCTCCTTGCCACGAGGAGGCAGTGCTACCCACTAAGTAACCGTAAACTTTACCTCTCCATCAAGAGGAGTGGGACTCCTTCATAATCCTGCGAACCAGGGCTTTGAACCGGTTTGCGGAACCAAAACGAAAACCAGAAACTTTAGAATTTTTAATGTTCCAGAGCAGAATCGTTACAAAAAAATAATGGTAACCGGTTAATACAGTTATTTTTTTGGTTCTTGCAATGTTTTGTGTTTGGGCTACGATGACCAACAGACGTTCACTTCCTGTGTGTCGTTCCCTGGCATGCCCGGGCAGAGTAGAGAGAATTCAGCCTAATTAAGCCTAACACTATGCCTAGCCTGTTAATTTTCTTCACTAAAATGCAGTAGTTCTCAACCATTAGCAAAATCCACGGGTACAAAAGCGTAATACAGCAGCGGTCAGTTGGCAGTCACAAAGGCCTGCTGAAATCTCACCTTTCAATTCTTAATAACATAAACCTCTCGCAGTTTACTTTACCCGATTAGCAACAGCTGCTCAGACTAATTGATTGAAGTCAATGGGTGACGTCAAATTTGTTCTCAATTGCACTGTTATACATTGCACCACAAAATTATGAGGCGTTTTCATCCGCACATATATGAAGACTTAAAATATCAATACGTCCTTGTAAATTCTGCGGACCTGTAGCTCTTGAAATGCCAAACATTTGCAATAATTATTTTGTGAGGCTCACTAAGCAATAAGCCAGGAGAATCCGTTTTATATTCTGAATGTAGTCACAGCTAAAGAGCTTTGTTAGGAACGATGTACAGCAGAGTGGCATATTGTGAGAATTGCAAAAACGCTTGCTGCGCATCATGGAAAGTTTTTTTTTTTTGCATTAATATTGCCAATTTGCCATCCCTACAATGCTAAATTGACTATATAAAGGAAACCAAAACCATTGTGTTCGCCAGTTTTTCAGTGATTTTATTTTGCTTAAACAAGGAACAAGACTGGATCTGTTTCCAGTGGCTTCTGCATCTCTTGAGCTTTGGTCGTGGCGGTGTTTGAGCACAGTCGCCCTAATTCAATAAAGAGAAAAATAGCCAATTTGAATGGGATGGGATCACAACAGTTGCCTTGTTCGTTGCTCAAGCGCCTCCTGTTGGCCAGATGGGCACTCGTCAGGAAGATTCTAAGCCTGGTCATGTCCGGGTATCCTCCGCCCTCGTTCTGAACTTGCGAAGATTCAACCAATGAGTGTATAAGAAGCGGTGGTTGACAGGCGCGTGCTTCGGAGGAGAGCCGCGAACTGTCTACAATCTCCTGAATTGGCAGCAAGGGGTCGCATACGAGCAAGCCTTGTACATAGTTCACCAATTGGGCATTCCAGATTCGGGTGGGATTGGAGATGCCAAATTTAAAAAAAAAAAAAAAAAAACTGTTTCTGTTCAGGACGAACCAATTGGGAAAAAATTCTGGTTCAAAGCCCTGCTGCAAACCCTAAAAAACACCACCAAAACAACAGAAAACATTCTCCACGACCAAGAGGGAGCACCCTGACGCCTCAGAAAGATCTGATCGCCAATGTAAATTTGCATGACTCATTGATTATTTCGGTCATGTAACAAGTATCTGATTCCACTCCAGAACCTGCTGGTGATCATGAAAACACGCACCCGTGGCGGCCTTCTGGAATTGAGCCCATTTACAATGAGCAAATTCAACATCATCCCAGTTCCATTTTCCTCGTTTCTCTGGCCCTACACAATGTAATATGCTACACATGGCACTGTTTGTGAACCAGGTCCAACATTACTCCAGCAATGGAACATGACAAACTCCGTAATACATAAAGCCAACTACAAGTCAGTGATGACAGACCAACACAGCATTTTCAACTGCTGACTCGTCGCATGAACCGAACATAATGTGAAGAGTGATGCGTAAGAAGAAGTTGCCAAGTAGTATTCACTATAATTACCACCTCACTGAGGTCGCCTTCAAGCGCTTCCAGCGATAATTTATGTTACAGGAGCTGACGAGAGAACAAAAGGGGTTGGTGCTTGATGTCATAAACAAATGATTCTAATGTGCTTCAAACACATCGTTCATTGCTCTTCATTTGAATCCTAAAGAGACATTTTCATCCATTTTCATTTGAGCTCTGCCTATACATTACCACCACCATCAATCAGCTTAGTTACAGCAATAAAAAAAGGAACTGAACGCTTAGTAACCTCAGAATAACAAGGCAAACACTTATGAAAGACTAAACAGGATGGAATAACACCATTTATTTGCCTAACGTGACCCAGAATGGCATGAGACACTAAACTATTGGTGCTCATATATTGTCTCTAATGGTTTGTGGTGGCAAGCACCCAAGAAATACAGCAGTAGGCCAGCCAACTCTCTGTAACACGGTCAGGTCCTTGCTAAGATGTTACAGTCTACAAGAGAGCTTCAGATTTCCTTGTAAAATCAGAAAAGTAAATAATACTGGTTACATTTCAACAGGTGGACTCCAGGCTTCTGAATAGAGCCACTGTTTGGGTTTTAATGAAATCTTAGCCCATCCTTAAAAAAAAGCAATACACAGCACAGTACACGGCTTGTGTTCAGTAGAGCAGAAGAATGTTAAAACATACCTCTGGACATTAGAGTGTGGACTTTCCATATTGCGAGAGAGAGATTGAACATATGTGCCAGGCTTTTTTATTGATCAAATAAAAGCCTTGAGTGGTTTTCCCAGCTCAAAGCTTCACCACACTGTCGTGGGAAATTTTAAAGGGAAACACAAAAGCATTAGTTCTCGTTCAAGTCTCTCGGAAAAGGTTTCGTATATCAAGACAGACCAGCAAATGTTTTCTGACGGACGTTTATTTGAATTTGCACCACGGTACGCATGGACCTGCACAAAACTGTGGTTAAAATGGTCTTACAGTGGTCTTGCAAAATGGATAATACGCCACAGTGGCTGTGTGGACAAATATTTTTCATCAACAAACGAAGCAGTAACGCGGTAATTAACCAAATAAGCTATGCCATTTTAAATAGAAACTAACCTCAGCCAAGAATCACAGAAAGGCATTAGCTTGTTTGAAAAGATCATATCATTCTGTGAAATGAAACACAGTCAAAAGGGTGTTGGCCTCCTCTGATATTCAGGAACAATATAGTGCAGGCTTTGGCATTTCTGATGGGCCTGGTCATTTTCTTGCTGTTCAGTTCTCCAGTGTAAAGGTCATAAGGGTTTTGGGGCACATACCCACATCACTACGCCTTCTTAAAAAAACAGTTAATCCATGGCAACTTTTCCATTTTAAAATATGAAGCGAAAATTTTTACTTGCTTGCAATGGAAGTACAACCCCAATTCCGAAGGAGTTGGGATTAAGTATAAATTGTGAATAAAATCAAAACGCAATGACTTTCAAAACACCAGCCAGTATTTTATTCACAATAGAACAGAGATAACATAGCAAATGTTGAAACTGAGAAATTTCACAATTTTATCCACAAAATGGCTGTCTTTGATGGCCATTCGATTGCTGTCTCAAAAAAGTTGGGAGAGGGGCCTGTTTACCATGGTGTAGCATCCCCTCTTCTTTTTAACACAGAGTGGAGGCGTCTGGGCATTGAGGAGACAAGTTTCTTGAGTTTAGACATTGAAATTTGATCCCACTCTTTTTAAATACAGGCTTCCAGCTGCTGGAGAGTTTTGGGTCTCCTTTGACGGACTTTTCCTTTAATTATGCGACAAATGTTCTCAATCGGTGAAAGATCAGGACTGCAGGCAGGCCAGTTCAGTACATGGACTCTTCTACTATGAAGCCATGCTGTTGTAATAACTGTAGTATGTGGTTTTGCATTGTCCTGCTGAAATACACAAGGACTTCCTTGGATGTCGCCTGGAGAGGAGCATATGCTGCTCTAAAACCTTTATATACCTTTCAGCATTCATAGTGCTTTTTAAAACATGCAAGTGTCCCACACCATATGCACTAATGCATCCCCATACCATCGAAGATGCTGGCTTGTGAACTGACCGCTGATCACAGGAGGGGTGGTCCTTCTCCTCTTTAGCCCGGAGGACACGACGCCCAATTTCCAACAAGAATGTCAAATTTGGACTCGTCTGACCACGCCACTTTGCTACAGTCCATTTAAAATGAGCCTTGGCCCACAGAACACGGCGGCGCTTCTGGATCATGCTCAACAATGGCTTCCTTTTTGCATGATAGTGTTTTAGGTGGCATCTGTGGATGGCACGGCAGACAGTGTTTAAAGGTAGTGGTTTCTTTAAGTATTCCTGGGCCCATTTAGTAATGTCAATGACAGAATCATGCCAGTGAGTGATGCAGTGGCGTCTGAGGGCCCGAAGATCACGGGCATCCAGTAAAGGTCTTCGGCCTTGTCCTTTACGCACAGAGATTTTTCCCGTTTCTCTGAATCTTTTGATGATGTTATGCACTGTCGATGATGAGACCTTCAAAGCCTTAGCAATTTGACCTTGAGGAACATCGTTTTTAAAAGTATTCCACAATTTTTTTACGCAAGCCTTCACGGGTTGGAGAGTCTCTGGCCATCTTTACTTCTGAGAGACTCAGCCTCTCTAAGACATCCCTTTTATAGCCAATCATGTTACACACCTGATGCCAGTTAATATTATTACTTGCTAAATGTTCTTTCAGCTGATTCTCTTATTGCTTTTTCAGCCCTTTTTTAGCCTATGTCCCAACTTTTTTGAGACCTGTTGCAGCCAGAAAATTTGAAATGAGCTCATTTTGTGGATAAAAATGTAAAATGTCTCAGTTTCAACATTTGAAATGTTCTCTATGTTCTATTGTAAATAACATATTGGTTCATGTGATCTGAAAGTCATTGCATTTTGATTTTATTCACAATTTACACTTCGTCCCAACTATTTCAGAATTGGGGTTGTACACCAAACATGGAAGTTTACATCAGGGCCAGAAAGTACAAACAGCCTAACTGAAACACACAACCGGATTTACTTCATGAAACAAACCGATTTTCTGTCATACTAACTGTAGTAAATGCTTCTGATCCATTTCTGTCATCATATCCCCCAATATAAAACCAGAAAACAAAATGTGAGGAATGAAATGCAGCCATCAGATAACCATTTCTCTAATTGACAGGCATAAGCCCAAAAAATGTCTTTTAAAATTAAATTATAGCCATATACTACATTCCCAAATTTCACATCAAGAAAACTAATGTGGGGGGGGGGGGATCTACATCTGTGTACTGTATATTGGTAGCAACCATGTACATCAGAACTCATCTCTCATGCGGGGAGAATATGCATCAATTTAAAAACTTTCAACAAGAAAAATTCACCTTTACAAAGATTGTCACAATCTGCCTAGCATACTGATACAGTTCAAATAGTGGCTTTTATAGTTGTCCTTTAAAACAGACACAGAAAAAACAGTTGCTGCAAATGGTTTTTCCCTTTCAAGCTCACAGATTTTTATAGCCATCTTGGAACCAATTAAGGGAGGCTGGGGACTTGTTTGTCTCCCCAGGTCAGGTTTTACCGTCGCACCAGTGCGATTCATTAAATGTCAGAGCAACAGGACGTCTATGCCAGCACTGAATAGCTTCCTGAAGGGTACATCCGGTGTGCAGGTCTTAAACTGTAAGTCATGAGAGTAAATACCCCTCAGAATCACATTTATTTTCGACTTGCACTTACTCCAAGATCAATAAAACAACTGCCTGCAATCTCTTCATACATTCAGTATATTGTATTCATTCTATTATTTGAATTGGTTATGGGAAAACAAGAAAAAAAAATCTCCATATACTGGCAAAATTCAATGGGCATTGTCATGAAATTGCATTTGAGAAATCCAGGCCGGCCTGTGAACCCCCAGGAGCATGCCTTGGGCAGCACCGACATAGAAAAGCTGCTGATGAACTACAGCTGCGCTATTAATTGAATTGCGATTTTTTTAAAGCATAATAAGAATAACTGCCACCACGGGGCGAACAGGCGAGCTTAAGCCTTTTCCTTTTCCTTGAATCGCGCCTGATGTGGTCTAAACGACCAGCCAGCAAATGTCAGTGGCCATGTGAAATGCCTGCGGGAAAAAAAAAAAAAAAAAATACTGTGTTGAGCAGTCAACTAATCACCATAGAAGTTGTGCGGCTGTGGAACTAGGATTTCTATCACTTTTTAACACATGATTACCCTCAATCTGTTCCCGGCACTTCGTCCAAGTAAAAAATCTGGCGATTTATTTACCGACTAATCCAAACCAATAGCAGGGTCCAGGGGCGCCATCATCTTCCCTGAGCAGAGAGGTACTGTATTTGTGATGGACCATGATTGGTGGTCAGATGAATCAATATTTAAAGGCCTTTTAGAAAGAAATGGACACCGTTCCAGACCAAAGAATAAAAGGACCATCCGGACTGTTACCAGTAAGAAGCCAAAAGACAGACTCGGTCATGGCATGGGGTTGTGTCAGTGCTCTTGGCAAGGGTAACTTGCATTTTGGTGGGGGCATCATTAATGCTGAAAAGTACTTAGATTTTCGAGCAACAGATGCTGCCTTCAAAACATCTTTAATGCACATATTTCAACAAGACAATGCAAAACCGTACTCTGCATGAATTACAGAGGCACGGTTGCATAAGAAGAGGGTGTGAACGCTGGACTGGCCTTCCTGCAGTCCTGACTTCTACCCAATACAGTGTGTGAAATGCAAAATGTGATAAAGACCCCGCAGTGTTGCACACTTTGTTTAAGGGTGGATGGGACAAATTTGGCCCTGAAACACTGAATCACTTGATGCTTTCAGTCCCTCAACATTTATGAAGTGTTTTGAAAACAAATGTCAACATTACAAAGAGTTAACTACTTTACTGTACCAGCTTTCTTTGAAATATGCTAAATGAATCACAATTAAAATGTGTTTATTGAAAAATCAATCAAATTCATGTGCTCATACATCAAAGCATATGTTCGTGCATTGTTTCCAATGTAATAGAGATCAAAGATACTTTATAAATCACGGCTTTCAGTTTATACTTCAATTCAACATTCCGTCCAAACCTTTTCCAATTTGGATTTGTAAATTAAAAAAAGCACAGAAACACATTATTTGATGTTTGAACGCTTCTTGTCGACATAATGTCCCCTTCTCATTCGAGGCAGGGGCATAAAAATGTGGTTTGGCATTGTCTTGCTAGAAAATGCAGGATGTCCCTGGAATACATGTTTAGATGTCAGCACGTGTTTCAACAAAATTCATATTTTTCTACATTAATGGCCCCCTTGTAAATATGCAAGTCACCCATGCCATGTGCACCGACATACTCCCATGCCATGATAGATCCTCGCTTTTGTACCTGATGCTTATAACCATTAAGGTTATCCTTCTATTTGATCCGGAGAACCGGGCAGCTGTTTTGCACCAAATCCACTTGAAATATCGATTCATTGAACCACAGACCAAGCTTTCATTGTGCTACAATCCATTTCAGATGACACCGAGCCCAAAGAAGTAGGGAGCTTTTGGACAGCGTTGATGTATGATTTTGGCTTTACGTAGTGTAGCTTTAACATGCATCTGAGGAGGTAGCAGTGAATGGAGTTGCTTACAACAATTTACCGATTTCCGATCCCATGTCATGGTATTCATGACAGCTGCATGCTGGGTCTTAAGACCGTGACATCTGAGGGATCAGAGATCATGCCCATTCATGCATGGCTTTTGAACTTGCCCCGTACATACCGAGATTTGACTGGATTCCTTCCATCATTCAATTGAATAATGCTTAGTTGAGGGTAAAATGCACAAAATCCTACTGATCTGTCCCCTCACAGCAATATCCACAAAGTAATGGATCATGAGATTGCGCATCTGTTGGTAAATTTGTGAGCCTCAACCCATCTTTGCTCTGAAGGGACTAGGCCTTTTTAGAGGCTCCTTCTAAACTCCAACACAATTAACTCAGCAGTTCAGAATCCCTTTTTTCACATCAACATACTATTGTAATTTGTCACATCAATGAATAAACTTAAATTGCCCCTGCACTAACGTATTTGGAGTCTGTTGCCAGATGTAAGATTTGAGATGTGCAAAAATTTGCAATAAACTGAATTTACAATTTAGGATTAAATAATGTGTTGTTATAGCGTTTTCAATATTGTACAAAGTAAATGGACTGTTCAAATCTCTGCTTTTTGGTTTCATATGCCTAATTTTATTTAACAATTTCCATACTCTGCCAACATTTTCAGAATAAGAATATTATTTTCACTAATTAAAATTATTCTTTGAAAGCAACACAACCCTTACACAGCTCAAAATACCCTGCCGAAGCACACCCCACAAGTAATGAGAAACCCTTTTCTCCTCCAGTAGTCAGGAAACTAACCACCACTGAAAATAATCAAACATCTGCACCTTTAGCGCGTGCTAACTGCAGCAAGTACAAATAAAGATATTCAGCAGCAAACTCTAGAGAACTGTGGCAGTCATGAGCAAACTATCACTGGTTTATTGAGCACTGCAGATAAAGAAAATATCAATAAACGAATGCCTGCCTTGATGTTTTTGGAAACTTACCCAAAGCTTTCCAAATTTAGACCACTGTCAATTCTAGCTTGCTTTGATAATCCTCGTATCAGCGATTATAGTAATTATCAACTCGCCTACATGGTGGGAAAATGCATGACAGTTTTGCTTCCCACTCTTTGCACAGTAAGCCACAAAAAAGTAAACAATTCCTGGAACTTTGGATCAGCAAACGTGTAAATTATAATAAAAATAAATGTCCTTATGAATACAAAAACTGGCTACCCACACTTTATGGCCTGGAAAAAAACATATTCCATAGGATCTATTCATTTCGAACACATGATTCAAAATCATAATTTGGACTGTGCTGCCCAACTATGGCAAAAGGAAGCAGGTTACATAGAATTGTATGATACCTGCTTCCTTTTGCCATCGTTGGGCAGTATAGGAGGCCACAGGAGTGCGGACAACCAACAAAGGTGACATAGAATCAAAAACCGTTTTTACCTTGTCTATGTTGAATAACGGTAGTCTAGCCGCATTCAAGAACATACGAAAAGTGCTAGACATTCTGAACATCTCCGTTTCATAGAAATTCCTCTTTTAAAAATGACCGCCAGAAAATGGGCCAACCTGAACAATGGATACATATGATGTCACATGTATCTCACTGCCCCCCCACTCTCATTCCGTTTCCTCCTCTTCAAAATAATTTGCATACATGTCTATATGCAATTCCATTGCTTCCAATCCCTCAGTAAAGACAAGCGTGAGAATTCCAGAGTCATGATTGATTTCTGTGTCACTAGTGGGGAAATCCACCGTGATGCACGTGAAACGGATTAACTTATTGCACAAGGATTTGAATTCCGCAAATAAATTTCTTCAGTGCGCTTTGATTGAATACTTGCTGACTACGGCACTTTTAAAGCAACACACCTTTAAATATGCAGTTGGGTCATTCCATATGAAGACAACCAGCAGTCCCAAGGTCACAGACTCAGATTTGGTTCAAATTTATTTTGGGAGTACTTCTATATTCACTATGAACATGCAAAACTTTCGGGTCCTTCTCCAAGGGGTTTCCAAGACATGGCCCCCCAAAAATCGGGGGCCACGCCCCCTCTTTGCCCCCGCAAATCGTGAACGTTAATAATAACATCACGGCATTATTAACGTTAATAATTTATTTGGCCCAAAATAAATTTGAGCCAAATCTGAGTCGGTGACCGTGGATGATTCTTGTACTTTGATTGAATTCTGTGGCATGTTGCTACTCGTCTGCAATTGTAATCCATGGTTTTATGTACGTAGGAAGATGCCATCAGCGAAAAATGCTGAGCAGAACCCGGTTGCCCTTGATTTCTGCTTGCGACGCCATCGTTTTCCTCATGCTCTGCACCAATGAGAGCTGATACATGATAGGCTGGTACCTGAGAAAGGCGGGCTTTTCAGCCAATCAAAAATAGCGTATCATGCAAAAACAGAAACACTACAAAGTCTCTATATCCAGCTTCCTGTCACGCGTGGTTTTCGAGCAATATGTAGTTCTCCAAATTAGCACAGTATTTGATGGTATAAAATGGAATTATGCCTAGTGACCCAGCCTGAGACTAAAGTTCGCAAAAGGGGTAAAGTGAAAAACAAAAGATATTTTGCATTCTCGAACATAACATTGGTTTTGTTCCCACCCACAGAGTTGCAATCTGTGATTGTGATTTCAAAGCTCACCAGGTAATGAAGCCGTTTGGTTTTCCCTTAACAAAAATGGACCAACACTCGTTAGAAACAAGTTTCCACTTGGGAAAACTGTGGTAGGGACTGTGGATAGACCATTGTTGAGTTGACCCCATTAATTAGTGAGAAATAAAAAACATGCATTCTTCAAGGACGCTGTGATTAAGATACTGAAAAATCCAAAACACATAATGAAAACGATGCCGTTTTAATTGCTGCAAGAGTCCATTGCCTCCGTCGATTGGCAAGGGTGCAAAGCAGAATATCTGAATATTTTTCGACTCACTGTTTCCAGCTGATCCATCAGTTTCACCAGGAACTTCCGGCATTCTGGGGTTTTGCTTTCCAGTTTCATGCCGGCATGCATTGCATAAAGGCGACCTGAAACAGAGCAAGCATCCATGACTCGTAACTGTTCACCATCGTTTAACACAAGCAGCTTTTTTTATTTTATTTTTCCATTTTCAACAAAGATGGAAAGAAATCTGTGCATAAATATTTGATTTGCAGGAAAATTGGTGTTTTATTTTTGGGCCATGCCTATGATAAGAGGAACCTTTAGAATATGAGGCGTGTTTTATATGAGTGACTGACTGAGACGCCATCACAATGCTGTGAGCATTTGTCCCCTCACAATTTCTTCTATTTTTGCATATTTGTACGACTTTAACACTTCAGATCACACAAATTTTAAATTCTTTCCATAGATGAGCAGTAACGTTGCACACAGGTGTCGAAATGATGTCATAATTGTGACTGCACCAAAAATATATAAACTGTTTAATGAATATTCATGAGGAGGCTGTGCCCTCAAACTAAACAAAAGATGGTAGTTCTGAAGTCCGAAACACTGGTGTAGACATTGCATGAATCATATCTCTTCATTCAACATGATCTAATACCATCCATGCATACATGACCCCAGAAACTACCCTGGAATATTTCATGATCTACATTGATCATGAAAAATTTGTCTAACCTCGTGGCAACAACTTAAAGCCATTAATACTCAAATGAGAGCAAAAACAATAGTTAGATGCAAAACATACACAATTAAATTCCTGTGTCGTCCGTCACCTATCAAAATCTCCATTTTCATAACAATATACAAACACAATGTGACTGCTGCTAACATGTAGAGAGATCCCTTTCAAAATTCAGTATTTTTTTCCATCATACGTGAGCCCTCAAGAAAAGAACACTTAAAACATAATGTAGAGCCAAACACAAACATTCTCTCTCGTACATCTTGTCATAGCCATGATTCTTACCAGGGCTATTTAATCCTACTACTTTTGCTTGCAACTGATGCACCGCTTTAATTTGAATCTCATTCTTTTTCTTTTTAAAGATTTTTTTTTGGGGAATTTTTCCTTTATTTGACAGCTGTGCAGTGTAGAGAGACAGGAAAGTTGGGGAAAAGAATGGGGGAAGACATGCAGCAAATGACCTGAGCTGGAATCGAACCCAGGTCGCTGCGGGAAGGACACAGCCTTTTTGGTACGCATGCTTAGACTGATGAGCCACCGGGGCGCCCCCTTGAATCTTATTCTTGAGTCGTCGCAATCTAACACGTAGAGAGACATTATTTTGCGTGTTACTTTCCAACGTAGAACTACGCACAGATAACAGAATCAAGAGGAAAGTTCCTTAGGCAAAATACTAGTATTTCATTTTCATTCCATCACTTACCCAAGTATTTTGTAGTTTAATTTCCAGTTTTTATCAAGTATCGCGATGTACTGCAGGATCAATTATAAAATCTGCAAAAAGAGTATACGGCTGAGGCAAATGGTATGCTGTACTGCTAGTTAATTTAAATTTTTGTGTTGTGTTGTATTTTCCACTTTAGTAAGTTCACTTTGATTATAAAAGCTTTTGCTTGCACGGCCAATTTTCCCTGGTATCCAACATGACCAAAGGCTCACCTTTAGTACCAGAGCAATACTACAAACTCCTTTTACTTCCAAAACAAGAAAAAAGCGAGCAAAGCTCACGTACCCCCGCTCCCCATTTGTCGCTCAATGAATGTCAATAGCAAATAACGCTTCTATGGAAATGTAATATGTAGTCATATTCAAATCAAGTACCAAAAGGTCCATTTAGTGTACAAACTTGTCTCCATTGATGCCTCCCTGTCGATTTTTAGGTACTAAGTTGAATTAAGATTCAAGGGCAATAACTCCATAAAAAATACAGTTTCAGAACTTCGGTTTGAAACTCGTTCAAGAGTATCGTCAGGAGTACCCACAAGCAAAATGTCATTGATCTAGGTGTAGTAATTTCCGAGTAAACTTGTTCCCATTGACGCGTCCCAGCCAATTTCAAGACTAAGTCGAATCAAAGATTCAAGGGCAATAACTCCGTAAAAAATAAAGTTTCGAACTGGGTTTGAACTCGTTCAAGAGTATCGTCAGGAGTACCTACAAACAAAATTTCATTCATCTAGGTGTAATAGTTTCGAGAAAATTTGTCCCCATTGATGCATCCCGGCGGATTTTTGCACTAAGTGAATCAAAGATTCAAGGGCAATAACTCCGTAAAAATAAAGTTTCGAACTGGGTTTCGAACTCGTTCAAGAGTATCGTCAGGAGTACCTACAAACAAAATTTCATTCATCTAGGTGTAATAGTTTCGAGAAAATTTGTCCCCATTGATGCATCCGGCGGATTTTTTGCACTAAGTCGAATCAAAGATTCAAGGGCAATAACTCCGTAAAAAATAAAGTTTCGGAACTGGGTTTCGAACTCGTTCAAGAGTATCGTCAGGAGTACCTACAAACAAAATTTCATTCATCTAGGTGTAATAGTTTCCGAGAAAATTTGTCCCCATTGATGCATCTCGGCGGATTTTTGCACTAAGTCGAATCAAAGATTCAAGGGCAATAACTCCGTAAAAAATAAAGTTTCGGAACTGGGTTTCGAACTCGTTCAAGAGTATCGTCAGGAGTACCTACAAACAAAATTTCATTCATCTAGGTGTAGTAGTTTCCGAGAAAACTTGTCCCCATTGTCCACTATAGAATAAAGTACAAAATGTGACGCGTTTCCATGGAAACGTCAGAAAATTGACATCCCAGAAAGCTGAAAATGACTGGATCGTAGTTTGTGACATGGTTCACGATTGTACAAAGTTTGGTCGAAATATTTCCAACGGTTTTTTGAGATATAACCCCGGACGGAAGGACGGACGGGCGGGTCAAGCTATACCCCCGCTTGCCCGTGGCGGGGGTACAATTAACGTTACTTTGCTCTAAAACAGGAAAGCGCAATATGAGGGTGAAAAGGAAACACAAAACATCAAGTTCCCCTACAACTGTGTGAGCCTATGAATTGGACACCCTTATATCAGACAGGGAAATACAGACAGAGACTGTTGATATTACTCACTTCCGTAAGAAACCCTGGGGCTAGAGGCATACCACAGCCTAACCATAAATACTACAGCCTTAATTTGCCATTTCTCCTTATTATCAGGTTGTTTGTCCAGCTACACAGTTGCTTAGAGACCCCTGATGATCACAGAGCTTATGATCATGGATATCAGTGGGAAGTGGTTACACTCTGCTAATCCCTAGCGAGTGAATCATGACGGTGGAGCCGCAGACATCTCCTTAATCAGAGCCAGAGAACAAAACCGACTCTGCTGTCTTCGTTCCATTTCTTTCATTCTGGAGCTAGAACTCCCTCTCTGGAGTGCAGCCGCATGCCATGTCATACTGAACCACAGGAAATGCATTTGTTGAAATGGTTGAGAAAGACGCACAAATCCGGCACAATGCTGACAGCGACACGCATTTCAATGGCCGGATTGTCTTCGCACTCCAACCCTATAGTGCAGTGGCAGCCTGAGGCAGACTGACCCAGATGTCAGCCGTCTTGCATCACTTTATAGGAAATGTGAGGTCATGTGTTGCGGTGCAAGATTGTTGCTGCATTTTCAATGCAATAATTAACCATTACAGTCAGAAGCACAAGGGCTGCCATCACTATCATTACCGACTGCATCATATCCATCACTTACAAACAAAAAAGCATGACAGTGAGCCCCCGTGCAAAGAAAAGTTTCTGTCCTGACTGAAAAATGTCAGCACAAAACACGTTGGGTAAATTAGGTGACACTGGACTAAGGCAAAATTGGAGACAACATTTTTGTAACTATATTCCTTGTTTAATGTATGGTCTTTGGCAGTGGTTCATATGGCAGATTTGCTCGTCGATAACCGTAAAAATTTAGGGAGGAAAAACCAATAGAAAAAAAAAAAAACATCAAAGTGGCAGAACATCTTGAGTTGTTTTTGACTTTGGGCCTCTAAATGAAAATGCAGTATTCAAAATTCTGTTTATTATTTGCCAGTAGTTACATTAAAAATATGAAATGGGTGATGATTTAAGCATCTCTCCCCAACATGCATATCTTGTCCACTTCTTTCTCAGTGCCAAAAACTCACTTCATGATTCAGTATCGCTTTCCAACTGATGGACAATTTTTTTACAGATTGGCAGATGGAAAAGCGCACGCACCCCCCCCCCAACATTTCGGCAAGGCAAACTCATAAAAGTGCACATTCAACCCAAGAGCCTTCACTCGGTCACCTCTAAATTCCAACAATTCCAGTCGCACAGCTGTTTCCAGATCAAATTATGAGAGGAAAAAGCTCCCATTCAGCTTCTTTTCAACCACAGCTTAATTAGACCTTCAATTAAGAGAAAGCATGTCGATTATTAACAGATAATTAAAATGGGACAACCCGCAAGCAAAACAGCATGTAAATGTTCCTATTTTTCGGCGAAAAACGATAGCTGCAATTTTACCCAAGCTCCTGGTAATTGAGCTACCCTGGAGCCGACTGCAAAGTCACAGCCCACAGATAACAGACTTGAGTGGTAATTCAAAATTATGAGGCAAACAATGCAGTGAGAGAGTGGGAAGGGAGCCAGCAGACCAGCTCTTTGGGAAGGTACTGCATGAAGCAGCCAGCAGTACCACTTAAGTGGCACACTTTGCCAATGAGAGGAAAATGATCGATGACGTCTAAGAGGACATAAAAGTACAGGTCCTGAGAACAGCTTCCAAGTCTTAAAGATCATCCTGCAAAACAATCAAGGGGTTATCTTGCCTCCATGCAGCGAAGCCATTCTCTTGCACAAGTTAAATCACAAATCATAAAACTGGAGATGCCGGGGGCTTCCAGCCAATTCCATCAAACATGAATATTGATGTTGAGTTATGGGCTCTAAGGTTCCATGAAATTCGTTTTAATTTTTCCAGAGTCCTTTCCATTTTTCCCAAGTTCCATGTATTCCATTTGTTTTTTTTCTGAATTGTTTTTATTTTATTTAAACACACTTTGTCATCATGAAGAATGCCTAATCATGTGGTGGATGCCTAAAATTTCAACAATTCAAAGACAATAGTCAAAATTTAAAGAATATCAATAAATTTGAAGTAAAACATTGCATTATTTTTTATCAAAGAAGTACTTTAATACAGTGAGCCAACAAAACATTCCATCCTTTTGTATAACAAAGCACTTCACTGCTCAAGCTGCACTGTACTAGTAACTAGCTATTAATGACAACCAATGCCATCACACACTAGGCTGCAATGGACAGTGACAGATTTTCTTGGAAGAGACTTACACATGCAGTCATGAGTCACACATCTCTCTTTTATAACCAACTTCAGGGATTAATTCATAGCTTTCAATAAAAGCTGTGAAAGTCAAATGGCACGTGTAAATAGTACGACCATGAATAAATCTGTTCTTCCCCGCTAAAAGTTGCTCAGATGTATCCCTCCTAACTGTATATCAGCTACCTTAGGGTTAAGGTCAGTCTTTCACCGGATGGTATTGGTTGATGAGAGTGTTACAAACGTGTTGCCACAACTGAAAGTTGATCAAAAATGCTTGATTGCATTCTTGTGTATCAAGTGTAACACTACACAAAGTTGTTAGACCGTCACTGAAGAGATTGTAAGAAGCAGAAGAGAAAAATTATTTGCAGTAAGGCTGTGACGATAACCGCACTACCGCAAAATCACAGTCATGTGACGCCTACAGTGGGGTTCAGCTGATTATCATCACCACCGCAATTTTTTTTTTTAATTTCACTTTATTGTTTTTGCTGCTGAAAGTTTCAGGAGTGCATATGGTGATACCTAATATAATACATGAATCATTGTTCAGTCATCATAGATGGTCTTCCATCCCACACAGGAGTTTTTGAAGGGGAATAAAAAAACCTAGTTGCTCATCACTTCAGGTTCACCAAGGAGATGGACAGTAATTATATCTTATTATATTATGGTTTCGCCCCACCTGCCGCCGCCGCCACATCCGCAGATTTTAGCCGTTAGCGCAATAACTCACAAAATACTTTACATTGGCTTCTCATTTTTAGCATATGGGTAGATAGGGTAGAGAGGATGAATTGATTAGATTTTGGGCAAGTATGCACACCTAGGTTTGCCACCAGGTGGCGCTATATATTGAAAAAATCAGTTTTTTAACCATATCTCTGGAACAATTACTTACACGGACCTAAAATTTACCTCATATTGTAGGTCTAGTAAAGGGAATCTAATAAAGTGGGCTTCGAGGATTTGGGAATTTCGGGGATATACCCCTTGCTGTCGGCCGCTGACAGCATAGGCCTAGTTTAAGCATAGGGGATATTTATTTTGTTTATGTCCAATCATTAGTTTTTATTGCACTCCTAAACTTTAGATCTGCACTCCTAAAATTTAAGTAAGGACCGCAAATGCTCCTAGTGGAGAATGTTAAGTGTCCAGCCCCATAGGCTGATGCATCCGATGAACAAAAAATTAAGGGGAGCACAAGAGGCCTCAATTAACCATTTTTATATGTGACTGTAACTACAATAAGTATTGCTAGCTGACAGGTAAAGACAAAGCATCAGACTTCCTAAAATTACATTATTCAAACCATTATTCCTAATTGCTGTATTGAAGTAGAATTTGTAGAGAAGGCTCACGCAATTGCACAAGGTTGAGCCAATCCATCAGTTAAATTTCGCAATCAGTTTAAACCCCGGTGTTGTGGTAATTACAGCTTCCTCACAGAATAGTGGAGTAGCAAATATACCCAGCCAGGGGAGCTCATTACTGTAAACACACAAAAACGAGTTAAAGCTAACATTTCGTATGTAAAATTTCTCAACATATTACACATGGTTGAGAATGGGCAAGGCAATACCTGGCTTCTCAGGCTCTGCTCTGCTTCAATTTAGTAGAATCCAATGAATCCTAACAGCGGATCATCAGGTCAATGCCCACAAAATCAGATATACCATAAATCCCAATTTGGCAAATTGGCTTCAAAACAACCACAATGGACAGGGAAATTCATAATGTATAACACAAACATTCATCTTTCATATAGCCACTATTTTCAATGGACATGGCTTACAACAGCTAGATTCAACACTTTCCTAACAGGGAAGCCAAAAGGAAGGATTTGCTAGGTGCAATGTAAGCAACCAAACAATTGATTCTTTTGTTTACAAGGAAAGGCAGTAAGGTAGTGGCCCCGTTATTCGTTTTATCTCCAATCTCTGTACAGATAAGACCAACAGAATTCAAATCACGACTGAAAATAATGGTATGGAAGGACATGCCCCAAGGTCATGGGGTCATGAGGAAATTTTGCAGTGACGCGACTGCACACACTGGGCTCTCCTCGTTCCTCCGGTCTGTCTTGATCTTTCCATGCGCGACGTGATCCATTACTTCCAAACACTTGACCGCAGAACATTTTTGTTCTGGTCAGTTTCATAAAAAGCAAGCAAACTTGTTTAAATCAAAATCACTAAATGGCCATATTCCAACTATTATTAAAAACAAGCACTTCTTTGTTGCTACTTGTATTCATTACTCCCCAGGAAATAATGAATTTGAAGTGCCAGCTTTCAACCAACTTGTTTTTTCCCCCCCAATTGGCTGAATGCTACGCTTAACCTTGTATTTCAACACAATTGCACAATTATTCATAGCTGGTTGCAGTATTTGTTTGCCTGAAGAACAATAAAACCATTTATTTACTTAATACTGAGAAGTATGTAGATTGCAATGATTAAGAAATCATAATGACAAAGTGATTGCCTACATGCTAAATTTAGAAAGAAATTATATGGATGGCAATCATCCACAGTATTACAGCAAATAAAAAAAAATTAAAGTGACCAATCATATGAAGGCATGTGCCTCCCTTGGTTTCTGCCCCCAACTGTCAAATGTCAGGTTGTTCCGCACCACCAGAAATCAATTTCGACCGAAGACGTAACTCGTGCGAGCGTGCGTGCCCTCCCGCGCAAGCAGGAGTGAACTTCGCGAGAGAAAAATAAATCTGCGAGATCGCGTGCCCTCCTGTGCAAAAACACTAGGCAGAAACACTTTCGCACGTGCTGGCTGCTTAGTGTGCTCGCTGCTTATTACTATGCACACAGGTGCCATTCTGCCCAGGTGCAATAATATAATTAGCCTGTGGGCATGTTTTAGCGCGCTCGGACCTTTTGAAACAAATCTGAAGCCACAGTCCCAGTCTTTATGCAGGGTGTGGAATCTGAAGGCCTGACGGTCAGAGATGCTTTGCTCTGCTGTATAAATGAATAAAATAATACATAAATAATTAAAAGCTTTGTTTTGTTGCTGTTAAAATGACTAAATAGTGACATGGATAAAATGATCATTCTGGATTTCATATTTAGTTGAAATGTCTAGCTTAGGCAATCAGAATTTGAGGTATTTGACGAACTTGTCACCTTCTTATATATATTTTTTTTAATCCAATTGATGTTACTCATCTGGCCTGATGCCAGTTTTGAAGGGTTTTGAACTGACAACTGATTACACTGTAGTGTTAAAACTGTGTTACACCTCAAGTCTATCCCAGTTCCTGGGGTACCTGGTGAGGGATTCCTGATTTACTTTTCTTAAAACTACAACTGCAGCAATGTCCAGATCATCCACTCTCTGTCTTGATGGATCACCCTTCATAAAATAGGGCTTTAAATGTCTAAACCCCTGGGAAAAACTTGGGTTTGTAAAATACCTTTGGATTAAAGGTCAATCAGAAGCCCTGAATCAGGGCATGCCAAAATCCACGGCTTCCATTTTAACATCAGATCATTTGAACGTAAAGTAAGGTGCATGGTTCAAGGGGGCTGCACTTACTGTTTATTAATCATGTGTGTTTTAGGCATGACATGAAATAAACTAACCAGAGGGTCATCTCTTATTCCCATTTAAAGCCAGGTGCCTTCGACCTTCCCGGATTGGAATTATAACGGCGGACTTGCCAAGAAGTAAGGTAAAAACACTTCTCTGCAGTGGAAACAAATTTACTCAGGGGAAGTGAAAGCACAAAAGCAGACAACTTCTGAAAGTAAGGAAACACACACACACAGGTCTTCAGGTATCTGCACAGCGTAGTCACTCGCCTGTACACTTAGTGCTGTCACAAATACATTTATTTGTATTATTGTCAGCTGTACAAGCCAGAGGCACGTCCGTATTTACATTACTGGATAGCCGTCGTTACAGAGTCACACTATGGTCACGTGCAGCCTCCTGTGTGTCAGTGTTGGTGCAGAGGAAGGTTTAGGATAAATTTATTTAGAGTCAGATCATCACTGGCACAAGCCTTAAATTACTCTTGATCCAGTAACACATCAAGACGACACGCATTTCTTCACCTTTCGGTATTACAGACTGTTGGTACATCTAAGAGGGAATTCTGCAATTGGTGTCGCCGAAGTGATATGTTCTCACTCACATTAGGTGAGGTTTATCACTGTTGGACGAGCCATTTGTGGGAATTCTACACTTTAACTGTCGTTCAAAAGTAGTTTTAATATCAAGATGTAAAAAAAAAAAAAAAAAAAAAAATCATACGCAGTGAATCCCCAGGGTTGCAGTTGAAGGTGTGCGTAAAACCAACTTTTAATTCAGGGATGTGGGGAAAGAAAATCATCTGTGTGCAGTGCACGATACCGAAAGGAATTTCAATCAGGCACAAAAAAAACTAGAGGCACTCCCAGAGTGCAAACCTCCGCCAAGGCAGCGCAGTCCAAATCCTGGTGAGTGGGAGCAAAGTTCAGTTATCGCGTGTCACAGGATTTCAAGATGGCTGCTGTGGAGGCCATATTGTTTGACTGATCGCGGTCAAAATCAAAAGGGGTCCCAATAGTGACCCACCAACGAAATTTCTGGGATATTTGTTCATTACTTTTTGAGTTATCTTGTTCACAAACAAACAGACAAACAAACAAACCAACAGCAATGATCACATAACTTCCTGCCAACTTCGTTTGGCTCTGCAGGGTGAAGTTGCCTTCAGACGTCGACTTCCAAGCTGCTTAGCCAGTCAGGCTGCGTAAACACCGCCCCCAAGTACAACCAATCAGATCGCGAGCTAGAGTACAACCAATCCGCTCATGAGGCAGCCAATTCAATTCGGAAGCCTTTACTCGGTAAGTGGGCTTAAGAACATCAATATTGTCAAAAACGAATGCATTTAATCGTGAGTTTTCTCATGAGAGAAACTGATTTGTGAGGTAACGTTAGATATTTCCACTATTTTGATTTTGTTAACCAATGCAAACAAGTGCTATTTTTTTGTCTTACAGTGAACTGATAGACCTAACCTTAGCTAAACAGGTCATACTTGTTAACTTAAACACTTCTACGATATAACTTCAAGTATAACTCTGTTTGAAACATAAAATTGGCCTACTTGTGAGATATTTTGTTCAATAAGCTGTTTAGTTGAGCTTCTTAAAAACTGCAAGTTGCTGTAACGTTAGCTGCCTTCAAGGCTGATTGTAGAGACTAGTGCCTTGCAGGCTGGTTAGAAGGCTAGTGTTGATTTGATATTGTATAATCTTCAATAGTATTGCCTCAGATGCCTTCAAGGCTGATTGTAGAGCACTAGTGCCTTCCAGGCTGACAGTAGAGACTAGTGCCTTGCAGGCTGGTTGGTAGGCTGATGATTTCATCATATATGTGTGTGTGTGTGTGTGTGTGTGTGTGTGTGTGTGTGTGTGTGTGTGTGTGTGTGTGTGTGTGTGTGTGTGTGTGTGTGTACAATTCTGATGCCTTCAAGGCTGACAGTAGAGACTCCCTCAGCATTACTGAGGGGGTCTCTACTGGGAGTCTCTACTGAGTTGGAGCCTTCCAAGGCTAATTTAAAATCTATTTTTCAGCCCATAGATTTATTACAGTTCAAAACTAACCACGTTACCTCAGAAAACTGATGAGGTGTTGTTGCATATTGATGTTGTCTTTACTTTTTACACTCTTTTTAGGAGTTCAAAGGATGTCTCAGCGCCGTCTTGGAGCCCTATCTACCCGCCTCGCTAAAAAAGTAAAAAAAACAGCCCCAGCACCCACCCCAGGCCCTGATGCTCCTGCAGCAGCACCCGCCCCCGCACCCACCCCGGGCCCTGATGCCTTGAAGGCATCTGACTGAATACTATGAAAGATCAAACAATATGAAATCAACATTGGCCTTCTAACCAGTCTGCAAGGCACTGGTCTCTACAGTCAGCCTGGAAGGCATCTGACTGAATACTATGAAAGATCATACAATATGAAATCAACATTAGCCTTCTCACCAGCCTGCAAGGCACTAGTATCTACGGTCAGCCAAGAAGGCACTAGTGCTCTACAATCAGCTTTGAAGGCATCTGAGGCAATACTATTGAAGATTAAACAATATCAAATCAACATTAGCCTTCTAACCAGCCTGCAAGGCACTAGTCTCTACAATCAGCCTTGAAGGCAGCTAACGTTACAGAAACTTGCAGTTGAAGTTTTTAAGAAGCTCAGCTAAACAGCTTATTGAACAAAATATCTCACAAGTCGGCCAATTTTATGTTTCAAACAGAGTTATACTTCAAGTTATATTGTAGAAGTGTTTAAGTTAACAAGTATGACCTGTTTAGCTAAAGTTAGGTATATAAGTTAGCTGCAAGACAAAAAAGCACTTGTTTGCATTGGTTAACATTATCAAAATAGCTGAAATATCTAACGTTGCCTCACTAATCAGTTTCTTTAATGAGAAAAGACGATTAAATGCATTCGTTTTTAACAATATTGATGTTCTTAAGCCCGCTCCACTTTGAAGAGAGGAATTTGAATTGAATTGGCTGCCTCGTGAGCGGATTGGTTGTATTCTAGCTCGCGATCTGATTGGCTGTACTTGGGGGCGGCGTTTATGCAGCCTGACAGGCTGAGCAGCCTGGAAGTCGACAGCTGAAGGCAACTTCACCCTGCAGCTCGTTTGGCGGAGGTAACTATAAACAATGCCATTTTTGATTGCCAACTTTCAGCCTTTGCATGAAATCTGGCAATGTACAAAAGGAGTGAAATTAGCTTGATTCATCTGGACTGCCATTGAGGCTGGACAAGAAATGGATCAACATGGACGACATGAGAACAAAAATGACTGCTGGGGAATATCTGATTGATCACAAACTCATCCTCGAGCCGCAAGTCAGATGTATGGGAGAACTTTGGAATAATTACAGACAGTTATATCAACCATGGCTTTGCTGCTTGTGAAAAGATCCGCTTTATAGGGCTACTTTATTTACGAGCCAAACTGAAAATTATAAACACGTTTTAAATGATGAGTACAGTTGTGTATTTGATATTAGAAGCAGGATAGACAGGTCCCAGGAATTGTATTAATACATCAGGTTGATTTCAAAATCAATTGTGAGACAATTACGGGGAATAGGTCAGGTGCTCCACTGGGTTCTATTGAGGCGGGGTTGGGCAGAAAACTGAATCTATGCAGGACTCTGATCCGACTTAATCTAACAGATGAAGCACATTTCCAGCACTTCGAAAGATCTTTCTACTACAATTCAAGTTTTCAAGCATTTTTAATTGAGCAAAAATTCACGCAATTTTGTAGGCAGTGCATGTTACACCCTTCGTGTGCGCTGCTGTACATATCTGTGTGTGTAACAAGAAGAGTATACACATATTGTGCACCCGCCTGTGTATAAGAATAAAACCATCTTCACACTGCGCTCAACATAGCAGTAAAATAATGACAATAGACTTTATACTAAGTTTTTGTTGGTCAATCATGCAAGTCCTTTCCACTGTCTCAAGATAGCAATGCAGAACCTCACTCCACCTCATTTTAATGACCAACACGCCTATGGGCACTCAGATGGGCGGCAAAAAAGTAAAGCCAGACACCAGTGTACCCATCTATTATGCACATGTATATTTGCTATTTAAACAACGTGGGTGCTAGATGGGTAAATAATGATTGGATCAGTGTGAAACTAGCAAAAGAACTTGCGTTGCACTTGGCACCACTAAGCACCAACTGCAAGATAGAGTGCCAAGTGTTCATTTTCACGAAAATTCTAGATTGTACACCAAAGATTTAACTTCACTTTCGCTTGCAACAAAGCAAATACTAATGTTGCTTCAAGGGACCTAGCATTGCTCAATGCACTTCATCGACCTCGGATCAGTTCATTCACCAACTGTCCACTGTCACCAACTGAATTCAAGACATGCATCATTCACATCGGAGTGCGCCTCGAAAAAAAAGCGTTTTAGCTAATATCGAAAATCTTCACAGGAACAGTAATCCAACTGAATTGAAATAATTTGCTATTCATTTGCATAACCCAATTTTCACTTTTTATTTACGAGAAAGAACCGAATTACATACCCATACTTTTGGTTCTAAGAGCACAGTGCAACGCTAAAAAACAGTAAAGAATAAAAGCAAAGGTCATGCAACTCTTCTATTTAAATAACGCAAGAAAATAAGATAAAAAAGATATGTCTACATGGAGAAAGAAACTTGCCATCAAATCTCTGTCAAATTACAGCAAGTCTGTATTGCGGCAGAGACAAAGCTATCACTTTTTAGATCTGAACTCCAAAACATTGGATGCAAAAAACAATGACAATCAAGGAGAGACTTTCAGCCTTATTTTAGAGTGTTTACTTCATATCGTAAAGGCATGTGAACCATGTGACATTCTGAGAGAAGGAACTGCAGCTCTTCTTGAAACAATGTCACTGACCAAATACTTATTGACTGCACTGTACGTCTGCTGAGCCCACTCTAGGCAAATCACCATGTCCACAGCCATGGGATTACACTACAGAAGGGTGTACATCCTCCGCAGCACAAGATAACACACACACACAATGTCTCCTTTTGTAATGGCACAACGCCCATGCTGCTCAATCTCTAATCCCCCACCCTCCAACCCCCACCCCATCTACAACAATTCAGCACTGAGGCCCCTTCAGAAGAAGGGTATGAAAATTAAAACCATCATCTACAACTCCACCGAATTTTTGAAAAACCCTTTCGGCTCAAGGCATGGCGTTCTGCCTTTCGACTGTGAAGGCGGGGTATTAAAATGCAGTCCTGAAATGTTTCACACTACGAGTCAGTCATCAATGTAACACAGAAACGACAAAACACAAGTTTTGACACTTACGACAAAACCTGTTACTCAGGGAACAGAACTTGGAACTTAAAACAAAACCTACCCCCAGGAGAACCTATCTGATGAAAATTAGGTTGGAAACCATTCTCCCTTCCACTTCTCTTCACTATAGTCTATAATTTGATTACATAAAGGAGAAAATGTGCATGATGCATGACTGCACATCTTAAAATGATAAAACGCTTATCCTGGTTTGGTATACCAGACGTAAGCTGTACATTGGGAAGAAAAATAGTGCAAGTCCTCTATGTCGAGACACGACCGACTGTTTTCATTGACATCTGCAGTAGGAACAGAATTGTGTATTCAGGAATGCTAGCCCGCGCACTTGGCCTTCCTCATTACAAGGATGTTATTATGTAGCGGCAGTCAAATTTGAAGCCTGGAAGAAGTCCAGGGACTGAGAGGGAAAACAATGTCAAAGAAGGGCCTTTTCCATAGGTTTACACCGCTGGCATGGGCAGCCGAACCCCTGTTTATGAAACGGGACATTAGCAAGCGATGCTTCAGACAGAAGGGAAAAGCTGTCCTTTCCTCCGAAAGCTCCATCGGCTTCCTGCACATTTCGTTACTGCTTACAGACGAGACTAGTTTACAGCTTCAAAAGGAGAGGAATCAAACTTTTTATAACCAAAAAACAAAAGCTATAACTAGAAAGCCACACAGTACAATGCCTAGCTATGCCAACACCACCGTTTTTGACCTTTTCTGCCATGTTGACCTTACTTGAGGAAAATCTAATAACCTCTTACTGTTGCCAAACCTTTGCACAAAGTTTCATCAAAATTGGTCCAAAACTTTCAAATAGCCAGACAGACAAACAAACGAGAGTCAAATTTCATTGGTGTAGAACAACACTGAATGAATAAGTTTTACTTTCTTTTACATACTTTACTGATCCAGGAACACAAATAACAGACTGCTGAGGTTATAGACCGTGACATAGAAAACAACAAGTCTAGAAAAGACATGTACAGATTCTCTCCAGCCTAAAAGAACGCACTCCTGACAGTGTGAAAGGTAATAGGTCAAAAGGCAGTTCCTCAGCCTGTTAAAACTGGCAGCCATACAGAGCACAGCTAAGGGGACAGGGCCTTGGAGTGGAAGGAGAGAATGAGAAGATGTACATGAAATTATGCTAATATATCTAAAGTAGAGCGGCCAGAGCTTTGCCATCAAAGACAGGAAGTAAATCTCTTCTCTAAGTGAATGGCCCTGAAAAAAATGCAGGACACGCCGTTCCTGCCAAATCCTTGAATCCCCACCTAAACCTCCAGTCCACCCCTGACTCTGTAATAGCCCTTAAACACAAGTGATTAGATAGACAAAGTACATTTAAGAGCGTGTAATTGTGAATGCAAAAAAGCTGGCTGAATTTCGTATCATTATCCTGAATGCTAAATGAAACAATGCAAAGTACCAAGTTCCTCTCCTTTAAATTTTTCTTTTTTTTTTTTATTTATCCTTGTACAAGTTCATAATCTTCATACATGAATTTCAAATTAAGTACCTCAACCAAGAGCACATTTGCACTTTTAACCAGTGACTGAACGATGTACGGTGGCGTACAGATAGAAATCGTATCCAAACTGGCCATTTCAGTTACTTGACAGAGTTTCCAGTGAAATACAGAGTGGAGACATTCAAATAAATGTCAATGCTGACCTCCAGTGGCACGAGGAGTTTTTAATCTACTTCAAACCACTGTAAAAGGCTTAAGCTCTATGAGAACATAGCATGAATAGCCTGGTTCATTCAACATGGAGATAAAAATCAAAAGGTCAGATCTACAAACTAATTTTACCAGTCTCATGCAATTATACTTCTCTGTATTTAAAATTAAATTATCCAACAGCGGAAACCCATCCCACAATGGTGTAAGGATGAGACAACCATATCAGCTACAGCACAAATCAGAAGGATGGCCGATCAATATAGGTCCACCCAAATCCTTTGAATGAGTACATTTTTACATCATCGTCTGCTGGCTCAGAAATCAACCGACACGATAGTCACTTTTGCCCCCCCCCCACACACAATAGAAATTGTGTGCAAATTTACCCATCATAGTCCATTTCTTCTTCACACAATTTATTATACAGATAGTGACATAGCTACAGTTGCGTGACAGCTCTGAAATAATAGACTTTAGAAATAAGGTAAACAAAGGAAATGATGCTGTCTTGAGCCAACACAGGTGTGCTGAGCCTTTCTCCTTGGTGTTTCCCTGATTACAGTGTCAGAGGTTCTTGGGAATTCACCCCTGCAGCAGATAGCATCAAAATTTAATTAACAGCCAAACACAAGGCTTCAAATGCTCGCCAGGAACTAGCCTAATTTGACGCCTTACGGCATGACATTTCCAACAGTTTATAGTTCAGTCTTCAGTAACTTTTGGAAAAGTAGATAGCAAAGTTTCCCAGAGGATATTATGACATTCTGATAGCTGACTGTATCCTACACAGTCATATTTAATTTAAACTTAACATTTAGTTTAAATGTGCATGTTCAATGTTTACTTTGCTTAGGTTGTGCACTTCTGTATGTCTAAAAAAAAAAAAAAAAAATCATTTCCATAAACAAAAGTAATTGTGCAAAGAAAACAAGCTTCTCCCTTGAGATCTACATGGTTTCTTACAATGTTGCCGCCATGTAGTGGCAATGGCATAATATTTCACTAACATCTGTTTTCTGGCTTGTACTTAATTTGCGTGCCTAGTTAACATTTCATCCACTGTATATGTTGGTTCATAAACCAAAGTTACAGAAGAACATCCTTGCACTAAGGAGGAGAGAATCAACTCTGAATTTAAAGAATACCCAAAGTTCTCCACCTGCACAGCATCACTATCTTTTATTTTATGTGTCTATTTGTGATGCAATTCAATTACATTGGCCCACTATCCCATATTTATTCACACATTCCTGGATCAGAAGCCAATATCCCTTCTGGCCAAACTGGACTCCTTGAAGTCAGATTAGAGAAGAAAAATCTCACAAGACAAGAAATATTCTGTGCTTTTTTTATCAGTGAGTTTTAGTACCTGGACAAGCAGGATGGTATGAAAGGGGTACTCCACCCAAAACACGATTTGGGCTTATTCCCGCCAATTTTTTTTTTTTTTTTTTTTGAGAAAAGAAACTCCTCCAGACAGTTTTGCGAACCATCCTTCTCCACCCAGAGTTATTGTAAGCTGCTATGCGTCTGCCTGATTGCAGCTTTCATGCAACCAGATGGACTCCAGCAGCCAAGTAATTTCTTTTGTCAAAAAAAAAAAAAAAAAAAGGTTTTTGGCAGTCTATGCAAAGGAATCACACCACAACCCCTATTTACAAAAGTGAAGTCATTTATTTTTCTGCTAGTTGTTCACCATGCCCTTTAAAACATGTTAAAAAAACCAGAAAATGTCAATTTTACTTGCCAGAGCGACAGCCTGAGCAGACCTTTCATTTGAATGCAAATCCAACTCGAGCTCAGGCTGCTGCTCTAGGAAGTAAAATCAAGACAGCATCTGGTATTTCTGAAATTTGTTTTGCAGGACACAATTAATAGCTTGGTAAATAACCGACTTTGCAAGTGCAAGTATGGTTTGTTGTGTGATTTGTTTGCTTTGAAAGCCAGAATCATGTTCTTCAAGGCAAAAGTGATGACATTGCTACAGGAGTCCATCTGGTTGCACTAAAGCCGCTAACTAGGGAAAACGGAGGAAACTGATTACTCTAGACAGAAAGGACAGTTTGTAAAAGTACCTGGAGTTAATTTTTCAAAAAAACTCACAGGAATGAGCTCAGATTGTGTTTTGGGAGAACTACACCTTTACAGATTGGACAGCTTTTGGACTGCTGACAAAATAACAAATGTACCCCGCTAAAAAGAACCATCACAGAAAGTAGAGAGCACAATCTATTTTTCCCATGCAGCACTGGAAACACAAAACACAGCATATGGGTCTGGCAGGATATGTTCCTATATCTATAGACAATAAATTGCAATTTCTTTCGTATTTGTGTCAAAAGATCTTGAGAACCCATGAGAAATTAAGTAGAAATAAAACCCACCTGAAGAGTCTATTGTGAGAGCTATTTTCCCGCAGCTTTCAGAAAAGGGGATGGAAAAGAATGCTGTGATAAGCAGTCCAACAGGAGCCTACGTGATGTCAATACTGATACGCCCACACATTTGTCTGAGTCCAGGCCTTGGCTCTGACTCTATAATGGCCCCACAGTTGTAAACATGAAATTGCAATTCAGATCATTTTGTACCATTTCAGAGATGGTGTTGCAGCTATCCAAAACACATCAGGAGCCAAAATCCATTCACATAAGTGTCAGAATTTTGCCTCTTGCTCTAAGTTTATGTGAAAAATGGAGTTAAGCTGAAAGAAATCACAATACTGAACATCACCAATGTGAAAGAATATAATGGTCATGCACTGAAGAGATCAACAAAAATTCATGAAATACTATGTCTAATATAAAACATTACATCTCAGTAAGAAGTTGGAAGAAAACTAAAGCACAACACAAACTGATACAACCTGGTGGAAACTTGGTTAACCAAGCATTAAAAAAAAATGGGCTAGGGGAGGAATGCTTACGATCAGTATCAACATGACACCAAATAGACCAGCATGGTTTGCTAATGGGCAAATTCTGACTGACCAGATTTTACAAAAACAAACTTATTTATGCAACACTAATATACAATTCACCGTTAATATGTCATGAGTAAACCAACTTTCATTAGTACAAACTGACAAGCATTTTGTTGAAGGAACTCATAACAAGCTTGGTAAAAGCAATTGAGCAGAACAAGCTGTTCACTTCTCTGAACTCACATCAGTTTTCTTCACAACCTGGTCACATGTGACTTCCTACTAACAACCGTTTTCAACGAGAACAATCAGTCAGGTGTACAGAAATTATTTCTGAAGTTCAGCACCATATTTTTTCCACAAAGTGCAAATTACATACAGTCTGGTAAAATACTCAAATTGTGGGGCTCAGAGGCTTGGGGTATTTGGTTATTGTTTTGGATTCCTTGCCCCTTGATCAGTTATACAGCCAAAGTTGGTCCTAATCAGAGTCATAATTTTAGTTATTTGAGAGTTAAAAAAAAATAAACATCTACAGTCATCTGCAGTGAAAATGGCAAACTAGGTCCAAATATATTAACTAGCATACTATTTATGAAACAAACACACATTTTTACAAACACACGTTTAAAGGACACTTCTTTCATCAGTGTACACCATCTGATCGTTTCAGCAATATTTAAGATAGTGGAAATCAGAACCTTGTTCCTTTAGGTGATTTGACATGGGATACCCCATACACCTTATCCAAATACATTTAAACTCAATTTTCCACTATTCCGGACCGTTAATCCCAGTAAATCACTGTCTTAGGTCAGTCAGGATCACTACTTTAATTTAAGAATGTGAAATGTCAAGAGAATAAGAGTAGACAGAATGATTTATTTCAGCTTTTATCTGTTTCGTCACACTCCCTGTGGGTCAGAAGTTAACATACTCTGAGGTAGTATTTAGTTGCACAGCCTAACTTGGGTCAGAAGTTACTGGTAGCCTTCAACAAGCCTCTTAAAATAAGTTTCTGGAATTTTGGCCTATTCCTCCTGACAGAACTGGTGAAAATGAGTCAAGTTTGTCAGCCTCCTTACTCACACATGCTTTTTCAGTTTTACACACAAACTTCCCACTGGATTGAGGCAAAGCTTTGTCATGGCCACTCCAGCGTCTTGACTTTGTTGTCCTTAAGCCATTTGACTACAACTTGAGAACTATGGTAGGGGTCACCCTCCATTCGGGAGACTCATTTGCTACCAAGATTCAACTTCCCAGCTGATGTCATGATATGTTGCTTTAATGGATCCAAATCATTTTCCTTCCTCCTGACGACATCCATTTTGTGAAGGGCACCAGTGTTTCCTGCAGCAAAGCACTCCCACAACATGAGGCTACCACCCTTGTGCTTCACAAATGGGATGGTGTTCTTAGGCTTCCAAGCCTCTCTTTTTTTTCCTCCCACAAAACATGATGGCGAAACAGTCAAATTTTTGTGTCATCAGACCAAAGGACACTTCTCCAAAAAGTAAGCTCTGTGGCTCCACATGAGTTGCAAACTTTAATCTGGCTTATTTTAAGTGGTTTTGGGGCAGCAGCTTTTTCCTCGCTGACTGGCATTTCAGGTTACCTTGAACCAGGACATATTTTACTGCGGATATATACAGTTTGAGACTAGTTTTCTCCGGCGAAGTTTTCTCTTCAAAGTTTCTTTGCTATTGCTGTGGGACTGATCAGTAATTTTGGCACCAAAGTGCATTCATTTCCAAGAGACAGAAAGCATCTCCTTCCTGAAACATACGACGGCTGTGTGGTCCAATGGTGCTAATACTAACATATTATTGTTTGAACAGATGAACGCAGTAAGTGCAACGGCAGGATCCGCAAGGACGGCATGAAGTGGAGACTCTTACCGGAGTTTAAAAATTTATACCAAACCAAAAATGGGAAAAATTGGCCGACCGTTGGTCGATTGAGATTTGCATTGGTCGGGGGCAGCCCTCGTGTCATGCACAAACTAGATGTCTTTACCGACTTGCAAAATTATTGTTCGTTAACAGAAATGAGGGGTATTCCAAAAATGAGCTTTAATGACTTTCAACCTAGGCCTAACTCTGTAAACTTCCAACTTCACCTGTAAATGAATAGTAAAGTAAGTGACCACAAAAAGACGGCCATGAAAGTCCTTGGGAAGACCCTTTTTAGCAGAACTAGTCCAAGAAAGCATGAGGTTATTTGATCTGGGAAATGTGACATCTGGGAGAAGATTATGGATGGAATTAACAATCTCCGTTTCGGGTAATCCTATACCACAAACCTGCGAGATTAGTTTACACTCCATCAGGTTCAGACCAAGACCGAGAGAGGACTACTAGAAGGACGATGGTGAGTGCCCTTGGGCAAAGCGACCTGTCAGAGGACCCCCTGGGGCTTATGCGTGTGTACACTGCATGGTTCAAAGTGCGTTACACACAAAAAAGGCACTTCTATCTACTTAACTCTTCTCGCTCAAAATCCTCCAGCTTCAGATAACATACGGAAAGAGAGCGAGCCTGCAGGGGTTTCCTGCCACTGATCTCTGATAATCACTATCAAATGAAGGGCTTGCCGGGATTGTGGGCAGAAATATAAATGAATTCTGCTGACAGTGTGGTATGAAATAATGGAAAGGGAAACACAACAGAGAAACAGGAGCTCCACATTCTGACTAGAAGCCAGGAGGACAATTCCTGCATGAAACTGTGGCTTGGAAAAGCACTATAATAAAGCAAAGCGCCGCCAGCAGTGCAGAGATGGAAGGAAAGAAATTAGACTATTTTGTAAGGCGAGGTGCTGGGTAGCCCTCATCAGTACACATGGGAGTGACAAAAGACAGGCAGCGCCCCGGCATCTACAGTATATTTTTCTACAGCAATATTCCATCAAGCCATAAATGATGGATGCCACACAACGGTGCATTCAGAAAATCAGAAGCTAATAGTGACTGGGAGTGAGTGCCAATGTCACAGAAAGGCTCAACTGGGAAAACAGGTACTTCAGCATACTCGACTGATTCAGTCAGACTATTTCGAAAGGTATAATCAGACAAACAGAACTGCTTTTATCGACCATCTTGCTGAGTCGGAAACAAGCTATAACTAAGACACTTCCCATCTATTAAAAAGTAAAGCAAGGCAACAGGAGGCAGCTTTCCTGCAGTTCATTCACAAAATGCATCAGTCAAATCCTTCTCACAACTTTTGTGCTTTTCACAAATGAAGTGATCATAATGTTCTTTAGAATGCCCTGGAAGATTGATGTTGTAAAATTTCCAAAGAATGAAGCCTGGGACATAATTTCTCATGGCATAAAAAACCCAATCATCAGACAATTAATTGGAAATTTACAGATCGCTGGTACTTGACCCCCATGGAATGTTTCCATGCATACTTAATGCACTCTCCAGGGTGTATTCTGTCTAACCAGGGAGCAACAGGCACCTTGATTCATTATCTTTGACACCGCCCAGATGTCCCCAATTTCTGCCACCAAACTGCACCAGAGCTTGAATCTGAGTATAAGCCAGGTCTGGAAGCAAGACGGCAATAAAAATGATCATGGGCTTGGGACCTTAATATTATTTGGCACTGAATGTGTTTCACGCGCTGAAATTCTCCTGGATTAGCTTTAGTCGCAAAAGGATAACAATAAATGTTAAGTTAGTTAGTTTTTAAAAATAATTGTAACGTAAATACATTGCCAAAAGTGGTTCGGAAGCCTCATAAGTTCACCACTGAGTTAAAAGCAATGCAGGAATGGATAAACCCTTATAGCAGAAATAGCATGACAGTGAGTTTTTCAAAATAAGTGAACAGCCAAATAAATGGATAATTTACCTCCAGACCCAGTGTGACATAATCACTTTCAAGCTCTATCAATCCTTTTTCATTTCTCCAGAAAGATATTACATGTGCAGTGCCCTCCACTATTATTGGCACCAATGGTCAACACTAGCTCAAACGCAATGAGAAAATACACTCTTAAAGGGATACTTTGCCGATTTCCAACCGGCTTTGTATGAGTGCATTGTGGTTAGTATATGCAAATGAACAATGTTTAATTTTCTTCATTGTTTCCTGGACTGAGAATTTTCTGTTTATTCATCAGAAATTATCCACTGAATGATGCATTTCCCGTCATCCAGCGGGCAATTTCTGGCTCTTGGGCAGCTGATCAAACTACAGATTGTTCTTCCACATTTTTGCAAACTTCAGGATCCTGAATAGAAACAACAATAAACCACCAAACCTAGCTCGGTGAAACTGACGTCTCTGGTAGAGTAAGTGCAGTAGCGACAGTGTTTACTGACTAAAATACTTGTATTACAGTGGCCCATGAAATCAAGCAACAGGGTCATTCCATGCCAAGTGAGAACACACCTGGGCCATCATGGTCTTAGATTTTCTTGTAGCTTTGCTCATTTGTTCATTTTGGCCCAAATAACATCTCTGCCAAATTTTTCTGAAATCGTACCGTCAGTATGGGTTTTACGGCACTTGAAAAAAAACGGTCACTAGATGGCACTGTACAGAGATTGTGTAAAATGCCCCTCAGAAAGATCTGTTACATGAAAACTGCAATAGATTCATGCCTGTAAATAAGCATGATGAAGGACGAGGCCCATGTCTTGTGAACTGAAAAGAGAAATTCCTGAAAAAAATCTTTGGTTGCCGTGCAGTGGGCCCTCAAAGTTGCCAAAAATTTGGGCATGGCCAAATTTTTTTTTCCACTTTTGAGACCCTTGAAATTCAATCATGGGACATTATATAGAAGAACTCATGACATAAATCTTTGATTTCATGTAGGATCTCTTTATTAGCTTAAATGTAAAAAACCTCTTATTATATCATTAGTTTTTCAGATTAGGCCTTTCAAAGTCGGATGCGGCAGAAAAAGTCCCTTTTTGGGGGGCCTGGTAAGACCCCAGGGCCAACTCCAACCTCTTCAATTTGAGATACTGTATGTAACAGTCTAAGACCTATATTTTGTGGTAAAAGTGAGAGAAAGTTATATATTTACCTACTTCAAGCTGAAATTTTGCCATCAAATGTTCAATTTTCAGGGAATACACATATAATGTAATGTACAGCAAAATGTACACAAATGTACATAAAGGCGTGCAAAATCCTCTTCATTACAATACAAAGATGTCACTGTTTATAGGGTCATTCCATGCTAAATGGAAACCCTTAAGGTACCTTTTGGGCCATCATGGTCTCAGATTTTTCTCTAACTTTGTATATTTGTTCATCTGAACTCAAATGATGGGTATCTCCAATTTTTTCACTAACGGCCCACCGGTATGGATTTTATGGGCCTTTGAAAAAATAGCCAGTAGGGGGCGCTTTTTAAAAACATGCTGTAGAAAAACCCTTATATCTCTGGCCTTATTACTGAAGGTCTGGGGTTTGGATGGATTTGTAATATAAGGCTTCCTCTAGCACCACCATCATTTACAATGGTTGTATCTGTTCTGGTTTCCATGGAAACTGTGTTTGAATTTGGGCAAATTTGAGATTTTTCACTTTGTGTGTCCTTTTTTTCTGGTTAAAACAGCCTATATACTGGACCAATGGTGTTTTCCAGTATAATACAGGTTATCTGACATGCAACAGGTGCAAATTCATAATGATGCAACTTTTGCCCAGGGATGGACAGACCCCTTGAACTTCTGACTTTTTCTGTTGTAAGCAACTTTGAAAGGGTTAATCTGATAAACTATTATGTTCTGCTTTAATTTTTTGATAAAATTGTCAACGATCTATCTAAAATAAAAAGTTTCTTTTGTCGCTTCTTCAGCATTACCAGTAATTGGTGAGTAATAAGGGTCCAAAAAGTGGAAAAAAATCTCAAATTTGTCCAGCTTCAAACACAGTTTCCATGCAAACAAGAACAGATACAACCATTGTAAATGATGGAGGTGCTAGAGGAAGCCTTATATTACAAATCCATCCAAACCTCAGACCTGTATCAGTAATAGGGCCGGAGATATAAGGGTTTTTCTACAGCATGTTTTGAAAAGCGCCCCCAACAGGCCATTTCTTCAGAGGTCCATAAAACCAATACCAGAGGGCAGTTAACGGAAAAAAAAAAACACTCAGAGACATCCATTATTTGGGCAAATATGAACATACAGACAAAGGTAAAGTAAAATCAAGACCATGATGGCCCAGGTGTGTTTCCACTTGGCATGGAATGACCCAATAGGGATATTTCTTTCAACTTACATGTATGATTTCCTGCAATCTCTTTAATCCAGAACTCTTAAATAAAACACTTCAAAAACATTTATGGGTATGACAATCGAGAAAAATTCAGAGAGATGGATATTCTTTGCCAGTTCCAGCTGAAGTGACCTAGCATGAAAAATTAACACATTTTAAAACACTGAATTTGTGGGTCAAAGGATTACTCAGTATCCTGTTCAAGTGATAAGACAGGATGAACACCTTGGTTACTATGGGTTTGGACTGGTCATGGGGAGATAAAGATGAGGTCATCAGAAGTCATGACCTACATTTATTCCGGGGTGAGGATGGTTGCTAAGCTTAAGTAACAGTTAGTCATTCTATTCAAAGAAGATAGGAACCACATTCCCAAGTATAAAACCATATCCAAATATATTTATAAAGTATGCGGGGTGCTTTTCCTGTACTTCCTTGTACATTCGTGTACATTCGCTGTACATTGCATTATATGTATATTCCCTGAAAACTGAACATTTGATGGCAATATTTCATACTGAAATAGGCAAATATATAACTTTCTCTCACTTTTACCACAAAATATAGGTCTTAGACGGTTACGTGTCTCAAATTGAGGAGGTACGAAGTTGGCCCCGGGGTCTTACCGGGCCCCCCAAAAAGGGACTTTTTCTGCTGCATTCGACTGTGAAAGGGTTAATCTGAAAAACTAATGACACAATAAGAGGTTTTTTACATTTAATAAAGAGATTCTACATGAAATCAAAGATCTATGTCATTAGTTGTTCCATATTATGTTCCATGATTGAATTACAAGGCTCTCAAAAGTGAAAAAATTTGGTTATTGTAGATTTTCTACCTTAACAAAACTCAAAGCCATTTTTCACAGCCTTCTCAGGTCATGAAGCACCAATGTCAATTTTTTTTTGCCTTTCTACAGCATATCTAATGAAGTTTTATGATAAAACCATTCTTTTCAGTGGTGGAATACTCTAATCCTTCAAATGCTTTACTTAAAATATTAACAACAAGAGTTGTCAGAAGACAACACAGCTCGCCGGAATGCTTAAACCTTGCTGCCCACGGACGCCGACGCAGAGGGTATGGCAATAGCTCTCTGAGGACATTCGTCCCAGCGAGCTAAAAATCTAACCTTGAAGAAAATTGTTAAATGAAAAAAAAAATTTTATTTCAAAAAAAATTTTTTTCCAAGAGTATGCAAGCCACTATCATTGGCACCCCAAAAACATCTTTTATGAAAAAAAACGAATAAAAGTACAACCCCAATTCCGAAATAGTCGGGACAAAGTGTAAATTGTGAATAAAATCAAAACGTAATGACTTTCAAATCACACCAGCCAGTATTTTATTCACAATACAACAGAGATAACATAGCAAATGTTGAAATTGAGAAATTTTACAATTTTACCCACAAAATGAGCTCATTTCAAATTTGATGGCAGCTACAGGTCTCAAAAAAGGTGGGATAGGGGCCTGTTTACCATGGTGTAGCATCCCCTCATTTTTAGCACAGAGTGGAGGCATCTGGGCATTGAGGAGACAAGTTTCTTGAGTTCAGCCATTGGAATTTGATCCCATTCTTGTTTAATACAGGCTCCCAGCTGCTTGAGAGTTTTGGGTCTCCTTTGATGGACTTTTCGTTTAATTATGCGCCAAATTTTATCAATCAGTGAAAGATCAGGACTGCAGGCAGGCCAGTTCAGCACACAGACTCTTCTACAACGAAGCCATGCTGTTGTAATAGCTGCAGTATGTGGTTTTGCATTGTTCTGTTGAAATACACGAGGCCTTCCCTGGAATAGAGGTCGTCTGGAGGGGAGCATATGTTGCTCCAAAACCTTTAGATACCTTTCAGCATTCACGGTGCTTTTTAAAACATGCAAGTGTCCCACACCATATGCACTAATGCATCCCCATACCATCAGATGCGCTGGCTTTTGAACTGAACGCTGATAACAGGAGGGGTGGTCTTTCTCCTCTTTAGCCCAGAGGACAAAGCGCCCATGATTTCCAACAAGAATGTCAAATTTGGACTCATCTGACCACAGGACACTTTGCTACAGTCCATTTTAAATCAGCCTTGGCCCACAGAACGCGGCGGTGCTTCTGGATCATGCTAAACAATGGCTTCCTTTTGGCATGATAGAGTTTTCGATGGCATCTGTGGGTGGCACGGCAGACTGTTTACAGACAGTGGCTTCTTGAAGTATTCCTGGGCCCATTTAGTAATGTCAATGACAGAATCATGCCGGTGAGTGATGCAGTGGCGTCTGAGGGCCCGAAAATCACGGGTATCCAGTAAAGGTCTTCGGCCTCGTCCCTTACGCACAGAGATTTTTCCAGTTTCTCTGAATCTTTTGATGATTTTATGCACTGTCGATGATGAGACCTTCAACGCCTTTGCAATTTGACGGTGAGGAACACTGTTTTTAAAGTATTCCACAACTTTTTTACGCAAGCCTTCACAGGTTTGAGAGCCTCTGGCCATCTTTACTTCTGAGGGACTCAGCCTCTCTAAGACATCCCTTTTGTAGCCAATCATGTTACACACCTGACGCCAGTTAACTCAATTACTTGCTAAATGTTCTTTCAGCTGATTCTCTTATATATTAATTGCTTTTTCAGTTCTTTTTTGCCTGTGTCCCAACTTTTTTGAGACCCACTGCAGCCAGAAAATTTGAAATAAGCTCATTTTTTGGATAAAAATGTCAAATGTCACAGTTTCAACATGTGAAATGTTATCCATGTTCTATTGTAAATAACATACTGGCTCATGTGATCTGAAAGTCATTGCATTTTAATTTTATTCAAAATTTACACTTCGTCCCAACTATTTCGGAATTGGGGTTGTATATTCCAATTCATTGGTAGTGCCAAGGGGGGGATTGGGATTGGGTCAAACTGTCACTTCTATCTACACAACTCCAGTCGCATACATTCAACATACTTTTAGATCATATCATGTGTTTGCATGCACCCAAATTTCTCCTTTTTTTCCCCCAAAATAATTTTGGCATCTCCAATCCCACCTAAATCTGGAATGTCCAATCAATGAACTACATACAAGCAGGCTCATACACGACTCGTGCTGCCACCTTCGGGAGAGCGCAGAATGTTCAGTTGTTCTTTGAGACATGCCAGTCAGCTGCTGCTGCTTTTCGCTCGCAGTTTCAAACCTGGCATGTACAGGATGAGTGAGGAGGAAACCTTAACAAGCGCTTGCTTGAATGCAACTGACGAGTGCATGGATGGCCAGCAAGAGGCGCATGAGCGACAAAATATGCCAACTCAAACCAAGAGAATCTCTTAATATTCCTGAGCAACTCAAAGCCAGTTATGTGCCATTCTCACCTGGCTGCTGGCCACAATGGGCACTGGCAAGGCTAAATTCTAATGGATGCCATGGTGGTCACTCTTCCACGGCATGCAGCACCCTTACTGAGTGAGTCAACCCCAAAATTTCCAGCATATAAAAAACACTGCAAGGTTATTCCATACCAAGTCACCAAGAGCCTCCTAGTCGACTTCATTGATTTTACTAAAAGTTTTCCCAAAGCGGGAATGTCTTCAGCACTGAACTGTATCAATTTTAGTTGCTTTATTTAATTTGGGGGCATGTGGTACCCACCTGGAGGGGGGGGGGGTCATTGAAAATCAGCTTGGATTTCTGGAGCATTTTTGAAGTTACGGAAAACAAAGTTCTAATGGGCCTAGGCTAATAAAATGTACTGTGTGAGCAGGCATCAATATTCTGTTTCTGAAATGTGTCATTTTGAAGTTGTCTGTTATAGATTTTGTGCACTAGGGCTCAAAATTTAGCAAAATCACCGTTGTCTTGTTTTTTTTTTAATTTTATTATAACCGTTCTGATAATTTCTAAATGAAGAGAGACCACAGCAATTTGCCATGTTAATTACCAGCGACCTGTTCCATTCATAAACCAAACATCAGACCTTTGAATTCATAAATGTTGACTTTATGGACGATCAGTGTTGGGTCCAGAATAAGAAAATGTTGTTTTTGACCTTTATATCTCACAAGGCACTCCAAGCATCATAATGAAACTTTGCATGCTAAGAGACTGAGCATTGGTGGTGAACATATGACAATAAAAGTAACACTATCGTTAACTCCTGGATAAGCAGTTTGTTGATTGATTGATTGATTAGTGAGTGACATTCATCACAACACTCCTTCCTAAGCTTCGCTTATACAGAAGTAAAAATGAGAATGTCATTTCTGCTTTTTTTATTTCCACTCTGCAAATCAAGTCCCCGATTATCTTATTTCGAGGGTGCTGTCAGGTCTTACCAGTCCATAGCGTACTGTGAAAAATCATGTTTGTGAATACAACAAATGCTTTCATTAAGAATTAAATAATTTTTATAGTGTCTTTAAATATTCACACTTCAATCACTGTCCTACTCTGTGGCAGCAAGAATGTTCAACAGCATGAAGTTAAAAGACAGGTCTGGGCCTGCCTGTTACTAATGTTACGATGCTGATCTCAGCATGCTAACTACACCATACAGACATTCATTCCATGCATACATGTACAATGCCCACCAAAAAAAGTCATTCACTAAAATTTCGTTACACCGCCTTTAGATTTGATTACAGCAAGTATTTGCCCTGGCATTGTTTCGATAAGCTTAAGCAATGTCCCATTTATTTCTGTCCAGAGTGGCATTAATTTTTCTCCAAGATCTCGTATTAATGATGGAAGAGTTAAACTGCTGCAAGTAGTCTTCTCCAGCACATCCCAAAGATTCTCAATGCGGTTAAGGTCTGGACTCTGTGGTGGACAATCCATGTAAGAAAATGATGTCTAATGCTCCCTGAAAAACTATTTCATAATTTCAGCCCGATGAATCCAGGGATTGTCATCTTGGAAAATGCCTGTGCCATCACAGAAGAAAAAAGTCCAATGATGGAAAAACCAGGTCATTCAGTATATTCAGTCATGTGACCTCATTTTTCGACACATATCGGTGCTGAACCTTGACCTGATCAACTGAAGCAACCCCAGATCATAACACTGTCCCCTTCAGGCTTGGTAGGCACTAGGCATGATGATGCATCACTTCATAAGCCTCTATTCTCACCCTAATAGTCATTTTCTTTGCTTGATGCCGGCCAATAATTTGACCCTTCAGAAAAAGAGTAACATCTTTTCCACAAACGCAGGATATGCCTTTCGACATGGCTGTTTAAGAAATGAGAAGCTACTCACTTCATCATTTAGGGTTAAATAACCTTTTGCCAGCTGAAACATATAGATCACAGTAATAATTCTTCAATGGAAGGCTCTAACCTATTTATTAAATCCGGGGGTGACTTTTTTTGACCAGGCAGTGTATATTTAACAATATTTAAATCCCTTTGCCAATATATACTCTAGATAAATTCACATTAAAATCATGGGCAGTTAGGCTATAGGCTACCTGTACCATCATCAGGTAAAATTTTTTCCTATATGAAAATGCATTTATTTTCGCGTCGCATCTCTGTCTCTTATCCAGTGTAAGCAGTTTCGAATAACTTTATGTAGTCCTTCCAATCATAATGAAAACAAAATAAAGCCTTCCTCAAGTGCCTTCAGTGCAGTAAAGTGGCCTGTGACAAATGTACATTCAAGATGCTGAATGTCTGCTTGAAGCAGGCTATATTTGAGGGACACGTAAAATTACATATTAAAATTTTCTAATTTAGACTTCTCACAAACGTTCATTGCATAAAAATCAATGTATAATCAATGATCAAACAACAGGGTTTCCGCTACATGTAATTGATTGTGGCGCACCGCCACGGCAAAATAAAAGCCGCCACGCCTATATAAAATTACTTTATATAAACTCCAGAAATCCTAAGGACAATCAGGTGTCGCCAGTTCTCCCTGTTAAGTTAAAATGAGCGCTACTAATTCTTGACCTGTTATCAATCATTTTGCTTGATGAACACGTTTTCCAATGAATGAAAATCAGCCATCAGCAGTAAAACGTGCTGCTTTCTTAAAGCAATGTGTGAAACGATTAGAGTAAAAATATTTTGTTCACTTTGCAAAACGATAAACTGCGATGTTAACTTCTGTGTTTGCTGTGAGCACATCCCGCTCTACCCAATTGTATCTTCATGATTATTTAATTCCAATTTCGGAATCCAGAGTCATAATCTGTTTTCATTTTATATGAGAAATCCACCGTCCTGCACGTGAAACTGACAAACCTCCGTGCACATAGACTTCAATATAACATCGCCTAAGTGCTGATGGAATAATTGCTAACAACAGCGCGTGACTCTGAATGTGTCACTAAACACTCGCGCCGAATGCGTGAGAGTTGATGGGTATGCTTATTAATGAAACTGGCCACACCTGATTATGCTGAGTTTTGACCCAACCCTAAAGCCCTCCGCCACAGTTTCAAAAAATCCTGGAGTACAGTCTCTTATCATTTTAAAAAAGGTGGTATACGATCAGGGGCACGTTCAAGATCACAGGGTCAAGTCAAAGCCAGCAAGTTCTTGCCTCTTGAACAATTAAACTACGTTTGGTGTTGGGAAGACAAGCCAGAAGAACATCAGCAAACAGTCTCACCCTGCTTTTCAAGATGGCATCCAGTATTGTCAAAGCTAGTTTAATGAAATTTGATGCAAACCTTAGTTGGCAGCCATGTTGGAAAACGTGCAAGAACTTGCGAGTCGTTCAAGACTCTGAAGTCTTCCCTCATGGGGCCATTGGCCTGAGACCCTTCGGTCTTGAACATACCCCTGGTCTGCTTTCCTTTCTTTTTTTTTTTTTTTTGTTTGTTTTTAAGTTTTTTGTTGATGTGGACACATGCTATTTTTTCAATTCAACAAGGCCTGTGTTTAAAGGAAGAGGGTATCATGCCTCACATTGTACTTTAATGATTGAATATTTTATAAACTTTAATTCAACAAGTGAATAATTTATACTGGATATTTGAAGATTTTACGTTGTGTTCGTTTAAGGCCAAGGGCAAACATTTCTTACTTTATGTGTTTTACAGAGTAAATGGAAATCAAAGTAGTCTCCCTTTTTTATTTATTTTGCTAGTCTGAAAAACGGTCCGATCCACGACTCAAGTGATACAATCCTAGCCGTGAGTTTCATGATCCCTTGCACCACTATAGCCTGCGGCGGTCATTACCGATTGATGTCATGGCTTTAAGCCGAAAGTGTTCCAAAAGGCTGCTATCGTTTAACCACCCTTATATCTCCCTTATATCTCCCCAAAGTTCCCTCCTCGCAACAGAAATAAGAGCTTTGAGATGGCCAGCAAGATGGCGGATCCAGAATAACTTCCAGTTCAAGCGGGACTCAAGGAGTGATTAGATATCAAGGAACTGGGATGCACTCACTGACTCTGAGGGGTGAGATCAATGTTATTAGTCATGAACTTTTGGCTTGGATGGCCAATTCTCGCCACTCTTTTGTTATTACATCCCTTTGAATACCATAATGTCATTAAGTCCAAGGCTTTTTTGCCAAGCCCATTTAAGCAAAATCAGCCCCAAAAACTATTGCAAACTAAACTTGTTGCTGGAGGCAATAATGCACTGCATAGAATGAGGACCGCAGAGGAAAGAAAGAAAATGTGCGTCACTGGTACGAAGCGATTTCATAAAATGAAATTGCAAACAAATGTGAGTTTCAAGAACTCAATTATTTTGTAACGGCCTGACAGCTATCTTGTGCAAAATATTGCAGCATCACAGTTCAGTTTCCACATCGTTAGGTCTAATATTCAGATAAATCAGCTAAGTTATCAAGAAAGTTGCTCTAATTCGGCTCCTTCCGTCCCCTTGAAGCAGTGGTGCCCAATCATGTGCCATGGTGGGCTGAGAGTATGCAAGATGGGTCATTCCATATGAAATCACCCAAGCTCCCCACTTGATGGTCTCAGAGTTGCTTCATTTGGTGATATTTTGTTACCTGTGATGAGCAAATTAAATCGCAGGTGGTTTCAAGTAGATATCTGGTTCTGTTCTCATTTTATGGGTCCCCGAAAAAGGGGGCGTGGCCCACGTTAACCCTCTGGTCTCAGTTTTGTTTCAAAGGGTTATAACCGATGAATTAATAAGGATACAAATTTCATTCTTTCAGGATATGTTTGTTCTGTCTAATAGTCTGCAACAAACCTTTTAATATAGTGGTTAACCCTTTGAGTGCTTTGCAATTAACCCCTAAACATTGAAATTTGGTGCCGAGCATGTCGATTTCAAATGAAATATTATGCAAGTATCCTTAGAATGTCCCCTTTGCCACTTACACTGTTGATAGTATACCTGATGGAGTTTCAAATGAAGGTAAAAACTTTTTTTTATCATCATCCAATTTGGAGAAACATTAACCCCTTTTCAGCTGATTACCGAAACGGTGCACTTTTTGACCCTCATTTTGACCATGTGGGCCTGTTTTGATTTTCAAAAAGTTGGCCTCAAATGAAAGCTTATTCAAAGAACTTCAAAATGCAACACAATCAAACTTGGAACAAATACTCCTACTTGGAAAAATAAGACCCCTTTTTAGTGCTATTTGCACATCGGCACAACTACTCTCAGTGTACAGGTAAATGTACATAAATGGACAAGGGACTCATTCACAATGCCAACAGTGCATGGTGGATTAGATTCGGAAGATTATGATGGTTCAGCCATTGTTTTCAGAGACCATGTAGGCCTACTAAGGGGATCCGCCTACCACCTTTATGCTGACATCTACAGGCAGTATTTATGATCGAAATCTTGAGCACAAGAGAGAAGGAAACCAGGCTCAAGCAGTTACGGTTACCCAATTCCCTTTTCGCAAATAAAGGGCATGAAGGGGCAGGTACGGTTTCATCCACATTAGTAACAATTCTGCCTGGTCTATCAAATTATCTTGAAATTACTGGGAAAACAAATATAAGAAAATGGCACAGGCTGCAAATGATCAAAGAGCATGCAACTGAAAGTAGAAATAAATGAGTGGAGTTCAGTATTCCCTGTACATTATTGTACATTTACCTGTACACTGAGAGTAGTTGTGCCGATGTGTAAATAGAGCTTAAAAGGGGTCTTATTTTTCCAAGTAGGAGTATTTGTTCCAAGTTTGATTGTGTTGCATTTTGAAGTTTTGTGAATAAGCTTTCATTTGAGGCCAACTTTTTGAAAATCAAAACAGGCCCACATGGTCAAAATGAGGGTCAAAAAGTGCACCGTTCCGGTATTTAGCTGAAAAGGGGTTAATGTTTCTCCAAATTGGATGAAGATAGAAAGATGTTTTTACCTTCAGTTGAAACTCCAAAAGGTATACTATCAACAATGTAAATGGCAAAGGGAACATTCTAAGGATACTTGCATAATATTTCATTTGAAATCGACATGTTTGGCACCAAATTTCAATGTTTAGGGGTTAATTGCAAAGCACTCAAAGGGTTAACCACTGTATTAAAAGGTTTGTTGCAGACTATTAGACAGAATAAACATATCCTGAAAGAATGAAATTTGTATCCTAAATAGTTCATCGGTTATAACCCTTTGAAAATGGTCACAAACTGTGACCAGAGGGTCAACGTGAGCCACGCCCCCTTTTTCAGGGGCCCATAAAATGAGAACAGAACGAGGTATCAACTTGAATCCACCTGCGATTTGATTTGCTCATCACATGCAACAAAATATCACCAAATGAAGCAATTCTGAAACCATCAAGCTGGGAGTACCCCCCATTTTGGGTGATTTCATATGGAATGACCCAGATGTCGTTCCAACCAATCATTACACTTGCTAATGACACCAACTGGTTCCCTCCTCTCTTTTGAAGGTGTTCTAATAAGTGAAATCAGCGCATCTAGCGATTGGTTGGATAGAAAACGTGTTTACTATCAGCCGTCCATAGCACATGATTGAGCACCACCTTATTTACGCTGGCGACCGTCTACAGGACGTTATTAAGTCCACGGGATCGCTGCAGCAGTTATACCAAGTAACACATTCAAGAATTTCCTATTGTAAGCTATGATCCAATGCAGCAAAATAACGTTACCAAAGAATACAACTTTGCTTGTGAGCCCACAGTTTATAATAGACTTTTTTTAGTCGGTACGTTATGTAGTTGTTTTCTTTTCCTAATAGTCTTCATTGAACAAGGACCATGCATAATTAACCTTAATCTCAAAATGGGAAGAGATGAATTCTGCCAAATTTAGGTGTTACACGGCAGATGGAAATGAGCTATCTACAAGTTATGATCAAACTTGGCTTTCTAGCTAAACTCACGTCAGTTCAACTTGCGCAGTAATCTACAAGATTCACCAAAAGTTAAACTTTAGCTATCCACTGGTCATCTATTTGAAGTCATTATATCCACCCTCCCCCCCCAACACAAATACATATACACACACACACACACCCCAAAAGGTGTGACTATCTAGAAAAGTGATCCAAACTTGTTCGCCAAGTCGGTAGCTGGCTAATTAGCTAGCTAAGTAACTTAACGTTACTCAGTCAAGAATTCCTAAATAGCTATCTAATCTGGAACCCCCATTTCAGTCAACCAACTAACGCAGCTAGCTGTAATTTAAGCAGCTAACCTTACATTACTTATACACGTTTTATAGCCAGCAAGCAAACGTTCGATAGCTGAAGCTAATCACCTAAGTGTGTAAAGTTTTAGGTCAAATGGTTTGTGCGCAATAAAGAACATTATTTTGTGCTGTATTAAATAATTAGAGCTAAAAAGCAAACTAGGTAGCTAGCCAGCTAACGTTACCACAGTTATACGATCTCTGAAGTGCTAATGTTAGTGTATGGCCCATGGCGAGATACCCAGGCAAGCAAGTTTAGGCACTGAAGATGAAAACTCACAGTAATAAGCCACAACTGGGTCCCTTTTCTCGTGTTCCTGTGCCGTTCGTAGATGATGTTGAATGGATTTTAACTGCGGCGGAACCGCCATTTCCAACAAAGTATGTGTTCGCAACGGTAGTCAAATTTAAACAATATCTTAGCCAGCGACACACTTGGATGTAATGAAATAACGTTAGCTAGCTAACCGTAGCAAACTTGCTACATGACACAACAAACCAGAATGTTTTGTCTTCCGCGTTTGATTCGTTCATTTCACATGTCTTGCGCCACCTATAGTTTAGGAGTGCTACAAAATGTGGGATCCATCCAACGCATGCCTGCAACCTGCTATCTACCCACCAAGGCACTGATTAACTGCTTTCCAGTACAAACGATAGTTTCAGTGGTTATCCACGGTTTTATTGGCTATTCAATTAAATTGGGAAGATAAGAGGAAAGGTCAAATATGATCATTGTTTTCATCAGGAATTTGATGGCTGAAAATGTCTATTGATGAGGCGAACAAAACACAAGCCAGCAAGGGATGTTCGGTGAGGTTCTATGGATGTTGGTTGATATCAGGGGCGTCTCAAGGAATGACGTTTGGTGGGGCCCAGAGCTCCCCTTTAAAACAAGTACTAACCCTAACTTGCACGCAATCAGTCGCATAATTGACAAACAATCCTTCCAGGATTTTCCCGGCTTTTTTATTGTTTTATTGATTTTTTGCGGTAACTTTTTCAAAAAGTGGCAATGAAAGTTGCAGTGTCTTGGCGATTTATTTTTTTGTCCGCGAGAAATTTGCGTGGATTGGTTGAATTTGCTGTAATAGTTGCAATCGCGACATGCAACTTCCTTGAGGGACTGAGCAATAGATCCACTCCGAGAACACGCCGGCGACAATCATTAATCTGGACGCGTAATTTCGTGCATTTAAATCAGTGTTGTTCAGAACTGCACACAGACGTTTCGAATGGTCTTTTATTTTATTTAAACAAAACGATCATGAAGCGCCAGTTAAATCACTTGATGTGTGGAAAAGGTAGCGCAGACGTTTGAGAGCAGTTTGTCTTTTGCAAAGCGTTGAACAATTTTTGAGTGGCCTAAATAATTTTTCTGATCTGAATTTATCCCATTATTTAGTCGTCAATAGATCGCATGGAGAGAGAAACCGTAACTTCGATTGCCAGAGGATTATTGTCATAATTGGAAAACGTGTTAATAATGGAAAATAACTGAGTACAAGCCAGGAACAATCATTGACGCAAAGGCATGGTCCGGGCCCCACCAATTATCACTTCCAGAAACGCCACTGGTTGATATACCACTGATATGCTGTCATTTATGAGGAAATTGTGTGGATATGGTGTGATTTTTGGACGAACCTGTTGGTTAAACACTGGACTCAATATTAGTAATTATAATGGAATAAGTCAAAAATCAAACAATCCTATCTTAACCATAATGTAAATATTTCAATTAATCAGATATTCATTTGATATTCAATAAACTTGCAACACAATGCTGCCATTTATCTCCCCTCCTGGATATGCAAGCTGCCTCCAACTGTGTGGATAGATTGCTGAGCTTGAAAGAAGAATATTCACTATATTTCAGATTACAGACCACAAAAAACTTCTCAATTCCTTGGTACCAACCCCCCTTGTTTCGCTGGTGACTTGGATGGTACAGTGCTCTGAAGAGTATTTGCCCCATCCTTATTTCTTCTTATTTGTCGTCTTTAAACGTTTCAAATCATCCGATTGATTTTATTGTAAGACAAAGACGATGTAAGTAAACACAAAATGCAGCTTTTGAATGATCATTTCATTGATTGAAGGTAAAGAGTTACTGAAAACCTATATCACTCATAAGAAAAGAGATAATGGAAGAGGTGTTGGTGGGCCAGTAGGTTGCGATCTTCCCTCTGGTGGAATAATCCCCAATGCCCCAGTGCAGTGATGGGGACACTGTACCGAAGGAGAAGCCGTCTTTTGGATGAGACGCTAAATTGAGGTCCTGATTCACTGTGGTCATTAAAGATCCTATGACACTCATCGATAAAAGAAGGGGGTTCCCCTGTGTCATGGCCAAATTCCTAACCTGGCTCTTTCAACCTGCCACCTAATCATCCACTGATCTAATTGGCTATGCAACTTGTCCTCTCCCTCTCCTCCTCAACCCCCCAGGGCTCCCTTGAAAAAGATATTTCAATCTCAATGGGACTTCCCTGGTAAAATAAAGGTTAAATACATAAAAAATAAAAATAATTGACCCCCTAAACCCAATAACTGGTTGTGCCTCCCTTAGCAGCAACAACTGCAATAAAACCTTAGCACATCAGGCTTGGCTAACTCATACAATACGCATAATCTGGAGCTGTTACAAACACCTCAAAGTTAATACATTTGAGCTAGAGGGCCCATAAGTGCAGTTCTCTGGAAACAAAGGTTGTGAGGCAAACGCCTGAAGACACACCACCGTACCATGATGTTGCTTGTTAGCTAACTAATTACCTTATCTATGTGCCGCTAAAAGTTTAAGATTGAGTGAAAGGTGGAGGTGATAATATTAGCCTATTGATTTAAATTGGTTGGTGCAGGCTTACAGGCTTGCACACATGTCGATTTTTGTTTTACAGGAAGAAAACGATTGAATTTTGATATAAGTATAGGAGAAAGTGGATGTTTTTAATCTTTTCACATATTCTGTTAAATTGGTACAAAGTATGACTGGGAATGTAATCTAATAGGGTTAATATTTTATTTCATTTGGACTTCAAAATCTGCATTTTTGTGTTTGACAAATATGCAAGAGTAGGAGAAATCAAGAAGGGGGGCAAGTACTTTTTCACAGCACTATGCAACTCAGGGTCCCATGAGGTTGGCCAGCTATAGCAGGAAATTCTCCAAGTTCGATTAGGCGCTAGGCCTAAATCTCAGGCTTCCCCAACTCCCTTAGACCCAGCTCTATTGAGCGCAGCCCATGGTGGCAGGCAAAAAGGCCTTCGCTCATTTTGTCCCAATCCTTCTTACACTCTACTGCTGAGCAACAGGTACTCCTTCCTGAGTGACATAAACTGTCTTTCCTCTGATGACTGCAGCCCTTTGTCTCCCTCCCACTTCTTGCTGCACCACCTGCTGCTCACTCCCTCAGGCCATTGCCTGCTCACTGTCCCCAGACTGCTGCCCGACTCCTCGCCATCTCCTCCTCTACAACCAGCATTCAGGATGGCTGTCTGGGTGCAGCTCATGCTTGGACAGCTAAACCTCCACCCCCATCCCAAAAATGCTAGTCATGAGTGATTCCATCCTCAGAAGTGTCAGTAATAAGGCAACCGTGACTTTTTGTTTCCCAAGTGCCACAGTTAAGGATTTTATGGAAAAGGCCCTCAGTGTACTGGCTCAGCATTGTTATGCACAAAAAGTGATTTTACATGTTGGCACAAATTATACTCCTTGCCAACAATAAGAGATCTTGAAACGTGATTTGACACATCTTTTTAGTCTCCTTCATGCCTGTGGCTGAGATTTTTATCACCAGCCCTATTCTGACACTTGGATGAGAATCAGGGGAATCTCAACTTCGTAGCATTCATTCATGGCCTCAGTCACAATGTATTTCACGCAACATCAGTTTTACTGAAAATTTAAATCTGTTTTGGGCGCACGCTGCATTTTTTTGAAAAGAGCGCTTTGCATACAAATCGACGCTAATGATGTCCAACTCATGAACATCGAAATCAAATTGAATGAATCTTGATTGCAGATGAAATAATATGCAGAAACAGAATATCAGTGTTCACAACTGAAGAGCAGTTTACACGGAGAGTCCATTGTTTTAAAGGGAATAAAGGGTAAACTGGATAATTTATTTCCTTCCAGAAGTGCCACTCAACGAAGAAGTTGGAAACTCCTCGGAACGAACAGGGCATTTTGCCAAGTCAGATTCTTTGAAATGCCTTTCCAGACCTAGACGCGAGTCAAATGAACCAAATTTTTGAACAAACTGATTCAAATGAATTGAGTCACCAAACTAAAGGACTGTTAACAAACTTGAACTCTAACCCAAAGAATAACCCCTCATTATAAACTATACCTCTAGTGTCTTTTACTCCTCCCGTGGTTGTGGAGGTCTTAACTCTAAAATGTATTTTTGAAGCAGTGGTTTTAAAAAGGCCAAATGGTATCAGCCTTGTGAATTTAATCCTTATTAAGATGAACCCGATTGTAAATTTCAACAGCAAAGTTCAAACATTGAAAACTTGCATTGTATCTTATTTTGGCAGTGAGCTTGGTCTTTTGCATTTAAATTGAAGGATCTTGGCACATTGATATGGACATGATCAAAATTTGTGTTAATGGTACTAATTCTGATGTTCTCTATTGTTACACATATGGCTGTCAGGGTTGGTCCGCCGTGCAACAAACTGCTGCATAGCAGACAGGAAAATAGGGACAGGACTCAGGTCCAAGGCTGGGGTGAGGTAGTTTAATCATGAAAGAAGAAACACAAAATAAAAGGGAAACAAGGTTCCTCAAAACATTAAACAAGTAAAAAATAAACAATACTAAATCTAAGTAAAACTAAAGGGATATAGAAGTGAGTGACTACGGTTTAAAACACCCCACAGCAGTGTGGACACAAATGCTTCGCAAATAAGGCTGAGCTTTTGGTTTTTTTTTTTTTTTTTTGCTTTTGCAAAGCTCAGCCTTATATGCAGCCTGCCTGCAGCTCATTGATAATGAGCCGCAGGTGCTAGTGATAATTAAAAGAGGTGGAATTAGCCAGTGGGCTGAGGACTGGAGGCGAGGCCTCACAATGGCTTATTGACTCATTTCCAGCTCGTACACTACTAAAGTGGTGATTTTAAAAATTTTCAATGCAATAATAGAGAAAGAGAGGGTGTAATAACCCATCGGGTAAAAGTTCCATAAAGGTAACCCATCTCCTCGATTGTTCTATGGATGAAAAATTTGATGTATTAGTCCTTGAATTGCTATCAAATGCTAATTCTCATTTTGAACTTGCTGGCATGTAGGTCATGAGCTATTTGGAAGATGCAGCGTCCAATATCATCTTAGAGTTCATTATTTTTGTCGTCTGTTAGAGATTTTTTTCATCTTCATCTTTCTCTCCTAAACTACTGGCCAGATTCACTCTGAATTGGGTATGAAGCTCCCATGGGACAATGTCTACCAAGATTGTTCAGTTTTTTTTTAATTGATTTTTTTCCCCTTTTTTAAAAAAAAATTAAAATTCTCCCCCCCAAAAAACTAACAAACAATCCCCTTTTCAAAAACAACTGGCCAGATTCACTTCAAAATTGATATGGCGCTTCCTTTCTTTGCCGGTGAGCTACCAGGCACTTGGTCCTTTATATACTGTACTGTATAGTATATTGCAGGAATCAACTGGGCACCATGCATTACTGTGACCTGAGTAAATTCTTTATTTGACCTGTACCTAATTTAAATACTCAGTTGGTTATTCTTAGGTATTTAAACTTAGACCGGCTTTCTTTGAAATCAGGTGATCTAAAGAATATCTGTATTGATTTAAAGCCAACCCCAGCTAATTTCTGAACACACCCACCAAAATTATTAAAAAAAAAAAAAAAAAAAAAAAAAAAAATCCAGTTATAATTGTAAATGAACCACACAAACATTTAACCACTGGAGTGAGTGATCTTAGTGAATAATGTCCTATTGCATGTGTAAGGGATGCAAACCTCAAGAGGACACACACACACTTTTGTGAGGTAGCGCTCAGGAACCAGTCGCGAGAACCAAGCAATGCAGCAGATGTGATTTTATTGAGCGAGGGGGTAAACCCCCGCAGGGCAGAAGGCAACAGTACAAAGTCCACAATCCAAAAATAGCAAACCAAAGGGGCAGAATCCGAGTCGTAAACCAGGGCAGCAATCACAGTACTCGTGGTTGGGCAGAAAAAGGGTTCGATAATCAGATGCAGACAAAATACCAAAACAGACCCAAAAATCGTAAATCGAGGACGGTCCAGTCAGAATAGAATCACAAAGAGTACGAGGCAAAAACAAGAGTAGCACCGGGAAACATTCTGACGGGGAACTGCTGTGAGAAGACTGTTTAAATACACACAAGGGAAGTCACATGCTATGACTAGGGACAGGTGAAATGGATCAGACTAATTACGAAGGAGCAAACACGAGGGAGAACCTAATCACATGAAATAGGCAAAAGCCAAAACGCGGACAGGGATCACGAGACAGCCTATTGACAAAACATACAGCTCCGGTTAGGGAGTTCTAACGTGCACAGATAATGAGAGGCAGAACAGAGTTGAGCAGGTGCGGAGGATCCGCTGAAACGCAGCAAAGAGGATTAAGTGAAAGCAAGAGGCGTAGACTAGAACAGGGCGAGTGCTGAGAGCTTGTTAATCAATTAGTAAGGTGCAGCTATACAATCCCTAGTGCTCGTTAGTAAGTTAGTATTATATACAATGTAAGTTCTGGTTAGTATCATGAACAAAATAACAAACTGTTAGTACTTGTTAGTAAAATAGAAAAGCAAGGTGAAGGAAGCAAACGAGATTAGAAGGAACTATGAAAACCCAGAAACCATGAAATCACCTGAAAGCGTGGCACACAATACTAGGGGAAAATAAGCTGTCACGTCACACAACACCAGACGGGGAGACAAAGTGCAATGCGGGGCATGAGCAAAAACATGGACCGGAATGATAACAGAAATGTGGATACTGGGAGGAATATGGTAATAACAAAAACATGGCATGGATCAAGACTAAACAAAACATGAGCAGAACAGAACAGGACATGGCAGAATCATAACAGGTTTCCTACATGATTTGTATCTATGTGATTTTCAATGTATATCCTGCATTCCAAAATCAGCGCTTCCACATGCATTTTGCTCTTCTGAAGCAGATAACCATGCTCCTTCAAAATTCTGCGAATCAAAGACAAAGCAAATCCTTGCTCCCCATCAGGCTTCTTGCAAATGTTCAGAAAAAGAAATAATGCATGGGTTGAAGCTAGATTTACTTTGCGCCACATGACCAGAAGTAGAAACCGCAGGTGGTTACTCGGCTTCCAAGCCCATTTGCTGTTCCAGATTTCAGTTTATGCATTCAAATCAGAACTCAGTATAAGCAGTCATTAAACAGTGCAAACTTTGCATGTGGTTTCTTTAGGGAACGGTTGCTTCTTTGCTTTCCTATGAAGACATCAGCTTAGGATCTATATCCTGACATTCAGTTATCATGTTTTTCCTCTGCAATAGAAAAATTCTAATATTTAATTGTATCAGTAAACCAGATATGGTATGGCGATCCCATTTGCATAGCGAGGAATGAAATTGACAGTGTGATCTAGTGTTTGCTGGATGTTGTAACATGTCGGCGTGTCATCAAATCTCCAGTCAGATTCTGTACCGTTTTTCATGGCCGGTAGGTCAGAGCTCAAAGATGAACGTGTTTATAGGCATTTTTGAATAATTACAGACCCCAGGTTGTCTTACTGGACATTTAAAAATACACTCAAGATATACATGTATTATTACGAATTGCGAGCCTTTAGCACATCTTTATGAATTGTCATTTGTGGACCCAACTCCTCTGTGAACTCAATCCCAAAAGAAAATCTTTGCCTTAATTCATTGCTAACTGAGACAGAACACCCAAATATCACTGCAAGAGCTATCCACTGACAGCCAATTATATATTTAGCATGCCTTTAAGCAAGAGAAAAGTGTGTATTCCTTTTGGTACTGTCACACCTTGACGATTTAGCCAGCGTATGCCGACGTATCAAAATTTCTCTAAAACGCTGGCATACACTGAATTAACCATGTTTTTTTCAATTTTGGGCATGTATGTATATATATATATATATATATATATATATATAGCGTATTCATAATGAGTTGGACTTATACATAACATATTATTAACTTATATAGAACGTTTTGATAACTTACACCAACGAATGCTTACGTGTTGCCGGCGTTCACATTTACCTTTGACCCAAAATGGCAGAAAAAGGAGGTCATGGAGCGTAACGATCATCACACTGTTCGCAAGCCTTCAATTATTCAGCTCAACCTGCAAAAGCTGTTAAATCTATCTGTAACCATTTGGCCACAATTCAGGACGAAAATACAGTTATATATTACAATTTTGTGTTTATGCCATATTGGAGACCCCACAACTTTGGTGTTTATTTGTCCAGAGCCACTACTTTGATTTTTTTGGTTAGATCCATTCAGGTCTGTAAGTGTGCTAAGTTTTGTTGTTCTAGTGACAATGACTTTCTGTCACGTGACCGTCAAAATGGGTCAGTTTTTCCATTTTAAACAGAAATGACACCAAAACGGTTTGTCGTATGAAAGAAATAACTGCAGATTCGATCTTCTGATGTTAATCCACACCTAGAACAGTACATTGTGTCACTCCGTTTGATAATTTTAAAATTGATGACGTTGCAAGTTATAATAAGGTCACAGTGAACTTCTTCAGTTTTTACTGAGACTTCACCGTTTTTTTCAAACTTTGTCTCCCCTTTTCAGCAAAAGCTGTATATCAAATTTGAGAGCAATCTGTTCAGCCGTTCTAGAGAAGATGTTTAAAGGTTTGACCTTTCAGCCAAAATGGCGGAAAAACTAGGTCACGGAATGTGACGGTTATCACATTGTTCACGAGCCTTCAACTATTCCTCTCAACAAACAAAAGCTGTCAAAGCCGTCTGTAACGGTTCGGCCGCAATTCGGGACAAAAAGACAAAAAAAAGAAGAAAAAATGAAAATAATAATCCCAGCAATGCTTGGAAGCCTAATTATTTTAGGTAACTTGGAGACAAATGCACAGTATCATTTAAAATGCGAAATCAAAAATTTTTTTATAAAATCCCTCGCTGATGCTGGTCAAAACCCAATTGAAATCTGAAAAACAGCAAAAATACTACACAATTGAAGTTCCACTCCTTCTCCTCTGTCACAAGTTCTTTACAATTCAAAAATCATCAGTGGTACAGTTGAAATAAGTGATGCTTTTAACCAGCATTTTGGCTATCTCTTTGAAGAAAACAAAATGGCAATCTAAAGCGTTTCTTAACCCTCATCCAACCAAGGGGGTTACCACCCCCCCCAACAGATTTTTTCCTGTCACACAAAAACATTAACAGATATGATCTAATGCTTCTAGATAATTGTTTGTTCATCCTTTGCGCTCATTTTCATGAAAAAAAGATGAGGGTATCTCACCCCCCGGGGGTAGGGTAGGCCGTCAAAGTCGAAGGGTGGGGGGTGGTTGCCACCAGCGTCAATTTTTGCCTGTTTTTGATACAAAATATGCTTACAAATTAGTTGCAAATAGTATGCTATTATTTTTCAAGTCCAATGAACTTTGTAGACCACACTGATTGTCATCCTTATTGATTTATTGATGTAGCTTGTCCTTGTATTAGTAAATCTTGGAATTACAATGACCAGCAGTGACCAGTAACCTTGAAGTGATCTTCACCTAATAATATTAGAAGTGCATGACCAACATACTTTTACTTGTGTGTTTGACTGGTTACTGTACTGTATACTATTTTTATACCGTGCTATAGGCCTACTATTATACAAGTTCATAGAATTGTTCATAAAGCTGTTCTCATAATTCATAGATAAACCTTTTATGCGAGTGTGTAACATTTTGAAGATATTTGTACATTTGTCCGGTGAACTTGAATCATCATTTTGCAAGGTAAGTTGATTTTTATTGTTCATATTCTTATACATGAAAGTAAAATTACATGCATTATGGGTGTAGTGTTTTGGGTCTGTTGGGTGGATAAATGTGGGATTATGTGGGTGTATACGTGAAGTTTGTTGTGTTAGTGGTTCTAGAGGTTACAGAAAGTTACTTATTTTCAGCTACAACTAATAAAAATATTAAAAAATGGATTTTGTCATTTTGATGTTTTTTCCTAATATGGTGTTAGTTATGACATCACTATGACGTCATAATGTTGAAATGTGTTATTTGTACTCGATTTGAAGGGAAGACATCTGTAGCGGTACACTGATACCAAACAAGATGATGTTTATCGCTTAATTTCGAAAAAATCGGGGTGGTGGTAACAACCCCCCCCCCCCGGTCAGGGTTGTAGTAGAAAAACCCTTGGTTGGACGAGGGTTAACAGACAGATAACATACTCCGATATTCTGATCTGTCTGTCCTACAATTTCTTACTTGATGAATAGTGATAGTATATTTTCTTTATGCCCATTTAAACCAGGGAAGTGCTTAAAGCTTTTAATAAAATTGATGTAAAAAAAAAAAATTAAATCTTCAGGGGCTGACTTGCCAGATCCATAAGTCTTTTTGTCTTGTCGCTAAAATTCTGCAGTCCCAAGTTAATTCTCAGTTAAGATCCTTTCTAAGGGCAAATTGTTCACCGCAAATCAAGAAATGTTGGGACAGTCAGGACAGTATGTTGAACAAATATTAAAATCGAAAACAGTGATTTGTAAATCTTTGGCCTGTACTATGTTGAAAACAATATAACGGCACTACATTTGATGTTTCACCTCAATTTTGTTGATTTTTCAAGCTTAATCAATCTGAAATTCCACCAGATTCCAAGAATATTTTAATTGTTTTGCATCATAGAGGATGAAAGATCCTTATTCCTTCCAATGTCTTTAGGGTGTTCCCACACATGAATTTTGTGAAATTTGGATCAAGATCAAAAATCAATGTTTTTTGCGCCCATTCACATACAGGGGAAACTCTCACTTGACAGTAAGCGAAGCAATATCGACAACCGAACTGCACATACCTGAACCTTGACCTAAGATTGACCCCAATGTTGGTCTTTGTGCGGGCCCGAATAAGCAAGCTCACGGTTCCGAGTGCGCACGTCAGGAGAGTTCTGTGTCAGAGATCAAGGCACATAAACAAACACACGCTGGTGTTTACACCATGGCAGCAGACCAGTCTCACAGCGATATGTCTCTGGATAAGAGAAACTGCAGCAATACTTGCGTGACTGGGGCTTGCCTGTTACTGGCAAGGTAAAGGAGCTTAGAGCTCTTGTGTATGGGGCCACAGGTGCTCAATGTGGCACCAAAAATCACTGCAAAAGAGGTTAACAGTCATCCTCCGTGAGGTCATCTAAGTGCAGCCAAGTGCAAAAAAGTAACATCGTTCATGCAAAGATTTCGGTCAGAAACATGGCCAAAACAATAGAACAAAAAGATGACGATCGAGCTCATGAGATGAGATGATAAAGGTGTGAAGAACAGTTTCAAATGGGCCTGGATTGAACGAGGGGTCACAGTACAAGGTCATCATTAGATGAGTTTTTGCGAAAGCTCGAGGTTCAGAGAAAAGGCCTCTGCATGTTGTGCTCAGAGGTGATAACTTATGTGTTCCGTGGAGCGAAAACATTGGAGGAGCACTGCCAAACTAAGAAGCATGTAGACGTGGTTAAAATAAAACAGGCAAATCATGTGCTCCCGGGAGCTAGTGCGGCCAGCAAAGAGCCTTCTACATACGGATTACACCCGATGTTGAAGAAACTGGGAGTCCAAAAGGTGCCGACGACAACACAACCCCCACTTGTATCAGTCAACGACAGGGTATCTAATGCTCAGATATGTGTCTACTAATCTTTACATCGAAGAATTGTTTGGATCAGTCTAAAGATGGAGCATGGTACTGGAGTGGGTTTGTCATATGAAAGTTATGAAACGAGTTGAGTTAATATTTTGTTTGCTGCAAGCTCTAGCGACCATAAATGAATTGTGTTATGACCCTGGGCTTCATGTATCATAAATGCAGAGTGCTGTTCTCCCTCTCCTCCCTTGGAGTGTCTGTGTGTGTGCTTTTTGGGTGTGTGCATGGGTGTGTCTCCTGTTTTCCCTCCAGTCCAAGTGGTGGTTCCGGATTGGCTGGACTGGACCAAATTGAGCAGAATGGATTGGTGGAGCAGAGTGGGAAGGCGCTTACTGATTGGAGGAGCTGGGACCTTAGAGGATTTAAACCACCAACCACCACTCGTCATTTTCTCTTGTTTTAAGTTAGGAGTTTAGGTTAGCCCGCTGTATTTCATTTGCAACATTTTGTTTTGTTTACAGGTTTTTTTTTTTTTTTTTAGGGCAAAGAGCTTGTTTTGTTTATTGTTTTAAAAGGTAACTCTGCACCGAGTTCATAAACTACTTAAAGTTTCTGTGCTGCTGGCCCTTCTTGGGAGTGGGAGAGCGGGAGGGTCACCTTAATGTTGTGTCTCTGTCCCCCCCCTAGACCAGGGACATAGCAATTGCGTAATTTAATAGAAAACAAACGTAATTCCCATTAGCGCCTCAATCCTACAAATGTAATTCCCATTATGTTAGCACTGAGCTGACTCCATCACTGCAATACTCCGTCAGTCCCTGTGTCACGGACAATTGTGGTTGAGCTAGCCATGGTTTTTAAAGTCACAGTCAACTGAGTGGCTAGCTAGCTAACAACTAATGTTACAGAATGGTTATGGAAAGGTACTCTGCGCACGCTGGCTATCTAGCTCAGTAACGATAACTTGGTTAGGAGAGAGGTACTTAGATGGCTCGCTACAGCGCTAAGCCACACCGATTTAATCAGCGTTACACTTGGTATTCAGTTTGGCCAGATGGAGCGATTTTTTTTTTTTTTTTGTCCCCATGCTCTCAGCCACACAATGTCACAAAAGTGACATTACCCTAGCTAGGGTAATATCAAAAATAAGTCACGAGCTGGTCCATGGGAAAAGTACCGCAGTTTCGTGATAATGCGCTGGCCAACATTTGTTTATCGAGTAAGTATGCGCCAACGTTCGTGTCTCGAGTAAGCGTGCAAAGCAAACAGCTGATCAAGTAAATGAACACCATATGTACCGGATGTTGACATTCTGCTTTGAATCATGGGATCGAGAAAATCAAGTTTTGATTCTCAATTCTGTTCACACACACAATGCACAGCAAATTTTCGCTATAACTCCTGAAAAGGCGCAAGTCTTACTGCGAATTTGATTGCAATGCAAATCACAAAAACAAGTAAAATTTTTATGTCTTCATACAGAAAAAAAATCTAAATTTGCACCGCGATCCAAAAATCGATTTTCAAATCTCACTTTTTCATGTAGATGTGAACGCCCCTATCATGGAACATTGTCTTCAAACTCTTCAAAGATTTTCTCACACATTTCTGGGAAAATTGGCAATCTGCTGCCCATCTTTGCTCCTGAAGGACCAGGCCTTTTCTGGATGCTGCTTTGTACCAATTCATGATTACAACCACCTGCTGACATCACCTGTTTCATCACATTGTTATTCAAATCTTTTAGCTAATTTAACTTGTTCTAAATTGCCCCATCTCAACTTTTTGGAATGCACAGTGAGCCTGAATGGCAGGAATTGTTCTATATGCGCAAATAAAATGAAGCTGACCAGACAAAACATAAAATATCTTGTCATCACACCATCTGCCATGAAATGCAAGTCAAAGTAAATATAGAAATGACTGATTTTTACGGTCCAACTCCATCTGAGTTAGGGCTGTATTTTAAATATTCCCTTTTTTTTACTTTATTAACATTTTTTTTGTGCATGTCAAACACCTAGAAAGTCACTAAGTCCCTGGCAGAGGGGGTCATGCTCTCCAACCATAAACACAGCTCCTGAACTGTTTGAAATGTCTAGTTTTTCATCTTTTCTTCCACAACATGCCTACATCAAGATGTAACATATTTGCATAATGCTTAAATAGTACCTGCTTTGGCATGGCTTCAAGCAAAACAAGGTAGACCAGAGGCTGGAAGGACTTTGCTTGGTGCATATCACCATGATGAAAAGAAGTGGTTTTCTTCAGTGCAAAGACATGTTCCCTTTGCATGGACATCAGAAGGTAGAGGAAGGCTACCGCTAATATTTACTGCCTTTATTCTCAGAAAAATATTCATCCATACAATATAGCTGCAGGAGTGATGGATTTTTCAATCATGCATATTTGTGATGGCGGCACCAGATGTGATATCAGATTGTTGATACTGCCTGGCATAATTCCGCACTTGGGCATACAGCCCTGAACCAGAAGGGCAGGATCATCAATAATGTGTGGTTTTGTTTACTTTTATCTAACTACCAAATATTTTACTCAAATTGCCATCCTATCACACACATACACACCCCCCACACACACTTAAATGCTGATGGGTATGTTTTCACCTCTTGAACCGGAACGTACCTGGAAACGGAGGCAGCAGTGCATTTCAAATCAAACACCATACAAGAGGTAGCAACAGGCCCGGCGCTAGAACAGGGAATTGGGGGAGCACAGACACGTCCCTTTAAGACAAGAATTAGTCCTGGTAAGTTCTCAATAATTTTCCTTTATTGACGCGTTTTCCAATTATCATAATTGGCATCCAAAGACATGGTTTCTCTCCATATGCGATCTAACAGCGATGAAATCATGGGCTAAATTCAGTACAGTGGCGGAACCAGAACTGATAATTGGGGTGCACAAAACATCCGTTAAAAACAATTATTAGTCCTGACCTGTTCTCAGTCATTTTCATGATTAACAAAAGGTTCACTCCGAGAACACTCCACACTTATCAGGTGCTGCTTGTTCTCCCCGATTAGGTAAGACGACAATCATTCATCTAGATGCGTATTTGTTGTATTTAAATCAATGTTATTCAAAACTGCATACTTGCGCAAATAGCTTGAGCCGCATGCTTTTTATAGCCTATTTAACTGCCAAGTGCCACTTTTTTTAATCAACCCACGCAATACCGAGAGTGAAAGGCGATATTTCATTGGAACGCGGACCAGTTCAATCAACGCAAAGCATTGGCCTATTAATAAGTAAATTATTTTTTGTACTGAATTTAGCCCATGATTTCATCGCTGTTAGATCACATATGGAGAGAAACCATGTCTTCAGTTGCCAATTATGATAATTGGAATAATTGGTGTCAATAAAGGAAAATGATTGAGAACTAGCCAGGACTAATTCTTTTCATAAAAGGACATGTCTGTGCTTGTGATGTAGTCAAGACTGCCTTAGCCCGAGACCAAGACACTACCAAGACCAAAGGGTAGTGAGACCAAGACAAGACCGAGGCCAAGACCAAGACAGACCATTTCGAGACCAAGACCAGAGCAGGACGAGACCGAGACCGAGACCAAAAAAAGTGTTTCACTTCACTGTAAATATGGGTAGTGTTTAGGTGAAAGTAGTTGTGTGTAGCAACTGCATAACAGCTATTAATGCCCTTTCAGAGGATTGAGACTTTATAGGCATTTACATTTTTTTTGTTATGATTCTAATCTGTTCTGTCTTGTTTCTGCCTTGTATGCCATGTTTATTATGATTTTCCCTAGTCCCTGTTATGTTTATGATTATGTTTGTTAGGTTTTGTCATGTTTTGTTTAGTTTTTGCATTTTGCCATGTTTTCGTTTTTGCCATCCCCTTCCACTTTTCTGTTAGATTCCGGTCCATGTTTTATTCATGCCCAGCATTGCACTTTGTCTCCCCTGTCTGGTCTCTTGTTAAGTTACAGCTTCTCCCCAGTCCTGCGTGTCACATGCTTAGGTGATTTCATGGTTTCTGGGTTTCAAACATTCCTTCCAATCTCGTTTGCTTCCTTCGCCTCTCTTTTCTATATTACTAACCAATACTAACAGTTTGTTGTTTTTGTTAAAGTTACTAACCCAAACTAACATTGTATATAATACTAACTTACTAACGAGCACTAGGGATTGTATAGCTGCACTTACTAATTGATTAACTAGCTCTCAGCACTCGCCCTGTTCTAGTCTCCGCCTCTTGCCTTCACTTTGTCTCTCCTGCAATTCAGCGGATCCTCCGCACCTGCTCCACTCTATCCTACCTCTCATTATCTGTGCACATTAGAACTCCCTAACCGGAGCTGTATGTTTTTGTCATAGGTTGTCTCGTGTTCCCTGTCCTTTTTTGGCTTTTTGCCAATTTCATGTGATTAGGTTCTCCCTCATGTTCCCTCCTTTGTAATTAGTCTGATCCCTTCACCCAATCCTAATCATAGCATGTGACTTCCTTGAATGTATTTAAGCTGTCTTCTCACTGCAGTTCCCCGTCAGAATGTTTTCCCAAGTTTACCTGTGCTGCTTTCATTTCGCCTTTGTACTCTCTGTGTTTATCTTCTGACTGGACCGCCTTGACCTACGATTTTTAGATCTGCTCTTTTGTACTTTTGCCTGTATCTGTTTTTTGAACCCTTTTTTGCCCGACTTTGAGTTTTGTGATTGGTGCCCTGGTTACGATTTGGATTTCGCCCTCCTGGATTGTGATTTTTGTCTTGTGGACTCTGTACCTTTGCCTTCTGCCCTGCGGGGGTTACCCCCCCCCCGTTCAATAAAGCCTCTTTTTACTGCAATCCTGTGTTCTCGCAACTGGTTCCAGAACGAATCCTCACATTTTTGCTGTTAGGGATTAGTGTGGTTACACAGTCCAAAATCTGTTGTCACTGTTCCAGAGACATTAAACATTTAAGATTTCCATCCAAAACGAGTAGCAACGGCAGGCGATGAATTCTCATTTTGCTTGCACAAACATGCACAAACGAAGCGGAAACAAATGTAATGGGCTTCATTCAGATTTTCATCACATGCGGTACCAACTTCATGGAGCTGGAAAACAGATGAGCCCCTAAGAGCCATACTGGGCCAACCCATGTTGGGGTACTTTTGAGAAAATGGGACTCAAAGCTGCCAGCCTCCTGTGTCATCTAGAGTTACTGGCAACAATAAACACCGAATGTGTTACAAACTCAAGATACGTAAAATTATGTACATGCACGTCTCATGCAGGTTTTGGATGCCTCTCTGTTTCATTTAAAGTGGGACCTACTCCTTCTGAAGAGGAACCATCATCTGATTCATTTGGGACAAACTCTGGGTCTCTGTCATCTTCTACTTCACCATCATCATCATCAATCATAGCAAGCAATTCCTCATCAGTGAGATACCTAGCTGCCATGTTTACAATGAATTATGGGAAAGTTCTTGGACAGCCCACTATGGCTTAGGCAGTGCAGTGCATATGTACAGGGGAAGAGACATTTGCTTGTATTAACAATCCACGTGGGCAGATTGGGTTGGCCCATTTAGGACATGTAGCTATCAGTTTTCTGTACATACTGACTACCTCAACTAAATTTTGCCAAAGGTGTGGGATGGCCCGGTATGGTTCTTAGGGGCTCAGATAGCCTATGAGGAAAGTTCCCTTGCATGAATTTTGGGATCTCTTGAAACCAGTGAATAGCCTGCCTTATTTAGTGAATTTTACACGGCAAGACTGATATCGGCGGTAATGACAAACTGGGCAAATAGGGGGCAACTACCAACAGTCGACCACCTGCCGTTTTTAGCTATTTTCATCTGGCTGACGGCTTCGGATAAAGCCATTGAAGACATGAAAGTTCAGAACACTCAACATGACACCAGGACATTTATACGACCCTCAGTAGTTACCCTGCATACATAGCTATCCTCAAAACTTCAAAGCCATTCATTTGTAAAACAGCACAAGCTCCCTAATACTATGACTGAGTAGCAATATGCTTCATCCAGTGAATTCGCAAGGAAATTTACTTAATAAAATGCTAGTGATAACTGACCTTACCTATGACCATTAACTCAGCTAGAGCTAGCGAGATTAACTGCACTTAACCAGGGTTAGTCAGCAGATGCTTGCAAACAACTTATATTTCGAGTCCTGAACAGATTATACCGTGCATGCATGTACAACATTTTTACAATAATATGCTAAGTATATACAAGTTGTGTTTGGTCTTGAGACATTTGGGAGTTTTTTTCCTCAGAGTTTAAGAGCAGAGCCAGTCTATGTTAGCTTACCTCTCGGCATGTTTCCTCTTCAAGTGCCTGGTGAAAGTTGACATTGTACCGGCTAGGGTTGGTTACTTTTTCCAATTACAATTGATTGTAATTGTAATTACAATTACTTTCTGGACAGAATGTTCAATTACAATTACTTTTTGATAAAAAATTCAATTAAAATTACATCACAATTACAAGAGTAGTTGATTACAATTACTGTTATTGTAATTGAAAAAAGTAATTGAACCCAACCCTGGTACTGGCAGTCTCGGTCAGGGCAATTTGACAAAATCTGCACACAGCAGAAACTTTTTTTTCTTTGTTATTTCGCATATAGATTCTTTGCAATCTGTATAAGAGAACCTTATAATAGATGAATTAGCTGACATTTTTACTGATTCACTGGACTAATTTGTTGAGCATATGTTGTGAGACAAGACAGAGAGACGGGACGGGAGACCGCGCACCAGGGAAAAATACACAGTGTAACATGTTTTTAAAATAGCTGCATCTTATTGGCTGCATTTAAAGAAGACTGCGTGGTAATAATGAGGCTGGACCAGGACCAGCTGCTTGCCTGGATTTTGAAATTCCCGTCAAGACCGTTATGTCTGAGACCAAGACAAGACCAAGACCAGAGAGTGTCGAGACTGAGACAAGACCAAGACCGGTCTTGAGTACTACAACACTAGTCTGTGCCCGCCCAATTCCCTGTTCTAGCGCCGGGCCTGGGTAGCAACCATGTAACAAGAAAGTGATGTTACAGTATATACCCACTTATCAGGAAGATACTTAGCTAAAATGATAACTATTTTTGATAACTATTATAAACTACCAATAACTACTATAACTACTATAACTCTCGATCATGATAACTATTTTTACCAAACTAAACATATTTCCAACACCAAGCAACTCAATGAACTCGTAGCAAAAATGTCCAAACGGTGCATGTGTCACATATGTGGTGCTATCAAATCCGGAATTTCACTCTAAAAGCAGACTATTGTTTCCAACCGTAAAAATTTTGTCGTTCTATGACCATGGCTTATCAGGCAGTCAAAGGAACAGCTCCAGCATACATCCAGACACTGATTAGACCATACACGCCAACTAGAACACTCCGCTCTGCCACTTCTGGTTGCTTGGCTCCACCTCCTCTTTGCTCCTGCTCATCCCACTCAAGACTGCTGTCTGTCCCGGCTCCGCGTTAGTGGAATGATCATCCCCTCGAGGTCAGAAAGTCAGAGTCCTTGAACACCTTCAAGCGCAGCCTGAAAACCCGCCTCTTCAGGCTCCACCTTTCCCCTACTTCACTGCCCTCAGTTTGACTCTCCTGATGTCACGTCCATGTTCCTTGACTGTCATTTAGTTCTTTTTTTTTTTTTTACTTTACTGGTCTCTTTTGTTGTCTACTGTTTGTTCAGTTGTCACTAATTTCATTAAGCGCTTTTTGTCACTTGAACTATTGGCACTTAACCTCCTTGCCTCCTTGGAGCTCCGCACTTTTGTACTGAACTTTTGCACTTTCGTACGTCACTCCAAATAAGGGCGTCAGCTAAGTCCCTGTAATGTAATGTAATGTAATGACCAAAACACACTGAATTAGCAGCCAAAATAGAGCAAAAATAAACTTCTCTTCCAGCAGCCATAACCATGAATTATGTCTTACCTTAGACATTTTGTGATCAAAGTTGTGTTCGAGAGCACAACATTTCTGCTTACATTAACTCCAAAGTCTGTTTGTCGCTTTGAATTGATTGCTGACAGTCCCCAGATAAATTACCCTGTGTAAGACAGTGCTTGTGAAAACAGCAGCAAATCAATGACATGACATCGCAAACAGGGTTTCCCACCAATGGTCTAATGGTGCAGTCTATTAATTATTTAAAGTTAGATTAAATTACGGATATTAGAGTTGGTGCGGGATAAACACATGTAAAAATAATTTAACACAAGAATTTTAATTAAAATTTTGCTGATATGGTGGACATGGCTGACTAGTGCAGCTCCTTTTTAAGTGATTGTTACTTTGCTTGTATAATGCCAAATTTGTTTATCATAATATTATTGTAACTTCCTTTTGTGACATGATGTATGTGTTAATTGTTTGTATTGCGGGGCCCTCCTGAAAAGGAGACAAAAGTCTCATTCAGGTCCCCAGCAAACATACATCTTACATAAAAAATAAAAATTAACTTTATACTGAATAGTTCCGAATTGAACTGCTCTAATAAACACTATATCTTGCCTTCATTCACAGTCAACCTCGTGGGATTGTCTTGTGTATCTCTTTGCAATTCAGCAGCTTGTGTGTCTATTAAGTGCATGTGTGCAGCGATTGGTTTACGTCCTGAGCGTCTCTCCCCCTTGGCTAAATCTTGTCATGCGGTGTGCATTTAGCAATGGCATTATGAGCATTTAAGCCCTCTAGTTCATGTGCAAGTTGCTGGATTGTAAACTTGCTTTCAGGCAAGGTATTGCAGTCAATGTGTAGTTCACTTCCACTAAGAAGCCATTCTAATCATTCTTTTAATTTGAATAAGCTTCCGATCCAAGTCAGGGTCCAGGATTAGGACCGAGTTCAAGTAAACTCGAGTCAGTTCCTGTTCATCCACTCAAGTCATCAAGAACTAGCTTCCAATCTTAATTGGGGTCCAAGACCGGGACCTCTTTCTTGCCAACACATCCAGTTTGCTCATCTTGTCGAATTTGTCAGGAACAAGCTTCCAATCCTGAACTGGAGCCAGGACTTGGACCATGTTCCCCTCAAGAGCCTCTCAATCCTCTGAAGCAGCTCAGTGCTGTTGGAGCCAGTGTAATACCTGGCAGCATCCCGGTGGCCTGGTCGGTGATTGCAACTCAAGCTTCACCTATTACAACTGTGCTGAACTGTCTATTCTCCTCGGGGTTCCATTCCCGCAATTGTATCTTGGGGTTCCGCCCCCTATCTGCTGTCAATAAAATACCAGTTGAATAGTGCTTCTGACTCCGCGCTCGATTCCTGGTCTGGACCACAACAGTGTACTACATCACAGAAGGTAATAGTAAGAAAAGAAGGCTGCGGAATCAAAAACTACATTAAAAAAAACCCTAAAAATAATAATTACAATGGCTAGAACTTGACCAAATAAACAAATAAAGGATTTAACCTACAAAATTTACCTGATAAATAAGCTTTCTCCAAATGTAAATGGAAAAAATAAGGAGGCACTAACCACACGCAAATAATTGGCACGACATTTCTAATAAACTTTTTTTAATTTATCAACTTGCCAAAACTTCACTGACGTGAGAAAACTGAAAGGTAACAGTGAAAAATGTTACCTAAAAAGCAGCATAAACAGACACAAACTTTATACTAGAATTAGCACTTAAAACTACACAAAACAAACAACCTGAACATATATGATGGTCATAAAGTTTGCCCCTCCAGGTTTGTTTAAGGCATTGTATGAAAGAATAAACTAGAAGCAATGGCAATAAACTAATAAAACTGAACTAACAGACAAAAAACGTCTTTGGCTGGGAAGATTCACAGTGATTTAACAACACATTGTCACCAAAAATGATATAATAGCTGCAGCAAAAAAAAAAAGTGTGTGTGTGTGTGTGTGTGTGTGTGTGTGTGTGTGTGTGTGTGTGTTTTATCCCAGTCAAAACATGCAACTGTTGAAGATGTACTTCTGCTGTCTTGGCATAAGACAAAGGGACAAACTTCAAAACCATCCATTATATTTACCATTGCACAGTCTGCCATACTGTATCGAACCTGAGATGATACATTTAGCTCAGAATAATAACAAGAGTTGGATGGATGCCTGATAATTGCTTACAAATGGCAAGGGATAAAATTCAAAGGGATCATTTTCACACTGATCATTACACAGGGTTTAATTCAAAGGTACCATGCATAATATATAGGCTACGATCTGGGCCAGGAAATATTATTCAGTCAAAACTCCAGGTGTCTTCGCACACTGTGACCAGCACTTTTTGAGTAAACTGAGGACAGATGATAAAATTGAGCAGTGATGTTTGAAAAAGGTGGGCAGTAAATCCTTCTGTACCTGGCAGCATGAATGACCACAGTATTTTACTGTTTCGGTTCATATTCTCAAAAGATTTATTTATTTATTTATTAATGATTATGAATTATTATACTTATCTGTAATGAATAAGGATTGACCCCTGTGCCTGAATCTGATATTAATTGGGATGTTTAATGTAGTTAACAAGGTGGACCATATAAAAGCAGAAAGGCACTTCCACCCTTTAAAGACATATTTAGAAAAGCCAAAAGGCACTTTAAACAGGTTTAAATGGAATTTTTATCATGCTGTTGGCTGATTTTACAACAGCTGAAAAAAACTATATTACATCTACACGTATAAGCCAATTTTCAATCTACATTTCAGAGGTAGGGCTTTGTGTAAGATTTTGATACATGACATGATTAAAGTACTGGTCTCTTAGTATGGCATATTTGTGTGCATTGAATGAGCCCTCTTCAGCAAGTCTGCCTAATTCAACAAAATCATGCCAACGTTAATCAAAGGCTCATTATTTCCATCGAAAAATAAAATGATATTGCTTAAAAAAGCAATGCTTCTGCAATGTAGGCTGGGATATCATAGATTAAAAGCTGCATACAGTGCAGAAAGTTTTATGGTGATATATCCATAGCAATAATTTCTTGTTCTCCCATTAAACCTCCTGAGTTTGAAAAGGGGTCAAATACCAAAAAGCTTTCTATGAAAAGTTTGCTGGTTCAGTTTAACACTTCAATCTTTTGTGGATTGCTGCCTTTGTCACCATGTTAGGACCAGGATTAGAAACATGAGCGCACTTATTACTTGACCTGATAGTCTATATAGAGTAATATATATTGAGTAAGTGGGTCACTGACTGGTCAAATAGCCCAGTCTTCTACAGAGTATCTCAAAAATCTCTGCCACACACAACACCACTGTGATCACAGTAAATGTGTACATTGCGCTGAGGAAGATAGTCTTTTCAAAGTGTTCAGGCACCATGCACTTGGTAACATTGAACAATTTCTCCAGGGCGCTAGCATCACACGTGTAAAGGGGGTGAACCTGGAAGCCAAAAAGATGACTCTGTAGCCAAAATGCTATGACTTCAAGAATGATTCTTAGAAGGACAGAGATAATGTAAAAGACGGTGTATTTGGGCCTTTGGAGAATTTCTTCCTGGTCAATGTTTTTACAAGCTGCATAAAGGTGGAAGACTGCTCCAGGAACCAAAACAGTTACCAGCTGCAATGCCCAGAATACCTGCAAAAAGAAATCCATCCCATTTACATCAACCATTATTCAAAACAAAATACAAAATTTTGAGATTACCATGCAATTGCAAGACATCAAAGGTGAAATGAAAGCTCCATCAGCATACATTATGTGCTTTCTACATTGTACAAAGTAGATAAAAATGAATAAAAAATAAATTAAACATTTTCAAGAGATGGTATGTGAGTCAAATTGCTTTATGTTGTAATACTGAATTGCAGCACATTGACAGCCTCAGATTAATAAATCCAAGATTTAAAAAACCCTTCAGCCTCAGCCCCCTAGTGGTGAGACACAAGCATCCCAAACAATCATAAATCATTACCAGTTTATGCATTGGCACTCAATGTGGACTGATTTTTGCTTCTTTTTTTTGTTGCATGGAGCAAAGCAAGAGTGCGTAGCTGGCGACAAATTGCCACACAAGGACCCTTGAATATTCTCAGTGCTCCATGCGCGTAATGCAACATACCTTTCTGCTCAGATTTTAAAATATGGCATATATTTAGACTAGAATTCCATTTTTCTTTGAGTTTTAAATGCATTTTGGAAAACATAGCCTTCCTGCACCCAGCATAAACCGGTTTAAGTATCTTCATTTTTTAAAAGTAACAGACGCGTCATGATGCAAACTATTGGCAAATAAGATATTTTTAAAGAATTTTTCCATTTATTTTCAAAAATGTATTCTATCAAATTTCCCTTGGAAAAGCCGATAGGTTTCTGTATCACAGCATTAATGTTTCTTGAAAAAGGTCAGATGCTCCTGCATGCTACAGGGGAATAAGTAAACTGTTGAGGACTGAGGGTTTATTTCCGCAAGAGTATCCATAGCTTTTGAGCTTTTTTTAAATAATGCACAGTAACATGGATCATTAAGCATAAAGGTTTGCTGCACACTAATACAGTCATAGTGTGAGGTAAATTTGTTTGCAGCTTCATTAACATTTTTTTACTTCCTGTTTTGTTCCATTGGTCCAGTGTCAATGCAAAGAAATGATTGGGGTTTTCAAAACTTGGCAAAAATAAGGTCTATTATAAAATTAACATGTGGACTGCATGATCCTTTTGCTTATTGCGCTAATGTGGTTAAATACTAGAACCTTTTCAAAAATATACAGGTACAGTAAAAATATTAGAATCACTTGAACATGTGGGGTATAATCTTATGCAATGTTGCATTGTTAACAATAACTCTTTATTGACCGTTTAATGGCATATACCACAATAACGTATACTTTACTTCCTGTTAAGTGAACCCATAAGTTGACAACCAATATTTATTCAGCATGATTTATCAAGCATTGAAAAAATTATAATCGGAGCAAAAAAATTGAATCACAAAATCTTTGGTGCAAAAAAACAGAATCAAACATATTTTTGTTACACATTGTCCAAGTAATAGTTCATTTTAATCAATATTTGGTGGCTCTGCCTTTTGCACTGATTACAGCTCAAATTCTACGCGGCATGGAATGAACCAGTCTTTGGCATTGCTCTCTGGTAACAGAATTCCAAAATATTTTCACGCCTTCCTTCAGCTTAGTAAGATTGCTTGGCTTCATTGAGACTAACTTTTTCTTAGCAATGTTCCACAAGTTTTCAATCAGGTTGAGGTCGGGTGAATTCACTGGCCACGGCAGCCCGAAACCAATCTGACATACTCTTGGCGGAATGAGCGGGCGCCAATTCCTGCTGGAAAGTGAAGTCTTCAGATCCAAAAAGATGTTCGGCAGTTGGTATCATGAAACTCTCAAGCAACTCTTGGTAAATTCCTGCAGTGACTGTTGACTTGATAATACAGAGAGGCCTGACGCCATCCACACTCATACCTCCCCAAACCAATATGCTCTGAGGGAATTTAACACTTGTGCAGCTCGGATTATAGTATAATAGTATAGTAACACGAGGTTGAATCTAATACGAACCTTTTATGCATTTACTCAGGGTCTGGAAAGTTGTGCTTGTTGTCAGTTTGTGGCTTTGCCAGTAAAATGTTCCTTGCAAACTTTCAGACAGTTTGAGCATGTTTTTACAGAGATCTATGGCAAAGAGCGTTTTGTAGTATTTAAATAAATTCCTTTATCATACTTGTTTTTCAAAAACTGAGCAGTGTGTGTAAGTCACTGAATCCAGCCTTATATAATCTTAATAAATGTCTTATTGCCTCAATCATAGAACTATTTTGAAACATGCAACCAACTCCAGTGTAAGCTTGAGAATAACTCCATACAGCAAGGTTAGTTGTGATATGGTGTTACAGCTTAGCCACTCAGAGTGTACAAAACCAATTTAATAAGAACAACTAATTTGTAAGATTTTTTTCACAGAATGAGATGACCAAAGTGAAAAGTGGATAGGAGAGAAATAAGGGAGCTTCTGTGTCTCCCTGCCGGGGACACAGGTGTTGACATTAACATTTGCTGCCAACCGATGCAGTTTTTTAATGCTGCCTACCTGATGGACAAAAATTAATTTGTCAATGTTTGATACAGTCTCGTATCAATGCTCAATTTTTTTTTTTTTTTAAATGTATGAATATTGAATCTATTAACACCTGGATATAGTCTGTTATGATTCAGACAAGGAACCAAAGACAGGTTCACGGTACAATCCACAAGGGATCATTTATTGACAGGAATACGGTAACAAAAGAGGGAAAGGCTGTAGCATAGAACTGCTGAGGGCCAGTCCAGCTAGGTTGGTAATGACTGGAGAGGGAAGGGGTCTATTTACACCCGGGCCAGTGGCCATCCTGGGGGAGAAGGCAGGTGGTGAATGCCCCTTGCAGAAGCAGAACTGCTTGACAGTAGAACTGAGGGATTCAGCAGGAACACAGTCATAATCCTTGAGACCAATTAATGCTTCAGAGATGTTTCTTATAAGCTGACTCAAAGGAACAGGCAGAGACAATGGATTAACAAGAATGCAGTCCAAAACCAAGAGACCAACGTAAAGGCCTGGAGGCTTGTTCCTAGTAGTAAGATTTTTTTGTTTATCATTAATTTATTGAAAATGGAAGAAAAAATACTAGAAGACATAAACTGACTTTAGTGCTTGAAGGAGCACTATGGTGTGGCAAAAAGTAGCTCTAATATCACAAAGGACACCTCGAACAATGCAAATCCACTTGTTTCCGCCTTGGCAGGGGACATGTGTAGCAGACACAATTGATTTTGAAAATCTATTGTGCTACGCCATTATATTCATTTTACCGCGCCATTGCCCAAGATTGAAAACAAAGCTATGATGTATACCGGCACCCTGATTCAGCAGCCACTGTTTCCATTACCACTATTTCCACTAAACAGCTGTAAACAATGTAAGTTGCTAGCTAACTTCGTTAGCAACTACACTTTTGGCAAATGCGCCCATGATTTCCAAAAGACAAGGAGGAGAGAAAGGCTTGGCTGTCAAAAGTCAGGAGAAAAAAAAAGACATTTCGCCATCCCTGCGATCAGTGAGGTGAAACTTGTTGATGGAGTAGCTCCAGTTAACTAGCGCTTCGGTTTAACAACGTTGGCATTTGTCATATGAATCAATTGCCGCCGAGTCACATTTTCAGTCTTCCCTTCCGTGAGTGCGCCTCTTCACCCACCGAAAAAAGCGCATATTTAGGGAAACGAAATGTTGCTCTACACAGCGATACCAAAATAACACCGATTCACTCACTAGTGTTTTTGAAAATGTAATTTTAAAGTAGGCAAAAATGAATGGGAGTCTATGAGCGAATTTTACTTCCGAGTGTATACGCTGCTGGAACAGATGCTTCACTTGAGCGTACCCTATCAACAATCTAGTGTTCTATAATTATATCTATGAGGCAACCTCAAAATATTTAACGTTAGTTCTACAGGAAAAGATGACAATTAAGACAACAGAGATGCCCCTTTTTCACATACCATTCAACATCGTTCAGTCGCATCAAGTCGACAGCTATACCAGAAGCCTAGCCAGCGGCGCCTTGATCACTGTCACTCTCGGTATTTTCATTGTCAGCCTCTGACGCATACGGCTCGTACAAATACAGTAAGTTTCTCACCGTGTCCTCCATGATCGCTTTTCCATCGGTGTCTGAATTATCCATTTCATATGAACCTTCTGACACTGACAAAACCAAACTTTCTTTGTCGCTCCGGTCACCAATGGTTTGTGTTGCCATGGAGTTCTCACTATGATGCCGTTTCAAATAGTCACACTGTGCTGCGGTAACGTGGTTGAAGCTCGGCTACTTAATTTTAAAATTAAAATTTTATCATTCTGAATTACCTTTTTGATATTCTTTTGTTGTCTTTGCAATATATGTGTGTTATTGTTTAAGATTGAATATGGTGGCCAAGGTGCCTGTTTACGTCATACTCACAGGGAATCTGGCACGCTCTCGTTAGTGCTTGTGACAATTATGGCGTCTTCCACGAGCGTGATAATTTGGCACCTGGGGCAATTTGGGCTACAATTACTCATGTATTAGCGTACTGCTGAAAATTATACTGGCTGAGTAGGGTTCACAAGGATTCAGAATAACACAAAAGGCCATTTGTGTGCGATACCATAGTGCTCCTTTAATAGGGTAAGAACCATGACAATCCAGCTACCATACTAACACCACAATGAACGTATATAGAGGGGACATTCACAAAGGGGGCCAGGCATACAAATGATAACACCTGGGAGCAAGGGAAGAGACGAGGGTAATAAATCAATTAACCCTGTAAAGCCTGAACCATGAATTAGTAGCCAAAAAAAATTCTACATTTTTGAAATTAAAATATTTAATGGACCTTTGAACAAAATGCAAAAAAATTTCAAATAAATAATTTGCATATATGACATTCATTTTGTATCATATTTGATATTTTTATGCAGTGAGGTTAAGTTTCAACAGTAGGTACTCGATGCGTACATGTATCAGCTGCGGATTGGTAGTTCATTGCAGGCTGATAAGTTTTACTTACGGACTTACAACTCGATAGCAGTGGGTGTTTACTTGCGCACATGTAGTGGACACAAAAAGTGGTCTCACTGCAACAGAATCGCTGCTTTGGGGACCACAGAAACATCATCACACATGAATAAAACTGGGCTCATTGAATCCACAAGACTCTCAGTTTTCCAGTCATGCCCAATTTATAAAATTCCAAAACTGTTAAGGGACCCCAGTGTGCAGAAATATTCAAATACAACGGGTGAAAATAACACATTGACACTGCATGCAAAAAAAAAAAAACTGCTTGGTTTTTTTCTCAACACTGCATGGGATCACCATAAAAAGAGCATGTCTCACAGGTATACGTAACCCATTTTCATTTAGATATCTAGAGGCTAGAAGTCAAAGGACCCCCATATAATGGCCATGACAGTTTTTCCCACGCCAACATTTAGCCAAGTTTTGGAGCATTACTTGACCACCTTCCCTACAAGCTAGCATGACATGGGTGCTATCATTAGATGCTATAGGTCTTCTAGTTTCACAGGACACCATTAACTTTGCACTAGCTTGAAACGTAAGCTTCATAAATACAACCCCAATTCCGAAATAGTTGGGACAAAGTGTAAATTGCAGGGCTTTCAAAAGTAGCCGGCGACCAGCGATAATCGCCGTCTACTCGGGACATGACGACCGGCTACTCGCGACTCTGATTCTCCATATCATGAAATTCTTTTTGTCACCTTCCTCTTTCTTTAACTTCTTCTTTCAATAAAAGAAGGAGTCATTGCGTTATTTCCTTGCTTTAGTAAGCCATCATGGTTTCCCTCATCGCATATGAACGAGCCTGGCGCAGCCACCGTATGCTGCATTCGAATAGTTTTGATAAAGACTTGAGGTGCTTGCTCAGGCAGAAAATGACATTTCTGACCGAGGATACGAGATGGCTGAACCCCTAAGTAAAATACTAAAAACCTCAACAATATTGTCCTTCTTTAACAAGAAAGGTAAAGATGCACTATGTCTTGCTAACATATGTAACAAGAACCATCATTTCATATGGAACGTTTAGATTACCGACAGTAGCCTATACAAAACTGTTTCCTGCATGGGAAACTTTATTGCAGGCATTGAATTGAAATTTCCCTTAAACTACAAATATAAAATGATGGCGTTAAGTTATTAGTCAATGTAATGGTGTTAAAGTAAAGTGTAATGCCTTACCTATACTACCAGATATCGTTTTAATCATTTACTGGAGCTTTGTCTTTACACGAGTTGGAAAAAGTATGCCAACACCTGTAATTTAGCTGTGCGCTATTCCCTGAGTGGAACACTCATAACGTTAGCTCCTCATTGCAAACTCGTTTTGCGGAATGTTGATAAAGGTTGATCCCGAGTCGGCAAAATCAGCATCTGTATTGGCTTTCGCTTAGCTAAGTTATTTGAGTAGTTATTTGGAAATGGGTTAGCGTTACATCTTTATGCGTACGGTCATGTTTCAGAAATCAGAAAAAACAGCTGCATTTTCTCCACAATTCTTCCCCGCGGCGGTAACCCACCCAGACACCAGACATTTCTGCTTCTCCCGTCCCTTGACCACAGATTATGTCTCACAATAGTGAATATTTTTGGTGGCTGGACAAAGCAGTAGAAAAACAGTGTAAAACTAGCTATAAAGCAATACTGTCAGTGAAAATACACTGAGCGTCGACAAACTGTGATTTAATCATTCACGCTGCTGTCTGATCCAAGTCACTTTCGTATCTGAAATTTGACAAATAGACTCTTAAGCCTGTTTAAATTACTCAAACTCGCGCTTCGTTCTGGGGTGCTTTTCCCGAAATCACAGAAGCTAACTTACAAGGTTGGAATCATTGACTGTCAATGGACGAACTATGTAAGTTGCTAACCTACGCTTTAGGGAAACGTACACCTGAACATGCATTTCAATGCCCGTAAAATGGCTGGGAAGTGGGTCAGGTCGAAAGTGTCTCACTCAGGGAATGGTTATCAAACGGCGTCCCACTCAGGACACCTACGTTAACATGTTAATAAAAGTTACTTTTATAACACTATGTGACACAATTTATTTTCCTGGTTTGTGTATGGTATTTCTTTATTGCTTATGTTGTATAAGGAATAGAAAATTCCCATTATTTCCTTCAAACTTTGCTTTTGTGACCAAGATACTGAAATTTAGAAATTCGCCTATTTTCTGTGTAAAAATGGAAAATTTGCATTTTCATTTACATAAGGTATGAAAAAAACAAAACATAAATCAAATTTTATTTAATTTGTATAATATCAAATCTTCCTATTTAAACAAGCAAAAATTGTCTGTCTTGCCTTCTTGAGCTTTTTTTTTTTTTTTTTTTTTTTTTTTTTGCAGTGGTCTTAGGCAAAGTGAGGTGCCGAAAGTTCGTGTTGATCCTTGACAGGCATGCCAAGATATACCTTGTTGGCTTCATACATTTTAACAGTTGCTGTCACAGAGTACTTTTTTGCTCTTATTCTGATAAATTGGTCACATACATTGCAGAATGCATCTAGAGAATGCTTTGCAGCTTCTTGATGCCAGCTCTGAAAAATTCTGATATATCTACATGTTTACTTGGGCAGCTAGAACTAAACTGAGGTGGTGAGTGGTGAGTAGTGAGCTGCCGTGTAGATATTACTATGGAAAGATCTAGAAAATTTTAAAAAGGTTCTTGAAATACTTGTAAGTTCTACAACATCCTAGAAAAATTCTTAACTTCTTGGAAGTTGCACAACATTCAAGAAAGTTCTTAAATGCTTGTAATCTCAAGAAAATTCTCTGTTAGCAAACCAGCTCTATATCTACCTTTAATGTCCTGGAAAATGGATACTATTTGAAAAAATCATTACCCAAGTCACAAAAGCAAAGTTTGATAGGTCTTCTCCTTTTACTTTAGGTATAATTGGGAAATAACACTTTCTGCCCAGGAACAGGAAAAAGTTAAAAATTTTGTTACATTGTGTAATGGGCAACATGTTTCAGTTAGATCATGAAACCAGTCATTTCTTGAAATAATAAATTTTTTGTAGTCATTTCATGAAATGACTTAAGATTGACGCCAGCCATTTCATGAAATGTCCAAAAATTTTATTTTGAAAATAAACTGAAATACGATGGTATTCTAAATGCTTCAGGTTTCTGATTTCACTGAAGCCATTTTCCCCTTCGCTGTGAAGCTCAAATCTTGAATTATTAAGCCTTAAACAGGGAAACACATACATTTTCTGATTTGGCTTCTGCACAAAGGGGTTTGTTGTGTGTATCTAATTTTAATAACTGATAATCTGAAGTGACAATACATGTGTACAGTAATGCATCATGAGCAAATAAAGACAAGCATCCTCAAAAATATGTATGTTAAAACTAAAAAAAAATTGAATTTACATCACCAAATGACAAGGAAATCAAACGCTAGAAGCAAATTTTTTAATTTCTCCTTGTAGAATGCCCCCTGGAGGGCTTTGCGCCCTCAATGCTTGGATTCTCAGCACCTCCACTGCCAGCCATAGCCACCTACTCTACTCTGCCTGCCGCCTACTCCAAAAACTTTTGAAAGCCCTGAATTGTGAATAAAATCAAAACGCAATGATTTCAAATCACACCAGGCAGTATTTTATTCACAATTTAACAGAGATAACACAGCAAATGTTGAAACTGAGAAATTTTACTATTTTATCCATAAAATGAGCTCATTTCAAATTTGATGGCTGCTACAGGTCTCAAAAAAGTTGGGACAGGGGCCTGTTTACCATGGTGTAGCATCCCCTCTTATTTTTAACACAGGGTGGAGGCGTCTGTGCATTGAGGAGACAAGTTTCTTGAGTTTAGCCATTGAAATTTGATCCCGCTCTTGTTTAATACGGGCTTCCCGCTGCTGGAGAGTTTTGGGTCTCCTTTGATGGACTTTTCGTTTGATTATGCGCCAAATGTTCTCAATCGGTGAAAGATCAGGACTGCAGGCAGGCCAGTTCAGCACACGGACTCTTCTACCACGAAGCCATGATTTTGTAATAGCTGCAGTATGTGGTTTTGCATTGTCCTGCTGAAATACACAAGGCCTTCCCTGGAATAGATGTCATCTGGATATGTCATATGTTGCTCTAAAACCTTTATGTACCTTTCAGCATTCATAGTGCTTTTTAAAACTTGACAGTGTCCCACACCATATGGACTAATGCATCCCCATACCATCAGAGATGCTGGCTTTTGAACCGAACGCTGATAACAGAAGGGGTGGTCTTTCTCCTCTTTAGCCCGGGGGACACGACGCCCATGATTACCAACAAGAATGTCAAATTTGGACTCCTCTGACCACAGGACACTTTGCCAGTTTGTTACAGTCCATTTTAAATGAGCCTTGGCCCACAGAACACGGCGGCGCTTCTGGATCACGCTCAACAATGGCTTCCTTTTTGCATGATAGAGTTTTAGGTGGCATCTGTGGATGGCATGGCGGACTGTGTTTACAGACAGTGGTTTCTTTAAGTATTCCGGGGCCCATTTAGTAATGTCAATGACAGAATCATTCCGGTGAGTGATGCAGTGGCGTCTGAGGGCCCGAAGATCACGGGCATCCAGTAAAGGTCTTCGGCCTTGTCCCTTACGCACAGAGATTTTTCCAGTTTCTCTGAATCTTTTGATGATGTTATGCACTGTCGATGATAAGACCTTCAAAGCCTTTGCAATTTGACATTGAGGAACATTGTTTTTAAAGTATTCCACAATTTTTTTTTTTTTTTTACGCAAGCCTTCACAGATTGGAGAGCCTCTGGCCATCTTTACTTCTGAGAGACTCAGCCTCACTAAGACATCCCTTTCATAGCCAATCATGTTACACATCTGATGCCAGTTAACTTAATTACTTGCTAAATGTTCTTTCAGCTGATTCTGTTATATATTAATTGCTTTTTCAGCCCTTTTTTGCCTGTGTCCCAACTTTTTTGAGACCTGTTGCAGCCTGAAAATTTGAAATACGCTCATTTTGTGGATGAAAATGTAAAATGTCTCAGTTTCAACATTTGAAATGTTATTTATGTTCTATTGCAAATAACATTGGCTCATGTGTTCTGAAAGTCATTGCATTTTGATTTTATTCACATTTTACACATCGTCCCATCTATTTCGGATTTGGGGTTGTACAGTAATGTCAGCAGAGATCGCCGGCATTCCTGCTGATCTCTTAGGGTTAAAAATTTGTAGTTTCACATTTGATACATAAATTTTCATCTCGTTTTTACTACAAAATAAGCAACAAAATATTGTGTTTATTTATAAGTTGTTTCAATCCAGTAAATATTTATATTGAAGTATTAGTAACAATATAAAAGTTATTCTTACAGTAACTTTGTCAAAATTAGCAGAGATTTTCATAAAATAACCAGCAGGTTAGTGACTGGGGGCACACTCAAAAAAATGAAATGTTATGAAATGTTAGATTTACTTAATAATGTTATGTCAGCTGGTTCCACAAAACTGAGTTAAGTACATTCCACTCAATGCAACTAATTAAACTGGCCAAAAATGTTAGAAGTCAAATAAAGGTTACGCAAAGCAATTGCGTGGAACCAGCTGACATAACATTATTAAGTAAATCTAACATTTCATAACATTTCATTTTTTTGAGTGCAGCCATCTTTGATTTTGTATTCTATGTACTTCAACTGCCTTGACCACCAGGGGGCAGATGGAATGTCAGATTGCATACATCAGGTTTTTGAAGGAAGTATTGACCATGTAGATGACACAGAGGTCACAGAAATTCATATATCAAATATAATACAAATGGCGTTACAGGGTTAAAGGAGTCAAACTGTAAAAACAAAAGCAAACAGTTGGCACATGATGGGAACGAACTAATGACACCTAAAGGTTGTGATAATACTCCATCTATCTTCACCCATTGGTACTTCCATTTAAATATCCACTGATGGTAAACTAATAGATTGATGGATGGATAAATAGACCTGCATGGATTCCTATCCATCCATAAATTATATTAACAAAAATATAGATAAATATACACACACCAATCTATCCATCCATCTATCCTGAACACATATCTATCAATATCTACATTGGACATTTAGGCTAAAAATATAGTGAAAAGACATTTTTACGAATCAAATTTGAATATCGGGGCTTACAGACAGTTGGATTACGCTGCACGAGCAGTATTTTTAATGTTGGTTTTTTAATGTTGTTTTTACGCTTGAAAAAGTGGTCTCCATTGACTTCAATTGATTTGGATTTGTCTTCAATGTTGTTTTTCTTTGTAACTCCAAAAGTGTTTTGGGGAAGAAAGAAATTCATGGACCCTTCGATTAGCCTTGGGGTGGGTAGATGATGAGTGAATTTTAATTTTTGGGTGAACTTTTCCTTTAAGTGTTCATTTGTTGCAGTGACGCATGTTGTTCTTCAACAAACATGATTCATCTAACTCAAATATTTCAGAAACTAAAATGTGTTATGTTTTGCCCTGCCCTCCCTTACATCACACACTGGCCTCAGCACATCAGCTTGTTCAAATGTTGTGTGACACCCAAGGTAGGCGTCCGCTTTAACCCATTAATGACCAACAACCAAAAATAGCACCTTAGGGAAAAACCCCACAGTTTGAGTTCTTAATGAGGTAGGAACTTGCTTTTTGGTGTGTGGCATCTTGGAGTAAGTGGCTACACATAACCAATTTCAAAATTGTGGTAGAACATATTTATCGTATCATATTTCGGGGTCAAACTTTGATTTTTGGAAAATAACTCAAAAATAAGTTCAACAGTCATTTGACAGGTTATATAACCTGTCATGTATCAGATGTACACTAAAGTGTTATGAATGTACTTATAGCACAACCTCTCCTGAATCCAACGATACCAGGCATTTGATTCAACTCTGTACAGATCCTGAGATACAGCCCTTTAAGTTAAGGTACTATTTTTAGTTGTTGGTCAAATATGATAGCGGATTTTTTTCAAATTTCCAGTAAAATGCCATGGAAATATAAGTTCCGGTTATGACATGGTCAAAAGATTTAAGGCATTTTTGTTCCACCCACAGACAAGTAAGAATCAATTGGGAAAAGGTTTCATTTGCTGTTTTGGGATGTGGCATGATTGGAGAGATGTCTCCATGACCATTGATTTCAATGCATTTCACTGAGGTTTACAAAAAAATGCATTCAAGTGAACTGATGACCTCTCTCTCTCTCTCTCTCTCTCTCTCACACACACACACACACACCTACACACATACACACACACAAACACTGACAGAGAGAGAGAGGATGAAATGAATGTCTGAAATTGTATTGAGGTCATTACTCTCTGGGCCCTATCTTACGCCAGAGTCCCTAAACCCTATATTTGGGGATTTAGCATTGCGTAAGAGGCGTTCCCCCGCAAAAGTTGCTATCTTGCACACCTGCCTATATCCCTAAAACACCTGCGCTACCCGTTATATTATGCATAGGCGTGGTTTGGGCGTTACGCCAGTTAAACCAATCAGTGTGCCAGGTGCCATTGCCTTTAGGAGCAGGCTGCGCTATCCCAAATCCTCAAACCGAAACCCGTGATGGAGAGAGGAAGGTCGCCACGTTTCTCCGAAGACGAAGTTAAATTGCTCGTGCATGAGGTCAAATCCAGACAGGGGAGGATCTGTTTTTGTTAAGTTAATCATGAATTGTATTATCATTATTATTATTTGACATTGACATATTGTTTAATGTTTGTTATGTAATTTAAAAAAAAACATCAAGCCTACCCCTTTTGTGATGGAAACTTCAAAAAAAAAAAAAAAACAAGAAAGAAAAAGAAAAAAATACGTTTCGCCATGATTGGGTCATGCCTCCAACTGAGCTGAGTGGGTGTTGGAATGACCCACTAGCATAGAAAAATAGTGCCACAGTAACCCTAACAGCAACGGGCAAGGCATACAGACAGCTGGCAGCGGTGTATACATCATCTGCAACCAGGTGACATAATTCCGTCATTGCCTGACGGGAGAGGCGCAGTTTTGTCACGCGTTCTCGTTCTATGGGAAATAATACTCAGGGCCGGCGCTAGACCTGAACATTTGGGAGAAAATATCCACCCTTTACTGACTACAATTAGTCCTGGCTAATTCTAGATGGTTTTCCCTTATTAACACGTTTTCCAATTCAAGAATAATCAAGTAGCAATTGAAGACACGGCTTCTCTCCCCCATGCGATCTAACAGCGACAAAATAATGAGCTACATTCAGTACAGAAAAATAATCTAATTATAAATAGGTCTATGCACTGGCACTCAGCAACGGTAATCTTTTTTTTCCAGCGAGAGCGGAATTTCAGAATTCTTTTGCGAATGAAGGTAATTTCGGTGACAAGAACGCACACCTGTTTTTGCAGCACGGTCACGCAACTTGCTGTAAAAAAAAAAAAAAAAAAAAAAAATAGACAGCTGTCCGATTGGAAAATGTAAACGGACGAAACCACGTACTTGTCACCAGACTTACCTTCATTCGCTGAAGAGTTCTGAAATGCCGCTCTCGCTGGACAAAAAAGTTACGTCGCTGAGTGCCAGTGCATAGACCTAATTATAATTAATTATTTTTCTGAACTGAATGTAGCCCATTTGTCGCTGTTAGATCGCATAGGGGGAGAGAAGCCGTGTCTTCAATTGCCAAATGGGTAGCGGGTGGTTTGAGGACCCGCTATACACTTTCCCTAACCTGGGTGGTCAAGATAGCAATTGTAGGGAAAGCGCATAAACACGCCCACGAGCACACCTCCAGGCGCAAATAAAGGATTCGGCATAATGTATAGCGGGTAGTGTGGCCGCAAGATACCGTTTAGGGATAGTGGAAGCTGCTAAATGCGTAATTCACGGGTCGCGGGTAGTGGCAACGGGTAGGGCAGTGTGAAAGATAGAGCCCTCTCTCTCTCTCTCTCTTTCACACTCAACACACACATCTTTGTACTTATATCTTTGTGAGGACATTACATTGACTTCCATTCATTTTTCCTGTGTCTCTACAGCCTTTCCCTAATCTTAACAATAAGCAATGTATGCCTAACCCAAACCCTTACCCTAACCTTAACCTATCCCTAATTCTAACCTTACCCCTAGCCTTAACTAATAAGTCACAATTTGCCATTGTAGTTGGGAGGACCGGCCAAAATGTCCTCACTTCCCAAAAAAGACTTCACTTTGTTGGTTAAAAACGCATGCCGGTCCTCAGTACGTAGCAAGTACAAGAACACACACACACACACACACACACACACACCTACACCTCTTTCTCTCTGTATCTTTCTAAAACACATGCACAGAGAGTGAGAGAGAGAAGGTGCCGCAAAGCATAACAATGTACTGTTTTGGTGATAAATGCAACAACTAACATTACTAACAGTACTGAAGGAAAGGAGGGCCAGATGAAAGTGTCACAAAGTAGAATATTGCCATGTTCTGGTTGAAAACTAACATTAATAAGAGTTTATCATTACTAAAACTACTAATATGAATTGTCCATTTAAATATTGCATATAATTACAATTTCAATGCATTGATGTTAAATACTGCCATAATTTAAAACTTTTAAAAACTTGAATATGTTGGCCTATTTTGAGATGCTGTTATACATACATGTATAAACCACATTCTACATTAGTAATTTTAAGATGCTGTCGCATACAACCTAGATTTTGTAAAGAGTCTTCAGGTGTTAATAAAGTAGAATTGATTAATTCTTTAATACTCTCTGAAGAGAGAGAGTGTGTGTGTGTGTGTGGGGGGGGGTTTGGGGGGGCAGGGGTGTGTGTGTGTGTGTGTGTGTGTGTGGAGGGTGATAGTGAAAGGGAGGGAAGACAGACAAAGAGTTTAACTCCCTTTTGATAATGCATTTTTACTCCTATTGGAACTCCCATAGGAATACAATGGAAAATGTGTGTCAGGGCTGAGATGATGTAATACTCAGCCAAGAGGAAGTAACATATGGTATTTGTTTCTTCAGAAAATGCACCATAGGCGTGGGTGCAAAGTGTGTGTAAAGTTTTGTGATGATCCGACATTCCTAACCTGTTCATCTAGAACTGTTATCATGAAAATTGAAAAAAACCGCTATCATATTTGACCAACTACTAACAAGACTAGGTGCAGCCTAGTATACGGCTGGGCCGCCAAGTGCTGTATGAGAATGTGGACCCAAGAAAAGGGTGCTAAATGAGGCAAAGCTCACACAATTATATGAAGTGCAAGTTTAGTGATGAGCTGGAGCTCATAAATTATTTACAAGGTAGGTGGGGAGAGTGTGAGAGTGTGGGAGTGGGAGAGTGAGAGTGTGAAAGAGTGAGTGTGAGTGAGAGTGTGTGAGTGAGGTAGTGGGAGTAAGTGAGTGAGGGAGTGGGAGGTAGGGGGAGTCTTGAGTAAGGAAAACATATCAAAAGCAAGTTATACATTTGAATAGACAAAGAGCTAGAGTAAGGGTAGCGGTTATTGATTTTGTGAATGTCAATTTGAGAGAGACAGCAGCAGCAGATGTAGATGGCAGTTAAAGTATGTATGTATGTTCCTGAATCATTATGAAACAATTAAGTTATCATTACAGTTGTGCTAATCGGGGACATGACATCACTTTTGTGAACACATGGCAGTTCCTATACAGTGAGGGTGTAAGAATGAACGTCAAAGTTTCCTTTTTTTCCCCATGTTTCTTCTTTGGGCGTGTTATGGACAAAGAATCCACAGTTTTGAGTAAAACAGGTTAGTAAATATGTTTGAGTGAAGGAGTTGCCAAGTGTTTATATAAAGCATTAGACGATATTGGTGATGGTTGAATATGGTTAAGTATGTGACCAAAAAAATTGAAATGCAATTAATTTTAATGAATTTATGACCTATTGAAAGCTCTTGAAAAGGCCATGTAGTTGACACCAAGATCATGAGAATTGGCCAAGAAATAAGAAAGTTTTGGAATTTTATAGTACCCCCAAATAGCGAATTGTTTGGTATTTATTTTAGTCACTGCAAATAAAAAAGTGTGTTGCAAAGTGAGCAATTTAGGTCAATTTTACCTCAAATATGGTAGACAGTCAAAAAAGTGATATAATCAATGTTTAAAGAAATGAAATAGAATACAAGAATTCAGGAAAGAAAGCATGAACGATTTTCATAAGTGACAGTTACAGCCTGACCGAGTATTGCACTTTGTCTCATAGCTATTATGATAATCAGAGGTGTATAAAGTACTGGAAAAAATAACTAAGCAAAAGTAGAAGTGCCATAACTGAAAGTTACTTTGGTAAAAGTAGAAGTGACCCATAAGAAAATTACTTGAGTGAAAGTCTTAAAGTAGCTCACATTAAAAGTACTTAGGTACCAAAAGTATTTCCAGAAAGAATATACTTAAGTATCAAAAGTGCGAGTATAAATGCAAAGTATTTTTCATAGTACGCATAGAAAGAAGCAAAGCAATCACTCTTTGTTCTCTCCTTGTTCTCTTTAATCAATTTTCAGGTGAATGAAAAATACAGTATTCAAAAAACAAACAGGCAGTCTGTCCTTTATGTACTTCTTCTTCGAGTTTACTGGTGGTTTAAAAACCACTATAATTGACTATAATTAATGGTAGAATTACATAGTATCAATACCATGCCGAATTTTTCTACTAATTGGGATACCATTTGCTCACTGTAGCTGAAGTGGTTGCTGCAGAGGACAACGATTATTTCTGAAGCAAGAGATAATTTTTTTTTAATTGCTGGATAGATACTATGGGCAAGTATATTGAGCAGTTTGCACATCAGGCTTAGCTGAGGAGTTTTATTCAGGCAACTCCTGAAAACCATGGATTGGAGTGAACTCATCCATATTCTCAATCGCGTTCAAACTCAGCTTGCTTGAATATTCAATAACTGATCCTAGAGTGGTAGAATATTGTAACTGCGCGCATAAATTTGCAGCTCCATGTCCGCTGTCGGACACATCGCACATAGATACCCCGCCGAGCACCTTTGTTCTTCTCAAACACACCAAATCCAGATAATCCTTAAATGATGAATCACATTCATATTTTAATTTGTAACAAGTAAAAAAGTGGCCAGTGTCAAAGTAACGAAGTGAAAGTATACTTTTTATCTTTTAAATGTAGTACAGTAAAAGTTCAGGTTTAAAGAAAAAACTCAAGTATAAATCCTCAAACTATTTAAGTACTGCAACGAAGTGCATGTACTTCGTTACTATACACCTCTGATGATAGTGTATCCCATTGTACCTGTCTTCTCTCGTATCGGTTGCGAGATTCAATAGGAAGATTAAGGAAATAATCCTGGTACCGGCTACGAAATTCAAACAGGAGATGGAGGAATGGAACACATCGTACCAATCTATCGTGAAAGAATCTTAACAATGGTCGGACACTGAATGTGTTTTTAATTCCCCTGTTCAACCTCGCAACCGATACCGTCCTCCATGCCTGTTAACTGTTGTATCGGTTGCGACAGTTAAAAACAAATTCCGACCATTGTTATGATTCTTTAATGATAGATTGGTACGATGTGTTACATTCCTCTTTCTCTATGGAATCTCGCAACTGGTACCAGAGAAAACAAGCGTGGAGGACTGAAACAATCCGAACCAATCTAGCGTGAAAGAAGATTAGCCTAATAATGGTCGGATTGTGCTCGTAATGCAACAAAATCGAATGGAACTTTTTAAAAGACCGGGAATCTAGCTAGGGCAAGCACATCATATGCATCCGCTATATGAATATTTAATCCACCTTTTGCTGTCCATTACAAGAAAATACACATTAATTTTCGTAAAATGGCGACCAATATCGCCAAGAAACATTCACTGGCGTCAAAAATTGCGCATTGTGAACATTCTATATTAACAAAATGTGTTTTAATTTAACAGTACATTTACCTGATTATTGCAGTCTATTGCTAGACTGGATTCAATCAGAGCCATTCTGGATTCAAGTACTGGTCATGTTATGTTGGCGTAGTGGGTGCAACAACATAGTGGAGAAGTAGCTACTTCAATGACGGGGTGTCCAATCCAGCTTGGCACGATCTTTTAAACTTAATATTTTCTTAAATTTATGTTTTCATTGGTGTCGGTTACAGTCGCTCTCATAGATACAATGAAAGCGGCCACCACAATTGCTTCTGTTCCAACGAATCAACTCATTCATTCTTCCGGTATTCTTGAAAGTACTGAAAAGTAATAGTGCCGGCACCACTTCCACCGTGTACGTAAATAGTCCGTCACACGTATAAATGAGTGTGGCGCGTTCAATTCCACTTTATAATTTCCGTTTCTGCGGCAAACTCTCAAATCCAAGATCCAACAACAGCAAAGTATTCCATTTCTGTTGCAATGTCTCAAAGCCGAAATTCCGAGACCCATGTATTTCTAATGCAAATACACAGACCAGTAAATACCAGTGAAGTCGACGCCCGGCCAGCCAGCCAGCCAATCGTCGGTCAACCAATCGTTGAAGTTCTTCTCCACCGGCCAACCAATCACTGAACAGCCAGCCAGCCAATCGCGGGCAAACCAATCGTTGAAGTGCTTCCCATTCGGCTGAACAATCGCTGAATTTCTTCCTCGCCAGCCAGCCAATCGTTAAACTTGATCACTCAGGCACTCACTCACTCACTCAGCGACATTCGCGTTTATGGGGCTTGGCCGCTGCTCGGCCCAGCCCAAAAACAGTACTTTAAGGAAAATGGGTGCTGTAGCCACATACTTCGACCGATTTGAAAAATTCCAACTGATTTGTGCTATGCTCAGCTAGTACTTTCAGTGCTGTAAAGGAAATTCAAAATTTCCACTATGGTCATTAATGGGTTAAGTTCACTGATTGTTCATGGTAATGCATCATCCAGAGCATTACCATTTTATGAAACACAAAATGTTGCATTTTCATGTGGTGCATAAATTTTCACTATACAAAATGCACACCCCACCTCAAGCAACACTTCTAAGGGACCTAATTTTTGTGAGTTCTAAAAACCCTATTCTTTTTTCCTATGGACACTGGAGCGATGCAACAGGAAGTGAAAAAATGCTAATGAAGCCGCATACAAAATGACCACATGGCTGTTTCTCAACATCAGCATATTCAAGCCAGGGAATGTCCTGCTTGTATTTTAATCATTTAACGATGTTAAGCCTTCAAACATATTTTGACTCAATGTAGGCCTGTCATTAAAAATTGACAGGTCAGATATTAAACTGGCGTTTGACACTCGAATGTTGAATGGAGACCCACTGATATTACATTGCAATCTCAAATTATTACATTTAACCCCTTAAACTCTACATTTTTCACTTAAGTTTTCCTTGAAGTATGTTGTGTATTCAAAGTCAGAAAAAGCATTTTTCATAAGGTAGGACAATGTCATTTCCATATCTTATATCTGCTGGATGCATTACTTCAGTGAAGCTACATCACACTTACATCTAAAAGAAATATTCAATCCCCAGACACCATGTTTTTATGGCCACGGCATTACACCAAATTGATAATATCCAGATCTTGTACATAATTTTATATGCATTCTCCTGCAATTCATCAGGACGTATTTGGGATTGCTAGAAACATTGGCATCTCAACAAGGATTTAAAATAGGTTTGGAGTTACACAAATTTTAACACAGCAGCTGCACTTTACAAACCCTGTATGCTTCCTGTAGATTTTATGGGGTTAATATTCATGTTGTTCTGGCAGGTAACACATTATACATTGACCACAGGGTATTATTTTTTCCTTTTATAAGATGTTGTACATTATAACTGCATGGCACAAAGGTACTGGATTTACCTGAGGTGTAATTGGTCTGAATTGGTTATAACAGTAGAGGTTTAGCTCCCGCCTGTCAGGATCACAGCTGAAATGAAGAGCCTCATTGCCATAAACTGCAAAACCCAGGACTCCCAGAAAGAACATGCGCACTGAGCCGAAGAACAGGGTGTGAAACTGGCCAATCACTGTTGGAGGCCTGAGCTGAAGCACAGAAAGGAGAGAAAAACGCCATGTTGTATAATGACCCGGGATGCCAAAGCTATGGTTTATGATAGCTCAGCCCAGATTGGCAGGACAACATATTTTTGGCTAAAACATTGGGCTTTACTTTTACAGACAAGTGACAGATGGCACTGCTAATATACTTTACTACATATAAATGCCATTTAAATTAAGTTTAACTTGAAAAAATACTTTCCATAATATGCTATTTATACAGTAACAGCCGCTTCCTATTCTGTTAACCAACAAAGATACAAACTCTTCCCATTCAATGAAATGACACAAGATAAATAATAGCTTACTGGGGTTACAGAAGTTTTCAGATTTGAGTTGTGAAGTTCCCGCAAATAGAAAGATGATGAACATCAATCCATAAATAAAACCAAGTTTCCCCAAAGAATTGTTAAAATTTCTAGCCAGATTAATAAAAACAATTAACCCATAGCCTATTGCATCTTGTCTTTCGTAGTAATACCTGCATATATGTGTAGCACCGTCTACATCGTCTCAGTTAATCTACCACAGGTTTACTTTTAGTAAATCACATACTTACACATCCTTCATAAAAGTTCTTAATATAATTTAAAGACATGACCTGGCCTCTGCTTTTCCAGTTCAATTATTTGGTCGCGCTTTCCCTTCATAGCCAATCTACTAGCATCTGGTCAACTCGAGCTATAATTCTGTAGCTCCTAAAGACCTTTGGGTGTAAAGCCCCTGTCAATGCATATTTTTCTTTTATCCGCGGTGCCCTCATCAATTTACAAACTCCGAACAAAAAAAAAAAGACAACAAAAAGGAACAACAAAAGCACGGGACATGTGGCCCACTCATAATCCCTGGTGGACCCAGTCAGCGAAAAACAGGTCTTGTATAGTACAATGGGAAGCGAGAAAAAAATTTAGCAAAACACAATGCAAATTTAACTGTCAAGAGTAGACGACAAGATTATTGGAAAGCCATCCAAAGCGAGATTTTACAATCAGATCATTTCTAGCGAATAAAACACCACAGCAACATCTAACAAAATGAATCGCCGTTCTTTATTTAACGCTAGTCGAAAGTGATCCGTCCCATGTGTGGCAGTCAGTCTGTAACATGAATTACCAGATTATTTCTAAGTGGACGACAGAAAAAAAAAAAAAAAACTCGGCAACCAATTGTTTAAGAAAAAGGCGCCTGTCCAAATCGACAGTTGGACCATCGTAAAAATAGGCTATAAACTTAGTGCTGTCAACGCCGCACACACTCCGCGAATGATTCAAGTAGTTACTAGTAGAACTGCAACCTGCTGCGAAAGTTGACGCCTGATCTGCCATTTCAGCACACTGCAGCAGGAATTATCGCGTTGGACCAAGGAAAGTCTGAAAAAAATTAAAATGAAGTCCACACACCAACCGTAATCCAGGCGGAGTGTTGTTCATTCCCCCCATTCAATCAGACTTTGGATCCCGTCTTCATGCCACTCATCTATTTCGATGGAGAGTGGTGCGTAACCTGGTGGAATACCATTGAGGAAGCGCTACTTTTATCATGATAAGTTTTACAAAGACAAGAACATGAGTGTAGACGACTTAGCAAAACATCAGTCCCCTCTGACATCTGCCGAAATAATTACAGAAGTATTAACGGAAGCGCACATTACCCAAATTAAGATAACAGGGTTCTGCAAGTATTCAGCGATGGCCACGTGGTCTATGTGACGCAAGCGTTCAACTCCTGCTGGGCACATCACTTAACATAAAGCCGCAGAATTTTGGTGTTTCGGGCGCATGTCTGTAATAAAGATTCTTTCCACTCCAGCAGTATTTTTGGCAAGTCCAGCCATCGCCTCCCTCCCACCCGTGTTTCGAATGGCTTATCGTTCATTGTGAGTCACCAAGGTGCAAACTTGGGGCATTTCTCATCTAACAAGTAATAACCTGTAGATCTCGCGTGCGTCATCAGGAGGAGCTACTGTTGCGAAGATAGGAGATTAAACACGCTCCATCCTCCTGTTGCTTGGGACATTATTCGCTAGCAGCGTCTTACCTGGAGCACAGACAGGGCTCAATCCGCAGCAGCGATATGGGAGCTCCCGCGCCACGCTTCCTTCTTATTGAATTGTCAAGTCAATTCGAGATTATGAGTTAATATGATCATATTTTGAATATAAAAGGACAGCAGATTTTATATTTTTGGGACTGACGAAGTGCTTGAAATTGTAGTTGCCTGATCCAGATTATATGAGGAAATATGCTTACTGAGTATAGGATAGTGATTCAGCTCATTTAGGCTCCCACTAAAACTGTGTTTTGAGGAAAACTAGATTAAACTCAAAGATATAAATGCTCATGTCTTTCATGCCACCGGGATGTAGGCAATAGCAAGATTCAGAGTGACGACCAATATAACGCAGTGATTGATTCCAGTCATGCGCAACACATTTCTTAATTGTTTTTACATATTTTATATTGATATAACGCGGCACTCTGTAAACTAATTGGCGGCGAACAGGGCGAATAACCCCAAGATCTAGGTTCGATTCCCAGGTGGGGCATCTGCTGGTGCAACTTAATCAGGAACCGAAATCCAGAATGGCAAGTGAATAGGCCTATACAGGTATGAATCATGGTACGAATAAATAAGTCAACATAACCCTGAACAAATCGCTTGGAATAAGAATGTGGCATCCTAATTGGCCTTTATAACAAGGTCCAGAATAATCAATAGCATTTGATCGCACTGCTCTAACCCTATTTCAAGTTAAGTACAAGTATGTCGGATAAACCCACATGAAAAGAATCTATATGAACATATATGCGCATATATGCAACCTATATGCCGCATATGTGCTGCATATATGCCACATATATGGCGCATATATACAGCATATATGCACATACATGCCGCATTTAGGCCACATATAGGCCAAATTCAGGTAGATATATGTGCATATACAGGGCATATAGATCTTCCATATTGCTTCTTTATATCCACATATAAACCCTATATGTACATACAAGGTATGTCTCCTATATAGCTCATACACCCAGTGGCAGGTTCTGTTTGTCATACCTATTGCTCATATCTCACTTTTGCAACTGTCATACATGATGCCTAGCTCATATTTTTATTCTCAAGGTAATATCTGTATATTAGTCCAAACTCCCTTACAGAAATAACAAGAATTTCATACAATAACTTATTAATCGCATGTGAACATGTGAAATTGGCATCACATTTGATCCTAAATACATGTTGACATGTGACAACGGTATGTTATGTGTAAACCAGTCATTATTAACTGAGGCAAGTGAGAGGAGACAAAAAGCTATGATATCAACACACATATCTAATACTATTTGTTTCATTTTTTTCCTGAAACATTAACAATAACAAGGTCATCAATTCTTTCTTGACCATACTTATTTCCATTCTATGAAGATTGAGTTTTGTATTGTGGAAGAGAAGGAAATGTATTAAAACAAAATTTTTTGATTATGTTTATTTCATCAATTAAGCATTTTTTCAAGTTTAAGTCACTTCCAGATTCACCACATTAGATAAAATTGGATTCACATCATTACAGCTCATACATATCCACTGAAAGGTAATACACTACACTGTTACATCCACCAAGTGCAATGTTTTCTATCTTGTCTGTAATGCAGTGTCTAGAGGAATATGGCTCAGAGGTCATTAGTCTAAATGTAGCAAAATAAAACAAAAATAACAAAATAAAAGTACATAGAAGAACATACATTCAAGTTAACATGCCTTTCAAAAGTGATTTTCATCCCCACATGTATCTGAGCATTTCACTGTGGTTAATGAATTTGACGACAAAGTCTTCATTTCTGTTCACAGTTTTAATGAACAGACAATTGTCTTTTATCTGAGATGCCTGTTTTGGCCGTTTTCATATATCATATGTACCTATGATATATGAAAACGGCCAATTTTATGTATGTTGCATATATGCGAAACCTATATGTGGCCCTGTATTAAAATCTATATGTTTATATAGGTTCTTTCCGTGCGGGAATCAGCTTACTTTAGTTTCTGAAAGAAGAAGAGGCTAAATGTAAAGTTATCTCACCATGTCTTCGGGTAGGAGTCTACTGCCAACACAAGGCTCGAGGGGCTTACAACATTTATCGTGGTAACAGACTGCTAAGCAGGCTACACCAAACTATTTGGATTTAGGCCTACTATAGGAGTTATAACGTTGCACAGTTCTTCTCTCCTTACTGGCGACTTCTTGAGGGCAGGCACAGTAGTCACCCATCAAATTGTGAGACCTGCAGGGTTGGAAGAAGGACTCAGATTGTTTACTAAGGAAAAAATAGGCTATCAACACTATAATGTAAAAATACTTCTTTACGAATAAAAAGGTTGCATTTGAATTTCTACATAGGCTATGTAAATATATAAAAGTAGGCCTATTACCAGCAAAATGTATTTAAAGTAGGCAGCTAAATTAAAAATACTTTTTTTTTTGGAGAAAATCAGGCTATGACTGCTATCAATTTAACGAAGTTGCCTAACTGACATCGATGAGTCAATACATAAGCAGCATTGTAAATTCAATATATCGGTCACGGCCCGATAAACGATTTGGACAGGCTACTTCCTCAAACACTGCAGATCACGGAATCTGTTGCAAAAATATGGCGTATCCCAAGTTTAGAAATGAACACGCCATCTTTGACCCTCCGTTGATTGATCGTGTGAGGAGGACGAGTCGTCACATTGACTGCGACGCAAGTGCGTTAAGAGCAACAGTGGATTTAAGTGGATCTGTAGGCAGAATCAACAAGCTAAATGTGGTCTCTCAAAACTATTTCTTTTTCAAAAATAATGGTGACAGAAACAACTTCTCAAATTTTCTTTGTCAGAACAGGGAAATCAGTCAAACTCCCTCAGGCTACCTTGTACTCACGTCATGCGAATATATCTTCTTGCCGCAAGTTGGATTGTAAAGCATTGCCGCCTAGGCGACATGACATAAATATCTTATTTTAACAGCGCTACATCCTTACATAGGCCTCGTTCGCACAGCTGTGGATAAAATAATACCCAACGACGTGTAGAGATACAAACGAATCAGACATAATTCACTTTACCCAACCGAGGACACAGGCCAACAGAACTAGCTGCACTGAAGTAGGGACATGGCATGATTTCATTCACCCTGTTGCTTGAGGCTATTTTAGAATGTGTAATCAAATGTCTCAAATTGCTTCCTTCATGGGTAGCGGAAATATAACGAATGGTTTAATTCACGGAATGTAGCCTACAACTCAGGTTGCTACGCTCATGAAGATCGCACAAGTAAAGATAGAATGTGTGATCACTGCTAACAGGACGCACGTACCGGTAGAAGTGTGCAGATGTGAACAGTTGGCGCACACAGTCGATTATCATACATTCTGAGCATGCAACTCGCAATATCTGTCTTTTACAGGACGTATGGCGCACCGCGTAAAGAGAAATCTATTTTTTTAATTACATCTGCAAGCATTTTTCATACATTGTGCAATATGTGGCAGATTTAAGGTGGCACTAGGCTATCGGCTCATTTTATAATGATGCGTAGCTGACGATCAGTATGAGGCATTTTTCACAACTTTTACTTGTTATTTATTGCTACTGACCTATTATGTATTATTTATTAAATAACGGAATTCTGGCAAAGTTATGACGTCGTAGTTGGATTTATTTCAACAATCATGCTTTGTTTCATAACGATAAGTCAGTGCTAAAGAACATATAGACAAGCAAATACTGTTGTTTTACGATAAAACATTTTGGAGCGATGCAGTGATCTGTATTTTCCGCTTGTTCTTCGCGGAAGTCGACTACTGCTGTTTGTTGCCACTCACTTCTGCTGAGCGTTGACAGGATTTCTTCGTTGCCACATCCCGCAAAAAAACAAAAAAAGAGCGAGGGATATCCTATGCCGTACGTTACATTGTTCAGTGCCGGGCACATTCGAGGGAAATATAACTACGCCTGTCGTTCGCGCAATCACACATGCAACTACAAGCAAACAAGTAATTAGGCTACAACGCAAAGGAAATATAGACTATAACTCATATTGATCTTCTTTGCAACTTTCACGGCCATTTGAAGTAAAACTCTACACGCCACGGTCTGTATAATGGACGCCCAAAAATAGTTGCGACAATTTCGTGTTTATGCATATTACATATACTTATAAAACGCATAAGGTAACGGCGAGAAACAGGTGAGGAATCGATTAGTAACGGCACCCTAACACGGTCTTAAGGGGTTCCTCCTTCCTTGCTATCTCATACAGTGAAAGTCAGTCGTGCTCTGAAGACGTCGTTTGGAAAGAAGAACATTTCAGCACTTTCTTTACAAGGACAGCTCCAGTGCTGAGAACTGTTCTGAAGATCTCGAGAACGCGGCGGAGCGAGCTCCACAGCAAGTTTATACGGCTTATAGCTTAAATTATGACCATATGCCAGACGTTTGAGAACTGTCACACGCATTTGAAATATTGAATTTCCATTCGTCACTTGAAAGGACTGCAGATAAAAAGACCATGGATGATATTTTCAACAACTTAACGTATCTGTCCGGATCTTTCTTTTTCAACTCAACAGCTGATTTGATACACGACGACAGAGAAACTATAGATTTCATAATTAGGTGTGTGATACCCTCCGTGTACATTTTCATTATAACTATCGGACTGCTTGGGAATATCACATTGGTGAAAATATTCATCACCAATAGTGCGATGCGGAGCGTTCCGAATATTTTTATTTCCAGTCTAGCGGCTGGAGATCTGCTACTTCTGGTTACTTGTGTTCCAATAGACGCATTCAGGTACTTCTTCGACGAGTGGATCTTCGGCACTGTGGCATGTAAGCTTATTCCTGTGATCCAGCTCACCTCTGTCGGGGTGTCAGTCTTCACACTGACTGCGCTGAGCGCTGACAGGTAAGCGATATATTTCTGATACTGAACAATAACGGGATATCTGAAATTACTTTGAAATAGATCACGGTTGCATTGTATATGATTCTCAAACTTAGTTTTCAAACTTGGGCAAACCACCGAGGGGCTTAAATAAAAACCAGAATATTTCTATGACCTAGAAAAAAAAGCAAACAGCCCGTGTTTTCCTGCAAAACACACCTGTGTATTATGCGTGAACGACTAAAAACGGTCAATGCAGAAGGTAGTCATAGGCTTTACGCTTGATGAAGGGTTGCAAGGATGAAAATGGTCTGGACAAAGGTTGCAACCACGTCGGTCACATATTGGAGGCAATATACCGACATTCGACGCATCTCTGCAACATTGGGAAATCATTGCAACGCTATAATTCAGCAATCAGCGAGCAAATCGAAAAAAACATTAGCATTGTGTGCAGCAAAAATTGCCGTTGTAACTCAACTCCAACAGATTGTATATGACTCCAGCAGGGACTATAGGAACTATATTTTATTTGATACGGAGTATTTTACTGTGCACCAATAAATAAGCTAAATGGCTCCCGACTTAACCATTGCCATAAATAAACCACATCCGTACCTCGATTTCGGTGGATATTGGAGTATGTCCTACAGGTAGTGTGTGCAAACTGAGTCCCGCAAACTGGCACAGTTCAGTGATCAGATAATCAACATGCGTTAAGATGCGCTATTTATATGACGCACTTGCTCCTTTTGCGGAAAAGAACTGCTAGCACCAGAGTGTCTTAAGGAAGCAAATGTGAGTACAACAAATATAAGACTGATGACATGACGTTGTTTTTTACTCGCTAGTGCAATAATAATTAAACTGAGTTATGACTTAGTGAAATTAAGGTCCTGACAATAGTTGAGCATACAAAATGCATGCAAAACTACGTCCAAGAAGGGAGCCCCATTATTTCAAGCACCACTTTGGTGGTATGTAAAATACAGTATATCCCCTAGAAAAACAAAACAGGTTAATAAAAAAAAATTCTTCTGAAATAAAAATGAAGCTATACAGTACATCGCTCAATATACACCTAAGACCTTTCAATTCTTGTTTGTCTCCTGTTTGCTGAAACCTTCACAAGAAAAGGAATCTGATGAAAAAGAAGGAAAATAGAACAGGTTTTGTCCTTCGAATAATTCAGTTTTCCTAACCTAATCTCCAGAGGATACACATAAAACTCAGTTTTGCGCATTGTGACTCTTTACCTGCCCTATAACCAACAGTAGCCCTTAAGAAAATCATTGAGCATTGTGGAGCACCTACGTGATGGTAATGTTATCTTCGTACCCCCTCCAGTAGGAAAGGCTCTCCAAACCCCTCAAAATCTCCAGCTACAAATAAGCAGGTCGGTGTAGTGCCAGTAGAACTGTCTGAAATTGAGGACCTTCAACCGTTCCTCCCATGTTTGTCCTTGAGTCATGCACTTCTGCCTAGGCCTCAGGGACCGACCTTTTCTAGAGTCTGTGTACTTGCTGGATGCCTGTCTGAAGTCATTACTCACTCTTTGCACCCATAAGTGTTGGCAGGCTATACAGAGCAGGGTTAGGTGAACACGAAAACATTCACGAATTATAAGACTGTGACAATGTTGGTTCCTACTTGATCCCATCAAGCGTAGTTACTCTTCATGAGCAAACATGAATTAACGCATAATTTAAACCAGGGCCATTGCAACTTGCCCACAGTTAGCTCAACTTTTGTAGTTAGTGAATTGTGTTTACAGATTCAACTAAATGGACAAACGAATGACCAAAGAGTCAAATTTCAGAAAAGAATGTCAGAAATATTGTGTGACATGACAAATACAATGCTAAGCTTGGGAACCCAAGAGTTTCTGTGCGTACATTATTAGGTGTTCAAGCCCAAATGGCGGAAACCCAACTGTTTTTGTACTGGTTCACTATTATTTTTCCTCTGAAATGTTTGATCAGATTCCAGTGAAGGCAAATGAAGGAGACATGAGATTTTTGATTGAAAGTTGCGTGAAAGTGCTGCCCAAGAAATATGACACCAATCTGCCTCATGAGGGCGCTGTAGCAAACAGGTTTACATTTTAGCCCAGGACTCCTAAAACAAGTGGCCTAGAACAGTGCTTCCCAAACCTCTCCTTGAGGCCCACCTGTCCAGCATGTTTTAGATTCCTCCCTGCTCCAGCACAGATGATTCAAATGATCAGTTCGTTCATCACCCCCTAAAGCTGATTGATGACAACCTGATCATTTGAATCACCTGTGCAGGAGCAGGGAGAGATCTGAAACATGCAGGACAGGGGGGCCTCCAGGAGAGGTTTGGGAAGCACTGGCCTCAAAACATTTTTTTTATTCCTTAGCTCAAGACAACTTAATTTGCATATAAAAAAAATTTTCCCCAATTTTCAGTTTTCAAAAAAAAAAAAAAGAAATTCAGTTCTTGACTGCTCCTCCTAAACTAAAGAGCCGATTGCTACATTTTTTTGTGGATTTTTATTCGACCAAATTTATCCAAAATTGCATAAAGCCTGTTGATACCTTATTTAGTTTTCAAGATTTTGACCAATAAAGTGTGGCCATTTTGTTTTTAACAGACATAACTTATGAAAGCTTTGTTGAAATGTATTGAAAGGTGGAGTCCCATTAAGGGCGTTTTCTGGCCCAAACCACCGATTTCAAAATAATTTTCAGCATTGATAAACCACCCCATGGGGTTCATGAATTCACCAGAGAAACCTGCAATATTCATTTTCTTTATGACAAAAAATTACATTTTTAACATTTTTTCATTTTTGGGAGGGGCCACCCATTCTGGGGCCCCACAAAATGTCACCAATGATTCTAATCATGTGCTTATCAATTCACATTGCAGCTGATATATTTTCCTAATGAATGAAAGAAGAATTTGTTGAAATTGATGTCATATTGCCAAGATAGGAAGATATTTGTTATATTATAGGAAGATGTTCTGAAATGGAGATTTCCAACAGCCACATGTAAACGACGGTACATTTGACAAAGTTCCAGGCCATGACACACTAAGGGAATTGGCTAAAATTTGCCCTGGGGTATGGCCAACATTCAATGAAAAAACCAGGATCTGTTGACACCGGTAACATAAAATAAGTATAAAACTATTTTGAAAATGTTCAATCCACGGTTTTCATGTGTCATCACAATCTAATAGAAAGGCCACCCTGGAGGACAAAAGGTAGATTTCTCCACCTCCCTCCAGTGATTTTCACCAGCCAAAATGGCAGTCAGTTGACATTCAGTTGAATGCAGTGACTGAGGAGAAGGAGAAAGTGGGTAGTGCTTTTTCGGCTACAGAATCCCATCTGAGAAAGAAAAGGCAGCGAGGAGGCAATTGTGGATTTATGGCCAACTTCACTACAATAGAAAGGCTAGTAACTGTAAACTAATAACTAACACAATTGGCCTCATGCAAGAAGCGATATGAGAACAAATTTCTCTTATTTTTGTTCGTATCCCAGATTTTTTCTTATTTTGTTCTGACCCATTGACTTCTGGGATGCACCAATGTTTTCTTATTTTTGCTCTTCTTTAGGTAAGAGGAAATTTTACGAGTGGTCGAGAGCACTCTGACCGAGATAAGAGAAAACAGAAAAATGTTATCTCTGTCCACAAATTGCTTGTCCAATGCACGGAAACACAAGTTTTAAAACCCAAACATAAAAAAGCATCATATAATCAAATTTTGATTGTTTTATGTTTTTGAGAAATTATAATGATTTTATTATTTAATTCTTGGGCTAAAGAGTTTGGCCAGTTGATCCTAAATTAGGGCTAAGTTATAAAAACCCTTAGATACTTGCGTACGTCTGCTTCTGAATGGCTTACCTATTGCTGTTGGACGCTTTGGCCATCCAGGCCTCATGCAGAGAGCGCGTTTTTAGAGATCGTGCGGATCTGTTTGCTGAGACTGATGAATGGCTACTCGTATTAAATGTGAAAGCAACCGTACTTGAGCACGGAAGATTACTGTTATGTGTTACGGCTCTCTTGTTCTAACAAATGCAGCGGCGAAATGATATCTCCATTCAAATGAAGAATATCAATGCTTGCTCAAAATGTAGGCAGACGAAAACATACAATCACAACTGTATACTACACGCAAAAATTCAGAGATTTATGGAATAATTTGTGAGTAGATACATTCGCATGGTTATCACAGAATAATAGATCAGTGCCATGACAAACAAAAGAAAACGCGGCTGCGATATTTCAAAGTGCGGGACGCGGAGCGAAAGTCTGGCAGCTCAAGTTATGAGATAGATAAATTTTCGTGATGTGAAGCAGTGGACAGCATAATTGGCCAAAAACGCAAGGGCGAAAGAATTCCGTATGCAACATCCACCTATATCGAATGTAATCAGTGCATTTTTGGCTTACCTTGATGTTTGGGTACCAAAAAAAAAAAAAAAAAAGATTCAGATGTGTATAAACATCAAGCATTCAATCAAGAAAATTTATTTTAAGTTATAAGTATTGTAAGTTTAATTTTTCATGCTGCTATACGTTGTAATCCATGTTACAGATGACACACTGGGTTGCTAAGGCACACGCAGCACATGCATTCGCGATATTAATATTCAATATTAATATTCTAAACCCCCTTCTCAAAAATAAAACCCCCCGAAATATATTGGCGCCGCCTTTTAAAATCGTTCTCCATTTAAAACAACCGAGGTGCACACTGCAACGCGCTGTATCGGAATTCATGCAAGTGTACTCGGGTACGGTACGATATTACTAGTGTGAAAGCTGACCAGCGGGGGGAGAGGGGAATCGTACTGTGGCACGGTATGGAACAATCGTACCTACTGTGAAAGCGCCCTAGATTGCCACGAGCAGTCGGCTCCTTGCACACGGCATGTCACCTGTCCTTATATGGTGTTTAGTGGGTGTTATACAGTGCCTGACAAAAGTCTTGTCACTTATCCAAGTTGTAGGAACAACAAATAATAACCTGACTTGTAGTTGATCAATTGGAATCAAAAATGGCTTATATGAAAGGCAAAGCCCTCTAGATTATGCGAAATATACCAAAATAGAGTTTTGTGTCATTGATTGAGTTTTATAATTTAATTTGTACAGAAAGGTCAGATTTTGCTTGGACAAAAGTCTTGTCGCATTGAAAAAAAATGTGGAAATTATACATACACTTTATTTTGAATACACAAATATGCCACTATAATATCAGAACATAAAGCCATGGTGCCTTGGAAAAAAAAATAATTAATATTGTGTATGACTCCCCATGAGCTTGGAGGACTGCATCCATACGTCTTGGCAATGACTGAGATAACTTGATGATGAAATCATCTGGAATGGCATAGAAAGCAGTCTTGCAGGACTCCCAGAGTTCATCAAGATTCTATGGTTTCATCTTCCAAGCCTCCTCCTTCATCTTACCCCTGAAATGCTCAATAATGTTCATGTCAGGTGACTGGGTTGGCCAATCCTGGAGTACCTTCACCTTCTTCGCTTTCAGGAACTGTGACATGGAGGCAGAAGAATGAGAAGGAGCAGCAGTATAAGTAGGGCAGCAAGAACTTCTTGATATTTCAGGCTGTTGATGTTGCCATCCACTCTGCAGATCTTTCTCACACCCCCTTGCTGGATGTAACAACAAACCATGATTTTTCCTCCACCAAACATGATTGTTTTCTGGGAGAATCTTGGGTTCATGAGGGTTCCAATAGGTCTTGTACAGCGACTGGCAAATGCAATGCAGGTTTTTTGTTTTCTGTTTAATGCAGACTTCTGTGTACTAATTTGGTGATGAAAACCACTTTGAGAGAGAATTTGACAAACTCTTCTTGTAGATACCGGGATTTTTGGTGACATTTCCTCATGTAGCTTCGCTGTAGTTGAAGAAGGGCTAGCCTTGTACAGTTGAAGCAACAAACGGTCCTTTCAAACAGTTGTCATTCCGGGGTCTGTCTGACCTGCGCTTGCTATGAACGTCACCAGTTTCTTCAGATCTTTTTCTCATCCCCTCCACTTGACATTTGGATACATTAAAGATGTCTGCCACCTCAGCAGCAGACTCAGTCTTCAGGCTCTTGATGATCAGCACTTTGGTCTGTGGTTGAATCTTTGGTATGTTGTCAGAGGTCTAGTCGCATCTCATATGAGTCTGGTGTGCTGGGGTTATTTCCATACACATCTGGGAATGTGTTAATTACAGTATTTGTCATAGGTTAAACTCTAATCTGCGATTTGTTGCGTCATCTGAAGAGACGACAAGACTTTTGTCCTAGCAAAAACAGATGTTATGGGCTTAGCCAAGCTGTGAACCTCAGAACACTTTTTGACGGTTTCATTTTGCACCAAATTATTAATGTGAAAGCCCTTGACATTAAAATGGACCATTTATTGTAACAATTGATTGGTTAGAAATAAAGTTATATGCTATTTTTAGTTACTATGTTCTTATGCGACAAAACTTTTGTCAGGCACTGTATATGCCAATTTAAAACAACCGGCCATGCGCTTCCAATTTACGATCAAGTGGGATTCACCATTCAGCACACCTGGATAAGAGCAGATTTGGACGGTAAAAGCGTTTAGTGCATCCAGAGTTTATTTCTCTTAATTTTTCTCATAGCAAACAAATAAGGGAAAATATAAGAGAAATTTAAGAGAATGTTGCTGCATAAGGCCCATTGTTTGGTTGCAATAGCACTCACCTTCGCTTTGACAAATAAGATAGTTTTGTCCGTCCTTCACCTACCATATGATAGCTTTATTGACCCATTTAGATTGAAAATACACAAAACTATACAGTACGTACTTTTGTTTGAATACATCCTAGCTTCTCCTCAAGATAGCTAATTACATTAAATGAGAAAATCACTAAAGCGGAGCTTGGGTAACTTTAGGGATTTGGCTAGTCATTTTTAATGGATGAAATAGGCTTACTGCGGGGGGTGCAGTACGTACATCACGAGTGCCTATAATTTACAGTTTGTTCACACATTTTTCTTCTTTAGTCTGGTGATCCAAATGTACATGGGTTGAAACGTGAGAAAAATGGCAACACTGTGGAATGACTAGTATTAACAGCTATAGTGAAACAGTGTTTTGCCCTCCAGGGTATGCAGCAGTCACATGACTGAATAGGGTGGCACAATCAGTTCCGAACATGTGCATGGGCCTGACCAAATCCGTATATTATACTTGTGAAAAAGCCAAAAAAGAAGTGAAGGAAGAAAAACAAGTTCAAATAAACTATGTCCTCGGGACAATGGCGTGTAATTAGTGAGTGCTTGTGCTGGGTGGACGCACATGCCTCCTCTGCCTTTTTTGCAAAATCAGGCTCAGTTAATGCCGGTGCACAGACATGTAGAATATACTTTTCAGATTTCATGACGATAAGTCGAGTAATAATGGAGGAGTTGCGCTTCAAAGTTAGTGTCCACACCAAGAAGAACATCAAAAAGAAAAACTGAGGGAGTGTTTGTTTCATTATCTCTAGGACAAAAATAAAGCAGAATATGGATGAGAGAATGGCTGGGGAATGCACTCGCAATGGCTCAGTGCCATTTCAGAGTGTTGTAGATTTGCACAAAGTACAAAATATTATTCCAATAATTTTAAATATGGCAAAATGTGGGAGCATCTGGGACAGTTCTCTCTGACTAGGTTAGATTGTGTATTCAAACTGTTCAGACCGAAAGAAGACGGGCAACAGCGCCACTTGCTTTTATGGGGGGGTTTTGTCGCAGTTTTATAAAACTTTTTCTGGGACGGGGAACTTGGGTTTAAAATCAAGCAGTCAGAGCCTGACAGAAATCAAACTCTTACGGTGCGTTTCACATACAAAGTCTTCTTTTCGTTTTTAGCCCATCCACCCCCCACCTCCTCTGTAGAGGACAACTTTATTTTTAATTACAGCTGTCATAGGGTGGGAGGTGCAAAACAAATTACAAAAACAGAAAAAAAAACAGAACGAAACAATGGGTTAATATCACAACCAAATTGGGGGGGGCATTGAAATAAATGTAGAAAGAAAAGGACAAAACATACAGACATCAACAGACATAGAAAAGACATTAACTTAACACGCAAAATGCACCAACATACACAGACATGACCTGGAAATGGGTGACACAACAACACTGGAAAGACCAATAGTTTTTTTTAATGCATAAGGTGCTTATACACTTGACGTTGACACAAGAACACAGACTTAACAACAACAACAATAACTGCAAAGATAGGGGTGTGTGGTACGTGGGGTAATGGAGATGGGGTAAGACAGTAGTGAGGTAATGTACACAGACATAATTTGGATATGTTTGGGTTGCTAAATGATAATAAATAAAGAGATAAGTACATAATCAATATTTATGTTTTGTTCCTGCATGGGAGAAAAAGGAGAGAGGAAAAAGGAAAAAAAATACTGATGTAAAACAACAATCCAATAAGTAAATTAATATATTTGTAAATATGCCTATGTATAGGAATGGGTGTATTGTTAAACTAAGAGGCTGGTTATCATTGTCGGAAGCTGTGGTCCTATATGTGGCACTGGTCGAATGTTGTGTCCTGTTTTAAGCTGAAATGAGTTAATGAGTTTTAAGTTGGATGGCATGGTGGCACAGAGGGTAGTGCTGTGCTAGTGCAAAGACATGCATGGCAGGCTGATTGGAAAAGCTAAATTTAGTATAGTTATGAGTGAGTGAATGGTGTGCGAGCCCTGTGATGGATTGGTAATCTGTCCAGGGTGAGTTCCTGCACTTCACCCATAGAAAGCATTGATGGGCTCTGAGCTGTCCAACCTACCTCATAACGAAGAAATGGTTTAGATCAGGGGTTCCCAAACTCAGTCCTGGGGACCCACTGTGTATGCTGGTTTTTGTAACAACCACAATTGCAAATCCCAGAATTTTAATGAGTTGCACATTTTTAAAAATTGTGCCACCATTTTAATTATTTATTTATTTACTCTTTAAGCCACATAATATCAGAAATAGCAGTGCATGCCCTGAAGAGCTCCCTATTCAAATTGTACAATATTGCGTACTATTTTTACGGCAGAAAAAGAGGGGAAAATATCGACTCTTGGAATTGAAAAATCAGTTGGCTTCTAATTGTGGACGTGACCATTTGTACGGTAATCTAAAATAAAATTCAAAGACTAAGCAAATTATGAGTTAATACCATTTGGTGTGATTTCTGTGTTCTGTTCTTGGAAAGAACAAACACACCTGCATTCAGATACCAAATTAGCAACTGATTAATTCACCAGTCTTGAATTTGGTCATTTTAAAACATAAAGCCAATGGCTTGGCTTGCTGACATGGAATATTGCAAAATAAACACAATATGAACGTTGGGCTGTTAAACATCATGGAATGCGTAGCCATTTCTGTCAATCTGATTTAAGGGGGTGAAATATTTCTCTGGCTGGAAAAGTGTCTAATTAAGAAAAATTAAAAGCTTGTTACCCCCTTGGCTGATATTGTCATCAGTGTGTCTATCGCACAGTGATCATTTTGTTTCTGGAGCAGAACTCGAATACCACTCAATATTTTTTAACGAAATTTGCTTTGTGTATTAGTCAGGTCCTATACTGGAGCCTTTTTTTGCTTTTTTGGTATTTCTGAGATTACATTGCAGCGGCTGGGGGGGGGGGGTTATGTCATCTTCTGATGACTCTTTTTAATGTTGGGATAGTATTTGTATTAAGAATAAATCTGGCATACACAGTAGGTCTCAAGGGCCAAGTTTGGGAACCACTGGTTTAGATAATGGATGGACAGATGGGTGTATTACATCAAACTTCGCTCTCATATCCTTTTGAATCCTAATGACCCACTAATGATTGACTTGTGAATTTTTATCAATGTGGTGGTCCACCCCTTGGTATCGCTATCTTTCCTTTAATATGAGTTATTCTTTGTGCTGCTACAGCCCAGCTACTCTGCCAGAACAGACCATTGAGATATATTAAGAACTCAAAGCTTCTGCAGACTTGCTCCACATATTGTTGTGGGAGTTGCTCATTGGTGCAAGAAGCCAAATCAAAGAAGCTCCCATGTTTGACTATGCAGCTTTTTGGCTCTAAAGTATGCATATTGGGTACTTAGATGGGCACTGTTGAATGCAGTAGGAATTTTTTTCTGCACATTGCAGAAAAGTAAAATCATCCCTGTTGAGGAACTTATGGAAGGCTGGGGAAACAAGTGAGGAAAAAAGTGAAGTGATTCTTTCCAGTCTTATCTTAATGGTTTTTTCTCCCGTGTGTGTGACTTAAGAACAGGTCCAAGTCACGTTTTTTCTCATCTGTGAAAACAGGTTAAAAAATTTTGACAGGTGAAAAAAAAACAGGAGTGTTTATTTGTTGTTGTTGCAATATTTGTTTGAGCCACAAGAGGCTGAAGGGCTCCTGTACCTTACCCACTGACTGTGTAAAACAGACCTTACCCCATATTCTAAATGGGACTAAAAACGTTCAAGTTTTCTTCCAGGTGAGTTTTAATTTCTCTGTGCACTCGAAACTTAAGGTATATGCTGTATATTGTGTATTAACATGTTAATTTCTTTCTTTTGGCTGGAAATGTATTTTAATTGGCACTAAACTGCCATTAGCCTTAGCTATACTGAGGTTAGCTCTTAGTCTGTGATCTTGTGAGTAAAAAACATATTGTTCATGGCTGACCAACCGCAACTGATGATAATCAAAATCATTGCTTGTTTTGAAGGCAGGTATATGTTACCTAAGCAAATATTTTCATGGTTTATTAGTCGTGTACCCTTAAAAGTTAATTTGAAGAGTTTGTTTCCAAAACGCAATATATCCATTTTACTCATTTTGAGTAAATCAACTTTTTCTATGTTGGCGCCTATTGCTTTTAATAGAGAAATACAAACTTTGACCATGAAAAAATATACTTGATAGTATGAAATTCAAAAAATGAAAACCTGCACCATATGTAAGGAGCACAGGGCTATTGCTATACAGTGTTATCTCAATTTTTGTAATTTTGGAACTTCTTGCGTTTTGGAACCAAACTCTTCATTTGTTTAAATTGTTTATATTGTGCTTTGTTACACTGTGTGAGGGAACTATAACATATTGGACAGCTGGGACAAAACTTTTATTTCTCTTCTTTGCACAAGAAGTAATGAGTAGGATTAGGAATCTATTGAGAATTATGAAAATGATAGAGAACAAGGCAGGACTAATAATCGTTTCAAAGGTATGATCTGAGCAAATTTTCAGTTCTCGCTACGCCACTGGTTGGTTGGATGAGATTGACAGTATTTTCCTTAACTGAAATTAAATTACTCAGATAAGCAAGCGCAAGGTCATGCAAGGCTTTAAAAGTAAATAGGCAAATCTTAAAATCTACACGATAATTGACAGGCAGGCAATGGAATATAACAAGTTTTGGAGTAATATGCCTGGTGGATTTATGCAAACATACATCCACCTTATGTAGGTTTCTGTATACAACGGATCCACCCTATCGCAAGATAGAGATTACTGGCCGATTACATTCTCATGGCAAAGGGAAGATTCCTCTTCAGAGCTGGCTAGGCAAACATTTGACGCAAATGACGTCAGGAATGCGAGGGAATTGGTTATGATATGATATGATATATGATATGATATTTATTGATAATAAACAATGAATACATACAAATAACAATAAAGGGGTGTGATGCTTATCCATATACACTCCCCCTACCGATAAAACTTTGGTTGACAATAACACCTTTACATTTTTTATGACAGAACATTATAACATCAGGCCTGAGACTGTTCCATACTTTGACAATTCGATTACAAAAGAAATATTTTCTGACATCCGTACGGCTAAAAAAATAATAAAAAGTTTTTACAATGGCCTTTGCTACTACGGCGGTATCGAAAGGAGTCATTAACATTAATGTCAGTTAAGTCATTGCATATCTTATGAAACAAGATTAAATCAGATAGGATTCTACGACATTTTAATGTTTTCAAATTCAGAATTGACAATCTGTCTAGTAGGTATGACATATCTTTTAAACCTGGGAGTTCACTAGCAAAATAACGTTGAACAGATTCTATTTTATCAATATTACATTTTAAATATGGTGACCATACAGAACTAGAGTTTTCCAATAAGGGTCTAACATAAGTCTTATATAAAGATACATAGAAACCATCATCATGCCCTTTGAATGTGCTGAATATGTTCTTTATAGTAAAATGAGCTTCCTTGACAATATTATTGCAATGAATACTAAAATTCAAATCTGATTGTATATGGACACCTATATCACATACAGAAGCAACAGTTTTGATATTTTGATTATTAAGTTGATAAATGAAATTGTGTCTCTCTTTACCAATTTGCAGATGCTTAGTTTTCTGTGGGTTTAATTTTAACTGCCATTTGGTGGCCCATTCATAAAGTAAATTTAAATCATTCTGTAGTAAAGTACAATCATTAGTATTCCCAACTGCTTTATATCCATTGGTGTCATTGGCATACATGCTCAGAACCCAGTCACTTATCATACTGTTTATGTAACTTATTTTTATACAAAAATAAGAGCGGACTCAACACAGTCCCCTGAGGGACACCTGAGACCACTTTTTTACAAGAAGATAAAGAATTTCCTTCCTCAATATGCTGGTAATGATTTGTTGAAAAGCTATTAATCCACTTAAATGCAGAGCCAATAAAACCATTTCTAAATAATTTGTACATCAATTTGCTGTGCACAACAGTATCAAAACATTTACTGTAGTCAAGATAAATTATGTCAGTTTGAATACCTTTATCAAAATTCAACGTTCATCGATCTAAACATTCAATTTAATGGTTGACTTTTTAGACAGAAAACCATGTTGGTTTTTCCGAATAATGTTATTATTAAATAAGTAATCCATCATCTGGGAAAGTACAATTCTTTCTAAGATTTTGCATAAGACTGAAGTTAGGCTCACAGGACGATAATTAGAAGGTAACTATGTGCCACCATTTTTGTAGATTGGTATGATTTGTGCCACTTTTCACTCAGCATAAATGTAGACTAGAGACAGGCATTCATTAAACAATTTACAAAGCAGTTTTGCAATGTTTGCAAGGATATTTTTTAGAAAATATGGGGTGAATAAATCAGGACCTGGTGAGGAACTAACTTTCAGCCTTTTCACAATCTTGATCATCACAATGAAATTTTTCAAATTTAACATTACACTTAACGGACATGTCAGGAATAATGCCATTATCAACACTGAAAACAGTTGCAAAGTAATTTGAGAACAAGTTGGCTTTATCAAGATCTGTGGTAGCTAATACACCATTATCACTCTTCATACAAGGGATGGTAGGGCAAACTGTAGTTTGTTTCCTCATATAATTGTAAAATGTTTTGGAATTAGAAGCTTTGTTACTGAAAATAGAGCTTTCAAAATTGCACTTGGCGGCAAAAAATTCAGACTTGAAAATGTTTACACTATCCTGGCATCTGGCATAATTAAGAATGTTTTGTTCTTAATGTATCTCTGCCACCTTCATTGTTTAATTTTACGAAGACGCCTAAGTGCCTGGTTAAACCACGGAACACCCTTTTTGTCTGAACCAACAGTAAATGGTACAAAAGTGTGAATGACAACGTCCATGACATTTTTAAAGCATTTGAAATAATCTTCTGCATTACTACAATCTTTGTTTGTTTAGAACTTTTTGACTTCACATGTTTCCTAAAAGGCTTTAAAGTACACTTCACTGAAAAATGATCACTTAAAGGCTCTGAACTTGAGATCATTAGAACCAGATTGTAGGGGTGTGAATCTTTTGCTTCACAGCGATTCGATTCGATTACGATGAAGTAGTTGGCGACTCGATTAAAGGAAGATTATTTATTTTTTCCAACAATACGATTCAATTCAATTCTGCAAACCACGATTCGATTCAGTAACTTTTAATTAAAATTGTATTTCCATGAAATAAACAGCAATAATGCGAGGGAAACCATCTGTGCTGTCTGAAAGGTGAAAAAATAATCAACCAACAACAGAATTACTTATAAACATATTTATTCTATAATAAAAGTAGGCCTGCATAATATTTTATGCTGAATACAAAAATTTTATTAAACAAATTAATTGCTCAGCCTGGTAACACAGCTATTTGGACATTTGTACTTATAAATGGGCTACATGCTGGCAGAGGAGAGAGTAGGCTGGTGCTAAGATCCAGTGGTTGGTTCTATACATCATGTCGCTCACTCACTCCATTCCACTCTACTCATCTCCACTCATCTCATCTTCACACTCCACTCATCTCTACTCTCCACTCTCCACTCCACTGCCCATGATTATTCTGGTGTGAGATTCGTTCAGTGCTCTGGTCTGAAGAACAAAGTTTTGCATAACCCAGTCTTTGTTAATGACATGCACGTTTATGGTGACATGCTCATCTGTAGAGCAGCTCGTCCATCCGTCGATGGTGACAGCCACTCGGTCCGCTTCAAGAAGTGACCACTTCGCCTCGTTCTTAACGTCTTCGTTCATCTTTGGAATGCATGTTTCACTGAAGAACTGGCGCTGGGTATCTTGTACCTTGGCTCCAGTGTGTTTATCATTCCTCTGAATCTAACATTTTCTACTACGCTGTAAGGACATAAATCCGTGCAAATAAATTTAGCAATCGACACAGTGATGGCTTTAGCCTGTGATGTATTTACTCTGAGCTTTTGCTCAAAAATGTTAGCAACATCACTGCTAGTAGAAGGGTTAGCCGAACTAGCCGCCCCTGAAGCGGATGCTACTGTGATAGCGTGTCATCTTGAAAGGTGACTGGCTAGATTAGTAGTGTTCCCAAGGTATTTAATTGCAGTATTACAAACTCGACACACGGCAAACGTTTTGTCAACTCAACCATTTTTTTTTTGTGAAGCCAAAAAAAAAGTTTTTCAGGTGGATTAAAAATCTCGCCACTGCTCTCTGCCATGTTTGCTGGTGAAATGCAGTAGAGGGCGCAGAATAGAAACTCCGTGGTACTTTCGTGCAGGCTGACTAGCTGACGACAGAGTTACAGATTACAGACCTGCATTTTACATAAACTAGGTCTTAAGACATTAATATTTAATAATCGCGATTCATTCGATTAAAAGCATTTTATATTGATTATTGGAGAAGCCAAAGTGATTCATTCTATTTATTTATTTATTTCAGCAAATCGATTTAGTTGAATCGGCAGGAATCTCAATCAATTCATCGATTTTTTGCATGAATCGTTGCACCACTACCAGATAGGGATCTGAACATAACATAAGGTCTGAGATATTCTCATTACGTGTGCGTAAGTTAACACACTGAGTAACACCTGTTTTTGAACATAAATCTAAAAAGTCTACAGTTACTTTAGAGATAACAGTGAAATTACACCTATTAATATCTGGAGGGTTAAAGTCTCCACAAACAACATAGTGATTAACATTGCCAATTTGGTTAAATAAGTATTCAAACAATTTTTTGGGACTTTCAAATGAGGCACTAGGTGGCCTATACACAACCCCAGTCCTTAGCAATATACAATCATTCATTTCAATATCCACAAATGAGGAGTCCACTTGCAAAGCCATCTAAGTCACGTTGGTCCATTTTTAGAAAAATCTGATTTTTTTGGTAGGCATAGAAATTATCTTCCATAGATACCAATTTTCGCCATACTGAAACTGTGAGCCTTGCAGACATAATCCACGAGGCAATTAATAATTTTTTTAAGAAATGACTTTGATTTTGCGACACAAAGTTTTGACTTAGCAGGTTTTGAAAGTGAAGTGGAAATTTAGCAAGTTTTGACAGTGTTTAAATCAGCCCTGTTGCTCAATAAGTGAAGGTATTTGACTCAGGACCCACTCTACATGCAACTCAATGCTACAGACAGCACAGTGGTTGAATAGCTGCTATGACAATGACAACATAAACATGAGTCCATGGGTTCAAATCCCCCTTTTATGGTATCACTATCATCACACTTTTCTGAACTGCCCAAACCAACAAACAAGAGCCTAATGTGTTACCATACTTTGATTGTCACCATAAGGCAATGAGAATTTATTAGTGTTATAGAAGACACAGTGGCTGAACAGTCAAGGATTTTGCCATGGTTCAAATCCCAACAAAAATGTATAAAACTTTAAAAAGCTAACAAATCAGTTTGAACAACGAGAAATTCTTTATTGGGTCAAGCAGGAGTAACATTGCTTCAGGGGTAGGTAACATTAATTTGAAACCAACAATTTTGTCAAAAGCTGATCAGGCTATAAAAGTTTGACTGTGATTGGTTCCTTCTAGCAAACGAAAATGGAATCACATTTCCACATTGGCTGATGACTTAGCAGAATTTGACAGAGTTTTCCTCCTTGACTTGGCGGGTTTTGACAGAGTTTCGCCGTTTCTGTTACAATTTATAACATGCTTTAGTAGGTTTTGAAAGTGGAGCTATCAGTGGGACATGCGCAGGTGCCTGAAAGAGAGGCTAAGGGAGATAACTTGTTTATTTTCAAACTTGACTTAGCAGGTTTTTCAAGTCGACTGCTCAAATACGCATTCACAATTTTCAAACTCATAAGTAGAATGCAATTTTGAATTAAAAGTATTTTTTGTTGCTAGGAGAACACCTCCGAAGAAACAATCATTTCTATCTTGACGAAAAATTGTAAAATCATCGTTGGTAAAATCAGTCAAACTGATTTTTTTTTTGTTCAGCTAAGTCTCAGTAATTTACAAAATATCTGGCTTTTCATCATTTCAGAAGTAAGTGATGCAGTTCATACTGTTTGTTACATTTACTTCTATCATTATAGCTCAGTAAGTGAGTAGGAGGAGCTTCACAATCCTATTCTCGATTGGATCTTCTGCTGCGAGCATTGGGATTTTCATTGTGTTGTAGTTAAGAGTCTTGATGATCCACTGAAATGTCATTGCGTGTTAGTAGCTCACGATTATTCCGCAACGCATCTTGATGTTTGTGCTGGTTTCGATTTTTCCGTGTGGGTACTTCACAATTTGTATTTCGTTTCTCGTAGTCTCGATCACGTTGAAGCTGTGTCCAGTCAGGGCGAATGAAGACCTCCGTGTACTTACTTATGTGTGGGTGGAAATTTGCTGAGTGTCTTCCTCTTGTCAAAAACAGACTGGCGGCTGGCAGCCTCACGGAAGAGGACCTTGGTAGGCCTGGGCTTCTCATCCCAACCTCTTGGACATCCCAGATGAAAGGCCCTGGAAATATCTGTAGATTGCACATTACAATCAAGACCTTCTTTGCAAAGACTAACGACATTGTCTCTCTCCTCTGCTTCACCGGGCTCCTCATCATCATGGGAGTCCAGCTTAGACTGACCATAAATGACAATATTCAATTCCTTACGTTTTCTCTCATCTAGCTCATCTGATACAGATCTAACCAATGATTCGAGGTCAACTTTACTAATTTTACTGTTTGTCCTAGACCAGTTTGATTTTTCATTTTCTACTTCTTCAATCCTCTCCAATAATTTTTTCTGATTTTCTGCATAACGGTTTTGCTGATCTTTGAGTTTCCTTACTTCTTCAGAAAGCAAATTATTCCCATCTAATAAGTGAGTCAATTTATTTACCAGCTGCAGAAGCAGAGCAGTTGTGTCTTGGGGCTGTAGTTGGCCTTGGGATTGGACGTTTTCCTCCTACCTCTTACCACCTGCCATCTTTGTTCACACAAACCAGCTGTAACCAAACAAGCGTGACGAGATTATGGATGACAGTATCCCAATTCTGGTCCCCGGCGTTTCTGACCAGCTAGCCAGTCAGCTAGGTAGCTAGCCAGCAAAGCCACCCTACGAACCAACACCAGCAATAGACAGCCTTCCAGGAAGACAACTGCCAGTGGATTACTCGATCTATCCGTATTCGCACCCCTTCCTCTGCAGCATGAGAACAGCCAGCTTTTACTTGCTGTTAACAGGGTGGTTGCTTTGCTGGATGACTCCTCCAAAGGCTGTAGCAACATTCCCCACCCAAAAAAGCCTACTTTCTCCAGAAACCGGGCTACATGTTGGATGAATAATTCTTTTAGTTTGCAATCGGAATACGGGTCAGCGGCTGAATGACTCAAACAGCACTAGGAACGGCGAATGTTAGTATTTAGCCAGGACACCTATGTGGTCGTCTTAAGTCAGGATACTCTTTTCTAGCTAAATATTCATAAATTCTGAACTCAAATTAATTTACGCAAAAGAAATGTCCGGACACAGCAATGGTCAGTCACAGTAGTTCGCCAGCATTTCTCTCTAGCCAAATTTTTAAACTGAGAGCACGAAAGCTCTAGCTCGACTGGAGTAAACAATGTCTGTCTTACCACTCACTTAAAGTGATCCAGATCACTTCCAAAATGAACTTCCCAGATGCTCCTCTGGTAAAAATTTCATATAAATCTGTTCACAACTTTTTCCATAATGTTGCCCTTCGGTTCCGCGGTGCTTCCCAACTCTTGGCGCTCAGATGAATATATTTAAGCCAGTTGCAGCAGTGAACAGTTCTAAATTTACTTTTTTCCCCCACAGTGTTGCACAGGAACGCTGCGAGTTATTCTTATGCTTGTTTTCTTTGATCCAAATAACGGTCAGTGAAATAACTTTTTTGGCAGCTTGATAGACATGCATGCTTTCACTTGGAAGCGTAATCTTCAAAAAGTCGGGAAACTATCTAGTTAACCTTTAAGAGGCAGTCTCCCTAAGAGCGGTCCACTCGTCCAGGGTTGAAAAATTTATTTCCTTCATATTTATACCACAGAAAGTACTACCTGTCACTATAATCGAAATCGAGTTTTAAGTTCAAGAAAATCAATTCTCGAAATATTAGGAGAACTCTCGTGGATCCGACCAAAACGCCTCAAAATTGACTTTTTCGAAGCCTTCGATAGCTCATTTTCAACGAGCCCTGATCAAACAAACGCGTAAATGATTCTCAACTATTTTGTTTCTCTGGGGTAGTTCAGCATCTAATCTGTCTGTTTGAAGCTATTTTTCAAGTTCTTTGAATCAATTTCAATTTTTATGAAGCCTCTGTTTTACCCTCCAAAACGTATGACACGAAAACCTGAAATTCATACCTTCAGAAAATTGTCTGTTTCTTTATTGTGGGACTTCGTTCGAAAGTCAACCATCATATTTTTAGAAGAGCTTGAGTTGATAAATAGAAATGTGCAATAAAATACCTGGCAAATTGCCTTTGTGGGCTTCTGGGCGAGCGATAAGTTGGGTGTTTTGCGTGAAATGATATTGCGTGACACAAGCTGAGCTCCAATTTGACTAAACTTTCCCTTGCAACATATGCAAGCCTGAAGTAAAATTTACTTGCCATTTTGTTCAGTTTAGCTGCTGAAAGCCATATACCTTTTGAACAAACGAGTAAATAAGAGCTTTTTTGGTTTAAAAGCGCTCTTTGAAACAAGCGAGCAAATAAGATTTACATTCCTCAATCCTCCTTTTGTAATTATTACAAACGCTTTTTATCGTACTTTAAATTTAGCTCTGAATAGCTCATTGAGCCGTTTAGGCCATTCGTCCAGACTAATACGCTGAATATTTTATCTAAAATGAGAACAAAAGCGTGTTGACAGTGATTTAGTGTCAGAAGGCCAAAACGTCTCAAAATGCTATGCGTTTTCGAACGCACGAAAACGCATTAGGGTGGACAGGGCCTTACTATAGTAGTTTCTGATAACTTTTTTTGAAAATTCACTTTTTTTTTACAACCCCAATTCCGAAATAGTTGGGACAAAGTGTAAATTGTGAATAAAATCAAAATGTAATGACTTTCAAATCACACCAGCCAGTATTTTATTCATTATGGAACAGTTGAAACTGGGAAATTTTACAATTTTATCCACAAAATGAGCTCATTTCAAATTTGATGGCTGCTACAGGTCTCAAAAAAGTTGGGACAGGGGCCTGTTTACCATGGTGTAGCATCCCCTCTTCCTTTCAACACAGAGTGGAGACATCTGGGCATTGAGGAGACAAGTTTCTTGAGTTTAGCCATTGGAATTTGATCCCACTCTTGTTTAATACAGGCTTCCAGCTGCTGAAGAGTTTTGGATCTCCTTTGATGGACTTTTCGTCTAATTATGCGCCAAATGTTCTCAATCGGTGAAAGATCAGGACTGCAGGCAGGCCAGTTCAGCACACAGACTCTTCTACTACGAAGCCATGCTGTTGTAATAGCTGCAGTATGTGGTTTTGCATTGTCCTGCTGAAATACAAAAGGCCTTCCTTGAAATAGATGTCGTCTGGAGGGGAGCATATGTTGCTCTAAAACCTTTATATACCTTTCATCATTCATGCTGCTTCTTAAAACATGCAAGTGTCCCACACCATATGCACTAATGCATCCCCATACCGTCAGAGATGCTGGCTTTTGAACTGAACACTGATAACAGGAGGGGTGGTCTTTCTCCTCTTTAGCCCAGAGGACACGACGCCCATGATTTCCAACAAGAATGTCAAATTTGGACTCATCTGACCACAGGACACTTTGCCACTTTGCTACAGTCTATTTTAAATGAGCCTTGGCCCACAGAACACGGTGGCACTTCTGGATCATGCTCAACAATGGCTTCCTTTTTGCATGATAGAGTTTTAGGTGGCATCTGTGGATGGCACGGCGGTCTGTGTTTACAGACAGTGGTTTCTTGAAGTATTCCTGGGTCCATTTAGTAATGTCAATGACAGAATCATGCCGGTGAGTAATACAGTAGCGTCTGAAGGCCTGAAGATCACGGGCATCCAGTAAAGGTCTTCGGTCTTGTCCCTTACGCACAGAGATTTTTCCAGTTTCTCTGAATCTTTTGATGATGTTATGTACTGTTGATGATGAGACCTTCAAAGCCTTTGCAATTTGACGTTGAGGAACATTGTTTTTAAAGTATTCCACAATTGTATTATGCAAGCCTTCACAGGTTGGAGAGCCTTTGGCCATCTTTACTTCTGAGAGACTCAGCCTCTCTAAGACATTCCTTTTATAGCCAATCATGTTACACACCTGATGCCAGTTAATGTAATTACTTACTAAAAGTTCTTTCAGCTGATTCTCTAATATATTAATTGCTTTTTCAGCCCTTTTTTGCCTGTGAGCTAATTGAGCTAATTTCTTGGATAAAAATGTAAAATGTCTCAGATAACATTTCAAATGTTGAAACTATGTTCTCTTGTAAATGACATATTGGCTCGTGATCTGAAAGTCATTGCATTTTGATTTTATTCATAATTTACATTTTGTCCCAACTATTTTGGAATTGGGGTTGTACTTCAGAAACAGTTTTTGAAGGAGAGGGCAGATAACAGCATTTTTTGATCATTTTTTGCCTGTACACCTTCTGAACCGCAAAGTAATTTGGGTATTTTATTATCGCAACTTCATCTGTCACACAATATCATGTCACGCAAAACATCCAACTTATCGCTCACTCAGAAATCCACAAAAGCAATTTGCCAGAAATTTTATTGCACATTTCTATTCATCTCTTCTAAAAATTCAGCTCTTCTAAAAATATTATGTCGTATTTTCGAACCAAGTCCCACATTTGAGAAACAGACAATTTTCAGAAGGTGTGAATTTCTGGTTTTCGTGTTAGGCGTTTAGGAGGGAAAAACGGAAGCTTCAAAAAAACTAAAATCGATTCAAAGAACTGGAAAAATAGCTTCAAACAGACAGATTTGAAGCTGAACTACCCCAGAGAAACAAAATAGTTGAAAATCGTTCATGCGTTTGTTTGATTAGGGCTAGGTTAAAATGAGCTATCGAAGTTTTCGAAAAAGGCAGTTTTTGGTCGGACCCATGAGATCCTCCCAATATTTTGAAAATTGATTTTCTTGAACTTATGGTATAAATATGAAGGAAATCTATTTTTCAACCCTGGACGAGTGGACCGCTCTTAGGGAGACTGCCTCTTAATCGGCTTGACAAGCGAATCTGCTCTGATTCAAATGATGCTAATATTTCAACTAACCCAAGCCCAACCTTCCACAACAAATAGTGCAATAGTTGAAAAGTGTGGCGGCAACGGACAAACATGCGCGAGTACTGAAAACAGCTCCCCTTGTCAGGGCTGCTTATTATGAAGAATAAAATATCAGCCGATCAGGAAAGGGGACAGGGTTTTGATATTTAACATGCAACCCTTTCCTATGTCCAACAACCGAACCCTGGGCAGCTCTTCAGAAATGATGATGCGCTTGGTATGTCAACTAGTAACCAAATAGCCTATGTGGCCATTGAAGTTGGGTCACACACCCACAGAAAAATGGAGAGGACAGACGATCTGAAGGTAATATTAGCTAGAAATTTATTCCAATCACTTAACATGAGTTTACCTTCATGCTCTCTTTTTTTCTTGAGATGACAAGCATGAAAATAGAACTACCGAGTTTGTTTTGCTTGCTTACTCGTTTCTGTCATGGTTTAGGCGTGCATTTGTTTGTTGGACCTTTCTTTGTTCTATCGTCCGGGACTATATCGGATTTCTTTTCCATTGAATTCCTGGCCCAGCTGGCTGATTGAGCTGGGGCGGAGTTTTCCGGAGTCTATATAAATGGCCTGGGGTTCACCACGCCTATCGCTAGAGTGTCTGTTTGTTTCTAGCACTTCGGCCAAAGATATCTCTAGTCAGTTTTCCTAGTGACTTGTTATCTTCCATTTATTGTTAGGAATTTCTTCTTTTAGAAGTTTTTTCTCTTCTCTCTTTGTTTATTCTCTCTCGCATTGCTTCCGTGTTGCGGACTTTTATTCGTCCTTGGAAGCGCGAGCTTTTACCGGAGGTGGGTGCCTCCTTTTGTGTTTGTCTCTTATCTGGGCTGCTCTTTGTTCTTTCTCTCCCTGGTCGCTGCACCTGGCGTCCTATCACCGCCCATTACAGTTTCTTTTGCCTTTTGGGCCGAACATCCATTTTGGAGCCTCAGTGGGTAACTATTTCAATTCGAGCAATCGCCAATTCAAGAAAAAAAATACCTGGAGGTGGCTTTTTCACCGAAATTTCATACATTTCTGGGACTGCCACATTTCTGGTGTGCAGCTTGCGTAGTGGCATGACAACAACAATTTAGCTATATTTGAGAAACTGCAAACAATATAAATGCTAAAATCAAGCCAGGAACAGTACCGGATGCATGAAGAATTAATATGGCTTCTACACTCGGTATTGTAAGGCCAAGTATTCGTACCTAATAATGCATGCTAAAGAAACTTTTTGCCCAAAGCTGCGTGAGACCGACGGGAACTTGGCCACCGAACTATCCCATAAGCATCAGAAATGGGACTCAGGTATTTTTCTTTTTTTGTGTGTGTGTTGGCAATCACATGAACTCACAACACATGTAATTAGCTACGTCAAGGGGTGTATAAATGAGGCACCAAAAGTTTGCGTCCTGATTATGACGAATAGGTACAGATCATGTAGGACCCAGTGCTGTATACAAAACAGGTTTCGTTACCAAATTCTAACCCTAACGCAAGACGGCTAGTTTGGTATTGCTTGCCAAGGGAAGGCACATTGCATGTAGCTGTGTAATATGCTTTGCTCATATTACGTTCACGTAGCTTAGGACTAAAATAAACATTTACACACCCCGTTTTCCTGGTTCAACATGAGTAGATGTTTGCGTACCTGCCTTAACTGTTTTGCATATTCATTTTCTCAAACTGACTGGTTATGTGAGATCAGCATTTGGCATGCCAGCTAACTCCACAGAGACCTGTCAGCCAATAAGACAGCATTTGGACGTGTTTTCCTGTAATAAACCCCCCTCTAATTGGTCTTTTGTGCCTCCGTTCATTGAAGATTAAAAAAAAAATTCAACACTGCCGTCTTGTTTCTCTGACGTTTAGTTACGTCATGGTAAACAGCTGAAAGTGGGAAATTATTCAGGGCTTAAGACAAAATCTTTGGGGCTACAGCCTCAAATACCCTGGCTAGATGATGCCACTGTTTGTCAGAGAATTTTTATTTGTCAAAAAACAATTACATTTGTCACTGTGAATGCTGGTAGTAATTTTCTCCTCATCACTGATGGATTATGTTCTTCAATGACGATCATGATGAACGCCAGCGGGAACCCTGAGGTGGGCCAGTTGTGCAAGTGGGTGGGCCCAGGCCCGTTATGCCCACTCGTGATGCCGCGCCTATCTCCCACGGCTGCCATTTTTGCCTTGTCCCTTTCTTATTGTAGAATCATGAACACTGACCTTAACTGATAAGTGAGATCTACAGTTCATTAGGTGTTAGCCTGAGTTCTTTTGTGACCTCTTGGATGAGTCAACAATGCATTCCAGGAGGAGTTTTGGTAGAATGGCCACTCCTATGAAGGTTCACCACTGCTCAAAATTCTCTCCATTTGTAGATAATGGCTCTCACCATTCGCAGGAGTCCCAGAGTCTTAGAAGTGGCTTCATAACCCTTTCCAGACTGATCAATGTCAACAGCTTAGTTTCTCATGTGTTCTCGAATTTATTTAGATTACGGCATCATAGTCAGCTTTTTGCCTCCTTCCCATTTCCAGACAGGTTCTATTCAAGTGACGTATAGATTCAACAGGGCTGGCAGTAATCATGCCTGGGTGTGTCAAATGAAACTGAACCCAAGTATAAATTAAATCTGTTCAATTGGTTGATTAAGTACTACAAGGGCAATTAGTTTTTCACACAGGACCAGGAAGGTTGGATGGCTTTTTTCCTTCAATAAATTAAATCATCATTTAAAAACTGCATTTTGTGTTTACTTTGGTTATCTTTGTCTAGTATTAACATTAGTTCAAAGATCTGAAACATTTTAAAGTGAAAAATATGCAAAAAAAAAAAAAAGAAGAAGAAATCAGGAAGGGGACAAGTAGTTTCTCACAGCAATGTATATGAGGACTTGCTCTTCATAGCATCAACAAACACTTTTTTGTTCCCTATGTCTCGGACTGCATAAATTGTCAGGATAGCTTAAGGTACCAGAAAAAGAAAATGAAGATGAAGAAGGAGTCAGAAATTGATGACACTTCCATGCAGAATTGTTAATTCAGAGGGCAAGACTATGTGCTTAGCCAGATTAAAAAAAAAAAAAAAAAGAATTTCACCGTCATTCTTAACCTGCACATCATCTTAGTGTATAATTGCAAGCTGTGGGATAGTGGACATGAACAATTTATACGCTGACCCATCAGTTTAAACCATTTAATCTCATTAGTAACTCACTTGGCCATTACTAGCAAACATAAAACAGAAGCATGTAAACCTGGATGTTGAAATAATTGCATACTCATGGCACATTTAGCATTAGAGCACAAAGTGGACATGATGTCTTTCTGTCCTGATGCATAAGCACTTCAGGCACTGTATATTATGACCTTTAAAAATGATCATTTTAAAGATGGAACTGACGTAGTAATGCACAGCCATGGCTGATGCAAATGTCTAACTGCAAAAGAAGTGCATGTTACAAACACATGGTATGAATAGCCAGGCTGAAAGACATGCCAAAAGACTAAAACAATATTTCAACCACACAGCATTGGCTCTCTATGAAAAGATTTTTTGCAAGTTTGTAGAATTTATGTAATTTTGGGGGAATTTTTGAATTACTCAATTTATTTTCAGAAGCAGTCCATATCCAATTTCTGTTTCCTTGTCCCTTCAATGAAAGAACACTAGTTTCGTCTTCAGTATCCCAGTACATTAAGCTGAGGGTCTTTACAATATGTAACGGATTTGTGTCTTGTGCACACTGGTTTGCACAGAGGACAGGAAGTTGAGGACTTGACTCAGGTGCCAGGGTGGATTTGGTATATTTATGATGCCACACTACAGGGCAGCGAGCACAAACGTTGCAGACAAAACAAAAAGCAACAGAGGTTCCTAAAACAATGTTTAACAAAGGGTAATACTAGAACAAGAAAACACTATGGTTCCTATATACAACCCCAATTTCAAAATAGTTGGGACAAAGTGTAAATTGTGAATAAAATCAAAATGCAACGACTTTCAGATCACATGAGCCAATATGTTATTTACAATAGAACATAGATAACATTTCAAATGTTGAAACTGGGACATTTTACATTTTTATCCAAAAAATGAGCTTATATCAAATTTTCTGGCTGCAACAGGTCTCAAAAAAGTTGGGACACAGGCAAAAAAGGGCAGAAAAAGCAATAAATATATAAGAGAATCAGCTGAAAGAACATTTAGCAAGTAATTAAGTTAACTGGCATCAGGTGTGTAACATGATTGGCTATAAAAGGGATGTCTAAGAGAGGCTGAGTCTCAGAAGTAAAGATGGCCGGAGGCTCTCCAACCTGTGAAGGCTTGCGTAAAAAAATTGTGGAATACTTTAAAAACAATGTTCCTCAACGTCAAATTGCAAAGGCTTTGAAGGTCTCATCATCGACAGTGCATAACATCATCAAAAGATTTAGAGAAACTATAAAAATCTCTGTAAGTAAGGGACAAGGCCGAAGACCTTTACTGGATGCCCGTGATCTTAGGGCCCTCAGACGCCACTGCATCACTCACTGGCATGATTCTGTCATTGACATTACTAAATGGGCCCAGGAATACTTCAAGAAACCACTGTCTGTAAACACAGTCTGCCGTGCCATCCACAGATGCCACCTAAAACTCTATCATGCAAAAAGGAAGCCATTGTTGAGCATGATCCAGAAGCGCCACCGTGTTCTGTGGGCCAAGGCTCATTTAAAATAGACTGTAGCAAAGTGGCGAAGTTTCCTGTGGTCAGACGAGTCCAAATTTGACATTCTTGTTGGAAATCATGGGCGTTGTGTCCTCCGGGCTAAAGAGGAGAAAGACCACCCCTCCTGTTTTCAGTGTTCAGTTCAAAAGCCAGCATTTCTGATGGTATGGGGATGCATTAGTGCATATGGTGTGGGACACTTGCATGTTTTAAAATGCTGAAAGGTATATAAAGGTTTTAGAGCAACATATGCTCCCCTCCAGATGACATCTATCCCAGGGAAGGCCTTGTGTATTTCAGCAGCACAGTGCAAAACCACATACTGCAGCTATTACAACAGCATGGCTTCGTAGCAGAAGAGTTTGTGTGCTGGACTGGCCTGCCTGCAGTCCTGACCTTTCACCGATTGAGAACATTTGGTGCATAATTATACGAAAAGTCAAACGAGACCCAAAACTCTCCAGCAGCTGGAGGCCTGTATTAAACAAGAGTGGGATCAAATTCTAAACTTAAGAAACTTGTCTCCTCAATGCCCAGACTCCTCCACTCTGTGTTAAAAAGAAGAGGGGATGCTACACTATGGTAAACAGGCCCCTGTCCCAACTTTTTTGAGACCTGTAGCAGCCAATAAATTTAAATTGAGCTTATTTTGTGGATAAAATTGTAAAATTTCTCAGATTCAACATTTGCTATGTTATCGCTGTTCTATTGTGAATAAAATACTGGCTGGTGTGATTTGAAAGTCACTGTGTTTTGATTTTATTCACAATTTACACTTTGTACCAACTATTTCGGAATTGGGGTTGTATTACACAAAACAAAAAGGGAGCAAGGTTCCTAAAAAAAAGAAAGTGCTGCGTTAACAAGAACAGCACTATGATTAGAGTTTAGACTATAACACACGAAATGCAGATAAAAGTCTATACAGACTAACAGCACCGTTAGAGCATGGCGCTACAAGACTTCACAAAGATAATGCGTGAGGTTCGGACTTAACTACCCTACTGCTACCACTCAGTAGGAATTTACAACAGCTGTAGGTAATAACTGAATGATGGAGAAGTGTGGTCCAGGTCTTAGTAGACCGGTGAGCTGGACGGCTGGAGACGCGTCCTTACACAACATGGCAAATCTATAATGTATATTTTGCAGTGTTGCCAACTCTCCCGTATTTTCCGGGAGTTTTAGTGGCATATTCATGTTCCCGTGCCGTAGTAAGCAATTATTCAACCAATGCGTATTTAAAAGATTCTCACGTGGAACTGAAGTCCTTGCGCATGGAGGTTTATCAGCTTCACGTGTGTAACGGTGGATTTCACCACTAGTAATAAGGAAACTGATTATAACTCCTGTCTTCTCGCGGTTTTCTTGTTCTCAGGGGTTGGAAGCAAAGCGTGTGTTTAATGATTGTTTAAATTTTTTAAATGATACAAGACCGTGTGAAGCATCTTTAATTGCTTCCATCCCCTGAGTAAAGAAAAGAGTTAGAAGTCTGGAGTCATAATCGGTTTGGTGAAATCCACCTTAACGCACGCGAATCTGATAAACCTCCTGGCACAAAGACTTCAATTCTGTGGACGGACCTCTTTAATATGCGTTGATTGAATAATTGCTGAGTATGCCACAGGAATGGGCAATGGGCAGTGGCTAGGCCTAGCTTGGAGCCGGCCTAGAATGGAGAAGTAAGGCATCTCCTTCCCTCCACTAGCCTGGGTGCTCACCTTGGGCAAGTGACAGCACACCCAAAGCCTCCCTTGGCCTGGGTTACGGCTAAACAAATCTATGGCAGTTCTATATGTCAACCCGACAATACTTCTGGTAATCGGCAGGACTGCTTGTCAACTCGGCATCAGCCCTGGCACACAGTGCCCCGTGGCAGCACTTGAGGGCGGTGATAAACCATAATATCATCCGGCCAGCCACTGCAGCATGGTAAAGCTGCCAGCATGTCTCGACCTGTTCTTGCCCGCTGGAACACACCTTTGCCCTGCCGAGAGAGTATTCTGGTAATGCAAAAGCCAGAATTACTTACACTTTTGCAATGCAGTGCTATGGATTATGGATATGGAAATGAACTCTCATACTGGCTCGAATGTCGCCCGGGTTATAAAGGTTCGCGCTGGTCCGCTCTCGCTCCGGCGACCAGTGAAAAGTAAGCTAGGAAGAAACAACAACAACAAGAAACTCCTGAGACTCGCTGAATGGAATGTTAGAACACTACTAGATAACGACAGATCTAAGAGACCACAGCGGCAGACAGCCTTAGTAGCCAAAGAACTGGATAGATACAAAATAGATATAGCCGCCCTTAGTGAGACCTGACTTCCTCTCTATGACAGCCTAATCGACCATGGTTATACGTTCTTCTGGAGTGGAAGGGACATAAGTGAAAGATGTGAAGCTGGAGTTGGCTTTGCCATCAAGAACTCCATTGCTCAAAATCTCGAACAAGATCCAACCCCCATTAATGATAGGATAATGACACTGCGACTCCCCCTGCAGAGGGGTGTGTATGCCACTATAGTTAGTACCTATGCTCCTACAATGACAAACCCGGATGAGGTAAAAGAAAATTTCTATGCCAGTCTGAGAGATGTAGTGAAACAAGTTCCAAGTAAGGATAAGTTAATTATAGCTGGCGACTTCAATGCTAGGGTTGGAAAAGACGAAGAGAACTGGCCTGGGGTGATTGGACGACATGGAACCAGAAAATGTAACACAAATGGTGAACTCCTATTAGCTTTTTGCTCAGACTACCGTCTTGTCATCACTAACACCATCTTCAACCACAAAGTACACCACAAGACTACATGGATGCACCCTCGTTCAAAACATTGGCATCTGCTGGACTACGTAATTACAAGACAGAGAGATCGAAACGATGTACTCAACACCAGAGTCATGAGAGGTGCTGATTGCTCCACTGATCATAATATGGTGAGATCAACTATCGCTTTTCATGTCAAAAAGCGTCATGCTCGAACTGGTGCTCGACCACCTCCCAAGCTAAATGTCTCTAAGCTGCGAAACATGCGTAACCAAGAAGAATTCTAAGTACTGATAGACAGGACTGTAGATCAACTTAAATTTGAGGAGTCTACGCTGGAAGACAAATGGAACTCACTAAAGACAGCTGTTCTCAGTGCTGCTGAAGAAGCCCTTGGACGGCCAAAACGAAAACATCAGGACTGGTTTGACATAAATGATGAGAAGCTCGCAGCCTGACTTGAAGAAAGAAATCTAGCAAAGTCTAAACTTCTGCAGATAAATACTAGAACTAACAAAATGAAACTAGTACATGCCTGACAAAGATTACAACAATACACAAGAAAACTGAAGTCGCTGTGGTGGGAAAAGAAAGCTAAGGACCTACAATATGCTGCAGACCTCAATGATATGAAGGGTTTCTACCATGGTTTAAGAGAGATATATGGGCCCCAGAGGAGAAGCACGATCCAGCTGACTGCCCTTGATGGAGAGACAGCTTTGGTAGGAAAAGATGAAATACTGAATAGGTTTGCCCAGCACTTCAATCATCTGTTAAACATACCTGGAGATTTGGACTATACAGCACTAAACTCAATTGCAGACAAGCCTATGATCCATTGTCTAGACGATAAACCCAGCTTCGAAGAACTACTGAAAGCCATTTCACAAACTAAAGAAAACAAAGCGCCAGGAAGATGCGGAATATCAACTGAGTTATGGAAATACGGTGGTAGCAAATTAAACAATCTATTGTTTGACATGATTAGTGACATCTGGGAACAGGAACATGTGCCACCGGACTGGAAGAACGCAAGTATAATGCCTATATTCAAGAAAGGAAGCAGGAAAGATTGCGCTAACTATCGAGGTATCTCTCTTCTTTCCACTGCAGGTAAAATATTGGCTCGCATACTCCTCAACAGATTAAATGACGTACTCACCCCAAACGTCTTACCCGAGACGCAGTGCGGCTTTAGGAGCGAAAGAAGCATCATCGACATGGTTTTCAGCCTACGACAAATCCAGGAGAAATGTATAGAACAAAACATGCCATTGTATACTGTGTTTATCGATTTTACCAAAGCCTTTGACACAGTGTCAAGGGAAGGCCTCTGGATTGTGTTGAAGAAGTATGGCTGTACAGACAAAATTGTTAAGCTGATAAGATCATTTCACGACAGTATGCAAGCCCAAGTAGTTCAGGGAAATGCCACCTCATTGGAATTTGCTGTGTCAACAAGGCTGCGTGCTTGCTCCAACTTTGTTCTCGCTATACCTGACTGCTATGATAGAAGTAGCTTTTAAAGATGTGCAAGGAGGTATCTACATACAGACATGACTAGATGCAGATCTATTCAATGTATCGCACTTTAAGGCAAAAATGCTCACTTCAAGGCACCTCGTAAGAGGACTGCTGTTTGCTGATGATAGTGCCCTGGTGGCTCACAGCTCCGAGGACATCCAAACTTCACTAGACAGCTTCGCCAAAGCTGCTGCTCCGTTCAGCCTCAAGATAAACATAAAGAAGACAGGGTGCCTTTACCAGCCAGTGAAATTGCTCAAACTTCTCCTGCACCTGATGCTAAATCAATAAACCAAGAGCCACTAGTGCAGTGCACAGACTTTAAATACCTTGGAGGTACAGTCTCAAATAATGCCAAAATCAACAAAGAAATCACACTTAGAATGGGCAGAGCGAGTGCTGCCTTTGGCAAACTGCAAGATCGTCTATTGAAAAACAGACATGTTCCCATCAGAGTAAAATGTAAGGTCTACAGAGCTGTTGTCCTGTCAACCCTACTATACGGTGCTGAAACGTGGACTATCTACCGTTACCAGATCAAGAAACTACATGCCTACATGATGAGACAGCTAAGGTCTACCATGAACATATTTTGGAAGGACAAAGTCACAAATCTAGCTATCTTGTACTATGCTGGACTACCTTCCATGGAAGACATCTTAATTGAAAAAGGCCTCAGATGGTTAGGACATGTGCACAGAATGGAACACGGAAGACTTCCAAGACAACTGCTGTATTCCCAGCTTGTTGAAGGCAAGCGAAATCAAGGGAGACCAAATCTAAGATTCAAGGATGTGATGAAAAGGAACTTGAAATCTCGTGAAATCGACCCCAAAAATTGGCAACAATTAGCGACAAATAGGGCTGCTTGGAGAAGCTTCATCAAACCTAAACCCTTACCGTAGCACAGTCTTTGTCGTTTACGACTGACTGCATATGATGATGCCACAGGAACGTGAATATGCCACTAAAACTCCCGGAAAATTCGGGAGAGTTGGCAACACTGATTTTGATATGGTGCATTTTCTGAATAATACAGATTACTAAATTTCTTAGAACGAGTAAATTGTTAATTTATCATTTTTTTACCACTGATCATGGGTATGCATTAGCAGGCTAATAGGCTATTTTTCATGTCAGAAATAATACTGAAACCATAAAGTACATGACAAATTGGTAATATGAGAAAGGGAGCATTTCACTGGGCATTTTAGGATGGTTCTGACACATACAGTCATTTGATAGACAAACGTATTTAATCTCTCAAGGTGAATAACATCAACAATGCCTTATTGGCAAAATACTGTAATATATTTTATTTCTGCAAAGGAAACATCATTATGGAATGAGTGTAATTCACTTTATTCCAGCACATATATTAATACCACATAGAATATCATTCAAAATAATCCAATAATGTAAACTACAAGTCAAAACATGAACAATATGAGGAGAGCCCGGGGACGATGAAAAAGTGCATTTTGCATCTGTCATGCACAAAGCTCATAGACAGCCTGTCAATAACAGCTGGGAGTGACAAACATAATCTAATGTATTAAAAGACTTCAGTTGGATCCTAAGGGAAATACAATCAAATGATAAAATGAATACCAGCACTGGAATTAAGTAGTGGTGTAACGATTAATGTGAAAAATCGATTCATTGATTGTAATTCCTGCCGATTCAACTAAATCGATCTGCTGAAATAAATAAATAGAATGAATCGCTTTGGCTTCTCCAATAATCCATATAAAATGCTTTTAATCGAATGAATCGCGATTCTTAAATATCATTAATGTTTTAAGACCTAGTTTATGTAAAATGCAGCTCTGTAATCTGTAACTCTGTCATCAGCTAGTCAGCCTGTGCACAAGCAGCACAGAGTTTCTTTTCTGCGCACTCTTCTGCATTTCACCAGCAAACATGGCAGAGAGCGGTAGTGAGATGTTTAATCCACCAGCAAACCTAAAATGGAAAGTGGGGCAGCATTTTGGCTTCGCAAAGAAAAATGGTTGAATTGACAAAATTTCTGCAGTGTGTCAAGTTTGTAATACTACAATTAAATACCTCGGGAACACTACAAATCTAGCCAGCCACCTTGTCAAGACGACACGCTATCACAGTAGCATCCGCTTCAGGGGCAGCTAGTTCAGCTAACCCTTCTACTAGCAGACGTTGCTAACATTAAAGAGTAGAGTGGAGTAGGGCCCTATGATTTCCGCAATCACGGAATCATGGAGTTGGCTGATAAAAACGGAATCTATTGTTAAACTAAGAATTTCGCAGAAATTGACATAATTTGAAATGCTGTTCGTAAAGCCACATTTCCTCCGAACGCGTAACAAAATTTTCGCGCAACCAGAGTCTATGCAAAGGCACGAATGTACGCAAAAATGTGAGCAGCCTTTGTCAAATTCACCTGCCCCGAGTGTTTGAACGGCATATCTCTTCGGTGCTACTGAAGATCCGGGAGAAGATTTTTTTTTTTTGTTGTTGTAGACGAGACCACTGATGCCAGGGATTGCAGCGTCCTAAACATTATCATTGGTCAGCTTATGTTCATTTAACAACTTATATAACCGTTAAATAGCCCACATTATTTCTTTTCACAGTCTACCTTTTTTTGGGCTGGGCCGCGAATAGCGGCCAGGCCACTATAAACGCGAATGTCGCTGAGTGAGTGAGCGAGTGACTGACTGACTGCCTGAGTGATCAAGTTCAACCATTGGCTGGCCGGCGGGGATGAAGTTCAGCGATTGGTCGGCCGGCAGGGAAGAACTTCAAAATTGGTTGGCCAACGACTGACTTAAGCGATTGGTCGGCCGGCGGCCAAAAACTTCAACGATTGGTTGGCCGAGGATTAGCTGGCTGGCTGGCCGGTCGTTTGTCACTGGTATCTCCTGGGGGATACATACTACGAAGCAAGTTCAACATAGACAGGCTATATTTGAGTGAGCCGGCTCAACAAACCCTGAACCTGCAATCAGAGATAATTGGTACCACAACGGTGGTTGTAATCTTTCTTTGTTAATCTCCTTTTTGTGCTTACAACACTCTACGCGCTCTCAACAGAAAAGAATTTATGCGTCAATTGACCCTATTTCCGTTCATAAAATGACCAATCGCGTGCTGTTCGTTCCCTGAGGACATTATCCCTGATCCAGGATCAGTGCAAGTTATTTCCCCCCGCGGCACCGGGGGGCGTCGCCAGCGGCATAATGGAAGACACACATAGACAGGCTATATTTTAGAGAGCCGGCTCAACAAATCCTGAACTCACAATCGGAGATAATTGGTACCACAACGGTGGTTGTAATCTTTCTTTGTTAATGTCGGTTTTGTCTATCAACACTGTACGCGCTCTCAACAAAAGGGCGTTTCATGCGGCAATTGACCCTATTTCTGTTTATAAAATGACTGATCGTGTTCTTTATGTTTCTCCGAGGAAACTATCCCTGATCCAGGATCAGTAACACTGCGGGTTATCTTTCAATAGGTCATAAATTCGTTAAAATTAGTTGTATTTCCATTTTTTTGTCACAGTTAACCATATTCATTCATCACCAATATCAAATAACGCTTTATGTAAACACATGGCAGCTCCTTCACTCGAACATGTTTATGTAGCGGTTTTACTCGAAACTGTGATTTCTTTGTCCATAACATGCCCAAAGACGAAACATGGGGAAAAAAATTAATCTTTGAAGTTCGTTCTTACACCCTCACTATATAGGAACTGCCATGTGTTCAAAAAAAGTGACGTCACGTTCCCGGTTAGCACAACTGAAACAATAACTTTATTGTTTCATTACCATTCAGGAACATACATACATACTTTATCTGCTATCTACATCTGTTGCTGCTGTCTCTGTCAAATTCACATTTACAAAATCAATAACTGCTACCCTTACTCTAGCTCTTTGTCTATTCAAATGTATACCTTGCTTTTGATATGTTTTCCTTACTCAAGCCCCCCCCCAGCTCCCACTCCCACTACCTCACACACTCTCACTCACTCCCACTCCCACTCCCTCACTCACACTCTCACTCTCACACTTAGTCACACTCTAACTCTTTCACACTCTCACTCTCCCACTCTCCCCATCCACTTTGTAAATAATTTATCAGCTCTAGCTCATTACTAAACTTGCACTTCATATAACTGTGTGAGCTTTGCCCCATTTAGGACCCTTTTCTTGGGCCGAAATTCTCATACAGCACTTGGCGGCCCAGCCATACACTAGGTTGCACCTAGTCTTGTTTTAATTGTGTCCATGCAAATTATGATATAACGTCGTCCCTCAGTGGTAAAATAAAAGCTGAAACATCCTTGTTTCAGTTTGTTCATGTTTAATCATTACTATATTACATTTTGTTGTGGTATGTAATGCAATGTATTGGGATAACTGAACAAAAGTTTATTATAAATAAATAAATGAATAAAGCTGATGCATCAAAATCAGACAACTGTTGATCCCTTGGGGAAACTGGGAGTCATTACTGCTGCTCTCATACATTCATATGTACAATAAAATTATAAATAATTTTAAAAAAGGGCATTCAGACGCGTGCATGTCAGTACAGCCGTTGTCTGCCTTTTTGACTGTAGCTTACACTTTGTTTCAAGTGACACTTTTATTTTGTTATATTATTTCAGGTTAAAAAAAAAAATGTTTTTTTTTAATTTCTTCACAGTGGAATGTTATATTACGCCATTATGCAGTATTTGTTCTGACTTTAAGTACTGAGGAAAATTGAGCAATGTTGTGTTGCATCAACAAATTTAAGGTTATTTCTATTTAATTAGTGGACATTTTACTCATTAACAGAAATAGCACACTATCTCTGATGGTAAAATTGGTGTAAAAGGTAAAAAAAAATAAAAAACAGAATTCCAAAAAATTAAAACGGAAAAAACGGAATTTGGGGAAAAATAAAACGGAATTTGGATAAAAAATAAAATGGATTTCATAGGGCCCTAGGAGTGGAGTGGAGTGAGTGAGCGACATGATGTATAGAACCAACCACTGGCTCTTAGCACCAGCCTACTCTCTCCTCTGCCAGCATGTAGCCCATTTGTAAGTACAAATGTCCAAATAGCTTTGTTACAAGACTGAGCAATTAATTTGTTTAATCACATTTTTGTATTCAGCATAAAATATTATGCAGGCCTACTTTTATTATAGAATAAATATGTTTATAAGTAATTTTATTGTTGGTTGATTATTTTTTCACCTTTCAGACGGCACAGTATTGCTGCTTATATCATGGAAATACAATTTTAATCAAAAGTTACTGAATCGAATCGTGGTTTGCAGAATCGAATCGTATCATTGGATAAAATAAATAATCGTCCTTTAATCGAATCGCCAACTACTTCATCGTAATCAAATCAAATCACTGTGAAGCGAAAGATTCACACCCCTAGAATTAAGGCATATTTCCTGGCCAACATTGTTTAATAACAGGTGTCAAACTGCATGTGTTTTTTATTGTTTAACTCCTTCTCCCTCACAGCCCTAAAGATAACACAGCAGTGTAACTAAATTTTTTTTACAAAAAATACAGTAGAGCCACTGCTGGTACAAATATCTTGATGCTATTTATAACTTTCAGATTTTTTCTCCCTTTCTTTTTAATTAGATATAAAGCAATTGTGAACCCCATGGACATCCAGACCTCAAGTGCAGTTTTTTGGACCTGTCTGAAAGCTGTGTCCATATGGATAATCTCTGTGCTGCTGGCTGTCCCGGAAGCCATCTTCTCCCAGGTGGTTCACATCCAGGACAAGAATGTCTCCTTCTCGGCCTGCATGCCCTATCCACTCTCTAACGAGATGCATCCCAAGATCCATTCCATCATGATATTCCTGGTCTACTTCCTCATTCCCCTGGGCATCATATCTATCTACTACTATCATATTGCCAGGACGCTGATCAAAAGTGCCCACGACATGCCAGGGGAGATGAGCGAGCACACAAAAAAACAGGTAATAGGATGCCACCTCTTGCTTTGTGCCAACTTCAATTAGGTTGTGTTCCCTTAAATGCCCTCATGGCAAGAATAAAGGCCACGAAACCCATGGCGAAAATACTCTAAATGTCAAGTGTTTGCTATAAAAAGGTGTGCACTTTTAATAAGAGCTGCAGACACTTTCTTCTCTAAAAGGTGATCCTGAGTGGTGTTTTTGCTCAGGCATGAATCAGTCCATGGGGCTAAAATCTGTGTGCAAGCTTTTTCACAAACAAGTTTAATTTTCTAGATTGATACAGATTCACTTGGGGATCAAAACATTCAAACTTATTGGAAACTTTTGCCTGCATCCATGTCTGTCGGAGTGCTAAAGCTAAATTTAAAAATGCTATTGCTAAAATGTAGATGTACCAATGGTAAATAAGATACTGTGCCATTTAAACCATGTAAAAAATAGATCAGATGGATTTCAAAATGAAAAAATTTGAGACTGAAGGAAGCAAGAATGCATTTTGCAAGAACTGATCAAAGAACTGATATTGATCAAAGCAATTCTAATTAATCTCACCCTCAATCTGTTTAATGCAAGGTCACATAACTCACATTTTTCATATTTTCTGTTAATGAATTCCAGACGACACCTAAAATTGTAGTCAACAATTGAATTAAATGAGCATGGGAATTTGTACTGTTGAAGGACGGAATAGCATCGAGTAGGTGGAGACCAGTGTGTAATAACGGGAAACCCCAGGCAGCAAGACTCAGGGTGGGGGTCACATCTCTTCTTGGAGTCATAAAGGCTCTCTCAAGTCACCTAGGGTTCCTATAGTCATAGGGTGAGACATGAGTACGAGGGAACAGGAGGGAGGGACGTTGAATGAGACAGACAAGGATTGTAGAATGAAGGTGGTATAAATAGGCTGGTTGGTTCCAGTCCCGCCTTAACCTGCAGTCAGGCCCTGGGGCTAAAAGACCCTATGGGCCCCCCATAGCTGCGTTTGTGTACAGAGCAAAACGTATTAGTTTCCCTTTCTGAACTGGAAAACACCACAACATTCACATTAACAGATGACCAATTTTCCCAGGCCCATACTATAAACTCAAAATATGCTCAGATGTCAGCCTAAGACTGAACACTTTTTTATAACAACCACACACACAGCGACTCATAAGTTAAAGAGTAAACTTTGATTTTAAAATTAAGATGCATGAAAGCTTGATTCCACTCCGTAACATATAAACAACAAATAAAAGTTTATGAAAATTGCCATTTCCGTTTAAAAAAGATAAAATTCCACTTATGATTAGGGCTGTACCGAACGTTTCGAAGTACGAACCATCGATCCTGACGTTCAAAATCGAATTCTAAATTTAGACTTGAATGCTGTATGAGTTAACGCAACTTTTTTCCCCATGTCAACAATTCATTCCGTTTAAACCAGTTGTTTTTTTCCTGCACAACTGGAGATTAAGATTTAACTACAAACTAATCCTAATCATTCCTGTCTAATTGCATTGCCTATTCTTAGTAGGCTATAATATGATTTTAATCCGAACGTTTGAGTTCTATTAACTCCAGATCATTATGAAGTCCAACAGACAAAATTTCTAAAAAAGATGGATGAAATAACTTTCAGAACTCACAACATATTTTGATCTAACAAATTATTCTGTATTAGTCAATATTTGTTGCCTTTGGCCTGTCAGAAACCATATTTTCAATGCATGCAGTGAAACGCTTTTTGCTCACCCGCCGCACTTGACACCTTAGCAAAGCAGTCTAGCTGCAACAGCCATAATACAGCGCCCTCCATAATTATTGGCACCCCTGGTTAAGATGTGTTAAAAGCCTTAAAATAAATTCAATTTTTATTGCAGAAGCATACTCTCACACTGAAAATTGTAGAAAAATGTAACCTTCAACTCAAGTGAATTTTAAGGGGAAAAAAAAAAATCCCTGACAAAGAAATAATTATTTTTCATAAAATCACCTGTTCCACAATTATTGGCACCCCTAACAATTCCTCGGAAATAAATGTAATTGAAGTATTTCTGTCATTTCTACAGTAGTTTACAAAGTTGATCAGAGTATCTAGGAACATTTAATTAGTAATTCATCACTTCCTGTTTCCCTGGGGTATAAATATGACGTGACACAGAGGCCATTTCTCTTATCCACTCTTCAACATGGGAAAGACAAAGGAACACACCATTCAAGTAAGGCAGATGTGTGTCAACCTTCACAAGTCAGGCAATGGCTACAAGAAAATAGCCACTCGCCTGTACCTGCCCATATCTACTGTCAGAGCAATCATTAAGAAGTTTAAAACAACTGGAACAGTGGTAAACAAGCCTGGACGAGGACGCAAGGTTATTTTGCCACCACGCACAGTGAGGAGGATGGTAAGAGAAATAAAAAGTTCTCCAAAGCTCACTGTTAAAGAATTGCAACAAATGGTAGCATCTTGGGGTCACAAAGTCTCCAAAACAACCATCAGGCGCTATCTACATGCCAACAAGCTGTTTGGGAGGCATGCACGTAAAAAACCTTTTCTCACTCACAATCATAAACGCAAACGTCTGGAGTTCGCTAAGCGGTACTGGGACTTCAACTGGGCCGTGTGCTTTGGTCAGATGAAACCAAGATAGAGCTTTTTGGCTAAAAACACTCTAAGTGGGTCTGGCGGAACACAAAAGATGAGTATGCAGAAAAGCACCTCATGCCCACTGTGAAGTATGGGGGAGGATCGTTGATGCTGTGGGCCTGTTTCTCTTCCAGAGGCCCTGGGAACCTTGTTGGGGTGCATGGCATCATGAACGCTTTGAAATACCAGGACATTTTAAAGCAAAATCTGTTGGCCTCTGCCCGAAAGCTGAAGATGGGTCGTCACTGGGTCTTTCAGCAAGATAATGACCCTAAACATGTGGCCAAATCTACACATAAATGGTTCACCAGACACAGAATCAAGCTCCTCCCATGGCCATCTCAGTCCCCAGACCTCAACCCCATTGAAAACCCTGTGGATTGAGCTGAAGAGGAGAGTACAGAGGAGAGGACCCAGGTCACTGGATGATTTAGAGAGATTGTGCAAAGAGGAATGGTCGAAGATCCCTCTTTCTGTATTCTCCCATCTTGTGAAACATCATAGGAGAAGATTAGGTGCTGTTTTGTTGGCAAAAGGGGGTTGTACAAAGTATTACCATCAGGGGTGCTAATAATTGTGGCACACATGATTTGATGTTAAAGAATTATTTCTTAATGTGGGATTTTTTTCCCACTGAATAAATGCACTTGAATTAAAGGTTGGATTTTCCTCTTTTTTTCATTGTGGTCCTATATTATTTAGAAAAAAACTGAATTTATTAGAAGCTAAAGAACACATCTTAACCAGGGGTGCCAATAATTATGGAGGGCAGTGTACTTCATTTATACAACTACAGTAACTAAAATTATTCAAGCTCCAACAGTGTTACCGTTAGTAGCTGACTCAACTTATTAAAAAAGATATTGACTATATCAGCTTTTATTTGGTGCTGGCGCTCCGTCATCAAGTTGGTCATTATCAAGTGCATCAATGACTCAGGACTTTTAAGAAAAAATTTGACGAAATTGGCGGTTTGGGATCATTTTTAGATATATGATGATACCAAAGAAGTGCAGAAGTGCAGTGCCAGTTATCCAAGATGAAACTGGTGTACTATCATTTTTCAATGAACATGGCGACTCATTTCAGAAGTGTATGTTTTCTGAATGTGTTTCGCTTAGCTTGAGTAATAAATCTGGGCCCGTATTCACAAAGCATCTTAGCACTAAAAGTAGGTCCTAACTGCCGGATTTAGGAGAAACTCCTAAAAAAAGATGGGTGTGTCAGTAAAAAATTTAGGACTCCTAATTATTTTTACAAAGTGTTATTCACAAAGCATTTTAGGCCGAAAAGTAGCTCCTAAGTCTGAGAGAGCTTAAAAGTACTCAAGAGGACTCCTAACTCGCTAAAACCTATTCACAAAGAATCGGAAAATGGCTGCTGCTGTTGAAAGATGGAATGACTTGGAAATTCTGAATGATGCGCAGTTGTTGAAAAGATATCGGATCGACCGTGAAGGGGTTTTATTTGTTGTTGACTTGGTGAGGGAGAGAATTACGTCTCCAACCATGAGAAACAACCCAATAAGCCCCAAAATAAAATGTTTGACAACACTTCGTTACTTGGCCACCGGAAAAATGCAACTTTCCAACGCGGACAATTTAGGGATTTCACAATCATCTGTCAGTCGCTCAATTCAACAAACAATCAATGCACTCTGTGAACCTCATATCATCCGACAGTTTTTCCGGTTTCCAACTAACATTCACCAACAACACAGAATCAAACTTGAATTCATGCCCATCTCAGGTATGCCCAGTATAATCGGTGCTATTGACGGGACCCATATTCGAATTATTTCTCCGACCCAAGATGAAGAGGTATTTGTAAACAGAAAAAAACTTCATTCCATCAACACCCAGAGAGTAGCTATTTGATGCCGAATACAATATTTTGGACATTGTTGCTAAATGGCCAGGATCCATGCACGCACAACTCGCATTTTAATGGAAAGCAGCTTATGCCAATTATTTGACAGGCATCATGTGCCTGCGGGATGCCACTTGCTAGGGGACAGTGACTTTGGTGCTGTACCTCCTCCTGCTATGCATGAATTATTTTACTGGGCTATTGAGCGAATGTTACATTTAATAGATGATCATAATAATATACTGGACAAATAAAGTTAGGGATCACCCCAAATTTTGAATTTGAAATGTGTGATAGTTTGTATTTTTTTCCATATCATATTTTAATATTGAAAAGTTGGGTGATCCCTAACTTTCTTTGTCCAGTATACAAGCCTATGTCATATTTTGTATGCATATTTAAATTGTAGGCCATAAATTACAAGCAAGCTTAGTATGCTTTCCTGTTTGAACGATAGCCCGTTTATAGGCTGCAATCTCGGACCTCCCCTGCGATTGCAGCCCATACCACCGCTTCTCGCAATAGTCTGCTGTCCGAGACCTCGAGGGGAATGCATTGATCTGTAGGCTGATATTATCCCACGCATCCCGCTTGGATTTGCTGTTCACCCCTGAGCCAAATTTCGCTTTAATTACATGCTTTCGCTCCAGCACCAACTGGGCCAGCAGCAGTAACTGGTCGTGGCTCCAGTTGGGTTTTTGCATCCTTTTTGAACTTTCATCCATGACAGTTTAGGGCAAAAAAAATTGAACAGCCCGACTTTTAAATGATCACAACATATTCTCATTGGGTAATAAGTTGCTAATTATTGGGGAAAATGACGCGTTTATTATTGACTCGTTTTATGTTTTTGGCGTTTTTACAACTATCTCTTTCCTATGTATGTTTATTTGCCTAGAGCGTGATATGTGGGCACTGCGCATAGTGTATTTTCAGGAGTGCTCAACATGTTATTACTTTATGGGACAAACCAGCCGCTTGGACTATTTCCTCATTTTTTCCCCCATGGGTTGTGCGCGGGATATTTTTTCAATGGGCCGCACTGTCACCAAACAACCAATCACCGTGCTCATTGTCCCAAGACTCGTGCATGAGAATTGACGTCATCCATAGCAACGGAGATTTACTCCCACCTATCTCAGAGCTACTCCTAGTCTAGGAGTTACCAGTTTTCTTAAACTAAAAGTTGCTCTCAGCGGCTTTGTGAATAACTTTTAAGATTTTAGTGCCATATAAAATGTTTTAGTGCGACTTAGGAGTACTCCTAGCGGTAAGATAAGATGCTTTGTGAATACGGGCCCAGATTATGTCATCTATTAGGCTAATGGTTAAATTGTTAGTATCCAAAATAGCAAGGCTGTGATGAATAAATAGGCTAACTCCGCCTAGCAGTAGCAAAATGAAGTTAACAAGTAAAATATGTAAATCGTAAATTTTATGAGTGTTAGGAAACTAACTAGCCTGCAACAGACTGCACCTGCAAAAACGAGCCAACGAACCCTGGAGCAGTTGATGAAAAAAAAAAAACTTGCTTGGAGAATGATGGGGGAAAAAATCACTGGAGAAGAGGAAAAAGAAAATAATGGATGCGCTTGTCATATTCATTGCGATAGACATGCAGCCAGTGAATAGGCTACTGTACAGGGTGAAGGTTTTATCAGCTACATTTTATGGACTAGTTAGAGCCAGAGTACACAATTCTAGTAAATCGTGAACAAAATCATTGAAGGTCTACCAAAAAATACACAGCAGTGAAATAAATTATCTGTTATACTATTAAAAACTTTGCTATAGGCATTACTATGGATATTTGGACAACCCAACAAATTGCAGCTTATATGACTGTACCAGGCCATCTGATTACAGAAGACTAGGAACATATCGACAATGTGCTTGAAACCGCTAAAATGACAATGTCACACAGCTGCAAATATAGCACATTACCTTGGAGAGTTCACTGATGCTTTCCAGATACCGGAGTCAAAAACGTTGCTGAAGTTTATGACAACACAGGCAACATGATTGTCGGCTTCTAAACTGGTTACAGGGTCATTCCATGTCAAGTCACACACCCTCCCCAGTGACATCTCTTCAATTTGCCTGATTTTTATTCTATTAGTGCCTTGTGATGTCAAATGAAAGAATCCGAAGTTTGAGCTTCCTAGCTCAAACGGTTTTTGAGTTATGGCCCTTCAAAGTTTGGGTGCCATGCCCACTTTTGGGGTCCGGGAATTGCACGCTTAATTTGCAAGCATTTTTGAAGACCCATATCTTTTGTTTTAAACTTTGATTATCAAACTCCTTCACTATCAACTAAGCCTTTGCCTATGGCACTATTTTTGGATATTTTCGGAAAAATCCTAAGTCCAGAAAGTAGGTCAACTGTTGTTTTTAACTGCCTATTCATGTTTATGGTAGTAAAAACAGACCTATGAATTAAATTGATGTATGGGAAGATTAAAATGTGCTATTAGCAGCTAACATCCCCCAGTTATATTGACAAAACAAGGGATTAACCCTTTCCCAGCTGCTAACACAATGCCGTTTTTACAATAATTGACACCTTTCCTTGGGCTTTCCCTGTATCTGACCAAACTCTGACAACTCCAACTACTTGAGTATGATTATTTCGCTTAAGAGATAAATGCATTTTTCAAATAGGAAAGGCAAAGATTAAAACATGGCAGTGACGTGCGGTGGAGGTTAGTTTGGTGAGGCAGAAACCTCCCCTTTGCTTGATTAGCAATCAGACGATTAACTAGTTTAGTAAGACTATTCGGCAGAATGACGGGCCAGTTTAAGTTTCCGCGGCGTTATTACTCAGTATAGGCTGTCATTTCATGAAGCGATCAAACATGACTCTGTCTTGGCCTGCTGAAAACTGCTGAAATCCACCATGCTGGGTACCATTTCAAGATATCAAATGTAGTGTAAATGCTCCAGAGATTCAAGGTCATAGTGCTCGGCATTATAAAATTGTAGCAAGTGATGTTGAAAGAATTCAGAGGCTTCTCCCCAAGTTCATTGCCTGTTAATCAGCAAGCCTGTATCATTGACCTGAATTGTAGAATTGTATCTGCTTATATTGCCACAGTAGTGAATGACATCTTGCCTCCTTGATATGGATCTGATCAGATGATGTAAATACATTATAGCTGTTAAATGTATGCGTCCAGTGTGTGAAGGGTTAAAAAATGTAATTTTTCAATTCATACATGCAAATATATGTGTTCATTGTTAGAATCTGTTATTTAATGTATATTTTATAAAGTTGGTCTGTTTTAACTGCCTTAAACATGAATAGACAGTTAAAACAACAGTTGACCTACTTTCTGGACTTAGGATTTTTCCAAAAATATCCAAAAATAGTGCCATATGCAAAAGCTTAGTTGATAGTGAAGGAGTTTGATAATCAAAGTTCTTATTGGCTCAAAACTTTGATAAAGGGTGACTGTTGATGGGGTAAAAAGCTCATTAAAGTCATCATGTGCCCACATGGCCAATTCGGGGCCTGAAGTAGGGGGTACCAAAGGGTAATTTTGTCCCGAGGCCATATTTGGGGCCCTCCTGTACCCCCATCAAGGCTCTGAGTGCCCTGAAATTCTCTAAATACACAGTAGTGTACCCAAATATGATGATAAATTAGTTGAAATCCCATCAGGACAAAAACTTTCCAAGATATAGACCCCCAAAGTGCCCCAAAAATTTATTGCGTCATTAAAAAATCCACTTTTAAGGGGTTAATATTTAGTTGAAATCCCATCAGGACAAAAACTTTCCAAGATATAGACCCCCAAAGTGCCCCAAAAATTTATTGCGTCATTAAAAAATCCACTTTTAAGGGGTTAATATCTCTAAAAATAGTAAACCTATGCTAGTTTTAAGTGCAGATTCTGATAGACAGGGCCAGAATACATAGATATAGCAATTTACAGGCCTGTAGCTAGCTTAAAAAAAAAGAAATGGGTCTCCAAAAATGCTTGCAAATTTAGCGTGCAATTCCCGGACCCCAAAAGTGGGCGTGGCACCCAAACTTTGAGGGGCCACAATTCAAAAACCGTTTGAGCTAGGAAGCTCAAACTTCGGATTATTTCATTTGACATCATAAGGCACTAATAGAATAAAAATAAGGCAAATTGAAGAGGTGTCACTGGGGAGGTTTTGGGGATTTGTGTGAATTGACATGGAATGACCCTACATATGCGTATATAAAATATAAAACATGAATCAGTTAGTTTGCTTGATTAGCTTGTTAGGAAAAAGTAAAGTTTTATTTTATCATTTTCCAGATGGGCCACAGTAGGCTTTGCGTTATGCACTCGTCCCTTTCATAACAATTTCATGTTCATCACATCTGTTCTGTACCTCACTGTTTGAATTAAAAACACTTTAGAAATATTCTGATATATTTCATTTCTTTGTTACCATTATGTCATAGTATAATGTTGCCTATAATAAGCCTCTGAGGAGAGCCATTATTGAAGTGCATTTGTTGCATCTCGGGTTGGTATGGGGGGGGGATTTGAAGACTTTATTCGAATATCTCTGTCAAAAACTCGAATGTGAAAAAATGACATTCGATACAGCCCTACTATGATTTAATTTAATTTATACGATTTTTCTACAATATTTCTTTTAAATTATTAGTTTTTTTTATTTACAGGAAAATGAGTCCTTCGATGAGAAAGAAATAAAAATCACAACTCGAGTCTCATAAATGTGATATCTCAAGCTCCTATTTGAGATCCAATTTATCCCTTAAATGTCAGTGCATTAAATACAGCATATGATTCTAGTTGGCGGTCTATTCAAGTCAATGCGATACATAATTTGCTTGCTAGGATGCTAACGCTTATTGGCATTGAATTGATAAATTAAGGATTCTACGACAACTGTTAACTTATTACTCTAATGGGGAAATGCGTTTGCATGTTAGCTAGCAAATTATTCATCGCATTGACTTTAACAGACCGCCAATTAGAAACGGTAACCAGCAAGACCGGTAGCCTTAATGTGGTGAAGATATTGGCTTAAGTTTGCCTATGAATGTAATCTGTCCAATCGCGATGCAAGAAAGCTAAATTACACATGTGTAAGAACAAACATGTATGAAATGGTTGTAGTACACCAATTTGTGATCATTAATGGGATAAAATATCATTCAATCATACGAGAGACAACTGGCGGCTACGCGGTTCTGCCAGAATGGCTGCTGCGATTGAGTCGTATATTAGGGGTGGGCATCAATTACAGCCCTAAACAAAGTTGCTTTCGGTAGAGGTTAGTGTTTCAATGTGCAATGAAGATTTTATCTAATTTGGCACGCTACTGTACGGCAGTAAAAAGTTCCTTCTGTACCAGGAATGAATGGGGAGGGCAGCAACGTACTCGGCCAGCTCTGCAAATAGGACGGCAGTCTTTAATCTTAAATTAAGGCTGTTACTGACTAAAGGGCGTTTGGACTCCTGTTTCAGAAACATTTCTATAAGTTTTTAGGGATCTAGGTTTTTGGGGCATAATTTCTCTATTGGCGGAATTTCCATGCAATATCTGGTGTTCCGTGAATGAATGCCAATTCCAAGACTTCGTCCGCGGTTCCGCGATCACGAAAAATCAGTACACCTACATTTGAATACGTCACATGCCAAAACTATCCCTCTACATTCTGATTGGTTGTTTTGTTACTGGGCCCCTGTGGGTCACTCGGAAACTTGATCAATCAGCAGCTGTAAAGACGAATATCAAGTTATCAAGCTTAATAAATAAATAAATAAAATAAATATGGACAGAAAATTTGTCAAATTACAAAACAATGTGTGTTTTTTTTTTTTTTTTTTAATTTTCTCATGATAGGCCCCTGATCCTCGTAGGCCCTGGGGCTTTAGCCCAGGTAAGCCGGTGCCATAAGGTGGCCTTGGTTGGTTCAGATAAGGATGAATGGAGTGAATGTTTATAACTTCATTTATTGTAGTGAACAAAACATGATTCATTTTCTGTGCTCATGCAGTGGTTAAATTACAAAGTTCTTCAACATAATCCTTGACTATTTATGCAAAAACATTTTTATCATACTTGTGGCAACCATACTATTGATTTTAGTTCATTCACAACAACACAAACTAAAAATACTTGTTGGAAAATTTGCTAAGCATGGCTACGTCATATCAATGTGCTTTGCCCAGCCACTTATCTATTCAGGCAAATGTAGCTTTAACATATAAGTAAACATCAAATAAAACTAGCATGGTGGGATTAAAGTAAGGGAAGTATCGATTGGTATAATAAAACATTTCAAAGCTAAATTTTAAACAAACTTGAGATCTAAAATGCTGTATCTGCCACAAAAGATGTACAAACATTGGTGAATACTATGGAGGGGTAGTCGGTCAAAAAATAATAATACAGGTTTTGCATATTTAAAAAAGTCAATCTCAGAAGCCTTCGGGGCAAGACAATAGATGTCGCATATGATGTCACTAGCAGCTGTTACATCTTTGAATAGTTCCAGAACAAAAGGAGAAGGTTTTCTTTCAACTTTCGCACAGACTCTCTGCTGGAACACCTTCTTTAAAGTGGCCAAATTTCAGGTCTTGCAGGCATAGCTTGACAAGCAACGTTTCCCCGTTTAAAAAAATGAATGTGAAACTAAACAAGGTTAGAGTTTGATTATTTTTCTGATAATGATGGCACGTGAGTGAAAAGATGGGATGGCAGCTCATGGTCATGTGTCAAAGGTTATTCAATTAAACTCCCAAAACAGGATCATTTATAGATGATCCCCCTCAATGAATTTGCTTTTGTCCCCTCATAATGCAAAATCGTAGAATTGTATATGAGGGGAAAAAAAAGAAGCTGAAATGCTAGTTATAAATGCACAAATTTAATAACATATAAAATCTGGACAAAATGGAATGTATTAATGGAATGTATTGACTGGATCTCCAACTTCAGATAGTAAACATATCTGTATGAGTTTGCATCATTGGTATGAATTCAATAACCATGAATGTTTGTTTTGGCTCGATATTTCTACTGGTAATTCTTTGGATTGTGAATTTAGTGTTTTGTCTTGTTGCTTAAAAAGGCATCCCTTATCATTTAAAATGGTCAGTGTTTTTGACGACAGTAGGCAATTTGAACCCTTGCTGCAATAAATGTAGTAAAATTCACATCAGACAACCATGGTAGTAGCAGCATCTGTGAGGAAAATAGTCTGAATCATCGCAAATAAATGTTACCTGTAATCTTGTTCTCATTCTGATTATGTATCTTATTTCTTCCACACATTTGCCTGTTTGGTTAAATGTAAATTATGAGAATTCTCTTCCTTAGTTAATTAAATAATTAACTGCAATCTTGTGGGATTCATCTAATTGGTGCCATTTACATGCAATCTGCATATTGAAACATTATCAACCAGTGGCATGATATTGGCATTGATCATCTGATTATAGCCACTTCACTCATTGTAAAGACTTCAGCTGGAAAACAGTGGAAGGCATTAATCTTCCTCGCTGAGCTGGGATGCGTGTGTTTGCCACATTGCCTTGTAATGGAATACTCGTAAGGAAATGCTCCGTGCACTTTTCATTGAGGAGTCAAATGTGGAGCTTAAATGATTCATATGCCCAGGTATTGCCCACAAAATCTAGCACAAAGATGCAAAATGACAAAACATCTTGCAGGAAATACATTTTGCCAAAGACACATTCTCCATGAATTTGGCTACTGTAAAGGCCATACTTTTCAACACACAACTGGACAAGGTCTCTACAAGAGGTCATGCTGGCTGTAGCTGATTGGATATGCTTACAGGACCAAGTAGCTTGAAGGAAAATTACATTACAGAAACATCAGCCGTTTTCACCCTCATTTTTACCTGAAAAGTAATCAGTAACAAACAAAAGTTGTAATTGAAATTAAAATGCTAAATCTGTTCTCTTGTCGGGGGGGCACCATAGCACAGTGGGTAGCACTGCCACCTCACAGTATATGCCTGGGGCCTTTCAATGTGATTTCTGTGTTTGCGTGGGTTTCCTCCGGGTACACTGCTTTCGTCCCACAGTCCAAAGACATGCATGTCAGGCTAGAAGAAGAATCTAAATTGCATGCAGTGATGAGTGTGTGAGTGAATGGAGCTTGAATGGTGTGTGCGCCCAAAAAGGGATTAGCGTGAAGTCCGGAGTATTTCCCTGCCTTTAGCCCGTAGTCGGCTGGGATAGACTCCAGCTACCCTGTGACCCCAGTGTGGAACAAGCAGTGTAGAAAATGGATGGATGGATGGATAGATGGATGGATGGATGGATGTTATCATGCATCATCCTCATGTCATCTGGAGAGTGCAATAGATGGTGATACATACTGTCAAGCTAAAAGACCCTCCAAGCTAGTTACAGAAAAAAAGGAAAAAAATTGTGATTTTATACTGCACACTGCATCAACATTTCACTATATGTTGTAAAGGGTAGTCAGGGGATGAATTTATGACATTGTGTTTAATTTTTCTCTGTCCTCTGATTCAATGAACGAGTCATTCACATCACAGTGTTGCAGTTATCAATTTTTGCTTTTGAATTTTGTGTGATACACAGAAGCCTGTGTTTGTGCATTATGTATGAACATGTGCAATGATTGTAATGGGTAATTTGTGTGGCCTTCTATAAATACATAGCAATCCATATCTGTACTATAATGATTAAGTCACATCCATCTGCTGTTTGCCTGCTACTGTTTACAAAGACCGAATTACAGCTGAATGCGTGCCCAATCTCTTCCCTTATCTAGAGAACGACTGAAACGTTTTTGATGTGTAGTACTAATTTTTAGTCATTAGAAGTGATGTGTATGCATGGCCAGTGGAGACCTTTCCATATCAATTATAATGAATGAATCAGTGTGGACCTGAGCATTCTCAAAGTAAAATCTTCGCATATGCATACCTGATGAACAGAACTTGACTTTTGTGTTTAATCTATTCAAGATGCTTGAGATCAAGGATGAGTCATGACATATTTCACTGAGCAAAATAAGACACTTGTTGGTCGTGTCTGAAATAAAGAAAAACTATTTTGTAAATTTCATGCCATGCAAAAAAAAAAAAAAAACCATGGATGCAAAAGAGGGAAAATTCAGAGTATGATTTAAATTCTATGCTGTACTTGGAAATTCATTCTATATTGGAAGTGTCTAGCTTAAATCTCAAAGAGATGTTTAAGCACCTGTTCTTCTGTGGCAATAATTACCTCCACCAAGGAGGGTATGTTCTACTTTCGGTTTGTGGGTAAGTGTGTTTGTTTGTTCGTTAGCAAAATTACAGAAAAACTTATTAATAGGTTTTAATGAAATCTTTACCAGAGGTGTGTCTTGACCCGACTTAGAAGTGATTTTGGATCAAATTCTGGATCCAGGAATTTTTTTTATTTTCTTCTGTGGTGGAGCATAATAACGCTACTCATTTGTGTCCGGGACGTGTGGGGGACTGTTTAGCCTTGGTGGAGGGAAGTGCTCTCTGAGTGCTCTTGTTGCTTAGTTTAGCAGTTTTCAACCTTATTCAGAAATGGCCACTGTGGGTGCAGGCTATTGTTTTACCCTTGCAGTGACACACTGTATTCTACCAAATAGCCCGCAGGGTCTCTGACAAAGACCTTGATTATGGAACCAGGTGTGCAACTGATTGGCTGGAATGAAAGCCTGCACCCACAAAGGCCCTTTCTAGAAAAGGTTGAAAATCACTGGGCTAATATAACGGTTTAGAAATTCTGAATAATACTGATTATGTTATTTATTATTTTATTTTATGCATGATCTTTGAGTATATTTTAAAATAGACTCATTTTGTGTTTTCATATCCAGTTAGGTGTGTTAGAATTGGTGCAGTGACACAATTTTCATCATTATGGCTCTCTGTGCTACCATAATGGGCATGAAATCCAACAATAAAGATTTACTTGATGAGACGACTTTCACCTTTAAATGAAGGTAAATTAAGGTAAATAAATATTGTAGGAATGGTTTAGGAATGACAACATTTTCATATATAGTCAAATTTTCAAAAGTAGTTTGACAAAATGTTACACTGATCATACATTAAATTGTCGTTTTGAATACTTTTAAGAATTAAAATAGCAAATCCTTTGCAGTGAATCACTGCCTGAAATCTAGTAGAATATCACCAGACATGGGGTTTGTTCCTCGGTCATGCTCTGCCAGGCCTTTCCTGCATCTTTCTTTAGTGCCTGCTTGCTCTAGGGGTGTCTGCATTTGGTTTTTCCTTCGCAGAGGGACACACATGCTCAGTTGGAATCAGTGCTGGAGATTTACATGGCCATTGGGGATCATTCCACCTCTGTGCCTTAAAAATTTTTGGGTTGCTTTTTGAGCTGATAATACATAGACATTTGGATGAAATGTTTTTTATCACTCTGTTCCAAGTCCAAATATTTGAAAGCATACTTCAGGAGTTCAACTCGAAAACTACAAGACTAAGAGATATTGTCAGGATCTGGGTCAGTCTAGTTATGTTTTATTTTTTATTTTATTTATTTTTATTGTTTTATAAATTTGAAGTCTCCAATCTCACCCGAATCTGGAATGCCCAAACCGAGAACTATGTACAAGGCTTGCTTGTATGCCACCCCCTGTTGCCAGCTCAGGAGAGAGACAGTTCGCAGCTCTCCTCCGAAGCACGCGTCTGTCAGCCCCTGCATCTTTACACTCATTTGTGGAAACTATCGCAAGTTCAGAACGAGGGCGGAGGATACCCGAACAGGAGCAAGCTTAGAATCTCACTGACATGCGCCCGGCTGGCCAACAGGAGGCGCTTGAGCAACGAACAAGGCAATCATTTTTAATTTCCCTTCCCAGCAGTCCCTTCCCAATTTGCATCCGTACAGCCCTTTAGCCAATCGTATGCTGTTCTGAAAAAGCTGCCAACCACTGCTGGTTGGTATGACCGGGGATCGAACCCACGCCGTAGTAGTCACTACTGCTCCACAAATGCGGCGCCTTAATGTGTATTTTGTATTTGTATTTATTTTTCATGTTTCAGTGTTTATTCTAGCAGTTTATTGTATTATTCTGGCCATCCCCTGCATCTGTCATTTGCCAATTGATTACTATTTTCGCTCCAGCATTCGTACCTCCCCTTTTTCATTGTTAATTAGTTTGCTTGTTCTCTTATTTGTGGCCACACCTCCAAACACCTCACTGAGCTCACCTCACCTACAGCCAATGCAATTAATCACGTAGCTCACCTATGCATTTCCCCAATTCTGTATTATACAAAAATGGCCACGAATTCTGCAGCGATGCAGCATTCAAACATGGGGCCTTATTTTGGAAGCCACACAGATTTTTGCTGTGTGACTTCTGTCTCACGCATGCGTGGTTTGCTCCCATATGAACGCACTGCTGTTAGTGGCAACCTAGTGATGGCCCAGTGGTGGGTCCAGAACTGGAAATTGGGGGCCACAGAACATCCCTTTATAACAACAATTAGTCCTGGCTAGTTCTCAATCATTTTCCTTTATTCTTCATCTTCAATCTACGTCACAAAAATATGCAAATTAGAGTTCCGCCATGTTCATTGACATATGAACGCTCTTGACCCCAAGTCACGCTACATGGCTTACGCTATTGTGCCAAAATAATGCCTGTTTTATGCTCTGTTCATGGCTGTGGTCATAATGCTACAAGAAACAAAGCACCGCACGTCGCAGAGACAGTATCAGGGAGGAATACTGGCTTTCAATTGCATTTCATTTTCAAAAGTAGGAGGATTATAGGGTTGAGATCGGCAGAATAATGTTAAATCTTTTAATAAGAATGAGCCTGTGCTTGTTTATTGCTTCTCTTTGCCTTATTTCTTCACCAGACCAGTTATTTCCGTAAACAGCTGATTATAAGAAAATGCTTGTTTATGCTCTGAAAAAAAACGTCAAAGTTACAGAGCATGCTTCTGCTGATGCCTTGTGATAGACATTGGGAGGGGGCTGATCTACGTCGCATTTACAGAGGGAAAATATTGGCGAGACAGAAGCGATCTCTCCACAACGACTTACCAATGGGCAAACTATCTCTACGCGATGTTATGCCCACATCGGCACTACATAGCTTTGCTGTTCGGGTAGAATTTTGCTGTAAGTTAAATGCTTTGTATGTTTTGTATTTCAACCAACATGCCGGTGATAAGTGACGTCACCGATTTTAACCACATGATTGAAAATGAAGAATTAACACGTTTTCCAATTATAGTAATAATCAATTGGCAGTTGAATACATGGCTTCTCTCCTCCATGCGATCTAACAGTGATAATGTAACGGACTACATTCAGAACAGAAAAATAATTTACTTATAAATAGGCAAATGCGTTTCGAAACTGCTCTGGAACTTCCGTGCTACCTTTTCAGTACATCAGGCGATCTAACCTGTGCTTCATGATCGTTTAATTCGTGAAAATGAAATAAAAGACCATTTGAAAAGTCTTATTGCAATTTCATAGCTTCCAACCCCTGAGAAAAGAAAAGTGTGAGAGGTCCGGAGTCATAATCGATTTCCATGTTACTAGTGGTGAAATTTACCATAACGCACATGAAACTGAAAAACTTCAGGGCACAGGGGGGCACAGACACATACCTTTAAAACAATTATTAGTCCTGACTTGTTCTCAATCATGTTCTAAATTAACAATACATTCACTCCGAAAACACTCCACACTATCAGGCGTTGCTAGTTCTCCCCGATAAAGTAGGGCGACTATCATTCATATGGACACACACTTTGGTGCATCTAAATTAGCGTTACTGAAAATTGCACAAAGGCGTTTAACATGATCTTTTATTTCATTTAAACTTCAACCATTTAAACGATCATGAAGCACAGGTTAGATTGCTTGATGTGCCGATAAAGTAGCGCAGAAGTTCCAGAGCAGTTTGTCTTTCGTAAAGCATCTGCCTGTTTATAAGTAAATTATTTTTCTATACTGAATTTAGCTCATTATTTCATTGCTGTTACAAACTAGATTGCATGGGGAGAGAAGCCGTGTCTTCTATTGCCAATGGATTATTACTGTGATCAGAAAATGTGTCAATAAAGGAAACTGATTGACAACTAGTAAGGACTAATTGTTGTAAAAAAGGGGTGTGTCTGTGCCCAAGTTCAAACTCAGGAGCCGACACTGAATATGCCTTCATTGAATACTGATTGGTCTGCGTTCCAATAACATATTGCCATTCACTCTCAGTACAGCGTGGGTTGAATAAAAAGTGGGACTCAGAAATTAAACATAATTTTGTTTTCCAAATTAAAATTTTCAATCATCACTTTTGTTATTAAGTGTAAGACTGCTTAATACGGCATGAGAACATGGTATGCCACTATAAGACATGGGACTCACGCCATATGGCTGGCTAGCATATTGTGCATAAAACAATTATCTTAAAACAGCGTTGTGATTCAGTGTTCACATATTCAAAGTATATGGACGTTTATTAGAAATAACAACTCTATTTCGGTAGATCTTTAACATTAATTCAGTCAGGTAAACTCATGTATTAACGATTGAAGAAATTTATTAACATGTAGATGTAATGACATTTGAGTTTGGTGAAAGGTTCTGCTCTGAAGGTGCTCTCTACAAAGCATAGCAAGAACATACTAAACAACAACAAAATTAGGTAGGGAGCAGAACTTAAGAATCCCCTCACTGTCAGACAGAGCAGAACCAAACAGGTGGAGGCTGGGGTGGAGGTGGCAAGCAAAATACATTTCTCACCTTGCACATGAGGCATCAGATTAAGCAGCAAAGGTGTTCATGCTGATTGTGCTTAAATAGACCAACATAATAGGTTCTTTGCTGTTGCCGCTCTGTGATTGGAATACTCTCGCTGACACAGACAACCGCATAGGTGATGAAGAATGACCCGAGTTTCCTGCCTGAACTAGTTCCACTTATTTTTATCATGAAAAGGTAGCTATGTACATAGCTATAGGATGTCACATCCAATTTCAATATTAACCAAATACAAGCTAACTTGCCAGCGAGCTAATCAAAAGCAGCCTTACCTTACTGTGCATTCTGTACTAAAGGCTATAAGTAGCTATCAAGTTGCTACATAACAAAGCCATTCATCATATAAAAGACATTAAGGTTAAAAGATCCATTACCTGAAAAACACATTTTTCCAAGTTATTGCATGTATACATTAGTCATCCCTCACTCTAACAAAATCTGAGATGTTTTCGAGTCGAAGCAGCTTCCTTCCTTCCTTTTTTTCCATATCAACTCTGGAGGCATGAAAAATGGTGATTGCAGTTTGGGCATACTGATGATGTGTACCTGCGCGGAGGAGGAGTCGAGGTGTGGCAAGGGAGTAGCAAGCCGCGCCCACTGTTTTCTGCAAGCACGCCTAAGAAGGTTCTGGTGCACACAAATGCTCTGTTGTTGGCTGCCAAAATCCACATAAAAACGTCTTTAACACTCCATCGGGCGATGAATACAGAGGAACAAGTGGATTGCATTTATTTTTGCCAACAATGTTCCTACGGCCCCTGCCACAAACCTATTTGTGTGTGCTCAGCATTTCACGTCGGACTCTTTCTCCGACTTAGGCCAGCACAAAGCTGGCTTAGCTAAAAACCTGCGCCTCCAGAAAGGTGTTGTTCCAACTCTGCGGAACCCGCCACTTTAATATTGCCTGTAAATGTCAACTTTGGCATTAGCTGACAACTTTGTTCCTCCAACTTCAATGTTATCATTACGTTACCGTAAACTATTGCATGGAGTGTGGTGTAGTTCAAAAAAACTTTGCAGTATACCCAATACGTAAACGTTACCCTCACAGCCCGTTGGTTCTCCCAACATGCCGAGGCTGAAGCTGGCTCAATTTCAGCTAAAGTGAAGATACACACATTATATGAAACTAGACAACCTGAGGAATCTAGAGATGCCAAAAACGCTATGCTATGATGTCGGTAAGCAGGAGAAATAACGCTCCAAACATACCCTAAATTTCCACTAGCAAAAAGCTAACGTTAGCTAGCTAAGTTAATTTAGGCCAGCATTAACCATTAACCTTCTGTTAATTTATTGATGAATTGCTGTATATTGTTGTCTTTTTATGCTGTCCGAATGCAGCGTGTTACTCTTGATTATATGATCATGGAATTTACATGTACTAATGTTAGGTTGTACCCAATACATAAACATTACCCTCACAGGCCAGGGCTCGCCCGACATGCCGTATTTCTGAAGCTGTAGCGGGCTCACTTTCAGCTTAATTAAAGATACACACATCATATGAAACTAGACAACCTAAGGAATCTATAGATGCTAAAAACGCTATGCTATGATGTTGGTGAGCTGGCGAAATAACGCTCGAAACATACGCTAACTTTCCGTTAGCAAAAAGCACGTTAGCTAGCTAAGTTACTTTAGCCCAGCATAAACCGTGCACATTCTGTTAATTTGTTAATGGATGGCTGTATATTGTTGTCTTTTTATGCTGTTCAAACGCAGTGCGTTACTCTTGATTATATGATCATGGACCTTAGACGTACTAACGTTAGGTTGCATGTGACATATATATTCCCCCCATTTTTAGCGTAGTTTGCTAGTACATCTCATTCTTGGGGCAGTGCATTGCACTCAGATGGCAGGAGCACATCTAAGCCACCCAGAATGGTCGATAGATTCAGCCATGGTGAGGTCACGCGTTGTATCACTATGTGTTACTAATACTTAGATTGAAATGAAAATTTAGCAGTAGGGGGGTAAAGTTAATCGTGATTTTCAAAAGGTTGCACAAGGGTGCCAAAAACCTAGAACCCCTAGGTGAGCACCTGAGACTATATGGTATCACATAGTATAGGTCTCAAAATGTAATTATTTTCATAAATGTTTTTCCATAAATAGAGCACTTTTCAGAAATGCCGATCGACTATTGCTATGACTGTGTTTTCAAGCCACTCCTCCCACCCTCTTCCCTCGCACAACCCCCTCCAACGAGATATATTAAACTAGAGGTGCTATGTTACGATTTCAATGTGCAAGTCTGGCCGCCATCTTGTGACGGGCGTCCATCACAGATAGGTGTAGTGAAGTGGATTTGTGCCTTCCAGCAATTTTTTTCTTCATGCCAGACCACTGCGTTGCCATAAATTGTAGCCATCGGCAAGGGAAAGTCCTCGATTTAACCTTTCACAGGTAAGTTATTTTTAGCTTGAACAACGGAGATTATTGGCTTTAAATCATCAAACTTGGCTGTGCGGTGCAAAGCCAGTCTTGACTTAGCCCTCTCCCACTACCAAATCACCGGTTTACTTACCTCAGGGGTAATGTCATGGCTTACCCCGAGGCAGCGCAAGCGTTGCCATTACTCTTTAGCCGCTCCGGGTTAACGCAAAAAATCGGAGCTTACCTCAGGGTTCATAAACCGTGGCAGCGACCAGGCTTAACGACGATGATCTCAGTGTTAATGGCCAAACCTCGGGGCGAGCAGTGTAGTTGGGAGCTAAGCAAGGTTAAGAGTTCCTCGGACTATCGCCTATTTTAATAAACGGTTGAAGCAGTCGAAGGTTAAATGCTTGGCGTGCTTGGATTTCCAGTCCCCGTATTGGCCCCGCTTGTAGTGAAGAACCGCAAGGCGTTAACCCAGGGCAGAAAACGTTATTGAGCCCGGGGCAGAAAAAGCCTAAACCGAGGCGGCATATCCGTCTGTTGTGGGAAAGAGGTGAGGCAGTTCGCTGGTTAGCCCACAGGCACTCGTATTTTGATAAGGCGTGCACATAGGCGTATATACAGTAAAAAAAGAAGAAAAAAACGGCTGGAGGATGGTGACCCATCCACAGCCATTTGGGAGTTGCATACCTCGTGTTTTTTTTTTTTCTTACTGTATGTAGGCCTGTAGGCTATGTGCATGGCGTAGAAAAATGAGAGCCTGAGCTTAGGAGTATGGGCTATATTAGAGGTGCTAGTTGAAACAACTCGTTATTGTGGCGGTATTTTACTATATTAGGTTTCCAAAGGAGAAGCAGCTCCGAGAGAAATGGGTACGAGCTGTCAGACGTGTTAAAAAGGGCGGTGGTCAGTGGGAGCCTGGTCCCCGGGAGCCTGGTCCCCGTGATGTTATTTGCACTGCTCATTTCAAGGACCGTGATTTTGACCGCACGGGACAAACTGTTCGTATCCGGAAAGAAGCTGTACCTCGTGTATTTGTTTTGCCCCCGCATCTGCAGGGTGGATATCATATTGCAGTATTCATTTCGATAATATTTGAAATATTTTACTCATCAGTATTGCACTAAATTATGATCAAATCAATGGCATAAGTATTTGTTTCACAACATTCTAAATTGGTAAACATTCACCTATTCAGCTTTTGGTTTGTACTTCTAGTTATGTAGGCAACGGGTTTTTTTTTTTTTAAATACATAAAAAGTGTATAAGACACAAGATGTGAGAAATAAATGGCATTTTTTCAAAATTTGTTCTTGAAGGCAAAGCCAGCTAAGCCCTGCCATACCAGGAATTCCACTTTTATAGATTCTGGTGAAATCCCCAGCGTCGGAAAGTCATGATGTCAAGCATTACATCTTACCCGTATGCAGTACAGATTATGAGGTGAGTTTTGCTCATTATACATTTCACTTGAAATTTTTGTAGATTTTGTTTCATAAAACTGCAATTCTTTGAGGTATATCTGCTTACTGGAATATATAAATTGTTTTCATTCTGTGAAATTATGGAATGGAAGCTAGGTTAAACACACATAAAAAGTCTGTTCTGGTTCAACACAGCACAACTGTTCTCTGCCTGAAACCAAAGAATTGAAGAGGCGACTTAATATAGTAGATGAACAACGACAACACCTGGAGAGTGAGCTGAGAAACACCAGGAATAGAGAGAAGTGAGCCCGTTTCACCTGTACCTCTTACCTGTGTAATGTGGGAAAAAAAAAAAAAAAAAGCCACTACATGGCAGTATTGACTTTTTTTTTTGTTAAGCCCAGTCTGGAGCTAGGTTTGGGGCATGTCCTGGGCATGCCTCAGAGGGGGCTGGAAAAGAGTATATAAGGAGAAAAATTGAGTGTAGTAGGTGGTAGGAGAAATTGCAAGGAGAAATTGTGGAAGGATACATTTGACCAGACCTGTCACTCTTTTCAAGACCTGTGAAGCTTTATGTGGATTTTTGGCTGTGTTGGAGCATTTTCCTGTCCCAGGACATCGCAACATAGCAGCCCATCTCAATTATCAAGGGACTGTAAATATCTCATTTTTTTTATTTCAATCTTGGTCAGTAGAGTAGATTGTAGATCAGTTCAAAGTGTTGGTTTAATTAAATCTGTTAAAGTTTTAAAATTTTGTCTGTCATCCCTTGCTGTCCGCTACGCCATAACAAATTGGGGCCATAACAAATTGGGGCCATAACAAATTGGGGCCATAACACCTGAATGAGCTGAACGCAGAGAACCTTGTCTCTGAGGAATTGAAAGCCAAATTAGGAGCTTTCTCAGGTGAGAAAAATTAGTGTACTGCTGGGAACAGGTACGGAAATCCTAAGTATTGATTGCATGTTCCTAACGGAGCAATGATAAAATTCAATTACATGTGTTTGAATGTTTCATTAATCTGCTCAGTAATACTTGGTCAGTAGTTTTCATCAAACTTGTGAACCTGGTTAGCATCAATGAGTTCATACTAGAATAATTAACACCATGAAATTATTTTAAAAAAAAAATTCCCACTTTAAACAAGCATTTTATGACTGATGCATGACTTGCTTCTTTGATTTGTTTCTTCTTTGAATGGTTATTAAAAAGACAATAACTTCCTCATTGGCAAAAAAACTCATTTTAACAACTGCCCTGTATTTTTTTTTCCATGCCGGGTTTTCCTGCCGATCTCTTGAAAAAAACCTTTGACCGCTTATAATGAAGAGCAGAGAACATTTGCCCTGACATTGCATTTTTACAGTGCTAAGGCCTATGACTACCTGAGGGATGAAAAGGGTGTGCCTCTGCCCCATCCACGGACACTATGTAGGTATGTAGGCCTATAAAAAAAAAATCACTTGAAATTTGATATCACTTACATCTTGGCAGTGTTCATATTTGCCGTGCTAGAACATTCTATTTAATGAATTCTATTTTGCTTCTTAAACTTTGACAATTTTCTGTCTGCAGAGATATTTTATGCAGTGCTGATTGATCCATCCATAGTTGAGCTACTAAATAAGATGTTTGTTCATTGGTTAAGTATTCTCCCATTAGGATAAATTACCAGGTCATGTTTATCAAGATACAGTAATCACATATACCATGAGGGTGGGTAATTTCCTCATATTTAACAAGAGGATGGATGCATTACCATACCTGCACTGACAGCGTTTTTGACTACAGATACGGCTGAGATAATAGTAAAGGTCTTTAAGATGCTGACGTATTTTACTACACTCAAAAGAAAAGGGAAAAAATAATGATATTGCTATGACTGACATATCAAATGACAAGAAAAGTGAAATTTGTGGCAAACGATGGAGTGTTAGCTGATTAGTACACTTTTATTTTCTGTTTGAATTTGCATCTTCTCAATCAAGAATTTATCTTGCAATTCTTTATGTGCTGAGAAGTCCATTATTCATAAAAGGAAGGGTGTCTTTATTATTTGATAAACCAATATCCACTGATATGTTGTAGGTGGCTGGAGACGGTCGACTGTCAGCCGGGTTTCAATATGGCAGCTTTTAAAGCCCTGGAGTCAAAAGCCAAGTTGCATGAGGAATACACATACTCCACTTTACTACTGGACGCTATGGCTGTCAAACAGCGTGTCAATTATGATCAAAAGACAGGGAAAATGGTGGGCTTTGTCGACTTGGGAGAAGGTGGTACTGAAGAAGCCAAGGAAGCCTTAGTCTTCATGTTGGTAGGCGTATGTGGTCACTGGAAAGTCCCTGTTGCATATTTTTTTAATTGGAGTCTTGATGCTCAGTGCCAGCATAACCTAGTCAGACATGCCCTGCAGTATGCCCATGAAGCTGGACTCATTGTCACTGGTCTGGTGATGGACGGACACAGGGGTGTAAAGTCCAGGTTCAGAAAGTAAAAATCCTCCCCAGAACTTTATTCCAACCACCTGGATTTACTTTGGACAGGAGATCAGCTCATTCTGTGGGAGGGAGAAAAACTTGGCAAGACTTTTACTTTCTGACCCCTGGATTTTACAGCTCTGGACGGACATGCCACTAATGTTCGCTTGTGTCAACTGCTTGGGTGTAACCTGGATGCTGGCAACCTCAGGACTTTGTTGATCCAGCTGAGTCAGAGAAATGTGTTCATCTTCTTTGATGCCTGTCACATGCTGAAGTTAGTCAGAAATATGCTGGAATCATATAACATCTTGGAGATCGAGAATGAGAAGATTCTTTGGGCCCATATCAAAAGTCTCCAAACAATACAGGTATGATTCAGCTTAATATATATTATAACCTGGCTTACCCTTGCATGAAAATTTCTGGAATCAATGCTCATCGTAGATTACTATAAAATTACTATTCGCTGATTCAGATGTTTTGTTTTGGGAGAATTCCCAAATGTTCGGCTGTAATGCACAGCCATCTTCAGGGGTTCAACAACCCCTGAAGATGGCTGAAGAATTTTATAATAATCAGGCTTATGTTCATAAGTGTATTAAAAATTCTGATCGCTGAGCGGATGTGATACCCTGGAATTTCTAGAGACAATTAATGTGCTAGTACATAATTTTAGCTGCATTGCTTTAATAATACCAATAAGTTGTTTTTAATGAAGGCTGACTGTGGACTTAGAGCAGCAAACAAGTTGAGCACCGATCACATAAATTTCAAAAATCAAACAATGAAGGTGTGCTATGCTTGGCAGCCCAGGTCTTGAGTGATTCTGTCTCACGTTCTCTTCACCTTGTCCACGCAATAAAATTGCCTGGATTCGAGCAGTGTCTTGGAACAGCTAGATTTGTTGAGGTACAGTCATAATTTTGCATAGGAAACTGCTGAGTAAGCATTGTAGTGTTCTTCTGTCGGTTGTAAGTGCTGCGAGGGGAGACTAGATGTTCTTTCTCTGACTGTTTCACCCACATCAGAGCAGATAGCACAGACGCGCCAGTACCCTTAGAGCAGGGGTGGGGAACCTTATCCAGAAAGGGCCGGTGTGGGTGCAGGCTTTCATTCCAGCCAAGCAGCAGCGCACCTAATTCTACTAATCAACCTCTGGGATCTTTGCTAAGGACCTTGATTAGTAGAATCAGGTGCGTAATTACCTAGTTGGAATGAAAGCCTGCACCCACACTGGCCCTTTCTGGAAAAGGTTCCCCACCCCTGCCTTAGAGAATCAAATCCCCTAGACTTAAACACAGAGTTCGCGTGCAGCATCCAACCAGAAGCACTATTGCCAATCTTGCACTTAGAGACAAGGGCAAACTCGGACCCAATATGTACGTGCAGACGTCGCGCGCTGGGGTCACTGAAAACAAGCCACTTACCTATAGAGGGATGCCACACTATATTTATGAGGAGTTTTATTGACTACTCTGACATTGACTCATCTAATTCAGATACTTTTTTTGTAGAACAAACTGAGAACACTGAATTTCTTTTCTTTAACTTTCAGATCTACAATATTTTGTTCAACATCTTCAACAGCAGGAATTTAAAGTCTTTCGGTAGCAAAGCACCAATTTCAGAGAAGGATTGTGCCAAGGTCCTTGGGAAGCTAGTTCAGCTTGGGAGTACCTTTCTCTGACCGTGCCTGGAGGGCCTCCTGTGTACTGTTCAAGGAGGTACTTATACCTAAAAGAATTTGTCAGTTACCTGACCTCACAAAGCAATATTGACCGTGTGTTTTATTGCCATGTCAAAATGTCTCTAAAAATCATTGCTATGTGTTTTTAAATATCATTTGTTAACCAGTATTAGGTATTGACTGACCCACGCTATCCTGCCAGTAGAGGCATTTAACTTGGAAACGCATCAGGAATTGGTACTGGTAATATGGTATTATCCTAATTCAGTGTTTGTCTGCATGCATGATCTTCTAAGTATTGATATGGATGTACCTATTTCATGCTATTTGTGTGGAAAAAAATAATTTCAGACAGAGTTTACCACATGCACTGTCCCATTTTACAGATATCTGAGCGTTCTTGGATTCTTGGTAAACATTGACAGCTTGATTGGTTATGTTCCTGAAATCCTCAAGGTCCAGCCCTTTCTCTTAACGTACAAATTGAGCCAGGACCATCTTGAGCTCCTCTTTGGTGCTGTTCGGGGTGCAGGTATGTGATGACATTCACTTAAAAATATCACTCAGTTTATTTTCATGAGGAACAGACAGTTTAATTTGTGTGTCAATTTATCCTTGTGCATTTATTTACCCAGACCATAGCGATAGCGGGCAGGAATTAGTTTTTGCCTCCATAGCTCTGATTGTCTGTGGACATCTCATTTTTTTTTTTTTTTTTTCACATCTTGATCATTTTTAGCTCGGCTTGATGCGCTGCATCAGTAAAGACACTGCCATCATACAGATATCTGGCATCCTTTGTATAAAACTTTAAAAATGTTACTCCTACTGTTTCTAGGTCTTAATGATTATATTTTCCAGGTGGCTCCAACAATAATCCATCATGTCGTGAGTTTACAAACACCTTCCGAAGGTTGATCGCTCGTGCAGGAGTTAGGGAGGGTGTGAGAGGTAATGTCATCCCTAAAGATGAGATGAAGTTGCTCACTGTCCAAACATCGGGTCTCCTCTTACCAGGACTGAAAGAACAGATCTCATTGTTTGAGAACAGCATAGTGGATCATAGCTACGCTCATTGCATCTCTACTTATATGCAGACCTTTGTTGACAATATTGTTGTCTACATTGCTGGCTTTGTTGTCAGGAAGGTGCTATTAAGGATCAACTGCTGTTAGTGTTGAAATTGTTTGGTGACATCAGAGATCCCCTACTCTTCAGGTTACCACTTACTGAAAATCAAGAACAATGGTGGTCTTGTTGTTCCCTCTCAGGGTGTTGTCAGTGTGTTGATGACTACGGAGAATGCAATGAGGCATGCCATGAATGTTAAATCTGCAAAATACCTTTGTCGCAAGGAAAAGATTGTGCATATTGTTAAGAGAGAATATGGTTCATACGATCCTTTGTTACTTGGCAACCATATTGTGGAAAGCCAACATGGCATTGACAACCACTTTGATATTCTGCACCTTCTTGTTGATAGTTATTACAGTCTGAGACAGAAGCATATTGCTAGATTGCATACCAGCAGTATGAAGGGAATGTCAGTCAGAAGTTAAATAAACTGATCCTGTTCAAGGGGGATTAAGATTTTTTTTTAACCTTTATTTTTCATTTTTAGCTTACTTGGAGTTACGTCCAGAGGACGATATGATGGATGCATTTACAGCGCATAGAAGAAATAGTCGGGGAAACGGAACTGCTGCGAAACATATATATTGTGATTACAAAAAAAAAAAAAAAAGGGTATTTACACAAATTACACTGACAGGAACAACAGGTTCAACACAGGACATGGGTGTGGGGAAAACAATAAAGTCGACAAGACACTGCCAAATAAAAGAAAAGAACAAAACCAAGAATGCCGCTAATAAAATAAAAATCAACTAACTGCTAAATCACAGAAAAGAAAATGCCTACCTATACTAATAGACTCAAAACAAACAAAGGGTGGCAGGCGACTCTAATTCATGCACTTATTCATGCACTTATGAATACTTACTTATTCATGCACGTTCAGACAGCAGGGGGGTATTCCATCAAGCTCGCTTAGCTCAAAGTCTGGCTTAAATGGCCAAGTCTCGCTTATTTTAGTGAGAGTTCGGTTCCATCAACGTGGCGAAGGTTAGCTCCACCTCGGTAACCATGGAAACCATGGTTCTGGCTAAGCCTGACACTTCGAGCTAAGCTCCGACTTTCCTTTCCATCAACCTGAGCCTCAACGTCGTTCAGTAAAATGATTTGTTCTCCACTTACTGATTGAACAAACATGTGAACAGTCAGTTAAATCAACTGAGGGACAGTCACCATGCAGCAGAGGGACAGTGGTGGACAATACCTTCAACAAATGGGGCCCGGATCTCTGGGTCCATAGGACAGGAGAAACTCCTCCCCGGATCCCATCAATCTTAAGCCCTTTGTTGAAGCTTAAGGCCTGGGTCTCTGCTGGGGACAGTTCCTTGGGTGGGGGTCCCCCACCAGTGGCTGTCTGCTGAGCCTTTTTCCTGGTTGCTACAACGTACATAGTCAATAAAAGTGTAAAGCTGTGATAAATAAATTTCACATTTTGTCATGCATCACTTACCATTTGAAAGAATGTTTTTATATTTTATTTTGACCTGCTGCCAGGTTCTTTCCTGGCCACCGAGGTTGCTTCTGTTTAGACAGGGAAGGAGGTTAATGTGGGACACAGTGACTGCATTGTGGTTTGTTTTTTCCTCATCCTACTGCACACACTTGGAGGTAAAATAAAGGAATTCTCCTTTGTATGTTACAAGAGAATCAATTAACCCCTGAAAACATTTAAACAGAGCTCCTCATCTCTGTTGAATTGGTGGACTTGGTAAATGAGATAATATACAAATCAATTGTGTGATAAATGTTATGAATCATAAAATAGTTTAAATACAGCTACTTCAACTCAGTTGATAAATGTGATTACCTAGCATATCACTCTCTGTAGCCTAATAAAACTTGTCTTGTGGTGAATTTCTTTAATTTTACAGCCGACAGTACAATTATCTGTTATGGTAAACAGGTGGTATCATCAACATTCCTTTTGTCACTTTGACACGGGATTTGTACTACATACTTTCATTCAGTAATAATGAATGGATGAAACGTCACTTACGCATTTAGCCTGTCTGCAATACTTTGCCATGCCACCTCCCTCGCCTTATTTATGGCAGCAGTGTTACCTTTTCCTGTAATTTTATCTTTGTAGTCCTCGTATAGCTCCATCAGCATAGTTTGCTCTGCTGCTCGTCTAGGCGCGAGTGTGGCACTGATAAAGTTTGTCTACAACCGAAGTCAGTACCATTACAGACAAATGACGTAAAGGTTGGATAAATGCGACCTGGCTGTTCAGACAGCAGTCGCATTGCAAAATATCAGATGCATATTGGATTTAGGACCACATATGAAAGTGGCCTGGGTCGGATTTAAAAAAAATCTGATTTGTGCTGTTCAAACTGTCTTTAACAGATTGGATACAGGTCACATATGGGCAAAAAAAATTGGATATGGGCCACATTTGCCTGCTGTCTGAACGTAGCCTAACATAAATATTCTGCGTGAGTGCAAGTGTACAAGGGCCCCCATTTAACCTAGACCAAAATTGCGTCCCACAGCCCAGTGTATAACAAATGAAAAATGACAATACCAATGACCCAAAGCACGAATACGAACGAGACAAAAAAGCTACAGAGCAGTACAACACAAAATGAGCGACTGCTCCTGAAGACTGGGAAGGGACGCGCTAAATAAACCAGGCTCCGATGAGGCGACGGAGGATTGGACAAGATGGAATTGGGTGGAATTTCGGGGCGGAGGGAGACAAAGGAACTGAATACCATAATGGGACACCTGCAGGAAAAACGAGACACAGAACACACACACACACACACACACACGCAGAACACCGGAAGCAGTACGGGGTTCCCGTAACACTTTGGTCAACGGACCAAAGGGAGCTTATGTGATCACAGGGGGACGTCGGCGTCTGTGTTAACTTTCGTCGTCTTCTGCTAAACCACTGAAGGAATTGGTGTAAAATTTGGCAGTGAGGTACATATGGATGTAAAGATTAACATTTGTTCAATTTGTGTACATCCGTCCAAAAAAACTTTTTTTGTTGCTTTTCTCAACATCGTCCTCAGTATCCTATGATATGCTATTTTTGTGGTTTGGTGTCCGTCGTCCAGAGCATTTTTTAATCTTTTTTTTTTTTTTGCCGGATGAATTTTCCTGTAAATTTGCCATAACCTACATCTAGGTTTGAAAAAGAGATGTATAGAAAGTCGCATGTCAACTTTCATTTGCTGAGCTTCATACTGACCCTTGAAGGTCAAACTTGACCTGGTGAAAATTCAATGACTTGTATCACTAAAAAGGTGACACATAGAGCCTAAGTTTGTATGACAGACTTCCAGGAAGTTAGACATGAACTTTTATTTGGTATCACTCGACTGTACTGTCGGTGACCTTTGAAGGTCAGACTTGACATAATACAATTATAATGACTTTCATCACCAAAACGGTCACAGATTGAGACTATTTTTCTATTACAGAGATGTAGAAAGTCATATACAGTGCTGTGAAAAAGTATTTGCCCCCCCTCCTGATTTCTTATTTTTTTGCATGTTTGTCACACTTAAATATTTCAGATCATTAAAAAAATTCTAATATTAGACAAAGATAACCCAAGTAAATACAAAATGCAGCTTTTAAATTATGATTTCATTTATTGAGGGAAAAAGCTATCCAAACCTTCCTGGCCCTGTGTGGAAAAAGTAATTTCACTTTGTCAGACAGGTTCTATTTAAAGGGATATTTCAACATTTTGGCAAATTGGCCAATTGCCATAATCTCTATAGTTATATGAGTAGGTAAATAACCTTTAGTAATCCGTGCCCGTTGTTTTGAGACCAGGCGAGCAGCTCAGCGAACAAAATGAAAGTGAACGGTACAGGTCCCTCCCTCCTTCAAAAGTCATCAAATACGCAATTCAGCGGCTCCAAAACGCTCTCGTGGACAACGTGTGACCTGCACATTCACCACGCTATAAAATAATAATGTATAATTACGAGACAGAGTTATTTTCAAGGCAAATGCATAACCGGAACTACATTCCAGACATACCGGCTAGGCGGAGGACTTCAAAAGCATATGTTTACTGCAACTACTCGCAACACACACACTGACACACACTTTGTTAATCCGCCCAGCAGGTTACTCAAGAAAGTAGTTCAGTATTTGCTTCATGGGTTCCATAATTATACATTATCATTTCATAGCGTGGTGAATATTGGTCAGAATTTGTCCATGAGAGTGGATCTGCTGGATTATGATTTGAAGAGTTTTGAAGGAGGGAGGAACTGTACCATTTTCATTATGTGAACGTGATTCCCGAATCTCAAAACAATGGGCACTGAACATATAACTAGGCCAATTTGCCAAAAATGTTGAAATAATATTAAAGGGGATCTTTTTAATACATATAGGTAATGTTATGTTGGATGTCCATACTCAACCTCTGAAAAGTTTCTAAACATAAGATAAAGGGGTTTTGCCGTAATCCAAGAATGTGATTTCGTGAACGTGATTTCCTCTCTGAACAGCGAGATCTTCCAGATCGTCAGGTTGGCCTCAATTAGTACAGACCTAGCCAAAGCCAATCATGGCTCTGGACCTGCCCACACCGGAAACTGTTCTAGCAGACATGAACAACCGCGGATCATACTATGCCTTAGTAGCACCTACACTTCCAGAAATACAAAAGAAGAACTGCAGATCATTTGAGGTGCAGTTTTGTCAGTATCTCTCCCAAAGCTGCTCGTCCGTTTAATTTTGGACGCGAAGAAAAGTACCTATATCTCTTCCAAAAGACAATGCCTCCAGAAATCAGTGGGTAGCTTTTTTGTTTGCTGGCGGCGAACAGCCACGGCCAAAGGGAACGTTAGCTGATTGTGCTCAGCATTTCACCAAAGACAGCTTTGTCAATAAAGGATAATTCGACACAGGATAAGCGTTTCAGCTGCTTCTCAAACCTGAAGCAGTTGCATCGATCAAGCGCTCGGAGCCACAAGCTGTAAGTAACGATATAACAGCAAATAACGTAAGTGAAGCTAACGAGTTACGGGAGGCTAGCAGGACCACTAACGATAGTTAGCACTAACAACTGGCCTCAAAAGCAGGCTTTGTAAAATATCTGAAGATAAAGCCTCTATCGGTCGCGACTGTCCGCGACTCACAAGCTCTGTTTCCATCCACTTGTCAATCGAATTATCTGAAGTTTGCCAAAAATATTCATGCGAATAAAGCTGGTGAAAATACGTTTCCATCTAATGGCATTAAAGCAAATAAAAAGTAGTGCGTAATGACGCCACATGCTGTTATGCGATCTAATTAGTGTATCGAGTACACTTCTGACATTTTAAGCTGTTTCCATTCATTTTCGCACTGAATTGCAGAACCTTTAAGTGAACAAAAGTAGTTTGTTAGCCAACTAATATAGCTGGTTAGCCAAAATGGATCGCGTTTACCAACAAATGACAATAATTGCACAAGTTATAGTAGTGCTTAGGTGCCAGCTATTAGCAGCATAGCTGACCATTATTAGAAGGAAACGACAGCATCAAAACACCGTCAAGATTCAGTAGCAGATTTATTCGGCGAATAACGTTTCCATCAGCATTTATCGCATAAGCCTTTTACCGATCAAGAGAAAATCTGATGAGATGGACCGTACAAACTATGAGTCGATAGTCTTGAAATCAAGTTTAATTTCACCGTCTCCGTGAGGCATTTTTAATTCGATATTACTTAATTCGTATAAGAACGTGTGGATGGAAACATGGCTACAGATGCGGAAGCAGTTGCTTCACAGCATAAGCCTACCAACTGATGGCCTGTTGAATGTGGCTGTAGCACTGCGGCTAACGTAGCCAAGTCACTGTTACTAATGTTTGTGTCCTAAATATGCAAGAGTAATATCTGGGGAAATTCAACAAAAGGTGTGTGAACATAAACCTCATTTGAAGCAAACTTTTTATACTTGTTTGTAATTTGGATGCTTGGTACAACTGCCCCCGGTAACGGAATTTACTGTCTGTAAAACCTGTATTGCAGGGTAATGTTTGTCTTTGTAGTTGTTATGACCGCTCGGTTATCAGCTACTGCATGTTAGTTCGCGTGCTGTGCAAATTAAAATGCTCCTGGTAACTTATAGGCAGTAATTATGATCGGTATGCTTGTGTTACTTCGGTAAGCATCAATGTGGTAGTTCCATCATTACGTTGCCTGATTGTAGCCACTATAGTTGAAGCTAACCAGAGAGGTGCTGTATGTTTCTGCTGAGTTGGGATGCGAAGGCTGCAGTTAGACAAGACGTAGGTTTTGCAGAGCTTGGGTTGCGTTTTTCGGTGCTTGTGAAACGATCGCTTTACTTATCCATGACTGGGGTCAGCCTGATACTTCTCCAATATTTGGGCAAGCTCTCTGATGCTACCGGTGAAAGCAATAGGGAAGCGCACAGGCTATGACGTGTCCGGTATAACAAACGATTTCTCTGCATTGCCGTCGATTGAATATTAAATCGGCGATTGAATATTAAATTCTTTCCTGTAAAAGTTATCGATTCGCTAGCTCCACATAAGCAACAGTTCACGCAAATGGAACTTACGGTCTGTAAAACCTGTATTATGCTCATAACACAACCGGAGCTCTATCTAGCTCTCGCGCACTATCCATAACGCGCCCATTTTCCGCGAGGAAACGCTGGTAATTCCGACGCAATAAGTAAACCATTACCACGGGCAATTTCCAAAAAGGCCGTTTAGCCTGGAGATTTCGCCGCTCCGTCATATACCAGCGCAGAAGCTGTTCGTTTCTCCACGCTAACAACACACCACAGTTATGCACACGAACCAGCAGGTCCTAATACACACCGAAGCAGTCCATAAGCTGTTGGTCCACTTTTAGCTGTTCCTCATTGTTCATGTTTCCCTCTAAACTCAGACCCACCGGATTTCTACGGTCTCCGGTCTACACTTGGGCATGTCGACCCGTTCTACAAATGTGTTTGTATGTGGTGGATTTTAGCTTTCCCTGCATTCTAGCTATAGAGTAGAAAAACCACTGCACTCACCACTGTTGCCATAGCAAACTGTGGCCGAAAGCAAATTCGAGCTTGAGCTGCCAGACTTTCGCACTGGGTCCTCCACTTTCACCGCTGCGTTTATTAGAACAAGTTAATTTCAGTAGATCTATATTCAAGTATAGCGTTAGATTTCGGAATTTCCCCGCCGATTCATTAGCAGATGGCAGACGTGTCTCACATTTCACTCTGGGGAGGCGGACCTGGAAAACTGCGTTCTGCAGCCTCATCCCGCCCAACTCTGCCCTCCACAGAGCTGGCCAATCAGAAGAAAGTGGGCACACAGGGAGTGGGGGCCATAGCGGACGAGCCACCCCAATGAGGCGTTTTAGGCAGAGACTACAATGGACTACAAATGGGGTTTTTTGAGGATGGCAGTATGAGCTAAATAAGGACCCTGTTTTGGACTTTGAACGATCAGGAGTACTCTAGGGGAGTCCAAGATCAAAATACAACCTTGGAAATATAGCAAAATAGGTCCCCTTTAAAGGAGAATTATCACGCTTACCTGTTTTGACCTGTATTAACTGCACTAAAGTTCAACAGCACCCGCTTAAAGCATTTCCGCAAGATAATTAGTCCTTTCCATGTAATTGGCGATAATTGCCCGTAATTTCCATGATAAAATCCAAAACGGAGGCAGCGATTGTTTTGAACTCAAGCTATGCGAGACAGAGTTTCAGCCCGTGAAAGCACGGAATCGTGACGTGAATGCGGCGGCTGAGAGTGTAAACAAAGCATCCCTGAACAGTGATATGCATTGTTCCATTGTGCGAGTTTATAACCCAACGGCGAATTAAATCCCTGTCCTTTGGGAACGTGTGCATTGTCATACTGGCCATCTTCTGTTTAGTGTCGCTGACACAATCGAATGCCTGAAAATGCAGCATTTTCAAAGCGATTTCGGATCTGTTCACTGACGAGAAAATCTCATTAAATCGAATGCATGGCCATGATGCCTGGAAGCGCCAGACCTCCGCGCTGACGTCATGATCTCGCGCCCCAGAATGAGATGCGACAGGTGCTACGGAAAATAATGGCGCTGCCCAATGGGCTCAATTAAATTCGATTTTTTCGTCAATTAGCCAACTGAGCTATATGAATGCAGTTTAACGAGCAGGAGATTAACAAATTGAAATAACAGGAGGGCAGAAATTTTTTGATGATAGTCCTCCTGTAAGTGATTTCTAGATTCAACAGGCCTGGCAGTAATCAGCCCTGGATATGGCTCGTGAAATTGAACTCAAAAATGTGATTAATCACAGATAATTCATGATTTGAACAAGGGGGGGCAATAGGGGCGATCTGATATAGCGCAAAACTGTCGTAAATCGGGAGATGAGGTGAAGGAAGGGAATTTTTTGTCGACGTCCGCACTTCTGGTAATAAGACCAGCTTCGCCAAGTCAATGCATGCATGACGAAATTCGATGAGCATTACACAGCTTCGCAGTCGAATACCATCGGCATACACAGATATGAATATGAAAATACCGCAAAATTCAAATAAACGCTCCATTCGAGTCAAAACCGGAGTTCACATCCTGGAACTAAACGCTATAAATCACCATTATATTAGCTAACGTTCGACGGCACGCAGATATGAGCAGAAGTTCACTATCATTATGTCATTATCGGCAAGCATATCCGCCTTGCGATGTGCCGTATGGCATATCAGATTGCTCCTATTAGTTTTTCACATAGGCCCAAGTAGGTTTGGATAACTTTTTTCCCTTAAATTAAATCATCATTTAAAAACTGCATTTTGTATTTACTAGGGTTATCTTTGTCTAATATTAAAATTTGTTTGATCTGAAACATTTCAGTTTGAAAAAAATGCAAGAAAAAAAAATCAGAAAGGGGGCAAATACTTTTTCACAGCACTGTATGGACGTTCATTTGGTGACCTTCGAAGGTTTAATGTGACCCAGTGTAAATTCAATAAATTGTATCAATAAAATGGTCACAGATGGTGCCTAGGTTTGTGTTTCAGGCATCTAGGAAGTCGCATATGAACTGTCATCTGGTGACATTCAGCTTGGCTGTCGGTAAACTTCGAAGGTCAAATTTGACATAGTCAAATTACAATGACTTGCTTCACTGAAATGGTCACTGGGAGAGCCAAGGTTTGCATTGGAGACATTTAGAAAGTCGTATATGAAGTCTATTTGGTGTCCTCAACTTGACCAAGATGTGACCAAGGCCTGCAATTCTTTCACAGTGCATTCTTGGAGATTTTGTTGTTTTTCTCACTATCCTCCTCCGTGTCCTTTGGGCCGATAAGCTATTGTCGTGGTTTAGCATCCGTCATTCATCGTCTGGAACATTTTTAATCTTTTTTTTTGCATGATGTATTTTCCTGTAAATTATCCATAACATACTTCTAGGTTTGTATTAGAGACATGCAAAACCCCACTAAACAATACCAACGACGGAAATTGCAGGGGGCGAAGGCTCAACGTGTTCTTTTGGGCCGGTATTGACAAGCGCGACCTCTTGGCTGGTGCAAATCACAATAAAATGGATATATTTTCTCCGTTCGAAGAACAGGGCACAAAAGCACAACGGTTACAATTAATCTGACTCCGTAAATAAATTTAGAATACCAAATTTGGTCATACTCTCGTTAAATATCTGACTCCAAATTAGAATTAGAATTCATAATCTAGGGAAAACATGCGTGGATCTCGAAGTGGCTACACCTCGAACTCTTCGGAGACAACCACCGTCACTAAACATATACTCCCGGGTATTAGCATTGTTACCGGATCCTAGGTTCGTCGATTATATTAGAGGATGGAAGTCAACCATCACTGCAACAACATCTTTTGGCGTGACTACTGCAAACCCAGATCTATGTACGCCCATCGGTTCCTTCAGGGAATTTTAACAGATAACCGACTTTTCGTCCATGGGTTTCCTTAAGGTTAAAATCCCAGAACCAGCAATACATAAACCGTTTATGTAAGTAGATCATGATTGTCTCTCCAACTTAATAAAACCAATTCCCATACCAGGCTGCTGGCCAGTCATTCCTCGGTTGGGATTAAACACCTAGGTATCCGTCGCAACGTGGCTAGAAAGAATAAAAGGATTAGGAGTCACAGAGACCACGCAAGTTCAAAGGAATAACAATAATTTATTCACCAGGTAGGCAAGAGCTTAAATCAAACAAATCAAAGTTAAACCAATTACAAGTTACAAACAATTTAGAAAATGAGAGTGCAGTCATACCTGGCAAAAAAGGCCACACGCGGAGCAAGCGTGCGGGAAGTTCAAATTACGATATTCCATAATTAAAAGGGCTACTCACGCACTAACGTGCGTGGGGAGAGATCGGATACGATTTTCCCCGAACAGCTCATTTCACTTTCCTATAAACCAAACCGGCTACTCCTTCCTCCAACCAGAGAGCCTCATAAGTTAACCAGGTGGGATATCAGGTTACAGGTCTCAGAACTGAGACAGAGTCAGGCCATTTGATTGTGAAGGAGGGGCCATTCAGACAAAAGGAATGAAACTTTATTACCCTAGAGGAGATTTTACCTTACCCAAATTTAGGGAGTTTCTAAAAGTGAATGAATTTTAATTTCATTGGATATGAAATATATGCCATTCAACTCCTCGAATTATAACAAAAACATACATGCCAAACAAGCCAGGAAAATGTATGAGTATGATGCAGTTGTCATGAAAAAGTCTTAAGCTGAATTATTATACAGGTAAATTGTGTTATAAGAACAGAAGTGATTTCTTATCAGTATATTGAACATATGAGCATATTGTGACGTTCCCAGAGGTTTTGATTATTTAAAACAGATAAGTTAGGGTCCAGTCTCACACAGATGATTGAGGGCAATATGGGGCATTGGGTAAGCCAAAGGCCTCCCATGCAGGGTGACATCAAAGGCGCAGAAACCATGCAAACCCCCACTCCCAGCTCAGAGGCCGGGTTTATTGCCTCCTGTCCAGCCATTCACACATACAGCTTGATCACACTTTGCATCCTCCAGTTCAGGTCTCCAGTCTCTTACGGGCATAAACCACCCCCACTTCCCTTCACACAAACCCCAGCAAACAACAAGCTGCTTGTCATCAGGAGCTCAACAATTTGTTGTATTGCATGGCATTGAAGTCTTTTGATGCTCAGAAGGCCCGCCAGTCTTGCTGCAGTGTCACAGATGCACTCATCAGCGCCAGCGGTGCTCCAACTCCCCTTTTCCCATCTTACAGTCATGTAGGAAGTCATATGAACTTTCATTTGCTGACCTTCATATCGACCTTCAAAGGTCAAACTTGACCTGGTGAAAATTCAATGACTTGTATCACTAAAAAGGTCATAGATGGAGCCTAAGTTTGTAATACAGACTTCCAGGAAGTCACACATGAACTTCCATTAAGTGAAATTCTACTTTACGGACAGTGACCTTTGAAGATCAAACTTGACATTATACAAGTACAATTACTTGTATCGCCAAAATGGTCACAGATGGAGCCTCAGTTTGTGTTACCGATATCTAAGAAGTCACGTTTGAACTTTCATTCGGTGACCTTCAACTTGACTGTTAGTGACCATCGAAGTTCAAACTTGACATAGTAAAATTATGATGCCTTGAATCACCAAAATGGTCTTAGAGAGAGCCAAGGTTTGTATTGGAGACGTTTATGAAGTTGTATATGAAGTCTATTTGGTGTCCTCAACCTGATCATCTGTGACGTTTAAAGTTCATATAGGTCTTATAAATGCATGAACTTTTTATTTAGTGACCTTGATATTTACTTTTGATGATTCGAAGGTTGAACTTCACATGAAATTTATCACGACTTGTATCATCACTGTAAGATTGCTTGCCAGTAAGCTACAGGACCCTTTGCCCTGTTTTTTTGTTGGATGTTATTTACAATAATCTTTAAGGATGCCATTAATAGTGAAACCTGGATTTGGAGGAAACTGTGATTGTTAATTAAAGCACTAAATGATTTTGGTTGGTTCGATTGGAATATTAATATTGTACAGAATTTCTCACTTGTTGTTAAGAGTTTCTCTATAAAAAATTTTTTTTTTTAAAAATTAAGCATTGTTTGTGCATTGCCAGTCAGGTGTGCCTGTAATTTGAGCCTACTGTACATCTCATGAACTGTTGCTCATAGGGGAAAAAAAATGATGGAATTTTAATAAATTTTAATTCTTGACTGATGCCCCATTGTCTCTTGTAATAATTGCTATTAACAAATAGAAACTCAAATGTATATTATCTATTGGGCTTGGTGAATCTGAATTTTGAGTGATCTGCTAGGTCAATTTGAAGATGACCCATATTTCAGTTATTTGACCTTGAATAGCTTTGGAAATCTTGTAGGGATGCATGCAGGTCGAGTAGTTTTCTTTCCAATCCACACACTGGTGAACGTCTGATTTGATTTCCTGAGATTAGAGGTTTCACATCTTTATATGTCTGTAGCCCAGTGGTCTTCAACGTTTTCCCTGGGGACCCACGGTGTATACTGGTTTTTGTTCCAACCACAATTGTAATCACAGGATTTTAAAAAGCTGTTAATTTGTCTTCAGTGCATTTAATGTTTAGAGCAGTTATTTGCCCTCTCAACTCACAAGCTAACAGAAATATCTGTGAACTGCAACAAAATAAAGAACTTTACAACATCAGTCATCACATGCCCCTTAATATATAGCCACTGCAGGCTTTTCATCAGTTAAATACCTGCTTGCTTGCCAGCATCAGCTGTTACAAAGCCTTAACCCCTTTTGTCCAGGAACCTTGAATACTAGTATGAAAACAACTACTTCATGCAGACGGGAGCCTTGTATACTAGTGGGCTTGCAACGGCCTGATTTGTTCAGACAAAGAGGGTGCGAGCGGCCGGAATTTTCTGTCGCTGTTCGTGTTTAGGACTGGATCTGTCAGGTTATTTGGATGGGAAATAGACATCTTATTCGTATGTGACGACATAAGCATTTGATTTTATTGATTTCCACTGAGTGCCATACAGTCCTAACAAGCGAAAATACTGCAATACTTGGAATCACTCCCAACTAAAGAGTTAGACTCATCCGAAAACCCGTTGAAATCAGCAGCCGCTTCACTGTCAGTAGACGTGAATAGGTTTTGTTGTTCCTCGTCCATCGTAATGTCAGTGTCGGGGTCTGCACTATGCAGCGGTATTTCTATCAAACAAAAAATTGTTATAGTTACGTGTCTGGTCCAATTACAAACCAATTATTTTTAATAGATAGGCCTACGTGTCAGATTCAATTACAAACCTGTGTTTTTTTTTTTTTTTTTTTTTTGTTTTTGTTTTTTTCTTCTAAACTAGTGGACTAGTTTCACGACTTGGCTGCAGTCATAATAAGACACTTGTTATCAAGGTTCCCGGCATTTGCAATGATAGTTGTGTGCTTCCTTCAGCAGAAGCAGCACACTCTATTCTCTTTCTTCTTCTTCTTTTTATCCTTATTCTTTTTGTTCTTCTGCCAAAATTTGGCCGACTAACTCCTACATCGTTTAAGCTATTGATTCCGTTCAAACTTTAAAAAATTCAGCTCGTTCTGAATTACGTTGAATCTGTACACATTTTCTTTGTAGTTTTTGAGATACTTAATTTTAAAAGTCATTTTTTGGGGTCCTATTAAATCAAGCCTTTTTTGTGCTGATTCAGTAGATTCAGCTATTTTCTGCCTTTTTTTAAGTATGTCATACTTCTAGCTAGGGAGACGTGGTAGCGCAGTGGTCAAGTAGGCTTGACTTGAGATCGTAAGGTCCCGAGTTCAAACCCCGGCCATGGCCTTCGCGGTGTGTTCTTGGGCAAAACACTTTACTCCCACACTCCACGCCTCACTCCCCCCAGGTGTATAAATGGGTACCAGCAAATAGGCAGGGAAACTTGTCTAAGAGCTGGGGGAGTACCTGCGATGGACTGGCTTCCCATCCAGGGTAAGTAGCAATACTCCTAGTCGCTTCATGCCATGGAAACCAGGGTTAAGCACCGGCCTGATGGGCCACTAGGCTCAAACAGGCTTGTATAATTTGATCTGGAACGAATAACGTAGCGCCTCTAGTTTATATATCTCGTTGACCTCCTCCGCCCAGCCATACCTCAATCTTTCGGCCAAGTCAAAATCTCGAAATTTTCTCGCGAGAGCAAGATTGGCTTGATAAAAAGGGCAAAATAAATATGAATGTTGCGTAATTTTAACAAATTACCACAAAACATTATGTTTTAGACCCAAATCACTTATTTTTAACGGGTGTAAATACCAGGTAATGGATCCTTTAAGTTTGAGACGGGCGGTGAGGAATCTCCAGAGGAATCTCCAGTGCTCCACTCTCGATCACACTGCCAAAAACGTGCATAAGGCAAGGTCGCATTGATGTGCACTTTTCCTGAATACAAATACAACTTTTTATTGATACCAAGTGGTAAGGGATCAATGATTTAAGAGTGAAAAATCCATAGTTTGTATATTAATCATCTGTAGTTTTTAGAAAAAAATATTAATGGATTTAGTAGAGCGTCTGTGTTTCCCTATGGAGAAATTTATCTTTTGCCCCCCAAGATTTCACTTGACTGGCAATACCGCTGAGCCCATGTTGGCATGCGGCCCAGCCCAGTGTTAATTTGTTAAGCTTTTTTTCAGTGTCTTTCTTATGAGCGTTCTTTTATTCCTAAGATTGCTTGGTCACCATTCGGTCTGTTCCTTGGTTTACAATTCAGTTCATTCCTTGTGTTTGTTTGAAATACCCATGCTTGATATCTGATTGGTTTTGGCTTTGGTGTGCCTACTTCCTGGTTCATGACTTTTGGACTGAACTTTGATTACGATTCTGGAATTGCCCTTTCGTACTGAAATCTCCCTGCCAGTTACCTACCTGGATTGTTTAATCAACATTACTAATAAATTCTGTGAAATGGATATTCATGTATTCATGAGTTCTGATCCTGCCTTTTGTCAGATATAGTTTCCAGAAAAAATTTTTTCCAGCCAAGTCTTGTCGAAATGGTATTGTAGAAGAATTATCCCATATTATCCATCCAATCACTGCCCAGCTTTTGTAATGAAGCAGCATATAAAAAACATGCATCCATCACAAGTCTGGACACACCAGACAGCGGGGTGGAAATGAAGCAAAGGACCTGCCCCCATGACAGCAGTGAGGTGGATTCTGGTCGTCAACTGCTGTAACTCTTGGCTATGTTTTGTCGGTTGGAGTCAAGAAATCGCAGAGGACATTGAATGCAAAGCATGCTGTTTGGAGAGAAATCTTTTTATTGTAGCAAATATCATAAGACATTTGTCAATACATGATTTGTGTTAGACCCTGCTTGCCTCGCCAATATTCTTAATTTGTGTATTAACCTTGGCTAGCTTAGGCACTGGTCCATCCCATAGAGCCCATTTAGACGATTTCCAAGTTCTCCTCCCACACTTTCAAAACATCATGTATCCTCCTAAAATCTGGGTAAAACCCTTACTGGGTCTGTCTCTTGCCACACTGAGACCGAATGCCTCTTAAGCATCAACCCTACGAAAAGTCCAGTGCTTGCAAGTGCTTAAACATCTGGAACCACTGGCCAGCGACAGCAATCTCAAGTGTTGCCGATTACATCTGTACTGAACTGTCTCTCCTCCTCTTTGGGGTTCCGTCCCCGCTTATCCTCCCCAGGGCTCTGTCCCTGGCCTCATCCTGCTGCCAATAAATTATCTATTGTATTGCAAGTCTGTCTCCGCCCTTGATTCCTGGTCTGTGCCATCACAGAAGGTCAGTAATTGTTTGCTAGCTTTGTCTTGAATTCCAGCTTGGTCACAAGTTTCGCATCTGTGTATTACACAATGTGCTCAGTCTCCTGATTTCACTTTTGGGGCTACAATTGTTCCCCACATCCTTTTCAGAAATAATCTGGCCCTCCCGAATACACAAAACAATGTGTTAATCCATTATCAAAATGGTTAATATTAATTATCCAAGGTTTCAGAAGGTTGTCTCAGAGTTTTTTATTTGCTCAATTACAGCTAAACTATGGTTTGAAATTATATTAATTTTCTTCCATGAATAAAGATCTACGATCTGAAGACCTATGCATCACAATAACATTACCATTGATCAGTGCCACATATTTTACTTGTGGGAGGGGAATGTGTAAATACAGCTCAATTCAAACATGTTCTATTGAGTTTACTCAAAATATTCAATGCAAAAATGCATCATTCAATCTCAGTGATTTTTTTGCTGTGACTCACCAGATGTGCAGTAATAAGTTTCGGTTCTTCTATTAAGCACCTTCCAGTATGACTGTGATCCCTGACATAGTGCACAGCATGGGGGAGTGTAATCATGTTCAAACAGCCGAGGGAGGATTTACGGCATCTTCAGTGAAGAGGGATTAATGTTTATCAAATGAACATGCAGAATTTTGATGTAATCAGACCCAGGCTGGTACTATGAATGAGCATGGAAACCCACAATACCATCCACAAATGAATGTTGCTATTATGCCTGCCTTGATAAGGTGAGAGGTTTTGCTCCAGGCATGTGAGATACAAGCCTATGGGCAAAGTACCCCTATTTAGTCAAGTAAAATAGTTTTGAATGCAATCCATAATTTAGATTGTCTTACATGAAATTATTTAAATGCTAGATTTGTTTGTAAAAAAATGTCAATGAAATGAATATAGATATTGCCCAATGTATTGTCTGATTTTGAGTGAATAGAATAAAAAACACTCTTAGACACTGTTTCTGCAGTGTGGCTTAAAAATATTTTAAAAATTCAGAAAATCGTGCATTTTGGTGGTGTTTGCTTTTAATTAATGTCACTGTTCAGGAGCCCGAATGCTAGGTACTTATCAAATACAAATATTATCTGCTTGACTCTTCATGTGTTTTTTTTCCTTCCAAGATAGAGACAAGAAAGCGCCTGGCGAAGATTGTCCTGGTCTTCGTTGGCTTGTTTGCACTGTGCTGGTTCCCCAACCACGTGCTTTACCTTTACCGCTCGTTCAACTATCGCCGGATCGATTCCTCTCTGTCTCACCTCATAATCACCCTCCTTGCCCGTGTTCTCAGTTTCTCCAACTCCTGCGTGAATCCCTTCGCCCTGTACCTGCTCAGCGAGAGCTTTCGTCGGCACTTCAACAGCCACCTGCGCTGCAAGAGGAAGGACAAACCAGAACGCACTATGAGCTACATGCAAAGTACATCCGCCATCCGCATGACATCCATCAAGAAAAACACTCCCCCAGCAATCAATGGACAGAAACAGGAGGTCTCACTTTAGGCGGTTTATCCAATAAACTGGGTGTGATTCGGAGACTGAGTGATCACTTTGTCTGTAGCAAACTTCACACTCTGTTTACTTTGGTGTTGAACAAAGCCAGAGTAGATGCACTGGAGGAGATGGTTAGCTTTTGGGCATTTGGGTACAACAATTTCTTGATTGTCCAAAATTAAGTACTTGGCTTGGCCTTGTATATTTAAAGTTGCATACCTCACATCAAATAGGTAGAAAATACAACAGTGTGACCCCTGGTGGAATTACACCTCAATTCCTGCACAATATTCGGCTGTTCTGACTGATTTTATTGAAAGCAAGCTGGTAACGATGATTAAAATAGCATCTTGCATTGTAATAAGATCATGGCCAACTTGCTACAGATAACAGACCATCACCAAATTTCTGGTGGTGTCCAACTGGAGCAGATGCTGGTTATAATTAGCTTCCCCTCCTAAGCTGGCTGCTGGAATTTCCACCAAGATACATTATCAATAATATCAATAAACTGATTTCCTGTAAACACTCCCCAGAGCTTTCTGACAATACCGCTGAATTGAATTCAAATCGAATGTGCGCAACAGTCAAATTCCTGTACCAATGTTTTTAAGTTAGAAAAGGGGTGGACGACTATAATGGAATGAAAGGTGCTATCTCACCTTTTTGGAAACCTTTCTGGAAGTCTCCTGACATTCTTCTTCAGAGAAACAGTGACACTGTTCAGATTGGATATTTCTGAATGTTGAAAATAAACATATTACTACAAATGGGAAGCAGGAAGCATACAAGTATTGATGTATCTGGCGATTTCAAAATCAAATTTATTTGATATTTGTTGAAGGATATTGGTCAATTATAATGAATAGTATTCACTGAATTTCATTCAATCCTTTAAAAAAAACCTCTCACTTGCAGCTACTTTAAGCAATTCTGCAGCAGTTAAAAGCCTGAATAATACCTGTAGATCATACATATAATGTGCATGGGTGTACCTCAGAGCTGTCAGAAGAACTCTCACATTTTCAGGCGAATGATTTCCCTCCTTAATAACCTGAGTATGTCTTTAGAGGCCACAGCTGAAATTATCCCTTGTTTGTGGGCTTTAATTTTGTAATTGTCCATTTACTTTGCTCTTAGGTACATATCATAATTGTACATACACATCTGAGCAGTCATTTGGTATATGTTGTAAATAAAGCAGCCTAATTTTGTCTTTTCAGAAATGTGCTGCAATCTTCTGTCAGATGTGAGTCAAAGCTAAATGGATCAGTGACGTTTTCAATTTATGGGAACCATATCAGCTGTCTATAACCTTTAGCACCTCCAACTGGGCACATAATTGCTTAAAAAATTAATATAAAAATGGTAATGAAAATAATAAATATAATAGTAAGGCCTCTTGGCTCTGAAATTAAGTTCCGATCATTGATGCATTATTCATTTCTAAATTTATTTTCATTTTTGTTCATATTATAGATTGAATAAATATGCCTGTTCTGCGAGGCATTTGGATTTGTGGTCTAGATTATGGACTTGCATGCTTACTTGCATCATATCCAAAGAATACTTTAAGATATTGTATATACGCAGACAATATAAACATGCCCGGTCTCACACATCAATTTTTGCAAATGCATAAAATTGTCACTATTGTGTATACTTTATTCATACAGTTCAAAAATAAATTGTTCAAGTATTTTTATTTATTTATATATATTTTTTGTAATATTTTCTCTCGAATGTCACTTATTGTCTGCTTAAGGGCTGAGATTTTCAGTCACAAGACTCCCGCCACTGCATGTTCATTAAGTTAAGGATATGTCTTTATAGTATACTTGTACCGTACTGTGCAATTACATCTGAACACCCTGTGGCAAGTTTTCCTGATGTGAAACAACTGTCTACTTCACGTGTCTATGTATACTGTCGAATGTACTTGCTTGCACAGTTTATTGTTCGTAACTGGTTTATTTTCACTAAATGTGCTGCTTATGGAATTGTTGTTACGTGTTGAAGTTAAAATATGATGTTACAATAAGTGAAATGCTTGTATGAAATGAAACTGCACCTGCATATTACTCCATTGAATTAATACAAATTCATGAGATTGCTTATGCATCAGCTGTTTATGAGAATGTTCATGTCCGGTTATAAATATTATTGCTGCCTTTGAGAGAATTCAGTTGTTTTACGAAGAAAGTACTGACTATCACTACTTTCTGCTCAAAATCGATTTCTCTAAATGTTTGTAAAACCTGTTGTGCTTATTTTACTACACAGCAAAACGTGTCCCTCTTCATTATTCTTTTAATCTTTTTATAAGACTTAATTTCTTATGGTTTTTTTTTCTCTATGATAAAATACTATCTTATTTTAAACATTGTAAGCATGAGCTTGACTAGTGAAAATTTCTTATTCCACTGGCATATTTAAACATGAATCAAATTTATCTCACTTCTTTGGCAGAATGAGAAAAGGAAATAGTATTGTTTTAAGTCTAAATACAATTGCAGACTGTTTGCTGAGATTGACTTATTTTTCAATACATGCTTTGTATATTCAGGAGAACAGAAAAACTCCATAGTGCTCTGATTTCCCTCCCATAGTCCAAAGGCATGCAGAGACAAGATTAGCCTTAAGTGTGAGTATTCGGGAGAATGGCGTTATATAATCAATGGATGGAAATAATGTTCAGGTGATCAAAGTTGTGCTCTTTTTATTGAATACTATATTTTAATGCATGATCGTAAATACACAATTTTTAATGAATGAATTAAGAAAGGGCTCAAAATGCAAAATATATATGTCAGTTATACACGCCTCCCTCCACAATTATTGGCAAAGCGATTAAAAAGGTTATCAATAATCATAAACCTTTTGCTGAATTAGTTTAATCTCATTGAAAAAGAATATGAGAAAAATACAACCTTAAAAATGAGAGAAATACAAAATACAACTGAAGTTACTTATTCTGTGTAAAAAAAAGAAGAAAAAATCCTTCATTAAGAACCACATAAGCTGCAATTATTGGCACTCTTGCATTAAATATGCTATACTACCTCCCTTTGCCAATGAAACAACGCTGCGTCTTGGCTAATAATGCACAACAGAGATTTCAATCTTACTGGATCATCAAGGGTCCTAGGACTTGCCTTGTGCAGCCTCTTCTTTAACACATCACAAAATTTTCAATGGGGTTAAGGTCAGGGAGATGAGACGGCCATGGCAGAGGCTTGTTTTGTGTACAGTGCACCATTATTGTGCTAATCTGCACGTATGTTTGAGATAATTGTCATTGGAAGATCCAGTGACAACCTGGATTTAGTTTCTTGGTAGAGCCACGTACCCTAACAAGGTTCCCAGGGCCTTAGGCGGAACAACAGCCCCACATCACACAACCACTATCATACTAAAAAGTGGGGGTAAGGTGTTTTTCAGTGTAGCCATATTTATTTTTACGCCAAACTTGCCTTGAGTATTTGTTGTCAAAAAGAACATTTCTTGTTTAATTTGACCATGACAAATAATCCGTGGATATGGAGGCAGTGTCTAATGGTGTCTTTGGAGACTTGATGATCCAGGATGCTTTTTTTTTTCTATAATTCTCCTTAATGACTTTTTTTTCTACTCTTATTATCCACCTCACCGTGCCTGGGGACAAAATGAACTTGAATACTCTTCTAAGCAAGTCTGTACCTTTGCCAGGAGTTAAGTTTTTCACTGGTGTTTGTTGTTCGTTTACTCGTTTGACAGTTAATGGGACATCTTAAAAAGTTCTGGATGGATGTCAATGAAATTTTCTGTGTTGCTAGATACTGTGCTGAAAAGGAGGTGATTAAATTTTAGTGAATATTTGACTGATATTCTTGACCCAGGATCCGATAGAATTTCTATGCACGTAAAGACAGCACTGTCCCACACTGTTGTCCGGCAACACTGACACACACACATCTGCCATCAGATTTCTTCCTTTTACAAATACTTTATGCTTGGAGAAATCCGAATCTGACTTTCTCCACCTAAGTATTTGAAAATGGTGGAGGTCATGCACTCTCCGAGTACTTTCTTGTTTCTTGTGGTATTGGTGGATTTGAGCATTTTCGTCTGAGTAGCTATTTTTAAGGTAATTTCCTTTCTTGTGAAGGTCAGCACACTTTTTTGTTTGATCTGTGGTTTGTTTTGTTTTTCCCATGTTAATGAATACATTAGACATTTGTGTCTCCTCATATGTATACCCCAGTGAACCAGGAAGCCATAGGAAGGTAAGGACTGCGTCATTTCCTTTAAAATTTTTATTATTGTATAGACAGTATTTTGACTATTTAAACTTGGCTGTAGTATCATGCAGTGTTTCATTGTGTAAAATAATCAGAGTTAATATGATTTCACAATACTTTCAAAATGTTTCTGTAATGATCGTTGTACCAATATGATATGTCAAAACTGCATTAGATCATGTTTATTTAATTAGTAAATAGAAACTTTCACTGTAAATCCTTTGTTTTTACTTTTTGAAAAGTTATTAAATGTTTTATGTCTTATTTCCGTGGACATTCTGCAGTTGTTAATGGGCGCGCATTCTTTTGTGGTACTGACTTACCGTTTCAACAGTTTTTTTTTTTTGATGATTAAGTTTTATAATGGAAGAAGTCATGACTACAATTAATGAGAAATTCCAATTCAAATGATTCAAATAAACTATTTTAAAATTTCAATTATCTGCATTATTTTTTATATGTGTAGTATAGTCTAGAACTAAATAATAAGTACATACCCCTCAGTATTCTGTAATACTGTTTGGGTTCAGTACCACCTCCCATGACAAACCTAACATTTCAATTAGCATCCAGGTCGAACTGTGAAATTTTTACGAGATAAAATGGAACAAACAAAATAAACCTTAAGACCGTCTCACAGCTGGATTTTTGCTTACTTGTACACTTCCACCATATTATTAATTGCCTCCCCCGCGACAGAGTCAGCGGGGCAAGGTATTGTAATTGGAATGGTTTCTTTGGTTTTGTCGTCTGTTCTGTTTACAATCTAGCGTCTACTCGGTTGCGCTGATTGACTTATAGGTGGGCAATGGTCCGTAGATTACCTGATTAAATTTTGGGGGTAATCAGGTCAAGGTCATCGTAAATGTCAAAATGTTTTCTTTGCTCCTTGAAACAACCAGTAAAACGTGTGCAGAACATAACCAATGACTTCTCATTGTTTGGTCCGAGTTTCCCATTTTGTCGGAGCAACCAAGAGCCGCACGGCACACAGTGGCATTATGGCAGATTTTGTCACTCAGGTTCTAATAATGGTTGGTAATTTTGAGCCTTGTACTGTAAACCCTGGTCACAGTGGTGAAATCAAATGTTTTGTGGAAACCGATTACTATTGTGTATGCAAACTTAATGATCTTGAGTTCACAGCACTTAAAAACATGCAAAAAATAAATTTATTTCCTTCCAAACGATGCAATTAAGTTGGCCTACCTAATTTTTTTGAGGTGATTGGTTTCCACAAAACATTTGAGTTCACCACACTACCAGGATGATCTTTCTCTGTAAAATTAAGCTGCAGCATAAGTGATAATCAAGACCAATTTGTATACAATTTATATAGATCAGCTGATTTCTTGGAGTCCATTTGCGTAATAACATCCAGGAAATTGCCACAGGATGTATTTGTTAGATGCGGCGATGGGAAACACCAGACGTGAGATGTAAATCCAAAATAAACGGGTTTTATTAAATAACACAAATAAAACACGGCACGAGGGCCAACAAAAAGCTTCGCTCAAGGAGCTGAAAATTTGAACAAAAATTACTTAATCGGAGAACATAAGGGGGCACAAAGGCCAACGAAAAACCACTCAAAGAGCTGATAAAATGGAAGGAATAACAAAGCTAATAATAAAATGGCAAGGACTAGACAGAGACTATGGCAAAGAACGAGAACAACACATGGGCGAAACAGGACTATGGCAAAACAAGGATCCGTCTGCCAGATTAGCGCTCCACCTCAGAATATATGGGCTCAGGGCGGGATCAGGGAAACAAGGAACACCTGGGCAAAACGAGAGGGGCAAGGCACAGAAGCATGAGACATGGGACAAGCAGTAAGGCTTAACGAGCCCATTAAGAGAATGGACGTGTTCAGCTTAAGTACCAATGAAAGATGCAGCAGAGAAGGAAGGATGAGACTTAACAGAAAAGCAAACGAGATCTAGAAAATAGCAAATGTGGGAAATCATGCCAATCGATACCCTATCTAAATTAGTAAGGATTAGTGTGTGCCTGTCTAAGAAACACCTCCTGTGTGAGTTGGTAAATGTTAGTAATGAGTAAAAACAATCAAGAGGCAATCAAGCTTAGGACAGCCCTGAATTCAGAACAGCTGTCAAGGAAGTGGAAACACCACCAGCCAAACCAAAGCAATGAAAGGTGCAGCACGCAGGAACAAAAGTGGCATGCAACGCGGACTGGAGAGGTGGATCCCAACTGGCAGACTGGACCGGAGCTAGAAAATAGAAAGACACATGAATAAACAGGGACACATGGCTAGAACTATGGGCATGGCTATGACAGAAACATGGCAGGAACTAAAAATGCACTAGACAGGCCAACAAACAGAGCAAAAACACAACAGTATTGCTTGATTGCGCAAAATATATAGAGTGGTGGCATTTATGAACTTGTGCTAATGAGTTGTATTTCAGTGGAATGATATTTGATACATCAGTGCATAAAAATCGCAAATATTTGCAAAAAATATTTATGGAATGAGAAGATGTACTTTTATTGGGTTAGAGCTGAAACTAATGATTTCTTTGCCTTTGATGAGAAGAAATAAGTTCACATAACTCCATGCGTCTATCATTTTTTACCGTGTATCCATGATTAGTTCTTATTTTGTTACAAACCCTGATTCCAACGAAGTTGGGACGCTGTGAATACAATGATTTGCAAATCCTTTTCAACCGATATTTAATTGAGTACACTACAAAGACAAGATATTTGATGTTCAAACTTTATTGTTTTTTTTTAATATATTCACTCATTTTGAATTGGATGCCTGCAACATGCCCCAAAAAAGCTGGGACAGGGGCATGTTTACAACTGTGTTACATCACCTTTCTTTTTAACAACACTCAATAAGCATCTGGGAACTGAGGACACTAATTGTAGAAGCTTTGTAGGTGGAATTTTTTCCCATTCTTGCTTGATGTTTGACTTCAGTTGCTCAACAGTCCAGGGTCTGCGTTGTTGCATTTTGCGCTTCATAATGCGCCACTTTCAATGGGAGACAGATCTGAACTGCAGACAGGCCAGTCTATTACTGGCACTCTTTTACTACGAAGCCACGCTGTTTTAACACATGCAGAAAGTGGCTTGGCACTGTCTTGCTGAAATAAGCAGGGACGTCCCTGAAAAAGACGTTGCTTGGATGGCAGCATATGTTGCTCAAAAACCTGTATTTACCTTTCAGCATTAATGGTGCCCTCACAGATGTCACCCATACCATAGGCAATAACACATCCCCATACCGTCACAGATGCTGGCTTTTGAACTTTGCGCTGATAACAATCTGGATGGTCCTTTTCCTCTTCAGCCCGGAGGACACGACGTCCATGATTTCCAAAAACAATTCAAAATGTGGGCTCGTCAGACCACAGCACTCTTTTCCACTCTGTGTCAGTCCATCTCAGATGAGCTCAGGCTCACAGAAGCCGGCACATTTCCTGGGTGTTGTTGATATGTAGCTTTCACTTTACACGGTAGAGTTTTAACTTGCACTTGTAGATGTAGCGACGAATTGTGTTAACTGATAATGGTTTTCCTGAGCCAACATGGTAATATCCTTTACAAAATGATATCGGTTTTTAATGCAGTGCCGCCTGAGGGACTGACAATCACGGGCATTCAATGTTGGTTTTCGGCCTTGCCGCTTATGTTTAGAGATTGCTCTGGATTCTCTGGATCTTTTGATGATGATATGAACTGTAGATGATGAAATCTCTAAATTCCTTGCAATTACACGTAGAGAAACTTTGTTCTTAAACTGTTGGACTATTTGCACACGCAGTTCTTCACAAAATGGTGAACCTCGCCCCATCCTTGCTTGTGAACGACTGAGCCTTTTGAGGATGCTACTTTTATACCCAATCATGACACCTGTTTCCAATTAACCTGTTCACCTGTGGAATGTTCCAAACAGGTGTTTTTTGAGCATTCCTTAACTTTCCCAGTCTTTTGTTGCCCCTGTCCCAGCTGTTCTGGAACATGTTGCAGAACTCAAATTCAAAATGAGTGAATATTTCCAAAAAACAATGAAGTTCATCAGTTTGAACATTGAGGGCTCTAAATTCGTAAACCAGGTGCAGGCGCCGCGCAGGCGCGGCGAATGGGGGGTGCGCCGCGCCAACGGGGTGTGTCCAGGCGTATGTTGCAATTTCGTGCCCGGCGTAGCCTGGCGCAAGTACTCCTCTGTCCCGTCTCGGTCCCTCCTGCCGGCGCAAGTGGGAAAGAGGGAGGAGATAAGGCCTGAGTGGGTATAACACTGCCGAGTCAAATCTTCACCAATCAAATGAGCTCCTCTCCTCACCTTTAATGTGTTGGAGTATAGAAGCCTCTGTCCTATATCTGCATAATGCGTTAATGTTGCATTTTACTTTGCTGCTTCAGGCATGTTTTCTGCACTGCTTACGTCTATATTAAGCATTACGAATATGAGTTAGCTGGCTAGCTAGGGCATTCGCAAATTATCACCATTAGCGAACCTGAATGGAATTTCAAAACGAAATTACGTCAGATCATTCAAACTTATGAAGTTGGAATGAAATACGATGGTTGCTCATTTATTTCTTCTGCCTGCATCATTGGGAAGAGAAACGATGGATAGCGTGTTCCTATTATTACAACCTGTTGCTGCTTAAAATTTTGGGATTAACATGCATGGACAAAAATGCAAGATACGTTACACATTTATTTTCACTATGTGATCTTAACTTAGTACGAGACCATAGTAATCAGGCTGTATTCCTTTCCCCCACTAAAAACGATAAAACCTAAGTGACAATAATAGTAGCCTAGTATTAAGCCGCTTGCACACTGGACGCGAAACGAATTTTTCGCACGACAGATTGCGTTGAACGCAGTGTCTACGTGTCCGAAAGTCTGACAGGGTTTTAATATATCTCCGCGTCCGACAATCGGATGGTTTCAGTGTAACTCCGTGTCCGACAGTTGATTATTGTTTTTAATTACTTCAAATCTATTGAATGTTTTAGATATTAAACGTGAATGTTTTGATAAGAGGGCTCAGTTCTTCAAGATGAGTACCGAGAATTTCAATCAATGTTTCTGTTTAAGCTCTGCTCAATCAAGTTAGTCGACATTGGCGCGGGACAATGTGCAATGCCTGTCGGACATTAAATGCAAAATACTCCGTGTTTGACAGCCAAAAAAAAAAAAAAGAGGACGATTAGAACAGATTGATTAGGCTACGAAATAAAGAATAAAAAGAAATATTTTAACAACAAACAGAACATCCAATGAACACTGCGATTTATTTATTTGCGGGCCATCTTTTTTGGATGCTCTGTTTGTTGGTGATATATTTTTATTCTTTATTTCGTTATAAATCTGTTCTCATAAAAATACTTTTACTTTTTGCTGGTTGCCGGACATGGAGTATTTTGCATTTCGCCTCGGACAGTCTTGATCGTGCATGCGATAATTTATTCACACTGTCAATGGTCATGGAATTGATTTGCTCGCTGACTACAAGCAATATTTTATCTCTGGTGTGGAAATAAAGCGTGAATCTGTTCAATCAATCTGACTAATTTTCAAAAGAGAGACCGAATAAAGACTGTTGTCTGTCTTCAACGGAAGAAAACACACGAATAAAAAGACCAAGAAAAGTCGATAGCTATCAATTTGCATTTTGTGAAGGTCGAACACAAACATGGCCAAGTTTGCACGTCTAAAAATTCCTGGAATACTCGAAAAATTAGAACTTTTATGACTTTCGGACACGGAGATATATTAAAACCCTGTCCGTCTTTGCATTGACTTTGACTGTAATCAGTCGTGCGAAAAAAAAATCGTTTTCGCGCAGTGTGCAAGCAGTTTACAAGCGGCTTTTACTGAGCATAGAATATATATATATATATATATATATATATATATATATATATATATATATAGGCAGTTTGTGGTTGGCTGAGAAAGATGTGAAGCCGTTAGTTTGCATCACAGATTCAGCTGCGTTGATTAAGCCAGGTGTAGTTTCCATTACGGCGTGCCAACAGCCTTTAATCTGACAGCAGGACAATCGATAGAGATACTATAATTTATGTCCTGATTCAGATGGTTTCATTAAATAGTGGTTGCTGTAATTATTTATTGCATTGAAATGTGCCTGACATTCTGGAAACCTGCCTGTGAGGTTTCGGTGGCGCAGCGCACTGTGCGCCGGTCAGCCAAATTACCACTGCACAGAAAGTAAACCAGGTTGGAGCTGGCGAGCTTTCTGCGCAACTACAGCGAAGACTTTTTCTACAAAATTGTCACTGCGTCTTGATGAATATGTGACACCTCCCCCTACTACGCCGCCACACCCATCTCGGCGCACGTCCGTCGACCAAATTGCCAAAGTGGCTGCGCACGGTGTTGCACCGCACAAAATTACCACTGCGCGGGCTGCACCGGACGAAATTACCACTGCGTGGGCTGCACCACGCTGCGCCACCCTGTGCTGCGCCAAGAAATTAGAGCCCTGAATATCTTGTCTTTGTGGTGTACTCAAGTGAAGATGGGTTGAAAAGGATTGTATTCTGTTTTTATTTACATTTTACACAACGTCCCAACTTCATTGGAATAGGGGTTTGTAGTATCTATTGATTTCTTAGGTTCACCGTGTTTTCTTAGTTTTGCGCTGATGTAACAGAAAATTTTACAAGTCGGTGAGAGCACTCTTATCCAGATAAGGAAAAAAAATCTTGTTTTCATGGTCCACGAATTGTCCAACACAAGGAAATATAAGTATTAAATTTGAGGAACATAAAAAACCATCAATATCAAACAATCAAATTTAGATTATTATTTTTTTTTTTTTTTAAACTGAGTTTTTATACTGATTGAATTATTACATTTGTGGACTAAAAAGAAATGCATTATTTCTTTGATCCCAGCTAAGATGATCAAAACCCTTGGATGATATTGCATGCATTCAGCTTCTGAATGGCTTTCATACTGTTCTTAGATGCTGTAACTAGGCCTTACGCTGAGAAAGCATTTTAGAGAATAAAATCTATTTGATCTATTTGATGAGATGGATGAATGTCGGCTGAGCCATTTCAGATTGCTGTGAGTATTTCTTTTAGATTTGCGCAAAACTTTAGAATCTCAGCTTAGGCGAAGCACAGCTGTTCAAATCTCGTGCCTCCACACCTGCTTGTACTGACTTCACTTAGAATGGCTTTTTTGCTGACTTCAAAATATCATTGGTGCTGTACACTGGCCCCACAGACACATTAAAGTGTCCTCTTTATATCTACAGTGTACCGAATCCTCAACTATAATCTGTATCACTCCATTAATGTCCAAATGATATCAGATGCAAACTGCCACCTTCTGAATGTCATTGCCCATTCAAGGGGAGCATGATTCCTTCGTGCTGCAGAACAACTTAGTGGGTATACTTGTAGCTCTAGGAGATGGATGGCTTAGTGATTTGTGATTTGTGAAAATGAATATCCAGTTTCACTTCAATAAAAACTCAACTTTTTAAAAAATTTTCATGGGTGACCAAGGTTATGCCCTCATTCCATGGCTCATGACCCTGCTTGCAAACACCCAGACCACACAGAGGCATTCCTATGGTGCATTTTTACAGAATGCAACGAGAATTTTTGCCTCGCTTAACTCGCATGAGCTCCACCGTGGGATAATTTTTTTTTTCCTGTGTTAAAGCTTTGCAACAAAATTGTATTCTCTTTTACTGGAGGTAAACTTGGTTGGACTTTTACTTGTTCTTCGCCCCACTGACTGTTAGACAGTGAGGCGAGCCTTGTTTACCTCTCAAGGTTCTTCCTCTGTATCTTCAGAAAATCGGTAACAAGATGGCAACGCTAATGTAGTCCCACTAACCCCACAAATTTGTCTCTCTGAACTTTTTACCTGTTTGAGAATAAAATTATTTTCAAAACTGATGATGTTGTCATATCAGATATTGAGCGAGACCACTGATTTTTTTTCTTTTTTTGAAACTATAGTACATTGGTTATTTGTCACAGCTAGCCCACTTGCTAGCTGGTTAGCCTTCCCATTATCTCAAGCCATATTAATGTGATGAAAGCAATTCAGGTAGCATAGCTAGCCAACATAGCTGTTAATAACAATGATGCTATTTAGAATCCTATATTGCTATACTCTCACAAATTTTTCGCTAAAGTTGAACATTTTCAACTTGAGCATTATGCAAGCTTTCAGCATTCACGGGGCAGCGCCCAGCATGATCTAGCATCCACTCATGTTTATTTGCATCTTTTCATTGGCTCAGTACATAATGTGTCCATGCAAAAAATTTTCCTTGTGTTTGGTGGAAACCCGCCATAACAACCACCTACAGTGCACTCGATCCATGGTAGAGTGCACACATAGAGTGAGTATGAGTCTGAAGGCCAGGTGGATGTGCTTTGATTCCGCTGGTGGAAAACTTCAGTACACCTCGGAGAATGCTTGTCTAATCACAATGCCCCGTAGTATGCTGCACAGTGCAGCTATGATGCGACATGTCACTTCCAGAACAAATACCTCCTGTGGATCAGGTAACCCAGTGGACACACCTTATGGAAATGGCATCATATATTACTCAAAATTTGATTGGGATCATAGGAATTTTTTTGTGAAATGACATGCAAATTTGGTAACTGCCACTGATGAACAATATATTGGATAAATGACATGCAGTCAGACACAAAACACATTTGCAAGTGCATTTAATGACATTAAATGAGCGTGCAGCCTCACACTTTTGACTTTCACGAACACTTCATGGTTTCACCTCTGACATGTAAAGTGAAAACAGACAGTGTTCGTTTGATGTTTCATTACCACAGTTAATGTCAATAACGGGTATGGCCTCCCCTAGCTTGAATGACGGCTTGACAACGTCGGGTCATGCTGTCAATCAGAACCCGGATGCTTGCAATTGGAATGTTGTTCCATTCTTCAACAAGGGCATTTCCGAGCTCTTCTAGAGTTGTGGGTTGTGCCCTACAACCGGAAATGGCGACCTGCAGCATGTTCCACACATGCTCGATAGGGTTTAGGTCCGGCGAACGCGCGGGCCAGTCCATGCGGACAATTGTCTCCTGCTCTAGGAATTGATTCACCACCCTAGCACGATGGGGACGGGCATTATCATCCATCAAGATGAAATCAGGGCCAACAGCACCAGCGTATGGTCTTGCGTACACATTGAGGATCTCATCCCTGTACTGTACCCCTGTCATCGTCCCTCTCCCCATGACATGCAGGTCCGTTCTGCCGTTCCTGCTTATTCCTCCCCAGACCATAATTGATCCACCACCATAACGGTCGTGTTCGTTGATGTAGGCATCATTAAATCGCTCACGTTGTTTTCGCCACACCCGTTGCCTCCTGTCAGTAAAGTCCAAGCAATATCGGGACTCATCAGTAAAAAGAACTGGAGCCCAATCGTTGTGTGTCCATGTGACATGATCATGAGCCCAATTCAAACGGTCACGCCTATGACGCACGGTCAGTGGGATTCGAACACATGGCCTTCTTGAGTTGAGGCCGGCAGTATGAAGACGATTCTGTATCGTCTGAGTGGATACCCTGACCCCGAAGGCGTTATGAAGGTCATTTAAATAGCGTGGTGGCTGTCCAGAAAGGATGTCGTCGTGCCTGAAGTGTGAGAAAGTGGTCTTGTCGTTGTGTAGTCAATCTCTGACGACCACCCCCATGACGGTGTGCTGCTGTACCAAACGTTTGATGCTGGTTCCACGCTCTGTTCACAACGCTTTGGCTGACGTTAAGTGCATTAGCAACGTGACGTTGTGAGAAGCCAGAGTCAAGCATTCCGATGCATCTTCCCAATTGCTCTGAAGTCAATCGACGTCTAAGACGTTGAGGAGACATTGTTATTGCTAAATGTAATGCAAAAAATTTGGGACCTTCCAAATTTTCACCAACAAGCAACACACACGTCTGAGGTGAAACCATGAAGTGTTCGTGAAAGTCAAAAGTGTGAGGCTGCACGCTCATTTAATGTCATTAAATGCACTTGCAAATGTGTTTTGTGTCTGACTGCATGTCATTTATCCAATATATTGTTCATCAGTGGCAGTTACCAAATTTGCATGTCATTTCACAAAAAAATTCCTATGATCCCTATCAAATTTTGAGTAGTATATATAGTTCAGCGGCATTTAATTAACCACTTATGAGCACAGGGTAGCATATGGTGTTGTATACCTGTGGGCCAGTAAATCTCATTGAAACTGCAAATTGTGATATTGGGCTTTAAATAAACTACAACTATAAATGGACAAATAAGGGAATTTCAGACAAGCCAGTAGCAGTGTAATTTTATTTGGACTTGCTTTTGAGCATTTCATTAATCCCTTCAAATTTTTCGGTTATAATATCTACCACTGAGGTCAATGAAATTAAAGTTTGGAAATCTTATTATGTTGAGAGATTCTCTTCTTGATCACATCAGAAACAACTTAGTCCAAGAGAAAATATGGTGAGGATGTTCAGGCTCTGCAGATTGAGATGATGCACTTGCTTGGCCTTGTTTTGAAAATTACATTTTTGAATGCAGATTTGAGTGTTCAATGAATGAAAGCAAAAAGGCGAACTGATTACCAGAGGTAGAAAAAAAAGTTAAATGTATCGATTAATTCATTTGAAGGTTTTTATATGGTAGCTCTCCAACATGAAAATGCAAAAAATGTGTCTTCAGCAACTGATGTGTCTGTAAATGCATCACTATTGGGGGTTTGAGACCTAGTGGTGCCTGGCAGTGAATCACTGTCTACATCACAGGCTGCACAAACTGATATACTGTAGCTGGCGTAGCATCGCCGTCAAGTGGAGCGTCCAATTACTCACCTGTCAATTCCACTTCTCTAATTATTTCTTGAATTTTTTAGACTTGCAAGACCGCCACCTTCTCCTGCCTTCCTCTAGTTTTTGTCATGGAGCACTTGGCTTGGGCAAAACCTTTTTGCTTCCATTTTCATGTCAAACCTTTTCATTTTAATTTCTGTTGCTGTACATCTCGTTTCTGAAATGGCAGTTACAACATCACAAATTTTTTGCCATTGCTGGGTTTTTGATTTTCCTGTCACACCTATACTGACGCTCTGGAAAATCACAGTTATGTTGAATAAGGTTATTTAACATTACCTCAGTTTCACTACTGCTGAAGTTCTTTCTCTACTGACATCCTTTTTATGTGGTATCTGTCCAATTCTTGAGTATGTTTCAGAGTGTCTGCACACAACACAACACCTGCCCTTACATAGTGTTTAGGGGGAGTTACATATGCGTAAAACAAACAATCGGCCACGCGCCTCCAATTTACAATGAAGTGGGACTCACCATTCAGCAAACCTGGGTAAGAGCAGATTTTGATGGATATGAATGTTTGATGCATCCAGAGTTGACTTCCCTAGTTTTTTCTCCCTCTCTCTCTCTTCACAGAAAATTGAGATAATATTGAAGAAATTTAAGAGCATATTGATGCATGAGGCTCAATGTCTTGTATTTTTAAGCCAAATATCTATTCCTGATGATGAGACTTAATAAATAATTAAGTACAGATATAACCCTCGGATGCCCCTGATCTGCTGGAGGTGGTCAAATGATCAGAAACACTGCCATTACTACATGGTTTATGGAGCAAATAAGGCACAGTTTTTGCTGAAACAGGGTCCGTTAAGCATTGATTAAAGCCAGTGGTGATTTTTGGAGCTTTGTGGTTTTTTAGTAACTTCCATACCGAGTGCCTGCCAGTCCCTGTCAGAGAGCCGTGACTATAGACAACAGTTTTTTCTTATTGTTGCTGTTTTTTGGGGCTTGTTAAAACATGGTTCCCATTGCCACCGTAAAATAATTTTGCAGATTTGGGAACCACCTATCTGGCCCTTTTGAAGCTTTGTTAGTATCCTCAATTGTCAGTAGAGACTTACCTTGCATAAGTCTACTGGTTAAACTTATTTTAAGGGGACACATGCTGCGAATTAGAATTGAAATTAATAGGAATGACTGGTGCGGATGCTTTTGTAATTGCTGCCGAGAGACTTCTCACCCTGTTGATAGCGTGTGCTACAATACACAAGTACAAATTTTACCAGAAAAAGTATATTGATGCCAAAATATTTTAAGAAAGTGACCTGCTGTCTGAATGTGTAATACTCATTAATAAGCATCTCTTATCCTGTGAGAAATTCCCAGTGGTTGAAACCTTAGTCTGCATTTACCCACCATTTATGTTTAAATGACAGGCCACTTTTTAGCTTTAAGCTACAACCCCCAATTCCAAAATAATTGGGACAAAGTGTAAACTGTGAATAAAATCAAAACCCAATGACTTTCAAATCACACCAGCCAGTATTTTATTCACAATAGAACAGAGACAACATAGCAAATGTTGAAACTCAGAAATTTTACAATTTTATCCACAAAATGAGCTCATTTAAAATTTGATGGCAAATACAGGTCTCAAAAAAGTTGGGACAGGGGCCTGTTTACCATGGTGTAGCATTCCTTCTTCTTTTTAACACAGAGTGGAGGCGTCTGGGCATTGAGGAGACAAGTTTCTTGAGTTTAGCCATTGGAATTTGATCCCACTTTTGTTTAATACAGGCTTCCAGCTGTTGGAGAGTTTTGGGTCTCCTTTGACGGACTTTTCGTTTAATTATGCGCCAAATGTTCTCAATCGGTGAAAGATCAGGACTGCAGGCAGGCCAGTTCAGCACACGGACTCTTCTACAACGAAGCCATTCTGTTGTAATAGCTGCAGTATGTGGCTTTGCATTGTTCTGCTGAAATACACAAGGCCTTCCTTGGAATAGATGTCCTCTGGAGGGGAGCATATGTTGCTCTAAAACCTTTACATACCTTTCAGCATTCATGATGCTTTTTAAAACATGCAAGTGTCCCACATCATATGCACTAATGCATCCCCAGACTATCAGAGAAGCTGGCTTTTGAACTGAACGCTGATAACAGGAGGGGTGATCTTTCTCCTCTTTAGCCCGGAGGACACGACGCCCATGATTTTCAACAAGAATGTCAAATTTGGACACTTCTGACCACAGGACACTTTGGCACTTTGCTACAGTCCATTTTAAATGAGCCTTGGCCCAGAGAACACGGCGGCGCTTCTGGATCATGCTCAACAATGGCTTCCTTTTTGCATGATAGAGTTTAAGGTGGCATCTGTGGATGGCACGGCGGACTGTGTTCACAGACAGTGATTTCTTGAAGTATTCCTGGGCCCATTAGTAATGTAAATGACAGAATCATGCCGATGAGTGATGCAGTGGGGTCTGAGGGCCCAAAGATCACGGGCATCCAGTAAAGTTCTTTGGCCTTGTCCTTTACGAACAGAGATTTTTCCAGTTTCTCTGAATCTTTTGATGATGTTATGCACTGTCGATGATGAGACCTTCAAAGCCTTTGCAATTTGACATTGAGGAACATTGTTTTTAAAGTATTCCACAATTTTTTTTACACAGGTTGGAGAGCATCTGGCCATCTTTACTTCTGAGAGACTCAGAAGAAATTTCTAAGACATTCCTTTTATAGCCAATCATGTTACACACCTGATGCCAGTTAACGTAATTACTTGCTAAATGTTTTTTCAGCTGATTCTCTTATATATTAATTGCTTTTTCAGCCATTTTTTTTTGCCTGTGTCCCAACTTTGTTGAGACCTGTTGCAGCCAGAAAATTTAAAATAAGCTCATTTTGTGGATAAAAATGTGAAATGTCTCAGTTTCAACATTTGAAATGTTATCTATGTTCTGTTGTAAATAACATATTGGCTCATGTGATCTGAAAGTCATTGCATTTTGATTTTATTCACAATTTACCCATCGTCCCAACTATTTCGGAATTGGGGTTGTAGTAATCACAGATACTCGTATGCTTTGTGTGACGCTAATCTAATGTGGCACCTTCCCTGAGATGCCAATTCCCTTTCTTGATTATTTTAAAGTCACCTGATATTTCATTCCAAATAGCCCCCTTAGGTGAGCTACAATTTTTGACATTTTTATCCACATTCTTGTCCAATTCAGAGGACCTTTTCACTTGCCAAAATATTAAAAAGCAGTGTTGTGTTTCTCCTTAGGAACATCATCACCTGCAATTTGATAAAGTGCTCTGAATTTGGGATTAGAGTATCATTAAGAATGGCAGTCTCCCAGCACATTCGCTTGTTTAGACTTATCATGTAGAACGAGCGTGGGCATTGTCAATGACTCCACACATATCCTGTTGGTGGCTATGAAATGCTGCTTGACTGAAAGGAGATTCATGAGATGCATGTCCACAACTTTCTTCCTAGCTGGTGAACTGCATAACTTCATATGCACTCACAAATCATTAACTGACCCTGACTCAGTGCTTCAACATTTTTGATTAACACTTCTATCCATAATGAGGGCAGAGCGCACATATTCAAGCTTCATCATAATTCTTGCTGATTGAATTTGCTGTGGGTTCTCAGCTTACTTGTATCCTCTCCATCACTCTGGCTTTTTTTTTCAGCAAACTGTACTAAGCCATAATGGCCACTGAAGCAACACATTTAGGGTTTTTTATTATTTATGAAACAATTGCTCAACAAGCCCCTCTATGCCAGCACGAATACATGACAACACCATTGTAGTTGCCTAATATAATGCATTTATCTGTAGATTTCCTTACCATTGTGCTCCTCAGTCAGCAATTTTAAAATACAGTTTGGAATTTTCTTTGTGTCCTGGCCAGTAAATGTGAGGACAATTGTTCTATTTTAGGCTGATTTTTCAAAAACTATGGAATCGCTTTACTTCTCTTATCAAAAAAGGCTAAATCTGAGTTCCACATTTCCAATACTACAAGTCATTTAAATTATCCTAAGATTTTTGAAAAGCAATAAAATCTTTATTTGGGAGTAAATGAGTTGCCAGCCTGCATCACAAAAGACTAATGCAATCTATCTGATGAGTCAGCCATTTTTAACTGCTTAAATGAACATTTTGTTTCTTCAGGGTTTTTATTTGAGTCTTTACATTCAGATCCAGAACAGCCTAATGAGCAAAGTGTTCACTTTGTACCACCCCCAATTAATTTTATGGTTCAGCCATTCAATTTTACTCCTCTTGATATAGAGGCCCATCGAGTCTCAAAGTAACTGGATCCTGACAAATCTGCTGGTACTGACAAGCTTGAGCCTTAATTTCTCAAGTTAGCTGTAGACTTTATAGCAGAAACTCTGACTTATATTTTTATTCTATCTTTTCCCACAAAGATATTCCTAACACATGGCAATTTGCCTGTGTTCTCCTTCTGCTAAAAGGAGGGGATCTCTTAGTTGTCATTCACCAAAGGATTATGTGTTTCAGCAAAACTCCTTGAAAAGCTTTAAAGAATTTTTGAATGCAAATAGTGTTCTATCACAACATCAGTCTGGTAATAGAAAACCGCACACTAACTGCAGCTATTAAAGAGGTTAATGACATTATTGAGGCACTGACTGCAAAAAATATAGTGAAGCTCTTTTCTTTGATTAGTCTACTTGTAACGTTTGTGCTGCAAGCACAGTTCAGATGGACGGAGGACTGGAAGTTGAGGATTGGACTTAGGTGCAAGGATGGACTTGGTTGTATTTATTATGCCAACTGCTCTGCAGAAGGCACACACGTTGCAATGCAAAACAGTAAGGAACTGAGGTTCCAAAATAAGCACAATGAGTAATAGAGAGACTGGGATAGCTACAGTTACAATGTATTACAAATAGGAAAATAAATGGAAGCGATGTTCCTTAAAGGGGACCTATTTTGCTATTTTTCCAAGTTTATATTTTGGTCTTTGACTCCCCTAGAGTACTCCTGATCGCAACAAAGTAAAAAAAAAAGGGTATTTATTTTGCTCATACTGCCATCCTCAAAAACTGCATTTGTAGTACATTGTAGTCTCTGCCTGAAACGCCTCACTGGGGTGGCTCTTCCGCTATGGCCCCCACTCCCGTGTGCCCACTTTCTTCTGACTGGCCAGCTCTGTGGAGGGCGGAGTTGGGCGGGACGAGGCTGCAGAACGCAGTTTTCCGTGTCCGGCTCCCCAGAGTGAAACCTGCGACACGTCTGCAATCTGATAAGGAAGCGGCGGGCAAATTCCACAATTTAACGTTATACTTGAATATAGATCTAATGACATGATCTTGTTCTAACAAACGCAGCGGGCGAAAGTGGAGGACGAAAGTGTGAATATCTCTCAGCGCAAGCTCAAATTTGCTATCGGCTACAGTTTGCTCTGGCGACAGTGGTGAGTTACAGCGGTTCTTTTACTCTAGCTAGGATGCAGGGAAAGCTAGAATCCACCTTATTTAGACACATTTGTAGAACGGGTCGACATGCCCAAGTGTAGACCGGAGACCGTGAGAAATCCAGTGGGTCTGAGTTTAGAGGGAAACATGGACAGTGAGGAGCAGCTAAAGTGGACCAACAGCTTATGGGCTGCTTCGGTGTGTATTAGGACCTGCTGGGTCGTGTGCATAGCTGTGGTGTGTTGTTAGTGTGGAGAAACGAACAGCTTTCGCGCTGGTATATGACGGAGGGGCGAAAGCTCCAGGCTAAACGGCCTTTTCGGAAATTGCCCGTGGTAATGGTTTACTTATTGCTTCGGAATGACCAGCTTTTCCTCGCGGAAAATGGGCACGTTATGGATAGTACGCTACAGCTAGAGAGAGCTTGGTTATGTTATAAACATAATACAGGTTTTACAGACCGTAAGTTCCGTCTGCGTGAACCGTTGCTTATGTAGAGCTAGCGAATCGATCACTTTTACAGGAAATAATTTAATATTCAGTTGCCGATTTAATATTCAATCGACAGCAATGCAGATAAATCGTTTGTGATACCATACACGTGATAGCCTGTGCTTTTCCCTATCGCTTTCACCGGTAGCATCAGAGAGCTTGCTCAGACATTGGGGATGTATCAGGCTGACCCCGGTCATGGATAAGTAAAGCGATCGTTTCACAAGCACCCAAAAACTCACCCCAAGCTTTGCAAAACCTACGTCTGGTCTAACTGCAGCCCAACTCGGCAGACACATACAGCACCTCTCCGGTTAGCTTCAACTGTAGTGGCTACAATCAGGCAACGTTATGATGAAACTGTCACATTGATGCTTACCGAAGTAACACAAGCATATCGATCAGAATTACTGCATATAAGTTAACCAGGAGCATTTTTAATTAGCAGAGCACGCAAACTAACATGCAGTAGCTGATAAGTGGTCATGACTTTGAATGTAATCTGTCGCGCGAAAAATTCGTTTCGCGTCCGGTGTGAAAGCGGCTTGACATGCCCGTATTTGTGTCTTTGCATTGACTTTGAATGTAATCTGTCGCGCGAAAAATTCGTTTTGTGTCCGATGTGAAAGCAGCTTTATGGATAGTGTGCGACAGCGAGAGAGAGCTCGGTTATGTTATGAACATAATACAGGTTTTGCAAACCGTAAGTTCCGTTAGCGTGGACAAGTTGCTTATGTGTAGCTAGCAAATCGATCACTTCTACAGGAAAGAATTACCTATTTAATCTTCGCCTTTTTCGGCTTTTTATTAGCCACAACAATTTCTAAAGGGGGATGAAATTATGTCAAGGTAGTGCTGAGAAATCATTTGTAAACCGGTAGAGCTTCTGCGTTTCACATTGCTTTCATGGTAGCACCAGAGAGCTTGCTCAGACATTTGTGAAGTATCCTGCTGATCCCGGTCATGGATAAGTGAAGCGATCACTAACTGTAGAGGCTACAATCGGGCAACCTTAGGATGAAACTGCCACATTGATGCTTACCGAAGTAACACAAGCATACCCATCAGAATTACTGCATATAAGTTAACCAGGAGCATTTTTAATTAGCACGACACGCAAACTAACATGCAGTAGCTGGTAACCGAGTGGTCATAACCACAGAGACAAACCCTTGCGATACAGGTTTTACAGACAGCAAGTTCTGTTACTGTGAACAGTTGTACCAAGCATCCAAATTACAAACAAGTATTAAAAGTTAGCTTCAAATGAGGTTTATGTTCACACACCTCCTGTAGAATTTCCCCTGATATCACTCTTGCATATTTAGAACACAAGCATTAGCAACAGTAACTTGGCTACGTTAGCCGCTGTGCTACAGCCACAATCAACTGGCTATCACGTCAGGTTGGCTTATGCAGTAAAAGCAACTTACAGCTTCTGTGTCTGTGAGTCAAGGACAGTCGCGACCGATACAGGCTTTATCTTCAGATATTTTACCAAGCCTGCGTTTGAGGCCAGTTGTTAGTGCTAACTATCGCTAGCGGTCCTGCTAGCCACCCGTAACACGTTAGCTTCACTTACATTATTTGCTGTTATATCGTTACTTACAGCGTGTGGCTCCGAGCACTTGATCGATGCAACTGCTTCAGGTTTGAGAAGCAGCTGAAACGCTTATCCTGTGTCGATTTATCCTTTATTGACAAAGCTGTCTTTGGTGAAATGCTGAGCACAATCAGCTAACGTTCCCTTTGGCCGTGGCTTTTTGCTGCCAGCAAACAAAAAAAGCTACCCACTGATTTCTGGTGGCATCGTCTTTTGGAAGAAAAATCGTTGTTTTTCTTCGTGTTCAAAAGTAAACGGACAAGCAGCTTTGGGAGAGATACTGACAAAATTGCAGCTCAAATGATCTGCGGTTCTTCTTTTGTATTTCCAAAAGTGAAGATGCTACTAAGGCATAGTATGATCTGCCGTTGTTAGTGCCTGCTAGAATAGTTTCCGGTGTGGGCAGGTGCAGCGCCATGATTGGCTCTGGCTAGGTCTGTACTAATTGGATGGCACAACCTGACGTCAGGTTTTACCCAGATCTCGTGAAGATCTCGGGAGGAGCTGTTCAGAGAGGAAATCACGTTCACGAAATCACGTTCTTGGATTACGGCAAAACCCCTGTATCTTATGTTTAGAAACTTTTCAGAGGTTGAGCATGGACAACCAACATTATAACATTACTAATATGTATTAAAAGAAGGATCAGCATAATAGGTCCCCTTTAAAAAAATAAAGTGCCGGCAAATACGTGAACAGCACTACGTTTAAAGAGTTTAGAATTAGATACGTGAATATGGAGAATAAGTCTATACGAGACAATGCCGCACAGGCATGGATTTACGAGACTTAACAATGAAAAAGTATGAGACTCGGTCTTAAATACATGAGGAGTCAACTTGCTAAATCAAGTTTTGAAAATAAATTAGTTATCTCCCTTAGCCTCTCTTTCGGGCACCTGCTCATGTCCCACTGATAGCTCCACTTTCAAAACCTACTAAATCATGTTATAAATTGTTACGGAAAAAGCGAAACTGTCAAAGTGAAGGAGGAAAACTGTCAAATTCTGCTAAGTCATCAGTCAATGTGGAAGTGTGATTCGGCTTTCATTCACTAGAAGGAACCAATCACAGTCGAGCTTTTATAGCCTGTTCAGCTTTTGGGTTCTAGAACATTGGGTTCTTGTTTGTTGGTTTGGGCAGTTCAAAAAAATGTGATGATAGTGATACCATAAAAGGGGGATTTTGAACCCATGGACTCATATTTATGTTGTCATTGTCATAGCAGCTATTCAACCACTGTGCTGTCTGGAGCATTGAGTTGCATGTAGAGTGGATCCTGAGTCAAATACCTTTACCTATTGAGCAACAGGGCTGGTTTAAACACTGTCAAAACCTGCTAAATTTCCACTCCACTTTCAAAACCTGCTAAGTCAAAACTTTGTGTTGCAAAATCAAAGTCATTTCTGAAAAAAATAATTAATTGCCTCATTGATTATGTCTGCAAGGCTAATAGTTTCAGTGTAGTAAAAGTTGGTATCTATGGAAGATAATTTCTATGCCTACCAAAAAATCAGATTTTTCAAAAAAATCGACCAAGTTGACTTTGAAGGCTTCGCAAGTGGACTCCTCACATACTGCAACCACCCAGAGGCAATAAACAACAGGCGCGGATGATAATTGAATAATGAGGGAAGTGCAGTCCGGGTCTTAGTAGACTGGTGAGCTGGACGGCTGGAGGCATGGCCTGACACTACAACACTTGACACATTTGATCATGTCATGTAAGCAAATAGATTCTAAACTGTAGGCTTATCTGTTCATGCTGTAGATAGTTTTCAAATTGCTTATCTAAAACTGTGTGTCAAGTTTTGCTTAGGCTTCCTCTTCCTTCGTTCCTACATTAAAAAGCATGCCCCAAGGTTTCATATGAGGACCACTGCTTTTCTCCATGTGTGTGATAATCTTTGTGATTATTTATCTAATGCTGCATTGCGCTTTTATGCAGATGGTACAATTTTCAATTGCTTATCCCATTCAATAGTACAAACGCTTAAATTCCTGCAGTCTGTCTTTGATGTTGTTCAGTGGCATTTAACTCCCCTTGGCATGATATACAGGCAAATCCAACTTTATGCTGTTTTCAAATGGCTGAGAGTTAACATCTTTCCAAGATGTTAACAACTCAACGGGTTGAAATTGAAACCACAACATATTGTTGTGTTCTGCCATGTCTTGTTCATGTTTTTCCTTGCCCTTGTCATGTGTGTTTGTTTAATTTTAGTATTCCCTGCCCGGTCTGCCAGCCTGACTCCACCTCGCCAAGTCCACGTTCCATTTCATGTTTTTGTAATCGCTCAGTCTCTTGTTTCATCACTGCATTCGGGAGTGGCTTTTAGTATGTCCTCACTTCCTTCACAGCTGTTCTATATTCGGGCCTGCTCTAAGCTTGAGTGATTGATTGATTTTTATTAGTGCTAATTAAAACTCCATTACTAACAATGCATGGAAAGGTGTTTTATTTGATAGGCACTTACTAATCACTTCTAAATTAGTTAGGGCATTGACTGGTTGAGTTCCCACATTTGCTATTTTCACATCTCTGTGCTATTCTGTTCAAAGTTTTACTTCTCCACTTTTCCTTAATCTTATTTTGGTACTCCTATGCTGAACACACTCATTCCTCTTAATGAGCTCGTCATTGCTTAATTGTTTGGTCAGAGTCCACATTTCCATTGTATTTTCCCCATGTCTTATTATCATGTGCTTTTCTCCTCATTTGCAGCCCAGGTGTTCCTTGTTCCTATTGTCCCGCCCCCTTGCCTATATCTGGCAGAGGCTGGAGGAAGGATGCAGATGGAACCTTTTGTGTCTTGCTTGTTTCATGAGTTGTGCTTCTCCACGAGCCTTATTTACCATGGAGTTCTCTTGTGCATTTACTTACCTGAGTTCTGTATCATAGTATTGTTTACCTGCTTTTTATGAATGCACCTGACCTGTGCCTAAAGAAGCTGGATATGGTTTACAATTATGCTTTACATATTATTTCATGCTGTGGCAATCTTGTGCACCACTGCACTTTGTATGCTGCTACAAATTAGCAATCCCTGCATGTCCACTTTCACATTGGTTGGCCCTGTACATAAATTTATAAATTTCTGCTTGGGCTGGGTCTACGTTATCTGTGTACATGCATTAAAAAAAAATCAAGATAATCTGTGTTCTCATGATATTTTGTTGGTCCCAAGGATTAGGACAGAATTAGGCAAGAAAGCTTTTAAGTAGTGCTGTCAAAATTAATCGCGTTAATTTTGTCGATTAATTTAAAATTTTTATCTCGTAAAAAAATATTAATGCAATTAACGCACTTTTGTTCACTTCCGGTGTTGACTGACCCCTAACCTTTGGTCACTTGTGCAGCCCGTGCAGCCAAACCGAGCCACCCTGGCTGCAGAGCAGCAGAATACTGCGCAACGATGGGGAACGGAATATTAGGCGGAAAGTTTCACTTTAAAAAGTTGCCTGACGGCTCGTTGGAGAAAGTGAAAATCATTTGCAAACTTTGCAAAGCCGAATTTAACTGCCACAGAAGTAATTCGTCTTTGGCGTATCATCTCAGAGCAAAACACCCGACTGAGACTACTTCTACAGGGCCTCGCCAGGCTACACTACAGTGTGCTACTCGTGGGTGAATATCGAAACCTGTAAGTGACAAGTTAACCAATTCTTTGGTTACTTGGATAGCTAAAAACTGCCACCCAATTAACATAGTTGGAGATGATGGACTGAGAGGAGTCATTCAGACTGCATCGGGAGATACCTCTTATAATCTACCCTCGAGAGGAACCATCATGTCAAAAATTCACACTTTGTATGAGGGCGAGAGAGCTCAGCGGAGGAACATGCTCGAGCAAGCAATGGACATCGCTCTCACAGGGGACCACTGGACTTCCGTGAACAATGAAAACTATCTGGGCTTTGTGTATAAAGATAGGAACAACTTCATTCTGAAGTGCACATAAATACTTGTCTTCGTTTTGTCCGTCTTTGCCCGGACACAATGGATAACAGGATGATGCTGCACATTGCTCCAACTGGGATCAATGAAGAAGACTAACTAAAGTATATAAATGAAACCGCGCCAGTGTCAATTTCCGCAAATACACTGTCATAAACGTGCAGCTTTTTTGCCAGTTATTTTAACTGTAAATTTTACAATAAGTTTACCACAAAGTTCAGTGCATGTTCAGTGTAAACCACAGTTAAATGCGCGCAGGACTCCACTTACAGTTAAAATAACAAGGAGACAATGCGTTGATTTATCTTTTAAATTCAGTCAGTTTATAACAGTGCAGGAAATGCCACTTCATTTCGTTACTCTGTTGCGACTGCGTATGTGTATGGTGCCAACCAACTTCTCTGGTAAACACGAGTGCTTTTTAATGGAAATGCTTTGTGACGAGACTGGACATTTTTTCCGATGTAAGCCAAAATCCGTCATGTAAAATCCGGTATATTCGATGTTTATTTAATGGGAAAACATTACAGAAAATTTGGGACTTGAGCTGTTGTCTGGTATGAGCGAGTTTCCGTTTTATACGAGGACGCTTTAGGCGAGTTCTACTGTATGTGAAATCCACCATCACGCATGTGAAACTGATAAACCTCCTTGCACATAGACTTCAATAATTACATCGCCTACGTGCTGATTAATGAAAACTGGCCACACCTGATAATGCTGAGTTTTGACCCGTTGCTGAAGCCCTCCGCCACAGTTTCAAAAAATCCTGGAGGAAACCCTGGTGAGCATCTTTCTCTGTGTAATTAATCAAAATGTACTGACATGTTTAAAATATCTTGTGGTTTCCATTGCAGATATGTGACTGAACTGCTGGGGGGAGAGCAGTATGTCTCCTGTTCTGTGGTGTTGCCAGCCTTGCGCCACTTATTCAGAGTTACAGTGCATGCCAGGAGAAATCTGCGCATTGGGGTGGGGGCGGTCCGGGTTGTGGGGATGATGCTTTTTGATGATGCTATTTTGTTGAGCGGGGGGGAATGCCTTTCCTTTTCTTGAGCAGGGGGCATGGCACTAATATTGCGCAACCTCCGATCTTCCAGTACTTTTAATTTTAGTGTGGTTTTTTTTTTTTTTTTTTTTTTTTTGCGCGCACGGACATGAGAATGTGATATAGAAAATCCTGTTGGGGCAGAATCAATTTGTGGCAGCCCAAGTTCATTCTGTGGCGGCCCGCCACACAATGGTCTATGTGTGGGAAACACTGGTGTCTGCTAGCACTAAACCACCTACTCCATTCTTCACCTGCCTTGGTGTCCTGTCCAGTCCTTAGCCTGTAGACTGCCTTTAGTATGTTGCAAAGAGTATAGCCTATTGTCCACACATGTATTTTTTTTTGATAACCTCACAACTGAATCAGTTACTATGGTAACCAGTACAAGTACCAAGCTTAAAAAGGCAGATTTGCTTTAACTACTGCTTCCAAGCCAATATCCATCCATCCTCACACAGTCCCAAAATGCAGTAAGTTTAAAATAACCATAATGTTAAGAGAGGACTCTAGAAAACCATTTTGTTCAGATACATTGAGATGAGAGGTAAAGAGACCTCTGAATTTTTTTTATGGTAATAAAACTTTGTACATACCGAAAAACACCTTAATAACATAGTAAATATGAAAAGTAATGTCATTCTTTATAAGAGATATACGATTTGATATACTTATATGGCCCGTCTTATAGTTCAGCGTTGTGTTGCGTGTAATGAATAATAAGCCTAAGACCACTCCTCTCTTGCCAGCCAACAGATTTTTATTCTGCATGCAACGCACTAAAATCAGTAGAGCAACTTTGCATGTCACGTTTCTACATCCACAGCTCTCCACAGCAGAGCTTAATACTAGCTGAGTATACAGCATATCATAAAATTTTCCAGTTAACGGGACTGAAAACATAACCTCCTTTTAACTTAGATGGCGGAGGTAATTTAGAAACGGGGAACTCAAGTACGTGCATGCAACGCGTTAATGTCAGTACAGCAACTTCGCATGTCATGTTTCCACAAGCACACCTTTAAATTAGAGATGGAAGAAATGGCAAACCGCGCGATAAACCACCTAATGCTACATTAGCCTGGACTTATGATAGGTGAATTAGCATGCTTCACGAAAGTACCGTACACGATAAAATAAAAATGTATAAACTCTTAAGTAATCATCAAAGCAATAATGAACAAAATCTTTGACCTCTACAAAGAAGTATCTTCGCTCCGTTTAGCATTTTACTGCGTTTTACAAAACCATTGAAGAGCACTTATTTAATCTTACCTCTGCGCAGCAGAGCTGAATACTGAGGAGGATACCGCAAATTTGGATAAAGTTACGTCGCCAAAATGTCAAGGATCAAACAGCATTAATATAAAATTCTACTGAACTAAAGAAAACTCCCCAAAACAATACATGCATAGATAAGAGGAAAAGAATAATAACGTGCAAACAGAAATTGATTTTTGGTGAAATGTAAAACTGCATATTCACACGGGTTACACTTAGAATACCTAGAACAAAACCTGAATGATAAAGACGTTGAATTTTTTACCGAGGTCCGAGATTGCTAGTTACGGCTATGATGATGGGTCGGATTTGCTGAACTGAATATGAGCATGCTTCCTCACAGCTGACACTGGTTGCCTAGATCTGAGAGAATTTTGCGATTGCTAGTTTTGATTATGACATTGTCGTCATCGTCATAATCTGTACCGGGGTAGGTCAAATGGGATAACGCTTGTATTCAATAGTGGCGCGCCCGTGAAGTGACTGACGGGCATGTTAAATCACGCCCGTGAAGACGACTTGGCGGGCGTTTACGGGCGCCGGCGCGATCGCGCCCGTCTCATGGCATGCACTGGAGTTATGGAGCCCTCAGATGACGATCCAGTGTATGTTGTGAGATTCAAGAAGGTCTTCACCACAGACCTAGCTCAACAGAAGGACAACACCAACCTCACATGGCTGATGATCGCGAGTGCCCTTGACCCCAGGTTCAAAGACCTGAAGTGTCTTCCCAAAGATGAAAGGAGTGAGGTCTGGGCTTCAGTACCCAACCTGGTAATGGGAGAGACGCACGCACAACCACCACCTGCTGAGCCAACAGAGGAGCCTTCACCAAAGAAGGGGAGGATGTCCATCTTGCTGGGTTCTCCCAATACAGACTCAGATGCAGAGGAGGAGTCCATAGAGCACTTCATGGATCGCTACAAAGCAGAGCTGAAAATGGTCATGGAGGGGTGTCCACTACAATGGTGGTCAAAGAGAGAAGAAGCGCATGCCAGGCTGGCACCCATTGCACGCAAGTACCTGTCAACCCCTGCAACCACAGTACCTTGCGAGAGGTTGTTCTCACTCTCAGGCCACATCATTCAAAAGAGGCGAGCTTCTATGTCCCCTGAAAATGTTAACAAACTGGTCTGCCTTAGTAATTGGCTGAGTGCAAAGAAGGTCTAAGCCAACTTGTCTCTTTGGAGTGAAAAATGTTCAATGGTCTGAACTTTCAGCAGTATCTTTCCTTGTTTTTAGGTTGCCAGCCGTAGGCCAGTAACCTATTGTCGTCACATTGCGTCTGGCGGCGCGTCGTTGGCGTCGTTGTCGGTGTCGGCGTCGGCTGTTTAAAGCCGTATCTCAAAAACGGTCTGATGAATTTTTTTTTAATTTGGGGATGTGATCAAATCGGTCATCAAGTTAATGCCTGAGCAAAAATTTTTTTGATTGAGTCGTTCGTTTAGACTTGGCGGCCATTTTTATGTTGAAAATGGCCATTTTTGGCACTTAGGTGCAATTTTCTCAAAAACTATAAGATGAATTTTTTTTTTAATCGCAGCAGTGGAATCATTATCATGACCTGCTTCAACGGTGTAAATGGTGTTTTGATTGAATCGCTCCTTCATAGCGCCACCTAGGTAATGTGTCTGGACTTCATCATTTTTCAGGATGTTTTGTGCTATAATTCTCTTAATATAGCATTTAGAGCTTAGGTATGTATGAGGCACCTATTGGGAATCAGGTATGCCGAACATTGTGAGTCAGTCACATTTGACCTTGGGCCTCAAGGTCAAGGCCAAATGGTAAAAATGTGCTATAACTTGCTTAATATGACATTTAGAGCTTAGATATGTATGAGGCACTCAAAGGGAATCATGTATGCCAAACATTCTCAGTTGTTCGAATTTCACCTTGAGCCTCAAGGTGATGGTCAAATGGCAAAAATGTGTTATAACAGCTTAATGTGGCATTTAGAGCTTAGGTATGTGTGAGGCACCTATAGGGAATCATGTAAGCCAGACATTCTCGGCAAGTTGAATATGACATTGGGCGTCAAAATCAAATGGCAAAAATTGCTATAACTTGCTGAATATGGCAATTAGAGCTCAGGTATGTTTGGGGCATCTATAGGAAACCATGTATGCTGAACATTCTTAGGCAGTCAGTCAAATTTGATGTTGGGCCTCAAGGTCAAGTTTATATGACAAAAATGGCCCATAGTTGTTTATTATTGTTTTTAGAGCTTAGGTATGTATTGGGCACTAATAGCAAATCATGTATGCTGGTTGTTTTTGACATATTGGATTTGACCTTGGGCAACAAGGTCCAGGTAATGACAAAATGGCCTATTGGATTTGACTTTGGTCCTCAAGGTCAAGGTCATGTGACAAAATCTATTTATCTCCTCGTTTAATAATGTCTTTAGAAATTAGTATGTATTAGGCACTAACCTCTATATAATTAAAATTTTTACGGGCATTGTAACTGCATGGTCGACCTTTTTTCACGATCAATTGAGGCAATAAAAACTGGTCAAAACCCATTTTTAGATGTTTGTTCCTATTAGCGTCATGGAATAGAAAGAAAAATACTAATTAGACCCACTCGGTGGCAGTGTTGTGTAACAAAAATCATTGTCTGAAAGCAGAGCAAGAACCAGAAGTGAATTGAGAAGATGGCGCACTTCACAAATTGACAGCAGACAACTGAAAGTTCAGGTTAGAAAAAAATCTAATCGGATTTCATGATGTAGACTTCTTAAAGATTATATTTTTGCTGAATGGCAGAAATGTTGCTGTCTGTCACTCATGAAAAAGTGTGACTGCTCAGTTGAATTGCCCGATAATGGTAACTAAAACCCCTTTCTCACTGAGCTGCGTTGGCCCGCGGAATTTTGCGGATGAAACAGTTCTCTTCTTTCGCAGAGAAGAATTGATTTGAAGAACCGTGAATTTATTTGCAGTAGTACAGGACCACTCGCCATCACCACTGAAATTGCGAAAAAATTAAACAGGTTTAATTTTTTTTCGCGGATGTCCGAGCTGGAGCTTTTTAACAGCAATATCGTGTAGACAACGTGTTGCTTTCGCAAGAATTTGTGTTGGCGTGCTGTTGAATCCGCGGACTGCTGCTAGTTACTTTTCTCCTGTTGGAGCTGTAACTGCCGGCAACCTTCAGGGCCCTTGGCACTCTAGTTTTTTTTTTAAATACTTTATTTATTCATTTTCAAAAACATCAATGTACATAACGACCCAAACAATTACCCCCTTCTTCCCACCCCCCCCCTCCCCCAAAGCAGGTTAGGAAAAAAAAAGGGGGGGGGTATAAGCTGTGCTCTATAACGACAGTTTCTATGGCCATCTGCGACTGTAATAAAATTATACTTAAAAACATCTACAGACAAATGAATATTTGAACATAATCAGGACATTGAGGTGTCATGAGGGTCCTCTCCGCTGTGTGATATGATAAAGAAATGGTTGCCATATCTGATGGAATCTAGTTGATGTCCCTGACAAGTCAAATTGAATTTTTTCCATAAATAAGCTTTTTGAGAGCTCTGTGAGCCAGGCTTCAAAACTTGGAGATATATCTTTGTTCCAGACTTTAAGAATAATTTTCTTAGCAATAACCATTCCCATACTGTATTGATAAAGCCTTCCAGTGGGTAAGAGTCTCGAGCTGGTGAGACCAGCCAAGGATGCCCGTCTCTGGGTCTGGGAGGAGATCATAGCCATAAACCTCAGACTAAAAAAGGAAAACTTTATGCCAAAATGTACAAAGTTTGTTGCAAAACCAGAACGTATGTGCCAGTGTATCATCAGACTGCTTACATTTTACACATAATGGTGAAGTGGATGAAAAGAATGAATGCTGTTTAACACGTGAATAATGGAGTCTATGTATAACCTTATATTGAATTAGCTGGTGCCTTGAATTAATTGAACATGTGTGTATGCTAAAAAGACATTTACACCATGCGTCCTCTGAAATGGTGGTACCTATTTCCCTCTCCCAACACTCTCTCAAATGTTGTGTACTTGGAACGGTTTGGGCTGCAAACACATTTAAAAACATGGATACCAGCTTTTTGGTCTCAGGTTCCTTTGCTAGAAGGAATAGACTTCATCTGGCGCATTGTAAGTTTCAAATTTAAAATATTTGCTCTAGTGTAGTTCCTTACTTGCAAATACCTGAAAAAGTGAGATGGTTGTAAATCAAATTTGCCTTTAAGTTGGTCAAATGAGGCGAAAACATTGTCAATATACAAGTCTTTCCCAGTAACCAAGCCTTTCCCTCTCCAGATAGAAAAAACAGGATCTGACTGAGAGGAATGAAATGCATGATTATAACAGATGGGGGCAAAAATAGAAGGGTTTGTTAAATTAAATGTTTTTTTAATTTGGTACCACACCTTTAATGAGTGTTCTACTATAAGTACAATCCCTTTAAATGGCCCAAGACTTCTCTTGACTGTATTAAGTAGTGCTGGGAGGGAGGTACCAGAGATGTCCTTTTCTATGGCCAGCCATGAAGGGGTATGGATGACTTTACGTTAACTTATCGCCCCGGCTCCAAAAACATCAAGCCTGGCGCCTTGTCACGGATTTATGACCGCTCTGGCCGTGATCCCATTTCTGAGCTGGTTTCTCCGGCAGCTCGGATTGTGGCTCCCATGCAGTGGGATACTGAATCTGTTGTGCAGGAGGCCTTGCAGCCCGACCCTGGTTCTGGTGGGGAGCCGTCTGGCTGTTTGTTTGTCCCCATGGCGGTGCATAAACAGAAGGCTGCTGCTGATAGGAGGAGCCATTTTGCACCGGCTTATCAGGTTGGCCAGAGGGTTTGGTGTCCAGAGAAGCGGTGCTGGGTCCCTTCTCGGGATATCTTGGGTCCCATCCTTATTTTGGAGTTCCGTGCTCGGGGCTCTTTTGGAACGTCTGGGGCCGTCCCTTAGGGGGGAGGGTCCTGTCATGGTTCTGGATGTTTGTGCGCATGTTTTGGACTTTTCTTTGTGGCTCTCGTCCCGGGACGATACCGAATTCCATTTCAATCGGATTCTTTACCCAGCTGGCTGATTGAACTGGGGCAGCACTTCCCCGGACTCTATATAAGCCGGATGTGCGCCACACCTCTTTGCTAGAGTGTCTGTTTGTATCTAAGCACTATAGCCGAAGATATCTGTAGTCAGGTTTGGTATGACTTTCTATCTTCTAATTGTTGGAGTTTCGACTCCCTTTTTCTATCTCGCTTTGCTTCCGTGGTTCAGACTATTATACGTCCTTTGGAAGCGCGAGTACTTACGTTTGGTCTATATTATTCTCTGTGTTTGTACTGTGTCCGTGCTACTCTCTTTCTCTGTCGTTATGCTTAGCCTCCGTATACTACCGGCCATTACAGGATTGATCAATGTACTTGGTATACACATCCCAGAAAATTTGCGTGAAATTTCAACGATTAATTTTAATAAGAAATTGAGTAAAATCGAAAAAATTCTGCTGCCCTGGAAAGGAAAACATTGACCATTTATGGCAAAATAACTTAAATTAACTCATTAGTTGTATCCCAGTTTACATACTTATTTATGGCATTACCAACCCCTAAAGAATCATTCTTCAAAATATATGAACGGAAGATATTCAAATTTATATGGAATGATAAACCTGATAAAGTTAAACGTTCATATCTCTTCAATGATTATGTTTCTGGTGGGCTAAAACTCTTAAACTTAAAAGCTTTAAATCTTTCACTGAAGGCTTCCCTTATTTCAAAATTCTACTTCAATCCAAACTGGTTTTCTAGCAAATTACTTAAAAGTGTCCATCCTATGTTTGATAAAGGTTTTTCTCCATTTCTGCAAATTAAACTTATGCATTTTGCATTAATTAATGACATGTTTTCTGGTGTCTCCACTTTTCTGGAAGAAGCTCCACAAAGTTGGTTACAATTTCAGTTTCACCCACCAGAAAATGCAGAACAAGTTCTACAACAAATAATATTGTTAACTTCTAATATACTTGTTGATAGAATGATGATTTTTTGGAAACGCATGTTTGATATAGGTATTATATTTATAAAGGATAAAGTGAATGAGGATAATAAACTCATGTCCTACAAACAATTAACTAGTTTTTATGGAACAGTCTGTACATTGCAACAATATAATCAACTTATTGGAGCTTTACCAAATGCTTGGAAATCAAAAATTATGAAAAGGAACAGGAGGGCATTTAGTCTGTAGGCCTCATATGAGAATGGCAAATTGGTTAAATAGAATAAAGATCAACAAACATATATACACATTTTATTTAAGAATAAAGAACTTAGTCGCTGTACCATACAGGATTCTAGACAGTTGGGAAAATATGTTAGATACACCAGTCCCATGGAACCATGTTTTCAAAATCCTTTACAGTACATCACTTGATCCAAAGATTCGATATTTTCAATATAAGCTAATATATAAGTTCTTAGCAACTAAAAAGATGCTAAATATATGGGGAATAGAGTCATCACCCCTTTGTCGATTCTGTCAGGAAGAAGTGGAGTCAGTAGACCATTTATTTTGGTACTGTCCTATAAAAGCCTTATTTTGGATAAAGGTACAAGGCTGGATATCTCAGTACAATAGTATACAATTAGATTTATTTAAAGTGTTACTGGGTGATGTAATAAAAGGAACACACCTAATCTGTAATATAATTATATATTTAGCAAAAACATTTATTTTCAGGTTGACATCTGTGGAGGCATTAAGAATTGTGAAATTCAAAAATTTTGTCAAGTATTACAGTAGAATTGAGTGTGTGATGGCCCATGAGACAAGACTTGCAATTCATGCCAAAAGATGGGATTTACTAAGAGAGGCTGAAGGTTGGGAATAATGAGAGATCGAATAGGTGAGCTAATAACGACTAATGCAAAAGGTAGTAAAGCGTTGTGAATCGTTATTGTATTGTATTTCTATTTTTTATTCATTTATTTATTTATTTTTTTTTGTGTGTGTTTTTTTTTGTCGGGTGATGTAGGAGGACTCGTACATAATTATATAACTGGCTGAATTAATAAAGTTGTCTTCCAAAGTGGGGTTGGTGGCAGGATATTAAAAAAAAAAAAAAAAATTGCCAATTTCTAAATTAATGCAATTAAATTTATTAAATACAGAATGTACATTCAGTTGCCACTTTATCAAGTAAAATTGTACATCTGCTTGAATTGCTACTTCCTTATCAGCCAATAGTGTGGCTGCAACTTAATGCATGAAACCATGCATACATGGTTGATAGATAGATAGATAGATACACTTTATTCAACCCTGTGGGGTAATTTGTCCTCTGCATTTGACCCATCCTATGGTTAGGAGCAGTGGGCAGCCACAGCGCAGCGCCCAGGGGCCGACTCCAGTTCTAAAGCCAGTACTGGGATTGTCAAACATAAGTCACTAAAGTTCACAGAAAATGGTGCGGGATGAAAAAACATTTAGAGGCTGTTTTCCTGGCAAAAATTTTGTTGATGAAAGGCAAGAATAAAATGGCCAAACTGATTCAAGCTGGAAGGAAGGTGGCAGTGACTCAAATTACCATGTAACAGCAGTGTTAGGCAGAACAGCATCTAGCAGAAGACAATTTCCACTTCTGTCTGCTAAACAAAAAGTAACAGGTTACAGTGGGAAAATGTGCACAAAAAAGATAAATGGATAAACATTGCCTGGTCTGAAAAAATCTTGATTTCTGCCATGACATGCAGATGGTGGAGTTAGACGGTGGTGTAAACAATACAAATCCATGGATCCGTCCTGGCTTGTATTACTGATTTTGGTTGATGATGGTGGTATTATGGTGTGCATGGATGGATTACATTGACCATGCGTCCTGGGCACAAACTCGCCAAGGGCCCCTACCAACAAGCGAATACGACACACACTGTGCATGCCCTCCACAAAAGCACACAGAGTTTGGTTGCACAGTAGCACTAACCAACTCACAACCTCACAGTATTAGTTTGAAACTATATTTGTTCTTTTAAGGCCTACATGTTAAATTGCTGCTATTTAATGTCTGTACATTCTATGCATACCATGCACAGCGCAATTTATCCATCTTTAGGAGTCAAAAGACAACTTAATTTAAATAAAACCACCATAAATAAACTTAGAAATCCAACATAAATGAACATCAAATGGAATGCAGATCAAGCTCCCACAACTACCACACAAACCTGCAGTCCAAATGAAGAGTTTGTTTCCAAAATGCAATATATCCATTTTACTCATTTTGAGTAAATCAACTTTTTCTATGTGGGCGCCTCTTGCATTTTATAGAGAAACACAAACTTTGACCATGAAAAAATACACTCTATTGTATGAATTTCAAAAAAAGAAACTTTGCACCATGTGTAAGAAGCACAGGGCTATTGCTTTATGGTATTATCTCAATTTTTGTAATTTTGGCACTTATTGCGTTTTGGAACCAAACTCTTCAAATATTCTTACCTAAAGCCCTGGCTTTCTCTTTGCCTTCTCTGAAGAAAACTCATCAATTATGTCGTTAAAGTTTAACTCCTGGACAAGCGCAGATTTAATGCAATGACCAGAAGTGTAAAACTTTCCTTGACCAAGTTCAGAGTCATAAAAGTCTGCCTTACTTTACCTCATGGAAACTGAAAAGTCTTTAAAATCTATAAAAAAAGCGCTAGTTTGCGTAACTATCAACATATATCAGAAGTTGGAAAGAATTCCGTATTCAACCTTCACCAATATCGAATGAAATCAGTCCTTTTTCCAGCTCACCTTAATGTTTGGGTACCTAGAGAAACATGCGGGTGTGTAAAAACGTCAAGCTTACATCCAGTCAAGAAAATTTTGTGTAATGTCTAGTGTTGCAATATGTGGTAATAGGATATAACAGTGGCAGCTATGTTACTGATGACACACCGGGTTGCTGGGGCATGCGGAGCATATGCATTCGCAATATTAAATATTAATATCAAATTCTAAACCCTTTTCTCTCTGATAAAACCCCCCTAAACATATTGGCGCTGCAATTGAAAATCGTTCTGGCAAATAAAAAGCTGAAAAAGTGGAGATTGGATGCGGAGCCCTGAAGTTTTATGTACATTGGACAATATCCAGAGTACTTTATTCGGAGGCCCAGGCTATTCGCCCGGCAGCCAAGGCCCAAAAAACTGTTTGACTTTTTGCCTGGCAGCCGAACTTCACCCATTTGTAAACAAATTTTTTGTCGTAGCATTTGTTGCTGCCAGCAATCTTCTTATTTGTGGTCTGTTTGGTTCTGCAATCGTCTTTAACCTATTGTACTTTGTTTTCGTCGCCATATTGATTGATAACTTTAAATAAATTGGCGGAGTTGTCAAAAGCTTGGCCACTTTTCCATTAAAGTGCCACGAATGCGAAAAATCTGCATCCTCATCTCGCAAAAGGCCCCATTGCCTTCCCCGCGCAGAGGTTGGATCTTCAGTGGCAGCTTGAAAAATCCAACCCCTTCTCCTTCCCTGCCGGGCAAATAGCTATTAACAATTAGGTACCTGGCTGCCAGGTGGATTGCCACTTCCATACTCAAATCCCAAACTTGGGGTGGAACTGGTGGGCAACTGTTTTGCATTACAATTGTCTGGATTTGGGCTAGCTAACCACTCAAAATATCGCTATTTATCCCACAAATGATTAAAAATCGGTGTGATACAACTCATGAGATATAGGTTTACCAATTCTGCTGGTAACTGTTTACCATCGCTGGCATTAGCTTCTAGTTGACTGTTCATTCTAGTCAACGGGCTGAATAATTCGTTAGCTAGCGTGCTAATTGTTTTGGCCGGCAAAGTAATAAGTTACAGATGCAAAATTGTTGTCGTAGAGGCTTGAATTTATTAATTTAGTGGCGCAAAGCATAAGTATGCTAGCTGACAAATTATTCATCCCTTTGACTAAAATAGACTGCCAACCGGAGGCTAACGACAACGCAATTTTACTAATAACCAAAAATACAATGCTGACATTTATGGGATAAAAAGGAACCAAAATTCGTGAGCTCCATCACTAACATGAGGCTCAGTGCTACAGCCTTGCTATGAACTTTAGCTAACTTTAGCAACACAGGGCAAGGTATTAGCATTCAGGTCATCTCAGGGGGCAGCACTGTAGCAACGTCACAGCCATCATATTCCAGCTGTTTTTTGGTGAAAAATGGTGAGATAGAAGGAATTTGTTGTACCATAGCAGAATCTTTAGCTTCTTTTTCCTTTTACATTCCAATTTTGCTGACCCACGAGACGCATGCTTCTCCATGTCTACGTGTTGAATGCGAAATTTGGTGAAATCACATTTTGACTTTTGGCTAATAGCCTACGTCATTACAACAGTACCGCTATTTTACAAAAGGAAAAACATTCAGACAAATTCATAATGTTATGGCCCCCAATTTGTTATGGCGTCACGGACAGCGAGGGATGACAGACAAAATTCTTCAACTTCAACAGATTTAATTAACAAACACTTGGAACTACTCTACAAACCCTACTGACCAAGATTGAAATCAAATAAAAAATAAGATATTTACAGTTCCTTTTGTACTGGAGATGGCTCTATATAGTCTTGGGACAGGAAAAATGCTCCAACACAGGCAAAAATTTCACAGGTCTTGAAAAAAGTGACAGGTCTGGTCAAATGTATCCTTCCACAATTTTTTGCAATTTCTCCTAAACTCTCTCAAATATACTCTTGTCCAGCCCCTCTGAGGCATGCCGGGACATGCCCAACCTAGTTCAGACTGGCTTAAAAAAAAATGTCAATACTGCCATCTAGTGGCTTTTTACCACATTACAATAAACACACTGCATGTCCAAAAATCAAATTAGTCCAGTATTTTAAAAACAAAAATATTTTACACTTAAAAGAAAAAAAAAAACTTAATGCCTAGGGCCCCCATTGGCTCCAGGACCCTGGGCACGTGCCCACTGTGCCCTTGCGGTAATCTGTCTCTGATGGTGTGAGGAAATATTTTCATGGCATACATTAGGCTTCTAAATACTGATTGAGCTTCAGTTAAATGCGACACCCTTGCCAAATATTGTTGCTAACCATGTTCCTCTTTTTACCGTCAAGGTCTACCTATCTTCCGATGGTTGCTTCCAATAAGAAAACATACTATGTCCCGAAGCAAAAGTTCGTCTTGACAGTCACCAGAGCTCAATCCAACAGAGCACCTTTGGGATGTGGTAAAACAGGATATTTGCATGAAAAAATGTGCATCAAACAAACAACGTGATGCTATCATGTCATTATGACCAGAATTGCTCAGAAAAGTTTGCAGCAATTTGTTAAATCTATGCCACAAAGAATACAGGCTGTTTTGGGGGTCAAAGGAGGGACCTACCTAAACTTGGAATGGTGAACCTAACCAAGTATTCATTATTTTCTGACCTATAAACTGGTGGTAAACTAGCTCTGATCTTTCTTTACGCCTGATAGCTCATAGTTATTATCTGAAATCATCTGCATACCACATTCTGTAACTTAACAGAGGTACACCACCAACTTTGAGGAAAAAACATCCTTCACCCAAAAGGTTAGCAGCTCACTACCCAACTATCTCTACAAGAAATGAAGCCAAACATCAGCAGACATAGATTGCTCAATTAAAGTTGCTAACAGAGTTAATAAGGCATGGTCTGTTATTATGCATGAATGATTTTATCAAATGTTGATTGCCAATTATCTTAGCCAAGCAAGTAAATAAGCTGCAGCAAACAGATTGACAAATTAAATTATTTATTGAGAAGAAAAATTTAACTTAATCTACTTGTCCTATTACCAGTGTTAAAGCCTTTTAGGTACAACAAGACCTATAGGTCTTGAAGAGAATGAATAAAGAGCACCTCCCACTATTAACACAGAAAAGACAATAGCATGTGTGTATATACAGTCTGGTGGCAAATCGATGGGGAAAAATATGAAGAAATGTACGGATGCAAATCCGCCCATCAGATTTACTGCAAGGCACTTTTGATGTAATTTTGCCAACTCTTTTGGAAATGAGGTTGTTTACTGATGGATGCTAAATCGTCGGCCTGCTGATAAAACCTTGTATCTTCAAAATGATAAACTTTACAGGAGAGCATAAAAAATGTTTAATTTTGCATGTAAGAATGCAGTTGAGCTGTGTTCGGGTAGGATGACTATTTTTCTTCCAAGAATGTATTTTGTATTTTGCAATGTTTATGTAATTATCGTGGACAAACAAGTTTCTGTTTCTTATCAAATTTAGAGATTCAAGGTTTTATCAGCAGGCCGACAAAATGCTGTTCCTGGCACTACTGCTCTGTAGACTTGCATTCCAACCCTAATTTGGCACTTAATCTGCAAATTAGCAGCTCAGCAAGATATTTAGCTGTTGAATGAAATATTTTATTAGGCTTTGACTGAAAATCTACAGGACATTAGACATCCTGGAACAGGGTTGGACAGCTCTGTTTTATTTAAAAATAATATCAGAGGGGACCTATGAGTCAAAGAATTGGCAGAGCTTAATTTTATTTGAGGCAATCTGTTTTCCACATGTGAACTGATGGAAATGAATCTGCGGTATGCCTGCCATCCTCCTGCTAATTATCTTCCTGTTGTTTGTCTTCATGGATATTTTTGAAGAATTCATGTATTGCATTACACATTACAGGCGAAATAACCAAGGCTAAGCTTGACCAGATTGAAAACAGAGCTTCAAAGGTGTTTTCAATATTAGTTGCGAAGGGCTGAACCTTATCACTTGTCCAAGATGAATGAAAGTCATTAACACATACAATACACAGACTTCAAAATGATACAATGGCTGCTATTTAAGGCTTACAAAATAAATAAAAACATTTTTTTCTTTTGTGATTCCTTGGAACTTTGTCCTACTTCAGAAATAAAAGATATAATTTAATTGGAAGCACTTCATTCTTGCCGTCTTTTCAAAGGATTAACTTGATTCTAATTTTCTTCTTTTTTTCAAGAGTTCTGGAGGATCTTGGGTTGAAGAATCATCATCATCATCATCATCATTAGGGAAAATCCTTTCTGTTTTCCATGTTGTAGCTAAGACCCTCTTGAGATTATAAATGCAAATATTAAACCAATTCATTCCAATATACTTGGTAATCAAACCGGGCCATTCCTGGTGTTTAGTTTGCAAATCATTCCACTTCTATTTGTCAGTTTCTCATTTATATTCCAGAAATACTCCCACAGGTAGTGATTAATTTCACAATAATCTTTAGTGGAGAGCATTACTGAGAGTAATCTGTCTGTGGTTCTTCACCAAACCAAGCTCCAAGTGAAAATAATTTTGGCATATGAATTTTAGAAAACAGAGTATTCCCTTGGCTCAAGCTGCAATTTACAGTTTTACTAGTTTATACAAGGGGCCTTATCTTTGCTGGACAGAACCTTGACATTTATATTTGAAAGCTGCAGGAAGAGAGAAAAGCAGTTAATAACTAAGCCTCTCCCCCCCACCGGTTAAGTCAATTTATTTTTTAATTCTTTTAGTTACACTCTTCCCCTCATTTTATGCAGTAAAAAAACAAACATTTGCAATACAGTTCAGCATCAATATGCAGTTTTTCAGGGCGTATATTACTATTTCTGGCATAAATGGCATAAAATGGTAAATGATCCCTATAAACATGAATTGTGCAATTAAAAACAATTAATTCCTTGTTCAAACTTTGGGCATGCTATTGTGATTGGAACAAAAATCCCCAGGATGAACACTGAGAACACCAGCTTTGCAAAAGTGCTTTGGTAAACTTTTGCTTACCTTTCAACTTTATTCAACAATCATGACATTAGGTGCATATTAATGAATTCTGGACCACTCCCAAAGTAAAGGAGAGTATTGGGTGGGATTGCGGATAGGAGATCGGGGCGGGTGTGGTGTTGGACTAGGTCTGTGATTGTGCGGACGTTGGGCGCCCCCCGGGTGACAAGACTCAGGGTGGGGCTCGCATCTCTTGTCGGAGTCCGTGTGGCTCCCAAGCCCCCCGGGGTCCCAGGTGGTGGCTGTTTCTTGCTTCCTTCTTGGAGAGGAGAAGGGTGGGAGGGACGTAGAAACGAGACGAGCGGGGATTGTGGGAATGTAGGAGGTATATATAGGCGTAAGGACGAATAGGGAGGCGCATTGGGAGTGGCCCTGTTCATTAACCTACATTATCAGGAACTCCCTTTAATGAATTCTGGACCACTCCCAAATTAAAGTAGAGTATTGGGTGGGATGGCGGATAGGAGATCGGGCAGATAGGAGATCAGGGCGGGTGTGATGTTGGACTTGGTCTGTGATTGTGCAGACGTTGGGCGCCGCCCAGGTGGCGAGACTCAGGGTGGGGCTCGCATCTCTTGTCGGAGTCCATGTGGCTCCCAAGCCCCAAAAAGTGTTAATGTACCAACGAGAGATGGGCTCTACGTACGTCGTCAACATTATTGCGAATATAGCTTGCATATGAGTTCGATGTCCAGTGGCCGAGGATTTTAATCAGGTGGTCCAGCACTCCAGCTTGGTCAGCTTGGATGCTGTGGTAGTGGCGCCAATGTGGAAAGAGTGCCAAGAGGAGTATTTGGGTAGAATGTTGGATCTAATTAAAACTTGAGGGAAATGGCAGAGGAACCAGTGGCGAGTGGCTACGGGCCCGGTGTCAATCATGAATAACGGGTCCGGGGGAGAAGCATGGTTATTGTATCTCGAGGGACATAGTTTGATATTGGCTCGAACGGACTGAGGGCAGAGTCAAGGCGAAATAGGAATATGGGCTGAGGAATGCTGAACTGACTACTACTACTTTTATCTACTCTTTATCTTAAACATGAGGCAGTCGGTGGAGTAGAATGAGATGTTGTTTAGGCTGGCATGGTGAGAAGGATAATAATTAGTGGAGAGCAGAGCGAACTCGGCACATCTTAAAAAAAACCAAAGAAGCTAATAGAAACACTGCTTCTTGAGCGGAATCCGTGGAAGGAGAATGGTACCCTGAAAGTAGCGTCTGGATACAGTGAGAGAGGAGGTCTGCCGTTAGGGGTAAACATTTGGTCGGAGAGGGAGGTTTACAAAAACCTCTCAGCAGTGTTTACACGTGAGAGTGGGAAATAGACAAGCACGGATAACCAGTGGCCAATTTGACGAAGAAGTTGATGCCGCTTAGGAAGACTTGAATTGGGGCTGGTCGAACGTGGTTTATGGAGTGAATGTACGAAATGAAGCTCGTAAGGGAAACGATGTTGAGTGCCGGGAATGGCAGTCGGAGGGCTGATTTTCAATTTTCTTGAATTGAAAATTTCTTGAATTGCTTCCGTCCTGCAAGGTACGGGGAAAGTAAGCGTGGAGCGAACCCATTTAGAATGGAATCTCGAGATAAAGCGGCGAATGGCTCGGGTTGTGGTGTCAGGGGTCGATGGTCATGGAAAACGGAGGAATGGAGTGGGGTGAATGTCCAAGTGTGGTGCAAAGCGTCTGATTCTCTGCCAGGAAAAATGGGGAGGGATGTCAGCGATGGAATTTTACGGTCGGGAATATGTGCGGCTTTGAGAATGGACTGGTGTTTTGCGGAAATTAGAGTTAGTTTCCTGAGGAACGGCATGAACAAGAGGGAGCGAAACGGCCTTTGTTTACGATGTCTACTGTGTTCGGTTGGACATAATGTTCGGTTATTCATTTGGCGGCCCGTTCATGACCCTGAATGAGGGAGGAAGCGATGATGGGATACGGTGAGGCAAACAGCGAAGTAATAGCGGTCCTTCCCGGAAACACCAAAGGAACCCCCAAAAAAGCATGGGTCGAGTGGGACGGCCCTAAGCGTTTGCGGTATCGGCTTTAGCCAACCAGGCGCCACGCCCAGCGAGGCAGATGAGAGTGGTGAGACGGAGGACAGTCAGTAAAGGGTTAACCACTGTTGGGCAAGTGGCCAGTCGGATTGCATGGAGCAACGTGCTTGAGCGTGGAGACGGCAGATGGACGGTCTGCAGGGGAGGCGGAATGATGGATTGCGGGACTGAAAGTCGACCGAGAGCGTGAACCCTGCCACTGCGGGTGGCCGTGAGGTGGAGACACATAGTTTTCGTGAATGTTTGCCGGCGAGGCGAAGTGCAACAACAACCAAAGCGCTAGCAGGCTGCCACTGCGAGTGGCCATGAGGCCGATAAGCGCAGTATCCGTAAATGCTTTCCGCCGAGGCACAGTGCACCAATATCTGAACTGCACCACTACTAGTGGCTGTAAGGTGGATACTCGTGCAGTATCTGTGGATGTTTGCCGACGAGGCAAAGTGCACCAATAACTGAACCGCTAGTGAAGCGCTAGTAGGCTGCACCACTGCTAGTGGCTGTAAGGGGGATACTTGTGCAGTATCTGTGGATGTTTGCCGACGAGGCAAAGTGCACCAATAACTGAACCGCTAGCGAAGCGCTAGTAGGCTGTGCCACTGCTAGTGGCTGTAAGGTGGATACTCGTGCAGTATCTGTGGATGTTTGCCGACGAGGCAAAGTGCACCAATAACTGAAGTGCTAGTGGGCTGCGCCAATGCGATTGGTCGTGAGGTGGATGTGCGTAGTATCCGTTAATGTTTGCTGGCAAGGCAAAGAGCACCAATAACTGAAGCGCTAGCGAGCTGCGCCACTGCCAGTTTGGATACTGGCGTGGCTGTGAGGTGGATTTATCCGTGAATGTTTGCCGCGAAGCTAAAGAAGAATAAACAATTTTAGAATAAACATTGCAATCATTCAACAGCACCATAAATGTGTGGCATTTAATTTACTAAGAACACAACGTTCGTCTATAGCAAGAGAGTGAATGGTTTAAACCCAGGTGTAAACGATGTTGGTATTGTGTGATCGTCCGGGTGTATAATATAGGCATGAATAAGACTGTTGTTGACGTCTGACGTTTCGACAACCTGAACGGAAGTCATCTTCAGAGTGAGGAAACAAACAAACAGACAGAGCGTGTGGACCATGCTTGTGGAGGCTTTACTCATTGTGTTGCAGGTGTGTTTAAAGTCGTTAATTAGTCTTTTATATGGTGTAGGGAGTGTCTGTCAACGATTGAGTGGTTTCTGTTGTAAATTTTTATACCAGCTTTCAAGTATGCGGAGTTGGTGATAGTTTGTGCAATGTGTAATGCAATCGGCAGAGTCCCAGTCAATGCTATGTCCAGTGTGTTTGTGATGTTCGGTAATGTGATTGTTGGGGTCTTTGTTTTTAGTGGCGCGTTTGTGTTCTATTAGTCGGATGTTTAGGTTCCTACCAGTCTCACCAATGTGAGTCGCGTCACAATCGGAACAAGCTATTTTGTAAATAGCACCTTGTCTGTTAAGTGGTTTCGTCCTTGTTTTTAACGTTAGTCAATAAACGTCTTAAAGTCATGACAGGTTTGTGTGCGACTCGTACGTTGTACGGTTGTAGGTTATGTTGGATGATCTCAGAGGTATGGTATGGTAGCGGTGGCTGTGGGTTTATTGTCCGTTCTGTTGGTGTGTGAGTTGTTGTTGTGAATGTTTCCTTTAATGAAATCTGCATTGTAATTTTCTTGTTGAACACACTTTGCAGATATTTGTACTCGTCACGTAGTTTGTTGGGTGAGTCACAAACAAGTTGTGCACGTCGAGTCAATGCCTTAATAGTAGTTGCCTTGTGTGATGTGGGATAATATGATGTTTGGTCAAGCAGTCTGTCAGTGTGGGTCAGTTTGCGGTAAACAGTAGTGTGTAAGTGGTTGTTGTTGTGAGCAACCAAACAGTCTAGAGAAGGTATGGAACTGTTCTCTTCGATCTCTTTGGTAAACTGTATGTGAGAGTTCTGTTTGTTTAAGTGGTCATGGAATGTTTCAAAGTCATCATTAAGCAGTGCTGTGATAGTGTCATCAACATAGCGAAGCCAAAAAGGTAGTTGTCGCTTGTATGTAGCAAGGGCTTTTTTCTCGATGTCCTGCATGACAGTTTCTGCTACAACAACAGAAACTGGAGAGCCCATGGCTGTGCCGTGTAATTGTCTATAGTGTTTGCCGTTGTACTGAAAATAAGTTGATGTGTGTATATAGCAAGAGTTGCTCGGACTAATTGGTAGAAACGACGAAAGTCTAATTTATTTTTTATTTATTTATTTTTTATTTTTTGAAAGCCTTGTTATACATTGCGCTGCAAAATTATGGCATTTTCTTCTGCACATCGATGACTAGGAAAAATATCAATAAGTCTTTATAATTTCTGTGCTCGTGTAGTTCGTGAAAACAACGCAGATTTGCATAAATGAGTTTGCACGGCTCATAGAGCAATAAGCCACGAGAATCCGTTCTACAGTCTGAATGAAGTGGCAGCTAAATGGCGTTGTAAGGTATGATGCTCAGCTGAGTGATGGCGAATATAATTTCTGCAAAGTCAGCGAGAGTTTCCGATTTGCAGATTGTCATCCTTGCGGAGTCACATCAATTATATCAACGTAGCCAACAGGCAATCGCTTACCGTACAGCTGAAGCATGAAGCGAGATCAAGAACGAGTGTAAAGTGATCATCCAGTTCTTGCCTCCAATGAGGAAAGGACTGGGGGGTTGTGTCCCGGTAGAGTGGCACGGCGTCACGGCGAATTCGGCTCACGTGGGCTCCCCGGAACAAAGCGGGGTTTGGGTGCCTGAGCTGTGCAGGGTCAATGATGGCCAGGATTTTTTTTAAATTATTATTATCATATGCTACGAAAATATGAATGTGGGAACAGGGGAAAAATGTACGTGGTATGGTAAATTCTTGCACTGCGAAACGTAAGAGCGAGACCGAATACTAGTGTGAGGTAAAGGTCCGGTTCTTGCCTCCGATGAGGCAAGGATTAATGGATTGTGTCGGTTGAGTGGAATGGGGAGTGGCGAACTCATTTCGCGTATATTTTCCGCAACGAGCGGGGTTCGGGTGTTTGAGCTGTGCGAGGTCAATGATGGTTTGGATTTTTTTTTCTCACAACTAAAATATGAATGCGGAAATAGGATGGTTGAATGTGCTTAGCTAGGTCGACGTGCATGCCCGATAAAATCTGTTGTCTAAGTGTGGGGGAAAATGGCGAAGGGTTTGGAATAGGCTACGAGGGGCGTATGGGAGGTAATATGGGGGCTAGTGTGTGCTGAACATTACCTTTCCAACTCCCAGCTGTGGGAACAGGGAGAGCGATCTTCCCCCCTACTGACCACAGCTTCGCCTCTGCTGGAACATTGGATTCCCAAATCGGGTCACTTGGTGCTGCTGCATTTTGTCTCCGTCTTGTGGTTTTACTATCCACACTCACAATGTACGTGTGGTCATTCAACTGTACAAAAGCACATACCTTTGGCGGTAATGCTACATATACCCAATGTCCACACAACCAATACCAACCATCCACAGCTCTCGTCCCATTCCAGTGAGGTGCCCACGGGTGACATAGTGTGCCATTTGGACTGTCTTCTCTCCCAGTGAAAAAGGATGTTTCTGTTATTTGTGGATAACCACAGAAAATCAGTTTCCCCTGACACCCCTGGGTTACTCCCACAGATACTGTGCCATTCTCTTTGACACATCGCCAAAACTTCTGCTCCGGACTATAATGGACTACCATGAGCGGAACGTTAGATCTCATATTTCCCAACTTCAAGTACCCATCTTTGTCGGTGCAGTGTGACAGTTGATGGGTCCTGTCACGAGAATGCCTCCTAATAAGTACGCGCCCTGGCTACCTTGCTAATGAGCCTGGCTCTTTGGCGATGTGGTCAGTGCGTTTGACTCTTACCCGGGAGTTTGGGGTTCAATTCCCCGCTCGGGCCCTCCTTCGGCCTGCCACATTTTGGCGTAATCGGCAGGATTCAGGGAATCCCAATGGATGGCAGCATGTGTGAAGCATGGAGCGTGAGAACACGCTCCTGAAAGAGGGGGAGAGATGCGACAGTTGAAGGGTCCTGTCACTAGAAATGCCTCCTAATAAGTATGTGCCTTGGCTACCTTGCCAATAAGCCTGGCTCTTTAGTGATGTGGTCAGCGCGTGTGACTCTTACCTGGGAGTTTGGGGTTCAATGCCCCGCCTGGGCCCTCCTTCGACCTGCCACACAGTACTTTAACCCAGAGTTCATTACTATGTTGAATGGGGGTAAACTGGGGTCCATTGAGATCAATCCACTACAAGCAGTAGACACTGCCATAGTGCACTTAATCGTACTATTCACACTCATTGTGGGCGCTGCAACTTGTAACACCTCTACTCTGGGTGTAGATATGGAGGCTGGTAGGTGTGTGCACACATAACATTCAGTACGGTTAACAGAACGTGCCGTTCTATTTGCATATTTTCACCATAAATTAGTAGCATATATGTGTGTAGGGTTTCCTGGTTCAGGAAGGTGGTTATCTGCCCCCACATACGTTCTTGCCCTGGGCAAGATTGGCATGTGGCCTGCACTTACCATGCATATTCCTAGGATCAACAAGCACAGGGAGAAGTGAGCCATATTGTGAACCAGTCTAGAGTCTCTATTGACTTGGAGCGTACATAAGTTTTTCCGCTTAGATCCTTCGAACCTCCCATTGAGGGCGCAGTTCCAGGCTAGATCCCTTTCCACAGAGATCTTTGCCTGGGCTCCCCCAGGTTGAGAACTCTGCCTTCTGCTTCCCGGTGTCTCCTTTTCAAAGCCCACCGATCACAGAAGCACCACTCACCGACTGACGCATTCGCTTTTGGCTTGTGGTGACCTGACTGTACATTGAGCCGAGCGCAGCGGCCACCTCGTCGTCTTACTGCCATTTGCGACCCAACCGGCTGGTGACCCAGTCGATAGCGATCCCTGAATCCCGTAGTGGTTACCAGCCACCCAGGTGGGAACCGACGGTCTGATCCCTACCCCACTTCGCTATGGGTATACAAACTTTGACCGTTTTCACCAGCCTTGCCTGTTCACAGAAGTTGTCTCCAACGCCCCTCTGCTAGGTGTGGACTGTCGCCCACGTACCATGTGTTGCCCACACTTACATGCGACAAGCACGCCGACTACCACGGTACTACGGCAGTATGTCAATTCATACTTCAACAGACACAGGGGCCTTCAGTCCTCTCCCCAGCACTATATCTCATATTTAACGTGCCCTCGGAACTATGCAGTCCCGCCGCCGCCTGTTACCGGCTAGGTTCAGGGGGCCCAATCCCCTCCCTACCCGGGTTTGAGACGGGCAAGCTCTATATGCCATGCCCCCCTTTGTAGCTGGACTCCCTCCAAGTCTATCCTGACTTATTTAGATGCACCTACAAACCAGTTGGAGGAGGTACTACCTTGCAGTGTGACTGATGTATCCACATCTCTCTCCTGTATCCTCACTGCAGTCGGTGTGGTCAGGAGCACTTGATATGGACCCTTCCACGTCGGTTCACTCCACTTCTGCTTTCTACCGACGCTTCGTACCAGGATCCAATCTCCAGGCTTAATCTGTCTTGGCGACAGCTCTGTTAGCGATCTAGGAGGAAGCACAATTTGACATTCTAATCATATATTCCGCCAAGGTTGCTTCTTCTATTTGTGTTCTCTGCAATAAATGTGGTAATTCAAAAGGTTTCCCAAGTACTACTTCATAAGGTGACAACCCCAATGACCGCTGTAGTGTTATTCTCATACTGGATAGTGCCAATGGCAGACATGCAACCCAATTCCATTTAGTTTCTGCCGTGGCTTTAAGCAATTTTGCTTTCAGGGTTCCATTAGTTCTCTCCACTAATCCTGCTGATTGTAGATGATATGCACAATGTTTTTTCAATCCTATTCCCAATTTTCCTCCCAGGCGAGTCAGTACTTCATTTCTAAATTCTGGCCCATTGTCACTATACAATGCCTTTGGAATTCCCCACCTAGGAATAATTTCTGTACTCAAAATTTTTGCTACTGTGATTGCATATATAGATGTTACTGGAAAGGCTTCTTCCCATTTAGAGAAAAGTCATACCAATACAAACACATACCTTTCCCTTCACACCGAGTTATATGTATAAAATCCATCACCCATGTGTGGAATGGCTCCGGGGGTGTAGGGATTGCCCCCTTCTGTACTACTACACCTGCCCTTGTGTTATAACTTTGTCATGTTGGGCATGACAACTATGGAAAACTGTGGAAAGTCCGTTTTTATTTCTGTTCCCATCCCCACTATCGGTCGATGCATTGATCGTTTTAGCAGACTACTTAGACTGCACACTTGGCTTCAATTCGCCGCTAGATCTCATAATATGGGATTTATTGACAATTTTAACTTATTTTGGAATCGTTCACCTTTTTTTAAAGCGGACAGGATACATCCCAACAAATGGGGCAGCCAAATGCTCTCGGCCAACATGCACCATGCAATGTTGTCCTTCCCTCAGGACTGACTTTTAACTTCCTGTTCACACAGGCCGGACCTTCCTTCACCCTCTTCCTCACTGGTGCGTCCCCGACCTACTGTCTCCCTTAGGAGCTCCCCTGGTGTCCGGCTGTCGTTGCATATTATAGTGGACTTGGTCTATCTGTTGGCTTTTTAAATATCCCTTGCAGCGCTAGAAATAGTGTTTCATTTTCTGAAACAACTGGTATAACTGCACAGCCTATTCCGAAAGTCGCTTGCACATGCCTGCCACGGCAGAATTACAGACCCAGTGGTTTTTCTGTCACTAACCTGTCACAAGTCCATATTCAGTCGCCTGATGTTATTTTAACTGTCTCTCCTGTTGTTTTAACTCCAGTAGCTTTTCAATCTTGGAAATGTGGTCTTGGTATTCTGTGTCTTAATGTAAGGATCGAAAATGGATTGTATTAGGGCTTTGGTTCTTCAAAGTAATCCTGATGTATTTCTTGCAACTGAATCCTGGTTAAATGCTTCTGTGTCAGACCTTGATATAGCATTGGCTGGTTATAGTGTTTTTAGGTGTGACAGGAGTAAGAGAGGGGGAGGTGTAGTGATTTTTGTAAAATCCTCTCTCACTGTTAATGTTTTATTATCCTCCTCTATGCCTGAGCAATTTGAGTGTCTTGTTCTTAAAATAGCTTTGAGTAGTGGAAGTATTATACTAGCAGGTGTGTATCGCCCACCGAGAGCGCTTTCCTCCTCCATAATCAATCTCTCTAAAATCTTGTCTGCTTATGCACACGCTGAATTAGTTGTTGCGGGCGATTTCAATATCGACTGGCTATCGCTGTCCTCAAACCATTTCAAAGAAGTCTGTGATGACCTGATTCTGTCGCAACTTATCTCAGAGCCTACGCGACCAAATTTTAAAGATTTAGCCCAGTCAACTTTAATTGATCTAATTTTAACAAATAGACAGCACAAGTACGCTCTGAGCGGCGTCTTGCCCCTGGATGTTAGTGATCACTGCCCAGTAGTGTGTATTAGGGATATGAAAGTTTCAAAGACACCCCCATGTTTTATTACTAAAAGAAATTTTAAACATTTCTGTGAACAGGCCTTCCTCCATGATATTTTCTGGAGTGATTTAAGCTTTGCAGGTTTTATTTCAGACCCTGACCTAGCGTTAGCTCATTTTACTTCTGTGTTTAATCGTGTTGTTGATAAGCATGCTCCGGTCAAGAGATTCCGAGTAAAAAACAGAAGAAATCCTTGGTTTTTGGTTGCTTTATCCAATGATCTTCGCATAAGGGATGAAGCTTGGGTTAAAGCTAGGGAAACTCAGACACTCTCGGACTGGCAGGTTTTCAGAAAACTAAGAAATAAATGCTGCTTACTGATAAAAAAGGCAAAATCTGAATATTTCATTACATCATTGGCTAAATTTCAAGGTAATCCGGCAAAATTTTGGAAAATTGTTAAGTCCCTGAATAATAGTCCTTCTTCTTCATTACCTCTTTCTATCCACAGATTCTGGTCCTATTACTGATAAGCTCAAAATATGTGACTTTTTTAACAAATATTTTATAGCGGCCGGAAACCTTTTTGAAAATTTTAATAATCAATCCAGTATAGGAGATATATCTGACCTTAGCTCTAGTGCATTTACAAATTCTCAAAATCCTAGAGTATTGTTTTCTTTCAGGGAATTAAACGTGAATGAGGTCCTTCTAGAATTAAATCATATAGATGTAAATAATTCCACTGGAGAGGATCACTTAGTCCCGAGTCTTTTGCGTCTTGCAGCCCCACTGATTGCACATTCAATAACTAATATTTTCAACTTTTCATTATCGACCGGGTCTATTCCCAGTATATGGAAAGCAGCTCATGTTTTTCCTTTATTTAAGGGGGGTGATCCCAGTTCAGTAAACAGCTATCGGCCCATCTTCAAAATTGCCATGCCTGGCTAAGATTTTAGAATCTCCTGTAAAACAACAACTTTGCAATTTCTTAACTTCCAACAACATTTTAACGTCACAGCAATCTGGTTTCAGGCCTGGACATAGCACCATTACAGCAGCTTCATTGGCCATAAATGATTTAGTAACAGCTGCAGATAGTAAATAAAAATGTGTGGCCCTATTTATTGACTTAGCAAAAGCGTTTGACACAGTAGACCATATTATCCTATTAAATAAGTTGTCCTCCATTGGTCTTGGTTACAGAGCATGCTGATGGTTCCAGGACTACCTCTTAGAACACAGCTATGACTGGGGATGTCTCAATTTTTAAAGGTGACAAAATGGAGGTTCCATTCTTGTTCAATTTTATTCACAATTTATATAAATGACATTGCTCGTAAATAATTGCAAGGTTCAGGGACAACACAGTGCTTTATTCCTCTGGCCCTTGGATCATGCTCTTGATCGTAAACTGGTTTTTTAAAACAAAGTTCATGATCTTTTCTGCACAGAATGCAATTATGTGTGGTGACTCCATTTTCCAGTGACTGGTGCTCAAATTGAGCAGGTTCAGTCTTACTAAATGGTTATCTGGTTGGATCAACTTTTCTTTTAAGGGTCCAACTTGTCCAAGAAACTTAGAATTCGGGTTTCTTTACAGAAACAGGTCCTGTTTTTCTTTGGACTATAGGAAGAGGATTGTCGAGGCAACATTATTACCCATATTTGATTATGGAGATGTCCTTTACAGGCATGCCTCTATTAGTACATTAAGATCCTTGGATGCAATCTATCATAGCGCATTGCGCTTCATCACAGGTGATGGTTTCCGAACCCATCACTGTGCTTTATATAATTCTGTGGGATGGTTTTCCCTTCATTTTAGAAGGAAGCTACATTGTATTTAATTTATTTATAAAGCTTTACTAGGCAAACTTCCCTCATATCTTACTAAGCTCTTATCCATCAAAATCAGAAGTCAGCATACCAGATCACAAGAATGGTTTTTGTTAGAGGCTCCCAGGACTAGAACAAAATTGGGAGGTACCTCTTTTAGTGCATTCGCTCCTTGTATGTGGAATGATTTCCAGGATACCTTGAAGCTAGGCTGCCTTATCCCCTTTGTGTCTTTCAAGAAATTAGAGTTGGATATATTGCTTTTGGAGGCCAGATGTATTTGCTTTTAGTTTATGGTAGGATTTGCTCATTTATTTTTCTCTGTCCTATGTTGTTATGTGTTTATATATATATATATATATAATTAATTTTTATTATGTTTTATTCTAGTTTAAAACCTGTTGTTCCTTAAATCTGTAATTGTTGTTTGTGACTTTTGTGTATTTTATGTGTGTTGTTTGTCTTTAACCTTATATTGTAATTGTTTTCTTGTAATCAGGGCTCCCCTGCAAAAGAGACCTCTGTCTCAGTGGGACTTCCCTGCAATAAAGATTGATTGATATTGATTGATTGATTTCTTTGAAATTTTTTTTTCCTAAAATAAGTGAGTATAGTAACTTTAATCTATTAACCCCTTGATCCCTCCCTTGGTACATGGCACTGCCCATGTACCAAATCTGCAGCAATACTGAAGAGGGATTTTGGCAATCTAGGCTTACCATTGGGTCCCACCCACCCGTCATCAGTGTGTTGTGCTCCATGTGATGTCCATTGACGTTTTTCTTGTGGGGGAGCGGCCATGCTCCGCTCTCAGCAGATCACGTGAAATTGACACTTCAGATTGGAGTGGTAGCCCCACAAGAGTGTTTTTGGCTGCCGCCTTTGTTTCTCTGTCTGCAAAGGCGTCAGCCAGACTGATTGGGTCAACATTTTTGGTGTGAGCTGTCAGCTCTGCTGCTTCTACAGAGTGAGTAGGTTGCAGAGGGCCATGATCAACACAGCCATCATGAGTACAGATAGCATATCCAACACATGGGTTGCCTCTTGACGCCTAACTATCCACTAAGTATTCAATCTCAGGGTTTGATAGAGGGGTGTCCTTGAGTCCAGGACATGGAGCAGTATTAGGTAGGACTTCTTTTCAACAATGGGGAATACCTTTTTTTTTCAATGAATTATGATTAAGCAATCCACCTCAGTCTAGGGTTCTGCTAAGAGCATGGAGGAAATGCACAGTCAGGGCTTATAAGCCCCAACCATTTTGACAATTCCCCACATCATCAGCAGAACCGGGTGGAGTTGCTTTAGACTATGTTACAATATGCAAATTTTTTATTCACAAAAATTGGTACATATTGAATATTCAACTAATAGTTTTTCCGTTTGGCTCCCAGCACATAAAGGTCAACTCAGTCCGTAGCTTTTATTTGATTCACTTAATCAAAAATAAATTTGGAAATGAGAAAAAGGATAAAATTTGATCACGGTACTAGTGGACTTTTTCAATTATATGGTGGTATCACCTTCTCAATTTAGTCTTGTTTAATACTACGAATTGGATGTCCCCAAATCTATTTCAGAAGGTAAACTTTGAAGCTGAAAACCCACAGTTGAATCCCCAGCTGGCCAGCTTATCACTTTCACTCAAGGGGCTCTAAATTAGTAGACCAGGTGCAGGCGCGGCGAATGGGGGTGCGCCGCGCCAACAGGGTGTGTCCAGGCGTATGTTGCAATTTTCGTGCCGGGCGTAGCCTGGCGCAAAGTACTCCTCTGTCCGCCTCGGTCCCTCCTGCGGCACAAGTGGCAAAGAGGGAGGAGAGAAGGCATGTTTGGGTATAACACGGCCGAGTCAAATCTTCACCAATCAAATGAGCTCCTCTCCTCACCTTTAATGTGTTGGAATATAGAAGCCTCTGTCCTATATCTGCATGATGCGTTAATGTTGCATTTTACTTTGCTGCTTCAGGCATGTTTTCTGCACTGCTTACGTCTATAATAAGCATTATGAATATGAGTTAGCAGGCTAACTAGGGCATTCGCGAATTATTACCATCAGCGAACTTGAATGGAATTTCAAAACTAAACTACGTCAGATCATTCAAACTTATGCAGTTGGAATGAAATACGACGGTTGCTCATTTATTTCTTCTGCCTGCATCATTGGGAAGAGAAACGATGGATAGCGTGTTCCTATTATTACACCCTGTTGCTGCTTAAAATTTTGGGATTAACATGCATGGACAACAATGCAAGATATGTTTACATATCTATATTTATTTTCAATATGTGATCTTAACTCAGTACGAGATCATAGCAATCAGGCTGTATTCCTTTCCCCCACTAAAAACAATAAAACCTAAGTGACAATAATAGTAGCCTAGTATTAAGCCGCTTGCACACTGGGACCTTGAAAGCGAATTTTTTTTTGCATGACAGATTGAGTTGAACACAGTGTCTACGTGTCCGAAAGTCTGACAGGGTTTTAATATATCTCCGTGTCCGACAGTCGGATGGTTTCAATATAACTCCATGTCCGACAGTCGATTATTGTTTTTAATTTCTTCAAATCTACTGAATGTTTTAGATATTAAACATGAATGTTTTGATAAGAGGGCTCAGTTCTTCAAGATGAGTACCGAGAATTTCAATCAATGTTTCTGTTTAAGCTCTGCTCAATAAAGTGAGTCGACATTGGCGCGGGACAATGTACAATGCCTGTCGGACATTAAATGCAAAATACTCAGTTTCTGACAGTCAAAAAAAAAAAAGAGGATGATTAGAACAGATTGATAACGAAATAAAGAATAAAAAGAAACATTTTAACAACAAACAGAACATCTAATGAACACTGCGATTTATTTATTTGCAGGCCATCTTTTTTGGATGCTCTGTTTGTTGGTGATATATTTTTATTCTTTATTTTTGTTATAAATCTGTTCTCATACCAATTCTTTTACTTTTTTCTGGCTGCTGGACATGGAGTATTTTGCATTTCGCCTCGGACAGTCTTGATCGTGCATGCGGTAATTTATTCACACTGTCAATGGTCATGGAATTGATTTGCTCACTGACTACAAGCACTATTTTATCTCTGGTGTGGGAATAAAGCGTGAATCTGTTCGATCCATCTGACAAATTTTCAAAAGAGAGACCAAATAAAGACTGTTGTCTATCTTCAACGGAAGAAAACACGAATAATAAAAAGACCAAGAAAAGTTGATAGCTATCATTTTGCATTTTGTGAAGGTCGAACACAAACATGACCAAGTTTGCACGTCTACTAATTCCTGGAATACTTGAAAAATTAGAACTTTTATGACTTTCCGACACGTAGATATATTAAAACCCCGTCCGACTTTCGCGTTTTTGACTGTACAGTCGCGTCTTTGACTGTAATCAGTCGTGCGAAAAAATTCGTTCGGCGTCCAGTGTGCAAGCGGCTTTTACTGAGCATAGAACGCATTATATATTTTATATATATATATATATATATATATATATAGCCAGTTTGTGGTTGGCTGAGAAAGATGTGAAGTTGTTAGTTTGCATCACAGATTCAGCTGCGTTGATTAAGCCAGGTGGAGTTTCCATTACGCGTGCCAACGCTTTTTTAATCTGACATCAGGACAATCGATATAGATACTATAATTTATGTCCTGATTCAGATAGTTACATTAAATAGTGGTTGCTGTAATTATTTCTTGAACTGAAATGTGCCTGACATTCTGGAAACCTGCCTGTGAGGTTTCGGTGGCGTGTGCACTGCACTGCGCTGGTCAGCCAAATTACCACTGCACAGAAAGTAAACCAGGTTGGAGCTGGCGAGCTTTCTGTGCAACTTCAGCTTAATACTTTTTTCTCTGAAATTGTCACTGCGTCTTGATGAATATGTGACACCTCCCCTTACTACGCCGCCACACCCATCTCGGCGCACATCCGTCAACCAAATTGCCAAAGTGGCTGCGCAAGGTGTTGCACCGCACAAAATTACCACTGCACGGGCTGCACCAGACGAAATTACCACTGCGTGGGCTGCACCACGCTATGCCATGCTGCGCCACCCTGCGCTGTGCCAAGAAATTAGAGCCCAAGGTTATTTTCATCTTTTCTCTTCAGCAGTGAGCACTCTGTGGAAAAGTTCCAAGAGGAGTTAGAGACAAACAATAATGAACGAATACTTCATCAACATAATTTTGTTGTTTTTCCACTCATTTGGATCCTTTCCTGTAAAAGTTGAATAAACAGATTAAGGTTATTATGCCCTCTTAGTTTTTTTTTCCCATGTAGAATCACTGGTTGACACTCAGTTCCTGTTTGAAATGGAGAAAAGATCTTTCATTAATTCATTTGCATTTCTTTGGTCATGAAAGCTTCCAGTCATATTTGCTCAATCACAATGCATCATTCTCTGTTCTCTGACTTTTGCATGTTGATCTTTCACCTATCTGTGCTCCCTTATCTGCTTTGTTCAATAAGGCTCCATTCGCTGTATTTTTTGACTCTTTTTTTAAAAAACCCATCCAGTCTCTAATCCCACAATAGTTCACTTGATTTTTTATTTTATTTTTATAAATGTAATATATACCATTAAATTTCATATTATATTTTATATTTCCTGGTACTTTTCAGATCTTTTTTCGAATATCAATTGAAAATTTTCAATACTTGATAGAGAAACCTCTGTATCAATTAATTTTGGCACACAGTCTCTTACTGTATACAGTGTTAAACAGTACTTTGGCAAATTTTGAATGCACTGTTATTCTTGTTTCTATTTTTCCTTCATTTTCTTTTCAGAGACATGCTTCTAGCACACCAATCTCACACAGTCTAATTATTTACAGAAAACTGCTTAGTTCTTCTAGCTCTTTACAATTTTACAAATATTGAATAAATTCAAATGGTGTTATTACTTCACGCTCATAGAGGATATTAGCAATACATTACTACCGCCAAATATTGGAGTATTTAAATATTGGGCTTTCTCCTGCATCAAATGGTCCGTTTTTGTTTTATTCTCAATCTTATATTTTTATCTCACTTATGCCCATTCTAGTTCTTTTTATGCGAAGCTCTCAATACATGTAATCACTTTGTTTTAAAGGACTCAGCAATGTATTTCTTTCTCATACATTAAACATTTTCCCCGATTTTCACTTTTTACTCGAAGCAATTCAATTAGCCACAACATTAGAAACACATGTCCATGTTTGTGTAATTTACATTCAATTGTTACTTCCTCTAAATTTCCCTCTGTTTATAGTTACTGATTTTAAGAGGGGTAAACATTTATTTTGTCAAGAAATAGGGACTTTTGTTCGGTTTCATGAGGAATAATTATTCTGTTTACTTCTGAAACTTTGTCCTTTTACAGCTCCAGAGTCATTAAAATGGCTTAACTCCTGCAAATTTGCACTCCTATTATACCCATTTTTCTTAGAAATTTCACTTTTTATAATCCTACAATTACAGTAAGAATTCCATAAAATACTGTAAATATAGGCTAATCAACGGGCACCTTAAATTATTCCTGAATAAATGCTAATTTTGTTGTAGACATCTATATGAGTACTTCATGGAACAGAATGACAACTGTATTCAATCTAACAAAGACAGAACTAAAAAATATGCCAGCCATGCGGTTGTTTACAGACACTCACAGTTAGGTTTATTCTCATTGAATTCCACACACACAATCTGAGCTCAGATTACATACATACACACACACACACACACACACACACACCTCAGTGCACTTTCTTCTCTCACATTCATTCACATGGAAAAGATCCAAGGCTCTAACTTTCTTATGATCTGACACCATTGTTGCTTCGATAACATACACAGACAACGCTCTATTTCAATAGCTTTCAATCGGTTCCCCCATGAGACGAACACGTGTGCCGTGTAAATTCCATTGTAGCATTACTGCAGTAATAAATTGGTGTGCCGTTTACTATCAATGTTTTCCAAGCATGAATCCCCGAACCATTATTCCGAGTCAACACACTCCTCAGTCACAAAGTCAAGTCATCTGTCCCACAACAGTACTTGCAACAGTTACAACAACACAGTCCCCCTTTACTGTTACATCAACACAGTTCCTCTTTACTGTTAGTCTGTCCCATATTTTAGTCTTTACTCTCTCTGTCTCACATTAATAAAACCGAATTCAGGAAAATCCCGTCACTCACCCGCTCCCTCCTCTCCCAGGCTGGAGAATTCCTCCCTCCCGGCCTCAGTACACATTCAAAGAGCCTGGACAAATGCTCAAATTTGATTTTTGTGCACTGTTGTCAGTCGGCGCTGATTTTCCAGGGAGGTGCAGGTGAGATATTGGAATCCCGGACGAGCCCCCAATGTTGTGGGAATTTTCATATTTTATTCCTGTAAGAAAACACACTGAGACACAGAGAGTAAATAGGATCCAGTTTACTATTTGCAAATAGGGTCTTCGTTACATGCAAGAACAAAGACAAAGGAAATTTCTCCTTTGCTTAGATATATGAATGAGCAGAACGTCATGATGTACGCCCTCTGCGTCAGCTGCGTGCGTGCGCATCCCACGTAAGTCTGGCTCCAGTAATCCTAAAAAGTTTCTCCCCCGCAGAAATTTACGTTTTCTTGGGTCTTATCTAGAACACTCCAGGAACACACTGTTTCAGTAAATACACTTCATGATGCTTCTACATAGGAACAAGCTCGATTATAAAAGATGCAATCACACATGGCCAAGGTCACGTAGGCCACTTGAGAACAAGCAAGGATAAGAAGCCATGTTTTTAATTGCCAATAGATTATTCTTATAAATGGAAATTGTTTAAACAAAGGAAAATGACTGAGAACAAGTAAGGACTAATAATTGTAGTACAGTGATGTTGTGTGGCCGCTCAATTTTCAGTTCTGGCCACGCCGCTGATTTGAAATGCACAACATTGCGTGTCCAAATGAATGATTGTCGTTTTGCCTTAGCGAGGTGAATAAGCAGCATGGTACGGAGTGTTTTCGGGTTGAATGTATAGTAAATTAGAAAACATGATCGCGATCGAGTCAGAACTAACAATTGTTTTAAAGAGATGTTTAGTGCCCGCCCAATTTTAAGTTCTGGCTGCGCCACTGGGCTGCAAAGGCCCTGTGCATGTACTGTAATTATTTGATAAATTACGGATCTGTAGCTCGTCGTTGGTCAAACTACTCTTTAGGATTGACATTAAATAAATCGAGAAATGGTGCCGATCAGCCTGGATTATCGAAGGATGTTTGCAATTGCATACATTCCAACTCTACCGCTTTTGGCGGTAGACTACCGCTTTTGGGGCATTTTTTTCAGAATGAAACGCCGCGAAAGCGGTAGAGTTGGCATGTATGCAATTGGGGGACTTAAGCTAAACCAACAGATGACAGCACAAACGATACCATACCTTTCACGCCAATTGCAGACAGATAAGCCCATTCAGAGGTAAAATATTTTTTAAAAATGTAGTTGAATTAATTATTGTATCTAATAATCTAATAATAAACATGTTAGATATAGGCATTTTACAATTTTGATAAAATAGATTTTAAGAAATATTAATTTCAGAAAGTGGACACACAAATTTTTATAATATGCTAGATCTATTTTATTTATAATTTGTGTTGTTTGATTTCAAAAATTTTCAGTAAGTGATCACATTTATCACTATGCAATAGTGAAATATTTTATTGTGGTGGTGGGAATAACTAACAATTATAAAGCTTATTTTGACTTGATTCTAGTTTCAATATTATATTGGTCCTTCCCTTTCTGCATTTTTAAAATGAATTTCCTTTTAACTTCAGTCTTACTTCGTTGGTGATGGTCAGCTCATTAAAAAAAAAAATTGATCGTGTATCAAAGCTGTTACTCTAATTTATCACAATTGTATATTCATTTTGGTGATTGTGAGCCCTGTTCCTATTTTTGTATTTATGAACTAAGAGATCAAGAAGTTAGGCTTCTTATTATGTAATTGAATATTTCCAAGCACTGCTAGGTGTCATAAAGTCAGCTTATTCATATGAATGGTTTTTCTTATACATGTATTTAATAATTTCAGTATCTGTCACTAATGCCAATAGTTGTCCTTAAACCTAAATGTCACAAATATTTCAATTTAAGCACAATTTCAAACTTCTTACAATGCAAAATGTCTGGAGCTTCTGGGGGGCTTTGCCCCTCTGGGGCCCCTACTGGGCTCTGCCCTGGACCCAAACCCCCTGCTTACTTTCAGCTGAAATCATGTTCAGCTGTTGTCATCCCTGAGAGTGGGAGTGGTTATTCACAGCCGGGATGGGCATGGAGGCGGGAACATGGATGGGAATTAGCCAGAGACTCCTGTTGTGACAAAATAATGAGAGCCAATTCAAAACGGCCTAGAGGCACGTGCCCACCCAGTAGGCAATCTATCCAAAAAATGGAGGGGCTTCCACTTTTCACATTGTCTGGATTGCTTGGCTGAAGGATGACCTTGTTATATTTGTATGGGCAAAGGAAAAGCATGTTTTTCACAATAGGGGCCCTTAAAGGTACTACTGTAAGATGTAAATACTTTTGTACATAATATTAATATAAAAATTAAGAAGTAGCTAGGTATACTTCCGAAGTGACGTATAAATGGCTACTACAGTTTACAGTTGGTATGCTCAGCTGACATAGCCATAATAGGACGACAGTAAGGTCTTTGAGCAAGGCCATTAGCCCTACATAACTCACAGGGGGATGGCGCCTGCTTAATCTAATTAAATGCAAAACACTTCCTATGAAATTGTCAGTTCAATAATAGTAATCTTTATTGTGGTGTCTGCCCATTGTCCAGAGCCATACATTTTAGGCTAATTTAGAAGCTCTAAAGTGCCATGGGAATGAATATGTGAATAAATATTTGTGACCAAACATGGACTGGCAATCTGCTCAATTTATATGGGAATGAATATGTGAATAAATATTTGTGACCAAACATGGACTGGCAATCTGCTCAATTTATATTTCTATATTCCTAGTCTCTGATCAGTGCTAGAGATAAAAATTATGAGTGAGTACAATATTTTACAAACAACACATTTCAGTGTCATGAAGAAAGAAATACAAGTTTCCTTCAGAAATGAGATGAAATTACTAAGCATTCTGAAATAATATTCATTTAAGTGCACAATTCTATCTGTTCTCCCAACAAAACAGAATATAAGAAATATTTGATTCTTTATTGAAATGAAAAGCACAGAAATAGACCAAATTACACAAACAGAATTCCCTCAGGAATTATTACTGGCACGTAATACAACCACAGTATTTTGAAAATTTAAAAATGATTCCACAAGCGAAAACTAATACTCAGAAAATTATTATATTACTCATTACACTTAATTCAACGTTTTAATATCACTCCAGTTTTAATGAATCTTCTCCATTATGTGTACAATTACCAATAATACATCCATTGGACTTTAATGTGATGGGATTGAAATGATATGGTTCTGCCATAGTAATGAAATAAGCTTTTATTAAATGTAAATTAAATTATTACGATTTTTGAAATATTTGTGGGCTGTTTTGTAATGCAAAGGCAAATCAACATTTGTTATGTCAAATTAATTAATTTTTCCCTCTCCCTCTTACTGTTTTGCAGAGCCTGTTGAATTTATTCAGAACTTTAGGCAGTGCACTTTACTAATTGATTTGGCTTAGTTGCTATTGGATCTCTTTCACCACAAATTAATTACAAATGACAGGTGTAATGGTAGGCTATGATACATTGCAAACTGAATCCACTTTGCAAGGCTTATCTATGAAGAAAAGTAGATAGGGAAAAACTTGCCAGAATATATTTGCAGCTGTCACTGTGAATGTGCTAGTCCTTCACTGACACTTCCTGAGAAAACTGCTGAGGCACCTCCCATTAGTCATGGGTCTGCGAGCCATATCTTCCACTGGCATTAAGTACACTAAAACATACAGCCCCAGTAAAACCAGTTGTCTACATACTTTCTATGATAATGCCTATACTGACTGAGATTTCTTGTTTGTAGTCATGTATGTTAAGTGTGTGCATGTGTGCATGTGTGTGCGTGCATGTGTGTGTGTGATGGAGGTAGTATAATAGAACTGGAGAGAGTGAGGAAGTCCCACCCCAATTACTTTCAATGGGAGATGGTAAGCTAGCAACTTCAGCCCAGGAAGTATGGAATTGACCGACGCCATCTATAAAAATGGCGTTCCGTCGGTGCTTATTTCCGGCACCATTTCATAAGATTGCCAATCTGATTACACAGCACAAATGGCCAAGAAAATGTGTCATCTGTGCGGATTGGCGAATGTGTTCGAGGGGAAATGATGAGCAACGCTGTTGATCTGGGACGCGCACGCACTATACGCTGATTGGCTGAACTGCTGCAGTCAGAGCAACAGCTGGACAACCAAACTCGTGCAGGAGCTGTCATCAAGCTCTAAGTAGCAGTTCTTATTTTACAGGCCCTCTTGAAAACATCGAACAGTTGCGTCAGACAAAGAGCAAAATAATGAAGGATTACCGAATACATTTTCTTTTGTTTTCGCTTTATTTGGCAAGAAAAAAATGCGCACTTTTCAATTGGTGTCTATGCAGCTCGCACGTTTTTGGCCACAAAATTGCATCCTTGGGAAACGCGGAAGCAGGAAGCAAACATGCTAACTGGCTGAAGCAAAGGTACTTCCTCGTTCTCTCTGGTTCTATTATATATCTCTATGGTGTGTGTGTGTGTATTCATTACCCATATTATCTGCAAATAAAATTAAATTTCTTATCATCTGAGACAACACTGCATGGAGTTAGATGACAAGATATTGATTTTAATTTGTTTTTTTATCAGGCTAATCTATCTCTCTCTTTAGTATTTTAATTGTATAAAGCTCTACATAACTATTATGAGCATAATAACCTTCACACAAACATAATGCCTACCACAAAAGCAACAAATTCCTGTAAATGTTTACGGTGATTATGTTTGTGGGAAGTTGTTTATTATGTTGTGCATTTGTGGAAGGTAACTGGCATTACTGTGTGTTGGTGGGGAAATTCCTTATCTTTGTCGGATTATTACATTAAAAGCTGCAAACTTCCATTAAGGCTGTGGTTTGTTACATTAGTAAGATATCATAACCTTTGCAGGTGCAACTGTGCTCCTCTTCTTTCTCTGTTCCGATCTCCAGGATTCATGCATTAATGATGCCCAGGCCCCACAATATTGACAACCATCAAATGCAGTGGAAAAAAAAAAGTGTGGGAAAACTCAATTGTCAGACAAGACTAGTTTCTCAGTCGAATATGGTCTAACTTGACTCAGTATTGTCACAAGAGAAGCGTCTTGATTAATAAACCATGGATTAATTACTTCTTCTGATGAAATACAATTCGATGCAGCATGCTGAGGACTTCAATGCCAAAAGCTCAGATCTCACAAAGATAATGGACCATACAAAATAAAGGCACTCAATTCAGTAGACAATACATGCATGCCAATATACAGCCGATAAAGGAAATAAATAAAAAAAAAAAAAGTTAAGGAGATTGATTGAGTAGTGTCAGTAATAAATGCAATCAAAGTTATTTTATCAAGCTGTCCAACTACCTCTGAACAATAAGTAAAATTAAAATCACCCATAAAACTAATATTCAATAGCAAATATCTGCAGGCATCATCCGACTGTGGGAATCCTGTTGACTAGGAAGCTCAATCTAGACGGCCTATCAGGAAATGAATATCTGGATCTGAGAAAATCCAATAATTGATCTGAATAATTCTATTCACACTCATGACATTATACATTTACTGTGGGTTTCATCAGCCTGAAAATCACTGCTTTTGCTCATTTGGACATTACTGAAATAAATCTTCGGCAGTTCACTTGAATGGTGGTTCTTTTGTGATTCCATTAAAACAAGAAGGGCAACCTATCCAAAGCCTGACAAAGGGCCCATAGCATGGCTAATCAATTCCACCAAGCTGTTGACATAATGAGGAGATTGCATCCAGCAAGAGACTGGTCATTAGTTAATGAAATGGATGGAGGTTAATACAATGAGTTGTGAAAGAGTGTACACACTTCCTGTTAGTAGAGCAAACATACTGTAGATAATAGGATCCACAGCGTAGCATTGACAGCCAATTCATCCAGTTTTGCAGGGATTATTTTCCTGAATTTGCAGTAAAAATATGGGAAGTTCAATTTTTTAATGCAGCAAATTCTTGAAAATAACTGAAATTCAATTCATGAACTGGAAATCTTTATAAGTTAATAAATTGTTGCACAATCCATCATCAAATATTCTGCATTTGTGTCCCTTTGTAAAAATGTTTGCTTAAAAGACAAAAGATGCAATGCATTCAAGAAATCTTTTGCTCGCTACCTCCGTGCTACCTTCCATCTCACTGATCTGAGACATTCACCCCATTTTTTCTTCAAGAGATCATTGCCATTTCTTTTTTAACTTCAGCATCAAGTTTCTGGGTCATTCTCTGAACTGCTACTGAATCCAACATCTTGTTGCATTTGCTTTTGATAAAAACCAACTTTTGGTCTGAAACCACACAGAATAATTCTTGATCAACATATTTTAAAAGTTGACATTTATTTTAAAAAGCAATACCACGTTTCAGAGAGGTCTAACAGCATGTAAATTTATGGGTGCGGACAGTTTACAGGTCACTGTCACAGTCTCACATGCAAAGGAATAAAATGCTATTTACTTCCAACTCCATCACTATGATGAGCAGCTCCTATGACATGGTTTTGTTGAAAGCAGGACTTATCATGCAGACATCATTGTTGTATCAGAGTAAAGGTATTCTATAAGAAACTCAGACCATAAGCCATTGCAATATCAACCAAATGTGTCTGTGCCAGATAATATGCTGAATTGTGAAGTCAGAATGATCTAACTCCAGACATAAGGAACACGTTTATGCACTTACAACTTGAGAATCTGAAAATCTTAATGTGAAGGAAATTCTTGTGATTGATCATCTCATGCCACTTGAGAATATTTGGGATAAACTCACAGGGGAGCATAAGACAGCTCTTAATATAGGAGTTTGCAACAGCCAGCTTCAGACGGTATTGCAAATACAATGCTCTTTGAGAGTTTAAAACAAGCTTGTAATGTTGGGGAGGTGAAACGTTTATGATGGGTGACTTCAATTACCCTGCTAGGTAAATGGCAAAAGTACAAGCAAAAATTGAGCATGAAATTTAGGTGTTATGAATGACTTTTTTGGTGCAGTATGTCAGTATGTCAGCAAGGAAGAAAACAATTTTAGATTTAGTGCTCTGTAATAACCCTGACAGAATTTGCAACATAGAGGTAATGGAGCCTAAAAGCTCTATTGATCATTCCAGTTATTTTTGATGTATCTTGGAAAATTGAGTAGGGCCCGTTAAAACTAAAATAGCAAATTTTACGTATTTAAACTTTAACAGGGCGCGCACATACATACAGTGGGGAAAATAAGTATTGAACGTGTCAACATTTTTTCTCAGTAAATATATATCTAATGGGGCTATTGACATGAAATTTTCACCAGATGTCGATAACAACCCAAGTAATCCACACATACAAAGAAATAACAGCAAATAAGTCTATTAATTATGCGTAATAAAGTGGAATGACACAGTGAATGAGTATTGAACACATGAAAAAGGTGCAAAAAGGCAAGGAAAGCCAAGAAACCAGCTGAAATTTGCTAGTATTTAGAAAGCAATCCTGCCCCCTATCAATGCAAATTAATATCAGCTGGTTAAGTCCTAATTGATGGCCTATAAAAAGGTTTCTCAATGCTAAGGTGTCACACAAGAAGCATCTCATGTTGGGTAAAAGCAAAACGCTCTCTCAAGACCTTTGCAACCTTAATGTTGCAAAACATACTGATGGCATTGGTTACAGACATATTTCTAAACTTCTGAATGTTCCAGTGAGCACCGTTGTGGCCATAATCCGAAGTGAAAAGAATATCATTTCACCATAAACCAGCCAGGACAAGATTTCTGACAGAAGAGTCAAAAGAATAAGCAGAAGAGTTGTCCATGACCCAAGGACCACTTGCAAAGAGCTTTAGAAAGACCTGGAATTAGCAGATACAGTTGTTTCAAAGAAAACAATAAATAATGCACTCAACCACCATGGCCTCTATGCACGCTCACCGCGCAAGACTCCATTGTTGAAGAAAAAGCATGTCGAAGCTCGTTTAAAGTTTGTTGCACAACATTTGGACAAGCCTATGAAATACTGGGAGAATATAGTCTGGTCAGATGAGACCAAAATTGAACTCTTTGGATGTCATAGCACACACCATGTTTGGAGGACAAACAGCACTGCACATCATCCCCAAAACACCACACCAGCAGTGAAGTTTGGAGGTGCGAACATCATAGTGTGGGGTTATTTTTCAGAATATGGTACTGGCAGACTTCATATAATTGAAGGAAGGATGAATGGAGAAATGTACCGAGACATTCTTGATAAGAATCTGCTGCCATCTGCCAGGATGCTGAAGATGAAATGAGGGCAGACATTTCAGCAAGACAATGATCCCAGACACACAGCCAAGGAAACTCTCAATTGGTTTGAGAATAAAGCTGCTAGAATGGCCCAGTCAATCATCTGGCTTAAATCCAATTGAAAATCTTTGGAAAGAACTCAAGATCAGAGTTCATAGAAGAGGCCCCAGAACCTTCAACATTTGATGACAGTTTGTGTGGGAGAATGGGCCAAATTACACCTGAGCAATGCATGCGACTAGTTTCCCCATACAGGATGCGTCTTGAAGCTGACATTACCAACTAAGGCTTTTTAAATAAGTATTTAACAAATTTCAGTTAGAGTTTTCAATACTTTTACCCTGTGTCATTCCACTTTATTACACATAACTTAATTTATTTGTTTTGATTTCTTTGTATATGTGGATTGCTTGGGTTGTTACCGACATCTGGTGAAAATTTCCTGTCAATAGCCCCATTAGGAATCTATTAACTGAGAAACATGTTGACACGTTCAGTACTTATTTTCCCCTCTGTATATACTCATGACAAATTGGATGTAACACTTTGATTGCAAAACATAGGATTCAGTTTTTCTGCACGTGCTACATCTTACGATGCGCACACAGACTGATCGCTCTTCCTATACCTATTTTCCTCCGCCTCAAAGGATTCAGTGGTGTTTTTCCACAAACTCTGCACACAACTGGGCAGAGAGACTATTATTAACTTGTCTCCGCAGATGTAGACACCAGTGGGCAAGAGCTGCTCTATTTATGCACACAGTTACATTATCCTATCAGTAGGTCATACACAGGAAACGGTTATTGAATATTCATGAGGAAGCGGCGCCTGCAAGCGATTTAGAATATGGACGAGTGAAGTCCCATCACTCTTTCCCAGGAATTGCATGAATTAAACTCCTCAGCCAAGCCTGATGCGCAAACTGCCTAATATACTTGCCCATAGTATCTGTCCAGCAGTTAATAAAAATCTCTTGCAACAGAAAAAAATCAGTTTCCTTTGTTTCAACTAGTTCAGCTATAATACGTAGTTCAAAGGTATCCCAATTTAGTAGTGAAAATTGATGACATGTCATTCCACTGTCAACTGTAGTCATCAGATATTAAAAACGCACAATACCCTACCATTGATTAATGCGTAGATTCGTCCCTTGTAGAATTCAGTGGTCTCTTAATCGCACTGAAATCTCACACTGAAATGCCGTGAATTTAGTGATTACTCAGGTTTAGCTACATAAGGCACAGTTATAATTCATGCCCGCGTGAAACTTTCCTGGTAATTATGGTAATTATTATGGTGGACAAGTGTTTTTATCCAATTCCAGACAGTATTAACTTCCCATGGTAATTGAAAGTCATCGATTGGACCCAAAGTAAAGAATTTAAAACCTTGCATAGCAGCAAGTTAGGTTGCATCCTCTCAAAATTGTGCATCTGAATGATGCGAATGCATTGAGAAACTTCGTAAAAAGCAACCTAGAAGTGCTCAGGTTACATTTACAACATGGAAATGTGATATGGACATACAATGGGAGTCAGTCAGAATGGAACCAGACTGGAGAGTTCCTGGAGCCTGACAGCACTGATTCTCTGAAGGAGGAAGTCAATGATGGAGAGTCTTTCTCCAGATGTGTTGATACCTGTTGTTGTGTGCAGTATATGTTACTTACAGCTAGATAGCCAGCTAGCTAGCTTGCTATTTTTAATTTTCTGTTTACCACCATTGTCACAGCTTGTTTGTCACTTTGTCATAATCAGTAACCTATCCTTTGCTAATAATACTGAATGTAGTGGCATGTTTCCCAATGTGGTGATCTGTTTTCAAATTTATACCACCTTCAAGGAAATAGAATGACAAGATTTTTGCAAGTTAAAAATTCGGACAGTTCAAGGACTTCGGTAAACTCCAGCTACATTCATTGTACCGATTCTGTTCAATCTAGGGTTGCATAATGCCCCCTGTTTCCTGGTTGCAGAATGTTTGTTTTGTAAAAAAAATAAATAAAGAAATAAATAAAGTATGTTTGGTCACACTTTAGATGAAGTGTTGCTCATAAAGGCTTTATACAGCATGTATAATGCCTTCATAAATGAGACTATATTTTGTATTTTAGATACACAGTAATTAGCCCAATTATACTTTGCTTTGCAAAAAAGTAAATTTTGCTACACCTTGTATTCTTTGAAATCCCTTAGAGCAATAAATAGAATTTAATCATAGAGGGAAAATTTTCAGAGCCTGAGTCCCAAAGAGCAAACAAACAAACATAATCATATCAGATTTGTTTTCTGAGGTAATTTATGTAATTATAATGAATCATTAAGTCATCACTGAGCAAGAACAACAAATATTTAATCAACTTTATTTTTTACAGTGCCCAATAATCCCTTTAATTGGGAGACTCTGTCTCCTTGTAGGCCATTAAAGAGGAAGCAATGCCCCATCTAGGAAGGTGACTTAGTCATCCGATTACCAATTGTACTGTCCCACACCAGAAATTCACACAGCAGCCATTACTCTACATTTTATTAGAAGGCACATGGCACTAATACACAAGGCAGGTTTGGGGGTTTCTGGGAAGAAATTAAAGGGGACCTTTTTTGCTATTTCTTCAAGTTATATACCTGGAGGTACAAAAGGGAGATTTATAAAGTTTGTAGCAAAATGAATAAATAAATAAACATAAAAATCCATCATTTCTTGGCAATTTGATTCCTGTCATTCCTATCCCTCTGAAACAGTCTGTTCTGAGTGGACGTCCCCAGCATGAAATTACCTCTGTTCTGACTTGCCCGCAAACAGAGCCACCGGCTCCCTGCATCAACAGAGAGCAATGATGTCAAAACCCCCCAGCTACTGGCAAGTCTCTAAAAATGGACGACTGAATAAGTAGCTGGCAAGCTAGCTGGCTATTAAACTACACAATGAGTGTGGAAAGGTAACTTCTGCAGGCGAAGCAAGGATGGTTGTATATTCATAGAGAAGTGCAAAACACATGCACACCATTAAAGTTTAACAACATGGGGAATTCAGTTGCTAACATTAAGAATGATTCGTGGCTAATATCCAGTAGCAACCGAGAAGTGACATTCCATTTATTGTGAATGGTGCGCTGCTCTTCCACAACTGAATTTTATGACATTGGTCGACCATTTTATCTGTTCCTATCAACATGTCTCTTATATTGCCTCTGGCTGAACTAACAGCAGTTTCCAAATTCACGGTTTAAATTCAAATAATGACTGAAAACATAATGCATGCATGCTAGCTCGCACAGTAGTTTTGAGAGTGGCACTTAGCGAGCTAGCGTGCTACCTTGATAACCAAGCCATAGAAATTTAACAAACATTACTCTTTGAATTTAGTTTAAGTACCAATAGAAATTGCCAACACCAAGGAAGCTACACATTCCCCTTGAAAATGAAACGAAGCCACCGCTTTGTATCTTCCAAAAAGCGTGAGAGGTCCCCTTCAAAATGGATTTTGTTGCCAGTCCTGCATTGCATTGACCCAGGTTATTTGTATAAAGCAGTCTATTAAAAGTTGATAGCTTATACATACAGGTTTTTGCCAATTGACAAAGGGATGTCACCTCTAACAAAAATACACTTGATTCCTCTTTCCTCAGAGGCAGGGTGTTGATGTTGTTATGTCTGCTGGTCCTTGCAACTGACAACACAGCTGTTAGTGAAGCGTAAAATGCCTGTGAAAAAAAAAGTGGCACACCATATCAAAAGTAGCTCTCAAGCCATGGATGGAGTATTCAGATGAGGGGCAGAATAATTCTCACAAGCCTGCATGTGATGTAGGAAGGGAAGCCACATCTGAATCTGGGACGACACATTCTCATCTCGACTCTTCATAAAGTGACACTACCTGATCAAGCATTGATGTTCGACGAAAAGGAGGCGTTTGGCGTCCTTATTTAATGTCAAGGGTTAGGGTTTGGGTTAAGGGTCATGGGTAGGGGGGTAGAGTACATTTTAAACTGGCGTCAAATAAGGATGCCAAAAGCCTCCTTTTGCATCGTATGTCGGCGCTTGGTCAGGTAGCGTCACTATTTGATGAGTCGGGATGAGACTGGGTTGTCTTACTTCACACTTTGTAGGTTGGTAGGCACTCATGATGCTGAAATTATGCGCACAAGCAATGGAAAACTGAGTTTTTCACATGTCGGTCCGTGTACTTTTTGGCCATTTGTTTTTCGTTTTGATTAAGGTAATGAAAAAACGGAGAATGAACTGATTTCCATTTTCCATTTTGATGTGGGCAAACAAAAAACGAGCCGTCTCCCAATTTTCGTTTGGAAATTGGAAATCAAAAAAAGGAAAACAAGTAACGACTCATTGATTTTCTATTAAATGATTACTAAATAAAAGTCGGGAAACGAAATACAGCGATTGTTCTTTTAATAGAGCTTGCTCTGACCTGACCCAGAAGCAAATTTTTTTTCCCAGTCTGCTAGTAATGGAGGAATCACTATTGACCAATCAGAGAGTAGTGATGTCAATATAAACAAGCACATGTGGAAGCAGCGTTGATGTCAACAAGCATTATGTTGCTAGCTAGCATCGTGCTGCTGTATGAAAAGATGTGCAAAATCCGTAACTTGCTGATTTCCGTTTTTATTGTACTGTTGTCACTTGTAATCATATGTTCTCGCCAGCAATGGCCAGATGTGGAAACAGTGATATGTCTGGCAATATATATGGCAATGGATGTGTGTGCTTCTCAGGAACACGGTTCCATTGTTTGACTTACGTTACAATAATTTTAGCTGGTTAGCTAGGTAGCTAGCTACTTTCCTACGCGCTTGCTTCCAGTTTATTAAACTTGACTAGATTGCCATCAGTAACCAGAAACTACCAGTTAAGTATTTACGTGGTTCGTAACGGCTTTATTAACTTTTTGTTATATCGGATTTGATCGTAATTACGGACTGCTTCTCAGTTTTCTGCACAAAAAGTGCAAGGAACAATTCGGCTGTTCAAGAAACGGGTAGCTATCACGATCAAGTCGGTAAGGGTAAACTGGATGCTTGAAACTTCAGTTCAATAACAACCAAATTGAGCAATGAATTTCGCAGGTCTTTTATTGTAGGAGCGTGATGTTAGCTAACAGTGGGATATGTCTTTCCAGTCCTCTCCTAGCTTACTCATATGCTGCCTGTGATTCGCCCACTAAATCTAGTAAGTGTGGCACACCGACAGGAGGCCGTCATGCTGTTACCGCTACAGTGAACTTGATACCGATAGCTACACATTTCTTGAACAGCCGAATTGTTCCCCGCATTTTTTTTTGTGCAGAAATGAAACTGAGAAATTAAATAAACTGGAGCAATTTTTATACAGCAGTTGTTCTTAATGTTCGCCAGCTTGCAGGAGAGCAGCTAATTAATGGAACGTGAGTCAAACAACAAAACCGAGTTTGGGAAAAGCCTGCAGGTGCATTTTCCGAGAAATATCACTTGTTTAGTGACATTACAGAACGATGAAAACAGAAATCATTCACCTATGGATTTCGCTCGTCTTTTTATGTTGCAGCACAATGCAAGCAACATAATGTACCTTTCCCTTTTCAGTGCAGCTCTGATATGTCTCAGGCAATGGATGTGTGTGCTTTTCATCAACACAGTTTTATTGTTTGACTCACGTTAAGTTAATTGGCTGGTTAGCTAGCTGCTCTCCTGCAAGCTGAACATTGTAGAACAACTTCTGTATAAAAACTGCATCAGTAGGGGCGCCCCGGTGGCTCATCGGTCTAAGTGCGCGTACCATAAAGGCTGTGTCCTTCCCGCAGCGACCTGGGTTTGATTCCAGCTCAGGTCATTTGCTGCATGTCTTCCCCCATTCTTCTCCCCAACCTTCCTGTCTCTCTACACTGTATAACTGTCAAATAAAGGAAAAATTCCCAAAAAAATAATCTCTAAAAAAAAACTGCTTCAGTTTATTGAATTTCTCAGTTTTCTGCACAAAAAACGTGGGGAACAATTCAGCTGTTCACGAAACGAGCAGCTATCACTATCAAGTTCATAGTAACAGTGACAGCATAACAGCCTCCAGTCTGTGTGCCGCACTGCGATTTAGTGGGTGAATCGCAGCATAAAAGTAAGCTGGGAGAAGACTAGAAAGACATATCCTACTGTAAGCATCACGCTGCTACAATAGAAATACCTGGGGGGTGCATGACAAAGCTGGCAATGTGATAAGGCCTGTCTTCAGCACTTAGTTAAACCAGAAACCTCTTTAAATCTGGAAGGTGGACTAAAGTAAAAGGAGCTGCTCCGAGTTTTACTTAAGCTGAAAGTCAGGCTTAGTCACAAAGCCAGCTTTGTAGAACGCCCCCTGCGAAATCCATTGCTCTGTTTTGGTTGTAATTGAACAGAAGTTTCAAGCATCCAGTTTGCCATTACCGACTTGATTGCAATAGCTACCTGTTTCCTGAATAGCCGAAGTGTTCCTTGCACTTTTTGTGCAGAAAACTGAGAAACAGTTCGTAATTACAATTGACTCCAATATAACACAAAGTTAATAAAGCCATTACGAACCATGTAAATACTTGAATGGTAGTTTCTGGTTACCGATGGCAATCTATTCAAGTTTAATAAACTGGAAGCAAGTTTTATACAGCGGTTGTTCGTGATGTTGGCCAGCGCGTAAGAAAGTAGCTAGCTACCTAGCTAACCAGCTAAAATTAACATAACGTGAGTCAAACAATGGAACCGTGTTCCTGAGAAGCACACACATCCATTGCCCGAGACATATCACAGTTTCCACATCTGGCCATTGCTGGCAAGAACATATGATTACAAGTGACAACAGTACAATAAAAACTGAAATCAGCAAGCTATGGATTTTGCACATCGTTTTATGTAGCAGCAGGATGCTAGTTCGCAACATAATGCTTGTTGACATCAATGCTGCTTCCACGTGTGCTTGTTTATATTGACGTCACTCCTTTCTAATTGGTCAATAGTGATTCCTCCATCACTAGCAGACTGGGAAAAAAAAATTTGCCTCCGGGTCACGTCAGAGCAAGCTTTATTAAAAGAATATTGGCTGTATTTCATTTCCCGACTTTTGTTTAGTAATCTTTTAATAAAAAATCAGATAAAGACTCGTTTTCCGTTTTTCAATTTCCAATTTCCAAAAGAAAATCAGGAGACAGCTCATTTTTTGTTTGCCCACATCAAAGCAAAAAACGGAAATCAGTTCGTTCTCCGTTTTTTCATTACCTTAATCAAAACAAAAACGAATGGCCAAAAAGTACACGGACCTATGTCCCCTTGGAAGTTGAAATTCTGGGTCCACAGTTCATTTTATTGCCTTCCAAGTCTTATTTTTAGATTTTTAGTTTGTCAGTATCGAAGCATTTTTCACAAGTGGGGAAAAAACTGAACTCATCTCTGTCATAAAAATTTTACTGTGTTGAGGATAGGCTGTCCAGGCAAGTGAAGACAACAAAGTCTGTCTAAAGTGCAAAATATTAGGGACTGAGCTTTCTTTACCTTCAAGACCTAAGACAGATTGATTGATGGTCGGTTGGATGAAATATAACCATGGGGAAAAAGAGAGGCATAGGCTGTGATTATTTTCACAAAGCACACTTTTTAAAATAAATTCAAAACCCTCACCATTGCTGATTAAGATAAGTTGTGCTTTTAAAACTTAAAAATGCTGACTGTTGTGGCAGCTTAATAAAAGTCTTAATTGAAGCAATATGGGGAAATGGATTTCCAGTCACTTCTGGGAAAATCAAAAGACGGTGCTCCCAAGGGAAGATATGGCACACATTTGTATCTACAATTTAAAATTGCATTTGTCTGGCATAGATGCATTTACATCAGATTTATGATTTTATGGATGTGATGTCGATGTAAAAAGCTTTTCTATAAAATTAAAAAGTCAGCTGTGCAGAAAGCAATGCAGAACCCACCGCTGATGATCCGTCACAAAAAAAAAAAATCGGAGGTTTTTTTTTGTTAATTTGTTTTGGACACACAAGAAGAATAGTTTGTTTTCAGTAAGGATAAAATAAATAGGAAATAAATAAATAAAAATAAATAAATAAAAAATAATCACTTTTATTCATCTTGAACTGCTCCACAGAAAACAACAGGAAATCAACGTTTCCTGCATGAAAATTATTAGTCCTCCTGGTGGGACATGTCAGGGCATAGCAGGGGATGTTATTTCATGACCCAACATTTATTCATTTTGAGCTCATGGTGGGCCATTTATTGTCGGGCACCAAGGGTAAATATAACTATGAGATGTGCCTTCAAATGAGAAAGATATTTTCTTTCAATTTGAAAAGAGTGTGGTGAGACAGAATGGCTTAACTGCCTGGAAGGATAGATAGAAAGAGACAGACAGACAGACAGACAGACAGACAGACAGACGGATAGGTAGACAGATAGATAGATAGATAGATAGAGCAAGGACATAAGCTGCAGTTGCCTGTGCGATGGAATGACAGTGCAGGTAGTTTTCATCTCTTAAGGTGAACCTCAGTCTTATCACCAATCTTCACACATAGTTTATAGAGCATCTTAGCAGGATCATAATTCTGAAGGATGATTCATTGGGCCTCATGCAGCAACATTTTTTTTTAATTTCTTACATTTTCTCCTATTTTTTCAGAGAAAAAATGAAAGAAGTCAGTTCCAGATGCACCATCCAAATCGACACTTGCCCATGTGCGCTGAATGATGAATCCCATTTTGATCATAAACTGGAGGCACGTGACCGATGATTTGGAATTAGCGTAGGTAATGCCCCCTACACACTATACAAGGGCAGGTGTTGTGCTGTGTGCAAATAGCCGACTATGGCACAACAAGTGAAGAGCTGCCACCGAAAAATGGTTGCAAGAAGAAGAACTTAAAGGGGAACTCACGGATAATGCATAATGCTATTTTATACAAACATAATTTGCAAATAAATGTTGTAAAATACAAAAATGTGGAATTTTTGTTTTCAAAGAAGACAAATGAGGTTTGATATTTGTCGTCTGCTACAACGGTTTAATGAATGCGCTGTTATTGTGTTGATAGTGTGATTATCCTCAGTCCATTATTTGATCACAAATGATCATTCAATACGGCCCATTGGCTAGTTGCACAAAATGATGTTGAGTACTTTCTGAAATACGCAGGGTTGCCTCAGTATTAAAAGTGTTCAGAAAAGAAACATGAATTTGATTCCAATATGGGTCTTAAAATTAGTGTAATCACTCATCTATCAGACGATGTAGCCCAAACTTTGTGCAAAATTCTATTTTTTGTTTAAATCCGGGGTGAAAGTGGGGTAGTTTTTTTTCGCATTGAATAATGCAGGTGCGTGAATTATGCGTCACGTTGCTCACGATTCATCAGCCAATGATATCAGGATCTGTCATATGTCAATCAAATGGCTACCGTCGTTGCGATATAAACATCTGAGAAAAACTGGGAAGCTTTGATAGCAAGTAGTGGTTTTTGCTGGAGTAAGTGGTTTCGAGTTTTAGTGAGCGGTTTCGTGGGTTGTAGAGAGTTAGTATCTAGTGTCCAGTTGCAAAAGAGTGAGTGAGGGACATGTTTGGGTGAGTGAGTGAGTGGTGAGATTGTGAGTTAGCATGTGTGTGAGTGTTAGTGGCGTTAGTAGCGGTAGCTAGGTAGCCTGGCATACGTGAGCTAGTGTAACCGAGGGTTACGAGTTCGTCGGACGTGCAGTTTCATGGTAAAAATAAGGAAACGAGGAGACGGAGTTGGGGTTACATCAGCCACAATTCTGCGGTCATTTATTTTCTGCCTTCTACAAAGACTCTCTTCTTCTCCCCTTTTTCATTCATTTCCAGCCAACACCAAAACCCTGTCCTATGGCGGGTTCTCGTTTCTACATTGTCACGTGGCATACATTAAACAAAATAACAAAAATGAAAACATGAACACCAATGCATGGACAAGTTAGAATAACCCCATAACAATCACAGCCACATAAAGTGCAAAAATTGTGACCTTTACCAAAAATTTCGGCGTAGACCAACAAATTCTGAAATTCAAAAAAAAAAAGAAATAATAAATTCATGCCAACATTTTTTTTTTTAACATATAGCGAACAGTTCCCTTTTTTTTCAGAACAAAACAAAATTCTGCAAGTGCGCAGGCTGATGTACCACCCGTCCACCCCGGGTCCGCCCCAGTCGAGTCCCTACTGCACCCTCATTTAATTCTGTGTCCCCCCGCCAGTGTGCTGCGGCCCTTCCATGATGGGGAGACACGGGGGGCCTGTGACGCCCCTGATAAAGGTGACGCAGGGGAGGAGAAAGGGCTACCTGAAGTGACCGATGTGGGCAGAGGTAGGGTGTACGGCTTCAGCCTATCATGGTGTACCACCTGGTACCGTTCTGTTGGGTCTAGATCATTTTCAGAGCGATATGTTAGTGCAGCTTCCCCCCCCCGGAGACAAGTACCTGCACTACCCGGTACGGACCCTTCCAGTGTGGTGCAAGTTTAGTACGGTTCTCAGTGGGATTGTTAAGCCACACCAATGCCCCTTCCCCATAGGCACTGTGTCGAACATTTCTGTCATGGTACAACTTCTGCCTCTCATTTGACTCTGCGGAATTAAGTCTGGCAGCACTGAAAGCTAATTTCAGCCTTTCCACCATGTCGGACGACATACTCTGGCAGAGACCCGCCGCCCCAAGAATCCTGCATGCAAGGCGGCACCAACACATCCGCCGGCCCCCGTGCTTCACGCCCATGCATAAGGTAGTATGGGGTAAACCGCGTACTCGCATGCATAGTCGTATTGTAAGCAAAAGCGACCTGCTTAACATAATTGTCCCACTCACCCCCTTGGGCAAGCAGCATTTTTGCCAGCTGATCAATCAAAGTTCTATTGTGGCGCTCCACCATGCCATCCGACTTGGGGTTGTAGGCTGTGGTGCGAGTTTTCTTTATGCCCAGCCACTGGCAAAGACACTGAATCACTTCCGCCTCAAATTGGCGGCCTTGGTCGCTATGCAGCGCCTCGGTACCCCATGCACCAGCACATAATCAAACAAACAGGCAACGCGCAACGAGGTGAGCTGTTTGGTTGGGAAGGGCGTACACATTCACAAATTTAGAAAAGTAGTCCTCCACAACCAAAACATACCTGTTCCCCTGGGATGTGACAGGTAATTCCAAAATGTCAGCGGCCACCCGTTCTAATAGACAATCCACCGGAGAGGCCCCCATTGGAGCCCACTGCCTGAGGACTGGAGCCCTGCGAGTCTGACACGCCCTGCATTGTTCACACCATCACTTAATGTCGCGCAACATGAAGGGCCAGTAGCAGGTCTGCCTGGCTTTTTCCCAGACACGCTCCGCAGCAAAATGTGCCGCCGCAGGCCCTTTGTGTAGCTGGTGAAGGAGCTCGGGCACCACTGTGGATGGAATCACTACCTGAGTTTGCCTCCCCACAGCCGGGGAACCGAGCACTGTCCAACACAACAGCCCCTCAATGACCGACAGGCGATTGAATTCGGTACCTAGCTTTCTAAGGTAGGCGGACGCGCCCCTCAGCTGTCTACGGGGTGGTTTTTCCATGCCTTGCTCCACCCAAGCCAACACCACCCCAATGTCGGGGTCCTCCTGCTGCAGTGCCCACAGCTCAGAGTTACTGCCGCAAAGGGAGTAGGCAGGCGGCTCAGTAGTGGGTGCCTCTTCCCGAGATGGGGAGGGGTCTACGGAGCCTACCATATGCAGATTAGTGGGGCCATCAGAAACAGGCCGGCGTGAAAGCGCATCGGCATTTTTATGGCGGGCACCATCCTTGTGTGCAATGTCCCAATTGAATAGCTCAAGTTCCAAAATCCACTGTCCCCTGCGCCCTGTAGGGTCCTTATCAATGGCCATATTCCTGAGGCCCAGTAGGGGGCGATGGTCGGTAATGATTGTGAACACCGAAAGCCCCCATAATGCTTAAACTCCCGCACGGCCCACACTATGGCCCATAATTCTCTGTCGAACGTAGACTATCGTTTCTGTGCATGAGTGAGCGCCTGGCTAGCGTACGCTATAACCCTTTCCCCGCCATCTGCGTCCTGAGCTAACACCGCCCCCACCGACTCTTGGGATGCATCTGTGTAGATTTTAAAGGGGAGATTAAAGTTTGGCAACGTCACTATCGGCGAGGAGGTCAGCACCTGCTTCAGGTAAGCAAACACGGCATCGCACTCATCCGTCCACTCGAACGGCACATTTTTCCCCACTAAACGATTTAGCGGAGCTGCTTGCTGTGAAAAGTTTCTCACAAAACGTCTGTAGTACGAACACAGGCCCACAAAAGCCCTAACTTTAGATGGGCTGCGGGGAGTTGGCCATGACCTCACTTCATCAGTGTTCCGCGGGTCCGGCTGAAGGCCCTGCCTAGAGACCACATGCCCCAGAAACACCACGTGGTCCCTGGCGAGATGGCATTTATCCGGATTAAGCCTCAGGCCAGCCGTCTGAATACGAGTTAAAACCTCTTCCAAGTGTGAGAGGTGATCGTCAAATGTGCGGCTTTAAATTAGTATGTCATCTAAGTAAACCATACAGATATGCCATGGCAGGCCCCTCAGGACCAGCTCCATCATGCGTTGGAAGGTGGCGGGGGAATTAGTCAGGCCCATTGGCATGGCCCGCCACTGGTACAAACCCTTGTGGTAAAGGCCGTTTTTTCTCGGTCTTCCTCCGCCACCTCCACTTGCCAGTAGCCGTTAGAAAAATCAAGGGTGCTGAACCATGCTGAACCTGCCAGGACATCCAAGCTGTCGTCCACCCTGGGAAGGGGGTGTGAATCCTTAATCGTCACTGAATTAAGGCGGCGATAATCAATGCACAAATCTCCACTGCCCCCCTTTCTTCCTAACCAGCACAACTGGGGCTGCCCAAGGGCTGCAGCTCTCCTCCACCAGCCCATCTGCCAGTAATGCATCTACTTGACAATCAATTTCCGCCCTTTTCTCTGGGGATGCGCGATAAGCGTGCTATTTCAGAGGGGGATGGTCACCTGTCCGAATACTGTGTTAAACTAAGGTGCATTTACCTATATTCCTGCCAGAGAGGTTGAATACCCCGCTGAACCTCTGTAGCAAACCCGACAGCTCCGCCCTCTGCTCCGGTGTGATTGGGGAGTCGTCCAGGGCGACTAGGACTGTAGCGGATGTAAGTGGTGCAGTGTTTGTGTCAGGGGAGTGGAGAAGCGCCGCGACATCACCCTCCCCAACCGGAAAAAATGCCCCCAGGTGCAGGTCCTGGTTAAGCTGGACAGCATTCCCTGTAGGATTAAGCACACGCACGACTGAACAGCCATTTTGAACCCTCGCTACAGTGTGTGCTACCACAAGCCCAGTCGTCTCAGGAATGTTAGGCTTCAAATACCCCTCAAAATCTGCAGTAGACCTGCCAGACCCAGCAGAATGAGAAACACTTACTGGGACCAGCGCCTCACTCAGGGGGGTATGGTTATGACCCCGGTTGGGGACACGTTGCAACATTCTGGTATAAATTCCGCGCCGCAAAGCAAAGGTACGGTAATATTCTGTAACTGCAACACCCCCCCGCCTAAATCAAACAGTGCGCGGTTTCCGACTAGAAAATCAAACCCCAGTAGCATTATCTGTGTGGATTCTCTAAGCACATAGAATGTGTGTTGAAAACATGCAGGACCGAGGCGGAAGGTTATTGACATGGACCCCAAGGTATCTAAAATTTGTCCGTTCACGGCACGAGAATGCACAAAGTTTTTGCCCAGGGGCCTGTTCCTCAGAGCTGGAATCCACATTCTAAAATCTGAACTGATTAATGACACAAAAGCCCCTGAGTCTACTAGCATAGTAGTCTCCACGCCTTCTACTATCCCTCTAATGTATGATGTGGGATGCTTAGCACAGTCTACGCTAGTAGTGTTCCCTGAAGTGTCATGTTGAGTAGGGCCCTCATTTGGCAAAGCTGAGGTCCGGGCCTCGACACCAGCTACTGTTCGTTTCCCGAACAGCCCCAGTCCTGGTCCTGTTGCTGTGGCATGAAGTGCATGCCCCGCTTCCGTGGTCCCTCCTCCCGTCAGTCCTGCCACCCTGGGCTAGGGCTCCTACTTCTTTGAGGCTTAGGGGAGGGAGACCTCTGATAGCAGCCATGCCATTGCTCGTGCCCTTGTGGCGAGACCGGTTCCCTTTCCGGAGAGCACCCTCTATATTCATCACGGCGCATCTGCGACCTACACCCCAATTCCCCACACTGACAATTGCAACGCCTAGCTGTGGGTGACGGGGGGCCCCTGCTGTTTCACACGGAATTCCAGGCCCTCAGCCGGTTTTCATTGTACAGTTCTTTCATTTCCATCCTCATACAACACATTTCCTCTGACAGTTTGTTCACAGCTTTCTGCAAACCATCAGTAACAGACACTGATTGTACAGCGGAAGTATCTCTCATTAAGTGGGAACCTGCGTAGGAACTCGCAGTGTCTCTTTGCAGCGCCACCCTGGCATTTTCACACCACTCAGCGACCGTCAGTGCCTCGTCCAAGTCAGTAGCCCCCTGTTCGAGGCACTTAGCTTTTAATACTGGATCCAGTCCGGCGAGGAACCGGTAAAACATTTCCTCTCTCTGGGCGACGGCGCCGTATTCGGGGAACGCTTCCCCTACCAGCCTGCTAACGTCCGCGGCATATACTTCCAGGCTCTCACCCGGTGCACGCACACGAGCCGACAGGCTGTTCCTGAAACGGTCCATTAATTGTCTCTGGCCGAACGCGCCGCCGAGCCTGTCTTTCACAGACCTATAGTCAGATTTGACTGCATTCGGAAGACTATCCCACAGAAGAAACGCGGCCTTGCACGAACAAGTAGGAAGAATTCTTACAAGTTCGCCATCACAGTCACCGCCGCTTGCCACGGTAGCCGTAACAGCCACTTCTAGCTGTCTCACCCAGGTGGAGAAACTCTGGCCCCCGTCTCCGGTGAACGGTGCAGGCAGCTTGATTTTCACCTCCCCGTGTTGCGGACATTCGCTTAGCATTCTCGCACTTGGTTTAAGCCGGTCTTCTTGCCCGAACCACATGTTTCAGTGCTACCAAGCTAACCGCCTCACTGTACGTTAGCAGCTAATCTGGAGAAAATAAGTACAACGCAAATAACCACGGCGTAACCGCACAAAACACTCCGATACCGTTTCGCAAACCTAGTCACCGCTGCCACCAATGTAACCGAGCGTTATGAGTTCGTCGGGCGTGCAGTTTCACGGTAAAAATAAGGAAACGAGGAGACGGAGTTGGGGTTACATCAGCCACGATTCTGCGGTCATTTATTTTCTGCCTTCTCCAAAAACTCTCTTCTTCTCCCCTTTTTCATTCATTTTCAGCCAACACCAAAACCCCATCCTATGGCGGCCCTGGGGGTACACTCCACACGAAATCTCATTCCCATTGCAAACACAGAACAGTCTGCTACACTAGCATGGCTGGAGGAGGACCAAGGAGGTGTTTGCTTGGGTGTCCGTCCACCAAAACTACTTTGTTCAGCCTCCCTTCGGATGCAGGGATACGAGCCGGCTGGCTTGAATTCCTGCACTTCGATGAGAGCGGGCTGTCAGTGAGATCCAGGGTGTGTGGAAGGCACTTGACACAGTCCTTCTTCTCAAACTACGGGCAATACTCGGCTGGCTGGCGAAGGATCTAATCCTGAAGGATACAGCGCAGGGTTGCCAACTCTGATAAGACAAATAAGCCACCGCAACTTCAAAAAGAAGCCCAAAACAAGCCCAATATAAATTAGACGATACTAAGACGGTGTAGACCTGGAATGGAATCTCTTTCATTTCGTTGAGCGAGGGGGCGGGGGGGAATTATCTTTCATTTAGTTGAAGGAGGGCAGGTTCTCTCACATTACTCATGAGGCTGTGAGCAGACAGAGTCAATCAATGAATGGGGGGAAATAGCAACCATAAATGTATAACAATTAGGTCGCTTGTTACACTTCTCTAACGAGCAACCATATTTTTAAAAACAAGCCCAAAAAAACCGCAACCCACGACCCATGATTTTTTGAAGCGACTTCAGGAAAAAAGAAGCCCAAAGTTGCGTATTAAAAGCGGACTTGGCAACTCTGATACAGCGGTCCCGACAGTGTACACTGTTGGGGCACCTTCTTCGAAAGTACCAGTAAGTTGCTAGCTAGGCTACTAACGTAGACATTTGCTCTTTTATAAACCAGTATCTTACACATTGTAAGTTTTAAGTTAGCTACTGCTAGTTTTACCAACGAAGCTAGCCTAACGTTACTCCCGGCTGAAAATTGTTCATTTCTTCAGATTTCATGATTCATAACCAGTGGTGTTGTGGTCGTTGGACGTGGGGATGCGGCGTCCTTGACGCACACACATACACCAAGCTGGACAACATCCAATCAAATTCCTTCGAAACACTGTGTCCCGCCCCAAACATTGAATATCCCGCCCGCTCGATAACACCCAATCAAATTTGTTTTCCTTACTCGTATAAACTCGCGCGGAATCTTGGGGAAACTCGTAGCAGGAGGTGGGACAAACAGGACAAATGGCCATTTCTGAACATCTTTAACGGTTTGCTTCTGTTACTTATTGGTCTATATTAGATGCTGAGCAGATGACAGGTATATCATCCCGGAAATGTGATTTTAGCTATCGCCGATATTCCCAGGATTTGGCTTAATTAACCACGAATGATGTTCGCAAGATTTGTCTCGATTTTCCGTGACTGATGTTTGTTCGTTGGCACTCTTAATGAGACATCAGCTGCTCCACCGAGAAACGAGAGGGTTTTTAACTAGCATCACATTTCCAGCCATTCTCACTGATGAGTGATGAACTGGCTTTAAGCGACTGACAACAAATATTAAAATATCTGATAATTAATGTGTAAATATTCCATAACGTTGAAATGCTGTTTCATAAATCTAACATGCGATTGACGCATATTTTAATATTGTCGATACTTCATTTACCTTCCCACTCGGCGTCAGTTGCACTCTCACGAACATCACTTCTGTAGCTATAGTTAGCTGAGCACATCTAAGAAAAACATAATGATGCCGCAGTACTAGGTGTAAATGACCTTTAACATGAGTAGAATATTATTTTATTCGTTGTTTTTATGTGTACTTAATTTAGTTTCTGAAAATGAGTAAAAGCCACGCTTTTATTTTATATATTGAGCAGACGTTATGTTTTGGTGCTTTTATTTTTTCGGACTTTACCGACAGCAGGAAAAATGTGTCTGCAGGCTAAAAAGTACGTTGCAGGCTGAAAGTGTGTCTTCAATGCTAAAAACGTAAACGAAATGCCCTCGCACCTGGCTAATAAGGGGCACAAGGTTGGTTTTCTGTTATTTTTTCATGCCATGTTACATGTCCGCGCGAGTTTAAATGCGCTGATATTTCATATACCGGCGTGTTGTTGTTAGCGGTAGCTACTGTTAGCGTCGGCCAAGCTGCCGTTTCGGTCCTATATTGAAGTGATGTGGAGCTGAGCTAACTCGTTGGTTGTCTCGTTAATACGACAGAACATATGATGTGTATTTTATGTGTGGTTTGCTAAGGTTAAAAACTGTTTATAGGATTAAAAGGAGACAGTTAAAATGTTTATTTCATGGCAATACAGCACTCCATTAGAGACTGTCTCATTAAAAATAGTATTAAAAAGAGGTACATTTACATGATTGTTTACATAATAAAAACAGTTAAAAAGGGTAATTTCTTGTGATTAAAAGTGAAGGTAACTGTATGTTTTCTTCTGTTTCTGTAAAGCTCTAACGGTGAATTCATACTGCACACGGTTCAAATAAAAGAGTATGGACCATCAGTTTGAGAGTTCGACCATCATTTAGCCGGGATGCTACAGTAAGAGCTTCACCTCATCAGCCCCACCGCACCACGGGTCAAGGACAATTGCAGAGGGACTCGATGTGATGGTCAAGGATTGTGGCACCTGCTCAACATGGAAGCATCAGTAAACTCACCTCCAGACGACAGAGACTCTGTTCAGACAACGGATAAGGACAATAAAGAGGAGGAACTTCGTCGCTCTGATCGTGCACGGAATCCTACGGAAAGGATGCTTGCATTCAATAAGGAGGAGGCCCACAAAAAGGAGAAAAGGTTAACTCACATTTACGAACAATGGAAGACACAGGCACGTAAGGCTAGAGAGCAGCAAAAAGAAAACATTCCTGAAAGTGACATTGCAGCTCTTATAGACACACTAGAAGAAGGAAAGGACAGTGTTATAAACATATATACGGAAATCAGAGCTCACATCACTCCATCCAATGAGACAAGGCGTCGTGTTAATGCCTGTGAGGCGGTGACAAGGGACATTGTGAGGATTGCCTTTGAAAGGATATCAGGCATTGATGGAGAATTTGATAGTGAAGCAGCAAGGCAACGACTGCATGAGCTTCTTAACAGGGACTATGCTTGTTCCATCTACGGATCCACAGCTTCACCTTTGAGTCGACACTCCAGTAAAGTTTCCAGTCAACACTCTGTCATAGTAGCAAAAAGAGCAGATGCTGCAGCAGACTTAGCTGCAAAGGAGGCAGAGTATGAAGTGTTATTGGAGGAGGGGAAACAAAAAGAAAAGATTCAACTCCTCGAAGAACAACAGAGGAGAGAACTTGAAGCTCAAAAAGCGTGAGTTGGAAAGATTAAAGGCAGAGAAGGACATTAGAGCTGCACGAGCAAGGTTCACAACATGATCAGGAAGTTATGCAGGAAGCAAGTGTTCATTCTGCTGATCAAAGGAGAACAAGGGAACAACAACGTGTGTATCCTGAACAACCTGTGTCTTCAACTCTCATCCAGCAGCCCACTAATGTCACAGTTGCATCATCAGTGGCAGCATCACCTGCACGGACAGATGTAAGTTATCTGGCTCAAGCAGTTCAAGCTAGCATAGCTCTGAACAGGCTCCCAATGCCAGAACCGTCTGTATTCACTGGTGACCCCATACAGTTTATTGAATGGAAGGCTTCCTTCATGTCGCTCATCGATAAAAAGAATATTGCCTCAGCTGACAAATTGAATTATCTGAAAAAATATGTAGCAGGTCCAGCACGAAAGACACTTGATGGCATATTTTATAGAAATGACGACGAAGCCTATAATGATGCATGGAACCGTCTCAACCAAAGGTACGGTCAGCCGTTTGTTATACAAAAGGCATTCAGAGAAAAACTAACAAACTGGCCAAGGATCCATCCAAGAGATGCTGAGGGACTCAGAGCATTTGCTGATTTCTTACACTCATGTCTAGAGGCCATGCCTTATGTTAAAGGTCTGGACATTTTGAATGATTGTGAAGAAAACCAGAAATTAGTTCAGAAGTTACCTGACTGGGCAGCGTCACAGTGGAACCGGAAGGTCACTCAAGTCATGAGAGATGATCAGGAGTTTCCCACCTTCCACGAGTTTGTCTTCTTCATCGTAACAGAGGCAGAGATTGCATGCAATCCTATCACTTCGTTCCACGCTCTCCACTCATCAGAGGCTAACTCATCGCATCATCTGAAAGAAAAGAAGTGTAAGTCCAGTGTTTATCACACACAAACAGTTACAGAGACTGAAAGTCAAGGACAGTTAAAAACAGGTTTAAAGCCACCATGCATGTTTTGTCAAGACAGCAAACATCATCTTCATCACTGCCCTGAGTTCAAAAAGAAAGCTTTGGAGGAACAAAGGAAATATGTGAAAGAAAAGAAACTTTGTTATGGCTGCCTGAGAACAGGCCATAATGTAAAGGACTGCCGTAATAGACATTCATGTGACATTTGCAAAAGAAGACATCCTACACTTCTCCATGACGACAACTACACTAAAGTCAAACTCACGTCAATCTCAAATCAAAGCACCACGGAGGAAACAGCTACTACATTGTCCCTCAGTGTGGGGACTGAGGAATCAGCCACCAACACTTCAATGATCGTGCCAGTATGGGTTTCCTCTGTCGGCAATCCAGGTACAGAAAGACTTGTTTATGCGCTGCTTGATACCCAAAGTGATACAGTCTTCATTGACCAAGAAGTTAGCAACAGTTTATAAGCCAAGACACATCCTGTAAGGTTAAAGCTAACAACAATGACAGGAAAGGATGCATTAATGCAAAGTCAAAGAGTGTCAGATCTGAGAGTGAGAGGTTACAGCTCTGCAATCCTCATCGATCTCCCCCTGCTTACACCAAGGATTGTATACCAGTGAATCGAACACACATTCCTACCTGTGAAACGGCAAGGCATTGGAATCATCTCATCAAAATAGCAGATGAAATCCCACCACAGCTGGAGTGTGAAGTCGGTCTGCTGATCGGCTATAATTGCTCAAGGGCACTGGCACCACGGCAGGTAATCCTGGGAGGAAACAGTGAGCCATATGCTGTTCGCACGGACCTCGGGTGGAGTATTGTGGGCTGTTCATCACCACACCATTACTCACCAAGCAACACCAATATGTGCCACAGAGTTTCTGTTCGAGAGCTTCCTCCAGTGACTCCAGCAGAGGCAATAAGGGTTCTCGAGTCTGACTTTAAGGATGCTAATAAGGATGGAAAGACAGTGTCTCAGGATGACATCCGCTTCCTGGATGTGTTAAAGGAAGGAATCAGGAGAAACATTCATGGACATTATGAGATGCCACTCCCCTTTAAAGAAAGACCCTATCTCCCTGACAACAAGCAACTAGCTATGGTAAGACTCCGTCACCTTGAAAGAAGGCTAGTGAAGGATGACAAGTACAAGGAACACTACATGAAGTTCATGAATGAAATCATTAAAAGGGGTGAGGCAGAAGAAGTTCATGACGAAGGAAAAGAAGGAGAGAAATGGTATATTCCCCACCACGGAGTCTACCACTCCAAAAGGCCTGACAAGCTCCGTGTGGTTTTTGATTGCTCGGCCAAGCACAGAGGAACAAGCTTGAATGACCATCTTCTGTCAGGCCCAGACCTGCTGAATAACCTGAACGGCGTGCTTCTCAGGTTCAGACAGCACCATGTCGCATTGATGTGCGACATCGAGAAGATGTTTCATCAGTTCTACGTGTATGAAGCTGATAGAGACTATCTACGTTTCCTATGGTGGAAAGATGGTGCCTTTAATACAGAGCCACAGGAGTTTCGAATGAAAGTGCATCTCTTTGGCGCGGCATCATCACTAGGATGCGCTAACTATGGACTGAAACAGCTCGCTAAAGACAATGAGAAAGAGTTTCCCCTTGCTTCACAGTTCATCATGAAAGACTTTTATGTTGATGACGGCGTCACTAGCATAGAAAATGTGGATGATGCTATTCAACTCGCACAAGAAGCACAGAAGCTCTGTTCTATGGGTGGAGTGAGACTGCACAAGTTTATGTGTAATAACAGAGCTGTGCTGGAGAGCATACCTCCGTCTGAGCGGGCTGCTGAAGTGAAGGCTCTGGACCTGGTCTTCAAGGATATGACTTTAGAGAGAGCCTTGGGAATCCACTGGCACATTGAATCAGACACCTTCAGATTTCGTGTCTGCCTAAAAGACCAGCCAGCAACGCGACGTGGGATACTGTCTACAGTTGCCTCCCTTTTTGACCCACTGGGGTTTGTAGCCCCTTTCCTGCTCACCGGAAAAAGAGTGCTCCAGGAAATGTGTAGACACAGTACAGGCTGGGATGACCCCTTCCCAGTGAACTGCAACCAGTGTGGGAGCGCTGGAAGAATGATCTTGCAAACTTGGAGAAAGTCACCTTACCACGCTGCTATGCGCCCCCTGGTTTTGGGCAAGTGGTGAGAAAGGAGCTACACCACTTCTCTGACGCAAGTACATGTGGTTATGGACAGTGTTCATATTTGAGACAGGTGAACAGAGATGGAAGTGTGCATTGCGCTCTGCTTATGGGAAAGTCCAGAGTAGCTCCAATCAAGGTCACGACAATTCCTCAGCTAGAACTGGCAGCCGCTGTTGTTTCAGTCACCGCAAGCAACACTTTGAAGGAGGAGCTTGGTTTAACAGATGTCGTTGAACATTTCTGGACTGATTCGAAAGTGGTCTTGGGATATGTCAACAATGAGGCACGTCGTTTTCACACTTTTGTGTCAAATCGGATACAGAAAATACATCTCAGCTCTTCTCCTCAGCAGTGGAGATATGTCTCAACCACTGATAACCCGGCGGACCTCGCATCTAGAGGCTCAAGTGCAAGTGAGATTCTCACATCAAGCTGGTTCACGGGACCTCAGTTTTTGCGGGAGAAAGAGATACCTCCAGCTGCAAATGTTTGTGCAGAAATACAGATTGGAGATCCTGAAGTCAAGAGGATTCAGACTCTAAACACACAGACACGGGAACAGTTAAGTCTCTCAGACCGCTTGTCAAAGTTTTCTTCATGGTCAAAAGCAATCCAGGCTGTCGCTCGTCTCATTCGTCATGTCAGGAAGGATAAGTCAACAGACCACAGCACTGTACAAGAACGAGAAGACGCGCGCTGCATCATCATAAGAGACTTACAGAGACAAGCGTATCCAGAGGAGATAAAGTTGCTCAGTAAGGTAACTCAACTTCCTTCTCACAGTAAATTGTTTCAGATGGATGCTTTTCTTGATCAAGATGGACTCCTCAAGGTGGGAGGAAGACTGAAAAATGCATCACTCCCTACCTCACTGAAGCATCCAATCATCATACCAAAGAATCATCACATCACAAAAGCAATAATTGCTCACTGTCACAAGAAAGTCCAACATCAGGGAAAAGGCTTGACTATTAATCAGATCAGATCAGATGGATTCTGGATTCCAGGAATCAACAGAGCTGTGGCAACACATTTGCATCAGTGTGTTACATGTCGGAAACTCAGAAGGTTCACGGAGGACCAGAGAATGGCAGATTTGCCGCCTGAGCGTGTGGATCCATCACCACCTTTCACCTATTGTGGAATGGACTGTTTCGGGCCGTTTTTTAAAAAACAAGGACGCAAGGTATAAAAGAGATACGGCCTGCTTTTTACCTGCCTTTGTTGTCGAGCTATCCACATTGAAATGTTAGACGACATGTCAACAGATGCCTTCATAAATGGACTTCGTTGTTTTATTGCTATAAGAGGAGCAGTACGTGACATAAGATGTGACCAAGGATCTAACTTTGTCGGAGCTAAAAACGAACTACAAGAAGCTCTCAAGCAAGTAGATGCTAATCGTCTGACTACGTTTTTGGCTGAGAAACAGTGTGACTTCAGCATGAACGCTCCACATGCAAGCCATGCTGGAGGTGTATGGGAGAGACAGATCAGAACGGTGAGGAATGTCCTTCGGTCCACTCTTTCATCCTCATCAGGCAGGCTGGACGATGCCTCTCTGCGGACGTTCTTTTATGAAGCAGCAGCTATTGTGAACAGTCGGCCGCTCACAGTTGACAACCTAAATGATCCTGATAGTCCAGAGCCTCTAACGCCTAATCACCTTCTCACCATGAAACCCACTGCAGCCTTACCACCTCCTGGCAGATTCATCAGAGAGGATATGTATGCTCGTAAGAGGTGGCGTCGTGTTCAGTATCTGGCAGAGCAGTTCTGGGGCCGGTGGAGAAGAGAGTATCTCTACAATATTGCCGCCAGACAACGCTGGCATACTCCAAGAAGAAACATCAAAATCGGTGACATCGTCATGGAAAAGACAGAGGATCTGCCTCGCAGCGAGTGGAAGTTGGCTAAGGTTGTAGAGACAGTGACTGATAAAGATGGACTAGTGAGAAGAGTTGTGATTCGTGTGGGAGATCAGAAGATAGGAAGGGAGGGACAGCGTTCTGGCAAGCCATCCATTGTTGAACATCCAGTGCAGAAGCTGATCCTGCTCCTAGAGACTGTTTAACCATCATCTTCACTCCACAACCATATCCTTTACAGTATGAAGAGTTTATGGACATTTTGACTCAGGCATTAAAAATTAAAGGTCACATGGTTTAGAAATCATTCATGCTTTACATCCAATAATTGATGAAAACCAGTAATGATTTGGTGGGAGTGTAAATGACCTTTAACATGAGTAGAATATTATTTTATTCGTTGTTTTTATGTGTACTTAATTTAGTTTCTGAAAATGAGTAAAAGCCACGCTTTTATTTTATATATTGAGCAGACGTTATGTTTTGGTGCTTTTATTTTGAAGGCGTCTTGCCAAGAGCAAAAACATCCGGTGCTTCGGACTTTACCGACAGCAGGAAATGTGTGTCTGCAGGCTAAAAAAGTACGTTGCAGGCTGAAAGTGTGTCTTCAATGCTAAAAACGTAAACTTAAACGCCCTCGCACCTGGCTAATAAGGGGCACAAGGTTGGTTTTCTGTTATTTTTTCATGCCATGTTACATGTCCGCGCGAGTTTAAATGCCGCTGATATTTCATATACCGAGCGTGTTGTTGTTAGCGGTAGCTACTGTTAGCGTCGGCCAAGCTGCCGTTTCGGTCCTATATTGAAGTGATGTGGAGCTGAGCTAACTCGTTGGTTGTCTCGTTAATACAACAGAACATATGATGTGTATTTTATGTGTGGTTTGCTAAGGTTAAAAACTGTTTATAGGATTAAAAGGAGACAGTTAAAATGTTTATTTCATGGCAATACAGCACTCCATTAGAGATTGTCTCATTAAAAATAGTATTAAAAAGAGGTACATTTACATGATTGTTTACATAATAAAAACAGTTAAAAAGGGTAATTTCTTGTGATTAAAAGTGAAGGTAACTGTATGTTTTCTTTTGTTTCTGTAAAGCTCTAACGGTGAATTCATACTGCACACGGTTCAAATAAAAGAGTATGGACCATCAGTTTGAGAGTTCGACCATCATTTAGCCGGGATGCTTCACTAGGTAGTTGCATCAGAAAATGTCAAAATAAATTCAATATGAAACCGAAACAGAAAATCTGGCCCTGGAATATTGGCGATAGCTAAAATCACATTTCTCGGATGATATACCTGTCATCTGCTCAGCATCTGATATTGGCTGATAAGTAACAGAAGCAAACCGTTAATATTAAAGCAACCCTGCGTATTTCAGAAAGTACTCAACACCATCTTGTGCAACTAGCCAATGGGCCATATTGAACGATCTATTGTCTTAAAATAATAGACTGGGAAAATCACCCAATCCAACACAATAACAGTGCATACCTCAGGGCGAAGGGCGACATTTCATCATGATCACGCGCCGTTGTAGCAGACGACAGCTAATTAGGGAGAATAGAACCTCATTTATCTAGTCTTTGAAAAAAAAATTCACATTTTTGTATTTCACAACACTTACTGATTATGTTTGTATAAAACAGCATTATTCATTATCCTTGAGTTCCCCTTTAAGCAGCCACAAAATATAAGTACTATTAAATCAACTTCAACAAAGTAAATGTGATCCTCCAGAGCTTTTTAGTCTCGATTGGGATCCAGTGATCAATTGTATTTTTTTCCCACAAATTAAATAATCCAATAATTACCTCCGCCAACGAAGTTAGGGGCGGAGGTTATGTTTTCGCCCATTTGTTCGTCTGTTTATCTGTTTGTGAACAACAACACTCAAAAATTAATGCTCGGATTTGTCTGAAATTTTGTGGGTCAATTGCTATTACATCAAGGATGGACCCTATTGATTTTCACCACGATCACTGAAACAATATGGCCGCCACGGCAGCCATGTTGAAATCCTACCACACGCGATAACTCAAAAAGTAATGCACGGATTTATCAGAAATTTTGAGGGTGGATTGCCATTATATCAAGGATGGACCCTATTGATTTTCACCGCGATCACTGAAACAATATGGCCGCCATGGCAGCCGTCTTGAAATCCTCTCACACGCGATAACTTTGCTCCCACTCATGCACATTTGGATTGTGCTGCCTTGGCGGAGGTTTGCACTCTACGAGTGCCTCTAGTTAAAATTCCTGTGAAACAAAAATGATTTTATTTCATATATGTCAACTTGTACTGATTGCCCGTGAGTTAAACGGACTTTCCCCCAATTACACAGCTTTTGGATATACAAATAAAGTTATGCGGATTTTTAATTCCAGCCAGGAAGCGTAGCTGGTCAGCTGACACTGGAATCATAAGTTCTATCTGGCCATGTTAACTCAATAACCTCGGAACCATTTTAGATTCAACCTTAAGACTAGCTCAGATTAAAAAGAAACTTTGAGTTTGAAGATGGGTATGGGAGGTGTGATTATGTTTATCATTATACATGTTCAAATTCAGCCCTGCTTCGAGCTGTCGCCCTGCAGTCATCAAGGTTATAATAGTTTTGGATTTTTCATTATAGTTTAGTTTTATTTCGTTTTAACTTTTTTTTTCTCTAATTCAGTTAGTTTTAATTAGTTTTAAGAGCGGGTTTACTAGTTTTTATTAGTTTTTGTTTTTTTCAAAATGCTTAGTTTTAGTTTAGTTTTTATTAGTTTTAGTATTAGTTTTAGTTTTTTGCATACTTTGGGTTATTTGTCATGTGCAGGATTCAAAATGATCAGAGTAAGTATAGTGAAATAAAACTCAACAAAAGATACCAGTGAAAAAAATGTATTCACACACATGAACAAAAAACCCATTTGTGAGACGCATGTCACATGTATGGACAGCCAGGAGTCTCAGGGATCTCACTCTGAGTAAAACATGAACAAACTCAAAAACCCAATACACTCTACAGGTTTTAGTCACTTTTTGACCAAAATTACCATCTCAGAAATAAATTAAGAACTAGGCTTCTCAGCACTAAATGCAGGCATAGGCGGCGCCAGTGAGGGGCTAGATGGTGCTGTGGCTACCCCTGGAATAGCCATAGCACCCCCAAGAAATTCCCTGATTTTTATATTACAAGTTGAAAAATTTGCGGCAAGATTACGGAAGGACACTGTAGCACAAAAAAAAACGTTCTTGAATTAAAAAAAGAAATGAACATTTAGCGAATCTTCATACAAAGACACTGTGTAAGTTTTGTTACCTTAGTGCTCGTCTTTATTGGCAAAATCTCCAGTGTTTGACATCGTCTGCACACGCGATGAGCCACCGAGCTATGTGATGACAGCAAGCAGTTTTCGAGCTAACCACCAGAAACACTGAAATCTGCAAGCCCATGTATCGCATCCCAAACCTCTATTTCCTTAAAAATAACTTATTGGCCAACCGTACTTTTAAAACTGGACATGATCGTTGTGCCACCCGGCAATAATGTTATGAAATGAAAACAAAGCAGATCGCAGCGGATCTGCTTTTAGATTAGAAACAATTATATCTTCCGACAGCGGATGTTCTACGCATATTCGTGTGTACAATTGTGTAGTAACTAGCCTACCTTTTATTCGAAGCATCGTGGCGAACATTTGAGTGTTTTCTTTGCTGACGAAACTGGGTCAGTCTGACCAGGATCGCAAACTAGTTCACAAAAAGATGGCAATGGCAATGCAGCTTTCCATCGGAAACTGCCGACGCGAGTATATATTTTAATGTCGCGTGAATAGTTGTAATCATAATTTGAAAAAAAAAGTAAATTAATGAATTTTAAAAATATATTATTTTTAGAATAAAAACATAAAGGCAAAACAGATGATCTGCTTCGGCCAATGGACGTAGCGCCCTTTTACTTCTGACCTTAACGTGAGTCGGTCTCTTGACCGCAAGTTGATTCATTATTATACTAGTGTTGGTAACTGGCTGTGTGATTTCGTGAAATCAGCATTTGGCTGAAACGTGCAGCGTTTGCTGCTCCTTGTGTTCAGGGCCCGTCTGTGGCAGAGTTGTGTGAAACTTTTTTTTTCAGAGGTTTACCTTGACAGGCTTATGAACTTTATGTCTATTTTTGTACAACGTATATCAGAGATACATAACTGCACTGGCTAGTAATAGTCGCGGAACGGGCATCGTTAATACGGCCGTGTACGCGCGTCTGTGTACGTGTACCAGGGTTCCGATGAGACCGACATAATAACGAACACCCCCAAGATTCAGAGCACCTTCTTTAAAGAGTCAAGCATCCCCATAGCACCTGCTAAAGAAAATCTCTTCCGCTGCATCTGGTTGCTGGTGCAGATTTTTGGCATATCGGTGCAGTAGATTAACATTACAGGAGGCTACCTCGACTGTAAACAAGAAGTGGCGTGAGGTGCCGTATGGTGCCGCCAGCTCAAGTAAAACAGCTCGAGCGAAATAAATCGATTTCATATCAATCCAAAAGGCTTATAAATACATTGACAAAGACGAAAACGAAGGGAATTTTATCTATAATTTCAGTACGTTTTAGTTAGTTTTGTAAACACACAATACAGTTTCAGTTAGTTATCGTTTTTTCTTTCAATTATCGTTTTTATTTATTTCAGTTAACGAAAATGTTTTTTCAATTTTAGTTTTCGTTATTTCATTCGTTTTCGTTAACGATAATAACCTTGGCAGCTGGTTCGATTCCAAATGGTCTCTAGTAAAAAAAAACAAAAAAACTTTGATCAAAATATTAATCATTGGAAGCTATTCATTTTGACATCAATGACACAGCACATGAACACATACCACGATAAACAAACAACAACCAGATGCTTCTTTTCATGGCTCCGCACAATTTGCCGTTAGCCACATTGGACCACTTTCTGGAGGTTCTGCTCATGATGTATATTGACCATACAGACTGAATCAAACAGGCATAGATTTAGGTAGGGACCAACTTTCGGACGTAGCAAAAATATCCCGACCAACTTTGGATCAGTGGGGAAAGTGAAAGAAATGCGGAATCATAAATCTAACATGATCCAGTCTAATGCAATGTTGGTTTGCAACTTTTTTCCAAATCATAGAGAGTCAACAGTTGAATTTAAAGCGTATATCTCGGCTACAGTTGCGTCACGACGTTCCATGAAAATAACACTGCATATAAAGATACTCGATAGACAGGATTGCAAACTGGCTAGCTATCCATTGACTTGGATTCAGTGTCCACTGTACTAGAACTGACTGGGTTTCTGGAGTGTGCCAAGATGATTTGTTGTAGTTAGTGAAGGTGATGGAAAGTGAACGAAATTCAAACATTACTTGCTGTTATTCATGTTCTTGATGACCAGAGGTTGAATTACCAAAGGTACAATTGCCATCGAGTCCGTGTGTGACCAAGATCTGCTCACAATTAAACAAAAAAAAAAAAAAGCAAAATGTGAGCTGCCGGGTTAGCTCACTCAGTTCTGCTAGGTTAGCTCACTCGGTTAAGGCGCGCGTTTGCGGAGCAGTAGTGACTGCCACGGCGCGGGTTGAGTGGTTGGCAGCTTTTTCAGAGCAGCGCTCGATTGGTTAAGCCCTGCAGAGATGCAAATTGGGAAGGGACTGACGGGATGGGATACAAAAAATGGTTGCTTTGTTCGTTGCTCAAGCGCCTCCTGTTGGCCAGCCAGGCGCTCCTCGGTAAGATTCTAAGCTTGCTCATGTTCGGGTATCCTCCACCCTCATTCTGATATTGCGAAGTTTCGACTGATGAGTGTAAAGAAGTAGTGGCTGACAGGCGCGTGCTTCGGAGGAGAAACGCGAACTGTCTTCACTCTCTGAGCTGGCAACATGGGGTCGCATACGAGCAAGCCTTGTACAAAGTTCTCAAATTGGGCATTCCAAAATGGGGTGGGACTGGAGATGCCAAATTTATTAAAAAAAAAAAAAAGCAAAATATGACTTCCTTTGTAATGTAATATTCAACTTTAGAGTTACTTTTTGCGGAGGGGTTTATTTTAGTTGTATGAAAGGCAGTAAAGACAAATAAATCTCAGTCATGGGAAGTAACACTTATAATCTTTCAATCTAGCCTGGAAAATATTTTTCCACCTGCTTTCTTTTAGTGGAGATTTATGGGAAATGTGATGACCAATGAAATTGACTTCCCCGAACATGCTGTCATCTAAAAACAAGCACAAAACAGAATGGGAGAAAAAAAGGAAGCATAGGGGAAGATTAGGCAAGGGTAAAACTGCGTAGCTAGCCACAATGCTATCTGGCTAGCTAGCTAATTGACGTTACTCCTGTCCTTTGGCACGGGGCTTAATTTTACATGCAGCTGGTTTTGTTTCCAACTAGACCATTTCACCTATGCAAGACAGTCAGCAAAAGGACATGATATCTGGCAAGCACCCACTCTTGTCTAAAGTTCAAATGGACACTGAATTGGAGATTTAAGACCTAGGCTACTAGAATGCATTTAATGATGAAAATTTAAAGGTTTTTGCATGAAGCAATTAAATTGGGATGGTCTGAAAATGCCAAATAATACCTCTTCTTCCAAAAATTCTAGTGTTAAAAATTATCAAACTTATCTGGAACGATAACAGATGTTTGGGCCACATAAAAACCGTGCTAGGCATTTACAAGCCTGATTTGTACAGCCATTAATTACTTGTCTGGCATCAGAACTCGAATATTGTTAGATCACTTGCTAGCTAGCTTGCTTGCGAGCTGTTTATCTTTTTTAACATGTTCGAAATAAAGCAATCAATCAATCAATAAATTACTATATAATGATTGTAACGTTTGCAAATAATACTGCGCACCTTCATGCAATGAAGTAACTTATAAATCGAGAAGTGTATTTCAACTGTTTGATAGTGTTAAGCTTCATAATAATTGTTCAAAATGTAAATAACAGTTGTGAATTTGACTTCAAAAATCAAATCAAAAGTATTTGGATACAAAATAGAAAAACAAGTTAATGAATATGGCATCTATCTATGAAAATTATGGAGACACCTCGCTGAGGATCATAAAAATAAACACTTATGAGGATAATCTCTGTACACGGAAAAGGCAGTATTTGCACTCAGATTATTGCAAAAAAAAAAAAAAATTGCCAGCTCTCGCGCTATCCGCGCTCGCATTACATATGGGTCCCTCCCAACTTTCACGTTAAATCTATGCCCTTAGTCTGCAGGATCGCCAAAAGTATCAGTTGCATACGCATAAACTCAAAACAAATTTTCAAGAAGGCTTGGTCCCTGAAGCTGCACAGCATTGGCTATTACTGGACATCACCCTTTTGCCTCATGTCTGAGTAGAATGATAAGAATATGAATGACAAGATTGGCTATTTTGGTCCGGATTTTCACAAAATGGAGCGCAATCGAGGATCCCTGACATACCCACATGCAATGAGGTAAACAGGCTAGAAACATTACGCACGCTTCAGAGATCCAGCCAATGGAGCAGGACGGAGTGGCCATATTGCCCAGAGCAGGCTTCCTTGGCACCAAATATGAACAATAGTTGATATAATACAAAAAACAACTTTAGAATACTTTTTTTTGAACAATTAGAATTCTCAGAGGATGTAAGCTCTTTAGCGATCAAAGCTTTATCTATTGCTTTCGTTTAAGAGAGCGCAGAAGCCATTCCTTATTGCATTTTGTTCGAATACGAAGGCTGAACTGTTCAAGATGGGTGTTGGGACAAAGGGGGAGGTGGGGGGGGAGAATGTGAGAATCTACTCTGTGCGTGTGTATTGTTGTTCTGCTTGGAACCATTTTGAAACCAGAACACCTCCATTTTACTTCAATTTATACTTTTTGTGGTATTTGTGTATATTGTGAAAAAATTTATATATATATATATATATATATATATATATATATATATGCACTACAGGCCAGAAGTTTGGAAGCAAGGCCAATACAGGTCAAAAATTTGGAAGCAACCTCAAGTTTCTGTTCACAATGCCTTTCTTAAAAACCAGTATGAAATCTATAGATTTTGGGATGTATTTACTGCATGATTAGACTTTTCTTTCATTGATATGCACCATTTTCATCTATTTACCTTTAGGTACTGTATACATTGATGTTACAAGACCATTGCTGAATAAATGTTAACAAAAGAAAGGAGGGGCTTAGTTTTGGAGGTTGAGAAGATTTGCAAGAGTCACAACTTCAGTGAAAAAGTAAAAAACAAATCAGTTTGCATTATTCACTTTATGTCATGGTTTACAGGCACTAGGACCATGGGCCTAGTAATTTGGGCCTGATAATTTGAGTAATCATGTTTATTTTGTTGCAAAGTATGCCAATGAAACTGTTTTTTTTTTGTTCAAATTTGATCTTGCTTCCAAACTTTTGGCCTGTAGTCTATAGTGTGTATATATATTATGTATATGTATATATATATATATATATATATATATATAGAGAGAGAGAGAGAGAGAGAGAGGATCTCCAAGGAGTGAGCCCGAGGTAGGCACGGAATAAATGAAAATTATTACTCAAGTGTCATAAAATAGACAGGCTCATGAATTTGAGATTCTATTTTTCCCATAAATGTCAGCGTTGTAATATTAGGAAAAATTGAGAAATAGCGTTGACATCAGCCTCGAGCTGGCAATCTATTCAAGTCAATGAGAAGAATAATTCGCTAGCTAGCATGCAACCGCTTTTTGCCATTGAATTAATAAATTGAAGCATCTAGGACAAGTCACATGTGTAGCTTATTACTTCACTGGCCAAAAGCGTTAGCAAGCTAGCTAATGAATTATTCATCCCATTGACTTGAATAAACTGTCAACTACAGGGGCGTGTTTAGGGCCTGGCTACGGTTAAAAAATTAAGACGAGTATGAACTCGGAGCTCTTGCAACCACTGAGTCTTTAGCCTATATTGTACTAATTTATTCGCGGCGTGCATTGGAAAGTTACCGTAGTTATGGGGACGCTTATGTGTCTGTTTCATTCTCGTAAAAGCCTCCCTCTTCCACCTGTATATATGTCTATGTTTGCACGCACAAAGTCCATGATGCCTAAAACATGACATTTAGGAGCTAGCTAGTAGCGCAAAAAAAAAAAAGGATCTGAGAAAAACATAAAACAATAAAGGTAATGTTTATTTATTAGATATAAGCCTTCCATTGTTGATAAAATTAATACGTCATAAAATTTGCATCTGGCAAAGTGAACAGTGAACTCGTCGTGGCTATCCACCGCGACATCAGCTAGCAAAATAGCTACTGTTCAACTGACCGCTGGCCAATTATCGGGACCCCAAAGAAAATAGACTATAAATCTATAACCGCAGCTTTTCTCATATTTATCGTAGTCTAATGAAAATAGATAAATCATTTTGCACCTGGACCAAGCAGTCACCGATTTCATACATGCTGCGTGAATAATCCTCAACATGCGGGACTTCAGATCAGAGTGGAAGGGAGCATCCAATCTGATCCATCACAATAGAAGATAAGAGATTGATGTTGATACGAGCCATGGATGCATGTGTCCAGTGGCAAATGGTATTTTTTGGCTAGCTCGTATCAACATCAGTCGCTAACCTTCTATCCTAATAGATTAGATTTGAAGCGCTCTTCCACTCTGGTCTGAAGTCCCGCATGTACATGCTTATTCAAGCAGCATATACTGCATGAAGTCGGTGGTCCGGGTGCAAGGTGATTTATTTTCATTGGACTACGATAAAGATGAGAAGAGCTGCAGCTCTTAGATTTAAAGTCTATTCTCTTTGGGGTTCCGATAATTAGCCGGCGGTCAGTTGAAAAGTATTTTTTCGATTGCAGCAGATGTTCAAAGTACTGGTTCAGAAACTAACTATGCTTCAGTGGCGTCTCTAAAACTGATAATTCGTGGGGCCCGGACCATGCCACGTCAATGATTATTCCTGGCTTTTACTCAGTTATTTTCCGTTATTAACACATTTTCAAATTATGACAATAATCCTCTGGCAATCGAAGTTACAGTTTCTCTCTACATGCGATCTATTTACGACTATACAATGGGCTAAATTCAGATCAGAAAAATTATTTAGGCTGCTCAAAAATTGGCAATGCTTTATGAAAAACAAACTGCTCTGAAACGTCTGTGCTACCTTTTCCACACATCAAGTGATTTAACTTGCGCTTCATGATCGTTTTGTTTAATAAAATAAAAGACCATTTGAAAAGTGTGCGCAATTCCGAATAATGCTGATTTAAATGCACAAAATTACGCGTCCAGATTAATGATTGTGCCGAACCGAAATGTAGGCTACCGTACCGTACCGGTGTGTTCTCGGAGTGAATCTATTGCTCAGTCCCTCAAAGAAGTTGCATGTCGTGATTGCAACTATTAATGCAAATTCAACCAATCACGCAAATTTTTCGCGGACAAAAAAATAAATCGCCAAGACATCGCAACTTTCATTGCCACTTTTTGAAAAAGCTACCACAAAATCGGGCAAAAAATCAATAAAACAATAAAAAAGCCAGGAAAATCCTGGAAGGATTGTTTGTCAATTATAAGAATGATTGAGTGCAAGTCAGGGTTAATAATTGTTTTAAAGGGAAGATCTGGGCCCCACCAATCTTCAGTCCTAGAGAAGCCCCTGCTACACTTCCCCAATATACTCCAGTGACGATCATATGCTTATCAGCGCAATGCCTCAACTAGGAGCCTGCGTCATGAACAGTTTACTGTCACAAAGCAGTCTGTGTTTTTGGGTTAATAACGTCGCTCATCGTCCTCACTTTCTGATATCACGAAATTTGCTCTCTGATCCACAGTATTAGTCATCGAAGCCAAGGTTTAATAAATAGACTGTTGGACCTCTGCAGCAGACCGGTTTTACTTGCTATTTACCGTATTGTGGAGCACTTTAATCATGATTGTCAGAGGGGCATTTACAAATTTGCCGCGTACACAACTCAGCTGACAGAGACAAGGTCGAATGCATTTCCATTCTCATTGATGCATGAGTGCAGGCATGCTGTGATTGGCTGTTGGCACGTACAATGGTACCAAAGCCTGTACCAGAGCTGTGATTGGCTGATGTATGTAATGGTACCAACCGACCTGCAGAAAAAAAATTCTGAAGAGACTTCAACCAGCTGCTGACTGTATCTTGAGTGATTTTAGATTTTTTTTTTCTTCATTAAAGGGTGTGAATTTACAAGTGTTCTCCAGTGTTTTTTGTCCGCATTAATTTGGTGGTAAGTTGAGGGTTCCTGTATCGCAGCTCATGGGCACACTTCTTTCCTCCCTCTGGGCAAAGCCCCGGATCTCCTACCATACTAGATCCGCTCCTGGTCAACTAGAAGCTAACACTAGTGATGATGAGCAGTTACCAGCAGAATTGGTGAAGTTACCTTTGTGCACATATTAGCTGCCGTTTGTCAGTGAACTGGATCTGTCCAATCATGCTGCGGGAAAGCAGTATCGCACGTGTGTGATACCAAACCTGTCTCTCATGGGTTATATCACATTTTTAAATTTTATGGGTGCCATATCACAGGGCAAATTCCATTTGGCTGGGGTAATCAGATGCAATTAGGCCTACATGTTGTAGAACTTGACAAATATCTCTCATCAGAAGCAATCATGTAACTTGAGCCCTCTCCCTCTCTGGGCTATACGATAATATTTTGGAAATGTTTTTCCAAATTACTGAGTTGCAGGGAAAATTATTACTTCCTAATTCTGTCAGTATGGTGTTGTGTATTCCAGTGTATTTTGCTAGCACTCAAAAAATATTGCAGAAATGCTTCAGTTCAGTTCTTCACATTTTGCGCATTGCAAGCATCAACATTTTACTGTAAACTACTGTCATCCATCTAACTCACCCCTCCCTGCACCAAAGATGCAATCCCCTGAAAATAAAGTCAGACAAACAGCAATCATGTGGCATATTACTGTCCTTTGAAAAGGATAAGTTTGGTAAGCTTCAGTCTTACAGAAGCTTCTGTCATGTACAAGCTGTGCATGCTACCAATATGCTTCTGCCTGATGCCATAGTATGTGGAGACCAGAATGTCTATAAGATCAAAAACTAAGATAATCAATTCCAGACTGTATCTCTGTGATTTGTTGCTCTTATCCTAGTGGGTCATGGTTTCCACTCCTCTTTGGCAGTGAAGAGAATCTTCTGGAGAGATGCAACTAAGGAGGCAGAGGTTATGTTCATGGATCTTTATAATGCCTTTTCAGGAGTGCAATAAGTATGTTGACAGTGCCTTTTGAAGGAATAACCAGGCTGCCATTGTGTTTTAGTTCATGTCTAAACTTTGGGAACAGAAACGAGACTTTCTCTGCATGGTCCACATTCCACCAAAGATATAGCCTTTCTCACCACAAAAACAGCTATATACGCAACAGGACTGTACTAATGCAGCATGGCCCTCACAAAACCAGCTGCTGTAACTGTGGTCAGCTGTGACAACCTTCCTAGCCCTGAAAGGGAGAAGGAAGGTCACTGTCTCCTTTGCTCGTCACTCATGTTGCTCTCATACAGTGAGTGCTGCTGTCAAATGCAACACTGCCCTCCAGGAGACATGCCAATATGTGGGAGCAGCTTTTGAAAAAATTGCAGAAAACTGTTTGCAGGTAGGGTTGTCATTCCAACCTCCTTTTGAGAAAGGACAAAAAAAATGAAATGATTATGACAAAAGGAATACTGAATCAAATTCCTTTGTAATTATAAAAAGAATTGAGATAAGATCCCACACGGAAGACCACTTCTGATGGAAACACACACTGGTTCATTGAAAATGTACAATTTGGACATCTCTACAGTTTTTCTACAAAAAAAGTAATGGAAAAAAATACTTTCAACCAAAAAGAAATAAATAAGTAAAACTGAGTGATATTTATCGCAGTCAGATAATATTCAATCTATAATTTAATTTCACTTTGATTTGGCCGGGAAACTGAAGTAATTTCCATTAATCGTTATTATTTTTTTCTTTTTTGATGTTTGTTTAATATCTTGTTGTTCTTATATTATTTTTGCCTATACTGTTCAGCACTTTTCAACCACGGTTGTTTTTAAACATGCTCTATAAATAAAGCTTGACTTGACTTGACTTGATTATAGGACTTACGCATTAACATGGTCAGTAATTTTCGGCCAGAATCCCTCTCTGGTCTTATTAGTTGCAACAGAGTTGCTTTTTGCTGTTAATATAATTTTATATTCTTCATGCAATCAGTCCATTTTTTGGTGGAAGAAGAGTCAAATGACGCGTAGAACGCTCTTTTATGGGAGTGCGTACAGAGCCTAAAAAACAAAGGCTAGGTTAACAAAGAAGGATTATAACCACCGTTGTGGTACCGATTATCTCTGATTGTGAGTTCAGGGTTTGTTGAGCCAGCTCACTCAAAGGCAGCCTGTCTATGTTGAACTTGCTTCGTAATATACCCGCCAGGGGATGATTAGGCAGCACGTTGAAAGAGCCAGGTTGGGAATTGAGCCACAACATCGGGGAACCCCCTACTCTTGTCGAAGAGTTTCATGGGATTTTTAATGACTGCAGTGAGTCAGGACCACGGTTTAATGTCTCATCTGAAAGGAAAGGAGATTATTCCACCAGAGGGAAGATCACAACCTAGTGGCCCAACAACACCTCTTCCAGCAGCAACTTTCCCAGGTGGTCTCCCAAGTACTAACCAAGCCCACACTTGTTTAGCTTCAGCCAGGCAGCTGGAGCAGATTGAGTAGTAGTATGGCTTCTGGACTGTGTACTGCTACTTTAAGAACTTGCGGCTCAAGCCCTGAGAAGGGAACGCGTTTTCCAGGACCATGCAAACTTATTTGCAGAGAGTGACAACTACCTCTGAAGATGCTTTAGGCTACCGAGAGCTGTCCTCATGGAGCTATTTTGGAGCCAGCACTGCGGAGCCATACCACACAGTCCAACTCTGTACAACATGTGCAAGTACTCTCTACCTTGGGATTTTTAGCCACTGTGACTTTTCGAGGCAGCTTGTAGACAAGGTGGGCATATCACAGCCGTCCATCAGTCGCGCTCTCCCGCGAGTGGTGGATGTAAAAAATCAACTCGTCTCACAGCTCATTATGTTCCCATATACAGCGCAAGAACAGGTTCCGGTCCAGACAGATTTTTATTCCATTGCTGGTCTATCCAACACCATCGGTGCAATAGACTGCACGCATGTTCGTGTTAAGGCACCCTCCCCCAGATCCGTTCCCTTGCCTCAACTGCGAGCAGTTCCACTCCATCAATGTTCAAGTCATTTGCGACTCCCAGAACTACCTTTTGAATGTGGTTGAATTTTTGCATTCGATGTCTGCACACCACTGTGCATTACTGCGTACCCCTGTGCATCCCCGCGGATGTCTTTGCATTCTCCATGCACATTAACGTGTATGGCCATCCGCGCCCCTACGCAGCCTGATGTAAAAGAGGCTTTAGGAAGACAGTGGCATTCATCAATATGAGCACACAAGTGGTTTAAGAACATGTCATGAATCCAACATAGACTTTTCTTTGAAACTTTCCTCAGAAGAAATTTAAGAAAAAACCTAGGAAGATATTGGTGAATAAGGCCCAATGTTTGGAATGACCCATTTTACCTCGCAGTTCAGAAAGAAATATATTTTATATCATTGTGTGAAACATTTGCTTCCCTTCTTCCTTAATAAATTACAAGTAATGACACCTGTTTCTTTGCAGAATTAATGAATTCTTTAATTAAACTCCACACTGCTATTATTTTGAATACGTCCCTTTCAATGAATCAGTAAATGATAAGCTGCGTGCATGTCATGACTGTTGGGTCTGTTGTTTTTCTATTAGACTACTACATCCACAAGTAAATTATTTGTAATGGCCAGTATTATACGGAGGCCAAGCGCAACGACAGAGAGAAAGAGAGTTGCACGAACACAGTACAAACACAGAGAATAATATAGCCGCAAGCGGCAATTCCGGGGTTCAAGCCAAGAACGACCATTAGTAGTTGAAAGCGTTAACAGCTTAATTAACAAGTGTTGCCACCAAACGTGGCCATGTCCCCCGCCAGGTGACGGAAATCGACTGGGGTCGGCGTATCACAAAATTACATATTGAAACCAAAGATGAATAAAATTGGTCAAAGCGTTCTCGATATTTCGCGTTCACAACAAACGGGACGTAATGGACAGACGGCCGGACGGAAGGACTGATGGAGCTGAATACTATGTCCCCCAGCTCTAATACACCTTGACCCCAAAGATGAATGGAATCGGTCAAACCATTCTTGAGATATCACGTTCACAACAAACAGGACATGACGGACAGATGGACGGGCGGACAGAGCTGAATACTATGTCCCCTGCCCCTATTATACCTTGACACCAAAGAAGAATGGAATCGGTCAAACCGTTCTTGAGATATCACGTTCACAACAAACGGGACATGACGGACGGATGGACGGACGGACGGAGCTGAATACTATGTCCCCCGCCCCTGTCACACCTTGACACCAAAGATGAATGGAATCGGTTGAACTATTCTTGAGATATCATGTTGACAAGGAATTTGTAAGTGGTCAAATGGTCGTAATGACCTTGAGAATGATGGCAAGGTCACGTAAATCGAGTGGGCTGTGAGCACTTCCCTAATACACCTTGACACCAAAGATGAATGGAATCGGTCAAACCGTTCTTGACATATCGCGTTCACAACAAGCGGGACATGACGGATGGACGGACGGAGCTGAATACTATGTCCCCGCCCTAATACACCTTGACACCAATGACAAATAGAATCGGTCAAACCGTTCTTGAGATATCACGGTCACAACAAACGGGACGGGACGGAAGGATGGACGGCCGGGCGGATGGATGGAGCTGAGTACTATGTCCCCCGCCCCTAATACACCTTGACACCAAAGATGAATGGAATTGGTCAAACCGTTCTTGAGATATCATGTTGACAAGGAATTTGTAAGTGGTCAAATGATCATAATGACCTTGAGAATAATGCCAAGGTCACGGAAATCTACTGGGGTCGGCATATCACACCAATATACCTTAACACCAAAGATGAATGGAATCGGTCAAACCGTTCTTGAGATATTGCGTTCAGAACAAACAAGACATGACGGACGGCTGGACGGAGCTGAATACAATGTCCCCCGCTCCGCTCACTATCGTGGCGGTGGGGGACAAAAACCACTTTTAGAGTGTGTTGCAGGTATTTATGTGGACCTATTTTGCCAGTGTAATGATTGGACTAACAACTTATGATGCATAGTCTGATTTGTGTTATGTTAGGCTATTTTGTGCATTTATGGCACTCCCTACTGGTGGATTTGATTGAAACTTTCAGGCTATGTTTAAGGTTCATATGTGGACATATCCTGTGAGTTTTGTAATGATTAGAAAAACTATTTAAGATTTATAGTCTGATTTGTGTTATGCCACATTGCTTTGTTTTGCATTTATAGCGCCCCCTATTGGACAATTTGAATGAAATTTTCAGAGTATGTTTCAAGTACTTATATGAATATATCCTGTGAGTTTTATGGCTATAGGACAAACAATTGCTGATTTATAGTCTGATTTGTGCTATACCACGCTTTGTTTTGCATTTATAGTGCCCCCTATCAGTCAATTTGAATGAAATTTTCTGGATATGTTTCAGGTACTTATATGAATATATCCTGTGAGTTTTATGGCTATAGGACAAACAATTGCTGATTTATAGTCTGATTTGTGTTATACCATGCTGCTTTGTTTTGCATTTATAGCACCCCCTATCAGTCAATTTGAATGAAATTTTCAGAGTATGTTTCAAGTACTTATATGAATATATCCTGAGTTTTATGGCTATAGGACAAACAATTGCTGATTTATAGTCTGATTTGTGTTATACCACACTGCTTTGTTTTGCATTTATAGCGCCCCCTATGAGTCAATTTGAATGAAATTTTCAGAGTATGTTTCAAGTACTTATATGAATATATCTTGTGAGTTTTATGGCTATAGGACAAACAATTGCTGATTTATAGTCTGATTTGTGTTATACCATGCTGCTTTGTTTTGCAGTTATAGCGCCCCCTATCAGTCAATTTAAATGAAATTTTCTGGGTATGTTTCAGGTACTTATATGAATATATCCTGCGAATTTTATGGCTATAGGACAAATGATTGCTGATTTATAGTCTGATTTCTGTTATAGTGCCCCCTATGGGTCGATTTGCATGAAACTGTCAAGGTATGTTCCTGGTACTTATATGGACATATTCTGCAATTTCTGTGATGATTGGCCCAATGATTGTTGAATTTTGTCCATTTATGTGCTAAGCCACGCCCCTGCTGAAGTTCATTGGTCAATATCTTGGAAACAAAATGAGATTTCAACAAGCTTTATGCACTCTTTGATAAGCTTGGTCTACTGATGATCTACAGCAAATTTCGAAGGAATCAGACCTACGGCCTAGGAGGAGATGTCAAAAATGGCCCTACGGGCTTGAACCCCTAATAATAATAATAAATCCCTAATACCCCTAATAATAATAATAAAAATAATAAAAATAAACCAGCACAAAAACAATAGGGTTTCAGCCCTACTGGCTTGAACCCTAATAATAATAATAATAATAATAATAAAAATAAACCAGCACAAAAACTATAGGGTTTCAGCCCAATGGGCTTGAACCCCTTAAATACAGACTAAACGCAAGTACTCGCGCCTCCAAAGGACGTATAATAGTTTGAACCACAGAAGCAAAGCAAGATAGAAAAAGGGAGAAGAAACTCCAACAATAAGAATATAGATAGTAATACCAAACCTGACTAAAGATATCTTCAGCAATAGTGCGAATCTAAAAACAGACACTCTAGTGAAGCAGGCGTGCCAGACATCCTGCTTATATAGATTCTGGAGAAGCGCCGCCCCAGCTCAATCAACCAGCTGGGTAAAGAATTCGATGGCCCAGGAATTCGATATCGTCCCCGAACGAGAGCCGCAAAGAAAGGTCAAACAACACGCAAACCTCACAAACCATGACAGGACCCCCCCTCTAAGGAACAGCCCCAGAAGTTCCCAGAGTGCCCCGCGCACGGAATTCAGAAATAAGGGTAAGATCCAGGATATCCTGAGAAGGGACCCAGCACTGCTCCTCAGGACCATAACCCTCCCAATCTACTAAAAACTGAGCTCCACGACCACATGCCTCTCGGCTTAAATACGACGCACAGTGTAAACTGGCCCTCCTTCAATCATCCGCGGTGGCGGTGGGGGTTTGTCGACCGGAGCCAAGACGCAAGTGCTAACCGGTTTGAGCCTGGAGACATGAGAAGAGGGGTGGATCCTTACGGATCTAGGGAGCTTCAACCGAACTGTGACCGGATTGATCCTTCGCACAATCTCAAAAGGACTAATAAAGCGGGGAGCCAATTTCCGTGACTCCACTCTCAAGGGCAGGTCCCGCATGGAAAGCCAGACCCTTTGGCCAACCCGATAAGATGGGGCTGAACAGTGCCTTCTATCTGCGGCTGTCTTTAGTTTCTGTCCAGAGCGCAACAAGGAGGAACGGACCCTGGCCCAAACTGACCGACAACGCCGAACAAAGTAATTAACCGAAGGAACCTCTGAATCCGTCAGTCTCAGGAAACAGTGGAGGCTGATAATCCAACTGAGCCTCAAACGGGGAAAGACCTGTGGAGGAGTTACCCAGTGATTTGTGGGAGTATTCGGCCCTTGCTAAAAATCAACTCCACGAAGATGGGTTGTCAGCCGCCAAACATCGAAGAGTATTCTCCAAAGACTGGATGGTTCGCTCAGTCTGCCCGTTAGTCTGTGGGTGGAAACCCGAGGAAAGGCTCACGGTGGCCCCCAACTGGTTGCAAAATGCACGCCAGCATTTGGCTGTAAATTGAGGGCCCGGTCAGAAACCACATCTTGAGGGATGCCATGCAGCCTGAAAACATTGTCTACAACAAGAAGGGCAGTCTACCGCCCCAAAGGCAGCTTGGACAGCGCGATAAAGTGGGCGGCCTTAGAAAAATGGTCAACCACGACCAGGATGACCGTGTTGCCTTCCGAAACAGGAAGCCCCGTAACAAAGTCAAGAGCGATATGGCTCCACGGGCGCTTAGGGACGGGCAACGGTCGCAGCAGACCAGAGGGTGGGAGGTGGGAAGTCTTGTTCCTAGCGCAAATACAGCACGCCGCTACAAACTCCTAGATGTCCTCCATCATTCTGGGCCACCAAAAACGTAGGGCCAAGAACTGCTTGGTCCGATGAACCCCCGGGTGACCAGCCAGACGGGAAGAGTGCCCCCACTGGAGAACTTGAGACCGCACTGCTAAAGGAACAAATAAACAGCCAGGCAGCTCCCCACCAGGACCGGGATCATTTTTCAACGCCTCCCGCACAACAGACTCGACGTCCCACTGAATGGGAGCCACAATCTGAGCTGCCGGGATAACTGGCTCAGGAATAGGGTCGCAACCAGAGCGGTCGTGAATCCGTGACAAAGCGTCGGGCTTGATGTTTTTAGACCCCGGGCAATAGGTTAACGTAAAGTTAAAGCCGTTGAAAAACAATGACCACCGCGCCTGCCAAGAATTACATTGTTTAGTTTGTTGGATGTATTGGAGATTTTTATGATCCGTCCAAACCACAAACGACTGTTCAGCCCCCTCCAACCAATGGCGCCACTCTTCTAAGGCCAACTTGATGGCCAACAACTCCCGGTCACCAATGCTGCAATTCCGTTCGGCCGCCGACAACGACCAGGAGAAGTAGGCGCATGGGTGCAACTTATTGTCCTGAAGGGGGCGCTGGGACAAAATGGCACCTACCCCGACTTTCAACGCATCCACTTCCACAACAAATGGGAGGGAGGGGTCGGGCAAAACGAGAATGGGTTCTGAGCTAAATCATTTCTTTCACTCCTGAAAAGCAGCCTCAGCTGCCGGAGACCAAGCAAACGACGAGGAGGTATTCTTCTTAGTGAGCGCAATAATGGGGGCAGCTACTGCGCTAAAATTACAGATAAACCTCCTATAAAAATTAGCAAACCCCCAAAACCGTTGCACCTCCTTAACGTTTTGAGGGGCAGGCCAATCCCTAACTGCTGACACTTTGTCAGGATCCGTGTGGACCGACCCTTCCGAAATAATGAAGCCAAGAAACGAAACTGTCTTGGAATGAAAAACGCATTTCTCAGCCTTGACAAAAAGCTTGGCTTTGAGGAGGGCCTCAAGCACTTGTCTGACGTGTTGTTTATGCTCCGAGAGAGTTGAAGAGAAAATCAGAATATAGTCAAGGTAGACAAAGACAAATCTCTCCAACATCTCTCGGAGGACGTCATTAACGAGTGCCTGGAACACAGAGGGGGCGTTAACCAATCCAAACGGCATGACCAAATATTCGTAGTACCCGTCATGCGTAGTAAATGCCGTTTTCCACTCGTCCCCCTCACGGATCCGAACCAAGTTATAAGCATCCCGGAGGTCTACCTTGGTAAAAAACGACGCCTCCTGCAGCCGTTCAAACGCGGAGTTCATCAACGGAAATGGGTATCGGTTTTTAATAGTGATATTATTCAAGCCCCTGTAATCAATACATGGTCTCAGACCGCCATATTTTTTGCCCACAAAAAAGAACTCCGCTCCGGCAGGAGACGTGGAGGGCCAAATAAATCCATTAGCCAGAGCCTCCTGAATATATTCTCGCATGGCCTTCCGTTCAGGCCCTGACAGCGAGTATAATGAACCCCTGGGGGGAGTGGTACTTGGGTGGAGATTGATCTCGCAAACAATGTGCAATGAGGAGGTAAAGCCGAGGCCCGTTGCTTGCTAAAAACCTCCGCGAGATCAGCATAATCGTCAGGAACATTAGGAGGCAGACAAAAGTTCAGAGCAGCCCCCAAAATCTCACCCTGTTTGGAACCTGCGCCCTCTAAGTCAGATTCCGAGTCAGAGAAATCCTCCGAATAGCAATCCTCCTCTGGCTGCCGCCAGTCAAATTGAGGATCCCACTCCAATCCCTCCTCCGCCCCTTTCTGTAGATTAGGAGGGTTGTGTGAGGCAAACTCCTCAGAATCACTCCAGGCGTCAGCCTCCCCCATAGGTCGATGCCCAGGATGACACGCCAAATTCTCCCCACAGTGGGGCCTACAATCAGTCCCCCACTGGATGATCGGGTTATCCTGACTTCCCCAAATGATATGAGGCCTATGTTCCCGTAGCCACGAGTGTCCTAAGACAACATGAAAAACAGGAGAACTGATAATAAAAAACCGGACCTCCTCAGAATGGCCACCAAAAGAGATGAACATAGTCAATGATTCAGAAACTTCGGTTATAAATCCAGTTCCCAGCGGGCGACCGTCCAAAGATCTAACAGATCGTGAATGTAAAAGAGGGCGGATAGGAATGGACTGTCTCCTAGCCCACTCTGCATCCATAAAACAATCCACAGCACCAGAGTCCACAAAAGCTTCGATAAATATTCTCTCTCTCCCCACAGTCAATTCTACAGGGATTAAAGTTTGGAAGGGAAATTGGGTCTGTCCCTCTAGCACCCCCCATACCGCTAGGGACTTCCCGTTTCCCTGAAACTCAGGGCAGCGTGGATGGATGTGTCCCGGTTTGTTACAATTATAGCAGATTATACGTTTCCGAATGGGCTTACGAGCCCGGCTCTCATTGCAATTATGCACAATGTTTCATGATCTTGTAAATTTGTCTATGAATGACTATAGTGTTTTATGTCCTGACAAACTTGTTGCTCTTTTTAACTCTAAATGCACCAGCATTTTAGACTCTATTGCTCCTCTTCAGAAAAGAAGCTCTAAGGCTCCCTCTGAACCATGGATCAATGATTCTATCCGTGCTCTCAGGCGCTCATGCAGACGTGCTGATAGAAAATGGAAGAAAGACAAGTTACAAGTGTCATTCGGTGTATTGCGGGACTGTTTGCAAGAGTATAAGGGTGCGGTCAAAACTGCTAAAACTATTTCTCTAACCTAACCAATATCGATCGGCCCAAGGTTTTGTTCAATGTTCTGGATTCTCTTGTTAATCCTTGCAGCTTAGATCCCATTATACCCACACCTGCTCTTTGCAATGACTTCCTAAACTTTTTAATCAACAAAATCTCTTCTCTGCGGTCAGTTCCGCCCATTCTTGCTCCTGACCCCTCTGACCCCTCTATGTGCTCTGTTGTTTTTAACCAGTTTGAGCTGATATCACTGTCAGAGCTGTCAGATGTTGTGCATGAACTTCGGCCCATAAATTGCCTTGTAGACAGCATCCCCTCTCGCCTCTTTAAGGAGGTTTTTAATTCCATTGGCCCTTTTATTCTAATATTGGTCCATGCTTGCTTTAGATCGGGGTGTTTTCCAGCTCAACTAAAGCATGCTATAGCGCAGCCGCTTATTAAAAAGCCCAACCTTGACCCCTCGGTTCCCTCTAATTTTCGACCCATCTCCAAACTTCCATTTTTATCAAAAGTGTTGGAGAAGGTAATAGCCACTCAGCTCTTATATTTTGAGAGAAAATGTTATCTTTGAGAAGTTTCAGTCTGGCTTCAGGCCCTGTCATAGTACTGAATCTGCCCTTTTAAGAGTTTTAAATGATATCATTTTAACACTAGAACGGCCGTGAGGTCATTTTGACCTCTCTCGCCTATTAAACTGCACATAACTCTGTTTGAATAACAACCCTATGTCTTCCAGTCAGTGACTTTTCCTAAAATGGTGTTATTCATCAACTTATGAGTTATGGGGATTCTGGAATAAAAGAGACAGAAAAAAATCACTGATTATACCTAGAATGGCCAAGAGGTCATTTTGACTTCCATTATTCCTAATGCAAAACACGGTAAATGGACCATATAGCCCAGATGTATAGCTAGGCTATTTAGTCAGCCTGGCCAGGCTGACTATATAACTAGTCAGACAGCTCAAAGCACTTGACAGTAGCCTAATACCTCACATATGCCCATTTATACAAAACATTCATACACTGACAGTTATGCAAGGCAGTCAACTGCATCTTTGTTGCCTAGCAACGCATTTTGTTACTTTTTGAATAGTGTGCAGGTGCATATATAAACCAGTTGCTGTCATGACGTCAGAATCAGTTTGTTTTCCCATTTTGCAGATAGAAATTGTGATTGTTTCAGGGCTTTTCTCTTATTGATTTAGTTTATTTAGTTAGTCGGGCAGGCTACCAGAAAAGGAAATGGATCTGAGGAAACGGATGAATGTAAGTCAGGCTTTGGCAAAGCATCAAGATATGAGCTCTGGTGAGTCGGATGGATAATAATAATAATAATAATAATAATAATAATAATATCAGGGCTCAGTGATGTGTCTTGGTCCAGTGAATCTGCCTCTGAATTTGAATCTGAATGTCATCATGAGCCACCTCGTAAAAGGATCACCCCTGCTGGGCAAACCAAGCCTCTGATGCCAGGGAGGTCACCTAAACTTTATATTTAGTCACCTCATAATGCTCAGGTTTCGCAGCATAATTTCAAGTACAAAGGTTATGAAACTTTTCAAAATAGCCATAATAGCTAACAAAGCCAAGCTCTAAAGCTCTAACTTCCATACTATTCCATCAATATAAACAGAGCAAGCAATGAATTTACATTGTTATATTATTAAAATAAAAGCCTAATGTGGCAAAATGAATAAAATAAGATGTATTTTCATTTATTTTTACATGCTATTTTAAAATAATTAACAAATGTTCCAGTAACAGACTTCTAATTTGCAATCATTAAGTCCGCAGCGGCAGGAGGTCAAAATGACCTCACGGCTGTTCTAGGAGGTACTGCATTGTTGGCCATTCTAGTGTTAATTGCTGATTCAGGATGTGCTGCTATCTTAGTAACCTTGGACTTGACTGCAGCATTTGGCACTGTTGATCATAGGATTCTGTTGTCACGCCTGGATCAGTTTGTAGGTATTAGGGGTGTGGCCTTCATGCTGCTCCAGTCCTACTTGACTGACAGAGGTCTTTCAGTAAAATTGGGTCAATTCTCTTCAAATGTGGCTTCTCTTAATTGTGGGGTCCCTCAGGGTTCTATTTTGGGCCCACTGCTATTCTCTTTGTATATGTGACCCCTGGGGTCTATTTTTTTCGTAAACATAACATATCTTGCCATTGCTATGCAGATGACGTGCAGATTTACCTCCCTCTAAACTGTAGGGACTCATTGCAACCATTATAAGCTTGTCTGGCTGATATTAAGATATGGATGAGCCAAAGTCATCTTAATTTGAACGACAGTAAAACTGAGGTAATTGTGTTTGGACCTCCAAATTATCCTTCTGATTTTTTTGATGGTTTAGCCCCCCTCACCTCCAAAACCAGCTTGTTCATCAAAAGTCTTGGTGTAACCCTTGACACTAATCTTAACTTAAAAAGACAAATTGGCTCAGTGGTTAAGGGATCTTTTCACCAGCTTCGACTCCTGGCTAAGGTTAAGCCTTATTTATCCTTAAAAGATTTGGAGAGGGTCACTCATACTTTCATATCATCAAGGCTAGATTATTGTAATTTTTTGTTTGTTGGTCTAGATCAGTGCTCACTTTGTCACTTGCAGCTAGTGCAGAACGCTGCTGCTCGCTTTCTGACTGGCACTAAGAAACGGGAGCATATTACACCTGTTCTGGCTTCCCTGCACTGGCTTCCCATCCATTTTAGGATAGATTTTAAGGTTTTATTGTTTGTCTTTAAGAGTTTAAATGGCCTGGCCCCTCAATATTTGGCTGAACTACTACAAGTTCACACTCCAGTCAGAGTCCTAAGATCAGCGAGTGAGCTGCTGCTGGTTGTTCCCAGATCTAGGCTCAAAACTAAGGGTGACCAAGCTTTCTCAGTAGCTGCTCCCAAGCTATGGAATAGCTTGCCGCTGCATGTCAGACATCCAGAGTCTTTGGAAATGTTTAAGTCTTTTTTAAAAACTCACTTCTTTTCCTTGGCCTTTGGACCTATTGTGAGCTAGACCTGAGCCTATGACATATGCACTGTCCTGTGTGTATGTTTATTTCATATTGTATTTTATGGTTCGTGTCTCTATTTAAATTTTATCTTTATTACATTGTGTAAGGTACTATTTTTTGTCATGCTCTGTGTTTTAATTCTGTATTTTATGGTCTGACTCTTCTATTCTGCATTTTATCTCTGTAATTTTGTGTACGGAATTTTTATTGATCTTTCTTTTTTGTGTGCGTCAGTATTTTATTGCTTTTTGTACAGCACTTTGGTAAACCTTGGTTGTTTTAAATAGGCTTCAGAAAAAAATGTGACCTTGACCTTGTTATGACCCTGATTAGATATGCACTCAGTTTATGTCAAAGGTCAATATTAGAAGGGTCTTTTTTTCAAATTTGCCGCTTCACCAAGTTTTAAGTAGATCTATCTGCAATTAACCGATAATATTAGAGGGATCGCATTATGTGACCTCAGGCCTCAGAGACAAAATGGCAGCCAAGAAGAAATTTACTGAAGCAGAGTTGAGAGAAATTGCTTCATTTCCTCCTTTAGATGAGTGCTTTGAGAAGTCAGATTGAACAGAGTGTTATTTGCTGAAACTTAAATGATTTGCTGAAAAGTTATTTTTTGTCAAGTAAATCATGTAAATTGAGTTCAAGGTTACCTTTTCTATGCAGATCACAGTGAAGAATAATGACCCAAAGGCTTCAATCAATAAGAGAAATTGGCAGAGTCAAAAAATTACGTTGTTTATATACTTTAAATTGTTCACAGTTATAATGTTCATATTTCCTTGATGTGAGATCATTCACACGTGAATGTTTCTCTCTCATTGCTAGGTCATGCTGAAAAAGGCCTAAAAAGTGTTAATCTTGTATTCCTTTTTCACTGTGACAGTGTTTAAAAGTTGTTTCATAAGTATTATTAGTTAATAAACATTGGGGTTTCTTTAAAATGCGGTTTTAAGAGACTGTTAATTCATTTCCATATTTTTTAAAACCTGTAATCTGCAGGTTGACCAAAGTAACACTGGAATTTTATGAATTCTAAAGTTACAATGGTCTGTCTGCAAAATTGGGTACCCAGAATTCAATGTTGCCAGATGAATAGGGGTATGTAAATTAGCCCAGTTTAGTCTCGTCGTATTCTAATTGTTTAGGGCAAAAAATCTTTTAATTCGGAAAAACCCGAAGGGGATATTTGTAATACCAAATCTTTAATCGCAATTTCCTCGAAAACACAAAAATGGCAGATAGACCTAGTAGATAGACCTAGCTGACGACAGGTCAGCTGGAAAGAGAAAAGACATTTTTAAAAAGCAATAATTATTTATAAAATTATTGACATTTACTTTCATTGATCACACTCTGCATGCAGTCAATAACACTCACTTGGCAGAATAATTTAAATTAATTGACATATAATTAATTACTTATCTTTGATATAATTTATAATGTTTTTTCTCATATATTATTCTGATATTACTGTATCCTGCTCGTTTCATATGGAATTCCTTCCTTTTCAGAATTCTACTCTACCATCTATCTACAGCTGGCTCTCATCAAATATACCCTATTGATTTAGGCTTGATCGCATTGGTCTCACTGAAAATTAGGGGTTGAAAAACTTCTATTAAGATTTATCATTGCTGTCGGGCTTGCATTCAGCGCACCATTCAGGGTACTTTGAAAATGTGGTCCGATAGTGTCTATAAGTTAGCATCGCCAGAGAGTAAAACCATCTAGGGTGCATTTACCAAACGTTTCATTGTGTCACTATCAGGCTTGCACAAAATTCCGAATTGAATTAAGAATGTCTCCCAAATTCCAATTCAATTCCACGAATTTGAATTGAGGTTGCAAACAGGAAGTAGAATTGCAATTCAAATTTGAATTGAAGGAAGTAGAATTGAAATTCCATGAAATTCCAATTGATAATTTTGGTGTATTCCAAAATCATGCTTTACAGTATATTCCATACATGACTGTTTTACATATTTCATACAAATATTATTACTATGAACTTCATGTACACATTCTATTTTAATTACAGCAAATGTTTTTCATCGACAATTAAGAATAAAAGCATCATCTATAAATCAGATAATTTAATTTGATGTATTATAACTTTCAAATCATGGAAAATGGCGTGAAAAAAAATAGTTCATTTCCCAGAATGCTTTACTTTATCCAAGTATTCAAAATGGTTGCCAAGCCATTTCAGGACATTTGTTTGAAAGCCTCTCTGTTGACAAATTTGATGTTCAGAGCTAGTTTCCAGAAAAAAGTTCCAAAGTTTGTGATTTCAGCAACATGGAAAAGGATAATAGACCTAAAAGGCCATCTGTACTAGATCATTTTGGTTAGCTAATTCTCACAAGGACACCAGGAAACCACCAAGCCATCTGCACATACTGCAATACTCCAATTTGCGGCTCCATCAAGGCAACTTCAACTATTTATCAAGAAACCAAATCATTTGCAGAATTTACTTAACTTGTTTCCTTTGACATTTTATACTACTTAAAACCTGGCTTGAGAACATTGTAGGTTGAGATAAATCAAAAATAATGTATTAAAATTTCTTTTTTGAAACATCCTGAACTTGTTTCTTAATCAGGAGTCTGCAACTAGCCACACTACTTAAACCCACATGAGTTTCTCACTTTCCTAAGTCCAAACCTTTTTTACTCAACCTTAGGATAGAAAGCAAAAAGCACTCTTTTAGACACACAATTGAATTTATCATGTTTATTACTCAAAAAGCCCCACATTCAAATCACTAAACCAATTAATGAATTTATGCAGATGATGGCATTGCATCCTACTATAAATATTCATCCTTGTAAATCCAGGCTCAAGTTATGCATTACACTATACTCTCTTGATTCTGTCTTTTTTTTTTGAAACATGCTGCAACCAGCAGTCACACAACCCAACCAAACCAAGATGCAGATGATGGTCATCCTCCAGCTGTTATGATTCTGTCATGCCTGTTCTGTTTCTGCCATGTCAGTTCTGTTTTTTGCCATGCCCCGTTATGTTTCTGCCATGCCTGTTCTGTTTTTGCCATGTTCTGTTTAGTTTTTGTTCTTTGCCATGTTTTTGTTTTTGCCCTGCCAGATCCATATTTCCGTTAGATTCCGGTCCATGTCTTTGCCCATGCCTTTCATTGCACTTTGTCTCCCCTGTCTGGTCTTTTAAGCTACAGCTTCTCCCCAAGTCCTGCGTGTCACATGTTTAGGTGATTTCATGGTTTCTGGGTTTCAAACATTCCTTCTAATCTCGTTTGCTTCCTTTGCCTCTCTTTTCTATTTTACTAACCCATACTAACAGTTTGTTATTTTGTTAAAATTACTAACCAAGACTAACATTGTATATAATACTAACTTACTAACGAGCACTAGGGATTGTATAGCTGCACTTACTAATTGATTAACAAGCTCTCAGCACTCGCCCTGTTCTAGTCTCCGCCTCTTGCCTTCACTTAGTCTTTGCTGCAAATTCAGCGGATCCACCGCACCTGCTCTACTCTGTCCTGCCTCTCATTATCTGTGCATGTTAGAACTCCCTAACTGAGCTGTATGTTTTGTCATAGGTTGTCTCGTGATCCCTGTCCGCGTTTTGGCTTTTGCCAATTTCATGTGGTTAGGTTCTCCCTTGTGTTTGCTCCCACGTAATTAGTCTGATCCTCTTCACCTGATCCTAATCATAGCATGTGACTTTCCTTGTGTGTATTTAAGCAGTCTTTTCACAGCAGATCCCAGTCAGAACGTTTCCCTAGTCTACCTGTGCTGCACTCGTTTTCGCCTTGTATTCATAGTGTTGCTTTTCTGACAGGACCGTCCGACTTCCGATTTTTGGCTCTGATTTGGTTTTGTTATCTGCTCCTGTGTATCGAACCCTTTTTGTCTGACTACGATTATTGTATTGCTGCCCTGGTTTTTTTTGACTTCGGATTCTGCCCCTGGGACTGTGATTTTTGGATTGTGGACTTTGTACTGTTGCCTTCTATCCTGCGGGGGTTTACCCCCTCGCCTAATAAAATCACATTCATCGCATTTCCTGGTTCTCGCGACTGGTTCCTGAACGATACCTCACACCAGCAACAACTTCAAGCTCTAAGTGGGCAACAACCGATACACGTCAAGTTGCTCTCACCGATAGCATTGTGACATACATTGAAAATGGTCTGCTCCCCCTCTCTACTGTTGAAAATAAGGATTTTATGAATATGTTTCAACTGGCCCAACCATCCTTCACAATGCCATCCTGAAGAGCTCTCAGCCAGAACCTTAACCCAAAACGCTCAGATTGTGTAAAAGCTAGTCTGATGGGAAAAGCTCACCACATTTGCCCGACAATAGACTTATGGTAAAATCGATCAATGAGGTCATTTTATGGGATGACGGGCCATTTTAATGTTGATTTCGATTTGCAGAGCATTGTGCTGAGCTGTCAGCGTTTTAAAGGCAGGCACACAGCTGAGAATATTTGCCTAGTTTATGAGGATGTTCTTGAGAATTTCAAAAATTCAGAACAAGGTCTCTTTCATTGTAACTGACAATGCTTCAAATATGATAAAGGCATTCACACTGTTTCCACCAATTCATGTTGAGAGTGAAGAGGACGAGGAGGATGACACCTCTGATCTAGAAGTGGTTAATGTAGAGGAAGAAATTGCATATTTTTCTCCGGAAAGAACATCCTTCTTTGCCCACAGTCTACAACTAGTGGTCCGTGATGCTGTAGAGGATGCTGGCTCGATAAAAACCCTCCTAGCTAAAGTTCAGAAACTTGTATCTTTTTGCCATAAATTCACGCATGCTACTGATGTCCTGGAGGGAATGCATAAACTTCAGCCTGCTAATGTCACCCGCTGGAATAGCCAGCTAAAGATGTTGAGGTCAGTTCCCAGCGATGTCCTTGCTGAGCTCAACTGCCCTATCCAGCTGTCTGCATATGAATTCAAAATCATCCAGGAGCTTTGTGAGGTGTTAGAACCTTTTGAGGAAGCCAGAGACCGCTGTCAGGCAGAGAAATCAGTGACATCAAGCTTTGTGATCCCCTGTATCAGAGGCTTACAACATACAGTTAAATATGTGAGGATGACCGGGAACAAAAAGTTTGTGTCCACTTTACAAACTTCGCTTGATAAACGTCTTCAAAAATTTGAGGGCATGGGGTGCTTCCAGTTGGCTGCCATGCTTGAGCCCAGATTCAAACTGGACTGGTGTATTGGTGAAGAGCACATCCTAATTAAAAATCTCCTCTCTGCAAAAATTGAACCCGCCTCACCAAAAGTTAATACCACCTTTGACATCAGTACCCAGACAAGGAAATGCCCAGACTCTTTTCCTACATAGAAAGCCAATCAGCTACTATGCCAGTTGACACAGCCTTGCATGCACTCCCTGTCTACCTGAGTAAACCACACCTGACAGAGGATGCTGGTCCTTTGGTGTTTTGGAAAGAAAACCAGAGCAGTTTTCCAAACCTAGCTGCACTTGCCTGCAAATATCTGGCCATACCTGCATCCTCTGCACCTGTTGAGAGGATCTTTAATATTGCAGGAAACATATTCCGACCAGAAAGATGTCGTCTCAATGATAAAACCTTTGAGGAACTTATGACAATTAGATGCAACAATGTTACCCTATAAATTAAGAACTGTAATAAATGATTATTGCATTTGCCACAATTTTGTGTCATTTGTTCATTTTCAAATAAAAAGAATATTACAAATTATTCAAAATGGAGGTAATTTGTGTTTAATTTTAGTGTTTGTGAAGTATTTTTAGTATTTAAGCCAAAACCGTTGTTAAACGTGACAAATTCTTCCTGTTACTTGGCTATAAGGAATTTCTCTGAATTGCAACACTTTCTGTAATTCCAATTCAAATTCGAATTCAACATCCTGTGGGGTGGAGCCAATTCAATTCAAATTCCAATTCTTCAAATGAATTGAATTGAAATTCCAAATTCAGAATTTTGCACAAGCCTGGTCACTATGGATGTAAGTTCTGTTGCGAGAACTGTTATTACTAGTTTTAGCATTTCTGAAAGCCATAGTTCCAACAAATGCTCCAAACTTGCACGGTTGGAACGACAGCTCTGGAAAATAAGTTCCTCTTTCTTCCAGACTGTGTCATACTGACATTTGTTGTGAATAAAGCATTCAAACTAAATTTCAGACTGAATTCTTTGGTCACAATAATTCACTGTTGATGAAGCATTTGTATGTTTCTACACTTGCAATAATGGTCATACCCATGTTAGGATAGCATACCATAATCTAGTCTGAAATTTGCAATTGCCAGTCATGACAGCAAAATTCTCAGCTGAGTACCTTCATGATATTGTCATCTTTTCTCTTTGCATTATATACGCACAGTGACTGATGCTCTGACTATACAACTGATAGACAGATTCCAAAGGCAATTTTTCCCCAATAATTTAAATTTGGATTTATTTTTACACTCCCAGATCTTTCCAGATATTTTTTATTGGATGGATAGGCCAGTGCAAAGAGACAGGAAACATGAAAGAATAGATAAACCATGCGACTCAGATTACTTGTACCAAAGACACGGAGTGCATGTATCACATTAAGCCCCTTATTTAACAACTTCAACAGTGAACAATCTTACAGACAACACGTGTTGGCTGTGAACTAAACATTTTGTAGATTAAGACTAATTGAGCCATACATGAGATTATGCTGAAATCGTGAAATAATAAATCAACACAGGATAATGTAATTTGGTTATAAAATGAAAAGCCAAACACAGGCAATCATCATGTACTATTTAGTTGATGACACAAGTGAGGAACTCCCTACCAGCTCACCAGAAAACATGATGCTTGGCAATATTTTACCATTCAAAGCATTGCATTGCATCATTATTAACTTTGTTTGAACTACAGTGTTTTGTTGTACAGTGTTTGCAAATGTGATATGCCCACTGTGGTTTTAGGGAACAAACATGAGTAAGATAGTTTCTCAATGATCCTGTCATACTACAGTGGTTGGTCAGTCACATCCATTGTTGTATGGAAAACGTAACTGATACACCAGTATCATGCGATCACAAAGCAATACATTGCTGATTTCACTGCAAATCTTTAGGTGACAAAGGAAAGCTCTGTGCATCCACCTTGACATTGCAGAAAAAAATAGGAGATTTCAATTCCTGTAATTGATATGAAAAGCTTCAAATCCTCGTTACAATGATCACACGGAAGATTCAATTCAGTGTGATATTTGATACCTCACCCAAATGAACTGCAATAAAAAGGATTTGGCATTAAAGTTTTCTGTGACTATGGAATCTATATAGGGTTACAAAGTGACAAAACAATCAATTTTTCAAATTTCCACAAGGTTCAAGCATTAAAAAAAAAAAAAAAACACACATAAAACTCCGAGTCAACTTAACATGCTCCTATCCTATTGGGGTCCTGTGTTTTCCATGAGGTTATCCATATCTGAGCTTGAAACTATTAAGGCTAAATCTCAACAGTATTAGAGTGGAAATAATGATCCCAGATTGCGCTACAGTGGACATTTCATAAAAATAAAATAATTTGATGACTATTTTAGAAACAATTCTCTTGTAATGGACTTAAAAAATTGTGTTGTATTGTGTCAAAAATACTCTTTTCCTTTCAAGTCTCAGAAGGAGATCTACAGTTTGCTGGCAACTAAAATGGCGTAAGATCACACTGAAAAAGGTGCTACTACTCTATCACAGAACAAATAGGTGATCGCATAATTGTTTGTAGTACCTGTGTTGCTAAGGTAACCGCTGTACTGTGAGTTCAGCATATGATGGGCTTCTAAGTGTCAGATAATGCACACTGTGTCCCTATCTGTAGAACATGAGAAACATGAAATACAAATATGTGTCCTCAAATAATTAATTAAACATCATAGGAATGTATGTATGCAATTACTGTTACAGTGCTGTGAAAAAGTATTTGCCCCCTTCCTGATTTTTTGTGTTTTTGCAAATTTGTCACACTTAAGAGCCAGAGTCTGTAACTTTGGACCAGCTCATAGAAGGGGGTGATATATCGTGTTCCAGTAGGCCACTGAAGTTTTTTGTGGGGGTAGATATATTGTCCAAACTGACAAAAAATACTTTTTTTATCAGAAGATTCCTTCGGGGTGGAAATTACAGCCCTTTTTAGGGTAGGGGTTAAAATGGCCAAAATATTGACATAGTCAAAATCTGGACTTTGACCTTCGAATATTTTGTGGCGCCCTCAGTGAACCTCCTTGATCTTAGGGTATATAAATGTATGGGTAGAGTTCTTCCATTTAGCTTTATAATTTTCAAGGGTTACTGAGGGCGCCGCCTATAGGTGGCACTTCAATTCATGACTTTCTGCATTTTGGACTACATTTGAGACCCTCCCAGCGCCTGCGCCCTCATTAACCCTTGCTTATTTATGCATATTTGGATACATTGGGACTAGTTATTTCCAAATTTGCATAAATGACGATGGCTTAGTTAGGCGCTTTTGCATAGGTGGCGCTTTTTTATGGCAAGAATGCGATTTTAGGCGATTTTCATTTGGCCATATCTCAGTGCGCCCTCTATGGGTTTCAATGAAACTTCTTTTATTCTGTTTCTCTATATCTCTGCTATTCATGATGAAAATATCAAGAAGGCTTTTTGCCTCGTTAACCCTCTTTGTGCTAAAACGTTCACACCAGATCACTCTCCACTTTAATCAAGAAAGACAAAAGGTTAGTTCTCCAATGCTCCTATAGGCGGCTCATATGGCAGGTGGCAGCACTGCTGTGATCACGTTTTGATGGCATGTTCAGAGTCTGAATAGAGCCGTGGAAATCCTGCTTTATTTATTTATTTATTTGTTTGTTTGTTTGTTTGTTTTTTTATTTCGGCATGATTGTATAGTCGTTTCATGACAATTTCAATACAACATGTATCATGACCGAAAGGGTCGCGGGAGAAGCGAGATCGCTTGTCAAAGTCCCGCCCCCAACTTCCAGAAAAACAGATTGATTATGGTTAAGATATCATAAAGATTCATAAATCACAACAGAGCTGAGTGTCCATTTACACTACGATTTAAGCGTCACAACATAAGATCATAAAGATTTATGAACATCATGAAGAATTTTAATCACAATATAGCTGAGTGTCTATGTAAGTTTAGATTTGAGTGTCACTCTTGATTTAATCCATTAGACTTGGTCCAGAAAAACCTGAACTCCTTTTTTCATCATTTGGTTTGTTCCTAGTGATTTGGAGTAGGTGGAAGGTGCAATAATACCAGATCTTTGCATGGATCTCTTAGTTAGTCATCATCTCCGTCGACTTGGTTCACCCTTGCCTTATCGGATTTAATGACTCCTCGCAGTATGTTTAGTCCGTATGTTTATCACAAATATCTTCTGATTTTAAGACCTGCGAGCGGTACATCGTTCCATCTTTACCTTGTGGGATATTGCGCTAACGATTAGTTTTGCTCCCAAGATATTAGATCATATATTTTCTGATCACATTTTTTAATGGGTGTGGCCTGTGTGTATGCATAATGCATGCAGCAATGCAGAATGTAAAGACAAGGTCCTCAACCCCCTCTGAAAATTACTATGGTTACCTTCTGGACAAGGATGCCCTTCAGTTAGTTTTGAACTATGTTGTGAGGTTTTTGGACAAGTTTGTCCAATATTTTTTAGTTGTTGTGGGTTAAAACCTTAGAACAAGGATGTCCTTCAGTTAGTTTTGAACTATGTTGTGAGATTTTCTGGACAAATCTGTCCAAAAGTTTTAGTCAGTTGTGAACTATGTGCAATTCAGTTGCTGTCCTGAGAACCTCTTGAGGAGCGTGTCCCTTAGAATGACTGGTAGTCATTTATTTCAGACTATTTCAGGAATACCAACGCAGAAGCCTCTGTTACTGGTACAATTTTTATATAGTTTTTATCCCATGCTAAACAATTCCAGAATTATTGAGTCATTATTCTGTGGTGGTGGCATCAACAGAAAGATGCTGTCCATTAAGGCCTAAGTATCTTCAGCACATGTGGGTGCCTTGATTGTTGTTTTTCTGACTTTTCAGTTTTAACATTTTAATAAATTGTTGCTTATTTGAATAAGTTCTCTTGCCTCAATGCTTTGAAAACACTCAAATAATTCTCCCCACTGGTTGTTGGGGACGAAAACAAAATGGACATTTTTTCGGAGGTGGTGCTTGATTGCGACATACGTCCAAACTCTGGCGTGTAATGGCTTAATGAGGCAAAAAGCCTACTTGAAATTTTTATCATGAATAGCAGAGCTATTGACAAACATAATAAAACAAGTTTCACTGAAATCCATAGGGGGCGCACTGAGATATGGCCAAATGAAAATTGCCTAAAATCGTGTTCTTGCCAAAAAAAGCGCCATCTATGCAAAAGCGCCCTAACTAAACCACCGCCATTTATGCAAATTTGGAAAGAACTAGTCCCAATGTATCCAAATACATATAAATAAGCAAGGGTTAATGAGGGCACAGGCCCTGGGAGGGTCTCAAATATAGCCCAAAATGCAGAAAGTCATGATTTTGAAGCGCCCCCCTATAGGCAGCGCCCTCAGTAAACCTTGAAAATTATTATACTAAATGGAAGAACTCTACCCATACATTTATATACCGTAAGATCAAGGAGGGTTACAGAGAGTGCACGAAGATATTAGAACGACAACGTCCAGATTTTGACCACGTCAATATTTTGGCCCTTTTAACCCCTACCCTATAAAGGGCTGTAATTTCCCTCCTGAAGGGATCTTCTGATTAAAAAACATAATTTTTGTCAGTTTGGACGATATATTTATGCCCACAAAAATCTTCAGTGGCCTACTGGAACATGATATATCACCCCCTGGTTCATAGTTACAGACTCTGGCTCTTAAATGTTTCAGATCATCAAACAAATTTTAATATTACACAAAGACAACCCGAGTAAATAGAAAATGCAGTTTTTAAATGATGATTTCATTTATTGAGGGAAAAAGCTTCCAAACCTACCTGGACTTCTGTGAAAAAGTAATTGCCCCCTAAACCTAATAACTGGTTGTGCCACCCTCGGCGACAGCAACGTTTGCCATAACTGGCAATCAGTCTTTCACATCGGTGCGGAGGAATTTTGGCCCACTCTTCCTTGCAGAATTGTCTTAATTCAGCCATATTGAAGGGTTTTCTAGCACAAACGGCCTTTTTTTTTTTTTTTGGGAATTTTTCTTCTATTCGACAGCCTCACAGTGTAGAGAGACAGGAAAGCCGGGGAGAAGAATCGGGGAAGACACGCAGCAAAGGACCCGAGCCGGATTCGAACCCAGGCCACCGCGGGAAGGACACAGCCCCCACGGTACGCGCACCCAGACCGATGAGCCACCGGGGCGCCCCACGAACGGCCTGTTTAAGGTCATGCCACAGCATCTCAATCAGATTTAAGTCCGGACATTGACTAGACCACTCCAAAACCTTCATTTTGTTTTTTTTTTTTTTTCCCCATTGAGAGGTGGACCTGCTAGTGTGTTTTGGATCATTGTCCTGCTGCATAATCCAAGAGTGCTTGAGCTTGAGGTCACAAACTGATGGTCGGACATTCTCCTTCAGGATTTTCTAGTAGAGCGCAGAATTCATGGTTCCATCAATTACGGCAAGTCATCCAGGTCCTGAAGCAACAAAGCAGCCCCAGACCATCACAATACCACCACCATGTTTGACTGTTGGTATGATGTTCTTTTCTTGAAATGCTGTGTTAGTTTTACACCAGATGTAACAGGATGCACACCTTCCAAAAAGTTCAACTTTTGTCTTGTCAGTCAACAGAAAAAATTTCCCAAAAGTCTTGGGGATCATCAAGATGTTTTTTTGGCAAATGCAAGATGAGCCTTTGTGTTCTTTTCGTTCAGCAGTGGTTTTCGCCTTGGAACTCTCCCATGGATGCCATTTTCAGCCAGTCTCTTTCTTATTGTTGAATCATTGACTTTAACTAAACCAAGTGAGGCCTGCAGTTCTTTAAATGTTGTTCTGGGTTCTTTTGTGACCTCCTGGATGAGTCTTCCATGCACTCTTGGGTAATTTTGGTAGGCCAGCCAGCCCTGGGAAGGTTCACCACCGTCCCAAGCTTTCCCCATTTGTGGATAATGGCTCTCACCGTGCTTTGCTGGAGTCCCAAAGCCTTAGAAATAGCTTTGTAACCCTTTCCAGACTGATCGATGTCAATGATTTTGTTTTTCATCTGTTTTTGAATTTCTTTTGATTGCGGCATGATGTGTTGCGCTTTGAGAGCTTTTAGCCTACTTCACTTTGTCAGACAGGTTCTATTTAAGTGATTTCTTGATTCAATAGGTCTCGCAGTAATCAGGCCTGGGTGTAGATAGTGAAATTGAACTCAACAAATGTGCTTTATCACAGTTAATTGATGATTTAATAAGGGGGGAAATTACTTTTTCACATAGGGCCAGGTAGGTTAGGATAGTTTTTTTCCCTCAATAAATGAAATCATCATTTAAAAACTGAATTTTATATTTACTTGGGTTATCTTTGTCTTATGTTAAAATTTGTTTGATGATCTGAATCATTTAAGTGTGACAAATATGCAAAAACATAAGAAATCAGGAAGGGGGCAAGTAGTCCTTTCAGCAAGTAATTATTCTTTTTTTGCCACATTTTGACAGATATGCCATGAAGAATAAAAATTCCATATCCACATTATGATATATTAGAAATTACTGTATAATTACAGTCACGCATGACTGCAGCCCCTCCCACTCCAGCAATGCCATCATTAAATTCGCGGATGATACCACCGTGGTTGGGCTAATTTCCGGGGGGGATGAGTCCGCCTACCGGGACAAGGTGGAGAGGCTGTTTGGGTGGTGCAGGGATAACAACCTTGTCCTCAACACCACCAAGACCAAGGAGGTCATAGTAGACTACAGGAGGTACAAAACAGAAACTCAGCCCCTGTTCATCAGCGGGGACTGTGTGGAGAGGGTGGCCGACCTCAATTTTCTGGGCGTCACCATTGAGGAGGACCTCACCTGGAGCGCTAACACCACAGCACTGGTTAAGAAGGCCCAGCAGAGACTGTATTTCCTCAGACTGCTCAGGAAACAACAACTCCCAGTGAAGGTGCTGGTAGCCTTCTACCACTGTTCTGTAGAGAGCATCATAACATACTGCATCTGTGCGTGGTTTGCCAGCTGCACAGCCGCAGACAGGAAAGCGCTCCAGAGAATCATCACCTCCGCCCAGAAGATCATTGGCTGCCCTCTCCCCTCACTGGAAGAACTGTACAGCTCCCGCTGCCTCAAAAAAGCCATAAACATTCAGAAGGACCCATCCCACCCTGGTCACACACTGTTTGAACGCCTGCCATCAGGCAGGAGATACAGGACTCTTAAAGCAAGAACAATAGACTTAAAAACAGTTTTTATCCCAGAGCCGTTGCTGCCTTGAATGCTGCTAAAAATTAAAACTAACTTATGTGCTACATATGAAGCTGTGTGCAATGTGACATTCATTCTTTTAAGTGCAATACATGGAGCTAATATTATTTATTATTAATTTATTATTATTTACAGTCTGTGTAGTTTTTATCTTTTTCATGTCTTTTACTCATGCACCAAAGGACTGCATTCAATTTCGTTGTACTTGTACAATGTCAATAAAGATTCTATTC